>OX451735.1:489975235-491370671 GCA_948472305.1 Vicia faba | reverse complement strand
AAAAAATGGGAGTTTGATTTAGATTTCTGATATTGACAATTTTGTGCAAATCAAAGACAAGAACAACAATGCTAAAAATACACAATGATTTTTATACTGGTTTACTGTTAACTAAGCTAATCCAATCCACTCGTCATAGTGATTTTTCTTTCTCACAAGAACTTAATCCAATAATCAATCAGATTGCAAATTCAAAGATAAATCATCAATGACTTCTCGAGAATGCAGACTAAACTTAGTCCCTCAAGGAATGTAACCAAAGTTAAAAATACAAAAAGTGCATGTTTACAAGAATGCTTCTAAGCAAGCAGATACACAAAGTGAATTTCTTTATTTACACTAAAGAAAATATTCAAGAATTAGCTCTAAGTGTAGTGAATGTTGTATTTGTTATTTTGTTGTGTTGTGTTGTCCGCCATGTTATCTTCATAATTCCTTGTCTTTTTAAATAGATAATGAATAGTATTGTTAGAGGATGAAATTGGAAACTTCTTCAATTTCCCAGCTGTAATAATGGTACGAGGTTGAGCCGTGAATTTTTAGAGTTCTGTTGGTAGTACATTCCTTAGGAATTTCAACATATTTGTCTTTTTAAAGGAACATTTGATTTTTCCGCTTGAATGTATTATCTCCTAGAATATTTTTTCAATTATTATTCTCTAAATAATTGACTTCATATTTGAGATGGTTTGAAACTTGACCAAAGTTTAGAGCCTTAAATATTAGACTTCATAGTCTAGTGAAAATGAGGGATTGAGTTATTAGAGTAAATCTGGATTGATTATTTTAGAAGCGTTGTATTGGTTACCCAAATGGTTGACTATCAGATGAACACTTCTTTATATTTCAAGAGTCTAGAGTCCAGAGTCCAAAGTATGCTTTGTCCAGAGTCCACTTTGTCTAGAGTTCGCTTTTCCATAGTCTATAGTCCACTTTCATTATCTTATGATTCTTGCACACTTAATGAAACTATTAGTGTACATAATTATTCTCTATACTTTGTTATCATCAAAATTAAGGATTATAGATATATAACTAAACTTGTTCCAACAATCTCCCCCTTTTTGATAATGATAAACACAAGTATTTTGATGAACAAATTTTACTTAATAACTAATCAACTAAAAATCAGAGTTAGGTTTGTAAGCTCCCCTTGAGTTCTAGACCTTCAAATTTTTCTTAGCTTAAGTATACAGAGTCAGGTTTGCCAGCTCCCCCTGAGTTTAATACTTAGGAAAAATTTTGATTTAGCAGAAAATATAATAAGCATAATAATCTCATAAATTAATCCACATAATTGTTAAATGTTTGAGATTTATCATAGGATAAAAATGAATCAAAATCATATCTAGTTAATGGTTACTCCCCTTTTTTTCATCAATAAAAAAATAGATAGATAAAATTGAAAATAACTAAAATTGATTGAGAATGAAAAGAAAAGTACAAAAATAATGAAAATAGATAAACAAGATATAACAAAAAAGTTAAGTAGGGGTGGTAGTATGGATAATATGGTTGACAACATTTCCTCAACCATCTTGTTTGTTAGTGCTCGGACCCTAATAATTTTATATTATCGATCCAACCTTGACCTTACTTCCTCATTTTCTTTCTTAAGTTTATCTAGTGAACTCATAATTTTAGAAGGGACAACTGATTGCATATAAGAAGACATTCCAGTCTCATGATGAGAAGATAACCTTGGCCCTTAAGAAGAAGAATTCAATCATGTGCATGTAGCTTCAAAATTGTTGTTCTAGTTTATGATTCATTCACAACTTTCTTGATTTCCATAATAGGAACCATAACTGCAGAGATTTGAGTTGGGAGATTCTTGAGCACCACATTATAAGATAGTTCTTTGATAAATTTGGTGTAATAGACTGCCCCGAGTCTGTATTGGTGCCACAATGTATCACTTTCAGCAGGATTTACACACTTAGTGATAACTTGCTTCATAAAGTGGATACTTTCTACTACTCATGCTTCCACTTTTGCCAATGCTTCATCAAAGGAAAGTTTGGGTGGAGCATTCTCATAAATGTTTGTTTGGAGAAATGCTTGGTCAGAAATAGGTTGTTGGATACTAGAGAAAGGAATGTAAGAGGAAAAAAGGTATCATCTAGGAGTGGGAAAACGGGTCGTGGCCCGCCAGGCTAGACCGCGTAACCGCCAAAAAACAGCGGGTTGGGATTTTGGGTCCGCCGCCCACCAAAATTTGCCCCGCTAAAGACCACCACCCGCCAATGCCCGCCCCGCCAAAACCCGCCGCCCATCAAAGCTCATCGCACCTATTCTTGTAGTTTGTCTCACCTTAAGTCCGCCCTTTTTTTAGTTAATTATAGTAATTACAATCCTTGATGGTTTTATTTTATACATTAATTTGTGAATATATGCAAGTAAAATTTGTTAATAAGATGCTTTATAAAAAAATGTTCTAAAATATAAGTGATAAATTTAATTAAAATGAAAAAAACTTATTAATCTATTAAAAAATGAAAGATAAAATAAATAAAAAAGTAGACGGGCAAGATCGCCGCCCACCAATCCGCCACCTTGGCGGGGCGAGCTAGACTTTTATTCCAATTTCCACTTGGCGGGCTTGCTTGCCCCGCTCTTTTTTTGGCGGGCTTAAGGCGTGGCGGGTCGGGGCGGGGCGGGCGTCCCGTTTTGCCACCCATAGTATCATCGATGGGTTCAAGTTTAGATCCAAGTGAGAGAGGTAAGGGTGTAGTGATTTCTAGAGGGACGAGGCGAAGAGGTTTGGATGTGAGTGTTTTGAGCTTGTCACTTTGCATAAATTCAATGAAAGTTTTAGAGTTACTTTGAGATGAAGGATTGATTTGTTAAGTAGGAGGTGATGAAGTTTGTATAAGGGAGATCACAGAGAGAGCTTGATTATTGGGTTATGTTTGGTCAGATGGTGAGGATGATGGTGTTATAAAAGTTGGTTTGTTATATTCTTTAGGAGGTAGTTTAGAAATAGTGTCAAAGGTTTTTAAAATAGAGAGAAATAAAGTGAGAACAATAGAGGGAAAGGGAACAAATGAATTATTAGTAGAATCAGAACTAGATATAACAAGAGTCTTAGCAAAGATAGACTTACTCAGATTCTGGGGAAGAGATAAATCAACACATGTTGTATTAATATGCACATTTTTCTCTTCATCTTATTCTTCATTATCATACTAGAAATTCAAAAAATCTTCTATGTGAATCAGTACTCTTAGCTTGCTTGGATGCAGAGGGGGGAGGAGGCGTTGTTTGCAGAGAAGACTTAGCAGAGACCTTTGTGGTAGTCACTTCCACAGATGGTTGAATCTTCTTGGGTTTCCTTTTCCTTTTGCAAAGAGTATCGGGAGGACCATAAAACAAGTTGGTAGGGTCTACCACAAGGTCTATCCCTTCATCACTATAACTACGGAGATAAACTATAAGAACTTCTAGAGGATCCTGCTTGGTAAAGAAAGGATAATCTGCTACTACCATCCTTCTGGTTGATATAGCTTCTTTATCCATTTCTTCATATTCTCCAACATGAATTATCGTAAGCATATTCTTCATAGTTTTACCATTGAAGAATTTTCCAACATCATTTTGGAGATCCTTAGTAAGCCCCAAATCTTCTAGATCATTAACCCGTTAATTCTCTTTTTTTATGATTGATGTTAATTTTGGTAAAACTAACTTGGCAGCAACATGTTAAACAAGATGTTTCAACTTACAGTTTCAACATGTCAAATGTGATGTCCTAACCAGAAGAGTGAGACATCTAATTTGTTACAGTTTTTTTAGTTTGGATACGGTTGATTTAAATTACTAAATATTCTGTGAATATTAAGTAAATCTATGTGGCATCCAAGATGAAGGAATCAGAGATTCTGTTTGACTGCAACATGTTGATCAAGATGTTCTATCATGCAAAAAAACATGTTGAATAAGATGTCCTATCCAAAATCATTCGACATCGTGACTGATACAGTTGGACATTTGGATTCTTTTAGTTTGTTACAAATGTAGAATATTCTAGGAATATTATACTATCCTATGTGGCGCTCAGTTTAAGGATTAAGAGATTCAAGTTGAATTCAAGGAGTATTCTCAGTTTCTAATTATGGAGATAATTTAAGAAACTAATGATTGATGTCCTATCTTTGAGGAGATAAATCTGCAACTTTATTTGCAATATCCTGCTGCATTTTCAAAGCCCAATCCAGTCCAGGAGATTGTTTTAAACAGAAGGCTACAAACCTAATTAGTGTGTGGAACTTATGTTGTATTTGTTAGGTTTTGTGTGTGTTAACTGTGAGCCTCTCTAATATCATCTTGATATAAGAGTATGACTGCTATTTTGAGTTGTAAGTTCTGTCAATCATTCTTAATCTTCTAAGTATTGAATGATTATGTGTCTTTGAAGTGTGACTTCTGTTATTTTCCAAGTGTTTAGAGTTGTTTTGTCACTGTTTGTGACTGAAAGGGAAGGGAAAGGGGTCACATACTTAGGTGTGTATTAGGTAGAAGTATAGCACGCGTAGTGATTAAGTGATAAGTTATAAATAGGGGAGTTTAACTTTGAATTGATACTATTTAGTGGACTTCCTTCATGGCTTGGTATTCCCCAAAGTAGATGTTGTTGTACACCGAACTGGGTTAACAATTTTGTGTGTTCTTTACTTTTCTGTTCTGTTTTAATTGTTATACCTTGTCATTATGTTTTTGTTCAAAGATCAGTGTCTCGACATCTCTTAGGACATCTGAGATCTGACTACCAAAATTTTAATTGGCATCAAAGCAGACATTCTGCTCTGTATCTGGATGAGATTCATGGAAGATACTTTCTAGTACAATGAGAAAGGAAGGAGGATTTATGAACAGACTACCCATTCCTAATTGAACCAATTATGACTATTGGAAAGCACGTATGGTGACTTTTATTAAATCCATGGACAACAAGGCTTACAAATGTATTGTCAAGGGATGGGATCCACCAATGGCTAGAGACAAGGATGGGAAGATTACTGGTGTGCTAAGGGATGATTTAAAGAAGAAAATTTCTTAGGTGATGACAAGGGAGGTTAGTGGTAAAACTCCTAAAACATGTGACAGGTTCAAGGAGTGCAACATGTTATTTGACAGGGGAAAGAGGTGGAAGACCACCTGAAGATGATCAAGATTGTTTTGTTCCCAATGCTATAGTGTGTTTCTACTGATGGTGGTATTTGTGTGTGTGCATGATGTCTTACTAAATGTTATGACATCTTTCCTGATGTGTGAACTTGGGTAGTTCATATTGGTTTGATATTTTGGATTTTCTTGTATCTTGGGTTTTCCTCTTGAGGGGGAGAAATGATTGTATAAAACAGGGGTTGTAATGGTCCTATTTTTATAACTGCATATTATCATTGACATATCATTATGTTTATAGTTTTTTCTCTCCAGGATATTTGTGCACTTTGTGCTACTTAACTCTAATGTGCTAATGTGCTACCGTGGTTGCTTTTGGTTAGTTACTTACCTTTATCATATTATGACTAAAAAGAGGGAGTAATGTGTGTGTGATCTAACCACTAACCACTGTCTGATTGCTATTATTGAGTGGGAGAATTTTATATTCACTGAAGTATTACTTAGCAGGTTTTGAGGGGGAGTCTCTGTTATTGATTGGACTACTGTGAAGAGTTGTCAGACATGATGTCCTGACATGTTGAGAATTTATTTTTCTCTTGGCTACTATGTTGAGTAGGTTCCACTAGCTGATACTCTGATATTTTTGCCGCTCATATCTCTGTTGAATTGATTTATGATGTTGTGCTTCTGATATGTGTGTGTTTGATTTATTTTTAAACCTATGTGATTTTGTTGTCATCTGGATTGTGATGTTTATGTGCAAGGGTTATTACTTTATTTTATCCAAAATTTTCTAAAAGGGGAGATTGTTAATTCTCTGTTTTTGTGATTGACATTAATTTTGGTAAAACTAACTTGGTGATAAGTTCCAAAATATAGTTATTTTTTCTATATATATTTTGTGGCACTTATCAGTTCTTTTGTTTATATTCGTTGAATAATTCCCGACTTTGTTCGTAAATATGATTTGTTTGTATATAATTGAGTTTTCAATTCATTTGTATATCGTTTGATAGATTTTACTTACTTTATAGGTATTTGATGCACATCGGGAGCATCGAGAAATAAGGTGTCGAAGGCACGGCTCCGGATGCGCGTTTTCGGAATAAAAGTCCATTTTTGGGAAGTTTTGTCCAGGAAGGTGTCATACCCCAAAATTGTCCGCCTTATTTTCTATAGTTAAATTATTTTCAAACTTGGATTTTAATAAAAAAAATTGGTTTATACTAACATGTAGTTTTAACATTAAATTATTTTTGCTTATTTTAAAATATATAATAATTTATTTTAAATTATTTGTATTTCTTAAATAGCAAATATTTGTCTACCCTTCATATGCTTTCAAGTGCTTTTTTATCTAGAATAAATGAGATAGTACAATTGGTAAAGAGGTAAGGCTAGCAAGCATAAGGACAAAGGTTTAAATCTCGCTTGTTGCACTTTTAACTTTTTTTTCGGCCAGACTCGTCATGCTGCCCCAGCACACACCCCATTGAATTGTCCAGTACTGTCAAGTATAGTATCAGAGGTCTTCCTTCCACCGGTGGCATAAGAATGGGTGGCTCTTGGAGATATTCCTTTATCCTTTCAAAGGCGTCCTGACATTCATCATTCCAGCGTACTACTTGATCTTTCTTCAGCAATTTGAAGATTGGCTCACAAGTAGCGGTCAGATGTGAGATGAATCGGGCAATGTAATTCAGTCGTCCCAGGAAGCCTCTGACTTCTTTCTCTGTTCTTGGAGTCGGCATCTCTTGTATGGCTTTTACCTTGGCAGGGTCCACCTGAATACCTTTATCACTTACAATGAAACCTAACAACTTTCCGGACCTTACCCCAAAGGTACATTTGTTGGGATTCAATCTCAGCTTGTACAGCTTGAGTCGGTCAAATAACTTCCTCAGATGGTCAAGGTGCTCCTCCTCAGTTTGAGACCTTGCAATCATGTCATCAACGTATACCTCAATCTCATGATGGATCATATCATGAAATAAAGCAACCATGGCACGTTGATAGGTTGCCCCAGCATTTTTCAATCCGAATGGCATGACCTTATAACAGAAGGTGCCCCACTGAGTCACAAAGGTAGTCTTCTCCATATCTTCTGGAGCCATCTTGATCTGGTTATACCCTGAAAAACCATCCATGAAGGAGAACACCTTGTGTTGAGCTGTATTGTCAACAAGGACATCAATGTGAGGTAGGGGGAAGTCATCCTTGGGGCTGGCCCTGTTCAGATCCATGTAGTCAACACACATTCTGACTTTACCGTCCTTCTTCGGCACTGGCACCACATTGGCAACCCACTGAGGGTAAGAAGTCACTGCAAGGAACCCGGCATCAAACTGTTTCATAACCTCGGCCTTGATCTTTTCAGACATCTCTGGACGCATCCGTCAGACTTTTTGCTTTACCGGAAGGCAATCCTCTTTGGTCGGCAGGTGGTGAACTACAATGTCGGCATCCAAACCAGGCATATCTTCATAGGACCCATCAAAAATCTCCATGTAATCTTGTAGCATATGGATCAATCGTTGCTTCACGTTGAGCTCTAGATTGGCACCAATCTTGACCTCTTTCCTATCTGTCTCAGTACCCAGGTTAATCGTCTCCACCGGCTCTTCATGTGGTTGAATAGCTCTTTCTTCCTGGAGTAGCAATCTCGCAAGTTCACCAGGCACTTCACAATCATCTTCACCTTCGTCTTCGGCCAAGTTGATCGGATTTTCGAAGTCATAACTGGCGGTAGCAGAGCTGTTACCAGTGAGATCCAGAGTGGATTGGAACCTGTATAAGTGAGTGTGTGTAAATATAGCTGTTTTGCAATATATATAACACAGAAAGGAAAAGAGCACAAGATTTGAAATGCAATAAACGTCCAATGTTTTGATTGATGATATATGAAAATGTCATACAAAAAGCCCTCACAAATGGAGCTACGATGCCCCGGGTAGGACATCGAGCCAACAAAGTTTTAACATATTGTTTGTTACAAATTGGAAATCAAAAGAAATTAATTACTGCGTGACAAATGTGATAGGGGTAAAATCCTTTGCCATCCAGTTGCTTGGTCCGTTGCTGGTAGTCGGGTAGATCCAACTGTCAAACTCTGCTTCCTCCACATCCTCCTCGATAGCATTCACCCTCGAGCTGAAAATAAACACCGGAGCCTTTCTGACCTTCTCTTTGCGCACAGCCCTCTGAGCCTCTGCAGTAAAGCCCAGCCAAAACTTGTCGTTCTTCTGAGTGAAGTCAGAAAGCTGACCCCAGTTTGCACAATTGCCTTTCTGAACCACAGCCCGGGCATCCCTTAGGGAAGCCATCTTCAAGGAGACATTCTCTTCGACTGTTGTTTCTGCTGCTGCTGAAATTGGATGTACCTCCTCGAAATGCTGAAAGGGGGTTTCAATAAACTTCCCGTCCATCTCAATGTATCTGAAGGAATTCAAATGGCTCACCATATACTCCTCTTCTCCTTGCACAGTGACGATCTTCCCCATGACAGGGTACTTCAGCTTCTGGTGCAAGGTAGAGGTCACTGCCCCAACTTTATGGATCCAAGGTCGACCCAGTAGACAAGAGTACGATGGACGTATATCCATCACATAAAACGTAGAGTCGAACACCTGAGAGCCCACACGAATAGGGATGTTAACCTCTCCATGAACCATCCTTTTTGAACCGTCAAAGGCCCTGACGATGATATTGCTGGGCTTCAATTCCAGGCCTTCATAATCCAGACGGTCTAAAGCCTTTTTTGGTAGGACATTCAAGGAAGAACCAGTATCCACCAATACATGCGCCAGAGTAGTGCCCCTGCATTCAATAGAGACATGCAGGGCATCATTGTGGTCTCTTCCCTTCGCGGTCAGGTCAGCATCTGAAAAACCCAAGCCATTGTCTGCTGTCAGATTTGCTATGCAATCAGTGAACTGGACTGCAGACGTCTCCTGCGGTACATGGGCCGTCTTGAGAAATGAGATCAAGGCCTTAGCATGGGCCTCGGAGCATAGCAATAAGGAGAGCAGGGAGATCTTGGAGGGTGTATGCCCCAGCTGCTCGACAACATTGAAATCACTTTTCTTTATTATTTTCAGGATCTCCTCCATTTCTTGTTGGGAGGCTTCAGCATTTATGGGTATTGGTGCCTCCATCCGGGCAGGCTCTTCTTCAACCCCTTTGCCCCGAGCATTAGATGACTCGGCGGCAGGGGAAACAACTTGATCAGCAACAGGAACAGGTAAACTTGTGGGTGTTATAAGGAGGGGTTTTCGAATAGCGGGCGGTGCAATGTCAGGCGAGAAGAGCCTGCCACTGCGGGTGACCTTGGCTGGACCAGTGATATCGCAGATACTGGCGCCAGTGTCGAATTCTTGTTTGATTCCATTCACATACACGTCTGCCCCATAATGCCAGGGGACAGCTTTATCAGACATGTAGGGGAGAGGCCCCTGGACAGTAATAATCACAGGTGCAACAGTCATGATTTGAACAGGCTTCTTCGGGGGAGCCTTGATTGGATTTTTGAAGATGGTAACCACAATAATTTCTTTTATCGGAACCAACTGAACAGCAGACTTCTTAAACAGAATCTCCTTGCTATCCATTAGGCTTTGGACGCCTAACCTCAGCAAAGGGCAACCAGACAGGGAAACAGCACAGAACAGGCAACCTTCACTGCAACCCGGAAATAAACCGGCCCGCAATAGGTTCTTTTTAACGGTCTTCAGAGGGGTGACAACTTCATTTACCGAAACAGCATACAATTCTTCCTCAATGGCATTTACTCTATGCTGGGGCATAGGAGCAGTTACAACATTTGGTCTCTCCGGCGCTTCAAACTGAATTTCCTTTGCGTCGATCAGATCTTGCACTTTGTTTCTCAAGGCCCAGCAATCATCAGTAGTGTGCCCGGGACTATCAGAATGATAAGCACACCGGGCATTTGGGTTATACTTAGGAGACGCAGTGTTGACGACCTTAGGAGCTTCTTTGAGGGTCACCAGGTTGGTGGACAACAGTTGGGGTAAAATTTGAGATAAGGTCATACTCAGTCGGGTATACTGCCTCTTGGGCCTTTCGCTTCTTTGTTGATTGTACTGCTGAGGAGCAGCAACAGGTTTTGAGATGACCAAAGCATTGACGGCTTGGCGACTTTCGGGCTTGACTGGTCTTCTAGGACCATAGACGGCACTTGCTTCTTTCTTAAACGGCCTCTTCTCAGCACTTGTGGAGGCAGCCTTTTGTATCTTGCCTGACCTGATGCCAGCTTCAATTCTTTCTCCCGTTAATATCAAATCTGTAAACCCGACGGAGGAGTTACCAACCAAATGATTGAAAAACGGACCAGACAGCGTCCCTAGAAACATATCAACCAGCTCTCGATCAGTCAATGGGGGCTGCACCCTGCCAGCCAAATCTCTCCATTTTTGAGCGTACTCTTTGAACCCTTCACCCGTTCCTAGAGACATACCCTGAAGTTGGGTACGCGTAGGAGCGAGATCAGAATTGTATTGGTATTGTCTGTAGAATGCGGTTGCCAAATCTTCCCAGTGTCGGATGCTAGCTCCGTCCAATTGGTAGAACCATTCAAGCTGTGACCCCGAGAGGCTATCTTGGAAGAAGTGAATCCAGAGGTTCTTATCCGCCGTGTAAGGTTGGATCTTCCTTACGTACGATCTTAGATGCAGCTTTGGGCAGGAGACCCCATCATACTTGGCGAAGGCAGGCGCCTTAAACTTGTGTGGAATTACTACCCCAGAAGACAACCCCAAATCTCCGAAATCCAGTCCCGGCACATTCTGAATTTCCATGGCGCTTAAGCGATCCTCCAATTGCTTGTATCTGTCAGCAGTAGGTGGGTATTGTTCGTCATTATAGTCCGTCTCGTTGTCGGAGACTGCGGGACTAGGAGCTCCTCCCCCTTGGGGACTGTTTTTCTCAACAGAAGAAGTGGTTGGATCAGCTTCATTGTGGAGTGTGTTCCCAAATATGCGTCCGGTGTTGAACAACGCAGTCCTCTTTTTCTTCTTCTTCTTCAGGAGTAAAGTCTTCAACTCTTGCTGTCCTTGGGCCAGGCTCAGGACCATCTCTTGAAACTGTGCATTTTGGGCCTGAAGGGCCTTGATTGCTTGCTCACTGGAGGAGTCTGGATTCATGATGACTGTTTAAAATAAACAGCGAAGGAGATTAAGCAACCTGTGAAATAGGGTACCTGCTATGCATATGGTGCAATGGAATGCGTATGCTTTATGTTTTCAAAGACAAACAAGATTCAACTTTGTAGACAAAAAGGGAAACACACTTCATTAGATTAAAATTTCAATTGTTCAACAACTTGCCCTTAGGCATTACAGGAATGAAAAATACTGAAAAGGAAATAAAACTACAAAAGGAAACATCCAAAGCTCATCAATGCTCCCATGGCCTCCTCTTTTCAGTGCTGATGTAGTTGTTCAGGACCCGTTCTTCCTCCAATTGCTTAGTCAGCCTCTGGATCTTCCGTTCCTGCTCGTTGAATTTCTCCTGATAGAAATCCCGTTCTTCCTTTAGCTGCGCCCAAGATCTCTTCATGGTGTCAAAATCAGTAGGTATCTGAGGAGGGAGGACAGTTGGAGGAACCCCATCTTCATCAGGAGACTCAAGAATGAGGGGTCTAACAGCTTCGTAGGGCATACCTAACCTTTGAGCACGGATGCGGACCCATTTGCAATAGGGCTTCAATGGCAGGGAAGTCTTGGGTCCCCACTCATGTGGGTTGGCTTTGTGGATTCTGTCCCAAGCTCTAATGAATCCCTGGCGTAGTTTGTCACTGTCTGCCTGAAACTCAAAATGGAAGTGAGGAACCAGCATTTCATGAGGCCCATCTCCTCTGGCACTTCCAAACTGTCGGAGAGCTAAACATGGATTGTAAGAGATTCCTCCTTGGATACCAATCAATGGAACATTCGGGTATTCCCCGCATCGATCAATAACAGCTACCTCATCCAAACCTCTGAGAGCCCAAGTGATGTCATTATCAGTGAGAGACATTAACCTCCGAGCCCAACCTTTTCCTTCTTCATTCTTCAGCACGAACTTAGGAAGGTGCGAAATAAACCACCTTACTAGCAAAGGAGTACAACACCACGGAGTCCCCCGTTTTCGAGCAGTACGAGCATAGAGTTGTTGTAGAATATCACCCAAAAGAGTGGGTATCGGATTCCGAGACATGAAGATCCTTATAACATAGGTACTGATAAAAGTGTCAGGGTTTGGAAACAATACCAGACCATAGATAAAAAGAGCCAGAATATCCTCGTATGCCTTGAAGTCCAAGTCATTCCAGCAATCATTAGCCTTGCCAACCAGAAATTTGACCAAAAAGCCCTTGATCCCATTTCTAGTTTCCCAGTTGGACAATACCTCTTCTTTGGTCAAGGGGAGAATTGCAGCAATCTCTTCAGGCCTAGGAGTCTTTTCCAAACCAGTGAATGGGGTTTGTTCCAAGACAGGGATCCCAAGCAAATAAGAGAACTCTTCCAGGGTAGGAACCAGCTGGAAGTCTTGAAAGGTGAAACAGTGATACAGAGGGTCATAAAACTGGGTCAGAACACTTATCAGTTGTTGGTCCCATCTTGCAGTGACCAAGCCAAGGAGAGAACCATGTCTGTTGATGAAGGAAGAAGTGTTTGGGATCCTTCCAACCAAATCCTTGAGTAAAACTGGTGGTTGAACAAAGTTGAGCCGGACAGTATTTCTACGCACGGGCATCATGATGTCCTACAAAACAGAGCAAAGATGAAACCTTTTTGTCTTTGAAATGGGTTAGCCTTTTATACAGGATGCATGCAATGGTATGATGGCATGATTCTATGATGAAGCACACCACAAGTATTCACATAGGCAAATAAGGCACACAAGTCACACAAGACACCCTTAGGTTTCAGGCCAGCCTGAGTTTCAGGTATTACCCTCTTTTGGTTTTGTCGGTTAAAACTTGTCCTATCAAAAGTAACCGGGTTCTAGAGGATCTCAAATCATTGGCTACCCTCAATCGGTCATAACTCCAGCATCGCAATCTTTTCTCGCGGCCGGAACCATCTCGAGAGTTTAGCCTCAATGAGTGTAGCATACTGCTACTGTTCTAATGGCTAAGTTGGTCAATTAGGGTTCTAAGGTCGATTGGTGTTTAATGACCCCTTAGAAGACCTATATTCTCCCCGTTGCAACACAAGGGATATAGGTACAGACTAAGATGCCACACCAACGTAGCCACTGCTTCACCCATGTCGGTCTACGCCGGACAGGTCCCTCACAGATTATGCTACCTAAAAAGGGTATTTCCCAGATCCGGGTTAGGATCTATGATACTCCGATGCAAAGCCCACAAATATAAAAGCAAACAAAGCAAACAATTGAAAACAAAGGTGATCTAAACCCTAAGGTTACTCCACTTTTAAAACACTCCCCAGCAGAGTCGCCAGTTCTGTGATACGGTGGGAGAACTGACTTGAGGTTTTGCGTTTTTTTCCGCAAATGTTTCGGTTGAGCAAGAGTCGCCACCGACTTTTTATTTTATCCTAAGGAAAGGTTAAAAAGCACAGAAAAAAACCTTTTGAGATGTTTTCTTGGGTTCGGGGAGCAGATTATAGAAAGGGAAGGTATTAGCACCCTTTCTATCCATGGTTATCCATGGGCTCTTAGTTACTTGCTTAGATCACTTGCCTTTTGTTTTCAATTGTTTTAAATGGTGCTTGAGTGTGTGGATTTGAAAATGTTTTGAAAAGAGGCCAATGTGGTGGCAACCTTTGTAATGATCCATGTGGGGATGTATACAAAGATGTACGTATTTTGAAAAGGTTTTCATTTGTTTTTGAAAATTGTTTTGAAAGTGTAGTGTTGAGTGGTTTTGAAATTAGGCAAGTGTTTTGTTTTGCAAGTTTGATTCAAGTAACTAAGAGATTATCTACTCCTAAATTTCTCAAAAGATTATTGCTATGTTTTAACCCTTTTAACAAGTTTGTTCCACCATTGTATTTGGTGGGCAATCTTATGTTAGGATGTGAAAGGGACAGGCGCGGGTCATCGTTTAGACCATAATTGCAACGGCGTTAAATGTCTTTGGGCAATTTTCCTTAAGGGACTTGATCATTTGTTTTTGTTTGTTTTGAAAAAAATTTATCGAGGGACTATGATCATTCAAATTGTTTGCTTTGCCCAAAGAAGTTCAACATACAATATGGCCTAATTTTGAAAGGCAACAAAGTGGAGTATCCTAGGGGTGCAAGTGTGATTTGTGTGTCCATTTTCATGCTTGTTTGTCTTGAGATTAGGTCATAACTATTTTTTTAATCGTTTTTTCGCATACAAACCCTAATTCTAACATGTTATCATTAGAAAGCAATAAAATGCGAAATTAAATTTACTAAGCTATTACAAAACCAAATATGGGAAGGGGGGTACAAATGTTCAAATGGGGATATTGACAAGAATTTAAATCTACATTATTACATCATTTTGAATATTTGCAAATTAATCAATGTAAAAAATTAAATAAGAATGCAAGATGCAAAAGAAATGTTTTGTATATGTATGAGAAAATATTATTTATGTAAAAGAGAAAAGAAAACAAAAATTATATTATTTTTTGGAGTATTTTGAATTTAGGGCAAAAACCCTAATTTTATTAGGAAAAATGTATTATTGTTTAATTTAATACAAACATTTATTTATCATGTACAAAAAATAAAAATAATGAAGTATATTATGAAAAAAGTATTTTGTATCAAATATTAATAAAAATGAAAAAATCAAGTATTTTTATATTTTAGCTTAAATATATTAATAAACATATATCTATATATATATTAATTTCTAAATATACATTATACACAAAATAATATATATTCAATATTTTAACAAAATAAATAAAAAAAGTATATTTTTTTTATGTGAGATATTTTCAGAAGGTTATATAACATAAAAATAAAAATAAAAAAAATAGAAGTATTTTACATATTTTTCTATTTTCATTCTAAATAAATATATATATCTATTTATATACAAATCAAAAGAAAAATCAAATAAAAACCAAATAAAATCAAAAAATGATGAGAAAAATATTTTCAAAATTTTAATATGCTGAGAAAATATAAACAAGTCAAACCAAAAAAGAAAAAAGTCAAAAAGAATTAAAAATAAGACAAATGGGCTTGGGGGGGTGAGAAAATGGAAATAGGGTGCAAAAAGAAGAAACTACACAGGCCCAGCCCATGTAGCTTCATCTTCAACCTCAGAACACTTCCTTGTTCAAAAACACGCATTTTCTAACTTCTCATTCCTTGATCTTTTGCCAAATCTTCCAACATGAAACCTGTAGAGCTTGAAACCACGGTTCTAGACATATAAAGAAGTCAAGCTAACTCTCAGAAATGAGAGAGAATTTCTTCTCTCCCAAATCCTGACCTAAATTTTTAACCATGTTCAGACATAAAATTCTCTAAGCACACGAAATATAAATGAAATCTAATCATATGAGCATGTTCAGGGCTATGATTGTGACATATTTTCTTCACAAACCTAAAGCTAACAATGCCTAATAAGAGAGATAGAACTTCATGAACTTACCTGTTCAGTTGGAATCGAGCTTTGCAATGGAGGATGTTTCAGAGTGAAATGATGACTTGTATAGCTTTCTTGAAGTGTAAGGATGCTTTTCCAAGTCCTACTTTGTCTTGAAACTCCCTGAATCGAGCTAGTGAACTCCAACTGCAAAACAGAAAATTAAAAATGGTGAAGTGGCTTGGAGGTGTTACAGGTCAGGTTTCAAGTCATGGTTAGCTTGCATAGGTTGTAAGGAAGGTAGAGGAACAGGTTTGGGCAAGAATGCTTGAAGGGATTGAGAGATAGCACTCAATCTGCAGGGGCTCCCCTATTTGAGCAGTTTCAAGGTGATTAGGGCAATGGGAGTGTTTTAGAAGGCAAGGGCTCGTGTGTTAGCTTGGATATGTTCTTTCTGATGTGTTTGATAACTCTTTTCTTGTGTTTGTAAGCTGAGATGAGATATGGCACAAGTTATGGACTTTTCTTGAACTTGAAGCAAACAAAAGCAAGTTGGCTTTCTAGGTCAGTAGAGGACCCCCTAATGTGCTGCATAATCCTCTCTTGATCAGTGTGTTATGCACATAATCTTGTGCCAAGCAGATTTTCCATGTACTTTCTTGATTTGCAATTGGACATAAAGTTAATCTTTTCAAAAATGGAAAGTTCACTTTATCTAGTTTAGGATTAATCTTGCATACAATGCTTGCACTCAAAGAACAACACTCTAACACATTGAATATGCATTAAATTATTGAGTATGGAATGGTTCAAGGACCTGTAATCAAGCATAAAGCAAGCTGAGTTCAAATTTGCAAAGTTATGAACATGTTTTGATGAAGAACAAAAGTGAATTTTTGCCAACTTGTGAAATTCGAATCTCTCAAGTTATGAGGTTGTTTGATGAGTTCTTGGACATTTTGGAAAGCTTGGAATGTATAATACAATCCATCTTTGAAATGCAAATTAAAATTCCAAGTGGGAGGGTATGAAAAGTGGCCTTGAAGTGGGGTAGAAAACCTTGTCAAAATAGGTTAAAATTTCACTAAGTTAAAAATGGTTTAGTGCCCTTATTCAAAAAATTGTAACTTGAGATACAAGCTTCAAATGAGAAAACTTTGTGAATCAAAGTTGTAGATTATGCAATAAGCTACAACTTTCATGTTTTGACTTTTGTTTGAATCCAAATGGATCTTGGTGAAAAGGTGGGGCAAAGTTGGGAAAAAATTAGGGTTTTTCATAACTTAGAAAAATTCTAAGTTATGAAAAATTCCATTTTCAAACCCTAATTTGCATTTTGTGATTTCTTGGTGAACAAGTTTCATGATTTGGCATATTTTGATGAAAAATGAATCTTGACTCTTGATTTTGACCAAAAAGTCAAAGTTTGACTTTTCAGTATACAGTCAAAACTGATCAATTGACTGGGAAATTCAACTGTCAATCTTGTGTACTTGGGATCTTTTGAGCTTGTTGAGCATGTCAAGATAATTCCATGGGGTCCTTGAGTCCATATGTGAGCTTGGTTTGCCATTGACTAGGTCAAACAGTCAAAAATTGCCTCTGTACAGTCAAAACCCTAAAAATGACCATTTTGCCCTTTTAGTGATCTGATCAAATTTCTTGTGGAATTGTGATCCAAACTTGATCAAATGGACCATATGAGTTCATAATGTTGATGTGGATCAAATTTCATGAGATTTGACTGTCAATTGGCCACAGTTGACTTTTTCCCCAATACAGTTGATTTCTAGGTCAACTGTCCAATTGACTGGGCAAAACTTGGAATCAAGACTTGAAGCTTGGTATGGATAAACTTAGGAGTCAATTATGAAGCATGAAAGTCATCTTGGGCATTTTAGGTCAAAACATCTTTGTGCAAACACAAACCCTAATTTGGGTCCATAGTGCAAGGAGAAGTCTTGAGCAGATGGAAACCCTAATTAGATCTTGATCTTCAAAGGTCTTGTGATGAGAAAATGTTGAGGAAATGGGAGGGCAAATTTTGGGGTACAACAGTTGCCCCTGTTCAATCTTCTTGAACCTGAAGAGTTAGATTGGCAAGTTTGCCTTTCGTGACTCGAGGGTAAAAGGAGATTGGACACTAGAGTGCCCGGAAATTTGCACTCGCATGTTGAAGTGTCAGCAATGTGATGTCAGGAATGGGCTTACAGATGCCATTTGGAGAGGTGGTAGATAGGGAGATGGGCTTATAGATGCCATTTGGAAGTGTCGGTCGCATAAGAGATTCCTTTGCGAGAACTTGTGTATTTGAGAAGGACAGATGTTTTCCTGGCTTGTTATAGGTGTTTGATCTTCAGTCTCCTTATGCAGATATGCCCTGGCTAGATACAGGTATCGAATCTACAATCGGTTTGCTCACAGATGTGCCCTGGCTGGATACAGGAGTCGAATCTGGAAATAGTCGTTAATAGATGTGCCCTGGCTGGATACAGGAATCGAATCTTCGAACTCTTCAGACATGCCCTGGCTAGATACAGGAGTCGAGTCTGGAAATGTTGTTAACAGATATGCCCTGGCTGGATACAGGAATCGAATCTGGCGTTGCGATAGTTGCTAGATATGCCCTGGCTGGATACAGGAATCGAATCTTTGAACTCTTCAGACATGCCCTGGCTAGATACAGGAGTCGAGTCTGGAAATGTTGTTAACAGATATGCCCTGGCTGGATACAGGAATCGAATCTGGCGTTGCGATAGTTGCAGGTAGTTGTTTTTGGGATTGTCTTTTTCCTGAAAAGGCAAAAAACGTAAGTTGTATGCAGTGTCATGATGTATGATATGCATGATGTCATGATGTTCATCATGAGATGGTGTTGTATGCGCTTTATAATATATGTAAGCAAGATGTATGAAAATGTGAAATGTTTATGGATGTAATTTCGCCTTAGGAAAATAAATCCTTGACGATCGGCCGGAGAATTGCTCTGTGGATGAGATACTTGGCCGAAGTTTTGATGCGAGGCCTGTTAAGGACTCTTAATGATGGATTCCGCTGGGGATAACGATGATAAACTCCGCTGGGGATACCAAAGATAAACTCCGCTGGGGATACCAAAGATAAACTCCGCTGGGGGAATAGGAAGAACTTTGCCGAGGGCGATCTTCTGTGGCAGATAGCTGAGGATAACCCAGTTATAAGTCCTTGTGAGGAAATAAATCTAAATAAAACTCGGGAGAGACGTCCGTACTCTGCAGGGGATAAGCTTCCAGAATCTACTGGGGATGAGCTTTAAGACCTGCCGGGGAATGTTGTGCCTTTTCAAGGTTGTCGGGGAGTCAATTCCACTTGGGGAAAGTATTGCTGAATCTTGTTTTACTCTACGGGGAGTTGGGATGATTTGGCCACATTCTTCAGCTGAATCTACCTTGGTACCTTGGCGGTCAAAATAACCAGACTGCATTAGACAACTTCACATTGCCCCTGTCTCTGATGTCACCTGTAATCAATCTCTTATTTTATGTGTAAACATTTACGAATCAGCAATTTAATGTCAAATGCATATATCAAAAAATGAACATTGGACGCTCTTCGCAAGACAAAACAGAAAAAGGAAAACAATGGTAATTTGTATGGACAAGTGAATTTGTATTGATTTAAGCTTTGCCTGTGAATAGGCGTTTTTGTACAAGAGGCTGACATCCTAGTAAGAGGACGCCGCCAAATAACAGAGAGTTTACAATTTGAAAAAAAGAAACAAAACAGCTATGTGAACAATCCCACTAGGTTCCAACTCTGCTATCGCCTTTATGTCTTCGAACATCTCATCGCTTTGCTGCCTAGTTGAAGATGAAGCTGATTGGTCGATGCCGAAATCTGGAGCCAGATAGTTGATGCCGAATTCCGGATGCAAAGTGATCAATGAGACATAGTGTTACGCTTTATCCCTAACTTTTGCCTGGACCGCCCTTTCGGGTTTTCAGTCCACCGGGATACCCATTTTTGCCCAAGCCGCCTTTTCAGGTTTTCGACTTGCCGGGTGTACAATTTTTTTTCATTTCATCCCTTATTTTTGCCCGAACCCTTTTGGTTCGCCGGGAAGCCCTTATTTTTGCCTAGGTATGTCAACCTAGCGGGTCTTTTATTTATGCGTAGTATTTTTTCACTATGTCTGCATTGGCGGGGTGAGGAAGGTCGTCACCATCCATGGTGGTTAGGATCATGGCTCCTCCTGAGAACACACGTTTAACCACAAATGGCCCTTCGTATGTAGGGGTCCATTTTCCCCGGGGATCACTTTGAGGAAGGATGATGCGCTTGATTACCAGGTCCCCAACTTGATATTCTTGTGGTCTGACCTTCTTGTTAAATGCCCTGATCATCCGTTTTTGATACGTTTGACCATGACAGATAGCAGTGAGCCTCTTTTCGTCAATCAGATTTAATTGATCAAGTCGAGTCTGGATCCAATCATCTTCATTTAAGTCTGCATCCTTCATTATCCGGAGAGAGGGTATCTGCACTTCGATCGGTAAGACTGCCTCCATACCATAAACCAAGGAGAAAGGAGTTGCCCCGGTTGACGTCCTTGCTGAGGTGCGGTACCCATGAAGAACGAACGGTAACATCTCGTGCCAATCTTTATAGGTCACTGTCATCTTCTGCACAATTTTCTTGATATTTTTATTGGCTGCCTCTACAGCCCCATTCATCTTCGGCCGGTAGGGAGAAGAATTGTGGTGCTGTATCTTGAATTGTTCACAGAGTTCAGTGATCATTTTGTTATTGAGATTGGTACCATTGCCCGTAATGATTCTTTCCGGGACGCCGTACCGACAGATCAGGTTATGCCGGATGAAACGTGCCACGACGCTCTTGGTTACTGTGGCATAGGAAGCTGCCTCAACCCACTTCGTGAAATAATCGATCGCCACCAAGATGAAGCGATGCCCATTGGATTCCGTCAGTCGGATCTCACCGATCATATCGATGCCCCACATTGCGAAGGGCCAAGGTGCCGTCAGGACATTCAAAGGAACCGGAGGGATATGCACCTTGTCAGCATAGATCTGGCATTTATGACAAGTTCGGGAGTGTTGGTAACAATCGGCTTCCATTGTGGACCAGAAATATCCTGCCCGAAGGATTTTCTTAGCCATAGTATGTCCACTGGAATGTGTTCCAAATGTACCTTCATGCAGTTCTATCATGATTTTCTCTGCTTCGGCCTTATCCACACAACGTAGCAGAGTTGAATCATAATTCCGTTTGTAGAGAATGCCGTTGCTGAGGAAGAATTTTGCAGCAAACCTCCTCATGAACTTCTTATCATTGACAGACGCACCTTCAGGGTATTCCTGAGCTTCCAAGTACCTCTTCACCTCATGATACCAGGGTTTTTCAATCACCTTCTCAGTCTCGAGCTCGCAGCAGTATGCCGGTTCATCCAACTTCCAGATAATGATTCGGGGAGCCTCATTGTCCCATTTAACTTTGAACATTGAAGACATCGTAGCTAGGGCGCCCGCTAGCTGATTCTCCTCTCTAGGGAAGTGCTCAAAAGTTATCTCTTCAAAGTGGGGAAGCAAGGTCAACACATACTCCTTGTAAGGAATAAGATTCGGGTGTTTCGTATCCCACTCGCCTTTGATCTGATTGATCACGAGAGCGGAATCTCCGAAAACACTTAGAAATTTGATCCTTAAGTCGATTGCAGCTTGTAAACCCATGATACATGCCTCATATTCTGCCATGTTGTTGGTGCAGCTGAAACATAATCGGGCGGTGAGGGGAGTATGAGTTCCTTTGGGAGATATGATTACAGCGCCGACGCCGTTACCCAAAGCATTGGAGGCTCCATCAAAATGCATAGACCATCGGGATCCTTCCTCAGGTCCTTCATCTGGTCCAGGTACTTCACAGTCAGTTACCACCATGATGTCTTCGTCCGGAAAATCAAATTTCAATGATTGGTAATCGTCCATAGGTTGGTGTGCCAAATGATCGGCCAGTACACTTCCTTTAATTGCTTTCTGAGTTGTATACTGGATATCATATTCTGTTAAGATCATTTGCCATCTCGCTATTCTTCCAGACAGAGCGGGCTTTTCAAATATGTACTTGATGGGATCCATTTTTGAAATCAATAAAGTAGTGTGAGTCAGCATATACTGTCTCAGCCGGCGAGCAGCCCATACAAGAGCGCAGCAAGTTTTCTCAAGCAGTGAGTAACGAGACTCACAGTCGGTAAACTTTTTGCTCAAGTAATAAATAGCGTGCTCTTTTCGGCCAGACTCGTCATGCTGCCCCAGCACACACCCCATTGAATTGTCCAGTACTGTCAAGTATAGTATCAGAGGTCTTCCTTCCACCGGTGGCATAAGAATGGGTGGCTCTTGGAGATATTCCTTTATCCTTTCAAAGGCGTCCTGACATTCATCATTCCAGCGTACTACTTGATCTTTCTTCAGCAATTTGAAGATTGGCTCACAAGTAGCGGTCAGATGTGAGATGAATCGGGCAATGTAATTCAGTCGTCCCAGGAAGCCTCTGACTTCTTTCTCTGTTCTTGGAGTCGGAATCTCTTGTATGGCTTTTACCTTGGCAGGGTCCACCTGAATACCTTTATCACTTACAATGAAACCTAACAACTTTCCGGACCTTACCCCAAAGGTACATTTATTGGGATTCAATCTCAGCTTGTACAGCTTGAGTCGGTCAAATAACTTCCTCAGATGGTCAAGGTGCTCCTCCTCAGTTTGAGACCTTGCAATCATGTCATCAACGTATACCTCAATCTCATGATGGATCATATCATGAAATAAAGCAACCATGGCACGTTGATAGGTTGCCCCAGCATTTTTCAATCCGAATGGCATGACCTTATAACAGAAGGTGCCCCACTGAGTCACAAAGGTAGTCTTCTCCATATCTTCTGGAGCCATCTTGATCTGGTTATACCCTGAAAAACCATCCATGAAGGAGAACACCTTGTGTTGAGCTGTATTGTCAACAAGGACATCAATGTGAGGTAGGGGGAAGTCATCCTTGGGGCTGGCCCTGTTCAGATCCCTGTAGTCAACACACATTCTGACTTTACCGTCCTTCTTCGGCACTGGCACCACATTGGCAACCCACTGAGGGTAAGAAGTCACTGCAAGGAACCCGGCATCAAACTGTTTCATAACCTCGGCCTTGATCTTTTCAGACATCTCTGGACGCATCCGTCAGACTTTTTGCTTTACCAGAAGGCAATCCTCTTTGGTCGGCAGGTGGTGAACTACAATGTCGGCATCCAAACCAGGCATATCTTCATAGGACCCAGCAAAAATCTCCATGTAATCTTGTAGCATATGGATCAATCGTTGCTTCACGTTGAGCTCTAGATTGGCACCAATCTTGACCTCTTTCCTATCTGTCTCAGTACCCAAGTTAATCGTCTCCACCGGCTCTTCATGTGGTTGAATAGCTCTTTCTTCCTGGAGTAGCAATCTCGCAAGTTCACCAGGAACTTCACAATCATCTTCACCTTCGTCTTCGGCCAAGTTGATCGGATTTTCGAAGTCATAACTGGCGGTAGCAGAGCTGTTACCAGTGAGATCCAGAGTGGATTGGAACCTGTATAAGTGAGTGTGTGTAAATATAGCTGTTTTGCAATATATATAACACAGAAAGGAAAAGAGCACAAGATTTGAAATGCAATAAACGTCCAATGTTTTGATTGATGATATATGAAAATGTCATACAAAAAGCCCTCACAAATGGAGCTACGATGCCCCGGGTAGGACACCGAGCCAACAAAGTTTTAACATATTGTTTGTTACAAATTGGAAATCAAAAGAAATTAATTACTGCGTGACAAATGTGATAGGGGTAAAATCCTTTGCCATCCAGTTGCTTGGTCCGTTGCTGGTAGTCGGGTAGATCCAACTGTCAAACTCTGCTTCCTCCACATCCTCCTCGATAGCATTCACCCTCGAGCTGGAAATAAACACCGGAGCCTTTCTGACCTTCTCTTTGCGCACAACCCTCTGAGCCTCTGCAGTAAAGCCCAGCCAAAACTTGTCGTTCTTCTGAGTGAAGTCAGGAAGCTGACCCCAGTTTGCACAATTGCCTTTCTGAACCACAGCCCGGACATCCCTTAGGGAAGCCATCTTCAAGGAGACATTCTCTTCGACTGTTGTTTCTGCTGCTGCTGAAATTGGATGTACCTCCTCGAAATGCTGAAAGGGGGTTTCAATAAACTCCCCGTCCATCTCAATGTATCTGAAGGAATTCAAATGGCTCACCATATACTCCTCTTCTCCTTGCACAGTGACGATCTTCCCCATGACAGGGTACTTCAGCTTCTGGTGCAAGGTAGAGGTCACTGCCCCAGCTTTATGGATCCAAGGTCGACCCAGTAGACAAGAGTACGATGGACGTATATCCATCACATAAAACGTAGAGTCGAACACCTGAGAGACCACACGAATAGGGATGTTAACCTCTCCATGAACCATCCTTTTTGAACCGTCAAAGGCCCTGACGATGATATTGCTGGGCTTCAATTCCAGGCCTTCATAATCCAGACGGTCTAAAGCCTTTTTTGGTAGGACATTCAAGGAAGAACCAGTATCCACCAATACATGCGCCAGAGTAGTGCCCCTGCATTCGATAGAGACATGCAGGGCATCATTGTGGTCTCTTCCCTTCGCGGTCAGGTCAGCATTTGAAAAACCCAAGCCATTGTCTGCTGTCAGATTTGCTATGCAATCAGTGAACTGGACTGCAGACGTCTCCTGCGGTACATGGGCCATCTTGAGAAATGAGATCAAGGCCTTAGCATGGGCCTCGGAGCATAGCAATAAGGAGAGCAGGGAGATCTTGGAGGGTGTATGCCCCATCTGCTCGACAACATTGAAATCACTTTTCTTTATTATTTTCAGGATCTCCTCCATTTCTTGTTGGGAGGCTTCAGCATTTATGGGTATTGGTGCCTCCATCCGGGCAGGCTCTTCTTCAACCCCTTTGCCCCGAGCATTAGATGACTCGGCGGAAGGGGAAACAACTTGATCAGCAACAGGAACAGGTAAACTTGTGGGTGTTATAAGGAGGGGTTTTCGAATAGCGGGCGGTGCAATGTCAGGCGAGAAGAGCCTGCCACTGCGGGTGACCTTGGCTGGACCAGTGATATCGCAGATACTGGCGCCAGTGTCGAATTCTTGTTTGATTCCATTCACATACACGTCTGCCCCATAATGCCAGGGGACAGCTTTATCAGACATGTAGGGGAGAGGCCCCGGGACAGTAATAATCACAGGTGCAACAGTCATGATTTGAACAGGCTTCTTCGGGGGAGCCTTGATTGGATTTTTGAAGATGGTAACCACAACAATTTCTTTTATCGGAACCAACTGAACAACAGACTTCTTAAACAGAATCTCCTTGCTATCCATTAGGCTTTGGACGCCTAACCTCAGCAAAGGGCAACCAGACAGGGAAACAGCACAGAACAGGCAACCTTCACTGCAACCCGGAAATAAACCGGCCCGCAATAGGTTCTTTTTAACGGTCTTCAGAGGGGTGACAACTTCATTTACCGAAACAGCATACAATTCTTCCTCAATGGCATTTACTCTATGCTGGGGCATAGGAGCAGTTACAACATTTGGTCTCTCCGGCGCTTCAAACTGAATTTCCTTTGCGTCGATCAGATCTTGCACTTTGTTTCTCAAGGCCCAGCAATCATCAGTAGTGTGCCCGGGACTATCAGAATGATAAGCACACCGGGCATTTGGGTTATACTTAGGAGACGCAGTGTTGACGACCTTAGGAGCTTCTTTGAGGGTCACCAGGTTGGTGGACAACAGTTGGGGTAAAATTTGAGATAAGGTCATACTCAGTCGGGTATACTGCCTCTTGGGCCTTTCGCTTCTTTATTGATTGTACTGCTGAGGAGCAGCAACAGGTTTTGAGATGACCAAAGCATTGACGGCTTGGCGACTTTCGGGCTTGACTGGTCTTCTAGGACCATAGACGGCACTTGCTTCTTTCTTAAACGGCCTCTTCTCAGCACTTGTGGAGGCAGCCTTTTGTATCTTGCCTGACCTGATGCCAGCTTCAATTCTTTCTCCCGTTAATATCAAATCTGTAAACCCGGCGGAGGAGTTACCAACCAAATGATTGAAAAACGGACCAGACAGCGTCCCTAGAAACATATCAACCAGCTCTCGATCAGTCAATGGGGGCTGCACCCTGCCAGCCAAATCTCTCCATTTTTGAGTGTACTCTTTGAACCCTTCACCCGTTCCTAGAGACATACCCTGAAGTTGGGTACGCGTAGGAGCGAGATCAGAATTGTATTGGTATTGTCTGTAGAATGCGGTTGCCAAATCTTCCCAGTGTTGGATGCTAGCTCCATCCAATTGGTAGAACCATTCAAGCTGTGACCCCGAGAGGCTATCTTGGAAGAAGTGAATCCAGAGGTTCTTATCCGCCGTGTAAGGTTGGATCTTCCTTACGTACGACCTTAGATGCAGCTTTGGGCAGGAGACCCCATCATACTTGGCGAAGGCAGGCGCCTTAAACTTGTGTGGAATTACTACCCCAGAAGACAACCCCAAATCTCCGAAATCCAGTCCCGGCACATTCTGAATTTCCATGGCGCTTAAGCGGTCCTCCAATTGCTTGTATCTGTCAGCAGCAGGTGGGTATTGTTCGTCATTATAGTCCGTCTCGTTGTCGGAGACTGCGGGACTAGGAGCTCCTCCCCCTTGGGGACTGTTTTTCTCAGCAGAAGAAGTGGTTGGATCAGCTTCATTGTGGAGTGTGTTCCCAAATATGCGTCCGGTGTTGAACAACGCAGTCCTCTTTTTCTTCTTCTTCTTCAGGAGTAAAGTCTTCAACTCTTGCTGTCCTTGGGCCAGGCTCAGGACCATCTCTTGAAACTGTGCATTTTGGGCCTGAAGGGCCTTGATTGCTTGCTCACTGGAGGAGTCTGGATTCATGATGACTGTTTAAAATAAACAGCGAAGGAGATTAAGCAACCTGTGAAATAGGGTACCTGCTATGCATATGGTGCAATGGAATGCGTATGCTTTATGTTTTCAAAGACAAACAAGATTCAACTTTGTAGACAAAAAGGGAAACACACTTCATTAGATTAAAATTTCAATTGTTCAACAACTTGCCCTTAGGCATTACAGGAATGAAAAATACTGAAAAGGAAATAAAACTACAAAAGGAAACATCCAAAGCTCATCAATGCTCCCATGGCCTCCTCTTTTCAGTGCTGATGTAGTTGTTCAGGACCCGTTCTTCCTCCAATTGCTTAGTCAGCCTCTGGATCTTCCGTTCCTGCTCGTTGAATTTCTCCCGATAGAAATCCCGTTCTTCCTTTAGATGCGCCCAAGATCTCTTCATGGTGTCAAAATCAGTAGGTATCTGAGGAGGGAGGACAGTTGGAGGAACCCCATCTTCATCAGGAGACTCAAGAATGAGGGGTCTAACAGCTTCGTAGGGCATACCTAACCTTTGAGCACGGATGCGGACCCATTTGCAATAGGGCTTCAATGGCAGGGAAGTCTTGGGTCCCCACTCATGTGGGTTGGCTTTGTGGATTCTGTCCCAAGCTCTAATGAATCCCTGGCGTAGTTTGTCACTGTCTGCCTGAAACTCAAAATGGAAGTGAGGAACCAGCATTTCATGAGGCCCATCTCCTCTGGCTCTTCCAAACTGTCGGAGAGCTAAACATGGATTGTAAGAGATTCCTCCTTGGATACCAATCAATGGAACATTCGGGTATTCCCCGCATCGATCAATAACAGCTACCTCATCCAAACCTCTGAGAGCCCAAGTGATGTCATTATCAGTGAGAGACATTAACCTCCGAGCCCAACCTTTTCCTTCTTCATTCTTCAGCACGAACTTAGGAAGGTGCGAAATAAACCACCTTACTAGCAAAGGAGTACAACACCACGGAGTCCCCCGTTTTCGAGCAGTACGAGCATAAAGTTGTTGTAGAATATCACCCAAAAGAGTGGGTATCGGATTCCGAGACATGAAGATCCTTATAACATAGGTACTGATAAAAGTGTCAGGGTTTGGAAACAATACCAGACCATAGATCAAAAGAGCCAGAATATCCTCGTATGCCTTGAAGTCCAAGTCATTCCAGCAATCATTAGCCTTGCCAACCAGAAATTTGACCAAAAAGCCCTTGATCCCATTTCTAGTTTCCCAGTTGGACAATACCTCTTCTTTGGTCAAGGGGAGAATTGCAGCAATCTCTTCAGGCCTAGGAGTCTTTTCCAAACCAGTGAATGGGGTTTGTTCCAAGACAGGGATCCCAAGCAAATAAGAGAACTCTTCCAGGGTAGGAACCAGCTGGAAGTCTTGAAAGGTGAAACAGTGATACAGAGGGTCATAAAACTGGGTCAGAACACTTATCAGTTGTTGGTCCCATCTTGCAGTGACCAAGCCAAGGAGAGAACCATGTCTGTTGATGAAGGAAGAAGTGTTTGGGATCCTTCCAACCAAATCCTTGAGTAAAACTGGTGGTTGAACAAAGTTGAGCCGGACAGTATTTCTACGCACGGGCATCATGATGTCCTACAAAACAGAGCAAAGATGAAACCTTTTTGTCTTTGAAATGGGTTAGCCTTTTATACAGGATGCATGCAATGGTATGATGGCATGATGCTATGATGAAGCACACCACAAGTATTCACATAGGCAAATAAGGCACACAAGTCACACAAGACACCCTTAGGTTTCAGGCCAGCCTGAGTTTCAGGTATTACCCTCTTTTGGTTTTGTCGGTTAAAACTTGTCCTATCAAAAGTAACCGGGTTCTAGAGGATCTCAAATCATTGGCTACCCTCAATCGGTCATAACTCCAGCATCGCAATCTTTTCTCGCGGCCGGAACCATCTCGAGAGTTTAGCCTCAATGAGTGTAGCATACTGCTACTGTTCTAATGGCTAAGTTGGTCAATTAGGGTTCTAAGGTCGATTGGTGTTTAATGACCCCTTAGAAGACCTATATTCTCCCCGTTGCAACACAAGGGATATAAGTACAGACTAAGATGCCACACCAACGTAGCCACTGCTTCACCCATGTCGGTCTACGCCGGACAGGTCCCTCACAGATTATGCTACCTAAAAAGGGTATTTCCCAGATCCGGGTTAGGATCTATGATACTCCGATGCAAAGCCCACAAATATAAAAGCAAACAAAGCAAACAATTGAAAACAAAGGTGATCTAAACCCTAAGGTTACTCCACTTTTAAAACACTCCCCAGCAGAGTCGCCAGTTCTGTGATACGGTGGGAGAACTGACTTGAGGTTTTGCGTTTGTTTTCGCAAATGTTTCGGTTGAGCAAGAGTCGCCACCGACTTTTTATTTTATCCTAAGGAAAGGTTAAAAAGCACAGAAAAAACCTTTTGAGATGTTTTCTTGGGTTCGGGGAGCAGATTATAGAAAGGGAAGGTATTAGCACCCTTTCTATCCATGGTTATCCATGGGCTCTTAGTTACTTGCTTAGATCACTTGCCTTTTGTTTTCAATTGTTTTAAATGGTGCTTGAGTGTGTGGATTTGAAAATGTTTTGAAAAGAGGCCAATGTGGTGGCAACCTTTGTAATGATCCATGTGGGGATGTATACAAAGATGTACGTCTTTTGAAAAGGTTTTCATTTGTTTTTGAAAATTGTTTTGAAAGTGTAGTGTTGAGTGGTTTTGAAATTAGGCAAGTGTTTTGTTTTGCAAGTTTGATTCAAGTAACTAAGAGATTATCTACTCCTAAATTTCTCAAAAGATTATTGCTATGTTTTAACCCTTTTAACAAGTTTGTTCCACCATTGTATTTGGTGGGCAATCTTATGTTAGGATGTGAAAGGGACAGGCGCGGGTCATCGTTTAGACCATAATTGCAACGGCGTTAAATGTCTTTGGGCAATTTTCCTTAAGGGACTTGATCATTTGTTTTTGTTTGTTTTGAAAAAATTTTATCGAGGGACTATGATCATTCAAATTGTTTGCTTTGCCCAAAGAAGTTCAACATACAATATGGCCTAATTTTGAAAGGCAACAAAGTGGAGTATCCTAGGGGTGCAAGTGTGATTTGTGTGTCCATTTTCATGCTTGTTTGTCTTGAGATTAGGTCATAACTATTTTTTTTATCGTTTTTTCGCATACAAACCCTAATTCTAACATGTTATCATTAGAAAGCAATAAAATGCGAAATTAAATTTACTAAGCTATTACAAAACCAAATATGGGAAGGGGGGTACAAATGTTCAAATGGGGATATTGACAAGAATTTAAATCTACATTATTACATCATTTTGAATATTTGCAAATTAATCAATGTAAAAAATTAAATAAGAATGCAAGATGCAAAAGAAATGTTTTGTATATGTATGAGAAAATATTATTTATGTAAAAGAGAAAAGAAAACAAAAATTATATTATTTTTTGGAGTATTTTGAATTTAGGGAAAAAACCCTAATTTTATTAGGAAAAATGTATTATTGTTTAATTTAATACAAACATTTATTTATCATGTACAAAAAATAAAAATAATGAAGTATATTATGAAAAAAGTATTTTGTATCAAATATTAATAAAAATGAAAAAATCAAGTATTTTTATATTTTAGCTTAAATATATTAATAAACATATATCTATATATATATATATATATATTAATTTCTAAATATACATTATACACAAAATAATATATATTCAATATTTTAACAAAATAAATAAAAAAAGTATATTTTTTTTTATGTGAGATATTTTCAGAAGGTTATATAACATAAAAATAAAAATAAAAAAAATAGAAGTATTTTACATATTTTTCTATTTTCATTCTAAATAAATATATATATCTATTTATATACAAATCAAAAGAAAAATCAAATAAAAACCAAATAAAATCAAAAAATGATGAGAAAAATATTTTCAAAATTTTAATATGCTGAGAAAAAATAAACAAGTCAAACCAAAAAAGAAAAAAGTCAAAAAGAATTAAAAATAAGACAAATGGGCTTGGGGGGTGAGAAAATGGAAATAGGGTGCAAAAAGAAGAAACTACACAGGCCCAGCCCATGTAGCTTCATCTTCAACCTCAGAACACTTCCTTGTTCAAAAACACGCGTTTTCTAACTTCTCATTCCTTGATCTTTTGCCAAATCTTCCAACATGAAACCTGTAGAGCTTGAAACCACGGTTCTAGACATATAAAGAAGTCAAGCTAACTCTCAGAAATGAGAGAGAATTTCTTCTCTCCCAAATCCTGACCTAAATTTTTAACCATGTTCAGACATAAAATTCTCTAAGCACACGAAATATAAATGAAATCTAATCATATGAGCATGTTCAGGGCTATGATTGTGACATATTTTCTTCACAAACCTAAAGCTAACAATGCCTAATAAGAGAGATAGAACTTCATGAACTTACCTGTTCAGTTGGAATCGAGCTTTGCAATGGAGGATGTTTCAGAGTGAAATGATGACTTGTATAGCTTCCTTGAAGTGTAAGGATGCTTTTCCAAGTCCTACTTTGTCTTGAAACTCCCTGAATCGAGCTAGTGAACTCCAACTGCAAAACAGAAAATTAAAAATGGTGAAGTGGCTTGGAGGTGTTACAGGCCAGGTTTCAAGTCATGGTTAGCTTGCATAGGTTGTAAGGAAGGTAGAGGAACAGGTTTGGGCAAGAATGCTTGAAGGGATTGAGAGATAGCACTCAATCTGCAGGGGCTCCCCTGTTTGAGCAGTTTCAAGGTGATTAGGGCAATGGGAGTGTTTTAGAAGGCAAGGGCTCGTGTGTTAGCTTGGATATGTTCTTTCTGATGTGTTTGATAACTCTTTTCTTGTGTTTGTAAGCTGAGATGAGATATGGCACAAGTTATGGACTTTTCTTGAACTTGAAGCAAACAAAAGCAAGTTGGCTTTCTAGGTCAGTAGAGGACCCCCTAATGTGCTGCATAATCCTCTCTTGATCAGTGTGTTATGCACATAATCTTGTGCCAAGCAGATTTTCCATGTACTTTCTTGATTTGCAATTGGACATAAAGTTAATCTTTTCAAAAATGGAAAGTTCACTTTATCTAGTTTAGGATTAATCTTGCATACAATGCTTGCACTCAAAGAACAACACTCTAACACATTGAATATGCATTAAATTATTGAGTATGGAATGGTTCAAGGACCTGTAATCAAGCATAAAGCAAGCTGAGTTCAAATTTGCAAAGTTATGAACATGTTTTGATGAAGAACAAAAGTGAATTTTTGCCAACTTGTGAAATTCGAATCTCTCAAGTTATGAGGTTGTTTGATGAGTTCTTGGACATTTTGGAAAGCTTGGAATGTGTACTACAATCCATCTTTGAAATGCAAATTAAAATTCCAAGTGGGAGGGTATGAAAAGTGGCCTTGAAGTGGGGTAGAAAACCTTGTCAAAATAGGTTAAAATTTCACTAAGTTAAAAATGGTTTAGTGCCCTTATTCAAAAAATTGTAACTTGAGATACAAGCTTCAAATGAGAAAACTTTGTGAATCAAAGTTGTAGATTATGCAACAAGCTACAACTTTCATGTTTTGACTTTTGTTTGAATCCAAATGGATCTTGGTGAAAAGGTGGGGCAAAGTTGGGAAAAAATTAGGGTTTTTCATAACTTAGAAAAATTCTAAGTTATGAAAAATTCCATTTTCAAACCCTAATTTGCATTTTGTGATTTCTTGGTGAACAAGTTTCATGATTTGGCATATTTTGATGAAAAATGAATCTTGACTCTTGATTTTGACCAAAAAGTCAAAGTTTGACTTTTCAGTATACAGTCAAAACTGATCAATTGACTGGGAAATTCAACTGTCAATCTTGTGTACTTGGGATCTTTTGAGCTTGTTGAGCATGTCAAGATAATTCCATGGGGTCCTTGAGTCCATATGTGAGCTTGGTTTGCCATTGACTAGGTCAAACAGTCAAAAATTGCCTCTGTACAGTCAAAACCCTAAAAATGACCATTTTGCCCTTTTAGTGATCTGATCAAATTTCTTGTGGAATTGTGATCCAAACTTGATCAAATGGACCATATGAGTTCATAATGTTGATGTGGATCAAATTTCATGAGATTTGACTGTCAATTGGCCACAGTTGACTTTTTCCCCAATACAGTTGATTTCTAGGTCAACTGTCCAATAGACTGGGCAAAACTTGGAATCAAGACTTGAAGCTTGGTATGGATAAACTTAGGAGTCAATTATGAAGCATGAAAGTCATCTTGGGCATTTTAGGTCAAAACATCTTTGTGCAAACACAAACCCTAATTTGGGTCCATAGTGCAAGGAGAAGTCTTGAGCAGATGGAAACCCTAATTAGATCTTGATCTTCAAAGGTCTTGTGATGAGAAAATGTTGAGGAAATGGGAGGGCAAATTTTGGGGTACAACAGATGGAACATGTTGAGGAGAATCAAGCCGCATTCAAGGATGGTTTGGAGCAGGTGAAAGGCAAAATCGACTTGATGAAAGGAGATATGAGATAAGTTCTTCTAGCATTGAAGAATATTATCGAAAGGCAAGAACAAATTCCTACGACAACCTTTGAAGAAGTAGCCCAAATTATTGGTGCATCAAGCGGTCACCAACCCAGGAAAGAACCAGAATCAGAATCTCTAAAATCAACTATAGCTCAACAAGAGGTTAAAAACACTGATACTTAAGGGTTTGTCCCACCTCCACCGAAGGTAGGGGCATCTCATACCTTGCAGATTCCGATGAACAACGCGGAAAACTACATAGACTTGCAGTATGGAGACCATGACTTAGAAGATGTCAACCAAGCACCCCAAAGGACAATCCATACTCATTCTACTGAAAATCTCGTGGCGCTCAATCAATATAAAGCCCTTGAATAAAGGTTGAAGGTTATCGATGGTTACGATGCTTTCGATGTCGATGCACTCGAAATGGGTCTAGTTCCAGGTGTGGTGATCCCTCCAAAATTTAAAGTGCCTGACTTTGGAAAATATAAGGGGCTCACATGTCCAAGGAACCAACTATGCATGTATTGCAGAAAAATGCATTCCTATGCTCAAGATCAGAAGCTGATGATCCATTATTTTCAAGACAGTTTAAGTGGGGCATCTCTAGATTGGTACATGCAATTGGAGCGAATTCATATCCAGACATGGGAAGATCTTGCCAATGCTTTCTTGAGACAGTAGAAGTACAACTTGGACATGGCGTCTAACCTATGCAACTCCAAAACTTGTCTTAGAAGAAAGAGGAGTCTTTCAAGGAGTATTCTTAAAGGTGGAGAGAAATGGCAGCCAGTGTACAACCACCACTCTTGGAGAAAGAATTGGTTGATATGTTCATGGGTACTTTACAAGGGTTGTATTATGATAAGATGGTAGGAAGCGTCTCTTATGGATTTTCTGATTTGGTAACTATTGGTGAAAGGATTGAAGCAGACATAAAAAGTGGAAAGATACAAGGGGTATCATTTAGTACCCCTTATAATTTAAAAAGACATGTTCCTAACTTCTCAAAAAAGAAGGAAGGAGAAATCAATGTTGTAGCATCACATCCAAGGGCACAACAACCATTGTTAATTCCAAGAGAACAACAACAAAACATGTTTGAAAGGCCTCCAAGAACATTTGATCATCTCCCCATGCCGCATAATCAATTATTGCAACACTTAATAAAAGCATCTTTGGTAGAGCTAAAGCCTCTAGCTCCTCTAATTGGGGCACTCCCACCAAAGTACGATGCAAATTCCAGGTGCAAATATCATGCCAACTCTCTGGGGAATACTATAGAAAAATGTTGGGCCTTCAGACATAAGGTTCAAGATTTGTTGGATTCTTAGGATATTACTTTTGACAAACCGAACATCAAGACAAATCCCATGCCGCCTCATGGTAGACCAACGGTAAATGCGATTGAAGTGGTCACTGACTTTGGGGAAGCGAGACAAGTGAAGGCCCCGATAAACCTTTTGAAAGGATATTTGCTGGAGTGTGGGTTCCTCTTGGAACATAATGAATCTTTTGAGAAGACATTACAAAAATTGGTGGATCAGGGGATAGTCCAATTCGGGCCATACACTAAAGAATAATATGTAGCTGCGATCGATGGAAGTGAAAAGAAGCCATTGGTAATTCCTTGCCAAGGGCCGAACCTTAATAAGAAGATTCTTGTGATCCCATGGGGAGAGTCAACAGAATCACCAGTGATGATACCATGACAAACTCTAAAGATACCAGTGGTTCCAAAGACTACGATGGTGATTATGGGGCCATCTCCTACCCCTTATGAAAGTAACAAAGAAGTACTGTGGAGTTATGATTATATGGTCTATGTTAATGGTTTAAAGCAAGAATGTGAAACGCTGACAAGTCAAGGGCATGCGATCATAAATATAGCTAGAACAGGGGGCATGACTCACAGTAGTCGAATCTATATTTTTGAACCACTGAAGAAAAATGATGCTATAATTAAGGATAAGGGAAAAGCTATGGTGGAGACAAGTAAAGAACAAGAACTTCCAAGCAAGAATTTTACTGATCAAGAGGTAGAGGAATTCCTGAAAATAATCAAGAGAAGTGATTATAGGGTCGTGGATCAGCTACACCAAACACCGACTAAGATTTCAATACTCTCGTTGCCCCTTAACTCAGAAGCGAATCGAGAATATCTAATGAAGGTTCTAAGTTATGCTCATGTCGCAGAAGAGATCACGATAAACCAGTTTGACAATGTTGTAGAAAATCTAACATTTGGAGCATATCTAGGTTTTAATGAGTGAGTTGCCTCCATAAGGCAGAGCTCACAACAAGGTGTTGCACATTTCTATCAGATAGGTACTACAAGCTTGTCTAGGATGCTCACCGATACTGGTTCTACCCTCAATGTGTTACCAAAATCCAGCTTGATGAAGTTAACATTTGATGGTGTAGTAATAAGACCTAGTTCTACGATAGTCAAAGCTTTTTACAGTTCTCAAAGTACAGTGTTTGGAGAAATGGATCTTCCTGTCAAGATCGGGCCACATATGTTTTATATCACTTTTCAAGTCATGGATATAGAACCAGCGTACACATGTTTACTCAGACGACCTTAGAATCATGCAGCACAGGTAGTTACTTCAACTTTACATCAAAAATTGAAATTCTTCGTTAAAGGAAGATTGGTTATAACCGATGGTGAAAAAGACATCTTTGTAAGTCACATAGAGTCCTACAGATATATCAGTGTTGGGAATCTCAGGAACATAGATATAGACTTCATCTGGATTGAGGGTGCCTGCAAAGAAAATTAGTTAGAATTTTGATCCTTTCTATGGTGGTGTAAGTATTCTCTTTTTCTAGGCAATTTGTTCCGTGTGTGATGCAACACTTGTGATCTCTTTATATAGAGGGGGTAGAGGGGACAAGAAGGCAAAGGTTTAAACAACCTTGATTATGTGTTTGAAAGCTATGAATGAGAATTTGTAACGTTGGCCAAAAACATGGGATCTTGTCCTTTTTTGAAATATGGACATTTTGGCTCCTTCAAATGCCTTCAGTTTTTCTCTTCGATTGGCCCATTATTACTTCCTTCGAATGGATTTCAAACCAATCGAGACATCAACTCTCCCTTTTAACTGGTCAAAGGTTGCTTCAGCTCTCTATCAATCAAAGGCTTTGAACTTGATTCGAATGGCTCATATTCTCAGCATCTGAGTTTCTTCAATTAGCCCCTAAACATTATTCTTCTTGATGGAGCTGAGTCCTGATTCGAATTGCTCAAGGCTCCCTTCAGCAAAGCTTCTTCGCTTGAGCCATGGTTTGTATGGATCCGAATGGCCCATCATCAGAATTTCTGAAAACTTCTCAGTTCTTTCTCTTTTGATCTCATTTTCTCTAACTTGGACAATCATAATATCATCCTGTTGATATGCCAATCGAAACATCACTTGGTTAACATGCTTTTCGAAAGGCACTTTGTATGCTTTAACAAAAAACAACCTTTAAGATGCCCGTCGAAGATGCCTTGTTGGAGATGCCCATCGAAAGGCCTTGTACCAATCAAAAGACTTTTTGCAGATGCCAATCAAAGGGTCTTTTATAGAGGCCAATCGAAGGGTACTTTGTAGATGCCAATCGAAGGGCCTTTTGCAGAGGACAATTGAAGGGTACTTTGTAGATGCCAATCAAAGGGCCTTTTGTAGAGGCTAATCGAAGGGTCCTTAACCATCTTTTGAAAATTTTCCCTTTTCTTTAGGAAAAGGTTTGTAACCACCCATGCAAGAGAAAATCTTGGAAAAACATGAGAGGGAAAATTTTAGGGTACAACAGTTGCCCCTGTTCAATCTTCTTAAACCTGAGGATGTAGACTGGCTTGTCTGCCTTTCGTGATCTGAAGGTGGAAGATGATTGAACACTAGAGTGCCCAGAAATTTGCACTCGTCTGAAGTAGCACTGTTGGTGGATAATATCGGGAATGGGCTTATAGATGCCATTTGGAAAATATGACAGAAGATTGTCAGAGATGGGCTTAAAGATTCCATCCAGAGAAAATGCCGGAGAGTCATCGGAGATGGGCTTTAAAGATGCCGTCTAATGTAGATGCTGACTTCATAAGAAGTCTCTTTGTGGGGATTCCTGTTCCTGCTGTCTGAGGAGGAGTCTGTTGGGGAATGTTTTAGGGGAATAAATACTAGGAGCTTCAGTTGTCCATTAATCTACTGGGGAGTTATCTCTTGATTGGAGAGACAAAAGAGAGCTGTTATCTGGTCGGGATCCAGGCTTCACAGTGACTCGTTGAGTATAATAAGGCTGACTATTATCTGGTCGTATTCCAGGCTTCGCGACGAATTATTGGGGAATATGAAATTAACTGCTATCTGGTCGATTCTAGGCTTCGCAGTAATTATAGACATTGAACTGTTATCTGTTTGAAATCTAGGCTTCACAGTGGCTTGAACTATTATCTGATCGGATTTCAGGCTTCACAGTAATTGACATAGTAAACTGCTATCTGGTCAAATTCCAGGCTTCGCATCAACCTATACTGTTATCTGGTCGAATCCAGGCTTCACAGCATCTTGAATCGTAGATTGACTGTTATTCGGTCGAAATCGGGGCTTTACAGTGATTGATGAGCTTGTTACTTCAGATAGTTACCCTGTCTTATTTCAGGAACTATTCTGGAGCTTGTTGCAAATTGATGGTGACATTTGTGTGTTGATCTTTCCTGAAAAGGTAAGGAGTTAGTTGTATGAAATGTCATGATACATGAAAATGCATTGGTAATGATGTTCTCAAAATAAATGAGATTGTATTGTATGTAATATGTATGCGCCCGCCGTGATGTATGAACATGGAATGCTGTTGCAAAATTCCTAGTCTGGGAAAATAAATCCCTGACTGCTGCTAGAGAGTATTGGGAAGCTGGATCCTTCGTTTCCGCTGGGGATGACGAATGAAGATGATTTTTCGGGGATTTCCTCCTTCCATTTGAGGGTACCCTGTCGGGGATCTTTGACTTCTGCTTGAGAATGACTCCATGGGGAAGGAGATGCTTTGTTGGGAGATTTTACCCATGTAGAGAAATAAACTATGTTGAGGAATAAACTTCCGCAGTTAGAGAAATAAACTCTACCCGGGAGGAGGTTTTATAAACTGCTTGAAATTATAAAACTCGACTAGGGAATACAGATTTTAGCTCTCCGAAGGAACCTTGCTGTAGGAGGTAATTCATGCTTGGGGAAGAAGAGATCAAAACTTTGGTTGTTTCTACTATATGGGGAACATAGATGTCACAGGGTCGTATGTAGTGGTGACTTCGTCTCAAAATGTCTCTGCCCCTGTACCATGCTGGAAAAAGTAGTTATCGGGACTAAAAATTGCCTTTTTAGACTTTGCCCCATTTCTTAAAGTTATTAGTATCTGTCTTTCTATTTCTTATGCAAGTATTTGTAAACAGTAATCATATTCAAATGCATATGTCAAAAATAATCACTGGACGTCTTTGCAAAACAAACCAGAAAAATAGAAACAAAAAGTTTTGTACTTTCAAAGAAATGATTTGCATTGATTTTGAAGTTTGCATATAACAGGCATTTTTGTACAAAGAGACTGACGTTCTAGTAGGAGAACTCCGCCGTGAAAATGAAAACTATACAAAATAGTGTACAAAGAGAAAACAGCTATGTGTAATAATTCCATTGAGTTTCAATTCTACTATTGCCCCTATGTCCTTGAGCGTCTCATCACTTTGCTACTTGTCCGAAGCTGACTGGATTGATTGGTACCGTTTGAGCTTGATAGTTGATACTGAAGTCTGGTCGCAAGGTGATCCAATGGGACATAGTTGTGCGCTTCAAATCCCTAACTTTTTCCTGGACCGCCCTTTCGAGTTTTCAGTCCACCGGGATACCCTTTTTTGCCCAAGCCACCTTTTCAGGTTTTCGACTTGCCGGGTGTACATATTTTTTTTTAATTTATCCCTAACTTTTGCCCGAACCCTTTTGGTTCGTCGGGATGCCCTTAATTTTTCCTAGGCCAGTCAACCTAGAGGGTCTTTCTTTATGTGTAATATCTTTTCACTATGTCCGCATTCACAGGGTGAGGAAGGTCATCACCATCCATGGTGGTTAAAATCATGGATCCACTGGAAAATATGCTTTTGATTACAAATGGCCCTTCGTATGTGGGAGTCCATTTTCCCCTGGAATCACCTTGTGGCAGTATGATGCACTTGATGACTAGATCACCCACTCGATATACTTGACGTATGACCTTTTTATTAAAAGCCTTGATCATATGCTTCTGGTACATCTGACTGTGACAAATAGCCGCTAACAATTTCTCATCAATCAGATTTAGTTGATCGAGTCGAGTCTGGATCCAATCATCTTCATTCAAATAGGCATCCTTCATGATTCTCAAAGAAGGGATCTGGACCTCGATAGGTAGGACTGCCTCCATACCATACGCCAGAGAGTAATGTGTTGCCCCTGTTGACGTACGTGCTGAGGTGCGGTACCCATGAAGAGAAAATGGTAACATCTCATGCCAGTCTTTGTATGTCATCGTCATTTTCTGTATGATTTTCTTAATGTTCTTGTTAGCAGCCTCCACAATGCCATTCATCTTCGGCAGGTAGGGAGAAGAGTTATGATGTTGGATCTTGAATTGCTTACAGAGTTCGGTGATCATAGTATTATTGAGATTCGTACCATTGTCTGTGATGATTCTTTCTGGAACACCATACCGACAGACAAGGTTGTGCTTGATGAACTGCACCACAACACTCTTGGTAACAGTAGCAAAAGAGGCAGCCTCAACCCACTTCGTGAAGTAATCAACGGCGACTAGGATAAAGCGGTGTCCGTTTAAAGCAGTAGGTCTAGTTTCTCTGATCATATTGATGCCACATATTGCAAAAGGCCAAGGAGCAGTCAAGACGTTCAAGGGAACCAGAGGTACATGTACTTTATCAGCATAGATCTGGCATTTGTGGCAAGTCCAGGAATGCTGATAACAATCTGCTTCCATAGTGCACCAATAATATCCTGCCCGTAGGATCTTTTTAGCCATGGTGTGTCCACTAGAATGGGTGCCAAATGTAACTTCATGTAAATCTACCATAATCCTCTCTACTTCGCTTTTGTCTACACACTGAAGTAAAGTAGAGTCGTGGTTGTGCTTGTAGAGGATTCCATTACCGAGGAAAAACTTTGTGGAGAACCTTCTCAGAAACTTTTTATCATTGACAGATGCCTCCTCAGGATATTCTTGAGCCTCGAGATACCTTTTCACTTCATGGAACCAAGGTTTTTCTGTTACCCCTTCAGTATCGATCTCACAACAATATGCTGGTTCATCCAATCTCTCAATAGTGATCTGAGGAGCTTCGTTGTCCCATCTGACCTTGAACATGGACGACATAGTAGCTAGCGCGTCCGCTAACTGGTTCTCCTCTAGTGGAAAATGTTCAAAGGTGACTTCTTCAAAGCGTGGGAGCAAAGTCAGCACATGTTCTCTATAGGGGATGAGATTAGGATGCTTCATATCCCACTCTCCTTTGATTTGATTTATTACCAAGGCCGAATCCCCGATAATGCTTAAGAGCTTGATCCTCGGGTCAATAGCAGCTTTGAGACCCATGATGCATGCTTCATACTCAGCCATATTGTTGATACAGTTGAAGTATAATATGGCAGTGAAAGGAGTATGACATTCCTCGGGAGATATGATTATAGCACCGATACCGTTGCCAAGTGCATTAGAAGCTCCGTCAAAAACCATGGTCCATCAGGATCCTTTCTCAGGTCCTTCATCCGGTCTAGGTTCTTCACAATCAGTTACTAACATGATGCTCTCGTCTAGGAACTCAAAATTCATAGACTGGTAGTCGTCCACGGCCTGGTGGGCCAAATGATCAGCTAATACACTTCCCTTGATTGCTTTCTGGGTTGTATATTGAATATTGTATTCGGTTAGGATCATTTGCCATCTCGCTATTCTTCCGGAGAGAGTGGGCTTCTCGAAGATGTACTTGATCGGGTCCATCTTAGATATCAATAAAGTATTGTGGATCAAATTATACTGTCTCAATCGGTGAGCATCCCATGCCAAAGCGCAACAAGTTTTCTCGAGCAGTGAGTATCTTGTTTGACAATCGGTAAACTTTTTGCTAAGGTAGTATATTGTATGCTCTTTTCGACCAGACTCGTCATGCTGCCCCATCACACACCCCATTGAATTATATAACACTATTAAGTACATTATCAAAGGTATTCCTTCGATCAGAGGCATCAGAATTCGACGCTCTTGTAGGTATTCCTTGATTCTGTCAAAGGCAGTCTGGAATTCGTCATTCCACTTTACCACTTGATCTTTCTTCAGGAGTTTGAAGATTGGATCACAAGTAGTAGTTAGATGGGAAATGAACCTGACAACGTAGTTTAGGTGTACCAAGAAACCTCTAACTTCCTTCTCAGTGCGAGGAGCCGTCATCTCTTGTATAGCTTTCACCTTTGCAGGGTCTACCTGAATACCCTTGTCACTGACAATGAAACCTAGGAGTTTACCAGACCTTACTCCGAAGGTGCATTTGTTCGGGTTTAACCTCAACTTGTACGTACATCTTCAACCTATCAAACAACTTTTGCAAGTGGTCAAGGTGCTCTTCCCCGGTTTGGTACCTGGCTTTCATGTCGTCAACATAGACCTCTATCTCATGGTGAATCATATCATGGAACAAGGCTACCATGGCTCGCTGATAGGTTGCCCCTGCATTCTTTAATCCAAATGGCATTACCTTGTAACACAAAGTGCCCTACTGTGTGACGAAGGTTGTCTTCTCCATGTCTTCAGGTGCCATCTTGATCTGATTCTAACTAGAGAACCCGTCCATGAAGGAGAAGATCTTATGTTATGCGGAGTTGTCAACCAGAACATCAATGTGGGGAAGTGGAAAGTCATCCTTGGGCTTTCCCTGTTCAAGTCTCTATAGTCCATACACATACGTACCTTGCCGTCCTTCTTAGCATTGAACCCAACATTGAGCAGGGAAAGCCCAAGGATGACTTTCCACTTCGAAGGACTTTTTGCAGATGCCAGGGAAAGCGCAACATTGAACAGGGAAAGCCCATCATTGAACCCAGCATTCGAAAGACTTTTTGCAGATGCCAATCGAAGGGTCTTTTGCAGAGTCCAATCGAAGGGTACTTTGTAGATGCCAATTGAAGGGCCTTTTGCAGAGGCCCATCAAAGGGTACTTTGTAGATGCCAATCGAAGGTCCTTTTGCAGAGGCCAATCGAAGGGTCCTTAACCATATTTTGAAAATTTTCCCTTTTCTTTAGGCAAAAGTTTGTAACCACCCATGCAAGAGAAAATCTTGGAAAAACATGAGAGGGAAATTTCGGGGTACAACATATATATCAAAATCCTGTTGACATCATTCATCTTGTTTAAATCAATTCAAAATACCACGACGATGCGACATACAACATTGGAGAGTTGGAAATACAAAACTAATAGTTTAAAAGGAGAGAACATTAAAAAAATTGTTTACAATAAGCATTCAGTGCATATACAAACATTTGGGCATATAGAAACATTACATTTAGGGCATCTATAAAATACTCGGTGCATATACATTTTGGGTTCCATATTAGCTTAGGGCATTATGCATGGCATTTCCAGAACACATCTTTGGTTAAAACTACAAACTTTCTTGGGGCCCATCAATTGGATTATCTGGTCCACAAAAAAAATAAATACCTTGGTTGAGAACATACACAACCGGCAAAACTCCGATCTTATATTTGGTCTAGCTATCTAATATTTGATTACCAAAACAATCTTCAAATATCTATCCTCTAGGTTGTGGTAGATATGCGAATTTTAAAGATTACGCATTTATCCTCTAGGCCGTGATAAGTACGTAAGACTATCCCTGTGTCTTTTATCCTCTAGGTCATGATAAACACACAAACTTTTCAATCATATATCCCCTAGGTTATAGTAGGTGTGCGAATTATCAGGTTTATATTATTCATTCTCTAGGTCGTAATGAATACATAAATCTATCTTCGTGTCATTTATCCTCTAGGTCGTGATAAACACACAACCTTTTCAATTATCTATCCCCTAGGTTGTGATAGGTATGCGAATTTTCAAGGTTATGTTATTCATCCTCTAATTAGTGACGAATACGTAAGCCTATCCTCGTGTCATTTATCCTCTAGGTCGTGATAAATACACAGGTCTATCCTCGTATTTTTTACTCTCTAGGTTGTATTAAACATACAAAATTTTCAGTATAATGCACTGTGTTAGTCTCCATGCGGCAATGTATTATCAAGCACTATTTTACTCATTCCCTAGGCTGTGATGAGTAGAAAAAATATGCATTGTAAGCTTACTATATTAGTCTTGAAGCATTAGTAAGTCAATTTTCAAACTTGTGTTATTTACCTCCTAGGGCGTGGTAAATACGCAAAAATATACGATCGCTTTTCTAGGTATTGGCGATTTATCTGCGTCTTCATACTTCTTGTGCTAACTCTAGTAAGAAGATAAATCATCATATGTGCCTATCTTTCTTCATTCTCTGGGGTATGCTTTATAGTATATCCTTATCTATCCAACCTTGGGTCAAATTTTGGGGTCTTCTATTATTTAATAACCCTTTGATTCGAATATGCGAGACCTGCGTATTCTCACACCCTTCAATCAAAGAGTAATTAAATAGGGGCAGCTGTCATACGTCAAAATTGCCCGCCTTATTTTCTACAGTTAAATTATTTTCAAACTTGAGTTTTAATAAAAATTTTGGTTTATACTAACATGTAGTTTTAACATTAATTTATTTTTGCTTATTTTAAAATATATATAATAGTTAATTTTAAATTATTTGTATTTCTTAAATAACAAATATTTGTCCACCCTTCATATGCTTTCAAGTGCCTTTTTATCTCGAATAAATGAGATAGCACAATTAGTAAGGAGGTAAGACTTGCAAGCATAAAGTCAGAGGTTCAAATCTTGCATGTTGCACTTTTAACTTTTTTTCTTTTAATAGTTACTAATTTTATTTCCATTTTAAATTATATTAAAAAATCACAAAAATTCATTTTTTTTATTATTTAAACATTATTTTCGTATTTATTAATTAATTATTTTTAAAAAATTGTTTTTATTTTATTTTATTTTATGCACTTTTTAACTTAAAATAGGCAAAAAATTATAAAATACAAAAAAGTATTTTTATTGATTTTGTTCCATTTTATTTTAGGATAATTTTTATGAGATTGATCAAAATAGTTAAATTTTAGAAATCAAATAAAATTTGTTTTTAAATAGTGATTATCATTGATTAATTTCAAATTTTAACTTTATTTTTTTAATTAGTTTTTAACCTAATTTTTTCATGCTATATAAAGAGATTATATTTTATCAACAAGGGGAGGCCATTTTTTCACACAATTCCATTACACCCAATTGTTATCTATCTCCATGTTTTGATTTCATAGTAAAGAAACAAAACAAACTTACCTCACAAATTCATATCACTGCACAAAATAAAGCCCATACACCACCATTTTAAACAACACCAACAATTTGCATGCTATTCAATAGAAAATCGAAGAGGAGAAAAAAATTGTGACAAAGAGAACGAAAGAACAGAAGAAGATGATGAGATATGAGTTTTGAATTCCGAAACCCTAGATTTGTGTCCGATGTCGCCTTCAATCCCTTCAATCTTCATCTGCCGCGCCTCTATCATTGTCATCGTCTCCATCTCTTGTACCTGCAAACAGAAAGAAGAAAAGCGAGAATAGCGAAGAGATGAAGCATCCGAACAAACGAAAAAATATATTGAAGGTAATCTCAAAACATAACTTAGAGTTTCTAAATGTTGATCTTTGTTGTGATTTGGGTTTAAGGTGGGGATCACCACCGCTCCAAGTCGCCACCTCCCAGATTCACTTCCTAAATAAAGGACACACCCCCTGCTATTTGGATTCAGATTTTCTTTTGGGTCTAAATATCTTTCCAATACACCCCCAATTCTAATATTTACACCCCTGCGCTTGAATTAATTAATTTTATTTATTAATTTTTCTTAACATTATTTTTTTTCTTATTTTGTTTAATTTATTAAATTACCATACTTTTTTTTAACATTTGTATTAAATATATTTTTTCATTTAAAATCATTAATAAATAATTATTGCATTCTGATTTAAAATATCTAACATATTCTTAAGTAATTATTCATTATTCTTCCTAAAAAACACCAACCTTTCTTTAATTAGATTAAATATTTTTTCTCATGAATTAAAATATTTTTTCTGATATTACATAGTATATTCGAAAACATCTAACCAATCCAAAACTAACTTTTTCTTACTAACATAATTCAAACTTATATATTTTCAAAAAAGATTATAGAAATTTCTTTTATTAACTGCGAACTTTGTCTAACAACTCCACGATTTACAAACTCAGACTTGGTTCAAGGAGAATACGAGATATTTCCGTAATGTATAAAAAACACCAACCAACAACTGCGAACTATGAATTGGGACTCTGATTTCTCATAAGATATTACGTAGGCATACGACTTAAAATCATGGCGAGTTCCCATAATTAAAATTAAAACCCTATTTCTTGAATTGTAAGTTTGAACCCTAGTATCCTTGTGAATAAGGTAGATGAGGGGTGCCTAACACCTTCCATTCGTCTAAAAACGAGTCAATAACTTAGAATATTTAACCAAATTAGGGTTATTTGTTATATTCCCTTCCCTAGGATAAAAATTGATAATGACGACTCTCATTTTTAAACTGATTATTGCAGCAGGCGCGCTAAGCAGGAATTGTAGCGCGCTACGAGTGTTTTGGCATATTTAGTAGAGGATGTGGTGATGAGGTTGTTGAGCGGGATCAAGCCACTTAGTAGGGTGCTGCTTAGCTGGGTCAGCTTGTTTAGCACGGTTAAGGCGGTTTCATGTGTTTTTTTAAGTGGCAGGCCATGTAGCAGGGTTAGGCCACTTAGCGCGGTGTGCTGATATGGGTTTTATAATAATAAATTTAGTTCATTTTCTAGGTTATGGGTTTTGGGGTTTTTGCTCCCAAAATCCATCACCCTCATTTTTTAGTAGATTAGCTTAGAAAACAACTATGGAGCTTGCTCACGAATGATCCGGGGTGGATTTCTCATCGATCGATGTTGACAAACTGGAACATTTGTGGTTCATTTCTCTTCTACTTTGTGTATTATTTATTTATTGGGTTTTTATATGTATTTTCTTTAAACTCATGTATATTTGTCACTCTTGGTGTTGTATAAAATTTGATTTATAAATCTTTATCGATTATTGTTCTGGATTTTTACTCTGTGGTTGGGGTTTGGGTTGTTATAGACATATACTGCTCGATTTCTTATCTAGGATTATTATCTGTTAGTTTCTGGATTTTATAGATATATTTAGAGATAATACTTACTTTGGGTATCATAGCTTAATGCCTCTGTGTTGTTTGTGTTCTGTTGAGAGATTGTCAATGCAAGTGATACAGTTGTCTTCTGTGTTGTTAAGGTCGTTGAGAGATCGCCTCTAAGATGATACTGTAGGTCTCTCAATTTGGATTAGACATAATATGGGTTGTGAGTGATACGTATTGACATTTATGAATATTGTAGCTTGAGTATAACGGGTTAATAGGTTTAAGTTTGTGAAGAGCAGATTATATGCATGCTTGATAAGTTGTTTCTATCTGAAGAATGAATTCTTCTTCTGTTGATAACTTTTACCTTTCATACCTTTTACCCAAATTCTTTTCCAAACTCATAAACACGAGAGATTGTCAAACGATAATTCAGTAGCACTAATTCATGTGGAGACGATACGATATAAGCTAAATATCACCCGACAATTAATACTTACTTTTTTCTTGCTGCTTTACCGCTTCAGCAAACGACACCATTTTGCTGAAGCGGTAAAGCGACAAGAAAAAAGTAAGTATTAATTACCGAGTGATATTTAGGTTATATTGTATCGTCTTAACATGGATTAGTGTTACTGAATTGCCGCTTTACTGCTTTAGCAAAATGGCGTCGTTGCCGGGAATTAGTGTTTTTATTGGATCACATTGTGATAGTTTCTTTGTTTTTGAGTTTTGTAGATATCGTATATATTGTCTAGTTTCACTTGTGTATATTGATATTTGTATATGTTTACCAAAAATTGTAAATTGTTACATGTTTTCGATACTTGTATATGTTTTTCTCTCTTCACATTTGCTAAGTGTTTGGTTAGGTTTCACCATTGGTGAGCGACTGAGCGCTAACCGTGTAAAGAGGCAACTTAGATAAGTGTTTATAAATAATAGGCGTCAATATTACAACGTAAAACAATCATGTTTTATTATTTTTCTTTGTGTTAGGTTAGGTAGTATGTTGATTGTTGTTTAAATAAGTTGAAACTGGACCTGTTCTTAAATTTCATTCTTCACTTTTCAACTTGTTTATTCACTTTCATCCAGTTGTTTTGTTGTGATAATTGTGTTTTTCCAAAATCTTGCTTTTATTAGCTTAAGGAAACGTGTATGTGTGTAAATTCTATTTAGTTGTGTAAATGAGAATTGTAGGCGAAAGTGGAGGTTGCACTAGAATTGCTCTGTTGTTGTCCTGTTTTTCTGGTTATGGTGTAGTGCGCTTAGCGCGGTAGAGCTTGCTTAGCGCGTTTTGCTGCGATGCGCCAGTGAACTCTTTTTATTTCACTTGACGATCCTTTTTCCCATTTTCGCCAAGGCTTTATAGTAGTAAATAACAATAGTATTAATTTTCTAATAATTTTCGTTTGTTGTTGTTTGGACTGAAGTTTGGTTCGATAACTTGAAGAATTTTGAGGTGATTTTCCGATTTTAATTTATTCAACTTGCAAATGTACGGTAATGATAGTTTTTGATGTTTGGTACACGCCAGCTACTTATTTATCACTTTCTATAGCATAACATGTTTAAAAAAATTTCATTTGTATAATTACTATACCATTCATTCTTTTATATTGATTGCTTATTAATTGAATCACTTTAGTCCCTTTTTATCCCATATGTGAGGAAGCTTTCCATTGTTCATATATGATGAAGGCCACAATTCTTGGTCTAACTAGATTTCATTAATTTTAATCTTTTGTTTGTGTTGATTGTATGAAAGCATAAAAATGATCAAGACGTTTTTGTTTCATTTTGAGCACAACCACCTATCCAAATAATCATTTCACCTTGGGAGTGTGTGAACTTTTGTTAACCCCTTTTGAGCCTTCTCGTTAATGTCCATGTTATTTTTGAACTTAATGCTTATCTATGAGTGTTTTGTTTTCCTTTTTGAATGGACATTGATTCTTTGTTTTCTTGAAACCTCAACCATTATTTTTTATTTTAAGTTTTACCTTACCTTAGAAAGTAGAGAGTATTCACATTGATGATTGGTTGAATTCAAGTTTGGGAGAGAATTGTTTGCTCACTCATGTTGTGATTGATATGAGGTTGCGAAAGAGAAAAGAAAAGAAAAAGAAAGAAAAAAGAGAAAGAGAAAAATAAAAGAAAAAGAAAAAAAATTGAAAAAGCTTTGAAAAAGAAAAAAAAAGAGTATGGAATAATATTGTGTTAATAAGTATTGTGATTGGTTTGTGAAATTTGGGATTACGAAGAAAGTTGATTGAAATTTTGTGTTTGAACTTTTGTTAGCTGATCACTCCCTTAGGTTTAGGCAAGTTTTTGTTTTAATTAGATTTAAGAATTACCCATTGTTTGTTAACCAAGCCACATTACAATCTTGAAAATCCTTTGTGATTCTTGCCTTTATATTTTCAATATAAGTTTTTAGATGAATGCATAACTTAGTCTTTTGTTTGCAAGATTGTTGGATGAGTGTTAAAGTCCTCAGCTTTGTGTGTTCTTCATCTACCGATGAATTTTTACTAGGCGTGATTCATGATTAAACTTGTTTTATTTTAGAATGTTTAGTATGATTTTTGTACTTAGGATTCGTTTCATTTACATGTTGTCATTGTAGGATTGTGGTAAGTATTTACCTTGCTTGTGTGTTTTTGTTTGAACCATATCTTTTTTTTGTTTTTCAAACCTGTTGACTCATGATTCTTTGGTTGATTACTTTTGCTTCTTTAGTTTGTCTGGCCTTGTTTGAGGACAAAAAAGTTCAAGTTGGGGAGAGTTTGATAAGTTCCAAAATATAATTATTGTGTATATATGTTTTGTGGCACTTATCGGTTCTTTTGTTTATATTCGCTGAATAATTCTAGACTTTGTTCATAAATATGTTTAGTTTGTATATAATTGAGTTTTTGATTCATTTGTGTATCATTTGATAGATTTACTTATTTTGTAGGTATTTGATGCACATTTGGAGCATCGAGGAATAAGGTGTCGAAGGCACGACTTCAGATGTGCGTTTTGGGAATAAAAGTCCATTTTTGGGAAGTTCTGTCCAGGAAGGCGCGGTAAGCGAGAATTGTAGCGCGCTATCAGTGTTTTGACATATTTGGCAGAGGCTGTGCTGATGAGGCCATTGAGCGGGATCAGGCCACTTAGCGGGGTGCCGCTTAGTGGGGTCAGCCCACTTAGCGGGGTTAAGGAGGTTTCACGTGTTTTTTAAATGGTAGGCCGAGTAAAGGGGTTAGGCCGCTTAGTGCGGTCTGCTGAGATGAGTATTATAATAACAAATTTAGTCCATTTTCTAGGTTTTGGGTTTTGGGGTTTTTGTTCCCAAAAATTCATCACCCTCATTTTTTTAGTTAATTAGCTTAGAAAACAACTATGGAGCTTGCTCACAGATGATCCGAGGTGGATTTCTCATCAACCGGCACTGACAAATCGAAAGATTTCTGGTTCATTTCTCTTCTAATTCGTGTATTCTTCATTTGTTGGGTTTGTATATTTATTTTCTTTGAACTCATATATATTTGTCTCCCTCGGTGTTGTATAAAATTTGCTTTACAAATATTTGTCGATTATTGTCCTGGATTTTTAAGTTGTGGTTGGGGTTCGGGTTGTTATAAACATATATTGCTCAAATTCTTATCTAGGATGATTATCTATTAGTTTCTGGATTCTTGATATAGATTTATAGCTGACATTCACTTTGGGTATTAGAGCTTAATACCTCTATGTTATTTGTGTTGTGCTGAAAGATCGTCAACATGAGCGATATGATTGTCTTCTGTGTTATTAAGGTGGTTGAGAGATTGCCTCCAAGATGATATTGTAGGTGTTGTACCCCAAAATTTGCCGTCCCATATTTCTCAAAATATTTCAAGAAAAATTCACAAGTCCAACTCGGCGCGTCATATTCAGGTATTCTTTCGCCAAGATATCTCTGATAACATATTCTCAAATTCAGGTTCGGCTCAAGAGTCAATTCTTTAAAGAAGGTATCCGAATGTGTGAGTTTTCTCGAAGAAATATGGTGAAAAAGTGTGCTGAAAGTGCAGTTTTTATGCGCTAAAAAATTCATAACTTGAAGATCGTGGCTCGTTTTGAACCCGTTCCAGTGGCCAAAATTCCGTCTTGACATTATCTACGTTTTCATCTCTCACGGCTGGAAGCCAATTTCGATCAGAAGGTCTTCAAAAATGTAGATTTATCAAGTATTTTCATACAGAAAATTTGTGACAGAAGTTTATTTGCGTCATGTTCAGAAAATCATAACTTGGTCGATTTTCATCGTATCGAGCTGGTTCTGGCGCCAAAATTTCACAAATTGAGTTGGCTACATTTTCACAGAAGGTATTGAGTTCAAACGGTATTCAAAAGGCCTTCGTTTTTTGCTCAGAGTGCGTGACATGCTGAAAATCCTGAATGCTGAATATTATTTCATCTGGGCCGAAACTTCGAAAATTCATAACTCGGTCAATTTTTATCGGATTGGGCTCATATTTTTACACAAGGTCCATGACTCATAGATCTACAACTTTGCTTCAAAAGTCGAGACCGGATTATGCTCCGATCAATACCAGTTTTTTGTTGAAGAACGTGTCAGAGTCGACACTGGAGCCCAAAATAAGTTTGTCTGAGCTGAAACTTCAAAAATTCGTAACTAATTCACCGTTTATCCGATTGAGCCGATTTTCGGACAGGAGTTAATTCTCGATATCGGCTACATTTTGTTTTCACATTTCAACTTCAAAAATTGCACTTAAGTCCCTGCGATTTAGCCTGGAAAGTGACGAACTCAAGTGAACATTGAAGGCCCAATTGCACATTCAAAGCTCATTTTCTTTACCCTAATTTCCATTATATAATCACCTTCTTTTCACAAAAACCAGGGAGGAGAAAAAAAGAGAAAAAAAACCTTGCCACAACACTGATAGAATATCAAATTCTTTCAAGAACCCTAAAACCTTGAAATCCTTATTACAAATCCCTCTCTCACTACAAACAAGCCATCACAGTTACAAACCAACACCTCACTACTTCTTCAGTAAGGATAAGGCTGGCTTGGTCTCCATGATCCAAAAGGCATAAAAACATTCAGGTCACTAATTTTCCAGTAAGGGTAAGATTGATTTGATCTCCATGATCAAAAGGGTATAATCATTCATACATGCCATATTGTGCCTAAACATTAAATTTCTTCATATATTGACTTTATTTGCATTTTATGATTTTATTTAATGTGTTCATGAGATTCAACACTGCAGATTTTAGACAGGATCCCATGCAGATTCATTAAGGAACGTTGGGGCCAAAATATAAATGGCCAAAAACCAAAAGACAAATGGCCAAAAGCAAAAAGCCAAATGGCCAAAAGAACAACTTATGCATGACACCAATACATGGCGAGACAGACATCCTGAGAAGATTAAGGAACGTTGAGGCCAGAACACAAATGGCCAACAGCCAGAACACAAATGGCCATGAAACTCAATCTAATGGCCAAAGAATGCAGACCACGGTACTCATGAGTCAATGAACACGCACGTGATGCCAGAAAGTCAAACAAGGCTTTTTGTCTAATGGGCCAGAATACTTCAAAAAAACCTCCCCTTGGGCCTGAAACCCCCTTGGTTTGCATCCTTTTTAATTTTCTTTTCTTTTCTTTTCTAATTCTTTTTTAATTGTTTTAATTGTTTTTTTCACCATAAAATAATTTTCTATAATAAAAACAGAAAAATCAAAAATACAAATATATTTAATTATTATTAATTTCATCACTAACCTATTTTTTTGTAAATAAACTCTAACAATTAACTTAGTTTAATTTAGGTTTTTAAACTTTAATCTTTTTCTTAATAGGTAAAAAGTATCTAGAATTAGGTTTTTTTGACATTTTCATCTTTTTCTTAAATAAATTATTAATCATCATTATTTATCATTATTATTAATTATCATTAATTTTGTAAATAAACATGTAAATAAATTAATTAACTAGTAAATTAGGTTAACTTTAATATTTTCATTAATAATTAAAATAATCTAGATTTAGGGTTTCCTTTTAATTCTTGTTCTTTATTTTTCATAAATACAAAAAAAACACTAAAACACTTTCTTTTCTTTAATTAAATAATTAATTGGACTTTAATTTAATTTAATTTCATTCAAAAGGGTCCAACGCCCTCGGACATTCCAATTTATTCTTTTCGCGCATTATTTTCTTTATCAATTATTATGTAACTGCTTTCCGGATGTAATAGTAATTAGGTCTTTTACTTTCCGCCTTTTTATTAAAACGGGTCTTTGTAATTTGGGGATGTATAGACCCGCGCCTTGTAATAGCGTAAGATTTATCTTTCCGCATTTAAATTTCCGCACTTTTAAATTCTAATTGCATGAAAGAATGTATGGCTAATTAAAAACAATGCGTAGCTCACCATGTCATGATCAAAGATAATTGCTAAACATGAAAATAACACACAAATTCACACACCACTTCTAGGGTACGCCTCACTGTTGCCTTGCCTTCGAAACGTGGTCGTCGAGTATATGATGTTTTAGTAAGTCTTTATGTCCATGACATGATCCAGTTGCCTCGAAACGGTTGCCTCGGAATTAAAAAGGATCAATGGCATAAGGGTAGCTTCTAAGGTGTCCTACTGTTGCTCTGGTGACCACACTGTCCCTACAAACGAATTGACCCGAACACCTCCAACGGTGGTGCTACCTACCTCTCAATGGTGGGATGGCACTACCTTAAGGACATTTACACAGCCTAATTCCTTAGGGTAGGTAGATGACTCATAGATACTTGCTCTATTAAAAAACAAATCAAAACTCTTTTCACACCGACACTTTTCAAAAAGCTTTCAAAACAATTTTTCAAACACTCTTGAGGACTGATACAAGAGTCATTCTGAAATCTTTAAACGAAACTTTTTCAAACCCACTCACAATTGAAAAGCAAACATTTTGAAAACACAAATGAGCAAGTATCTAAGAGCCCATGGATAACCATGGATAGAAAGGGTGCTAACACATTCCCTTTCTATAAATCTACCTCCCGAACCGAGAGCAATCTCAATAAGGAATTTTTCTGTGCTTTTGTCCTGTCCATGTTGGAGAAAATAAAAGACGGTGGTGACTCTTGCTTCCGCGACATTTCGCGAACCAGCGTTAAACAGTCAGTTCCAGATCCACCGATCACAGAACTGGCGACTCTGCTGGGGATTTATACTTAAAGTGAGGTGTACCTTAGGATAGATCACTTGTGTTTTCAATTGTCTGAATTGTTTGCTTTATTATTGTGGGTACTGTCTTGGGAGTTCTATAGATCCTAACCCGGATCTAGGGAATACCTTCTTAGAAAGTAGCAACAAGACTGTGAGAGAATTGTGCGGGGTATACCGACATGGTTGAAGCAGTCTGCTACGTTGATGTGGCACTTTGGTGTGTACCGGTAACCCTTGAGTTCAGTCAAGGAGAGTACGGGGCCGCCGCGTGGTGTCGTGAAGCATCAACTGACCTTAGGAACCTTAATAGAACCATCTTGGCCTCTTTAGGGTAGTGAGATAACTGACTTTGGTGCAGTCCGAGGTTGGTTGATACTCGATACTACACTCAATTGAGGGTTGTTTTCTTGGAATATTTCGGTCGCCAGTTCAGTGGCTAAATCGAAACGATGAACAATGAAAGCAATCCAATGATATTGGGACCCTTAGAACCCGGTTACTTTGATAGGACAGGTTTGAGCCCACCAACTTCAAGAGGGTAATACCCAGACCCCATGCTGGTCTAAACTCTAAGGACTGTGGTGTGACTTATGTGCTTTCATACTTGACTACTTGCATGCTTGTTATCTGACACTTGAGTTTCTTGCAGGTTTTGTTCATAGTCCTTAATTGGGACTCATAACAGGGTTTACCTACATTACCCCATGCATAGCATAACATCATACCATTGCATGCATCCCGCATAAGGACTAACCCATTTCAAGGATCTCAAGGGCTTGTGATGCAGGTCATGATGAACCAACTGTCCAACAAGGGGCAAAGGGGATTTATTTTCCTCTAGCCAAGGTTGTCAGGGGCTATGACCCACTTGATATGGTGAGCCTTGACCCTTGAAGAAGGATTCTCAGCAACATGGAGTTCCTTCAATCAAGCTACAAAATTCAAACTCTAACGGTTTCTTGTTTACCCCGCGAGATCCTTGAAAACATTGCATGCATACATACATATCATTGCATTACAGGTATCCCTTTTTACAGGTTGCTTACCTTCTTCGCTGTTTATTTCAGCTCGCCATCATGAATCCTGAATCATCTACCGAGCAATCCATCAAGGCCCTCCAGGCTCAGAACGCCCAGTTCCAAGAGTTGATCATGAGTCTAGCCCAGGGGCAACAAGATCTGAAGACCCTGCTTTTGAAAAAGAAGAAGAAGAGGACGGTGCTGTTCAACCCTAGACGCAAATCTGGGAATGGATCACGAAATGAAGTTGAGCAGACTACCCCATCTGTTGGGAAAGACAGTCCCCAAGAAAGGGAGGTTCCTAGTCCAGTGGTCTCCGAAAACGAGACCGATTACAATGATGAGCAGTACCCTCCAGCTGAGGACAGGTATAAACAGTTGGAAGACCGGCTAAGTGCCATGGAGATACAAAAAGTGTCCGGCCTGGACTTCGAAGATCTAGGTCTGTCTTCTGGGGTAGTGATCCCGCACAAATTCAAGGCACCTGCTTTTGCAAAATATGACGGGGCTTCCTGTCCTAAGCTGCATCTCAGGTCTTATACAAGGAGGATCCAGCCCTACACGGCTGACAAGAATTTGTGGATTCACTTCTTTCAGGATAGTCTGTCGGGAACTCAACTCGACTGGTTCTATCAACTGAATGGAGCCAACATTCGCAGCTGGGAGGACTTGGCCACTGCATTCTACAAGCAGTACCAGTATAATGCCGACCTCGCTTCTACGCGTACCCAACTCCAGGGCATGTCATTGGGGACGGGTGAAGGTTTTAAGGAGTACGCCCAAAAATGGAGAGACCTTGCTGGAAGGGTACAACCACCTCTAACTGACCGCGAGCTCGTCGACATGTTCTTGGGGACCCTGTCTGGTCCATTCTTCAACCACCTGATTGGGAATTCTACTGCTGGGTTTACAGATCTGATCTTGACCAGGGAAAGAATAGAAGCTGGCATCAAGTCAGGGAAAATACAGAATGGTGACTCCTCGAACACTGAGAAGAAACCATCCAAGAGAGAATCTAGTGCTGTTAATGCGATGCTTATTGCAAAACCGGCCGGCGCCCCTCAGCGTCATAATCAGCAAAGGGAAGAGAGACCCAAAAGGCAATTTACTCCCCTCGGCATGACCTTGTCACAGATATTGCCACAGCTGCTGGAAATCAAGTTGGTAACTCTCATGGACCCTCCAAAGAATCCTAACAGGACACCTTCAAGGTACAACCCCAACGTTCGTTGCACCTATCATTCTGACAGCCCGGGGCATGCTACAGACGACTGTTGGACTTTGAGAAACAAGGTTCAGGATCTGATCGACGCGAGGGAAGTCCAGTTCGACTCTCCAGAGACTCCGAATGTGATCACTGCTCCCCTGTCAAAACATGGCTAGGATTGGAAACTTTTGTTCATTGGAATGTTCAGATTGTAATTTTCTTTGATTGTTCAAACATTTTATTTCATGTCAAACTTGGTTATTTCATTAATGCATTACACATGTCTGTTTTGAAGTAATTATTTCGTATTCACTATATGCAAATTGTTTTCATATTTTTGTGATGATCAACTCTTGATTGAAAATTCTAAGCCTCTTGAGGGAGGATGACGAAAACGATACCACAATCTACAATGTGCTTTTGAACAGACCCTGCTGATGAGGTACAGGCATTGTTTCAATTCCTAAACACTGGAGTTATAAGGAAGATAATCCCTCGTCAACCCCCTTCGAGCCAAAGAAGTAGGAGTTTTTCTTTTCGAAAATTAAAACCCTTAATCATAACCCGGGGCAGGGTAGTTCTCTCAGTGGATCCAAGTGCACAGCGAATAGCATCAAAGAAGTCCTTCCGAGACGAAAAGACAGTGATGGTTCCAGGTAATCATAAAGACAGGCAGTCATTATCTCTTAGAAATAAAAGCCCAATAAGTCAAAACCTATGAAGGAGACTTACAAAACTGGGGCATCCCGCTGACTGTAATTCCAAAAAGGAAACATCTCAGGAAAAAAACAGGGACAATAAAATCAAGAAATAAAAAGAGGTCATACAAACCCTCAACAAAAAAGGAAATGACTGCCCATTCAAAATAAACTGTCAATATCCGAACCATCACTGGAGCATCAAAGCAAAGACTCGAACAAGGTCTAACGCACGATCAACTGAGTTTTAGGTTCGAAGAACATCACGAAGAGCGGGTGGGTACAAATAATTTGAGCCTTTATCCTTTGTTTCTTAAACCGTGAACCAGGCCACGTTATAACCCTCAAAAGTCCTAGCTGAAGCGTGGGTTAGTTCGAAGGCATACTGTTACGAAAGGTATCCTGACTCCTTAAGGCTCGCTGTAAAATCTTAAGTTGACATCACATTTTACAAAGCTTGCTTGTTTTACTGAAAAATGCATTTTAAAATAAAAAAAAACCTCAAGACAGACATAAGCTTTGCATTTTAACATAACTTTGTTTGCATATGACTTGTTGTTCGAACAGCAAAGAAATTCGCACGAAGAATATCTTGGGAACAAAAGCACTTCCAATCAAGGGGCAGACATGTTCATGGTCCGTCATCTGGGGCAGTCCAGTCAAGATTCAGAGAATCTCTCAAAAGGCCAACCAGCTTGGGGCAAATCTCTATCCGGATCATTTGGGGCCTTGGACGATCAAACGAAGATCTCCTGGTGGTATGGTAACACTGCACTACTAACAGTGACAACTTCCTACATCCTGAGAGCATGGACATAGTCGGAAAAAATACTACGCGTAATCAAAGACCCGCTAGGTTGACACACCTAGGCAAAAATAAGGGCTTCCCGGCGAACCAAAAGGGTTCGGGCAAAAATGAGGGATGAAATGAAAAAAATCTGTATACCCGGCAAGTCGAAAACCTGAAAAGGCGGCTTGGGCAAAAATGGGTATCCCGGTGGACTGAAAACCCGAAAGGGCGGTCCAGGCAAAAATTAGGGATCAAAGCGTACGACTATGTCCTGGCATCTCGTCACCTGTCTACCAGAAGATTTGTCAAGCACCTCCGCAGGTATCTTCTCCCACAGAAACAGGGGCAATAATGAGTTGTCTAAACAATCTAATTGCTCTGTCCATCAAGGTGCCAAGGTAAGTTCAGCTGATGAACATGACCAAGATATCTTAATTCCTCAGGAGAGTCCAGTCCAAAAGTTTCCCCAGGAAAGTGGAATCCATCTCCCCAGCAGGAAACTTATCCCTAGTAGATTCTGGAAGCTTATCCCCTGCAGAGCACGAACGCGCCGCCCGGTTTTTGTTTCAAAGGTTATTTCCCCACCAGGATATAACTGGGTTATCCTCATCCAATTACCATGGAAAGATCATCCCCGACGAAGTCTTCCTATCCCCCAGTGGAGTTCATCAATTCCTTCAACATAACTCAACAATGGTATCCCCAGCGGAGTTATCATCAAACCTCAGCGAAGTACCTCTCTTTCCCCACAGAGTTCACTCCCCGCAGAGTAATTTATTTGCCAAGTTTATTCCCCAACGGAGTCATCTTCTCCTACCGGTATTCTTGCAACATCAGCCCAGGATTCAACAAGCGCCCGACATTCGTCAAGGATTTATTTTCCTATACGAAGATACATTCGTAAACATCACATTGTTATACATCCTGATACATGCATATACGCATCATATCATACAATCTCATGTGTTGAAAAATATTATTGCTTGATCCATATCATGCACTGCATATGACTGACCTTTACCTTTCAGGAAGGATACAGTTAAAAGATCAGCTATGTAGACGAATACAGTCAAAAGAGACCAACCCAGTCAAAGAATACAAATCCAGTTAAATCAATGCCTAAAGATTTCTCTGACACTCGTCGTTATAGACACTCGTCGTTATAGACACTCGTCGTTATAGACACTCGTCGTTATAGACACTCGTCGTTATAGACACTCGTCATTATAGACACTCGTCGTTATAGACACTCGTCGTTATAGACACTCGTCGATATAGACACTCGTCGTTATAGACACTCGTCGTTATAGACACTCGTCGTTATAGACACTCGTCGTTATAGACACTCGTCGTTATAGACACTTGTCATTATAGACACTCGTCGTTATGGACACTCGTCGTTATAGACACTCTTCGTTATAGACACTCGTCGTTATAGACACTCGTCGTTATAGACACTCGTCGTTATAGACACTCGTCGTCATAGACACTCGTCGTCATAGACACTCGTCGTCATAGACACTCGTCGTCATAGACACCCGTCGTTATAGACACCCGTCGTTATAGACACCCGTCGTTATAGACACTCGTCGTTATAGACACTCGTCGTTATAGACACTCGTCGTCATAGACACTCGTCGTTATAGACACTCGTCGTTATAGACACTCGTCGTTATAAACACCCGTCATCATAGACACTCGTCGTTATAGACACTCGTCGTTATAGACACTCGTCGTTATAGACACTCGTCGTTATAGATACTCGTCGTTATAGACACTCATCGTTATAGACACCCGTCGTTATAGACACTCGTCGTTAAAGACCACCCGTCCATGGAAATAACCTGTCAGTAGAGACAACTCACCAACCTTTCTGAATTCCAAACTCGATTCCTGTATCCTGCCAGGGCACGTCTGAAGAGTTTGAAGATCTGATTCCTGTATCTCGCCAGGGTGTATCTGTTAACGACTAACATTACCAGACTCGATTCCTGTATCTCGCCAGGGCATATTTGAAGAGTTCGAAGATCTGATTCCTGTATCTCGCCAGGGTGTATCTGTTGACGACTATATTCTCCGGACTCGATTCCTGTATCTTGCCAGGGCACGTCTGGAGAGTTTAAAGATTCGATTCCTGTATCCAGCCAGGGTACATCTACATAAAGAGTTTGAAGAACAACTCCTGTAACAGGCCAGGTAATTATTTTTCTTTCTCAGGTACGCAAGTTCTCGCTAAGGAATCTCTTACGCGATCGACAACCTCCCGATGGCATCTATAAGCCCATCTCTCCACTTACCAACAGTCTCTAGATGGCATCTATAAGCCCATCCTCCTATCCATCATCTCTCAACATGGCATCTGTAAGCCCATTCCCTACATCATACTGCTAACACACTCTATGTGAGCGCAAATTTCGGGGCACTTTAGTGTTCAATCATCTTCCACCTTTGGATCACGAAAGGCACGCAAGCCAATCTACATCCTCAGGTTTAAGAAGATTGAACAGGGGCAACTGTTGTACCCCCAAATTTGCCCTCCCATATTTCTCAAAATATTTCAAGAAAAATTCACAAGTCCAACCCGGCGCGTCATATTCAGGTATTCTTTCGCCAAGATATCTCTGATAACATATTCTCAAATTCAGGTTCGGCTCAAGAGTCAATTCTTTAAAGAAGGTATCCGAATGTGTGAGTTTTCTCGAAGAAATATGGTGAAAAAGTGTGCTGAAAGTCCAGTTTTTATGCGCTAAAAAATTCATAACTTGAAGATCGTGGCTCGTTTTGAACCCGTTCCAGTGGCCAAAATTCCGTCTTGACATTATCTACGTTTTCATCTCTCACGGCTGGAAGCCAATTTCGATCAGAAGGTCTTCAAAAATGTAGATTTATCAAGTATTTTCATACAGAAAATTTGTGACAGAAGTTTATTTGCGTCATGTTCAGAAAATCATAACTTGGTCGATTTTCATCGTATCGAGCTGGTTCTGGCGCCAAAATTTCACAAATTGAGTTGGCTACATTTTCACAGAAGGTATTGAGTTCAAACGGTATTCAAAAGGCCTTCGTATTTTGCTCAGATTGCATGACATGCTGAAAATCCTGAATGCTGAATATTATTTCATCTGGGCCGAAACTTCGAAAATTCATAACTCGGTCAATTTTTATCGGATTGGGCTCATATTTTTACACAAGGTCCCTGACTCATAGATCTACAACTTTTCTTCAAAAGTCGAGACCGGATTATGCTCTGATCAATACCAGTTTTTTGTTGAAGAACGTGTCAGAGTCGACACTGGAGCCCAAAATAAGTTTGTCTGAGCTGAAACTTCAAAAATTCATAACTAATTCACCATTTATCCGATTGAGCCGATTTTCGGACAGGAGTTAGTTCTCGATATCGGCTACATTTTGTTTTCACATTTCAACTTCAAAAATTGCACTTAAGTCCCTGCGATTTAGCCTGGAAAGTGACGAACTCAAGTGAACATTGGAGGCCCAATTGCACATTCAAAACTCATTTTCTTTACCCTAATTTCCATTATATAATCACCTTCTTTTCACAAAAACCAGGGAGGAGAAAAAAGGAGAAAAAAACCTTGCCACAACACTGTTAGAATATCAAATTCTTTCAAGAACCCTAAAACCTTGAAATCCTTATTACAAATCCCTCTCTCACTACAAACAAGCCATCACAGTTACAAACCAACACCTCACTACTTCTTCAGTAAGGATAAGGCTGGCTTGGTCTCCATGATCCAAAAGGCATAAAAACATTCAGGTCACTAATTTTCCAGTAAGGGTAAGATTGATTTGATCTCCATGATCAAAAGGGTATAATCATTCATACATGTCATATTGTGGCTAAACATTAAATTTCTTCATATATTGACTTTATTTGCATTTTATGATTTTATTTAATGTGTTCATGAGATTCAACACTGCAGATTTTAGACAGGATCCCATGCAGGTTCATTAAGGAACGTTGAGGCCAAAATACAAATGGCCAAAAGCCAAAAGCCAAATGGCCAAAAGCAAAAAGCCAAATGGATAAAAGAACAACTTATGCATGACACCAATACATGGCGAAACAGACATCCTGAGAAGATTAAGGAACGTTGAGGCCAGAACACAAATGGCCAACAGCCAGAACACAAATGGCCATGAAACTCAATCCAATGGCCAACAGCCAGAACACAAATGGCCATGAAACTCAATCCAATGGCCAAAGAATGCAGACCACGGTACTCAGGAGTCAATGAACACGCACGTGATGCCAGAAAGTCAAACAAGGCTTTTTGTCTAATGGGCCAGAATACTTCAAAAAAACCTCCCCTTGGGCCTGAAACCCCCCTTGATTTGCATCCTTTTTAATTTTCTTTTCTTTTCTTTTCTAATTCTTTTTTAATTGTTTTAATTGTTTTTTTCACCATAAAATAATTTTTTATAATAAAAACAGAAAAATCAAAAATACAAATATACTTAATTATTATTAATTTCATCACTAACCTATTTTTTTGTAAATAAACTCTAACAATTAACTTAGTTTAATTTAGGTTTTTAAACTTTAATCTTTTTCTTAATAGGTAAAAAGTATATAGAATTAGGTTTTTTTGACATTTTCATCTTTTTCTTAAATAAATTATTAATCATCATTATTTATCATTATTATTAATTATCATTAATTTTGTAAATAAACATGTAAATAAATTAATTAACTAGTAAATTAGGTTAACTTTAATATTTTCATTAATAATTAAAATAATCTAGATTTAGGGTTTCCTTTTAATTCTTGTTCTTTATTTTTCATAAATACAAAAAAACACTAAAACACTTTCTTTTCTTTAATTAAATAATTAATTGGACTTTAATTTAATTTAATTTCATTCAAAAGGGTCCAACGCCCTCAGACATTCCAATTTATTCTTTTCGCGCATTATTTTCTTTATCAATTATTATGTAACTGCTTTCCGGATGTAATAGTAATTAGGTCTTTTACTTTCCGCCTTTTTATTAAAACGGGTCTTTGTAATTTGGGGATGTATAGACCCGCGCCTTGTAATAGCGTAGGATTTATCTTTCCGCATTTAAATTTCCGCACTTTTAAATTCTAATTGCATGAAAGAATGTATGGCTAATTAAAAACAATGCGTAGCTCACCATGTCATGATCAAAGATAATTGCTAAACATGAAAATAACACACAAATTCACACACCACTTCTAGGGTACGCCTCACTGTTGCCTTGCCTTCGAAACGTGGTCGTCGAGTATATGACGTTTTAGTAAGTCCTTATGTCCATGACATGATCCAGTTGCCTCGAAACGGTTGCCTCGGAATTAAAAAGGATCAATGGCATAAGGGTAGCTTCTAAGGTGTCCTACTGTTGCTCTGGTGACCACACTGTCCCTACAAATGAATTGACCCGAACACCTCCAACGGTGGTGCTACCTACCTCTCAATGGTGGGATGGCACTACCTTAAGGACATTTACACAGCCTAATTCCTTAGGGTAGGTAGATGACTCATAGATACTTGCTCTATTAAAAAACAAATCAAAACTCTTTTCACACCGATACTTTTCAAAAAGCTTTCAAAACAATTTTTCAAACACTCTTGAGGACTGATACAAGAGTCATTCTGAAATCTTTAAACGAAACTTTTTCAAACCCACTCACAATTGAAAAACAAACATTTTGAAAACACAAATGAGCAAGTATCTAAGAGCCCATGGATAACCATGGATAGAAAGGGTGCTAACACCTTCCCTTTCTATAAATCTACCTCCCGAACCGAGAGCAATCTCAATAAGGAATTTTTCTGTGCTTTTGTCCTGTCCATGTTGGAGAAAATAAAAGACGGTGGCGACTCTTGCTTCTGCGACATTTCGCGAACCAGCGTTAAACAGTCAGTTCCAGATCCACCGATCAAAGTAGGTCTCTCAATTTGGGTTAGACATAATCTGGGTTGTGAGTGATACACGTTGACATTGATGAATATTGTAGGTTGAGTATAACGGGTTAATAGGTTTAACTTTGTGAAGAGAGGATTGTATGCATACTTTATAAGTTGTTTCTATCTAAAGAATGAATTCCTTTTCTATTGATAACTTTTATGTTTCATACCTTTTACCCAAATTCTATTACAAACTCATAAACGTGAGAGATTGTCGAATGGAAATTTAGTAGTACTAATCCCTGTGGAGACGATATGATATAACCTAAATATCACCCGATAATTAATACTTACTTTTTGCTTGCCACTTTACTGGTTCAGCACTTGGCAGCAACATGTTGAACAAGATGTTTCAAATTGCATTTTTAACATGTCGAATGCGATGTCCTAACTAGAAGAGTAGGACATCTGGTCTATTACAACTTTTACAGTTTGGATACAATTGATTTAAATTACATAATATTCTGTGAATATTAAGTAATCATATGTGGCGTCCAAGATGGAGGAATTAGAGATTCTGTTTGACTGCAACATGTTGATAAAGATGTTTTATCATGTAGAAAACCATGTTAAATAAGATGTCCTATTATTGTACCCTAAAATTTGCCCTCTCATGTTTCCCAAGGTTTCTTTTACATGGGTGGTTACAAACACTTGCCTAAATAAAAATGAATTTTTTTGAATGATAGCAAAGTGTCTTTCGATTGGCATGCCAACAATGTCTTTCGATTGGCATTTGAGTAATGTCCTTCGATTGGCATATCAGAGCAAAGGGTCCTTCGATTGGCATATCAACAAGCTTCGATTGGGCATATAAAACCCTTCGACCAAGCATTGGCCCATCAGCTTCAATTGCGTGTTGGTCCCCCTTCGAGTAAACATTGGTCCAAGTTTCATTTAGGCGAAAACCCTTTACAAGTTCCCTTCGATCCACCAGCAGTGGCCTCTTGCATGTGCATTCTGATTCACTAGGCAAAAACTTCCTCTGTGTTTTCTTTAAATGGACAAGGCCAAGACCCCTCAACACAGTTTCTGCACTATGACCCCTTTGAAAAAGCACTCCAAAGGTCCATTCGAAGGACACATATTGGTGGCCATTCGAAGGAGACACATAATTACTACATGCAAGTTTGTCTTATGATGAGTCTATTAGAACATAATTTGGTTCTACATCCCAGTAAGAGTTTTAATGATAACAAACACATGATATAAAGAATAAATATGCTCGCTAATAAAAGTATCTTTACATGCAGGAAGTTCTGACGTGAAAAAGATATTCTGATGTAACTGGAAGTTTTTCCAGAACATCACTAGAAGTTCTGATTATGCAAGCATAGAAGTTGAGAGTACCATGATAGATTCAGATGCATCAAACCTGTGTGACACACTTATATGAAGAAGTTCGGTTACAACTTCTGAATGCACCAGCGCTGTGAAACAGGATCTCTGATACTCTGATTTACAAAGTTCTGATAAAAGTTGTAAAGGACTCTCAACGGTAACACTCATCTTCTGATGTGAGAAGCTCTGAAGCGTTACAATTATATCAATAAAATATCATAAGTAACGGCTAAAAACGGACAAGGATCTCCTGGTTTGGGAAGTCATTAACTCGTGTTATGAACATACCAAAAGTATCTTCTTATGTCACTATTGTATGGCCTATATAAAGCAGACAAAAAGAAGATTTCAAGTGATGAACTACTGTTCACAAAAAGAAGAAATCACGTGAAACTACAATAACGCAGCAATCATCTTTCATCCTTAAACATTCATATTTAAAACTGTGTAAAACATGACAGTGATGAGTGTTACCGTTGAGAGTCCTTTTCAGCTTGTATTAGAACTTTCTAAATCAGAGTATCAAAGATCTTGTTTCACAGCGCTGGTGCATTCAGAAGTTGTAACATAACTTCTTCATATAAGCATGTCACACAGATTTGATGCGTCTGAATCTATCGGGGTACTCTCAACTTCTATGCTCGCATAATCAGAACTTCTAGTGATTTTCTGGCAGAACTTCCAGTCACATCAGAACATCTTTTTCACATCAGAACTTTCTGCATGTAAAGGTACTTTTATTAGCGAGCATATTTGTTCTTTATATCATGTGTTTGTTATCATTAAAACTCTTACTAGGATGTAGAACCAAATTATGTTCTAACAATCCCCCTTTTTGATGATGACAAAAACTTGTATATTTTGATGGAATATAAAGGACCAAAAATTACAAGGCCCCCCCTGAGTAGAATACTCAGATAACGAGAAAATAAAATACTTCCCTGAAGATCTTCTAATATGGCTTCTGATAGGAGTCAAAATATCTTTCATTCTCCCCCTTTTTGTCAATAATCAAAAAGTAAGAAGTTGATTGAGAAGGTGTGACGATCGTCTTCTAGACTTAACTGAGATTCTTTAGAGAGCTTCTAATGTTGTATTTTCATTCATGTTTCCAATAGTTTCAGAGCTAATAAACTTTTATTTCTGATTGCCTCTAAAACCTGCGAATAGGAATGAAAATAAAACATCAGAAGATCTCTAAAGAATCTCAGTTAAATCCAGAAGAAGATCATCACACCTTCTCAAGAAACTTCTTACTTTTTGAATATTGACAAAAAAAGGGAGAATAAAAGATATTTTGACTCCTATCAGAAGCCATATCAGAAGATCTTTTGATATGGATTATGATAGGAGTCAAAATATCTTTCAGAGTCTTGGTCCTACATGTTGCCAGGCACAAGCCTCCCGCGCAATGGCCTCGAAGGAAGTGACAAAGGAGGCTTCAATTGGCCAGAATGAAGTTCTCATTTGGGCTATTTGAATCAAGCAGCTAAGGCAAATAGATGGGTCCAATCGAAGGAGCCATTCGAAGGACATGTAAATGATCCATTCAAAGAAGCATTCAAAGGCCCATTCGAAGGAAACTTAGTGTTGTCTGAAAAAAGGGTTTGGTCAAAGATTGGATCTAGTTGGTCAAAATGAAAGAGAAATATGCAAAGATGCTTGTTGGTCCAAAATCTCACATATTTCCATACTCAAGCTTCCCGCACAAAGAAAATTCATGTCAAAAGGAAGCTTCGATTGGCCAGAAAAGAGTTTTCATTTGGGCTATCTGAGTAGGGGTTCAATCAAAGAGGCCCCAATGATGAGAATTTGAGCTATTCAAAAGAAGTAGCTCAGAGTCAATCGAAGGGCAAGACTTGAGCCATTTGAAGGAAGTAGCTCAGAGTCAATCGAAGGGCAAGACTTGAGCCATTCGAAGGAAGCAGCTCTGGTCAAATCGAAGAGCAGGGATTAAAGGCATTCGAAGGTGAAACATATCCAGGTTCACTCAACATTTCAAAATGGCATGAAAATTCTTTAAATGGAAATCTTTAAATTGGTCTGATTTTGTCTTCAAAGCTATGTTTAATGGCTAGCCTTTAAGGACATGATTTATTTTCCCATTTTCTTGTCTCCTCTCACCCATATAAATATAAGACACTAATGACAACAATAGGGGAGGACCAGATAAACACACACATTAGAGACATAAGCCCAGAAACTACACCCATACACTGTCTCACACGCACACGTTGCCTGATAAGCCATACTAAAGCTATCAAAAATCTCATAAGTGGTCCAAATCGAAGGAATCTTCAATAACACCCCCACCCACTCCTTGAAGTTTGTAGGAGACGTTCCCAAGCATTAGCCAATTCACGCCCAGAAGTACTAAATCGAAGCCTCCCATCATTGGTAAACTTTTAAATTCATGTTTATAATTTCATAATGTATTAATGTTTGTTCAGTGCTTGATTCACACCCAGGATATCATGTTGCCCTGTTCGATTTGGTTTCAAATCTAAGGGCCTAGGTTTGCCACCAAGTCCCCTTTTGTTCTTTATCTTTAATGCCCATACTGCAGATTTGGCCTAAATAAACCAATATACGCAGGATCGAAGGACCTGGGTTTGACACCCATGTCATATTTTTTGCTAATATTTGTCTTGCAGGTCTAGATTGAAAATCCCTTCCTCCCCCAGATCGAAAGGAATAACTTCCTTCCCTGGATCGAAGAAGACATTTTCCTTCCCTGGATTGAAGAAGACATTTTCTTTCTGAGTCGAAAGTACCATTTCTTTCCCAGGATCGAAGGATCATTTTCTTCTTTGGATCGAAAAAACCTCTTTTGATTTTCTTATTTATTTTTTGCTTTCATATTTTATTAACATTAAAACAAAATCACAAAAATAGGTCTAGTCTTTTTCAATTAAAATTATTTTTGTTAACTAATTAATTTAATTACTTTAACATCTTTCTTAAAATTAAAACTAAATAGACTTAGACTTTATTTCCTTAAAATAAATAAATAAAAACAAAATATTTCCTTTCCCTAGGATTTTTTAACGCGCGCATTTATTTATTCTCGCACTTTTCATATTACTGTAACTGCTCATGGGATGTAACAGAAATTAATTTGGACTATTTACCGCTTTTCTTTATTTTTCCCAAGTTTTGGACATGTAATTAATCCTCAAAGCCATGTAATAGCGTATGATTTACATTTTCGTACTTTTAATTCCTGTACATATATTAACTGCCTAGATGTATGATGATAGGATTCATGACAAGAGCCTAATAATCAAACATTAGCAAACCTAACTCAAGACTAAAATAACCGAACATAACATACATTGCACATATACACCTTTAGGGTATCCCTACTTTGGTTTCCTTAGGAAAAATAGTCACAACTCTCGAAACGTAAGAGGTTTTAGTGACTATCCTCTGGTTCAAAAAGATCATAATTCCCTCGATGACCCTCTCGACGTTACCTCGGTAAAAATATGATCTTAGAATCCTAGGGTAGTTACTAAAGCTTCTTGCCAAGTTGCCTTTGTGACTATAAAAACGTCCCTTTGAACGTCCCTCGTACATCCAACAATAGGGCTACCTACTCACTAATAGTAGGATAACACTGTCTAAAGGATAGGAGGAAAAGAATGAACCTTTTCGAGTATAAGTAGATAGTTCTTAGATTCTATGTTCAAAACAAACTTTTTACACTTACGCATTTCAAAAACAACTTTCAAAAATATTCGCTTTGTCAACACTCTTGAGGACTGATACAAGAGTTATCATAAAGTGAATCTCCGTACTAAGGCATTTTCAAAAACATCTTTTCAAAACATACAAAAAAGCATAAATTATTTCAAAAATGAGCTAAGCATCTAAGAGCCCATAGAGAATCATGGATGGAAAGGGTGCTAACACCTTCCTTTTCCATAATCTACCCCTCTTACTCAGAAAATTCTCGAAAAGGTATTTTTCTGTTCTTTTCACCCTTTCCTTTGTTGGATAAAAGAATAGTCGGTGGCGAGTCTTGCTTACCGCAACATTTACGAATACAAACGTAAATCCAGTATAACATTCGGTTCTTCCACCGTATTACAGAACTGGTAACTCTGCTGGGGAATTATAAAAGTGGGATTACCTTAGAGCTTAGGTCATATTTAACTTGTTTTCCTTGTATGCTTGTTTGCTTTAACTTTGAGGGTTTGCTTGGGTTTACTTGTAAAGATCCTACACCCGGATCTGGGGTACCTTTTAGGTAAGTAGCAATAGATTGTGGGGACTGTGCGGGGTATACCGACACGATTGAAATGATAGCTACATTGATGTGGCACATTTGTTGGTACCAATAGCCCTTGAGTAGTCAAGGAGAATATGGGGCCGCTGTATGGTGTCATGAAGCATCAACTGACCTTAGAACCTTTAATTGAACCAACTTGGACATTAGGAAGTAGTGAGATAGTCCACTTTGGTGTAGTCCGAAGTTGGTTGATACTCGATACTACACTCATTGAGATCTGACTTCCAGGATATTTCGGTCGCCAATAAAGAGGCTTGCGCTGAAACAATGCCTGTTGAAGAAAGATCAGTGATATTGAGATTCCGTAGAACCCGATTACTATTGATAGGACATGTTGAACCAACTATACTTCAAGAGGGTACTTACCTATGGAATCCATGCAAGCCTAAACCTAAGGATCTGTTTGTGTGATTATATATATATCTGTTTGTACATAACATCATAACATCATAACATTGGCATATCATGCTAACCATTTCAAGGACTTTTAGGACTTATCTTTGTATCTATTTTACAGGACATGGCTTCCATTCGCAGAAATACTATCCAAGTCAATCTTGTAAAAGTTCCTCCTTAACTCAAGGAATTGGCATCAAGGGTTCCTGAGAATTCCCCATTCACTAAAAGACATGGTTGACTCCTCCGTTTGGCCACCTCAAGCCCTGATGAAGACACAATGAAAGTTCTTTTTCAGTTCTTTGACCTTTTACATCATTGCTTTACATTTCCTGACTACCAGTTGGTGCCTACCATGGATGAATTTTCTCAGTTATTGGGCATGCTTATTCTCAATCAATTAACCTTCAACGGTATGGAAAGAGACCCAAAGCCTGAAGAAATTGCTCAAGCCCTGTATCTACAACGGTCCGATGTTGTGGCAAATTGGGAAACAAGAAGCGGTATCAAAGGATTTCTAGCCAAGTTCTTGTTGGAAAAAGCTCACTATTTTTGGGATACTTTGGACTTACAAGCCTTTGAGGAGGTATTGTCCCTTCTCATATATGGGATGGTACTGTTTCCTAATCCGACCAACTCATAGACGTGAATGCGATCGAAATCTTCATGTCTCGTAACTGCCTACTTTGCTTGGAGACATTCTACACTCTTTTCACACTCGCACTATAAAGTGAAGAGGGACCCTTATGTGTTGTACTCCTTTGTTGGATAGGTGGTTTATTTCACACCTACCCTGATCTGTTGTGAAGAATGAATAAGGATTAAGATGGTTTAGTAGGATGATGTCTCTCACACATTCGGATGTTCACTGGTGTCCTCGATCTGTGGAAGACGTTACCATCATTGATCGCTATGGAGAATTCCCTAATGTCCCTCTGCTATGCATTAGGGGAGGAATCACTTATAACCCTTGTTTGGCAGTGCGACAGTTTGGGTATGCTAGGAGGGATGGTCCTCATGATGTATTAGTTCAAGGAATTGTGTTAAACTACAAGGATGATGTTCAAGGGTACTGTCAGAGGTTCATCCGAGCCTGGGGCATGGTAAACAAAATGGATAGCAAGACACTGGGGCATAAGAACTCCATCCCTTTGGAGCCTTATCTTAAGTGGGTGCGAGCTCACGCTCAAAATCTTATGATGCCATATCCTGCCATCCTACCCATCATCACGGGACCCATTGCAGATACAGATGTACCTCATACCATTCTCCATCCTGACATGCCGACTACTCTCGAGGAATTTCAAAGGTCTTAGGTTCAACTTAAAGAGGAACGAGATACATTTGAAGCCTAGTTCTATGCAAGTGAGAAAAAGGTTTTGGAGCTTACAAGATAACTGCATGAAGAACAAAGTTTGAATGCCTACATTGCACCAAAGAAGATGCGCTCATGGGAAGCTTGAGTCCTGTTAGATTTAGGAGTTTATTTTCACATTTATCTCTTCCGTTGTAATCCCAAGGGGAATCTTTGTAATCATTTAAACTTATGAATACAATTAATGTTTGTTCTTCTCTTTGACTAAGAAAATTTAAGATCTTAAAAGTCCTTGAAAACATTGCATAAACATTATCATGCATTTAATTGCATAAACAGGTATTTCAAGACAGGTTTCTTATTCTTTTCGCTGTTTATTTCACCAAAAGAAATGGCTCTCGAACAAACAGTAAAGGACCTCCAAGCTCAAAACGCTCAGTTTCAACAAATGTTCCTGGCTCTGGCCCAAGGGCAAGAGGATCTGAAAGCTCTAATCGTCAAAGAGAAGACAAAGAAGGCAAAGAAACCAATTGATGTATTGAATCTAGGAAGAAGGATTAGAGGACCGGTTAATAGAGCTATAGATTTCGTGACCCCGTCAAATGAGGGGGATAATCAAGAAGAGAAGCCAGTGGAAGAAAACAATAATCCAGGGTCTGAGGAAGATGAACCTGACTATTCTGAGGAGCAATATCCTCCTGCTGATGATAAATACAAACAACTGGAGGATTGGCTCAATGCTATGGAGATCCAGAGGATACCCGGGTTGGATTTTGAGGAGCTAGGACTGATTTCAGGGGTGGTCATCCTGCAAAAATTCAAAGTCCCTACATTTGCCAAGTACGACGGTGTCTCCTGTCCTAAGCTGCATTTAAGGTCATATGTCAGAAAGATTCAACCCCGCACTACTGATAGGAATCTGTGGGTACATTTCTTCCAGGAGAGTTTGTCAGGGTCTCAGCTGTAATGGTTCTATCAACTGGAGAGAACCAACATTCGCAATTGGGAAGATTTGGATGCTGCTTTCTACAAGCAGTATCAATATAATGTTGACCTCGCCCCGACTTGTACACAGTTGCAAAGTATGTCTATGGTTTCTGGCGAAGGTTTTAAAGATTATGCCCAAAAGTGGAGAGACCTTGTGGGAAGATTCCAGCCTCCGCTGTCTGATAGGGAGCTGGTGGACATGTTCTTGGGCACGTTGTCTGGTCTGTTCTTTAACCATATGATTGGAATTTCGTCTACAGGGTTCACTGAACTGATACTGACTGGTGAACAGGTAGAAGCTGGCAGCAAAAGTGGTAAAATCCAGAGAGATGCATCCTCCAGTACAACAAAGAAACATTTCATTGGAAAGAAGGAGGTGCGTGCATCTTATGGCCAAAGAAATCACAACAAAACTGAGCTTCATCCGACGGTAGGGGCTGTTATGATTTCCAATCCTGCCTCAAACTAGCAACAAAACAATCAGCGCAGGCCAAATGCGCCTTGAAGACAGTTCACTCGGATCAACATGACCCTCTCCCAGGTTTTACCACACCTGCTGAAGTCCAACCTGGTGACCCTGAAGGAGGCCCCGAAGAATCCTAATATTGCCTCTCCCCATTACAACCCAAATGCTCGATGTGTCTACCACTCTGAAACTCCAGGGCATGATACAAACGACTGTTGGGCTTTAAAGAATAAGGTACAAGATCTCATTGAAGCGAAGGAGATTGAGTTTGACCTTCCCGAGACACCTAACATAATAACGGCGCCAATGCCCAAACATGGCCAAGGTGTCAATGCTGTTGATGACAATCGGTTTGTTTCTTCTATGGATGAGTTAGCTACTCCTCTTCTAACTATCAAAAGGAATCTATTGCGAGCCGGTTTATTTCCGGGCTGTGGTAAAGGTTGCCACTTATGTATGTCTCTACCAGATGGGTATTTGTTAATGAAGATAGGCGTCCAGCGCCTGATCGCTAACAAAGAAATCTTGTTCGAGAAAGTTCCTCTTACAAGAAGTTCATGTGAAGATGTTTCGATAATCACCATTTCCGACAATCCTCCCAGGGTCTCCACCAAAAGACCCGTCAGGATTACATCTTTTCTAAAGTTTGATCCCCTGATCATCACCCTTCCTGGGCCAATACCATATTCCTCGGATAAAGATGTTCCCTGGAATTATGGGACCGACGTCTATTACCATGGCGTCAAGTAAGACCTATTGGCTGTTGAAGACAAAGCTGCTGAAGGTACTGATCCTGACTTCGACAATATCGTTGGGACCAGTAAAATAATGAGAAGTGGAAGTGTTTTCTCTCCCAAGATCTCCCAAAAACTGTTGCTACTCCTGTGATTATTCCTGCTGCTGCTCCTGTTAGTATTCCCATTACTACTCTTACTGTTAGTCCTGCTGTTATCCCTGCCACCAAGTCGGCAGAGACTCGGGGAAAAGAGGTATTGGTTGAGCCTGTCCAGACAAAGGCGCACCCAGAAGTCATTCCCGGGGCTTATAAAAAGGAAATTGAAGAGATTTTAAAGATAATCAAGAAGAGGGATTACAATGTCGTGGATCAATTAGGACAGACCCCTTCAGAAATCTCAATGCTGGCCTTACTGCTATGCTCTGAAGCCCACACTAAGGCTTTAGTAAAATTCCTAAAGTCTGCCCACGTGCCTCAAGAGACCTCCGCTGATCAATTCGAGAATTGCGTGGCTAGTTTAACAGCTGATAATGGCCTAGGATTCTCTGATGTGGATTTAACTCCCAAGGGAAGGAAACACAATGATGCCCTGCATGTCTCCATTGAGTGCAGGGGCACTACATAAGCCCATGTTCTGGTGGATAGAGGTTCGTCACTAAATGTATTACCCAAGAATGCTCTTGACATGTTGGATTGTGAAGGACTCATACTAAAGCCCAGTAACATTGTGGTGAGGGCCTTCAATGGTTCTAAAAGAATGGTGCACGGGGAGATGGACATCCCTATCAAAGTTGGTACTCATACTTTTAGTTCCACTTTCTACGTGATGGACATCTGCCCGTCTTACTCTTATTTATTGGGTCGACTCTGGATCCATGGGGCTGGTGTTGTGACTTCCACCCTACATCAGATGCTGAAATATGGCAAAATTATCACAGTCCATGGGGAGGAGGAATACATGGTGAGCCACCTGAACTCTTTCAGGTACGTCGAAATGAACCGCGAGTTCATTGAGACCCCCTGTCAGAACTTTGAGGAGGTTCTACAGACAGTTGCTGCAACCAAGACAGCTCCTAGTGTTCCAAAGACTACCAGACCTCCACTAAAGATGGCCTCTCTAAGGGATGCCAAAGCAGTAGTTGAAGAAGGTGGGTGTACCATTTAGGGCCAACTTCCGGATATTCCATACAAATCTGACAAATTTGGTTTGGGTTTTACTTCAGGATCCCAAAGAGTTGTTCGTCGTGCTCTCACCGAGGGACCACCTTTACGGATCAAAAACCATGGAGTCAATTCCCTGGAAGACGGTGATAGTGATTATGACCTGGACAAGTGGATCTTCCCAACCATCAGCAGTGGACTCAGCAATTTGGAGGCTAAACATTTTGCGCCCATTACTTTTATTCAAGAGTAATTTGTCTTTTTTGTTTTTTGAGGAAATGTAATATTTGAACAATTGAAACATTAAAGCCTTGTGTTTTACCCGAGGCACAATGGTCTATTTTTGAGGATCATTGCTTCATTTTCATATGTCATTAATAAAACATTGGAAGTTTTGCATACAAATTGTACGCCCTTTGTTTTTCTTTTCTGCCTCTTTACTTTATCAAAAAATATACAACTATGCTCTTACAACACCCACATATCAAACTGCAGATCCACATCCACTCTGGATCCCATTGATAACGGTTCTTCTATTGCTCATTATGACTTTGAAAATTCAATCTACCAAGCCGAGGAAGAAGGTAAGGAAGATTGTGAAGTACCGGGAGAACTTGCTAAACTGTTACAACAGGAAGAAAGGGAAATACAGCCTCATGAAGAGTCGGTTGAGACAATTAACTTGGGTACTGAAGAGGATAAGAAAGAAGTCAAGATAGGCGTCGATTTGGAGCATAATGTCAAAGAGCGGTTAATTCAGATGCTACATGACTATGTTGAGGTTTTTTCCTGGTCGTACGAAGACATGTCGGGACTTGACACTGATATTGTGGTTCATCGCCTACCTACAAAAGAGGACTGCCCTACAGTGAAACAAAAGGTTCATCGCATGCGGCCAGAGATGTCAGAAAAGACCAAGGATGAAGTCATGAAATCGTTCAATGCTGGTTTCTTAGCTGTCACTTCTTATCCACAATGGGTTTACAACGTTGTTCCGGTACCTAAGAAGGACGATAAGGTACGTATGTGTATGGATTACAGAGACCTGAACAGGGCAAGCCCCAAGGATGACTTTCTGCTTCCCCATATCAATGTTCTGGTTGACAACACCGCACAACATAAGGTATTCTTCTTCATGGATGGTTTCTCCGGGTATAATCAGATTAAAAAGGCACCTGAGGACATGGAGAAGACGACCTTTGTCACACAGTGGGGAACTTTCTGTTACAAAGTTATGGCATTTGGATTAAAGAACGCCGGGAAACCTATCAACGTGCCATGGTAGCTCTATTTCACGATATGATCCATCATGAGATAGAGGTCTATGTTGATGACATGATAGCTAGGTCTCAGACTGGAGAAAAGCACATCAATTACCTACAAAATATTTTTGAAAGGTTGAAGAAGTACAAACTGAGGCTGAACCCGAATAAGTGCACCTTTGGAGTAAGATCTGGTAAGCTCTTAGGCTTCGTTGTCAGCGGAAAAGGTATTGAGGTAGACCCTACAAAGGTTAAAGCCATACAAGAAATGCCAACTCCTCGCATTGAGAAGGAGGTTAGAGGATTCTTGGGACGCCTAAACTACATAGCCAGATTCAATTCACATATGACCGCTACGTGTGATCCAATCTTCAAATTGCTGAAGAAAGATCAAGCAGTAAAGTGGAATGACGACTGCCAGAACGCCTTTGACAAAATCAAGGAATATCTTCAAGAGCCTCCAATTTTGATGTCGCTAGTTGAAGGAAGACCTCTGATCATGTACTTAATAGTGTTACAGAACTCAATGGGGGTGTGTGCTGGGACAACATGATGAGTCTGGTCGAAAAGAGCATGCAATATACTACCTTAGCAAAAAGTTTACCGACTCTGAAACAAGATACTCACTGCTCTAGAAAACTTGTTGCGCTTTGGCATGGGCTGCTCGCCGACTAAGATAGTATATGTTGACTCACACTACCTTGTTGATATCTAAAATGGATCCTATCAAGTACATCTTTGAAAAGCCCGCTCTCTACAGAAGAATAGAAAGATGGCAAATGATCCTGACCAAATATGACATTCAACACACAACCCAGAAAGCAATTAAGGGAAGTGTATTAGTTGATCATTTAGCTCATCAAGCTGTGGATGACTACCAATCCATGAATTTTGAGTTTCCAGATGAGATCATCATGTTAATAACTGATTGTAAAGAACCTGGACCAGATGAAGGACCTGAAAAAGGATCCCAATGGACTATGGTTTTTGGCAGTGCTTCCAACGCTCTTGGCAATGGCATTAACACTGTGATCATATCTCCTGAAGGCTGTCATACCCCTTTCATTGCCATATAGTGTTTCAGTTGTACCAACAATATGGCTGAGTATGAAGCATGTATCATGGGTCTCAAAGCTGCTATCGACTTGAGGATCAAATTCTTGAGTGTATTTGGAGACTCAGCCCTAGTAATCAGTCAAATCAAGGGAAAATGGGACATGAAGCATCCAAATCTTATACCTTACAAAGAGCATGTGTTGACACTGATTCCATATTTTGAAGAAATTACCTTTGATCATTTTCCACGAGAGGAAAATCAACTAGAGGACGCTCTAGCTACAATGTCATCCATGTTCAAAGTCAGGTGGGATAATGTGGCTCCTCAGATCACTATTGAAAGGATGGATGAACCAGCATACTGTCACGAGATTGATATTGAAGAAGTAGTGGACAAGCCTTTGTTCCATGAAGTCAAAAGGTATCTCAAAGCCCAAGAGTATCCTGAGGTAGCTTCATTCAATGATAAGAAGTTCCTAAGAAGGTTCTCCTCCAAGTTCTTCCTCAGTAACGAGATCCTCTACAAGTGCAACCACGACTCCACCTTGTTTCGGTGTGTAGACAAGAGTGAGGCAAAAAAGATTATGGTTGGTTTACATGAAGGTACCTTTCGCACCCACTCTAGTGGGCACATAATGGCTAAAAAGATCCTACGGGTAGAATACTATTGGTCCACTATGGAAGTAGACTGTTATCAGCATTCACGAACTTGTCACAAATGCTAGATCTATGCTGACAAGGTGCGTGTGCCCCCGATTCCTCTAAACATCCTGACCGCTCCTTGGCCATTCGCATTGTGGGGAATTGACATGATTTAATAGATTAGACCTACAACTTCTAATGGGCACCACTTCATCCTGGTTGCCATTGATTATTTTATGAAGTGGGTTGAGGCAACTTCATTTGCTTCTGTTACCAAGAATGTTGTGGCTCGATTTATCAGACATAACCTTAACTATCAGTATGGTATTCCAGAAATAATCATTACAGATAATGGTACCAATCTCAACAACACTATGTTCACTGAGCTCTGCACGTAATTCAAAATCCAGCATCATAACACTTCTCCTTACCAGCCAAAGATGAATGGAGCTAGTGAAGCTGCTAATAAAAACATCACGAAAATCATACAGAAGACGATGATGACATATAAAGACTGGCACAAGATGTTACCATTTTCTCTTCATGGTTACTGTACCACGATGCGCACATCAACAGGGGAAACTCCTTTATCTCTGGTGTACGGTATGGAAGTTGTCTTGCCCATTGAGGTCCAGATCCCTTCCTTAAGGATCATGAAGGATGCAGGGCTGAGTGAGGACGAATGGGTTCAGACTCGACTTGACCAATTAAACCTGATTGATGAGAAGAGGCTCGCAGCTGTCTTCCATGGTCAGATGTACCAAAAGTGTATGATTAAAGCTTTTAACAAGAAGGTCAGACGCCAGGTATATCAGGCTGGTAACATGGTAATCAAGCGCATCATACTGCCACAAGGTAATCCCAGGGGAAAATGGACTCCTACGTACGAAGGACCATTTGTAATCAAGAACATATTTTCTGGTGGGGCCATGATCTTAACTACTATGGATGGTGACGACCTTCCACACCCGGTAAACGCGGACATAGTTAAAAGATACTACGCATGAACAAAGACCCGCTAGGTCGACTGGCCTAGGCAAAAATAAGGGCATCCCGGCGAACCAAAAAGGTTTTGGAGAAAATTAGGGATATACATAAAAAAATCTGTACACCCGGCAAGTCGAAAACCTGAAAAGGCGGATTGGGAAAAAAGGGTATCCCGGTGGACTGAAAACCCGAAAGGGTGGTCCATGCAAAAGTTAGGGATTTAAAGCGTATAACTATGTCTCGTTGGATCACCTTACAGCTAATCATTAGTATCAACTATCAAGCTCTAGTAGTACTAATCAATCCAGTCAGCTTCGGACAAGCAGCAAAGAGATGAGACACTCAAAGACATAAAGACAATAGTAGAATGGGAACCCAATGAGATTATTTCACATAGCTGTTTTTCTTTGTATACTGTTTTGTATAGTTTTCAATTTTTACGAGAGCATTCTCTTACTAGGATGCCCGTCTCCTTGTACAAAAACGCCTATTATAGGCATAAATTCTTCAAGTTAATACAAAGTTATCTCTTTGAAAGTGCAAAACTATTTGTTTTTATTTTTTCTGTTCTGTTTGCAAAACGTCCAGTGATTATTTTTGAACATATGCATTTGAATGTGATTACTACTTACAAATATACACATAAAAAACAAAAAGACAGTTACTAACGACTTTAAGAAACAGGACAATATCTAAGAGCCATCCACAAGATCCCCACAGATATTTCCTCCAACAAGATACCTTCTCCAGCAGATACAGAGGCAGGGGCATCCTGCTACAAGGTCACCGCCATATTCTCAGCATAGAGCCTATTGGTGTCAGGTGTTCTCATATCCCCGATGGAGCAAAAATCTCCAAATTACTGCTCCAACAAAAGATCCCCTAGTGAAGTCTCCAAGCTTCACAGGATTCCCCAGCAGGATTTCACAAAATCCCCAAGAAGTTTATGGAGTTTTCCTTCCCCAACAGAGTTTATTTCTATAACAACAGGAATCTATCTCCAAACATTTAACTTCAACATATTTGAAGACCTACATTCTTCACCCCCAACAATAGTCAGGGATTTATTTTCCCTAATTCCACAACACTGTAATAGAACAACTAATACGTTCATACATTGCATTCATGCGTCATTTTACAAAAATCGTAGCATATGCAACACAAATGCATATATCACAATCTCATTTATTTTGAGAGCATCATGCAATTCATACATCATAACATCGCATGAAACTGATTTTACCTTTTCAGGTTAAATTAGCAGACAAACAAATACTATCAATTTATATACAGTAGGTCAAAGATTAATGCCTGAAGCCAGACGGGGAAACTATCTACATGATCAAGTGGCATGAACTCCCAAAACAAGACGGGTTTACCAACACATACAGCAAGCCACGAATCAACACCTGAAACCAGACAGGGAATTATCTATGTGACCAATGTTGCCAAGTCCCAGATTAATACCTGTAACAAGCCAGGAAAACTATCTGTGGATGACCGATTGTAGATTAATACCTGTAACAAGCCAGGAAAGCTATCTACAAGAGGAGATTGAAGATTAATACTTGTAACAAGCTAGGAAAACTATCTTTCTTTCTCAGGTCAGAGATTAATACCTGTAATAAGCTAGGACAACTATCTCAATGACTAGCAAAAACAAGTTCCAGATTAATACTTGTAACAGCCAGGAAAACTATATGTGGATGACCGATTGTAGATTAATACCTGTAACAAGCCAGGAAAGCTACCTACATGAGGAGATTGAAGATTAATACCTGTAACAAGCCAGGAAAACTATCTTTCTTTCTCAGGTTAGAGATTAATACCTGTAACAAGCCAGAAGAACTATCTCAACGACCAACAAAAACAAGTTACAGATTAATACCTGTAACAAGCCAGGAGAACTATCTGTGGACGAACGATTGTAGATTAATACCTATAACAATCCAGGAAAACTATCTACATGAGGAGATTGAAGATTAACACCCAAAACCAGACGGGAAAACTATCTTTCTTTCTCAGGTCAAAGATTAATACCTGAAACCAGCCAGGATAACTATCTCAACGACCAACAATTTTCAAGTTCTAGATTAATACCTGAAACCAGACATGACAACTATCTGTGAACAAATGATTTGTAGATTAACACCTGAAACAAGACAGGAAAACTATCTACATGACGAGACGAAGCAATATCACACGGGTTCCTTCTCATCATCCAGATGCAGTCTAACACAGACTCATCCTGAAGCAATCTTACACGAATTCCTTCTCAACTTTCCAGATGCAGTCTAACACAGACTCATCCTGAAACAACCCTACATAGACTCTTTCTGTTACATTTTCAGGTAACGGTTAATTCCATTATCCCCAGCAAGCTATTGTTAAGCCTGGATTTCAACCAAAAAACATCAAACTTTCATCTCTTCAGAGATAACTCTTCAGCAAAGCCTTGGACAACTGAAGTTCCTAGACTATATTCCCCACAGAGTTTCCTCAAGCAGGAGAAAAATAGAAACCCACATTCCCCAGCAGAGTCCTCCTTAGACAACAGGAACATGAATTCACCATAAAGAGACCTATTAGGAAGTCATCATCTACTTTAGATGGAATCTTTAAGCCCATCTCTGACGACTCTCTATCATCTTCTCCAAATGGCATCTGTAAGCCCATTCCCACCATCATCAACCATCAGTGTTACTTCATGCGAGTGCAAATTTCTGGGAATTCTAGTGTTCTATCCCCTTCCACCTTCAGATCATAAAAGGCAGACAAGTCAATCTAAATCCTCAGTTTTAAGAAGATTGAACAGGGGCAGCTGTTGTACCCCAAAATTAGACCTCTCATGTTTCCCAAGGTTTCTTTTACATGGGTGGTTACAAACACTTGCCTAAAGAAAAATGAAATTTTTTGAATGATAGCAAAGTTTCTTTTGATTGGCATGCCAACAATGTCTTTCGATTGGCATCTAAGTAATGTCTATTGATTGGAATATCAGAGCAAATGGTCCTTCTATTGGCATGTCAACAAGCTTCGATTGGGCATCTAAAACCCTTCGACTAAGCATTGGCCCATCAGCTTTGATTGCATGCTGGTACCCCTTCGAGCAAACATTGGTCCAAGTTTCATTTAGGCGGAACCCCCCTACAAGTTCCCTTCAATCTACCAACAGTGGCCTCCTGCATTTGCATTCTGATTCACTAGGCAAAAACTTCCTCTATGCTTTCTTTCAATGTACAAAGCCAAGACCCCTCAACACAATTTCTGCATTATGACCCCTTTGAAAAAGCACTCCAAAGGTTCATTCGAAGGACACATATTGGTGGTCATTCAAAGGAGACACATAATTACTGCATGAAAGTTTGTCTTATGATGAGTCTTGGTCCTACATGTTGCCAGGCCCAAGCCTCCTGCGTAATAGCATTCGAAGGAAGTGACAAATGAGGCTTCGATTGGCCAGAATGAAGTTCTCATTTGGGCTATTTGAATCAAGTAGCTAAGGAAAATAGATGGGTCCAATCGAAGGAGCCATTCGAAGGACATGTAAATGATCCATTCGAAGAAGCATTCAAAGGCCCATTCGAAGGACACATAGTGTTGTCTGAAAAAAGGGTTTGGTCAAAGATTGGATCTAGTTGGTCAAAATGAAAGAGAAATATGCAAAGATGCTTGTTGGCCCAAAATCCCACATATTGCCGTACTCAAGCTTCCTGCATAAAGCACATTCATGTCAAAAGGAAGCTTCGATTGGCCAGTAAAGAGTTTTCGTTTGGGCTAGCTGAGTAGGGGTTCAATCGAAGAGGCCCTAATGATGAGAAATTGAGCTATTCGAAAGAAGTAGCTCAGAGTCAATCGAAGGGAAATACTTGAGCCATTCAAAGGAAGTAGCTCATAGTCAATTGAAGGGCAAGACTTGAGCCATTCAAAGGAAGCAACTCAGGGCCAATCGAAGAGCAGGGACTGAAGGCATTTGAAGGTGAAACATGTCCAGGTTCACTCAGCATTTCAAAATGGCATGAAAATTCTTTAAATGACAATCTTTAAATTGGTCTGATTTTGTCTTCAAAGCTATGTTTAATAGCTATCCTTTAAGGACATGATTTCTTTCCCCATTTTCTTATCTCCTCTCACCCCTATAAATATAAGACACTAACGATAGCTAAAGGGGAGGACCAGATACACACACACATTGGAGACATAAGCCCAGAAACTACACCCATACATTGTCTCACACGCACATGTTGCCTCATAAGCCATACTAAAGCTATCAAAAATCTCATAAGTTATCTAAATCGAAGGAATATTCAATAACACCCTACCCACTCCTTGAAGTTTGCAGGAGATGTTCCCAAGCATTAGCCAATTCACGCCCAGAAGTACTAAATTGAAGCCTCCCATCCTTGGTAAAATTTAAAATTCATGTTTATAATTTTATAATGTATTAATGTTTGTTTAGTGCTTGATTCACGCCCAGGATATCACGTGGCTCTGTTCTATTTGGTTTCAAAGCTAAGGGCATGAGTTCGACACCAGGTCCACTTTTGTTCTTTATCTCTAACGCCCATACTGCAGATCTGGCCTAAATAAACAAATATACACAGGATCGAAGGACTTGGGTTCGACACCCATGTCATATTTTTTGCTAATATTTGTCTTGCAGGTCTAGATTGAAAATCCCTTCCTCCCCCAGATCGAAAGGAATAACTTCCTTCCCTGGATCGAAGAAGATATTTTCCTTCCCTGGATCGAAGAAAAGATTTTCTTTCCCTGAGTCGAAAGTACCATTTCTTTCCCAGGATCGAAGGATCATTTCCTTCTCTGGATCGAAAAAACCTCTTTTCATTTTCTTATTTTTAGTTTTGTTTATTTATTTTATTTTTTTCTTTCATGTTTTATTAACATTAAAACAAAATCATAAAAATAGGTCTAGTCTTTTTCAATTAAAATTATTTTTGTTAACTAATTAATTTAATTACTTTAACATATTTCTTAAAATTAATACTAAATAGGCTTAGACTTTATTTCCTTAAAATAAATAAAAAACAAACAAAATATTTCCTTTCCCTAAGACTTTTTAGACGCGCACATTTATTTATTTTCACACTTTTCATATTACTGTAACTGCTCATAGGATGTAATAGAAATTAATTAGGACTATTTACCGCTTTTCTTTATTTTCCCCAAGTTTTAGACATGTAGTTAATCCTCAAATCCATGTAATAGCGTAGGATTTACATTTCCTCACTTTTAATTGATGTACATATATTAACTGCCTAGATGTATGATAATAGGATTGCATGACAAAAGCCTAATAATCAAACGTTAGCAAACCTAACTCAAGACTAAAATAACTGAACATAACACACATTGCACATATACACTTCTAGGGTACCCCTACTTTGGTTGCCTTCGGAAAAATAGTCATAACTCTCTAAACATAAGAGGTCTTAGTGACTACCCTCTAGTTCAAAAAGATCATAAGTCCCTCGATGACCCTCTCGACGTTGCCTTGGTAAAAATATGATCTCAGAATTCTAGGGTAGTTACTAAAGCTTCTTGCCAAGTTGCCTTTGTGAATATAAAAACGTCCCTTCGAACGTCCCTCATACATCCAACGATAGGTCTACCTACTCACTAATAGTAGGATATCATTGTCTAAAGGATAAGAGGAAAAGAACGAACTTTTTCGAGTATAAGTAGATAGTTCATAAATGCTATGCTCAAAACAAACTTTTTACACTTACACATTTAAAAAACAACTTTTAAAAACATTCGCCTTGTCAACACTCTTGAGGAATGATACAAGAGTTATCATAAAGCGAATAGCCGCACTAAGGCATTTTCAAAAACATCTTTTCAAAACATACAAAAAAGCACAAATTATTTCAAAAATGAGCTAAGCATATAAGAGCCCATAGAAAACTACGGATGGAAAGGGTGCTAACACCTTCCCTTTCCATAATCTACCCCCCTTACTCAAAAAATTCTATAAAAGGTCTTTTTCTGTTCTTTTCACCCTTTCCTTTGTTGGATAAAAGAAAAGTCAGTGGCGACTCTTGCTTACCGCAACATTTGCGAATACAAATGCAAAACTAGTATAACAGTCGGTTTTGCCACCTTATTACACATATCAAGAATCATTCTACATCGTGACTGGTACAACTAGACACTTGGATTCTTTTAGTTTGTTACAGGTACATAATTTTATGGGAAACATATGCTATCCTATATGACATTCAGTTTAAGAATTAAGATATTTAAGTTGAATTCAAGGAGTATTATTAGTTTCTAATTATGGATATAATTTAGGAAACTAATGATTGGTGTCCTATCTTTAAGGAGATAAATTTGCAGCTTTATTTGAAATATATTGCTGAATTTTCAAAGCTCAATCTAGTCCAGAAGATTGTTTTAAATAGAAGGCTAGAAACCTAATTAGTGTGTGGAACTTACATTGTATTTGTTAGGGTTTGTGTGTGTTTATTGTGAGCCTCTCTAATATCATCTTGATATAAGAGTAGGACTGTTGTTTTGAGTTATAAGTTATGTCAATCATTCTTAAGCTTCTAAGTATTGAATGATTGTATGTCTTTAATGTGTGACTTCTATTATTTTCTAAGTGTTTAGAGTTGTTCTTATCACTATTTGTGACTGAAAGGGGAGTGAGAGGGGTCTCATACCTAGGTGTGTCTTAGGTAAAAGTATAGCACGAATAGTGATTAAGTGATAAGTTGTAAACGAGAGAGTTTAGCTTTGAATTGCTACTATTTAGTGGAATTCCTTCCTGACTTGGTAGCCCCTATAGTAGGTATTGTTGTACACCGAGTTGGGTTAAGGATTTTGTGTGTTCTTTAATTTTCTGTTCTGTTTTAATTGTTATACCTTGTCATTGTGTTTTTGTTCAGAGATCAGTGTCTCGACATCTCTTAGGACATCTGATATCTGACTACCAGAATTTCTTAACCAACTAACTTTCCACTTACACATCAGAAACTAATCTCTTAAGGGATATCCATTTTCTGGGTTTAGAGCCACCATGTCTTGTTTCCCTAATCATTCCTCGGAGATATATAAAAATAATGGAGGGAAGATTTATCTTGGAATCTGTTTCCATATAGTAAAGCGTGTACTTCTAGTCCCAGTTTACATATATACAAATGCATATTTCTTAGTAATTTTTGTTCTAACTATAGGAGTTTATTGAGAGAACACCACACTCACAAGAAGACATAGAAGACATTCGATCACATTGTGCCAGTGTCTTCTTATCTTGTTTTGAATCTAGACAAAAATAGTTTTTCTTGGTTGTTATAAGCTTAATTTGTATATATACAGAGGTTTTGTCATTTTTGTAAATGTACATGTGTATTATGTCTTGATGAGAATAATATAAATTTGTACATTTGGTTTTGAAAACAATGATAATTTGTTATTCTATGTTTATAAGATTTAAAATGATTTGATAAATTTGTTAGACTATGACGACTTATCTAGAGGGAGATTAATAGATCTCCAATTAAAAATAACCTTTCAAAATGGATATTTAAAAGTTATTTGAAAAACAATGTTGAGTGGAAGGTTTTTGGCCTAAATCAAGATAGTAGTCTAAATGAACCTAGTTATTGGAAACTTAGATATGCACATGCCATATGGAACTAAGATAATGATAAAATCAATCAACATAATAATATATCAATTAATATTTTAATATCAAACACAATAGTTTCCTATTTCCAATGAAATTTAACCAAAAATATAGAACATTGCATTTTGTCAAACACTTGGTGTGCGTTCAACTTTTCATAATTTTTCCTTTGAGTTGTGTTGATATTAAAACCACTTATAATCAAAGTGATTATAAGCTAATAAACACACCACTTTAAACAAAACAATTGCAGAAATATTTTACGAGTCAATCAATTAAACAATTTATCGAACACTTGATGTGCAACCAAATTTTTTAGAATTTTCCTTTGCTTTGTTTATATGAAAAAGCACTTATAATCAAAAGTGATTATAAGAAAATCAACACCTAATTCAAAACAAAAATAGTCCCAGAAAATTCCTATGAGTCTATCAATTACTTAATGTTATTTGACAAATTGATATATGAAAATTAAAGTAAGTAAAATGATAAAAGAAAAGAGACACAAGGATTTGTCTACACAGTTCACCACTTTCGTCCTGGCATGTGGGTACATCTGCGCCCAATTCTAATGTGGAATTAGGATACTTTCTTACTTTGCAAAAAGTATGATTACAAGAGAAGTGTTCAAGAGCAATCCTACAAACCCTAATCGTTTCTTGTTGATTCAACCTTTTCTCTTCTTTTGATCTTCAACAAATTCAAGAACACAATAGATTGCTAATTGACAATATGGATCTTGCTACTCCTTTTCACTTTTTATCTCTAAAGCTTTCGTGCACCATCAATTGCATCTATTGCAACACAATACTTTAATTTGATTCGTCGTTCTCGCGCTACTTCCTTTTCATTCTTTATCTCTAAAGGGTCCTTTATGTTCTTTATCTCCAAAGGCTTTCACTAGGCCGCAATCCTCTCTTGAACGTCTTACACGAAAACCCCCAAATTAACCAATGATCTTGGAGGACAAACCCGCGGTTTTTTCGGTTGAAGACCCCTGTGTAATACGGTCGGAGAACTAACTTGGTGTTTGCGTTTGATTGCAATTGTTGCGGATAGCAAGAGTCGCCACCGACTTTTCTTTTATCCAATAAGGAAAGGGTGAAAAGAACAGGAAATACCTTTCAAGATTATTTCTTGAGTTCGGGGGGTAGGTTATGAAAAGGGAAGGTGTTAGCACCCTTTTCATCCGTAGTTATCTACGGGCTCTTAGTTGCTTGCTAGATCACTTGCTTTTGTTTGAAAATGTGCTTGTGGTGTGGGTTTGAAAATATTTTGAAAAAAAACGTCTTTTAAATGATTCTCGTCTCTATAAGAATGCGTACAAAGTATTGGTTTTTGAAAATAGTTCAAAGAGGTGTTTGTGGAATGTGTTTTGAAAGTGATTTTTGAAAAGTTTCTTTGTAATGATTCTCGTCTCTATAAGAATGCGTAAAAAGAGTTTTGACTTTTGAAAATGTTTCAATTGAAAGTGTTGGTGCAAAAAAATGTTTTTTGTTATGAGCAAGCGAGCAACTATGAGAAACCTACCTACTCAAAAGGTCTATGTTCTTTTCCTCCTCCTTTAGATGTTGCTATCTCACCATTGATTTGGTAAGAAGCCCCATCATCGGATGTGAAGGGACGGGCGTGGGTCGTTTGTATAGTCATAGAAGGCAACCTATGGGATGTTTTAGCAATGTCGTTTAGGGACTAAATCGTTTACCGAAGGCAACATTGAGGGCCATCGAGGGACTACGATCTTTTATCGAGGGTCTTTGCTAAAACACCCATATTCGAGGGACATGACTACTTTCCGAAAGGAAACAAAGTGATATTACCCTAGAGGTGCTAGTATGCAAGTGTTTTTGATTTACATGCATTTAGTCTTTGATTAGGGTTATCTATTCTTTGATTTTATCTTTCCATACATCCTAATTATTAACAATATATAAAAGCAAATAAAATACAAAAAAATAAATTCTAAGCTATTACATCATTTCGGGGATAGGGGTACATATTTACAAATGGGTATTTACAAGAATTTAAATCCTAATTATATATTACAACCATATTGAATTGTACAATACAAGAAAAAAGAAAGGATTTGTTTTGAAAATGGTTTTTTATCTTAATAAATTGAAAGGAAAATAATTAGTTAATAAAAGAAAATATTTTTTATGCCTTTTTTATATTAATGAAAATAATATTAATGCAGAAAATAATAAGAATAAGAAAGAAAAAGAAAAAAAAATGAAAAAAAGATCAACACGTTGCTAAAAACAAAATGAAAGGGACCAAATGTTCTGATGTTAGGCATGCTGTAGTTCAGAAAGAAATGTTAGAGGGGATCAGAAGTTATGGGTTGCTGCACGCTGAAGCTCTAAAAGAAACGTTAGAGGAAACCAGAAGTTCTGTGTTGTGTTATAACAATGAGAAACCTAGAAGTTCTGTGTGTTGTGTTAAAACAGTAAGAAAACCTAGAAGTTCTGTGTATGCTAAACAGTAAGAAAGCCTAGAAGTTATGTGTGTGTTAAAACAGTAAGAAAGCCTAGAAGTTCTGTGTATGTTAAAATAGTAAGAAAGTCTAGAAGTTCTGTGTGTGTCAAAATAGTAAGAAAGCCTAGAAGTTCTGGTGTATCACAACAGTGAGGAAAAAAATCAGAAGTTCTGTGTTGTGTTAAACAGTGAGAAAAACTCCTAGAAGTTCTGGTGTATTACAACAGTGAGAAAAAAAATCAGCAGTTATGTGTTACACTTCACCTCCTTCCTTACATTAGCCAGAGCATCTGCAACTTATTCAATTCTTAACCACAGCAAAACAGAAAAAATAAAAGCACGACAATTTATAGAAGTTCTAATCCTAATTCTGAGCCTAGTTTTCTTCAAGAAGTTCTGATCCATAGTTTTTCTACTTAGGCAATGATATGTGTAGTCTCAACAATATGATATCTACATACTTAATGATGTTCTGACTGAAAAGTTCAAAGTCAGAATAACTTACCTTGAATCTGAAGCGTGTGTTTGGGACCTGAGCTACTGCCTTTGAATATTCTGGGGTCAACAAGAAACGGAACAGAAAATGTTATGTTCTTTGATTCAAAGGGAAGAACAAAAATATTGTTTTGAGAATTCCGGGTTTAAGAATGTTTGAGTGTTTTCTTTTCTCTTTTTTTTTGTATTTGATCACTCTCTCTCTCTCTCTCTCTCTCCAAAATCCAGCCCCTTGAACGTGTAATGGAACAACTTATTTATAGATTTGTTTGTTGTGGTATTGGGGGGGAAACAAATGGGATTTAAACCTTTTTGGCATATTGTTCCATTGCTTTTTAAACATAACTTTTATATGCTAATTTGGTGCAATTATGGGTTTTGAGAAAAATGCAGGCGTGGACTGGATCAGCAGCAATTTGGAGCGTTATGGGAGTTGGATGCAGGATTGTACCATAATAGTGCAGTAGACCGTTTAAACGAGATTTTGGGGTTTGGTGATGTTTTTATCGAAGAAGACCTGAATGAGATTCGAAGGGTGATGTTCTGATTGAAGCGTAGAACATAGTCTCCATATGCTGAAGAATCATGTTTTGGTTGAAGAACACTATTTACATATGTTCTGATTGAAGAGTCATGTTCTGAACCATCTTTGCAAATTCTGACTGCACTTGCGTGAAATCTGGCCCAGAAGTTCTGAAGTTATCATATTTTCTTAACACTTAGAAACTTTTCTAAGTGTTTAGAAATTTTATTTTTTCAAAGTAATTTCTGACTTTTGATTTCTTGATGAACCAATTTCATGTCTTGATGAAATATGATTGTTGAAATTCGATTTTGATCAAAAAGTCAAAGTTTGACTTTTCAGTGTGCTTTTGACCATTTTTCCCTTGTGAATGACTTTCTTAGCAAATTGTAATCTGAGACTTGAAACTTGACAGAAGCAATCCCGAGGGTCCAGGATGATCCCTTGGGAAATGAAAGGGAAAATTTTGGGGTACAACAACTGCCCCTGTTCAATCTTCTTAAACCTAAAGAGTTAGAATGGCGAATCTGCCATTCGTGACTTGAAGGTGGAAGATGATTGAACACTAGAGTGCCCAGAAATTTGCACTTGATGATATTGTGGTTGAGGTGTAAGGAATGGGTTTAAAGTTGCCATTTAGAGAAATGATGGAGAGTTGGCGGAGATGGGGTTATAGATGCCATCCAAATGTGATTGTTTACAGAAATTAGACTAAGTTTAAGCTTGACTTCAACTGGGGCAAGGATCAGAATAAACCTTAGTTCGATTTAAAAATGAATCTAGTAGAAGTCTTGAATAATCTTTAACTGGAAAGAATCATGATAAATCTTTGAAGCGATTTATCTGAACTAGAGAAAGTGTCTATTGGGGAAAGAATCGGGATAAACCGTTGAGAGATTTAAACCGAACTAGCAGAGGTCTGGAACTGAATCAAAATAAATCTTGGAGCGACTTATCTGAACCAGAAAAAGTGTCTACTGGGGAAAGAATCAGGATAAACCGTGTAGAGATTTAAACTGAACCAGCAGAGGTCTGGAAAAGAATCAGAATAAATCTTGGGGCAATTTATCTGAACCAGGGGAAGTATCTACTAGGGAAAGAATCAGGATAAACCATTGAGAGATTTAAACTGAACCAGCAGAGGTCTGGAAATAATTAGAACAAATCTTGGGGAGATTTATCTGAACCAGAGGAAGTGTCTACTAAGGAAAGAATCAGGATAAACCGTTGAGAGATTTAAACTGAACCAACAGAGGTCTGGAAATAATCAAAACAAACCTTGGGGTGATTTATCTTCCAGAGGAAGTGTCTACTAAGGAAAGAATCAGGATAAACCGTTGAGAGATTTAAACTGAACCAACATAGGTCTGGAAAGAATCAGAACAAATCTTGGGGAGATTTATCTGAACCAGAGGAAGTTTCTACTGGGGAAAGAATCGAGATAAACCGTTGAGAGATTTAAACTGAACCAGCAGAGGTCCGGAAAGAATCAAAACAAATCTTGGGGCGATTTATCTGAACCAGAGGAAGTGTCTACTGGGGAAAGAATCAGGATAAACCGTTGAGAGATTTAAACTGAACCAGTAGAAGTCTGAAGGGAGTATTTGTCATGTAGATAGTCAATTAGTCTTGTTTCGGGATTTGATTTATCATTGATTTGTTCATAGATAATTGCCATGACTTGTTGAAAATTTGTTGATGATAATTTTTTGTTGATTGATCTTTCCTGAAAAGGTAAAGAGTTAATTGTATGCAGTGCCATGATGTATGAAATGCATGGCATAATGATGTTTCTCAAAATAAATGATATTGTGATATATGCATTTGTGTTGTCAATGTTTATGATGTATGAATACAATGTATTCACATGTTAGTCGTTCTGTTGTAGTGTTGCTGGATTGGGGAAAATAAATCCCTGACTACTGCCGGTAATATGGAGTGTAAGTCTTCATGTTTCGTTGAAATTAAAGTACTGATAGATGGGTTTCCATCATTATAGAAGTAATCTCTGTTGGGGAAGTGAAACGTCGTGTATTTCTTGTGGGCTTCGTGAAAACCCGTCGGGGAACCCCTGAGCAGCTGGGTGACTTTCACTGGGGAGCCCTTAGAGCAGTGACTGTGGAGATTTTATTAAAGCCATTAGTGATTGTCTTTCTGTTTAGTTTTCTTTTTTATGCGTTCATTTATAAATAGTAATTACATTCAAATGCATATGTTCAAAGATAAACACTGGATGTTTTTTGCAAGCAAAACAAGAACAGTAAAAGAAAAAATAGATAGTTTTGCACTTTTAAAGGAATATATTTGTATTAAATTGAACAAGTATTTTTTGTACAAAGAGACGAACATCCTAGTAAGATAATGTCATCATAAAAAATGAAAATTGATACAAAGAAAAGACAGCTATGTAAAATAATTCCATGGGGTTCCCATTCTGCTATTGCCTTCATGTCTCTGAGCGTCTCACCACTTGCTGCTTTGTCCGAAGCTGATTGGATTGATTAGAACCATTCGATTGATGCTAGAGAGTAGATGTAAGGTGACTATAACGGGACATAGTCATACGCCTTAAATCCCTAACCTTTTCCTAGACCGCCCTTTCAGGTTTTCAGTTCACCAGGATACCCTTTTTTGCCCAAACCGCCTTTTTAGGTTTTTAGCTTGCCGGGTGTACAATTTTTTTGTGTTTTATCCCTAATTTTTGCCTAGGCCAGTCAACCTAGAGGATCTTTTTATGTGTAGTATCTTTTAACTATGTCCGTGTTTACAAGGTGCGGAAGGTCGTCGCCGTCCATAGTGGTTAAGATTATTGGCCCAACAGAAAATATGTTTTTTTTATCACAAATGGTCCTTGGTATGTAGGAGTCCATTTCCCCCTGGGATCACCTTGTGGAAATATGATACGCTTGATTACCAAGTCACCAACCCGATATACTTGACGTCTGACTTTCTTGTTGAAATCTTTAATCATACGTTTTTGGTACATCTAGCCATGGCAGACAGTCGTAAGCCTCTTCTCATGAATCAAGTTCAACTGGTCAAGTTGAGTTTCAATCCATTCGTCTTTGTTCGACCCTTCATCCTTTACAATTCTGAGAGAAGTTATTTGGACTTCAATTGGTAGGACAACTTCCATACTGTATACCAAGGAGAAAGGAGTTGCCCCATTTGATGTGCGCGTCGTGGTACGGTAACCGTGGAGAGAAAATGGTAACATCTCATGCCAGTCCTTATAGGTCACTGTCATCTTTTGTATGATCTTCTTGATGTTTTTATTAGAGGCTTCTACAATGCCATTCATCTTCGGCCGGTAAGGAGAAGAGTTATGATGCTGGATCTTGAATTGCACGCATGATGCAGTGATCATAGTATTGTTGAGATTGGTACCATTAACTGTGATGATTCTCTCCAGGATACCATACTAACAGATAAGATTTTGTTTGATGAATCAGGCCACAATGTTCTTGTTGATAAAAGCAAATGAAGTTGCCTCAACCCACTCCGTGAAGTAATCAATGGCAACCAAGATGAAGCGTTGTCCATTAGAAGCTGTAGGTTTGATCTCTCCAATCATGTCAATGCCCCACATTGCGAATGGCCAAGGAGCAGTCAGGATGTTTAGAGGAAATGGAGGCACATGTACCTTGTCGGCATAGATCTGACACTTGTGGCAGGTTCGTGAATGTTGATGACAATTTGCTTCCATGGTGGACCAATAGTATCCTGCCCGTAGGATCTTTTTAGCCATCGTGTGCCCACTAGAATGGGTGCCAAAGGTGCCTTCATGTAAATCAGCCATGATCTTGTCTGCCTCACTGTTGTCTATGCATCGAAGCAAAGTAGAGTCATGGTTGTGCTTATAGAGGATTCTGTTATTGAGGAAAAACTTAGCAGAGAATCTTCTCAGGAATTTCTTGTCGTTGATAGAAGCTTCCTCCGGATATTCTTGGGACTCAAGATATCTCTTAATTTCATGGAACCAAGGCTTGTCCACTACTTCTTCAGTATTAATCTTGTGACAGTAAGCTAGTTCGTCCATCCGCTCAATGGTGATCTGAGGAGCCCCATTACCCCACCTGATTTAGAACATGGATGGCATAGTGGCTAGCGCGTCGGCTAGTTGATTTTCCTCTCGTGGAAAATTCTCGAAGGTAACTTCCTCAAAGTGTGGGATTAATGTCAACACATGTTCTTTGTAGGGGATGAGATTAGGATGCTTCTTGTCCCATTCTCCTTTGATTTGGCTGATGACTAAAGATGAATCTCCAAATACACTTAAGGACTTGATTCCCAAATCTATGGTGGATTTGAGACCCATAATACACGCTTTATATTCCTCCATATTATTGGTGCAGTTGAAACATAATCTAGAAGTGAAGGGAGTATGGCAGCCTTCAGGGGATATGGTTACAACGCCTATGCCGCTGCCGAGTGCGTTGGAAGCTCCGTCAAAAACCAAGGTCCATCGGGATCCTTGTTCAGGTCCGTCACATGGTTTGATTTCTTCACAATTATTTACCACCATGATGTCTTCGTCTGGGAATTCGAAATTCATGGATTGATAGTCATCCACAGCCTGATGAGCAAGGTGATCGGCTAGCACACTTCCCTTTATTGCTTTCTGGGTAGTGTATTGAATGTTGTATTTAGTCAGGACCATCTGCCATCTTATTATTCTTCCCGAGAGGGATGGCTTCTCGAATATGTATTTAATTGGATCCATCTTGGATATCAATAAGGTAGTGTGGGTCAACATATACCGTCTTAGCCGACGAGCAGCCCATGCCAGAGCGCAACAAGTTTTCTCGAGCAGTGAATATCTGGTTTCACAGTCGGTAAAATTTTTGCTCAGGTAGTATATTACATGCTCTTTTCGGCCAAACTCGTCATGCTTTCCCAGCACACACCCCATTGAATTTTCCAAGACTATTAGATACATGATCAGAGGTCTTCCCTCAACTGGCGGCATCAAAATGGGAGGCTCTTGAAGGTACTCTTTGATCCTATCGAAGGTAGCCTGACAGTCGTCGTTCTATTCCACCACTTGATCTTTCTTCAGTAATTTGAAGATTGGTTCACAAGTAACGGTTAAATGGGAAATGAACCTGGAGATGTATTTTAGCCGTCCTAAGAATCCCCTAACTTCCTTCTCAGTGCGAGGAGAAGGAATTTCTTGTATTTATTTTACCTTCGCAGGTTCCACTTTGATACCTTTGCCGCTGACAACAAAGCCTAAGAGTTTACCGGATCTCACTCCAAAAGTGCATTTATTCGGATTCAACCTTAGTTTGTATCTCCTCAGTCTTTCAAATAGTTTCTGCAGATGGTCCAGGTGTTCCTCTTCAGTTTGAGATTTGGCTATCATGTCATCCATGTAGACTTCTATCTCGTGATGGATCATGTCATGAAACAGAGCTACCATGGCACGCTGATAGGTTGCCCCAGCGTTCTTCAACCCGAATGGCATAACTTTGTAACAGAACGTGCCCCACTGTGTGACGAAGGTCTTTTTTTTCCATTTCCTCAGGTGCCATTTTGATCTGGTTGTATCCGGAGAAACCGTCCATGAAGGAAAATACTTTATGCTGTGCGGTATTGTCAACCAGAATATCAATATGGGGAAGCGGGAAGTCATCCTTGGGGCTTGCCCTATTCAAGTCTCTGTAATCCACACACATACGTACCTTACCATCTTTTTTAGGTACTGGAACAACGTTGGCAACCCATTATGGATAGGAGGTGACAGCTAAGAATCCAACATTAAACTACTTCATGACTTCAGTATTGATTTTCTCTGACATTTCTGGTCGCATGCGACAGACCTTCTATTTTACCGGAGGGCAGTCTTCTTTTGTCGGAAGACGATGGACCACAATATCAGTGTCGAGTCCTGGCATATATTTGTATGACTAGTAAAATACCTCAACATAGTCATGTAGTAACTGAGTTAAGCGCTTCTTGACACTAGGCTCCAGGTTGGCACCTACCTTGACTTCTTTCTTGTCCTCTTCAGTACCTAAGTTAACTGTTTCAACCGGCTCTTTGTTGGGTTGTATGGTCCTTTCTTCCTGTTGCAATAGCCTGGCTAGTCCCCCTGGTAGCTCACAGTCTTCTTCACCTTCGTCTTCGGCTCGGTAGATCGGATTTTCAAAGTCACAATAGGCCATATCAGAATTGTTACCCATGGGATCCTGGGTGGATGTGGATATGCATTTCGATATGTGAGTGTGTGTAAGAGCATAGCTATCTTTGAAAATAAAAGGGTAAAAAGAAAAACAAAGAGTGTAAAATTTTGCATGCAAAAACGTCCATGATTTATTGATGACATATGAAGATGAAGTAACACCCTCAGAAATGGACCATTGTGCCTCGGGTAAGACACAAAGTTTTAAAGTCTAAATTGTTTAATTATTACAAGTCTGACAAAAAAATAAAATACAATTACTCTTGAACAAAAGTAATAGGGACAAATTATCTGGCTTCCCAATTCTTGAGTCCTCTGTGGATGGTTGGAAAAATCCACCCGTCCATGTCACAGCTGCCATCACAGTCTTCCACTGTGTTGACTCCCTGATTGCTGATACGTAAAGGTGGCCCCCGATACGAGTTCGTCGAACAACTCTTTGGGCCTCGGAAGTAAAATCCAAACCATATTTATTAGACTTGTAGGGAATATCTGGAAGTTGACCCCATATGGTACATCCACCTTCCTCAACCACTGCTCTAGCATCCTTCAGAAAGGCCATTTTCAATGGCGGTATGGTAACCTTTGGAGTCTTGATAGTAGTCTTGTCTACCGCAACTGTTTGTGGGACTTCCTCAAAATGCGGACATGGAGTTTCAATGAACTCACCATCCATTTCCACATACCTAAAAGAGTTCAGGTGACTAACCATGTATTCTTCCTCCCCATGGACAGTGATGATCTTTCCCTTGATTGGACATTTCAACATCTGATGTAGGGTAGAAGTGACAACTCCAACACCATGAATCTAGGGTCAGCCCAATAGACAGGAGTAGGAAGGGCGGATATCCATCATAGTGAAGGTTGAATCAAAAGTCTGAGTTCCAACTTTTATAGGGATGTCAACTTCTCCGTGCACTATCCTTTTAAAACCATTAAAGGCCCTCACCACAATGTTGTTAGGATTTAAAGTAAGTCCCTCGCAATCCAGCCGGTCAAGAGCTTTTTTGGGCAAGACGTTCAACAATGAAACCGTATCCACCAGAACATGGGCTAGCATAGTGCCCCTGCACTTAATGGAAACGTGCAAGGCGTCATTGTGCTTCCTTCCTTTGGGAGTTAAATCGACGTCAGAAAAGCCCAATCCGTTATCAGCAGTTAGGTTGGCCACACAATTCTCAAATTGATCAATGGAAGTCTCTTGGGGTACGTGTGAGGTCTTTAAGAACTTTACCAAGGCCTTGGCATGAGCCTCGGAACATAAAAGTAAGGCCAACATTGATATTTTCGAGGGGGTCTGCCCCAACCGTTCCATGACGTTGTAGTCACTTTTCTTGATTATCTTTAGTATCTCTTCCATATTTTTTCTAGAAGCTTCAAGAGTGATCTCTGGGTGTGCCTTCTTATGGACAGGCTCAGATAATACCTCATTGCCCTTTGTCTTGGCAGCAGGGATAACAATAGGATTGTCAATGGGAGTATCACTAGAAATGCTGGTAGGAGCGGTAGCGGGAATAATTTCAGGAGTAGAAATGGCATTTGGGGAAATCTCGGGTGAGAAGACTCTTCCAGTTCTTGTTATCTTAATGGTCCCAACGATATTGACGACGTTAGGGTCAGTGTTTTTCACAACTTTGTCTTTGACATCCAATAGATTTTTCCTGATGCCATGATAATAGACGTCAACCCCATAGTTCCAGGGAACAACTTTATTCGAAGAATATGGGATTGGCCCTGGCATGGTGATGATTAGGGGAGTAGACTTTGGAACAAATGTAGTCCTGACGGGTCTTTTGGTGGAGACCCTGGAAGGATTGTCGGAGATGGTGATTATTGAAACATCTTCACATGAATTTCTGGTAAGAGAGACTTTTTCAAACAGGATTTCTTTGTTAGCCATCAAGCACTGGACGCTCATCTTCAGTAACAAACAACTTTTTGGTAGAGACACACATAAATGAAAACTTTCATCACAGCCCAGAAACAGACCGACTCACAATAGATTCTGTTTAATAGCCAAAAGAGGAGTAGTTAAATCATTCACGGAGGAAACAAAATAATCATTATCAGCAGTGTTGACCCCCTGACCGTGTTTGGGAATTGGCGCCGTTATTACATTAGGTGTTTCTGGGGGATCAAACTCAATCTCTTTCGCCTCGATAAGGTCTTGTACCTTATTCTTCAAGGCCCAACAATCATTTGTATCATGCCCCGACTTTCAGAATGATGGGCGCATCGAGCATTCAGGTTGTAGAGAGGAGAAGCAGTATTGGGGTTCTTGGGAGCTTCTTTTAGGGTCACCAGATTGGACTTCAAAAGATGTGGCAAAACCTGAGACAAGGTCATGTTGATTCGGGTGAATCGTCTTATGGGCACCTTTGGCCTGCGTTGATAGTTTCGCTACTGATTTGATACAGGATTGGAAATCATAACAACCCCTACCGTCGGGCGACGTTCAGTTTTATTTTGATTCCTGTGATCATATGCAACACTAACCTCCTTCTTTCTGGTAAAGGGTTTCTTTATCATGCTCGAGGATACATCTCTTTGAATTTTTCCACTTTTTATACCGGCTTCTACCCGTTCACCGATCATGACTAATTCAGTAAATCCTGCCGAGGAGCTTCCAATCAAATGGTTGAAGAATGGTCCATATAACGTGCCTAAGAACATATCCACCAATTCTCTGTCAGATAGAGGGGGTTGGACTCTTCTTGCAAGATCCCACCATTTTTTAGCGTAGGTTTTGAAACCTTCACCAACACTCATAGACATGCCTTGCGATTGTGTTCGAGTTGGAGCTAAGTCAGCATTATACTGGTATTGTTTGTAAAAAGCGGCAGCCAAATCTTCCCAATTGCGAATATTGGTCCCTTCCAACTGATAGAACTAATCCAACTGCATCCATGACAAGCTTTCTTGGAAGAAATGCACCCATAGGTTCCTATCGGCAGTATGGGGTTGAATTTTCCTGACGTATGACCTTAAATGTAGTTTTGGACAAGAGACACCGTCATATTTAGAGAAAGTGGGGACCTTGAATTTCTGTGGGATGACAACCCCTGAGACAAGTCCTAGCTCTTCAAAATCCAACCCTCTAGATCTCTATAGCATTGAGGCGATCCTTCAGCTACTTATATCTATCGTCAGCTGGAGGATATTGTTCTTCAGAGTAGTCCACTTATTCCTCTTCTTCAGACTCTGGACAATCATTTACTTCCTTGTTCTTTCCTTCTTGATTGTCTCCTTCGCCTGACGAGGTTGTGAAATCTAGAGTTCGCCTGGCTGGTCCTTTGAACCTTTTTCCCAGATTCAAAACACCGATTGGTTTCTTTGCTTTCTTTTTCTTCTCTTTGATCAGCAAAGTTTTCAAATCCTCTTGTCCTTTTGCCAGAGTCAAGAACATTTGTTGGAATTGAGCGTTCTGTGCTTGGAGATCCTTTATTGTCTGTTTAATATCCATCTCACTGAAATAAACAGTAGAAAGATAAGGAGACCTATTGTAAGAAACATGTTTGTGTTATTATGAATGAAAATGAATATGCAAATGATTTCATGGAAATTAGAGATTTAAATTTGTTTAGACAAAAAGGAAACACACGCTATATTAATAAATCCAAGTTTGCGTACATCATGCCTGTTTGGGCTTACAATGAAAGAAATAAAGTACAAAAACTCCTAAGACAAAAAGGTTGAACGCACCCTCTTTGGCGCGATGTAGGCGTTCAGACTCCACTCTTCATGAAGCTTTTTGGTGAGTTCCAGAACTTTCTTCTCACTGGCGTAGAATTAGGCTTCGAAAGTGTCTCGTTATTCCTTTAGCTGAATCCAATCCTTTTGCAAGTCTTTGAGGGAGGTAGGTATATTGGGATGAAGGATAGTATATGGGACATCTCCTTCAAACATAGGCTCTATAATGACAGGGAGGATGGAGGGGTAAGGAATTTTTGTGTCCCAATGTCCTACTATCCACCTTGCTTACCATCCTCCAACTCGTACAAACCTTTGACGGTAGCCTTGATCGTCACTTTCATAGTCGAACACCACTCCTTAGATGAGTATATCATGTATACCATCTCTTCGCGCGTACCCAAACTGTCGTAGAGCTAAGAAAGGGTTATAAGTGATACCTCCCCTAATGCCAAGCAGAGGGACATTAGGGAATTCCCCACAATGGTCGATGATATTAATGTCCTCCAAGGATCGAGAACACCAGTGGATATCCGAATGTCTGAGTGACATCATCCTATTGGACCACCTCAAACCTTGCTCGTTCTTTGTAATGGATCAGGGAGATGTGAAGCAAACCATCTAGCTAACAGAGGAGTACAACACATGAGGGCTCCTCTTCTCTTCATAGTGCAAGAATGGAGAGAATGCAAGATATCTCCCAACAAAGTAGGCATTGGGTTGTGAGATAAAAAGATTTTGACAACATTCACATCTATAAGTTGGTCAGGATTTGGAAATAGTACCAACCCATAGATGGGAAGAGCCAAAATTCCTTTGAAAGCTTGTAAATCCATATTGTTCCAACAGTCTTGAGCTTTTTCCAATATGAACTTGGCTAAGAACCCTTTTGACACCACTTCTTGTTTCCCAATTAACCGTGACGTTAGATTGTTGCAAGTATAAAGCTCGGGCAACCTCTTCAGGGCTTGGGTCTCTTTCAGTACTGTTGAAAGGTAGTTGATTGAGAATAGGAATTCCCAAGAGTTGAGAGAACTCTTCCATAGTTGGTACAAGCTGGTAATCGGGGAAGGTAAAGAAATGGTGCAAAGGGTCAAAGAACTGGAAAACCACCTTCATCATATCTTCATCAAAGCTTGAGGTAACCAAGTTGAAAAGTCGTCCATGTCTTTTGGTGAATGGAGAATTCTCAGGGACCCTTGATGCTAACTCTTTGAGCTGAAAAGGTACTCGTACAAGGTTGACTTGGATTGTGTTCCTGCGAGTGGGAGTCATATCCTACAAAAAAGAACAAAGATGAATCTCAAAATCCTTGAAATGGTTAGTCTAAAATGCTATGGTATGATGTCATGATGTTATGTACAAGCCTATGCAAAAGTTAAATCAAACAAGTCCTTAGGTCTAGGCTTGCATGAGGTTTATAGGTAAGTACCCTCTTGAAAATTAGTTGGTTCAACATGTCCTAGAAAGTAACGGGTTCTAGGGGATCTCAATATCACTGATCTTTCTTCATCGGGCATTGTTTCAGGTCAAGCCTCTTTATTAGCGACCAACATATCCCGAAAGTCCAATCTTAATGAGTGTAGTATCGAGTATCAACCAACTTCAAACTGCACCAAAGCCAGCTACCTCACTACTTCCTAATGGCCAAGTTGTTCAAGTAAGATTCTAAGGTTAGTTAGTGTTTCATGACACCACACAGAGGCCCCGTATTCTCCTTGACTACTCAAGGGCTACCGGTACCAATAAATGTGTCACACTAACATAGCTATTGCTTAGACCATATCACTATACCTTGCACAATTTCCACAACTTATTGCTACTTACCTAAAAAGGTGCCTCAGATCCGGGTAGAGGATCAAAACAATCCCAAACAAGGAACCATAATGTAAACCAAACCAAACAAAGGAAAGCAAGTAAAGGTGATCTAGCCCTAAGGTAACCCCACTTTTAATATTCCCAGCTGAGTCGCTAGTTCTGTAATACATTGGAAGAACTGACTTGGTGTTTGCATTTGATCGCAATTGTTGCGGATAGCAAGAGTCGCCATCGACTTTTCTTTTATCCAATAAGGAAAGGGTGAAAAGAACAGAAAATACCTTTCGAGATTATTTCTTGAGTTTGGGGGGTAGGTAATGAAAAGGGAATGTGTTAGCATCCTTTTCATCTGTAGTTACCTACAGGCTCTTAGTTGCTTGCTAGATCACTTTCTTTTATTTGAAAATGTGCTTGTGGTGTGGGTTTGAAAATATTTTGAAAAAAACATCTTTGTAATGATTCTCGTCTCTATAAGAATGCGTACAAAGTATTGGTTTTTGAAAATAGTTCAAAGAGGTGTTTGTGGAATGTGTTTTTGAAAGTTATTTTTGAAAAGTGTCTTTGTAATGATTCTCTTCTCTATAAGAATGCGTACAAAGAGTTTTAAATTTTGAAAATGTTTCAATTGAGAGTGTTGGTGCAACAAAATATTTTTTATTGTGAGCAAGCGAGCAACTATGAGAAACCTACCTACTCAAAAGGTCTATGTTCTTTTCCTCCTCCTTTAGATGTTGCTATCTCACCATTGATTTGGTAAGAAGCCCCATCATCGGATGTGAAGGGACGAGTGTGAGTCGTTTGTATAGTCATAGAAGGCAACCTATGAGACGTTTTAGCAATGTTATTTAGAGACTAGATCGTTTATCAAAGGCAACATTGAGGGTCATCGAGGGACTACGATCTTTTATCGAGGGTCTTTGCTAAAACACCCATATTCGAGGGACATGACTATTTTCTGGAAGGAAACAAAGTGAGATTATCCTAGAGGTGCTAGTGTGCAAGTGTGTTTGATTTGCATGCATTTAGTCTTTGATTAGGGTTATCTATTTATTGATTTTATCTTGCCATACATCCTAATTACTAACAATATATGAAAGCAAATAAAATGCAGAAAAATAAATCCTATGCTATTACATCATTTCGGGGATGGGGGTACATATTTACAAATGGGGATTTATAAGAATTTAAATCCTAATTATCTATTACAACCATATTGAATTGTACAAAAAAGGAAAAAAGAAAGGATTTGTTTTGAAAATGGTTTTTTGTCATAATAAATTGAAAGGAAAATAATTAGTTAATAAAAGAAAATATTTTTATGACTTTTTTATATTAATAAAAATAATATTAATGCAGAAAATAATAAGAATAAGAAAGACAAAGAAAAAAAATAACGAAAACAAGATCAACGCGTTGCTGAAAACAAAATGAAAGGGACCATAAGTTATGATGCTATGCATGTTATAGTTCAGAAAGAAACGTTAGAAGGGACCACAAGTTCTGGGCTGCTGCATGCGGAAGCTCTGAAAGAAACGTTAGAGGAAACCAGAAGTTGTGTTGTGTTATAACAGTGAGAAAAACCTAGAAGTTCTGTGTGTTGTGTTAAAACAGTAAGAAAGCCTAGAAGTTCTGTGTGTGATAAACAGTAAGAAAGCCTAGAAGTTCTGTGTGTGTTAAAACAATAAGAAAACTTAGAAGTTCTGTGTGTGTTAAAACAATAAGAAATCCTAGAAGTCTTGTGTGTGTTAAAACAGTAAGAAAACCTAGAAGTTCTAGTGTATTACAACAGTGAAGAAAAAATCAGAAGTTTTGTGTTGTGTTAAACAGTGAGAAAAACTCCTAGAAGTTCTGGTGTATTACAACAGTGAGAAAAAAATCAGCAGTTGTGTTACACTTCACCTCCTTCCTTACATTAGCCAGAGCATCTGCAACTTATTCAGTTCTTAACCACAGCAAAACAGAAAAAATAAAAGCACGACAGTTTATAGAAGTTCTAATCCTAATTCTGAGCCTAGTTTTCTTCAAGAAGTTCTGATTCACAGTTTTTCTACTTAGGAAATGATATGTGCAGTCTCAATAATATGATATCTACATATTTAATGATGTTTGTTGTACCCCAAAATTTGCCCTCTCATATTTCTCAAAATATTTCAAGAAAAATTCACAAGTCCAACCTGGCGCGTCATATTCAGGTATTCTTTCGCCAAGATATCTCTGATAACGTATTCTCAAATTCAGGTTCGGCTCAAGAGTCAATTCTTTAAAGAAGGTATCCAAATGTGTGAGTTTTCTCGAAGAAATATGGTGAAAAAGTGTGCTGAAAGTGCAGTTTTTACGCGCTAAAAAATTCATAACTTGAAGATCGTGGCTCGTATTGAACCCGTTCCGGTGGAAAAAATTCCGTCTTGACATTATCTACGTTTTCATCTCTCACGGCTAGAAGCCAATTTCGATCAGAAGGTCTTCAAAAATGTGGATTTATCAAGTATTTTTGCACAGAAAATAGGTGACAGAAGTTTATTTGCGTCATGTTCAGAAAATCATAACTTGGTCGATTTTCATCGTATCGAGCTGGTTCCGGCGCCAAAATTTCACAAATTAAGGTGACTACATTTTCACAGAAGGTATTGAGTTCAAATGGTATTCAAAAGGCCTTCGTTTTTTGCTCAGAGTGCGTAACACGCTGAAAATCCTGAATGCTGAATATTATTTCATCTGGGCCGAAACTTCGAAAATTCATAACTCGGTCAATTTTTATCGGATTGGGCTCATATTTTTACACAAGGTCACTGACTCATAGATCTACAACTTTGCTTCAAAAGTCGAGACCGGATTATGCTCCGATCAATACCAGTTTTTTATTGAAGAACGTGTCAGAGTCGACACTGGAGCCCAAAATAAGTTTGTCTGAGCTGAAACTTCAAAAATTCCTATTGTAACGTGTCAGAGTCGGCTACATTTTGTCTTCACATTTCAACTTCAAAAATTGCACTTAAGTCCCTGCGATTTAGCCTGGAAAGTGACGAACTCAAGTGAACATTGGAGGCCCAATTGCACATTCAAAGCCTATTTTCTTTACCCTAATTTCCATTATATAATCACCTTCTTTTCACACAAACGAGGGAGGAGAAAAAAGAGAGAAAAAAAACCTTGCCACAACACTGTTAGAATATCAAATTCTTTCAAGAACCCTAAAACCTTGAAATCCTTATTACAAATCCCCCTCTCACTACAAACAAGCCATCACAGTTACAAACCAACACCTCACTACTTCTTCAGTAAGGATAAGGCTGGCTTGATCTCCATGATCAAAAGGGCATAAAAGCATTCAGGTCACTAATTTTCCAGTAAGGGTAAGATTGATTTGATCTCCATGATCAAAAGGGTATAATCATTCATACATGCCATATTGTGCCTAAACATTAAATTTCTTCATATATTGGCTTTATTTGCATTTTATGATTTTATTTAATGTGTTCATGAGATTCAACACTGCAGATTTAGACAGGATCCCCATGCAGGTTCATTAAGGAACGTTGAGGCTAAAACACAAATGGCCAAAAGCCAAAAGTCAAATGGCCAAAAAGAATAACTTATGCATGACACCAATACATGGCGAGACAGACATCCTGAGAAGATTAAGGAACATTGAAGCCAGAACACAAATGGCCATGAAACCCAATCCAATGGCCAAAGAATGCAGACCACAGTACTCAAGAGTCAATGAACACGCACGTGATGCCAGAAAGTCAAACAAGGCTTTTTGTCTAATGGGCCAAATTGCTTCCAAAAAACCTCCCTTTGGGTCTGAATACCCCCCATGGTTTGCATTGTTTTTGATTTCTATTTGATTTTCTTTTAATTCTTTTAATGTTTTAATTATTTCTTTTAATTCCATCAAATAATTTTCATAATAAAAATAAAATACAGAAAAATAAAAAAAATGTTTATTGTTATTAATATTAATTTCACCATTATTTTTGTAAATAAACTTTAAACAATTAATTAGATTAATTTAGGTTTCAAAACTTTAATATTTTTCTTAACAAATTAAAATATGTAGAAATTAGGGTTTTTAACTTTTTATCACTTTTCTTAATAAATAACTTTTTCTTCTTATTATTATTATTAATTACTAATTTATTTTGTAAATAAACATATACATAAATATTTTAGTAAATTAGGTTAAACTTGAATATTTTTCATAAATAATTAAAAATAATTTAGAACTAGGGTTTCATTTAACTTCTAATTTTAATTAATTTTCTTTATTCTCATTAAATACCAAAAAACCTAAAAAACATTTCTTTTAACTTTTAATTTCAATTTAATTCCAAAAAGGGTCCAACGCCCTCGAACATTCGATTCTAATTTCTTTTCGCGTATTTATACTTATTTACTTCCTTTGCGAATATTATGTAACTGTTCAAGCCTTGTAATAGTAATTAGGAATTTATTTATTTTCCGCATTTTTATTCAAAACGGGTCTTTGTTAATTTGGCGATGTATAGACCCGCGCCTTGTAATAGCGTAGGATTTTACTTTCCGCATTTAAATTTCCGCACTTTTTACTTATAATTGCATGAAAGAATGTATGGCCTAAATTAAAAACAAGCGTAGATCACCATGATACATGACCAAAGACAAATATTAAACTGAAAACAACACACCAATTCACACACCACTCTTAGGGTACGCCTTATTGTTGCCTTACCTTCGAAATGTGGTCGTCGAGTATAGGACGTCTTAGTAAGTCCTTATGTCCATTGATCCCGTTGCCTCAAAACAAGTTGCCTCGAAACGGTTGCCTCGGAATAGTTGCCTCGAAACGGTTGCCTCGGAATAAAAAGGATCAATGGCATAAGGGTAGCTTCTAAGGTGTCCTACTGTTGCTCTGGTGACCACACTGTCCCTACAAACGAATTGACCCGAACACCTCCAACAGTGGTGCTACCTACCTCTCAATGGTGGGATGGCACTACCTTAAGGACATTTACACAGCCTAATTCCTTAGGGTAGGTAGACGACTCATGGATACTTGCTCTCTTCAAAAACAAATTAAAACTCTTTTCACACTGACACTTTCTAAAAGATTTCAAAGCAAACGCTTCACAACACTCTTGAGGACTGATACAAGAGTCGAATTGAAGTTTTCAGTGAAACTTTTTCAAACCCACGCACTTTTGAAAAGCAAACAAACATTTTGAAAACACAAATGAGCAAGTATCTAAGAGCCCATGGATAACCATGGATAGAAAGGGTGCTAACACCTTCCCTTTCTATAAATCTACCTCCCGAACCGAGAAACATATCTCATAAGGAATTTTGATGTGCTTTTGTCCTTTCCATATTGGAGAAAATAAAAGACGGTGGCGACTCTTGCTTCCGTGACATTTCGCGAACCAGCGTTAAACAGTCATTTCCAGATCCACCAATCACAGAACTGGCGACTCTGCTGGGGATACTTATAAAGTGAGGTGTACCTTAGGACTAAGATCACTTGTGTTTTCAATTGTTGTGCTTGTTTGCTTTATTATTGTGGGCTGCATCGGAGTTACATAGATCCTAACCCGGATCTGGGTATACCCTGTTAGGTAGCATAAGTTGTGAGGGACCTGTCCGGCGTAGACCAACATGGGTGAAGCAGTGGCTACGTTGGTGTGACACCTTGGTCTGTACCGATATCCCTTGTGTTGCAACGAGGAGAATATGGGTCTTCTGAGGAGTTATTAAGCACCAACCGACCTTAGAATCCTAAATTGACCCAACTTGGCCATAGAACAGTAGCAGTATGCTACACTCATTGAGGCTAAACTCTCGCGATGGTTCTGGCCGCAAGAAAAGATTGCGATGCTGGAGTTATGACCGATTGAGGGTAGTCAGTGATATTGAGATCCTCTAGAACCCAGTTACTATTTTCTAGGACAGGTCTTAACCAACGAAACTGAAAAAGGGTAGTACCTAAACTTCATGCTGGCCTAAACTCTAAGGGCTTTCTTGTGTGACTTGTGTGCCTTAAAACTTGGACTACTTGCATATTCTTATCTGACACATGAGTTTCTTGCAGGTTTTATGTATAGTCCTTGATCGGGACTTATAACAGGGTTTACTTACATCACTCCATGCATGGCATACCATCATACCATTGCATACATCCTGCATAAGGACTAACCCTTTTCAAGGATCTCAACGGTCTGTGATGCAGGTCATGATGAACCCAAATGTCTAGCAAGGGGCAAAGGGGATTTATTTTCCTCTAGCCAAGGTTGATAACTTGAGTCAGGGGCTATGACCCACTCGATATGGTGAGCCTTGACTCTTGAAGAAGGACTCTCAACAACATGAAGTTCCTTCAATCAAGCTATAAAATTCAAACTCTAACGGTTTCATGTTTACCCCGCAAGATCCTTGAAAACATTGCATGCATACATACATATCATTGCATTACAGGTACCCTTGTTACATGTCACTTACCTTCCTCGCTGTTTATTTCAGCAATGGCTTCCCAGCAAGACAACCAGGATCTTCATGCTCAAGAGACTCGGTTCAAGGAAATCCTCCTAAACCTATCCAAGGGGCAGGAAGAATTAAGGACACTCCTCATGGGGACTTTGGTCAGGAACAGTTCTGAGGACGATAAGGACGAACGGATGAAACATCTGCAAGCTGAGGTGGATGCAGTGAGAGCCCAGATGCTGGGGCAGATGACTCTCATTCAAAACTTATCCCAAAGACAGGAAGAGCTCAGGGTCCTCGTCAACGAGTTGCTTCAAAATAACCAAGTAAGGCTGACGACTAGGGTTGAAGATCAAGCCATCATTCAACCACCCTTGGGGAAAAAGGACAAGGGAAAAGCTCCTCAGTTTGCTTCAGGGTCACAAGCCCAGCATCCACCTCACCAGCGTCAACAGGGTAATCAACGTAAGCGAAATACGTCTGGAAGACATTTCTCAGAGACTGGTATACCATAATCACTAATACTGAAACGCTTGTTGGAGGTCAAGATGATTGCTTTAAAGGATCCTCCTAAGAATCTCAACATAACCTCCCTAAAGTACAATCCTGATGAAAGGTGTGCCTACCATTCTGACAGTCCTGGACATGACACCGACGACTGTTGGAGCTTGAGGAACAAGATCCAGGGCTTGATCGACGGAAGGGTGCTGGAGTTCATGCAGGGTGGCAAAATGAAAATCTTCTGCTGAGAATCTTCCCTTTGAGATGACTAGTTCAAACCAGAAAAACTTTTGTTTATTCGAGTGTTCAAGTTGTAATTTTCTTTGATTGTTCAAACATTTTATTCATATCAAACGGTGTTATTTCATTAATGCATTACACGTGTCTGTTTTGAAGTAATTATATTCACTATGCTTAAAACTGCTTTCATTTTTGTGATGTTCAAACTCTCGATTAATAATTCTAAGCCTCTTGAGGGAGGATGACGAAAACGATACCACAATCTACAGTATGCTTTTGAATAGACCCCGCTGATGAGGTACATGCATTGTTTCAAATCCTAAACACTGGAGTTATAAGGATGATAATCCCTCGTCAACCCCTTCGAGCCAAAGAAGTTGGAGTTTTTCTTTTCAAAAAAATTAAACCCTTAATCATAACCTGGGGCAGGGTAGTTCTCTCAGTTGATCCAAGTGCACAACGAATGGCACCAAAGAGGTCCTTCCAAAACAAGGGACAGTGATGGTTCTGAATAATCATAAAGACAGGCAGTCATTATCTATCAAAATAAAAGCCCAATAAGTCAAAACCTATGAAGGAGACTTACAAAATTGGGGCATCCCGCTGACTGTAATCACAAAAGAAACAGTTCAGGCAAAAAATAGGGATAACGAAATAAAAAAGAAAGACGTCATACAAACCCTCGACAAAAAAAGAAATGACTTCCTATCCAAAATAAACTGTCAACATCCGAACCATCACTAGAATATCAGGACAAAGACTCAAACAAGGTCTAATGCGCGATTAACTGAGTTTAGGATTGAAGAACATCACGAAGAGCGGGTGGGTACAAATAAAATTTGAGCCTTTATCCTTTGTTTCTTAAACCGTGAACCAGGCCACGTTATAACCCTCAAAAAGTCCTAGCTGAAGCATGGGTTAGTTCGAAAGCATATTGTTACAAAGGTATCCTGACTCCTTAAGGCTTGCGGTAAAATAACGAGTTGACATCACAGTTTACAAAAAAAAACTCACTTGCTTTTATTGAAAAATGCATTTTCAAAAATTTCAAGATAGACATAAGCTTTGCATTCTTAAGATAACATTGTTTGCATATGATTATTTGTTTGAAAAGCAGAGAACTTTGCGTAACGAATATCTGACGAACGAAGGTCCTCTCAACAAAAGAGTCACATCCAGTGGAAGAAACACTTCCAATCAAGGGGCATGGCGTGATCAGTGTCCATCATCTGGGGCAGTCCAGCCAAGATTCAGAGAATCTCTCAAAAGGCCAACCAGCTTGGGGCAAATCTCCATCTGGATCACCTGGGGCATTCCGACCAAAATTGCCTGATCAGACATCTTCTAGTGGTACGGCAATGCTACACTACTGACAGGGGCACCTCCCTACATCCTGAGAGCGTGGACATAGTCGAAAAAAGTACTACGCATAATCAAAGACCCGCTAGGTTGACACACCTAGGAAAAAATAAGGGATAAAAATGAAAAATCTGTACACCCGGCAAGTCGAAAACCTGAAAAGGCGGCTTGGGTAAAAATGGGTATCCCGGTGGACTGAAAACCCGAAAGGGCGGTCTAGGAAAAATTAGGGATCAAAAGCGTACGACTATGTTCCGTCATCTCGTCACTTGCCTACCAGAAGAAGAGTTGTCAATCGGCAGTCATCAAGCACCTCCACATGTATCTTCTTCCCTCACCTCAGCAACAGGGGCAATAATGAGTCGGCCAGGCGATCCAGTTACTCTGTCAACCAAAGTACCAAGGAAAGGTCAATCAAAAGATGATTACTATCTACCTTTACAGCTTCAGATCAACACTGGTAACAAGCCAGAAAATTCAGTGGACGATTGATCGTGGGTTAATATCCGAAACCAAACAAGACAATTATCTACTTGATCATCAACAGGCAACCCTACACCGGTTCCTTCTCAACCTCAGATGTAGTTTTACACGAACTCGTCGTCAGGCAACCCTACACCGGTTCCTTTTCTTTCAGAAGAAGTCTTACACGGGCTCATCAATAGAAGAAGTCTTACACGGACTTATCTCAAGATAACCTTACCCCGGTTCATCAAGAAGTTTTACACGAACTTATCGTGCAGTAACCTTACCCCGGTTCCTCCAGAAGTCTTACACGGACTTATCTCAAGATAACCTTACCCCGGTTCATCAAGAAGTTTTACACGAACTTATCCTGCAGTAACCTTACCCCGGTTCCTCCAGAAGTCTTACACGGACTTATCTCAAGATGACCTTACCCCGGTTCATCAAGAAGTTTTACACGAACTTACCCTGCAGTAACCTCACCCCGGTTCCTCCAGAAGTCTTACACGGACTTACCTCATGGTAACCCTGCACCGGTTCCTCCCAGAAGTCTTACACGGACTTATCTCATGGTAACCCTACACCGGTTCCTCCCAAAGTTTTACACGAAATTATCCTGCAGTAACCTTACTCCGGTTCCTCCAGAAGTCTTACACGGACTTATCTCAAGATAACCTTACCTCGGTTCCTCCAAAAGTTTTACACGAACTTATCCCGAAGAAACCCTACACAAGTTCTCTCTCCCCAAAGATGCAGTTTTACACGGACTCGTCATCAGAAACCCTACCCAGGTTTTACTTCTTCCAGGATGCAGTTTTACACGGGCTCATTGTCAAAGTAACCCCACATAGGTTCCCTTCTCAAACTCTAGACGTAGTTTTACACGGACTCCTCATCAGTAAACCCTACACAGGTTTCCTTCTCAGCTCTAGATACGGTTTTACACGGACTCGTCATCAAAGTAACCCTACACAGGTTCCTTCTCCATTTCAGATGCAGTCTTATACGGACTCATTATCAGTAAACCCCACACAGGTTTCCTCCCTCCAAAGATGCAGTTTTACATGAGCTCATCATCAGGCAACATAACACAACAATGGTATCCCCAACGGAGTATCATCAACCTCAGCAAAGTATCTCTCCCCACAGAGTAGTTCCCCCGCAGAGTAATCTCTCCAACAAGTTTATTCCCCAACGGAGTCATCTTCTCCTACTGGTTTATTCTTGCAATCATCACCCCCAGCGGAAACAAAGAATTCTCTTCTTCCACATCAGCCCAGGATTTGACTTCCCGGCACCCGTCAAGGATTTATTTTCCTAGACGATAATACATTCATAAACATCACATTGTCATACATTATGATACATGCATACACGCATCGTATCACCCCAATCTCATTTATTTTTGAGAACATCATGACATCAGGCAATTCATACATTATGACATTGCATACAACTAACTCGTTACTTTTTCAGGAGAGAACGATCAACAGATAAAAGTCTTTACCGTTTGAGGTAGATGACGTCCAAGATTCTCTCATCATTCTGCCGAGGTTGAAGTCGCCTAAGATTCTCTCATCATTCTGCTGAGGTTGAAGTCGCCAAAGATTCTCTCATCATTCTGCTGAGGTTGAAGTCGCCTAAGATTCTCTCATCATTCTGCTGAGGTTGAAGTCGCCTAAGATTCTCTCATCATTCTGCTGAGGTTGAAGTCGCCTAAGATTCTCTCATCATTCTGCTGAGGTTGAAGTCGCCAAAGATTCTCTCATCATTCTGCTGAGGTTGAAGTCGCCAAAGATTCTCTCATCATTCTGCTGAGGTTGAAATCGCCCAAGGTTCTCTCATCGTCCCGTTGAGGTAGTAATCACCCAAGGTTCTCTCATCATCCCGTTGAGGTAGTAATCGTCCAAGGTTATCTCATCGTCCCGTTGAGGTAGTAATCGCCCAAGGTTCTCTCATCGTCCCGTTGAGGTAGTAATCGTCCAAGGTTCTCTCATCGTCCCGTTGAGGTAGTAATCGCCCAAAGGTTCTCTCATCGTCCCGTTGAGGTAGTAATCGCCAAAGGTTCTTTCATCGTCCCGTTGAGGTACTAATCGTCCAAGGTTCTCTCATTGTCCCGTTGAGGTAGAAATCGTTCAAGGTTCTCTCATCGTCCCGTTGAGGGCACGTCTGAAGAGTTTGAAGATCCGATTCCTGTATCTTGCCAGGGTGTATCTGTTGACGACTAATTCTAGACTCGATTCCTGTATCCTTCCAGGGCACGTCTGAAGAGTTTGAAGATCTGATTCCTGTATCTTGCCAGGGTGTATCTGTTGACGACTAATTCCAGACTCGATTCTTGTATCCTGCTGTTGGCTGAAGATTTTGATAATATTATTAGAAGCCAAATGAACTAAACGTTTCGATCGAAATGAAGCAAAGCGTCATGTTTCGAAGTGGTAGAAGCAGTGTTTCGAGTAAGCATGTCAAAGCTGGAGCTTCGAGTGGCAATTATGGGAACATATCTAAAGAAGTCTCGAAATAACAACAAGGCTGTGTCTGGGAAGTGTGTTCGAAACGGAGAAGTACCAAAGCATTTGAAATTCAAATGGAAGCGGGACATTCGAAGTTTGAAATTTATGTGTTGGAGCATTTGGAGACACGTGGAAAGAAGAAAGAGGCATTGTTCTGCATGTTCTGAACGTGGCATAATCCTATAGCAAGACCGTTATGGTCGAATTAGTATAAATAGAAGTCTTAGTATTAGGATTTCGTGTGTCATATCTATTGTACTAAATACTCAGTAACATTCAAACTACCACATGGCAAGGGAAACGAATGCAAGAGCAATGTACGTATGATAGCACCATATATTTATGATTTAATGAAAACCTTTTACCATTTCCAGCACTTTCCTTTATCTTTCTGTCAAATAACATTTATAAGTTTTCTCATTTACAGTCTTTTCACTTCGAAATCTCTTCATTAAAGTTTTACATTTCAATGCTTTCTTCACATTTCAAGCACTTTATATTTCAGAAAACTGTCATACTTTCCATGCCTTTACCTTCAAGCTTTATCCTTCGAACGCCTATTTTTACTTAAAGTCATTTACAGATTTCTTGCATTAAACGCTTTCTTCATATTTCAAACCTTTTACGTTCCAGAAATCCTTTACATTAACTGTTTTTATAACTCGAAACCATTTACTTGCCTTTTATGCAATTTTACATGTCTTTACAATTAACATTTATTCATACAACTTAGTTTCGTACACGCACATTTTTATTACATCTTTAGACCCTTAAGAGAGAAATCGAAATAAGCCAAACACCTATACAACACTCAAATATCAACCATGAATATCTGTTCGATCATGAGAGTTACCCTAATGACCAAGGAATCCTAGGATCAATCTAGTCGATCCTGTGAGTTACCAGAGGAATTGAATAACAGTCAGAAAGATTATTCGATAGTTTGGAAGACTAGCGGTTGTTTACCAGAAATCACTGGAAACAAATTGGCACACCTGGTGGGACCAATAATTGGATATTAGAAATAAAGATTGTTGAGACATAACCATTATAAAAACGTTGGAACCTAAGAAGTTTGCTGTTTTATGAACCTGAGAAGTGGTAAAATAACCAACAGCAACCAACCTTTATCCAGAAGAAAACGTTTGGACAAAATGTCTAATTCTGACAATCAACAAGGGGAACAAAATGCTCCACATACAACAGGCACTAATGTGTCCACTTCGATCGAAACATCTAATGTGATCCCTTCGAATGCACAGTCTGTTGCATCTTCAACCAGTAATATAGCCACCAATGGAGTAAGTGGCATATCAACTAATAGTTCGATCTTAGGAAATACTGGAACCATTGGTTACCCTGGGGGATTCGTTCCACCATCAGGGACACAATCCCATTTCGCCACTCCATTGACTAGACCACCCGGTTTCGATGGAAATAGGACCAGAAATTCTTCTTATGGAATGCCAACATCTTTTATGGCAGGTTTACACAATTCCACATCGAATTCATCCCCACAACTAGGGTCTGGGTCTGGGGCGAATCAGTTTATGACAAATAACCAAGGGTCAGTGGGTTATAGCACAATGCCTATTTTAACCACAGAAAACCAGTTGGCTTTTAGGCAATTGATGGATGACAGTAACCATAATATGATAGGGGTGTTAGCACAAACCATGCAGGAGATATTTGCCCCAATAGTGCAAAATGTGACTGTGACAAACAGGGAAAACGCTGACAACATGAGTCGAATAGCAGATTTCTTTGCTCCCCCAGAAAGGCGTAGGCAGAATCAGGCGGGATTTCGAGCAAACATGCCTGTTATAGAACAAATTGCTAACGACCCAATTTATAGACCACCCAGAGAAGAAGTTAACTTAGGGTCCAGGGCACCAAGGTTAGAAGCCCCAATAATCCCAGGCCCACAAAGAGAAATAATGGAACCAGGGGCAAGGGTCGAAAGGCTAGAAGCCCCAGAGTTTCGAGAAGAACAACCTAGGGGAGTTGTCTTGGTTGGTCGAAATCAAGATGCCGATGTTGTCGTTCATAGAATTCGAAACGATAACATCTTGGCAGAAAACAATCTAACCACCATGATAGAGAGAGTCATGGCCCAGAATGGCCTCAACACAGGAATGTGAAGGCCAAATTATGCTTCTCCTATATTGGATTGCATAATGCATACTAATTTACCAAGGGGATATAAAGTCCCTAAATTTACAAAGTTCGCTGGGGATACCAATGAGTCAACAGTCGAACACATAGCGAGATATCTAACCGAAGCGGGAGATATAGCCAATAATGAAGATCTCAGGATCAAATACTTCCCAAGTTCCTTGACTAAAAACGCCTTCACATGGTTTACCACTTTGCCTCCTGGGTCCATTGATACTTGGGCTCTCTTGGAGAGATTATTCCATGAACAATTTTACATGGGACAGTCGAAAATAAGCTTGAAGGAATTGGCCAATGTTAAGAGAAAGTTCACCGAACCCATAGATGATTATCTGAATAGATTTAGGCTTTTGAAATCCAGATGTTACATAGTAGTGCCTGAACATGAGTTAGTCGAAATGGTCGCTGGTGGCTTGGATTACTCTATTCGAAAGAAACTAGACACTCAATATTTGAGGGATATGGCTCAGTTAGCCGATAGGGTTCGACAGGTCGAAAGGCTAAAGGCCGAAAAAGCCAGAGTCTTTAAGAATAGCAAGAAAGAAAGGATTTCCTATGTTGGGACTGAGGAAGCAGAAGAATATCCTGAATTCGAATTCGAAGAGGTCGAAATCGACCTCGCTGAATTAAAACAGGCTCCGCCTTATTCCTGCAAATTATTGGTTCCCACAAAAGGGAAAGAGATTGTTGAAAATGAGAAAAGTGACAAATTCCCAAAGAAGGTTTATACCTTCGATGTCACTAAATGTGACGAGATTTTTGACTTACTTGTCAAAGATGGCCAACTAATTGTGCCATCAAATGTCAAAATACCTCCTTTGGATCAGAGAAAGAAGAGAGGATTTTGCAAATATCATAGTTTCCTAGGCCACAAAACCTCACAATGTTTTCTTTTCAGGGACCTAATTCAAAATGCAATCAAAGATGGCAGACTAAGGTTTGCTGATAAGGTGAAGATGAAAGTGGACGAAGATCCCTTGGACGTCGCAGACACCAACTACTCCGAGCCTGCATGCATTGGAGAGATCAACATGGTGGAAACTGATCAAAGCGACGCCCTAACAGGAGAGAAGGGTACTGAAACTGAAAACTGGGTGATGGTCGAAGTCAATAAGGAGGTCACTGAAGACATCCAGAATACGCCAGAGACTTCGATTGCCGCACCTGTAGTTGTTGCAAGAGAAACCCAGACTACTGAAGGCCAGGGAAATCAAAACCAAGAAGTAACACAAGTCACTGAAGGCTTGAGGCTGGAATTGGAGAAAGTCCAAATCACGAAGCCAATTTCCCCTTAGAAGGAAATATGGGACACTCTAGGGGAACCCAGTGGAAAATTTGACTATTTGGTCAAATATTCTGCCCCAGAGAGTTCGAAGGTTCAGATTAAGGATATAAAGCCCACATGATGGGGCGATGATGAGGCTAAGGGGGAAGATATTGAGATAAATATGGTGGATATGGAAAGGCCTCGCTCTGAGATGGAGGAAGTAGAAAAATACTTAGAAAAAGAAAAGTATATAATGAAGGATAATCACACTGGAGATGCTAGTCTCAAGGATTACCTCATGACATGCCACAAAGGAGATTCATGCATGATATTGTGCCCTAGGTGCAGCATCCTCTGCAATCAAAGAATCGCTGCGAATTTCGAAAGGGTACAGAGGACTCGAACTGGCAACAATTGGTGCCAGGATAACCAGCTTTTTAGGTGTTATCCCAAGGCTGGAGAAAGTTTGCTGGAATTTGTGTTTCGCTGCTACAAAGGGGCAACCAAGTGCTTGATTTGCCCAAGGTGTTCTGCTGTGTATGACCAAAGCATGGCCAGAGCCTTCGAAATGATTCCCTTCGCCCCTTGCTGGAACCATCAAGAAACTGTCCAGATGGGCCCACGTTTCGACAGCAGACACAAACAGCGAAGGCCTGATAGCCCTCACCCCAAGGCTGCTCGAAGAGTGACTTTCAAACTCCCTATTGAAGTGCCAACCGATAGATGGTTACAGGTCAGAAATGACAAAGGCAAAGATAGATGGAGAAACGCCGAACGAAATGCACGCCATGCTGTGACATACAGAAGGCAATTCAACACAGCAAAAAGGGAGGAGGTGAGATTAGAAAATTACAAAGGAAGGAACCCCATGTCAAGATCCCAGTGGCGCAGATAGCAAAGGATTCGAAAGGCTGAGAGGGAAGCTGTGGCAAACAAAGGGGTTACTTCAACAAAGAACCAAGGTGAATCTAGCACCAACAAACCAAAAAATCAAACTGAAGACAAACCTCCAGTCAATAGGAGGCTTTTCTCTGAAGTACAACGCGATGAACCAAAGGAATACACTCCAGGCCCAGAAGAGGACGAAGATATGATAACAGATAACTTCGAATCGGAGGGGGAGTCTTCATTCAACCTGAACTGTAACGTGGTGTCTGTGCTTCCCTGCGAATTTGGGCAGGAAACCGAAATCGATGAATATGAGGAGGAAGACACCACAGATTTGATGAAACATAGGCCTGTGTGCTACTATGTGATGGACAATGGGGCTGTTGAGGAACAAAATGCATTCTTCGAACGTCCAGAACCTGCTATGAAGAACCATCTCAAGCCACTTTTTATTCGGGCGAAAGTTGGTGTCCATGGTGTGAACAAAGTTCTAGTGGATGGGGGTGTTGCAGTCAATTTGATACCCCATTTCATGCTAAAAAGATTAGAGATCCGCGAAGGAGACATCAAGCCCCATAATATGGTTCTGTCCAATTATGAGGGAAAAGTGGGCAAAACACTGGGAGTGGTCCAGTTGGAATTGACAATAGGCTCAAGCTGTAGGCCCACCATGTTTATGGTGATCGAAGCCAAGGCCAACTATAACTTATTGCTGGGAAGGGAGTGGATCCATGGCGTGGGGGCAGTTCCTTCGTCAATGCACCAGCGACTAGTTCTGTGGAGAGATGATGGAATCGTGGAAAACATCGAAGCAGACCAGAGTTACTTTATGTCAACGGTCAATTTAGTTGACAAGAGGGATTATGATAAAAATCGGGCAAAGATTGCTCCGTGTGTTCCAAATGATGAGATTAATGAAACCAGAAACGCCCACTACTACATGACCCTTCGCCATGATGGCCTTTACTGGGATAGAACAATAATCAGTGAAGAAGAGGGAGTCGAAAGCACTATACAAAAATGGCCAGCAGGCTGGGACTTCGACAACCTTATCCATGACTGAGTCCACTTTTTTCGAAAGGATTTCGGCCTATATGGCTGAGAACGAATCAAAAGCGGCCTTAGAGGCTGAAATAAATAAATCAACTATAAAGATGAACGACGTAAGTGGGGATGGCTCGAAATGCTCACCCTTCGATGAGTTTGAGATGGATCAAAGGTTGGATGCCATCTATGATAAAGAACCCTTAGGCTTCGAAAGGGACCCCATAAACTCAGGTGCCAAAATGTTGGCACAAGATCCACTCGAAGAAGTCAACTTAGGGGATGAAAAAATGAAAAGAATAACCTACATAAGTGCAAAACTTAGCCCAGGCCTCAAGAAGGAAGTAATCGAAGTCCTCAAGGATAATAAAGATTGCTTCGCATGGGATTATGACGAGATGCCTGGTTTAAAGAGGGAGTTGGTCGAACACAGACTGCCAATCAAAGATGGCAAGAGGCCCATCAAACAAACTCCCAGAAGATTCGCACCAGCGGTTCTCACAAAAATTAAAGCTGAGATCAAAAGGTTACTGCGTTGCAAATTCATCAGAACAACAAGGTACGTTGAATGGTTAGCAAACATAGTACCTGTTATTAATAAAAATGGTTCTTTAAGAATTTGCATAGATTTTAGGGATTTAAACACTGTAACCCCTAAAGATGAATATTCCATGCCTGTGGCAGAAATGCTAGTAGATTCTGCTGCAGGGTTCGAATACTTGAGTATGTTAGATGGATACTCTGGGTATAATCAGATTTTCATTGCTAAAGAAGATGTTGCAAAGACAGCATTTCGTTGCCCAGGAGCCTTAGGCACCTACAAATGGGTGGTGATGCCTTTTGGTTTAAAGAACGCTGGGGCAACTTATCAAAGGGCAATGAATTCAATTTTTCATGATTTCATTGAAACCTTCATGCAGGTGTATATTGATGATATAGTCATCAAATCTATATCTGCAGAAACACATTTGCATCATTTGAGCCAATCATTCGAGCGAATGAGAAAACATGGCTTAAAGATGAATCCCCTTAAATGTGCATTTTTTGTGCAGGCTGGAGATTTTCTTGGTTTTGTGGTTCACAAGAAAGGGATTGAAATCAACAAGAACAAAACCAAAGCCATAATGGAGACGAAAGCACCTACGTCAAAAAGGGAATTGCAATCTCTGCTAGGGAAAATTAACTTCCTCAGAAGATTCATTTCGAACCTGAGTGGAAGAACCCAAGCTTTCTCTCCGTTACTTCGTCTAAAGCAAGGCCAAGCCTTCGAATGGAACGAAGCTCACCAGGAGGCATTTGACAGGATAAAAGAATACCTTTCTCAGCCTCCTATTTTGTCTCCACCTTCATGGGGGAAGCCCATGAGATTGTACATATCTGCCTCTGAAGTTAGTATAGGTAGTATGCTAGCACAAGAAGATAGCAATGGCATCGAAAGAGCCATATACTATTTAAGTAGAGTGCTAAATGATGCAGAGACCAGATATAGCAATTTAGAAAAGCTATGTCTCTGTTTGTATTTCTCTTGTATGAAACTCAAGTATTATATAAAACCTGTTGATGTTTATGTTTCATCTCATTTCGATGTTATTAAACATATGCTTTCAAAACCAATAATGCATAGCAGAGTTGGTAAATGGGCTTTAGCCTTAACAGAATATTCTTTGACTTTCATGCCTTTAAAAGCTATGAAAGGTCAAGTGATTTCTGACTTCATTGTGAACCATTCGTTGGTTGAGCAGACTGTCATGAGTTACGTCGAAATGCAACCATGGAAATTGTACTTTGATGGTTCAACCCACAGGAATGGAAGTGGCATTGGAGTCCTTCTGATTTCTCCCGAAGGAATTCCAACAAAATTCAAGTATAAATTAGATGGTCCTCGTTTCTCGAACAACGAAGCTGAGTATGAAGCGCTCATTGTTGGACTTGAAGCTTTGTTGGAATTGGGGGCAACCAGAGTCGAAATTAAAGGAGACTCTGAATTAGTGGTCAAACAAATCACAAAGGAATATAAGTTCATAAAGGAAAACTTAATGGTATACTTCGTCATAGTCAATAGGCTATTGAGGAAATTTGAATACATGGATATTCAACACATACCAAGAATAGAGAACCAAGAAGCAAATGACTTAGCGCAGTTGGCTTCGGGTTATAAAGTGTCTACCAAGAACTTGAAGGATTTAGTTGAATTAAGGGGTAGAGTTATGGCTACTAGATTCACACCATCGGATCTGGAAAGTATGAAATTGGGATATGCTGAGAAACAGGGATTCGAAATATTAGCCATAAATACTTTGTCAGATGCAGATTGGCGAAGTCCACTGAAGAGTTATTTAGCAGACCCAACTCTAAACGTGGATAGAAAGACAAAATACAGAGCATTGTCATATCTCCTCATGGGGAACGAATTGTTTAAAAAGACCCAAGAGGGTGTATTATTGAAATGCCTAGGAGAAAGTGAGGCATATTTAGCATTGTCAGAAGTCCATAATGGGGCATGTGGGGCACATCAAGCAGGCCATAAAATGAAATGGATGTTATTTCGATACGGCTTGTATTGGCCTAGCATGCTCAAAGATTGCATAGACTTTGCTAAAGGATGTGAGGAATGTCAGAAACATGCAGGGATTCAACATGCCCCTGCAAGTGAGTTGCATTCGATCATCAAACCATGGCCATTTAGAGGATGGGCATTGGATTTGATAGGAGAAATAAATCCTGCTTCGTCCAAAGGACAGAAATATATCTTGGTGGGAATAGATTATTTTACCAAATGGATCGAAGCTATACCACTGATAGTTGCTGATCAAGAGGCTATTATTAAATTTATACAAAAGCACATTATCTATAGGTTCGGATTGCCAGAGAGCATAACCACAGACCAAGGCTCTGTGTTTACTGGTAGAAAGATGCAAGGATTTGCCCAAGAAATAGGGTTTAGATTGCTAACATCAACGCCATATTATGCTCAAGCAAACGGTCAAGTCGAAGCAGCAAATAAAGTAATAATAGGATTAATCAAGAAGCATATTGGCAAAAAGCCAAGAAACTGGCACAAAACTCTGGACCAAATATTATGGACTTGTAGAACATCTCCTAAGGAAGCTACTAACACTACGCCTTTCCAACTCACATTTGGTCATGATGCAGTGTTGCCAGTAGAAATTCATCTACAATCAGTTCGAATTCAGAGACAAAACGAAATCCCAGCTGCATTATATTGGGAAATGATGATGAATGAATTAGTTGAGTTGGACGAAATTAGGTTACATGCATTGGAAATTTTGATGAGACAAAAAGAAAGAGTGGCCAGAACATACAATAAAAGGGTGAAGAAAAAAGTATTCATTATTAATGACTTAGTTTGGAGAGTCATATTGCCTATGGACAAGAAAAGTAAAGCATTAGGTAAATGGTCACCTCATTGGGAAGGACCTTTTCGAATATTAAAAGTATTCTCAAACAATGCATACGAAATCGAAGAACTGGTGGATGATAAACGTATCCTAAAGGTTAATGGGAAATATTTAAAGAAATATAAGCCACGCCTGCAGGAGATTCGAATAGTAACAACGTAACCAAGATGTTATAAAAGGCCAAAATGGCAAGATAAAATGCCAAAATGGCGTTGTTCGAATATTACATATAAGAAACCAAAATTGTAGTCAAATAAACATCAAAATCTAGAAATAAGAGTTATTTTTCAATCGATTGAAAGTGCTTCGAAATGATTCAAGCTTCTGCTGAGCGAAATGCCTGGCTCCTTCCAAGGTTGCCACTTCTCCTTTAAGTTGTTCTGCAGTCTCCATTTCTGCAAGCCCCTGGTTGAGAAGCTCTTCGAATTGGTTACCAGCAGTATTGGTTTCGAAGGCTATTTGTTGTTCTTTAGCCTCCTTAACCTTCTGTTGAAGTTCCAGAATCTGCCTTTCCCAAAGAAGTATGGACTCAGCTCGAGCCTCATAATCAGTTTTCGCCTGCTTCAGATGCATAGCTTGATCCTCAGCTTCTTGAGAGAGTTTCGAAGCTTGTTCATAAGCAGCATCCATGGCAATGCGTTTCTCTTGAACCTTCTTGGCAGCAGATTCGTCTTGGAGAAGGTAACCAGTTACGTTGTCCAGCAAAGCCTGAAGATCGAACAAGAGAGTACTAACTGGCAAGGAGCAGGTAGAAAGATTGACCTTTGTAAGCAGCTCCTTCATAGTATAGCAAGCAGTACTATCTTGCTTGAGCACTTCGAATATATCCACATTGAGAATTGTTTTCCTAATTTTATTAAGAAGTACAATTCTTTCATCTGTGGGAAGAGGATAGCTGGTCGAACTTGTGCCAGCCCTAGCAAGTGGGACGTCCCTCTGAGCCAACTTTGCCTTCATGTACCCAATAGGGTCATTTCGTCTCAGAAGTGCCAGTTCCTCGTCAGTCATTCGAGACAAAGAGGATTGAGGGAGTTCCACACGTAGGGGAGCCACGTCCATTTCAACATCCATGGGTTCGTTGGTTGCATTGCCATCCCCTTCATTCGTTTCGTGCTCTTGGTCTTCTTCATCCTCATCCAAGTCCACCACTTCGATGCCTTCCCTTTCACTGCTATTTGCGTTGGACTCCGTCCCAGCAGTCGAACCGTCATTGGCATTCTCCTCCTCAGACTCTTCGTCTGCAGATTCTTCGTCTCTTTGCCCAGAATCAGCTTTCTCTCCTTCAGTTTGAGTGTCCTTTGGGTCCTCTTGAAGAGTTTCAAGAGGGGACTTTTGAAGAGAAGCTCTTTGCAAATCCTCTGCAGATGTTTGAAGTGGTGTTTCGTTTGTCTCTTTCAGAGGAATGGAGGTACCTTGATCATCCTGCTGTTCAGAAGTTCCAATCAGAACCGCCATATTAGACGAACCTTTATTCTGAACGAGGTTGCTGGAATCTCCTTGAGGAGAGGAGTTGAGTGGAGCAGCAACTTTGGATGGTGAGTTCGAAGTAGTGGAAGCTGGATTCAAGATGTTCTGCAAGGAGCAACAGAATGTTAAAAAACATTCACCAAGGTAATAAGAAGTTATTATTGTCAAAAAGATTTAAAGGTTCAATTTACCTGTGGACTCTCGGAGGAGAGGTTACTAGCTATACGTTCCAACATTGTGTTGGAGGTCGAAGGTGGGTTTTTGGATTTGGGTGAGGGAGCAGCATCCCTGGAATCAAGTCCAGAGACACTAGTTGGAACGGTACTTTTCGAAATATCTTTCTTTGGCTTCTTCTTCGAAGCAGTTGTTAAGTTTCCTCCAGCCTTGGGATCTTCCCCAGTGGTGCTTGATTTCCGCTTCTTGGGAGTAGTAGTAGGAAGCTTGTTGGTCTGAAAGGATTTAAACGAAGAGTTAGATGCAAACCATAAAACATGAGTGAATTCGAAACATCAAGGCTAAGTGATTACCGTTGGAGTTGGAACACTGGTTGTTGTTGGTATTGTTGTTGTTGTTGTGGTTGCAGCAATAGTGGTTGTTTCGGGTGGAGTCACTTTGTCAGTAGTTTCGATGGAGGCTTGAGAGGCACTCCCTTCTTTCGACTTCGAGGCAGCTGTCTTTATCTTGATGGCTGAAAATCGAAACAATTAAAGCAAAGGTTAAAGATATGGAAAATAAAAGACGTTTGGGATTTTCCCAAGCATTCGCACCTGTGCCTTGATCAGATTTAATTGACATGGCAGAAAGGTCGTATCGAAGGTGTCCTGGGAAATCATGAAGCCAGTGTCGAGCCCATGTCACAGTCTCAGATGGCTTTGGTTTCCTTTGAAGATGTTTGAACATCTCTTTGCAAGTGAACCACCAAGGATATGGGGGAAACCAAGCCAGAGCCAGTTCTGAGGTAGTTAATCTGGGAAATTTAGGTGGATGCATTTCGAATGCCAACCTATACCTATCCTCAGGTGACAACCCTGAAGGAAATTTTAACTTAGAAACTTTTTGTTTAAATTTTTCCTTCAAGGTCTCAGCCGCTTGATGCACAGTGGAGTCCAAGCGCGTGGTGTCATAAGTAGTTTCAAAATAATTTTGGAAAGCTTTAATCTCTTTGGCATGAGTAAGCATACCTTTCTTTGCTGGTACCTGCACATCAAAGGCATCAATTAGTTTCTGTTGAATTATAAGTGTATCGAACATATAAGTTTGATAAAACTTGGTTCACCATTCCAGAAACCCTTTAGCTGTGAGATGGGTAGGTTCGAAGGTTATCAGCTCAAACTGGGTAAAGCCTTGATATTGTTCTTGCTGTATTTTGGCTTCCCGTGCCTTGAAAGTTCGTCCAGAAGTGATGGCACTCTCAGTTTGAAATAAAGGTTCAGGAATCAGTTGGCATAAGCCAAACTGTCTCGAAACAAAATTTGGTTGGTAAGCAAAAAGAAAAATCTGGTTCTTGGCTGGAGTTATTCTTGAAGAAATGAGTCTAGGTAGCAAAAAAGCTCTCCATACATCCTGAATCTCCTTGATCTTGATAGCTTCTGAGAGAGCCATGGTGAACCAAGAAGGTCCATGAGCCCTCGAAGCAAAAGGCGCCATGCTCTCTTCGAACTTGTGCCTTTTGGAGAATATCATGATGTACTTCGAGAATTGGACTTTGAAGCCATCTTTGTCGTCATTTGGAGTTAATCTTCGAAGCCTAGTGCCTTCGACTATCCTATCATTTATCTCAGGATCTTGTTCATCAATGGTGTTGGTGGTTGACAAGGAGGGTTCGAACATGGCATTTAGCCATAGTTGAAGTAACCAAAAAGGGCCAGCCAACAGAATATTCTTGGAGGTATGGGATTTGAGGCTCGAAACAGCTGACCTCAGGCTTTCATAAAGGTCAACTAAGAGCAGTTCACTTAAGCACACTTTTCGATTTTCATGCAAGTCCCTAGCTAGAGGAATGAACCTACTAGCTACCTGTAGGGATCTACTGCAGAAAACGTATCTTGACAGCCATAGGGTTAAGAAAGCAATGTGTTCTACGTCAGACACATTGTCCCCCTCAGCATGGTAATGACTGATAAACTTGGAAAAACTTGCTAGCTTGACTTTGAAGTCAATTATGCTTGAATGTTCTTTGTTGTCGGGGATATAAGTTTCTCCTACTGGCGATAGCCCAGTGATGGCCGCTATGTCGAAGAAGGTTGGGGTGATCATTCCACCTGGGAGATGGAAAGTGTTATAGGTACTGTCCCAGAAATAGAGGGACGCGAATAGCAGAGGGTGGCTGTAGGTGAAACCAGGCTTCGATAGCTTAATCAGGTTATAGATACCTAATTCTTCCCATTGCTGGGATTTCTTAGCTTCTACTTTCTTGAACCAATTTTGATAAGCAGTATCAGAAGTGGGGCAAGATCGAAATGGCTTAAAATTACTTTTTACATAATCCAATACAAAGGGGTCCTTAGGAGGAACAGTTGGGTTTTCTATGGTATTTGAACTAGAAGATTCTATTGCCTTAGGGGCGTCCATTTTGTTAAACAAGGGTTTAAAACTATAACAAACTGGGAAAATCGTCCTGGTGTCTTTTAATATTTCAAAAACCGTAAGAGGGCCATTTAAAGCTAACCTCTTACCAGCAACGGTGGTAGGAATGAGTACCTATGACGCATACAACATTTCTTTTTCCTTTGAAATCATCTGAGGGGCAAGAACGGATTGACCTTGGTGAGTGATAATCTTACTTTCCATGGTAGTTCCTGCAGTTTTTCCTTTCTTCTTGGAGACTTTCTTGAGTTGGGATGAAGTAGAAGAAGACATTTTTGAAGGATGTTGAAAGCTTGGGTTTTTTGACGAGAGAAGGAGGGTAAAAGATTCAGAGTGTGAAAAGAAAAGAAAAAGATTAAGTTGGTGATGTTTTATAATGGGGAAGTTTAAGCATCCACTGAATAAGGGTGTGATACGTGGAAATCATGGGTTGGTGTGATGAAGAGGTGGCGTAAAGTTAACATGGGTAATAGGCGTGATTTAAAGATAATCATTGTTTGTAACTGCATCATACTATGAAGTGGCTCCAGGCGATTAAGGAATCCAAAAAGTGCTATGATTGACGTGACTGGAGTCAAATGCATTAAATGTTACGATGATTCGAAGGTCACATCAAAATCTTGTGTAGATGTTTAAAATAGGTATTTCTCAGAGAAATCGAAATACATATTTTAAAGGGGAAATTTGTTGGCTAAAGATTTTGATAATATTATTAGAAGCCAAATGAACTAAACGTTTCGATCGAAATGAAGCAAAGCGTCATGTTTCGAAGTGGCAGAAGCAGTGTTTCGAGTAAGCATGTCAAAGCTGGAGCTTCGAGTGGCAATTATGGGAACATATCTAAAGAAGTCTCGAAATAACAACAAGGCTGTGTCTGGGAAGTGCGTTTGAAACGGAGAAGTACCAAAGCATTTGAAATTCAAATGGAAGCGGGACATTCGAAGTTTGAAATTTATGTGCTGGAGCATTTGGAGACACGTGGAAAGAAGAAAGAGGCATTGTTCTGCATGTTCTGAACGTGGCATAATCCTATAGCAAGACCGTTATGGTCGAATTAGTATAAATATAAGTCTTAGTATTAGGATTTCGTGTGTCATATCTATTGTACTAAATACTCAGTAACATTCAAACTACCACATGGCAAGGGAAACGAATGCAAGAGCAATGTACGTATGATAGCACCATATATTTATGATTTAATGAAAACCTTTTACCATTTCCAGCACTTTCCTTTATCTTTCTGTCAAATAACATTTATAAGTTTTCTCATTTACAGTCTTTTCACTTCGAAATCTCTTCATTAAAGTTTTACATTTCAATGCTTTCTTCACATTTCAAGCACTTTACATTTCAGAAAACTGTCATACTTTCCATGCCTTTACCTTCAAGCTTTATCCTTCGAACGCCTATTTTTACTTAAAGTCATTTACAGATTTCTTGCATTAAACGCTTTCTTCATATTTCAAACCTTTTACGTTCCAGAAATCCTTTACATTAACTGTTTTTATTATTCAAAACCATTTACTTGCCTTTTATGCAATTTTACATGTCTTTACAATTAACATTTATTCATGCAACTTAGTTTCGTACACGCACATTTTGATTACATCTTTAGACCCTTAAGAGAGAAATCGAAATAAGCCAAACACCTATACAACACTAAAATATCAACCATGAATATCTGTTCGATCATGAGAGTTACCCTAATGACCAAGGAATCCTAGGATCAATCTAGTCGATCCTGTGAGTTACCAGAGGAATTGAATAACAGTCAGAAAGATTATTCGATAGTTTGGAAGACTAGCGGTTGTTTACCAGAAATCACTGGAAACACCTGCCAGGGCACGTCTGAAGAGTTCGAAGATCCGACTCCTGTATCTTGCCAGGGTGTATCTGTTGACGACTATTCTCCGGACTCGATTCCTGTATCTTGCCAGGGCACGTCTGAAGAGTTTAAAGATTCAATACCTGTATCCAGCCAGGGCACATCTACACGAAGAGTTTGAAGATCAACCCCTGTAACAGGCCAGGTAATTATCTTTCTTTCTTAGGTCCGCAAGTTCTCGCTAAGGAATCCCTTACGCGATCGACAACCTCTCGATGGCATCTATAAGCCCATCCACATACCAACAGTCTTCAAATGGCATCCATAAGCCCATTCCCGACAAAGCTCCATCACTTCCAAATGCCATCTATAAGCCCATTCCCCCTATATCACATTGCTGATACTATACCATGCGAGTGCAAATTTCTGGGCACTTTAGTGTTCAATCATCTTCCACCTTCGGATCATGAAAGGCACGCAAACCAATCTACATCCTCAGGTTTAAGAAGATTGAACAGGGGCAACTGTTGTACCCCAAAATTTGCCCTCCCATATTTCTCAAAATATTTCAAGAAAAATTCACAAGTCCAACCCGGCGCGTCATATTCAGGTATTCTTTCGCCAAGATATCTCTGATAACGTATTCTCAAATTCAGGTTCGGCTCAAGAGTCAATTCTTTAAAGAAGGTATCCGAATGTGTGAGTTTTCTCGAAGAAATATGGTGAAAAAGTGTGCTGAAAGTGCAGTTTTTACGCGCTAAAAAATTCATAACTTGAAGATCGTGGCTCGTATTGAACCCGTTCCGGTGGCCAAAATTCCGTCTTGACATTATCTATGTTTTCATCTCTCACGGCTGGAAGCCAATTTCGATTAGAAGGTCTTCAAAAATGTGGATTTATCAAGTATTTTTGCACAGAAAATAGGTGACTGAAGTTTATTTGCGTCATGTTCAGAAAATCATAACTTGGTCGATTTTCATCGTATCGAGCTGGTTCTGACGCTAAAATTTCACAAATTGAGGTGACTACATTTTCACAGAAGGTATTGTGTTCAAACGGTATTCAAAAGGCCTTCGTTTTTTGCTCAGAGTGCGTAACACGCTGAAAATCCTGAATGCTGAATATTATTTCATCTGGGCCGAAACTTCGAAAATTCATAACTCGGTCAATTTTTATCGGATTGGGCTCATATTTTTACACAAGGTCACTGACTCATAGATCTACAACTTTGCTTCAAAAGTCGAGACCGGATTATGCTCCGATCAATACCAGTTTTTTATTGAAGAACGTGTCAGAGTCGACATTGGAGCCCAAAATAAGTTTGTCTGAGCTGAAACTTCAAAAATTCATAACTAATTCACCGTTTATCCGATTGAGCCGATTTTCGGACAGGAGTTAGTTCTCGATGTCGGCTACATTTTGTCTTCACATTTCAACTTCAAAAATTGCACTTAAGTCCCTGCGATTTAGCCTGGAAAGTGACAAACTCAAGTGAACATTGGAGGCCCAATTGCACATTCAAAGCCCATTTTCTTTACCCTAATTTCCATTATATAATCACCTTCTTTTCACACAAATGAGGGAGGAGAAAAAAGAGAGAAAAAAAACCTTGCCACAACACTGTTAGAATATCAAATTCTTTCAAGAACCCTAAAACCTTGAAATCCTTATTACAAATTCCTCTCTCACTACAAACAAGCCATCACAGTTACAAACCAACACCTCACTACTTCTTCAGTAAGGATAAGACTGGCTTGATCTCCATGATCAAAAGGGCATAAAAGCATTCAGGTCACTAATTTTCTAGTAAGGGTAAGATTGATTTGATCTCCATGATCAAAAGGGTATAATCATTCATACATGACATATTGTGCCTAAACATTAAATTTTTTCATATATTGGCTTTATTTGCATTTTATGATTTTATTTAATGTGTTCATGAGATTCAACACTGCAGATTTAGACAGGATCCCCATGCAGGTTCATTAAGGAACGTTGAGGCCAAAACACAAATGGCCAAAAGGCAAAAGCCAAATGGCCAAAAAGAACAACTTATGCATGATACCAATACATGACGAGACAGACATCCTGAGAAGATTAAGGAACGTTGAAGCCAGAACACAAATGGCCATGAAACCCAATCCAATGGCCAAAGAATGCAGACCACAGTACTCAGGAGTCAATGAACACGCACGTGATGCCAGAAAGTCAAACAAGGCTTTTTGTCTAATGGGCCAAATTGCTTCCAAAAAACCTCCCTTTGGGTCTGAATACCCCCCATGGTTTGCATTGTTTTTGATTTCTATTTGATTTTCTTTTAATTCTTTTAATGTTTTAATTATTTCTTTTAATTCCATCAAATAATTTTCATAATAAAAATAAAATACAGAAAAATCAAAAAAAATGTTTATTGTTATTAATATTAATTTCACCATTATTTTTGTAAATAAACTTTAAACAATTAATTAGATTAATTTAGGTTTCAAAACTTTAATATTTTTCTTAACAAATTAAAATATGTAGAAATTAGGGTTTTTAACTTTTTATCACTTTTCTTAATAAATAACTTTTTCTTCTTATTATTATTATTAATTACTAATTTATTTTGTAAATAAACATATACATAAATATTTTAGTAAATTAGGTTAAACTTGAATATTTTTCATAAATAATTAAAAATAATTTAGAACTAGGGTTTCATTTAACTTCTAATTTTAATTAATTTTCTTTATTCTCATTAAATACCAAAAAACCTAAAAAACATTTCTTTTAACTTTTAATTTCAATTTAGTTCCAAAAAGGGTCCAACGCCCTCGAACATTCGATTCTAATTTCTTTTCGCACATTTATACTTATTTACTTCCTTTGCGAATATTATGTAACTGTTCAAGCCTTGTAATAGTAATTAGGAATTTATTTATTTTCCGCATTTTTATTCAAAACGGGTCTTTGTTAATTTGGCGATGTATAGACCCACGCCTTGTAATAGCGTAGGATTTTACTTTCCGCATTTAAATTTCCGCACTTTTTACTTATAATTGCATGAAAGAATGTATGGCCTAAATTAAAAACAAGCGTAGATCACCATGATACATGACCAAAGACAAATATTAAACTGAAAACAACACACCAATTCACACACCACTCTTAGGGTACGCCTCATTGTTGCCTTACCTTCGAAATGTGGTCGTCGAGTATAGGACGTCTTAGTAAGTCCTTATGTCCATTGATCCCGTTGCCTCAAAACAAGTTGCCTCGAAACGGTTGCCTCGGAATAGTTGCCTCGAAACGGTTGCCTCGGAATAAAAAGGATCAATGGCATAAGGGTAGCTTCTAAGGTGTCCTACTGTTGCTCTGGTGACCACACTGTCCCTACAAACGAATTGACCCGAACACCTCCAACGGTGGTGCTACCTACCTCTCAATGGTGGGATGGCACTACCTTAAGGACATTTACACAACCTAATTCCTTAGGGTAGGTAGACGACTCATGGATACTTGCTCTCTTCAAAAACAAATCAAAACTCTTTTCACACTGACACTTTCTAAAAGATTTCAAAACAAACGCTTCACAACACTCTTGAGGACTGATACAAGAGTCGAATTGAAGTTTTCAATGAAACTTTTTCAAACCCACGCATTTTTGAAAAGCAAACAAATATGTTGAAAACACAAATGAGCAAGTATCTAAGAGCCCATGGATAACCATGGATAGAAAGGGTGCTAACGCCTTCCCTTTCTATAAATCTACCTCCCGAACCGAGAAACATATCTCATAAGGAATTTTGCTGTGCTTTTGTCCTTTCCATATTGGAGAAAATAAAAGACGGTGGCGACTCTTGCTTCCGCGACATTTCGCGAACCAGCGTTAAACAACCAGTTCCAGATCCACCGATCACAATGTTCTGACTGAAAAGTTCAAAGTCAGAATGACTTACCTTGAATCTGAAGCGTGTGTTTGGGACCTGAGCTGCTGCTTTTGAATGTTCTGGGGTCAGCAAGAAACAAACAGAAAATGTTGTGTTCTTTGATTCAAAGGGAAGAACAAAAATATTATTTTGAGAATTCTGGGTTTAAGAATGTTTGAATGTTTTCTTTTCTCTTTTTTTTTGTATTTGATCACTCTCTCTCTCTCTCCAAAATCCAGCCCCTTGAACGTGTGATGGAACAACTTATTTATAGATGAGTTTGTTGTGGTTTTGGGGGGAAAAACAAATGGGATTTAAACCTTTTTGGCATACTGTTCCATTAATTTTAAAACACAGCTTTTATATGCTAATTTGGTGCAATTATGGGGTTTGAGAAAAATGCATGCGTGGACTGGATCAACAACAATTTGGAGCGTTGTGGCAGCTGGATGAAGGATTGTACCATAGTAGTGCAACAGACCGTTCAAACGAGGTTTTGGGGTTTGGTGATGTTCCGATCGAAGAAGGCCAGAATGAGATTCGAAGGGTGATGTTCCGATCGAAGCATAAAATATAGTCTCCATATGCTGAAGAATCATGTTCTGGTTAAAGAACATAGTTTCCATATGTTCTGATTGAAGAGTCATGTTCTGAACCATCTTTGCAAATTCTGACTGCACTTGCATGAAATCTGTCCCAGAAGTTCTGAAGTTATCATATTTTATTAACACTTAGAAACTTTTCTAAGTGTTTAGAAATTTGATTTTTTCAAAGTAATTTCTGACTTTTAATTTCTTGATGAACCAATTTCATGTCTTGATGAAATATGATTGTTGAAATTTGATTTTGATCAAAAAGTCAAAGTTTGACTTTTCAATGTGCTTTTGACCATTTTGCCCTTATGAATGACTTTCTTAGCAAATTGTAATCTGGGACTTGAAACTTGACAGAAGCAATCCTGAGGGTCCAGGATGATCCCTTAGGAAATGAAAGGGCAAATTTTGGGGTACAACACCCTGCAAATCTCAATCCAATATTCTCGACTACACAAGAACTTAATTGTACATTATCGAACCTCATCTAGATGGCACCCGAACAAAATATTGTTATAATGATTTGTTAGTGTGTATGGATAAATTTGAGGATGAATATGAAGAGTAGATGCAAGATATTTTTATGATATCATCGAGTTGGAATGATGCATGAGAGATGTATTTATAGTTAAGGAAATAGTAGGGAAAAAGAGAGAAATTTAGAATTAAAAGAAATAGAAAATTTAACCCTTGAAACAGTATGAGCCGACCTGTAGCTTGGATGAGTTGGCTCATAGTGTTAATTTCAATAGCATGAGCCGGCTTGAAATGACCCATGAGGTGGCCTGGGAAAAACAGAATAAAACAGCTTATCTAAGGCAGCATATGAGTCGACCTGAAATGGCTTATGAGCCGGCCTGACCAAGGTAGAGGCAAAACTGCTTATTTTAGAACAGTACATGAGCCGACCTGTAGTGACTTATGAGCCGACCTGAAAATGCATTTTTAGTGCAGAAAATTCTTTTATAAGAAAAGGTTAGTTTTGACTATGTTTCTAATGATTCTTATAACCCCTAATGCAAGGGAGTGCCACATGACATGAGATATCATCCAATATACAGAAATGATAAGTTTTCCTAGTTTTGACATCATACAAAATATCTAATGGTGAAGTTGCACTCACATATTCCCCCTTTTTTATGATGACAAAACTTGAGATTATACATTTAATGTAGTTATTAAAGTCTCCCCTTGACTTTGTGCTTCCCAACTTCATATCGCATATGTTTCTCCCCCTTTGACAACGTCAAAAAGAAAGAAGTAAAATCGTGAGAAGTATCATATTCCAATACCAATACTAATATATCACTCAGGAGTTTTTGCAAAGAAGAGCAACAATCACATATCTCCATATATATGTAATGATGCAAAATTGATAAATAACAAGCATAGAACATTACGAAACATGTAATGTAATGCATGAATAATATTGAATGTAATGCATGATCAAAGTTTTCAAGTTGCTTCTTTAGCGTCACAATTACGTAACACAATGCAATGGAACTCCTGATGCCGCACACGCATGTGCCTAGCATAGTAACAAAAAAGTGTCACTACTCAATCCAAAATGAAAATGTTGTCATAACATGTGACTCAACTACAACAAGAACCGTACATGCAATTAACATGCTTATATTCAACTTATGCACGAATGTAACAAATAATAATAGAAACACATGTTTGTACACAAAAGAGAAAACTTATACAAATATGAAAGAATTAATACATGAAGTCATTATAAGCATATACATAACATTCATGGTTTTCATCATTTGAGTACATAGAAAGCATTTTTTATCAACTAAAACATGTACTAAGAAAGGTCTTACTTTCAAGGATAAATTTGGAACAATATTACCTCACTCTTGATGGAATGGAAGTTGCACTCACATGATGTAAAATACTTCAAACAAAGTGTTAAAACAAAAGTATAAAAGTGCAAGCATTATAATAAAGAAAGAAACATTAGAGACATTAATAATCCCCAATTCCTCATGTTTTTTGAAAAATGGTTTGGTTGCAAACATTTTGTGAAAATGTCGACAAGTTGATTTTCACTATCAAAATTCTCGAACACGACATCCCCTTTTTCAACATGATCGCAAAGGTAATTCCCCACGGACATGTTTCTTTCTTGAGTTACTTTATTTGGAGTCCGAGAAAGTAATTCAAATCCCCATAAGACTCATTTCAAACACTCTTTATATAAGCTTAGATAACTCTTTAACAAGTTGCATGTTAGTATAATCAAATATGATATAAGGTCAAATGTGTTATGCTTGATGTTTTATTGAGCTAAACATGCTTGTGTACACATAAGTGTTTATAAAGAATAAAAAATACATGAACATATAATATGAAGAGGTCATTTCAAGTACATAAATTGATAAGTCACCTTAATTATCAATTAAGAATCATGTTGTAAATGAATACTCATAATATATATAATACACCATGTATGTCATATACTTAGATAAATAAACAAGAAAAAAAGAGAGAACTTACTAACAAAGTGAAAGTGGAATCGATACTACCTCACCGTACAATATCATAGAGGATGCACTTGCATTTCACAAGGAACTCTCAAAAGAAAGTTGAACCAAATGCAAAGTATGCCACAAAGATTTTAGAACACACGATCTTACCACTTTTCACTTTGACAAAGTACCCAAAGTATAACTTGTGATAAATCCAAGAAGGTCATTAATTTGATGATCATTCATTTTGATTGAACTTTCATCTTTATCATTTTCATGTTAGTTATCTTTCTCCTCCTCATGTTTCACCGATTCGGGTTAATCAATTCTTTCTTTGGTGTTATTGAGTATGTCTCTTGAAGATACACCTACATCATGAAATGAAATATTCTTTATGGGTATTCTTGGATACAACCTCAAAAGTAACTTACGCCTCTTTTACCAATTAATCAATACTTGTTGTTTCTTTCTAGATCACATAATCTATCTTCTTGCCACATATACAATATGATTAGAATATGTTCATATGCCTTAGGCCACCATAAATGATAACCCATATTATCTTCATAGAGTTAAGACAATGTTCCTACAAAAACATCAAGACAAGCAAGGTACCCAATCTTCATTGGGTCCTTGGGGGTTAGTGGAAAATTGTTTGCATTTGGGCAAGCCTTTCATACAATTATAGTGACAATTTAAATCTTCACCATCACTAAAATCACCATTGTATATGTGTTCACTTTTTGAGGACCTTGAACTTGACGCCCTAAGAGCTTTAGATTTCATTCTTTCCTCCTTATTTGTGCATTTCTCCTTTTTCTTCTTTTTCTCAAGTTTCCTTTCATATTTGTCTAAGCAAGCAAGTTCTTGCATATGTTCTTCAAGCTTACCAACCAATTTAGTGAGATCAAGTGTTGTAAGATTATTAGCTTCCATGATCGCAGTGACCTTCGGTAGCCAACTCCTAGTAAGACATCTCAAAAGTTTGTTAATAGCAATCACATTGAAAATAGGATTACCATGTGCTCTCAAACAATTAATGAGATTTGATGTATTTTTCTTATCACCATTATTCCATAGTGCTTCCGACTTAGATGTGACAATTCCATTAGCATTGTTTTAAGTAATAGCGTCATACATATCCTTGTCATATAAATTAACATGAATATGCATATAAGTTTTTCAATATCTATAATTTCCTCCACACAAAAAAAACTAGGGCTATTTTGTAATCCCCTTTAGGTTCGTATGCCATTTTCCAATAAGAATTTTGAAGCACGGAATGAACCAGAGCTCTGATACCACTTGTTAGACTGCGAAGACTTATCTATAAGGGGGGGGGGGGGTGAATAAATCCTCAATTAAAAATCACCTTTGAAAATTGTTATTTAAAACATATTTGAAAAATAATATTGAGCAGAAGGTTTTTGGCCTAGATCAAGATAGTAGTCTAATCGAACCTAGTTATTGAAAACTTGGATATGCACAAGCCATATGGAATTAAGATAATGATAAAATCAATAAATATAATAATATATCAATTAATAGTTTAATATCAAACACAACAGTTTCCTATTTCCAATGAAATTTAAACAAAAATATAGAACATTGTAATTTGTCAAACACTTAGTGTGCGTTCGACTTTTCAGAAATTTTCTTTTGTGTTGTGTTGATATGAAAACCACTTATGATCAAAGTTATTATAAGCTAATCAACACACCACTTTAAACAAAACAATTGAAAAAATCTTACGAGTCAAGCAATCAAACAATTTGTCGAACACTTGGTGTGCAACCAAACTTTTCAGAATTTTCATTTGAGTTGTCTACACAGTTCCCGACTTTCATCCTCGCGTGTGGGTACATTTGCGCCCAATTCCAATGTGAAATTAGGATATTTTCTTACTTTACAAAATGCATGATTACAAGAGAAGTGTTCAAGAGAAATCCTACAAACCCTAACCATTTGTTGTTGATTCAACCCCTTCTCTTTTCTTTTGATCTTCAACAAGATCAAGTACATAATAGATTGCCAATTGACTATCTGGATCTTGTTAATCCTTTGCATTTTTTATCTCTAAAGATTTTGTGTACCATCAATTGTACATATTGCAACACAAGACTTCAATTTGATTCGTCGTTCTCGCGCTACTTCCTTTGCGCTCTTTATCTCCAAAGGGTCCTTTGCATTCTTTATCGCCAAAGGCTTTCACTAGGCCAAAATCCTCTCTTAAACGTCTTGCATGAAAACCCCCAAATCAACCAATGATATTGGAGGATAAATCGGCGGTTTTTCCGGATGAAGACCCCTTCAAATCTCAACCCAATATTCTCGGCTACACAAGAATCTAATTAGATGTTATCGAACCTCGTCTAGATGACATCCCAACAAAATATTATTATGATGATTTGTTAGTGTGTATGCATAAGTTAGAGGTTGAATATGAATATCAGATGCAGGATATTTTTATGGTATCATCGAGTTGGAATGATGCATGAGAGATGTATTTATAGTTATGGAAATAGTAGGGCAGAAGAGAGAAATTTGGAATTAAAAGAAAATAGAAAATTTAACCCTTGAAATAGTATGAGCCAACCTGTATCTTGGATGAGTCGGCTCATAGTGTTAATTTTAACAACAGGAGCCTCCCAGTACTGACCCATGACCCAGCCTGAGCAAAACAGAATAAAACTACTTATCCAAGGCAGCACATGAGCCGGCCTGAAATGGCTTATGAGCCAGCCTGACCAAGGCAAAGGCAAAATTACTTATTTAGAGCAGTACATGAGTCGGCATGTAGTGATTTATGAGTCGCCCTGAAAATACATTTTTAGTGCAGAAAGTGATTTTATGAGACAAGGTTAGTTTTGACTATATTTCCAATGATTCGTAAGTTCTCTAATGCAAGGGAGTTCCACATGACATAAAGATATCGTCCAATATACAGAGATGTTAAGTTTTCTTAGTTTTGACATCATACAAAACATCTAATGATGAAGTTGCACTCACAATATTCTAATTAATTGTGTCACACATTTTGTAGTTTATGTGTAAAAAATTATCTAGGCCAGTGAAAATAAGATTTAAAACAATACAAATTTGGTATTATATACTAACAAGATTTATAATTATATGATTTTTATACAGGCAAGTGGAAATGAGATTTAAAACAAATTATATATGACAATAAATAATATTTAACCCATCAATTATCATTAAAAACTGAGGTAAAATGATAACTTATCACCTCAGTTATTAAATTAAACCGAGAGGTTTGTTGAGTGCTCTAAAAAATTTGGAAAATAAAAATATGTTGTTGCTAGAGATCGAACCAATGATCATTTGCTTTATAAACTCGGTTTCATAAAATCTTAGGGGTAAAATGGAAAGTTATTATGTCACCATTTGTTATCTCTCCAGTATAACCGAGGTAAAAACCATTTCGCATATGAGGTAAGATGTGTTATTTATAGTAATGTTTGAACCTAGAATGGAACACAGACACATGGTTTCAAGATTGTGTTCGTTACTCTGGGCTTGCAGGTTTATGCTCCACTAGATACATAACCATTAACCATGCATGTTGGCAGATTTTATGGAGAGATGTCATCTTTCCACTTCCCTCATGGTGAGATGTCCATCATCCATGATGATGTCTCATGCCTTCTGAATCTTCCGATTAGGGGAAGATTACTAAAGCATTACGGAATTGACAAATACAAGGCACTTTAATTGATGGTAAACTTATTAGGAGTTGGCCCAGGTGAGGCCTAACAAGATCTTGATGTCACAAGAGGCGCTTATGACACAGGTGTGAACAAAAGTGAAACCTACACTGATGTAGTCTACGTGACATACTTCGCTGATTTATAGTGGATCCACGAGTAAACCCTGAGGGCCGCATGTTTAGTTTATTTGTACTCCAAACTAGGTGAAGTTTGTCTTTGAAAGACAAAACAAATGACTGTAAGCTACACACTATTTACAATAGTTTATTTACAACTTTATTGTTACTAATATTTTTCCAATGCTTCTGTTACACTTGTTACTAATATTTTATCTGAACCATTTCCGGAGATAATCATCTCTCACTTTCCTCTCATATCTGAGTGGAAACTTGAGATGGAATCCAATGAGGATTGGCCTTGTGCTTGTGCCTTTTCCACGTAATAGGGAAACAAGTGATAGAGACATACATGATGTTTATTGACCGCACTATATATAACATATGAGATATGCTTATGCCCGTACGATGGCCACCGTCAAATGCGTTACTTGGATGACATAGCCTTCTACTTTAGGATGGTTGTGTTATGGGTTGCGCTTGATGTATCCACATTTGCCTGAGCGGGTCATGTGCCAGCTCGGGTATCGACAAATGATTCCAGGACATTCCTCTACGTCTTCTCTTCCGACAATCTTCTGCAAAGATCTTGATGCCATATTCGATGATTTTTATAGTCATATAGTGCCAGATGAGGCACACAATGTGCCAGCGGGTGAGGCATAGTCTTATGAACTGAGATACATCTAACGGTTCTATTGAGTGTCATCTTCTTACATGATACCAGATGTTGCAGAAGCACCGCCTAGATTTTCTCATCAAGAGATATTGGAAGAGGGACAAGCTAAGGATGACCACACAACAGACCTGGTATAGTCGCCTTACAAACCATCTTACTCGAGCCATAAAATTCCTTGGGCTATAGGCGGCGGCAAATGAGAAGCAGGGGTTAGAAATACCTGATAGTTTATTTTTATTTGTATTTTGGTGACAACTGAGTCATGGTAACACTTGAATCATGTATGGTGGTAACATTTGAGTTCGTATTATTGTTTGAGTTTATACCATACACCCTTGAATTGCATTAGTATAATTAATATGGTGTTAATATATCCTTAGTATAATCATCATTGAATAAAAACAATATCAATTAAGGACACTTGCTGCGTATGCAAAATCTACCAAATGTTTTCAGAGGTTATTCTGGAGATGCATCTACAGAATCATCTTCAAAAATTTATGGAGATGCATCTTCGATTTTTTTTTTAAAATTTTAGGATGGATAACTCATTTGTGGAGCGTTGTATATATTTTAGGTGTGTCTGAAAATTCAATGTATCTCCGAAATATGAAATGACAATTTCATGATTTCAATTTGTTCACCCTCAATCCACAATATGGATAAAGTAATACCCATTTTTTATTAATCAATTTTTATTTAATTATTTATGAACTTACCATCTAAAAATTATACAAAGTTCTTATAAATACGATAAAACAAATATTTTTATTTTAAAATTATATTTCATCACTGAAGCATGACCAGATCAATTAAGTGCATCCGATATTTAAATACCTTATCCTCTAAGATAATGTTTTAGAGTGAAATCATATACTCGTTATCCCAAATCCAAACATATAGGTTGAATTGTCAAATGCAATAAATAATCAAGACATCAAATCTTGTCCCTCTACTACATGATCAAATACCACAAGAACTGAAACCTGATGATATTAATTTAGGGTCAGTAAGAAAAATAACTTTAGAGATAGAGCTGAAAAAGATGATAACTGGAGTCACATTGAAAATCCAAAACAAACACTTATTTTGAAACATTTTCGGTATATGCTATAACGTAAGTTTTTTTTAAAATGAAGAGAGTGAAATGAATTGTTTAACTAGGAAGTGATGAACCGATGCAGGAAATTCAAGGTGGAACCATTGGTACTGTTGAACATACCTTCATGTATGAACCTTTCAGAGATGAAGAAAGTGATAGACAGGCTCTAAATAGGGCCATGGCTTTTGTCATTGACTGGTAAGTCATTAAGAAACAGCGGAAGTACGCAGAATTTTTTCTTCTTCTGGCTTAATAATTTTTACTACATAACTATTATGCATATAAAGATCCATAGCAAAACACTATCTTTTCAACATACTCTTTTTCTATCGGTTGAAATTCGGTTATATGTCTCTCAATATCTTGGGAATGAATCTTACTAATTTGGTAACTTGTAATGTAAGGTACTTGTTTTGGACTGAACCGACACTTACTCCACTGTTGGGGAGGTCCAATCCAACACTTTTACCAAATGCGCAAAAGCATGCAGTTTAATCTAAGGATCGTTGGACATTTCCCCACGTGTCCGCTAGAAGGACGTAGCTCACGTGTCCATATCATCATCATCTTGTCCTTCGATAATAACGAGTCTAACTTCTGCTTTCTTGGGACAGTTGACCAGAGAGGAAGCCACGTGCTGGACTCCATACACACGTAAATCCTGACAGTCTTCGTTGTTGTGTCTCATCGTGGTCCATCATTGAAGACCTTGACCCAACGCTGGGGGATATAAATACCCTCTCACTTGAGAGAGTCAGATATTCTTTTTTTCCACTCACTCATATTCTCATACTTGCTAGCACTGGCTCTGAATCTCACTTTGACATCAGAGTGTCTTGCAGGTACCCTCCACTTCACATTCAACTGCTGCTCGATTCAAAGCTTGAAGGCTTTGACAATCCCTTTTGGTCAGATACGATCAGTGGTGCCGTCTGTGAGAAACAGATTCCCCGTCTTCCTCTCAAGACCAAAATAACTTTTCATCAAACAGTACGATTCTCATGGTCGACCAAGCTGTCGATAATAACTGAAATGCCCACCTCGCCGACGCCAACAACAACAACATTGGTGACAACAGTTTCGACAACAACAACACCGGCAACGACATCAACATGCCCGACCCCGAGCAAAACTACAGAGACAGACTGACCGCCTCTTCATCATCCTGCTCGCAACCGCGCGAGGAAGACTGTCGTCCTCCCCAAAACTACGAACCAAATGCATTCCAGGAGGTCCCCGTTCCAGCAGGTGCAGATGCCACGACCAGAGCTCTGTTTGCGACCATCAACCAAAGTAACTACATGATCTTCTCACATGATGAGCGGCTAAGAATGCTCGATCAAACTCATCGAGCCCCTAGAAGGCACATAAGACCTGACACTCCTCCTCCCTAATATAACGAAGACCTTCCCCAATCTTCCCCGTGGAGACGCATGCGGCATATCTCGTGCAGCCCTTCTCCGCGACAAACTGGTCGACATCATGTGTTGGAGAGGAGCCAACCCAAAGCTATGGGGAGGTGCGGTCACACCCCACCACGCAGAGAGCGACGATTCCATGGAAACAAGAAAAATAGGAGAAACGGAGAAGGACAACCTTGACCAAGGGATCCTCTCTGCGGCCACGGTCATCACAACGATCGTCATTACAACCGGTCTCCTTCCCGCTCTCCAGACAGAAGTGACAAATGTGACCCCCGCGGTCCATTTTCCTAAGAAATCGTGGAGGCCCCCATACCCATGGGAATGAAGAAGCCCCCTACTAAAGGAGTACGAGTTCATTGTATATCTTGTCGATCACATCGACGGGTTTGAAGAAATGCTCCATTACCACAATGTCGGGGGGATAATTAAATGTCGGCTGTTCTCCACGACCTTGAGAAAAACAACCATGGACTGGTACAAGAACCTCTCCCCAGGGCCGATCACCTCCTAGAGGAGCCTCAAGAACCAGTTCATCAGCTCCTTCACTATGACTCGTCGACATTCGAAGATGGAGGCCACCCTTGAGGCAATTTTCCAGAGAAGCGACGAGACCCTCAGGGAATACATTGATCGGTTCAACCGCGAAGCCATTCAGGTCCCGTGCACCGATCACATGAAAAGGTACCTTCTCGAAAGAGGACTCCTTCCGGGCACTAAATTCAGAAAGGCTGTCGGCATTGAGCCCCCAGTCTTTCGATGCTCTCCTTGAAAAGGCCAGGGCATATATGGACTACGAGGAGAAAGAAACGGTCATAAAGCCCGCGATTTGAGGAACTGTGAACCAGCTAACATCCCATGAAACCAAGACGAGGGCCTTTCTCAATGGACAGGGGAGAAGAGAAGGGAGGAGAAATCGCATGATTCCCGCGAGCATAGAGGACTAGCGGGGTGGTTCACCGAGTACACCTTACTGACCGCTTCCCGCGAGCGTATCCTTGCGGAGTGCTCTAATACCGAGTTCAAGAATAGAGACATCAGACGTCCTCTACCCGCTCCAGCAAAGCCCGGGGATGACAGGACAAAATATTGTCAGTATCATCATAGTCACGGGTACTTGAAAGAAGACTGCGTCCACCTCAAGGATGCCACTGAGACTCTCATCAAGGGTGGGATACTCGGGCAGTACCGACGAAATGACTCCCCTCACCGGGACACACGCGAGGCAAAATAATTCGAGGAAGAAACCTGACCTTCCGATCAATCAGGCCCCCTCTAGGTGGCTTTCTCCATAACAAGGCCGAAATACTTTCACGTCCCCGACAGCTACGATGACGAAACCTTGTCCACACACAATAGATGGGAGAAATTGACCTACGCCATGGTCATATCTGGAGGAGGATTCAACAACATCTCAGTGAACTCGACAAAGAGGAAGCTCGACAAGTTAGTGGACGCAGTCCTGGTCCAGACAGTAACACTCGAAAGGTTCAAAGGTAAATCTGAGCCAATCACTTTTAACTTGGAGGAGCTACCCGGTGGATCCCCTAACTCAAACATTCCTCTGCTGGTGAGAGCGAGGATGGCCAACTCTGACGTACATCGCATTCTGGTCGATAAAGGGAGTTCCATCAATGTCATGTACAACCATTTATTCTGAACCCTGCAGCACGACGATGCCCACCTATCACCATACATGGGGTTTGACCTGCAAGGATTCAACGGCTCGACCTCCAAGTTGTGGGGTTACGTGGAGCTCTTTGTCACCTTTGGGGAAGAAAGTGCATCCCGACAAGTCAAGGTGTAATTTCTGGTGATCGAGTTCCCGTCTCTCTACAACTGCATCTTGGGGAGACAAACACTGGCTGAGCTAACCTCCACACCCTCCATCATCCATATGAAAATGAAGTTCTACACTAGGAGGGGACGCATCGCCACCATCCATGGAGACATCTCAGCTTCCAGGAGATGTTTTCACGCAGCCTCTAAAGGGCAGACATAGTCGACACTGGAGCGCGACCCTCCAAAAGAGCAACCACTACTTGACCTGAATCGAAGCCTGCTCGAATCGAGGAACAAAGGGCTCCACCAAAGGCCGACTCCATCTCCCTCGACACCCGCTTTGACAAAGATGAATTCGAAGCCTCCAATGGCGAACGAGACCCTCTCCAACCTATCCCAGACAGATACTTTGAGTTTGCCCGCCTCGGCAAAGACCCTCACAAAGGTGTTAAGATTGGAACTGGACTCCTCGACCTAGTGAGGAAGCAACTCAAAGCTCGCTTAAGGGAGAACGCAGACTTGTTCGCATGGAGTGTTGCGGAGATGCCTTGACTCGACCCCGAAGTTGCCTGTCACCGACTCGCTGTTGATTTGGCCGCTAGGGCAATAGTGTAACATAGGCAGTCTCCCGAAAAAGCGGAGACTAATGAAAAGCTGTAAAAGACCTCCTAGAGGAAAATTTTATTTTTGAGGCCTGGTATTCAACCTAGATCTTAATCGGGCATATCCCAAAGATGTTTTTCCTTTACCTAACATTGATTTACTGGGCGACAAGTCGGTCGGCTACAAAATTTTATCATTTATGGATGCCTAATCGGGATATAATCAAATTCCAATGGAGATGAACAAGAAACATTTCACCGCCGTCATGACCGGCTCATGCAATTACTACTACAACGTAATGCTCTTTAGTCTAAAAAATGCGGGGGGAAACATACCAGCGGATGATGAACAAAGTCTTCTGCGACAAGATCAGTGACATGCTCGAGGTATTTATGGACGACATGATCGTCAAATATCGAATAGAAATTGCTCATGCTGTCCATCTCAAAAGAGTCTTCGCCCAAGCAAGGCGATGCAAAATGAGATTCAACCCGGAGAAATGCACCTTTGGGGTTAAGGCGAGCTAATTCCTCGGTTTCTATCTGACTGAATGGGGAATTAAAGTCAACTCCGACAAATGAAGAGCATTTTCTGAGCTTCCCACGCCTGTCTCAAAAAATCCATACAAGTCTTAAACGGTATGTTTGCCTCACTTTCTCGTTTCGTGGCAAAATCCGTGCAACATGCGCTGCCATTTTTCAAACTTTTGCACAAAGAAGCGACTTTCGAGTGGACCGAGGAGTACGAATAAGCCCTCCTCCACCTCTAGCAAAGCCATTCACGACCGCCTGTATGTCACGACCGGAGAATAGGGAGACGTTGTTCCTTTACCCGGTCGTCTCCACCGAGGCCGTAAGCGCGACTCTCGTTCACGAGACACCGGACGGGAAGAAACCAGTGTATTTTACAAGCAAGGCATTACAAGGCCCAGAGGTTAGGTACCAATAGATTTAAAAATTAGAATTATCCCTCGTCAATGCGATGAGGAGACTTGGACATTACTTCCTCGTGCACACTGTCATCGTGCAAACAAACCAATCCGTGATACAACTCTCTGGTCGACCAGATATGGTTGGTCGAATGCTTAAATGGTCCATGGAGCTCTCGGAGTTCGATGTTCAGTATGAGAATAGAAAAACCCTTAAAGCCTAAGCGTTGGTCGACTTCGTCGTAGAGATGACCACTCACGATCCCCCATAGAAGGGAAACATAAGTGGGTCATCTTTGTAGACGGAGCTTCTAGCTCGACCGGGAGCAGAGCGAGAATCCTCCTCGAGAATGAAGAAGGCATTGTGATTGAACATTCCCTCACCCTATCGTTTTCCATGTCGAATAACCAGGATGAATATGAGGCCCTACTCGCAGGATTAAGGTTGGCCGAGGATCTGGGCACCCGAGAAATACAAATATTCATGGATTCCGAACTCATCGCATATCAAGTACAATGAGGATATCAGGATAAGAAAAACAGTCTCATCGAATATCTGGACCTAGCTAAAGAACGGATGAAACGGTTTGACCAGGAAGAAATCAAACACGTACCTCACAAACAGAAGACACCGGCAAACATACTCTCCAAGCTCGCGAGCACAAAAAAGAAAGGTGGGAACAAATCTGTCACCCAATAATCCCTTTCTCGCCCGAGCATTGAGAAATCTACTGCACCGCCTGAGGTGAATTTCATTGGAGACAATTCGTGTTGGATGATCCCGGTGTTTAACTTTCTCACAACGGAAGTATTGCCCACTGACCAAAAAGAGGCGATCACGACCAAACGACGAGCCTGCTCTTATGTGGTGATCGAGCGCAAACTTTATCGCCGAGGATTCTTCATCCCACTCTTGAAATGCATCGAGGAACCCAAAATCCCCGAGGTATTATGGGAAATCCACGAGGGAATCAATGCCCTACATTTGGACGGAAGATCCTTGGAACGAAAGGGGTTACGAGTAGGCTATTACTGTCCTACCATGCAGCAAGATATGAGGGAACACGTCAAAAAATGCGACAAATGTCAGACACACACGGACATGCACGTTGCACCCTCACACGAACTAAAAACACCTTCGTCCCCGTGGGCGTTCTCCTGGTGGAGAATGGACATCCTCAGAGCATTCGTGCAAGGTTCATATCAAAATAAATTCCCGATCGTGGCTGTCGACTATTTCACAAAGTGGATAGAAACCGAAGCCCTGGCCAGAATCACATCGCACAATATTCTCTGTTTCTATAAGCGATACATACTTGCCCTATTCGAAATACCATAAGCGCTTATCACCGACAACGGGACACAGTTCACTGATTAAACTTTCCAAGACTTCATCGCCAAGCTCGACACCAAACAACACTTCACTACTACCGAACACCCTCAAACAAACGGGAAAATTGAGGCCGCGAACAGAGTCATCCTGCAAGGACTTAAGCGCATATTGGGTGAAGCCAAAAAAGGGTGGGTCGAAGAACTTCACAATGTCTTGTGGGCATACCGAACAATACCACACTCGACGATTGACAAGACCCCATTTAGATTAACTTATGGTACCGAAGCAGTCATCCACGTGGAAATCATATAGCCTTCAAGGAGAACTGAAGTCCCTCTAGACGAGGAACTGAATAACAAACCCCTAAGGGAAAAGCTCAACCTAGTTGAGGAAATCCAGTCAAGAGAAGCTCTTCGTGAAGCCACACTGAAACAATAGATAGCCCTTCACCACGACACAAAAGTCATAAAGCGCAAATTCTAGGTCGGCAACCTAGTATTACAGAGAAATCAGAAAGATTCTCGTGAGGGAAATTTGGCTACCAACTGGGAAAGGGCGTACCGCGTCCGTGGAGCTACAGGCACCAGAGCATACTACCTTGAACACCTAAGTGGAGAACCACTTCCTCAACCATGGAATGCTATAAAGTTGAAACAATATTACAGCTAGGTCCTTACTAAAACATCGGGCCCTAGTAGTCGACGGGTCCTCTCCGACAAGTGACATGATGTGCTCGACCACAGAGGCATGTCGAGGTAAGGACATACCCTCCAACCACAAATGAAAGGCGGGTTTGTTGCCCATACCTAGAGCAGAACCTTAGCCCGATAGGGACACCTCGATCGAGATCCTTGTCGAAGTACCCAATAAGAAGAACACATAGCTCACGTGGGAAGTTCACGCCACGAAGTCAAGACCTTGACCGCAATCTTGACTTCATTTCTCAGATTCCTACTCCACCTCCTCGACACATTCCAACATGCGTCGATCACAATCAAGGACGAGCACAAATATCCACTCATGGAAGTACAAAATTTCATGAAATACTCAAATCAAGCACAACGACAAGCAAATATTTAACAAAATTAGTTGAGGGAAAGTCAAAGCATTTATAAATGCCGACCATGAAGGCCAGTTTTGTCCAAATAATTACAAAGATACGAGTACGCAGACCCAAATAAAAGCAATACGGGCGAAGCCCCTGTCAAATTTAAAAAACAAATGTATGGGCATACATGCCACTAAAAAAACTCAAATCTCATCCTCCCCATCACTTCCTTCCACGGGATCATCGCCCGGGGGATAAAAGATCTTACCATTAACCACCTGATTAAATGGCCTCGCACCATCGACCACTAACTCGACCCCGGGGTTAAGTATCTTGAGCTACTCCACGATTGTGTTGAAGCCGTAACTAAGAGTATCCACGATATCTTGTTTGAGCACGCGAATCTGTGCAATTAGATCTATCCTAGTTACGAGGGTTTTCTCCGTGTTAGTCTCTTCCTCATCGGGCACCACAATCCCCTCCTGCTCTTTTACCCGATCGACCAGTCACTCGTTCTCTTTATTTATGACCTCCAGTTGAGGCTGGAACTCATTCATATCTTTGAGGAGTTGGACCTGCGCCTCGTACTTCGACTCATGCTTGAGGATGTCGACCTCCAGCTTCTCATTTATCCATTGCAGCTTCTGGATCTGAGCGTAAGCTTTATCAAGGGCGACCTGGGAGCCCACGACTTCATCGTGCAGTGTCAAAGTCGTCTCGAGAAACCTCATCACGACGGCCACGTCGTCTGAAAGATTCTTTCGTTGAGTCTCTTTATCTTCAGATATGATTGCTTCCATTTCATCCTCGCGGAGATCTAGAGAAGTATCCCTGGTGAAGATGTCCTGATTGAGGTAGTAGGGAGGAAACACGTAAACTCCCCCGGCTACCCTGTCACCTTCAAGCGTACCTGCTTGGGGTCCTCCATGCGCTTCATCTTTACCGATTGTTAAGGAGGGGGAGCCTGAGTCTTCAAGAAGGAACCACTTGATCGGGCGGAAGTTTTGGCCTGCTCCTGAAGTTGAGCAGCCCGAATCTTGGGCCCTGAGGTGGAGGCATCCTTGGACTTTAGTAAGCGCTCAGAAAGGGACGCCATTCGATCTGCAATCAAAGAAGAAACTGTCAGTCACAAGACAAACATACAAAGATAAAGTCATAAGCATATCCCCTACCTAAAACCCTCTGCTCGAACCTCTGGGAATTTGAACGCGTCAGAAGCATCCTGCGAGAAACATGACTTTTTTTTCCTAGGCTCGGGCGTGCCCCAGGCCAAAGGGTCATCCGCGACAGTAGTGTCGTCCTCATGGGTGGTGGGCACGACATCTTCCTCGACTTGGTATACCATCACACCTGAAAGGAAGAGGAAAATAATGAATTCGACATCATTAAATTCACCATTCCACCGCAAATCAAGTGCAAGGGTGATGAATGCGTCGAGGAATGGACCTTAACCCAAGCCCTCGACAACCAACCCCAGAATGAGCCACGCCCTGCACGGGGACATTTGGTCGACCCAAAATCCTCCCTGCTATTCGGGGAGGAAGACCCCTACACGCATCTATGAAGTTGCACCTATGAACCTTCATGTGCATCCATGAACTTTAAGGAACACCCATGAGTATTCACAGAAGAACCCATGAATATTCATCCAGGAACTCATCCATTCATGACAAAACTAAGTATTTAATCTAAAAATTATGAGAAAAAGCGTTATCAAGAAGATATCACTTACTTGGAAGAAGATTATCTGAAGTGTTCTACGGTGGCGCTAGAATGAAGCAGATCCACAAGCGAAAGAAGAAGATGGGGAAAAGATATTGAGAATGAAAAATGAGCTTATGGATTCCCCTTTTTATAGATGGTTCTCACCTCACTAGAAAGCACGTAAAATGTCATCATTGCTAAGGCTTTTGAAATCCCCTATGAAAAGATGTCACCCCAAAACAAATGCCACGTGGGGTTGACAAGCAGCCACATGCCCACTCTTGAAGACGAACTTATCCCCGACATAATTACAAAACATTGTATATAGGAAAATTAGTGACGTTTCAAGCTCAGTAGCGGGCAAACGCGTGACCTCATGACACCGTCTTACATGCAGGCACATTTATGTTATTTTACTTCCGAAGGCAGGGTAAATGCTCGACATCAAAGCAATGCCTCATAAACGGGCACGTCAAAAAAGAATCTCAGGGAAACTCCTTGCGTCCTATAAATATATATGTCTGACGGACACCAAACCAAAGATATCAAAACCAAAGTCGATCAATGAACCACCCACTGACCTAGTCGACCATGCCGCACACATGTTTTCTGAATCCTTGACACAAGTCAACGAGTTATCCCTGAAGGAGTTGGGCAATTTCCCCTTTCGGACGATGTTTCCCCGACAGTGGAGCTGAACTTAAGTCATCACCCTTTCATCTAAGGGCAATAACTTAGGGGCTCCTATTCTGGACTGGGCCGACACTTGCCCCACTGTTGGGGAGGCCCAACCAAACGCCTTTACCAAAGGTCCAAAAGAATACAACCCAATCTTAGGACCTTTGGTGTTGTACCCCAAAATTTATCCTTCCATTTTCTTCAAGAGATTCTCATGAGATCTCCATTTGCTCAAAACTACTCAAGAGTTGACTGGACAAATCTCCTCCTAAGCAAGGGTTTACAACTAGGGTTTTGCGCTTCTCAAGGAAGATTGAGTTGTAAGGGTCTCAAATGACTTTCATGTTTCATCATAGGTCCTCAATAGTTCTTATGTCAAGTTTCAAGTCTTGCATCACATGTTTGCTCAGTCAATGACTCAGAAGATTGAAAGTCAATTGTATTGGGTAAAAGTCAACTGTGGTAAACATACAATCAAGTATCAAGATTTTTGGTCAACATCAACCTTTTGAGATTATATTCATAGTTTAATCAAGGGTTGATCATGATTCCTCAAGGAAAACCCTCAAATCATCAAAGGTCAAAAAATTGCCAAATTAGGGTTTTGATTGAAGATGACTGATCATTGACTTTTGGAATAGTGCATGACCTAATGGCTTGAAGCATGATCTCAAGAGCTCAAAAATAACATCTTGACCTAATTACATGGCTCAAGACATTTCCAAAGATACAAGTGATTGATATTTGAGGAATTGAATCAATTGATTAAAAGTCAACAGTCACACAAAAGTCAAACTTTGACTTTTTTGGTCAACATTGGAATTCAAAAATGAAGAATCATCAAGATATTCAAAACTGTCAAACTTGATCATCAAGAATAAAAAAAAGTCAACAAAAGTCAAAATTTGGAAAATTTTCGAACACTTAGAAAAAATTCTAAGTGTTTTGTCCTTAACAAAGTCACCACTTCATGGCCATTTTCACTAAGATCCAAGTTGTTTCAAAGAAAACTTTCAACATGAAATTTGTAGGGATTGATGAATTCTAAAGCTTTTTTAATGAGGGTTGATCTTCAGAAAGTACTTAGATTAAGAGATATGGGCCCATGAAGTTCTGAGTATTTTTATCCAACACTTAGAAAATTTTTTAACAAATTTTGATCAGCTTTTTATCTCAACTTCTTGGCAAATTTTTACCAAGTTCTCATTTAAGTTATCCAAAGTGGTCAACATGAAAGTTTAAGATCATGTTCTAAGCTTTCCAAAATGTCACAGAGTATAAGAAGATCATGCTTGAGCTAGGAGATTCGAAGAGATGAAGTTGGCATTTCATTCTTAAAATTATAGGTCATTTATTTGATGAACATATAGCCAAATCTCAAAACCTTGCTACTCAATATAACTTTTCAGGTCTATTAGCTTCAAAATCTATCCATAATCAGAAGATTGCACTTGCTTTATGGCTATTATCCAACTGGTTCAAGTTTTAACCAAGACATTTTTCTATTTTGAGAAGAAAGGCAAGACTTCCATTTTGATAAAGCATGCTTTTGAAAAATGTCAATGCATTAAGCTAATGTTTATATTTGATCACAAGCAAGCTCAAAAGCATGGAACAAAACCTCTGCACTCAACAACTTCATACCATGTTTGTACTTAAACATTGAAACCATGGAAACTCATCCAACTTGATTTCTCACTTTCAGCCAAACCATAGCATGCTATCTTGAAAATATGGTTACTTGAGTCTTTCAAACATCTTGCCTATAAATAAAGAGGTCATTAGCAAGCCATATCACGAATGGACAAGCCTTCTATACCTCTCATACTCTCAAAAATCACAATTGTCCATAAAACCTCCATTTTTGAGCTTTGAAGTCCAAATCTTCGAATCTCTCAAACCTTGCAAGTTTTGTCCAAACAAATCATCCTAACACTTCATAAACATCATATAAAACTCATACACACCCTTGTTACACTTCTTTAATCACTTCATCATCATACACTATTTCCACTTTTCACCATTGCAACTTGACTTGGTTGAGGTAATTCAACCACTTTCAGCATAAAGTAAGCATTGGAACACATTTAAGCAGGTCCCAACAAGCTTAAATCATCATCACATTGCTTCTGAAAGTCGTGTAAAGGGCATTGGATTTTCACTTCAAGAGGTAAGTTTTCCAAACTGTGATATCTTGATACAAGCATCTTTAGTGCATACATTCTAAAGCAATATATATATATATATATATATATATATATATATATATATATATATATATATATATATATATATATATATATATATATATATATATATATATATATATATATATATATATATATATATATATATATATCCTAAAGCTAACCATATCATTAGTTTTCATTAATTTTGCTCATGGAGTGAGAATCAAATCTCTGACCAGTTAGGTTTCATTTTGGGTAATGAGTAAAATTCTTTTTAATCTTTGAGTGTTAATTAAAGTTAATGGCCTGGTTGAATTCATGGTGAAATTTAGAACAACTTTCATGTTTACATTTTTTAAAATGGTTGACAAATGGAAGAGTTTGATATTCATCAATGGTGATGTTGTTGTCTGCGCGCGCGAGGAAGAAGAAGATAGCATTTTCAAATTTGAAAAATGAGTTTGTAATATATTTATTGGGTGATGTTTCATAACCGGATGAAACAGCCACCCCAGTGGTAAAACAAGCGCGTTATGACCTGAGGGACCTGGGTTTGAGCCCTTGCGGTACCCTTTTATTTTTCACATATTTATTTCTTTTAGGTTCAGTGTAAACAGGTCCAACATGCACACCATGCATCCTCAACATTCAACCACTTGATCTCAATCAATCCAGACTTGATGCTACTGGAGATTTCCCCCACGGTGCACCTTATTGAGCTGCCCACACTGAATCACACAGGCGCCTGAGCTTAAGGTGTTTGGGCCTCACAAACTTCTGATTCCATACCCCTCATTCAGCTTACAACATAGGCCGATTAATGTTCTTTTCTTTTGTTTGTTTTAATTTAATTTTATCCTTTTTTTAATTTATTTTTTTATTTAATCAACAAAAATCATAAAATCATAAAAAATTTAGATTTAGGTTTTTAATTAATTAATTTAATTTTTTATAATTAAAATTAATTTAATTTAATCACCTTGTTTTATTTTAAATGATTAGTTTGCAAATTAGCTAAGACTTAGATTTTATTTTTATTAATCACTTCCAAATATTTTTTCTAAATTAAAACAATAAAAATATTTTCTTAAACCCTTAGAATTTTTTAGGTCTTAAATATTTTTCCTCTTCATCATCTCCGCGCGTTTGCTTATTTTTCGCATTTATATAATTATTGTAACTTCTCAATTGTCTGTAATAGCTTTAATTAGGGTTTACTGCTTTTCATCCCCATTCAAAATTTGTTCCCCCATTCCCGAAGTGTTGTAATAGCGTAGCACATTTAATTTTCGCAATTTACTGTTTTCCTTATTACGGTTAGTAATTAGGGTTTGTATGGCAAGATTAAAATCAGACGATAGCAAAACCCTAATCTCAAGATACTTGAAATCGAAACAATTCACACACGCGCACCTCTAGGGTGACCCTCAATTGTTTCCTCGGATTAAACATTCATGTCCCTCGAATGTGGAATGCTTTAACAAAGACCCTCAGTTAAATGATCGTAGTCCCTCGATGACCCTTCGATGTTGCCTTCGGTAAACGATCTTAGTCCTTTACGATAATTGCTAAAGCGTCCTACAAGTTGCCTTCTATAACTGTACGATGACCCACACTTGTCCCTCACATTCAACGACAAGGCTTCCTACTAACTAATGGTAGGATGTCATTATCTAAAGGAGGAGGAAAAGAACAAAGACCATTGAGTAGGTAGATCGCTCGTAATCGCTTACTCACAAACAATTTCTACACTTCATACTTTAAAAACAACTACTTTCAAAACGCTTTATAAACACTCTTGAGGATTGATACAAGGGTTATTATAAAGCATACTACCTTACATTATCATTTTCAAAACATCTTTTCACAAAATAACACTTCCTTTCAACAAATATTTTCAAAACAAACATTTTGTATACATTCTCAAAGATATGAGAATCATTACAAAATTTCCGTACTTAGGCATTTTTAAAATATTTTCAAACATACATAAACACAAAGCATTTCAAAAAGTGAGCTAGCAATTAAGAGCCAGTAGATAACTACAGATGAAAAGGGTGCTAACACCTTCCCTTTTCATAACCTACCCCCCGAATTCATAAAATTCTCAAAAGGTCTTTCATATTATTTTCACCCTTTCCTTTATTGGATAAAAGAAAATTCGGTGGCGACTCTTGCTATCCACAAAATTTGCGATGAAATGAAAAACCCAAAAGTCAGTTCTCCCACTGTATAGAACTAGGGACTCTACTGGGGAAATAACTAAAAGTGGGGTTACCTTTAGAGCTAGTTCACCTTTATTACTTTACTTGCTTGCTTTGTATGTGTTATATTTCGGGATATGCTTGGGTTTATTTCTTGTATAGATCATATACCCGAATATTGGGGCATTTTAGGTAAGTAGCAATAGATCGTGAAAACTGTACGGCATAGACCGATATGGTTGAAACGATGGCTACATTAGTGCGACACATTGGTTTGTGCTGGTGTCCCTTGAGCCAGTCAAGGATAATGTTGGGCTTTCGCATAATGTCATAAACACTAACTGACCGTAGATCCTTAGTTGACACAACTTAGCCATTAGAAAGTAGTGAGATAGTCGACTTTGGTGCAGACTGAAGTTGGTTGATACTCGATACTACACTCATTAAGATTGGACTCTCAGGATATTTCAGTCACAAATCAGATGCTTTTGCTGAAACAATGCCTGAGAGAAAGATCAGTGATATTGAGGCTCCTAGAACCCAGTTACTTCTTTTAGGACATGTTAAGCCAACTAAAACTTCAAGAGGGTACTTACCTACAAACTCCATTCAAGCTTAAACCTAAGGCCTTGTTTGTTTTTCTTGTGTATGATTTATTGTTCGAACATGACATCATGACATCATTATACATATCATTTTCATTAACCATTTCAAGGACCTAGGGATTTATCTTTGTTATGTTTTGTAGGTTATGGCCTCCGCTCGCAGAAATAATATTCGGATCAGTTTTGTAAGGATACCTTCTCAACTTAAGGAGTTATTCTCAAAAGTTCCTGAAAGTTCTCCATTCATCAAAAGGCATGGTCGACTACTCAATTTGGTTACCTCGGGTTTTGAAGAAGATATGGTGAGTGTTCTATTCCAGTTCTTTGACCCTGCACATCACTGCTTCACCTTTCTTGATTATCAGTTGGTACCCACAATGGAAGAGTTTTCTCAATTACTGGGAATACTTGTTCTCAATCAAACACCTTTCACTGGTTTAGAGAAAGATCCACAACCTGAAGAAATTGCAGCAGCCTTACATCCGAAGCGGTCTGACATTATATCTAATTGGGAAACAAGAAGTGGAGTCAAGGGTTTTCTTGCTAAATTTATGTTAGAGAATGCTCGGATGTTTTTGGATGCTATGTTTTTTCAATATTTCTAAGAAATCTTGGCTTTGTTGATTTATGGTTTGGTGTTATTCCCTAATCCAGACCAACTCATAGATGTGAATATCATCAAAATATTTCTTTCTCATAACCCTGTGCCTACCTTGATCGAAGACATTTTGCATTCTCTTCACACTCGTACTATGAGGAAGTGACGGACTCTTATGTGTTTCATACCTCTTCTATCAAGGTGGTTTATTTCGTACCTTCCCTGATCAGTAATAAAGAATGAAAAAGGTATGAGGTGGTCTCAAAGGATGATGTTGCTTTCTCATTCGGATATTTATTGGTGTTTGTTGTACCCCAAAATTTGCCCTCCCATATTCTTCAAAATTTGCAAAGAGCATTCTTCAAAATTCCCCAAGGGTTGCACAGTTCAAGGGCCTCCTAACAGTCAAGAACTAGGGTTTTGGTTCTGGCAAAGTAATTGAAGTTTCCAAGGGTCCAATCAAGTACCACATGCCTATAAACATGGTCAAGCATCCTCATACCATGTTTCAAGACTTACAGCACAAAATTGCACAGTCAAAAACCCTAATTGCACTACAGTCAACTGCAGGGGAAAAATGGTCATTTGACAGTCAAAAGTTCAAATTTTTGGTCAACATATCATTTTGAAGCCATAAACATCATTTGATCAATGCTTGATCATGATTCTCAAAGTATGGCTCAAAAAGTCTCAAGATGCAAAAGTTTCCATATTTGGACAGTTGAAAAAGTCAACTGTAACTTGACCAAGGCATAACTTCCACATGGTTTATCAGAAAAATTCCATCCAAATCTCATTTTGAAGAGAAAGACATTTCCTACAACTCCTCTTCACACTTCAAGTCCAAGAAATGCTCTCAAAAAAAGTTATCAATTTCAACATTATAGGTCATTTTCAAAAGTCAACAAAAAGGGACTTTAAGTCAAAGGCCATAACTTGAGATTGGTAAATCCAAATGACATGGGACCAAAGGCATTGGTTAGAGGACTTCAAGACCTTTCCAAAATGTCCAAGAACATGATCAAATCTTAAAAATTGAACAAGATATGCCTTGTGGAAGTTGGGAAATTTTTGGGTATTTTGAAAAGTCAACTTTGCTTCAAATGCCTTAAAATTGCTAATGGGCCACATTTTCTTCCAAGATTCATCATCCAAAGCATATGCACGACCATTTGGCCCAAAGGGGATTTATTTCATCATTTTTATTATTTATTTGAATTTTTAATTACAAATAATTCATTTAATTAATTAAAATATGGAAAAAATACTAAACAAATGTAAGTGAATCTTTTTATGCAGTATAATCACTCATGATTCACTCAAGATTCGTGCACAACTCAAATTGGGAAGATTGGCTATGATTGACATCAAAATCACATGGAAAAAGATTGAAAAATATGCCATGAAAATCAAATATTGTTCTCATCAAAGCAAAGATCTTTTGATTGAAAACTCAACCCTAATTCATTCCATACATAAGCCAGAAGCTAGACCTAAAGCCAAGGACCTCTAAGCTGCGCCCCATCTGAAGAACCAAGTTTGCATTTTTACCAAAAAAATCAAAAACTGAAAACTGCCTTGGAGGACGATTCAAAGGAGAATATTGATCCCATTAGCTTGCCAAGACATCATTGAACCTGACTGAACACTTTTCCACGTCCATAGCACCCAGAATTGGTATATAGAACTCAAAGTTTTTTCACGTTTTATGCATATTTGTGTTTCAATTTTTAAGCATCCTCATTGCATTTTCTTTATTGATTTATGTTAATTGAACCATTCTGAATCTAACCATATTGTTTAATTGAGTTTTGCTTGCCTATACGCGAAATCACCATGGGAGCATTTTAGGGTTGCAGGGACCTTCAAAGAGGGCTTCGTCCATATGGAAAAATTGAACCATAAGAATTATACCATTGAACTCGTGACGTTCTCCTGAATCTAAAACATCCCTCGCGCTTTTTTTATATGCAGCCAATTTCTATTCGCTATTTTTTAGCACTTCAGATTGTGGGGGTTCAAAACCCCCGCTATTTGATGTTCTTTTTTCAGGTCAAAACGCATGGACGAGGAAGAAGATCAAGTGGCATGATATGGTTGGTCTATTCAAAGAGTGGCGCGCGTTTTGCTGACTCAGACCACTAACGTTTGTCTTTTCTTATAATAATCATGGTCCATATAATATACAAAGTGCGTTAACAGCTCCATTGGTCAGGCGTTGCATTGGTAAACTCTGGGACCTGGGTTCGATTCCCAGGTCCCCCCTCTCTCCATGTTATTTTTCTGACTATATTTGCATGCAGCTCTCTCTCCAAGCGTCCACCATACGCTCACAATCCAGGCACGCCACTTGTCCCATAATCCTAATCCAAAGGCCAATGTTTGAAGAGTACCATGGGCACCAGTCAACGCATACGTACGTGGCTCAGAAAAGTCAACAAGGCCAGGGTTTCAATGGGCCAAAAATGCTGATGATACCTCCCAATTGGGGTCAACACCCCCCAAGGGTTTGCAATTCTTTTCTTTTTTTTATTTTCCATTATTTGTGTTAATCCAATTATTTCTTTTTTAATTCTTTAAATTAATATATTTTCATAACATAAAAATAATAAAAAAATCAGAAAGACAAAATAAAATATATTTTATTTAAATGTTATTTTTGTAAATAAATCTTGTTAATTAATTTAGTTCTTTAATTCTAGGATTAATTTTGTCATTTTTTTCATAAACTTAAAAATTGTAGAATTAGGGTTTTAATCACTTTCATCTTTTTCTTTTCTTTTACCATATTAATTATTAATTATTATTTTTTTGTAAATAAAATTGCATTAATTAATTAGGTTAATTCTAGGTTTAACTTTAACATGTTTTTTTAATAATTTAAAAATAGCTAGAATTAGGTTTTAAATTCCATTAATTCTTATTAAAAAAATCCATAAATACAAAAAACTCAAAAAAATCTTTTCTTTTATTTAATTAATTTGTTAATCGTAATTTAATTTCATTAAAAAGGGTCCAACGCCCTCACATTCGAACGTAATTCCAATTCGCGCATTTTATTCTTATTTCTTTTTCTTATAATATTCATGTAATTCTCCCAAAGCCGTGTAAATTAAACATTTATATTTCTCTCATCTTTATTTTATTTTAAATCGGGTCCTGGATTTAATTTGGCGATGTGGACCCGCGCCTTTGTAATAGCGTATGAACTTTTAATTCTCGCATCTTTTTAACTGTTAATTTGCATGCAAGAATGAATGTTAAAATAAAAACAAAAGCGTAGATCACCTATGACATGAACAAGATAAATGCAAATGAACATGACACACAAATCACACACAACCCCTAGGGTACGCCTCACTATTGCCTTGCCCCTCGAAAGGTGATCGTCGAGTAGAAGATGTTTTAGTAAGTCCTCATGATCTGGGAACCTGGCATGAGGGTAGCTTCTAAGGTGTCTTCCCATTGCTCCGGTGATCACCATGTCCCGAACCCTCGAATTGACCCGAATACCTCCAACGGTGGTGCTACCTACCTCTCAATGGTGGGATGGCACTACTTTAAGGACATTTACACAGACGAATTCCTTAGGGTAGGTAGACGACTCTAGATACTTGCTCTAATTTCAAAACAAATCAAAAATACTTTTCACACCGACACCTTTTCAAAAAGCTTTCGAAAGCAATTTTTTCAAACACTCTTGAGGACCGATACAAGAGTCGAACTGAAATTTTCAAAGAAACTTTTTAAAAAACCCACAGTTGAAAAGCAAACAAACCAATTTTGAAAACACAAATGAGCAAGTATCTAAGAGCCCATGGATAACCATGGATAGAAAGGGTGCTAACACCTTCCCTTTCTATAATCTACCTCCCGAACCGAGAGCAATCTCTATAAGGAATTTTTCTGTGCTTTTGTCCTTTCCATTTGGAGAAAATAAAAGACGGTGGCGACTCTTGCTTCCGTGACATTTCGCGAAACAGCGTCAAACAGTCAGTTCCAGATCCACCGATCACAGAACTGGCGACTCTGCTGGGGACCTAAACTTAAAGTGAGGTGTACCTTAGGGTTAGTTCATAACTGTGTTTTCAATTGTATTGATTTGCTTGCTTTAAATTGTGGGACTGTCTTGGGAGTTCTATAGATCCTAACCCGGATCTGGGGATACCTTCTTAGAAAGTAGCAACAAGGTTGTGAGGGAACTGTGCGGGGTATACCGACATGGTTGAAACAGTCTGCTACATTGATGTGGCACTTTGGTGTGTACCGGTAACCCTTGAGTTCAGTCAAGGAGAGTACGGGGCCTCCGCGTGGTGTCGTGAAGCATCAACATACCTTAGGAACCTTAATTGAACTATCTTGGCCTCTTTAGGGTAGTGAGATAACTGACTTTGGTGCAGTCCGAGGTTGGTTGATACTCGATACTACACTCAATTGAGGGTTGCTTTCCTGGAATATTTCGGTCGCCAGTTCAGTGGCTAAATCGAAACGATGAACAATGAAAGCAATCCAGTGATATTGGGACCCTTAGAACCCAGTTACTTCTAATAGGACAGGTTGAGCCCACCAACTTCAAGAGGGTAATACCCAGACCCCATGCTGGCCTAAACTCTAAGGGCTTGTCTTGTGTGACTTGTGTGCCTTACATGTTTGCCTTTGTAAATATTTGTGGTGTGTTTAATCATAGCATCATGACATCATCCAGCATCATATGCATTTACTAACCATTTCAGGGGTTCGAATCTTCATCTTTGTTCTTTGTTTTATAGGACATGGAAACTGTTCGCAGAAAGACAATTCAAATTAGCCTTGTAAGGATCCCTCCTCAGCTTAAGGAGCTTATATCCAGGATTCCCGAGAGCTCTTCATTCAGTGAGAGACATGGAAGACTCGTCAGCTTGGTCAACACCAACATTGAGGAAGACATGATAAAGGTCCTGTTCCAATTCTTTGACCCTCTGCATCACTGTTTCACCTTCTTGGATTATCAGCTGGTACCTACATTGGAGGAGTTCTCCCGGCTCCTGAAGATCCCTATCCTTGATCAACTACCCTACAACGGTACAGAAAAGGAACCCAAGCTTGAAGAGATTGCTAAAGCCTTGCACCTACAATCATCTGACCTCAAGGGACATTGGGAAGTTAGAAGTGGTATCAAAGGGTTCTTATCCAGGTTTCTGTTTGAAAAGGCCCATGAATGTTGGAACTCCCTTGACTTACGAGCTTTTGAAGAAGTTGTGGCCCTCCTTGTCTATGGTTTGGTGTTGTTCCCTAACCCAGATCAGCTTATAGATATCAGTGCTGTCCAGATCTTCATGTCCAGGAATCCTATACCTACGTTGCTGGGGGACATCCTTCACTCATGTTACACTCGAACCATGAGAAAAAGAGGTGTCCTTATGTGCTGCACTCCTCTCTTGGGAAGGTGGTTTATTTCGCACCTTCCACAATCAGTTTTGAAGAACGGACGGGGTTTGAGATGGTCACAACGGTTGATGACTCTTACACATGCAGACATACATTGGTGCCCCCGGTCCAGAGAGGATGTCACTATCATTGATCGTTGCGGGGAGTACCCTAATGTTCCTTTACTTGGAATCAGAGGAGGTATTACTTACAATCCATGCCTGGCTTGGAGACAGTTTGGTTATGCGCGGAGGGATGGTCCTCATGACATGTTAATTCCTGACATAGTCTTTGACTTCGACAACGATGCACAAGGACTTCGCCAGAGATTTATCAGAGCTTGGAGGATGCCCAGTAGGATAGAAAGCAAGACACTGGGGCACAGGAATTCCATCCCATTGGAACCTTATCTCAAGTGGGTACGAGTCCGCTCCTAGAAATTAGTGATGCCTTATCCTCATATGCTCCCAGTAATCAAAGAGCCAGTCTTGGAAGGAGAAGTGTCCTACACCATTCAGCATCCTGACATGCCTACATCCTGGGGAGAGATGCAGAAGAGCTGGATCCAGCTTAAGGAAGAACGGAATTCTCTTGAGACCAGTCTACATGCTAGTGAAAAGAAGGTCCTGGAGCTCACTCGCCTATTGCATGAGGAGAGGAATCTCAACACCTACATAGCTCCAAAGAGGATGCGTAGTGTCTTTTGAGATTGATTTGCTTTGTAATTTGTGCCCATGAGGCTTTGATGTACTGAACAATTATTTCCTTAATGATAACGTGTGTTCCTTTTTGTCTACAACAAATTTGAACTTTCGAACCCTTGAATGCATTGCATAAACACATATCATTCATCATGTGCATAGCAGGTTTTCTTCTTTTCAGGTTGCTTACCGTTCTTCGCTGTTTATTTCAGCATCATGAATCCTGACTCATCATCAACTGAGATGTCTATCAAGGATCTTCAGGCGCAGAATGCGCAATTTCAGGAACTAATCATGGGTTTGGCTCAGGGCCAAGAAGAGCTGAAGGCTCTGCTCCTGAAGAAGGAGAAGAAGAAGAAGAAGAGAACTGTTCTTTTTAACTCGGGCCGAAGGTTTGGCAACACTCTGCAGAATGAAGAGGCTGGTTCTTCTATAGGCAAGAGTAGTCCCCAAGGGGGAAAAGGTCCTAGTCCGGTAGTCTCTGACAACGAGACTGATTTTGATGAAGAACAGTATCCTCCGGCTGAAGACCGGTACAAGCAGTTGGAGGACAGACTGAATGCGATGGAGATCCAACAAGTGCCTGGGCTGGATTTTAGAGACTTGGGTTTGTCTACTGGTGTGATTATTCCTCACAAGTTTAAGGCACCATCTTTCACCAAATATGACGGGGCGTCTTGTCCCAAGCTACACCTCAGATCGTATGTGCGGAAGATTCAGCCGTACTCGGTGGACAAGAATTTGTGGATCCACTTCTTCCAGGAGAGTCTTTCAGGGACTCATCTCGAATGGTTCTATCAGCTGGATGGGACCAAGGTTCGTAACTGGGAGGAGTTGGCTACTTCTTTCTATAAGCAGTATCAATATAATGCCGACCTTGCCCCTACACGTACCCAACTCCAGGGTATGTCGCTAGGTTCAAGCGAAGGTTTTAAAGAGTATGCACAGAAGTGGAGGGATCTGGCTGGCAGGGTGCAGCCTCCGTTGACTGACCGGGAGTTGGTAGACATGTTCTTGGGGACCCTATCTGGGCCATTTTTCAACCATCTTATCGGTAACTCGTCTGCAGGGTTTACTGATCTTATTCTGACTGGAGAGAGGATAGAGGCTAGGATGAAGTCCGACAAAATTCAGAAGGGTGCATCTGCAAGTTCTAAGAAGAAGCCCTTTAAGAAGGAGGCCAGTGCGGTATATGGCTCTAGAAGACAAGAGAAACCTGAGCGCCGCCAATCCGTCAACGCGGTGATGATTGCTAAGCCTGCTGCCGCTCCTCGGCAAACCAATCCTCAAAGGGCTGAAAGACCCAGGAGGGAGTTTACCCGTTTGAGTATGACTCTATCACAAATCTTGCCACAGTTGCTGTTCACCAACCTAGTGACTGTCAGGGAGGCCCCGAAAGTTGTGAATACTGCCTCTCCAAAATACAATCCAAATGCCCGCTGTGCTTATCACTCTGATAGCCTGGGGCATTCCACTGATGACTGTTGGGCATTAAGGAATAAGCTACAAGACCTTATTGATATAAAGGAGGTACAGTTTGAGGCATCTGAGAAGCCTAATGTAGTGACAGCTCCCCTGCCGGCTCATGGAGTGAATGCTATTGGGGATGAGGATGAAGTGGACGAAGCTGAGTTCGACAGCTGGATTTACCCGGCAACCGACAGTGAACCTAGAAATTGGATTGCAAAGGACAACCTACTTGTTACTTTTGTTACGCAGTAATAAACTTCTCTGTTTTGTTACTTGCAATAAACAATTAAAAACTCTATGGCCCGGTGTCTTACCCGAGACACCGTTGGCTTCATTTGTGAGGGCATATAAATTGTCATTTCATATATCATGAATAAAGATCTTGGACATTTTCTCGCACTTCAAATCTTATGCTCCTTTTCTGTCTTTCCTTCCTTTATATATTTCAAAATAGCTGTATTTACACACACTCACTCATACAGGTTTCAATCCACTCTGGATCTCATTGGTAACGACTCTGCTACTGCCAGTTATGACTTCGAAAATCCGATCAACTTAGCCGAAGACGAAGGTGAAGATGATTGCGAAGTGCCTGGCGAGCTTGCAAGACTGTTACTCCAGGAAGAGAGGGCAATTCAACCACATGAAGAGCCAGTGGAAACAATAAATCTGGGTACTGAGGCAGACAGAAAGGAGGTAAAGATTGGTGCCAACCTAGAGCTCAGCGTGAAGCAACGGTTGACTCAGATGCTACATGATTATATGGAGATCTTTGCCTGGTCCTACGAAGACATGCCCGGGCTGGATACCGATATTGTGGTCCATCACTTGCCTACTAAGGAAGACTGCCCTCCGGTTAAGCAAAAGTTCCGCCGTATGCGTCCAGAGATGTCTGAGAAGATCAAAGCCGAGGTTATGAAACAGTTTGATGTCGGGTTCCTTGCAGTGACTTCTTACCCTCAGTGGGTTGCTAATGTGGTGCTGGTACCAAAGAAGGACGGTAAGGTCAGAATGTGTGTCGATTACAGGGATCTGAACAGGGCCAGCCCCAAAGATGACTTCCCCCTACCTCACATTGATGTCCTTGTTGACAATACAGCTCAGCATAAGGTGTTCTCTTTCATGGATGGTTTTTCAGGTTATAATCAGATCAAGATGGCACCTGAAGACATGGAAAAGACTACCTTTGTTACTTAGTGGGGCACTTTCTGCTACAAGGTTATGCCTTTTGGACTGAAGAACGCTGGGGCAACCTACCAACGTGCCATGGTTGCTTTATTTCATGACATGATCCATCATGAGATAGAAGTGCATGTTGACGACATGATTGCAAGGTCCCAGACTGAGGAAGAACACCTTGATCATCTGCAGAAGTTGTTTGACCGGTTGAAATTGTACAAGCTGAGGTTGAACCCGAACAAGTGCACCTTCGGGGTAAGATCTGGAAAGTTGCTAGGCTTCGTTGTAAGTGATAAGGGTATTCAAGTGGACCCTGCCAAGGTTAAAGCTATTCAAGAGATGCCAATTCCTAAGACAGAGAAAGAGGTCAGAGGCTTTTTAGGACGCCTGAATTACATTGCTCGATTCATCTCACACCTGACTGCTACCTGTGAGCCAATCTTCAAGCTGCTGAAGAAAGATCAGGTGGTACGTTGGAATGATGAATGTCAGGCTGCTTTTGACAAAATCAAGGAGTATCTCCAAGAACCACCCATCCTTATGCCACCGGTTGAAGGGAGACCTCTGATACTATACCTGACAGTACTTGACAACTCAATAGGGTGCGTGCTGGGGCAGCATGACGAGTCTGGCCGAAAAGAGCATGCCATTTATTACCTTAGCAAAAAGTTTACCGACTGTGAGACCCGATACTCACTGCTTGAGAAAAATTGCTGCGCTTTGGTATGGGCTGCTCGCCGGCTGAGACAGTATATGCTGACTCACACTTCCTTGTTGATCTCAAAGATGGATCCTATAAAGTATATATTTGAAAAGCCTGCTCTGTCTGGGAGAATAGCAAGATGGCAAATAATCTTAACGGAATACGACATCCAGTACACGACCCAGAAAGCCATCAAGGGAAGTGTATTGGCAGACCACTTGGCACATCAGGCAGTAGACGACTATCAGTCAATGAACTTCGAGTTTCCGGACGAGAGCATCATGATTGTGACTGATTGTGAAGTACCTGGACCGGATGAAGGACCTGAGGAAGGATCCCGATGGTCTATGCACTTTGACGGAGCCTCCAACACTTTGGGTAACGGTATTGGCGCTATAATCATATCCCCTCAAGGCACTCATACTCCACTCACTGCCCGACTATGTTTCAATTGTACCAACAACATGGCGGAGTATGAGGCCTGCATCATGGGTCTTCAAGCTGCGATCGACTTAAGGATCAAGTTTCTGAGTGTCTTCGGAGATTCCGTTCTCGTGATCAATCAGATCAAAGGAGAGTGGGATACGAAACATCCGAATCTTATTCCTTACAGAGAATGTGTGTTGACATTGATCCCCCATTTCACAGAGATAACTTTTGAACACTTCCCAAGAGAGGAGAATCAGTTGGCGGACGCGTTAGCTACGATGTCTTCTATGTTCAAAGTCAAATGGGACAATGAGGCTCCCCGGATCATTACCTGGAAACTGGACGAACCTGCATATTGTTGTGATCTTGAGGCTGAGATAGTAACTGAGAAACCCTGGTATCATGAGGTGAAGAGGTATCTGGAAGCTCAAGAATACCCTGAAGGTGCATCTGTCAATGACAAGAAGTTTCTGAGAAGGTTCGCTGCGAAGTTCTTCTTCAGCAATGGCATTCTGTACAAGCCAAACCATGATTCGACCTTACTACGTTGTGTGGATAAGACATAAGCAGAAAGGATCATGGAAGAGCTACATGAAGGGACCTTCGGAACACATTCCAGTGGACACACTATGGCGAAGAAAATCCTTCGGGCAGGGTATTTCAGGTCCACAATGGAAGCAGACTGCTACCAACATTCTCGGACATGCCATAAATGCCAGATATATGCAGACAAGGTGCATGTTCCTCCAGTTCCTCTGAATGTTATGACTGCGCCTTGGCCGTTTTCAATGTGGGGCATAGACATGATCGGTGAGATTAAACCTACGACATCTAACGGGCATCGCTTCATCCTGGTAGCGATTGATTACTTCACGAAGTGGGTTGAAGAAGCTTCCTACGCTACGGTAACCAAGACTATTGTGGCACAGTTCATTCGGCATAATCTGATCTGTCGATACGGCGTCCCAGAAAGAATTATTACAGACAACGGTACCAATCTTAATAACAAGATGATCACTGAGCTCTGCGAGCAATTTAAAATACAGCACCACAACTCTTCTCCTTACAGACCGAAGATGAATGGGGCTGTAGAAGCAGCAAATAAGAATATCAAGAAAATCGTGCAGAAGATGACAGTGACTTATAAAGATTGGCACGAGATGTTACCGTTCGCTCTACATGGATACCGTACCGCAGCCAGGACGTCAACCGGGGCAACTCCTTTCTCCTTGGTCTATGGTATGGAGGCAGTCTTACCGATCGAAGTGCAAATACCCTCTCTCCGGATAATGAAGGATGCAAATCTGAACGAAGATGATTGGATCCAGACACGACTTGATCAATTAAACCTTATTGATGAAAAGAGGCTTGCTGCTATCTATCATGGTCAGACGTATCAGAAACGGATGATCAGGGCATTTAACAAAAAGGTCAGACCACAGGAATATCAAGTTGGGGATCTGGTAATCAAGCGAATCATCCTTCCTCAGAGTGATCCGAGGCGAAAATGGACCCCTACGTACGAAGGGCCATTTGTGGTTAAACATGTGTTCTCAGGAGGAGCCATGATTCTAACCAACATGGATGGTGACGACCTTCCTCACCCCGCCAATGCAGACATAGTAAAAAGATACTACGCATGAAAAAGACCCGCTAGGTTGACATACCTAGGCAAAAAATTAGGGCTTCCCGGCGAACCAAAAGGGTTCGGGCAAAATGAAGGGATGAAATGAAAAAAAAATTTGTACACCCGGCAAGTCGAAAACCTGAAAAGGCGGCTTGGGCAAAAATGGGTATCCCGGTGGACTGAAAACCCGAAAGGGCGGTCCAGGCAAAAGTTAGGGATAAAGCGTAATACTATGTCTCATTGGATCACTTTGCATCCAGAATCTGGTATCTACATCAAGTTCAGACGGCATCGATCAGTCAGCTTCATCTTCAACTAAGGTCATCAAGTGATGAGACGCTCGGAGATATAAAGGCAATAGCAGAGTTGAAACCCAGTGGATCATTCATTTCACACAGCTGTTTTATTTTCTCTTGTACAAAATTGTATAAACTCTTTTGTTCGGCGGCATTCTCTTACTAGGACGTCAGCCTCTTGTACATAAACGCCTATTTTACAGGCAAATTCAAAAAATCAATACAAATATACTTTTCAGTTAAAATTGCCAATTGTTTTTCCTTTTCTGTTTTGTTTTGCGAAGAACGTCCAAGGTTCAATTTGTGATATATGCATTGACAATAATTTGCTAACTCATGAATATTTGCATACGAAACAAAGGATTAATTACAGGTAACATTAGAAACAGGGGCAATAAAGAGTTGTCTAAGCGATCTAATTGTTCCGTCCACCAAGGTACCAAGGTAGGTTCAGCTGAAGAACACAACCAGTATATCTTAATTCCCCAAAGAGTGAGTCAGCAAGACAATATACTCACCCCAAGCTATATTATCAAACCTTAAGGAAGTTGGGTATCCTCCAGCAGATCTCAACATTCCCCAGCACATCATACGGACATTCTTAACAAGCATCCCCGGCAGCCTTGACCTAAAGATTGTTCCCCGGAGGTATATCAAACATTCAGTGGAGTCACTTCCCCCAATACAATTCAAAACTTCCCCAGGAGAGTCTAATCCAGTTTCCCCAGGAAAGTTGGAATCCATCTCCCCAAGCAGCAAGCTTATCCCCAGTAGATTCTGGAAGCTTATCCTCGCAGAGCACGAACGCGTCTCCCGGCTTTATTCAAAGAGTTATTTCCCTACCAGGATATAACTGGGTTATCCTCAGCCAAAAGCCACAGAAAGATCGTCCTCGACGAAGTCTTCTTATCCCCAGCGAGGTCTATTAACACTTCCAACACAACAATGGTATCCCCAGCGAAGTTACCATCAACATTTCAGCAAAGTATCTCTCTCCCCACAGAGTATTGCTTCCCAGCAAGATCGCTAGAGTACCTTTTCTCCCCGCAGAGTAATCCATTCGCCAAGTTTATTCCCCAATGGAGTTATCTTCTCCTACCGATATGCTTGCAACTATCATCCCCAGCGGAAGCAAAGATCTATTCTTCAACATCAGCCCAGGATATGATTTCCCGGCATCCGTCAAGGGTTTATTTTCCTAAGACGAAAAAGATACATTCATAAACATCGCACTTCCATACATTATAGCATGCATATACGCATCATATCTTACAAATCTCATTTATGTTGAGAACATCATTGCTTGATCCATATCATGCATTGCATATGACTGACCTTTACCTTTCAGGAAAGATTCAGTTGAGTTCTCAGCTATATTTCAAGACCTAGACCAGTTCAGTTAAATCGACCCTAAGATTTTACTATTTCTTATCCAGTCAAAGGCCTTCTCTGGTTCAGTCAGATCGACCCTAAGATCTCCCTGATTCTTATCCAGTTAAAGATTTCAAGACCTTGACCGGTTCAGTTAAATCGACCCTAAGATTTTCCTGTTTCTTATCCAGTCAAAGGCCTTCTCTGGTTCAGTCAGATCGACCCTAAGATCTCCCTGATTCTTATCCAGTTGAAGACATTTCAAGACCTAGACCGGTTCAGTTAAATCGACCCTAAGATTTTACTGTTTCTTATCCAGTCAAAGGCCTTCTCTGGTTCAGTCAGATCGACCCTAAGATCTCCCTGATTCTTATCCAGTTGAAGACATTTCAAGACCTAGACCGGTTCAGTTAAATCGACCCTAAGATTTTACTGTTTCTTATCCAGTCAAAGGCCTTCTCTGGTTCAGTCAGATCGACCCTAAGATCTCCCTGATTCTTATCCAGTTGAAGATTTTAAGACCTTGACCGGTTCAGTTAAATCGACCCTAAGATTTTCCTGTTTCTTATCCAGTCAAAGGCCTTCTCTGGTTCAGTCAGATCGACCCTAAGATCTCCCTGATTCTTATCCAGTTGAAGATTCCAAGACCTAGACCGGTTCAGTTAAATCGACCCTAAGATTTTCCTGTTTCTTATCCAGTCAAAGGCCTTCTCTAGTCCAGTTAAATCGACCCCTAAAAGATTTTCCTGATGAAGACTCAGTAGAAGACATCCAAGATTCTCTCAGCGTTACTGTTGAGGTAGTAATCATCCAAGGTTCTCTCAGCGTTCCTGTTGAGGTAGTAATCGTCCCCAGATTCTCTCAGCTTTCATGTTGAGGTAGTAATCGTCCAAGGTTCTCTCAGCGTCCCTGTTGAGGTAGTAATCGTCCAAGGTTCTCTCACCATCCCGTTGAGGTAGTAACCATCCCTAGTTCATTCATCGCCGTTTGAAGCTCCAGATCCAGCTCCTGTGACCAGTCAGGACACATCTACACAAAGAGTTTGAAGGCCAGCTCATGTAACAGGCCAGGTAATCATCTTCTTTTTTCAGGTACGCAAGTTCTCGCTAAGGAATCTCTTACGCGATCGACACCCAGATGGCATCTATAAGCCCATCCACTCATCCATCATCTCTTAGCATGGCATCTATAAGCCCATCATCCTATCCATCAATCTCCAAATGGCATCTATAAGCCCATTCCCATCATCACACTACTATGTGAGCGCAAATTTCTGGGCACTCTAGTGTTCAATCATCTTCCACCTTCGGATTACGAAAGGCACGTCAGCCAATCTGCATCCTCAGGTCTAAGAAGATTGAACAGGGGCAACTGTTGTACCCCAAAATTTGCCCTCCCATATTCTTCAAAATTTGCAAAGAGCATGCTTCAAAATTCCCCAAGGGTTGCACAGTTTAAGGGCCTCCTAACAGTCAAGAACTAGGGTTTTGGTTCTGGCAAAGTAATTGAAGTTTCCAAGGGTCCAATCAAGTCCCACATGCCTATAAACATGGTCAAGCATCCTCATACCAAGTTTCAAGACTTACAGCACAAAATTGCACAGTCAAAAACCCTAATTGCACTACAGTCAACTGCAGGTGCAAAATGGTCATTTGACAGTCAAAAGTTCAAATTTTTTGTCAACATCTCATTTTGAAGCCATAAACATCATTTGATCAATGCTTGATCATGATTCTCAAAGTATGGCTCAAAAAGTCTCAAGATGCAAAAGTTTCCATATTTGGACAGTTGAAAAAGTCAACTGTAACTTGACCAAGGCATAACTTCCACATGGTTTATCAGAAAAATTCCATCCAAAGCTCATTTTTAAGAGAAAGACATTTCCTACAACTCCTCTTCACACTTCAAGTCCAAGAAATGCTCTCACAAAAAGTTATCAATTTCAACATTATAGGTCATTTTCAAAAGTCAACAAAAAGGGACTTTAAGTCAAAGGCCATAACTTGAGATTGGTAAATCAAAATGACATGGGACCAAAGGAATTGGTTAGAGGACTTCAAGACCTTTCCAAAATGTCCAAGAACATGATCAAATCTTAAAAATTGAACAAGATATGCCTTGTGGAAGTTGGGAAATATTTGGGTATTTTGAAGAGTCAACTTTGCTTCAAATGCCTTAAAATTGCTAATGGGCCACATTTTCTTCCAAGATTCATCATCCAAAGCATATGCACGACCATTTGGCCCAAAGGGGATTTATTTCATCATTTTTATTATTTATTTGAATTTTTAATTACAAATAATTCATTTAATTAATTAAAATATGGAAAAAAATACTAAACAAATGTAAGTGAATCTTTTTATGCAGTATAATCACTCATGATTCACTCAAGATTCGTGCACAACTCAAATTGGGAAGATTGGCTATGATTGACATCAAAATCACATGGAAAAAGATTGAAAAATATGCCAAGAAAATCAAATATTGTTCTCATCAATGCAAAGATCTTTTGATTGAAAACTCAACCCTAATTCATTCCATACATAAGCCAGAAGCTAGACCTAAAGACAAGGACCTCTAAGCTGCGCCCTATCTGAAGAACCAAGTTTGCATTTTTACCAAAAAAATCAAAAACTGAAAACTGCCTTGGAGGACGATTCAAAGGAGAATATTGATCCCATTAGCTTGCCAAGACATCATTGAACCTGACTGAACACTTTTCCACGTCCATAACACCCAGAATTGGTATATAGAACTCAAAGTTTTTTCACGTTTTATGCATATTCGTGTTTCAATTTTTAAGCATCCTCATTGCATTTTCTTTATTGATTTATGTTAATTGAACCATTCTGAATCTAACCATATTGTTTAATTGAGTTTTGCTTGCCTATACACGAAATCACCATGGGAGCATTTTAGGGTTGCAGGGACCTTCAAAGAGGGCTTCGTCCATATGGAAAAATTGAACCATAAGAATTATACCATTGAACTCGTGACGTTCTCCTGAATCTAAAACATCCCTCGCGCTTTTTTTATATGCAGCCAATTTCTATTCGCTATTTTTTAGCACTTCAGATTGTGGGGGTTCAAAACCCCCGCTATTTGATGTTCTTTTTTCAGGTCAAAACGCATGGACGAGGAAGAAGATCAGGTGGCATGATATGGTTGGTCTATTCAAAGAGTGGCGCGCGTTTTGCTGACTCAGACCACTAACGTTTGTCTTTTCTTATAATAATTATGGTCCATATAATATACAAAGTGCATTAACAGCTCCATTGGCCAGGCGTTGCATTGGTAAACTCTGGGACCTGGGTTCGATTCCCAGGTCCCCCCTCTCTCCATGTTATTTTTCTGACTATATTTGCATGCAGCTCTCTCTCCAAGCGTCCACCATACGCTCACAATCCAGGCACGCCACTTGTCCCATAATCCTAATCCAAAGGCCAATGTTTGAAGAGTACCGTGGGCACCAGTCAACGCATACGTACGTGGCTCAGAAAAGTCAACAAGGCCAGGGTTTCAATGGGCCAAAAATGCTGATAATACCTCCCAATTGGGGTCAACACCCCCCAAGGGTTTGCAATTCTTTTCTTTTTTTTATTTTCCATTATTTGTGTTAATCCAATTATTTCTTTTTTAATTCTTTAAATTAATATATTTTCATAACATAAAAATAATAAAAAAATCAGAAAGACAAAATAAAATATATTTTATTTAAATGTTATTTTTGTAAATAAATCTTGTTAATTAATTTAGTTCTTTAATTCTAGGATTAATTTTGACATTTTTTTCATAAACTTAAAAATTGTAGAATTAGGGTTTTAATCACTTTCATCTTTTTCTTTTCTTTTACCATATTAATTATTAATTATTAATTATTATTTTTTTGTAAATAAAATTGCATTAATTAATTAGGTTAATTCTAGGTTTAACTTTAACATGTTTTTTTAATAATTTAAAAATAGCTAGAATTAGGTTTTAAATTCCATTAATTCTTATTAAAAAATCCATAAATACAAAAAACTCAAAAAAATCTTTTCTTTTATTTAATTAATTTGTTAATCGTAATTTAATTTCATTAAAAAGGGTCCAACGCCCTCGCATTCGAACGTAATTCCAATTCGCGCATTTTATTCTTATTTCTTTTTCTTATAATATTCATGTAATTCTCCCAAAGCCGTGTAAATTAAACATTTATATTTCTCGCATCTTTATTTTATTTTAAATCGGGTCCTGGATTTAATTTGGCGATGTGGACCCGCGCCTTTGTAATAGCGTAGGAACTTTTAATTCTCGCATCTTTTTAACTGTTAATTTGCATGCAAGAATGAATGTTAAAATAAAAACAAAAGCGTAGATCACATATGACATGAACAAGATAAATGCAAATGAACATGACACACAAATCACACACCACCCCTAGGGTACGCCTCACTGTTGCCTTGCCCCTCGAAAGGTGATCGTCGAGTAGAAGATGTTTTAATAAGTCCTCATGATCCGGGAACCTGGCATGAGGGTAGCTTCTAAGGTGTCTTCCCATTGCTCCGGTGATCACCATGTCCCGAACCCTCGAATTGACCCGAATACCTCCAACGGTGGTGCTACCTACCTCTCAATGGTGGGATGGCACTACTTTAAGGACATTTACACAGACGAATTCCTTAGGGTAGGTAGACGACTCTAGATACTTGCTATAATTTCAAAACAAATCAAAAATACTTTTCACACCGACACCTTTTCAAAAAGCTTTCGAAAGCAATTTTTTCAAACACTCTTGAGGACCGATACAAGAGTCGAACTGAAATTTTCAAAGAAACTTTTTAAAAAACCCACAGTTGAAAAGCAAACAAACCAATTTTGAAAACACAAATAAGCAAGTATCTAAGAGCCCATGGATAACCATGGATAGAAAGGGTGCTAACACCTTCCCTTTCTATAATCTACCTCCCGAACCGAGAGCAATCTCTATAAGGAATTTTTCTGTGCTTTTGTCCTTTCCATTTGGAGAAAATAAAAGACGGTGGCGACTCTTGCTTCCGCGACATTTCGCGAACCAGCGTCAAACAGTCAGTTCCAGATCCACCGATCACAGTGTTCCTAATATCTGGAAGATGTTACTATCATTAACCGTTATGGGGAATTCCATAATGTTCCACTCATTGGCATAAGGGGATGTATTACCTACAACCTTTCTCTAGCTTTACGCCAATTTGGTTATGCTCGAAGAGATGGTCCTCATGACACACTTATCCAGGGTATTATGTTTGACTATGAAAATGATCCTCAAGGTTATCATCAAAGGTTTATACGCGCTTGGGGCATGGTAAACAAGATTGATAATAAGACTTTAGGATAAAATAATTACATCCCTTTGGAGCCATACCTCAAATGGGTATGATGTCGTGCTCAAAACTTCATGATGCCATATCCAGCTATTCTACCGGTAATCATAGAGCCTGTTGTCGAAGAAGACATTTCTCACACCATCCTCAATCCAGACATGCCTACTGACCTCGAAGAATTGCAGAAGTCCTGCATTCAACTCAAGAAAGAGAAAGACACCTTTGAATATCAATTCTATGCAAGTGAGAAGAAACTGTTGGAGCTCACAAAGCAACTTCACGAGGAGCAAATCCTTAATGCATACATCAACACAAAGAGGAAGCATCCATGGGAGACTTGAGTCTTAGGTTTTATGAGTTTATATTGTTGTCTCCTTGATACCCTTTTGCTTTTCATTGTAAGCCTAGAAGGCAGTTGTAATTTTGAACTTATTAATGGAATCTTTGTTTTTATTTCCTTTTGGCTAGCAAATTTAAATCTCTTAAGGTCATTGAAAATATTGCATATGCATATCATGCATCATTTCATAAAATAGGTTTTCCAATACATGTTTCCTCATCTATTTACTATTTATTTCAGTATAAGATGGCCCTCAAACAAACTGTCAAGGATCTCCAATCTCAGCATGCACAATTTCAAGAGACTCTTCCAAATCTGGCCAAAGGGAAACAAGAGATGATGACGCTCCTCACCAGAAAAAAGAAGACTAAGAAGCGGGTTGTTATCCTCAATATGGGGAGAAGATTCAAAGGTCCTGCTCAACCAGTTCGGGTGAATGATGTTTCCTCTGAGGAATACGACAACCAAGAGGAAGATGGATGAAGTGTCATGGGTGAAGATAGAAATAATCAGGTTTCTGAGGATGAAGACTACTCTGACGAACAATATCCTCCTGCAGATGATAAATACAAGAAGTTGGAAAATTGACTCAAAGCTGTGGAAATCCAGAAAGTGCCTGGATTGGATTTTGGAGAGCTAGGTCTGATCCCGAGGGTGGTCATTCGTCACAAATTTAAGGTCCCTATCTTTTCTAAGTATGATGGGGTTTTTTTTCCCAAACTTCATCTGAGATCACACGCTCTAAAAATCCAAACTCATACTGCTGACAGGAAATTATGGGTCCATTTCTTTCAAGAAAGTTTGTTTGATACTCAACTTGAATGGTTCTATCAACTGGAAGGGACCAACATTCACACATGGGAAGACTTGGCTGCTGCTTTCTACAAGCAGTATCAATATAATGCTGACTTGGAGCCGACTCGTGTGCAATTGCAAAACATGTCCATGGGGTCGAATGAAGGGTTCAAAGAGTATGCCCAGAAATGAAGAGATCTAGCTGGAAGGGTGCAACCTCCTTTAACCAACCTGGAATTGGTGGATATATTCATGGGCACTCTTACACGCCCATTCTTTAATCATCTGATTGGGAGTTCTTCATATGGATTTACTGAGCTAATTCTGACAGGATAAAGAGTTGAAAGTGGTATTAAGAGTGGGAAGATTCCAATGGATGCAACTTCTAATGATGTGAAGAAGCCATTCGTTGGTAAAAAAGAAACCAATGTTGTCTATGGCTAGAAAATACGTAGTAAAAATGATGGCCACCAGTCTGTGGGAGCGGTGTTGATCTCTAATCCAATGCCTGTTCAACAACAACAATAGGAAAATCAGCATAGGTCAGACCCTCCGAGGAGGCAGTTCACCAGAATTAATATGCCATTGGCTCAAGCATTGAAACATTTGTTAAAGGCTGATCTCATAACAATCTGGGATCCTCCCCCTAATCCCAACATATCCTCTCTAAATTATAATCCAAATGAGAGGTGTGCCTATCATTCAAACAGTCCTGGGCACGACATCAACAACTGTTGGGCATTGAAAAACAAAATTTAAGACATGATTGATAACAAGGAAATTGAGTTCGACCCTCCAGAGACTCCGAACGTGATTACTGCACCTATGCCGAAGCATGACAAAGGCATAAGTTCTATTAAATATGTTTTATGTGTTACCTCCATAAGTGATGTGGTTACTCATCTCTCAATAGTCAAGGAAAATTTGATACAAGCCGATTTATTTCTGGGGTGTGTTAAAGAATGTTATTGTTGTGCAGTTCAACCCAATGGTTGCAGGTTACTGAAGGAAGGCATTCAGCGCATGATGGATGAACATGTAATTTTGATTGAGAAAGTTCCGTATGCTGAGAATTTATGCCCAAATTTGTCTGTCATATCTGGTACTCCTTTTAGGATCACTTTCAAGGGTCCTATAAAGATTACTGCCAATTCAAAAGCTGCTCCTTTAATCATTAAAACACTTGAGCCCATCCCATATTCCTTGGAGAAAGCTATTCCATGGAATTATGGATCTGACGTCTATTACCATGGCGTTAAACAAGAGTTATCTGACGAAGATGATGAAGAGGTTGATCCCAACATTAACAATATTGTAGAGACCAGCAAAATTACTAGAAGCGGAAGGATTTTCTCACTAAAAATCACTCCAGTTGTTCAAGTCACAGTTACCAAGACAACTTATGAGGCTCGGGGTAAAGATCCAATGGTAGAGCCTACCCAGATGGAGGCGCCAAAAGAAGCTGCAATCAAGGACACCTCTGGACAAGAGTTGGAAGAGGTTTTGAAAATCATTCGCAAGAGCAACTATAAAATTGTTGAACAGCTGGGGCAGACCCTGTCCAAAATATCCATGCTATCTTTACTACTGTGTTTTGAAGCCTATGTGTAGGCTTTAGTAAAATTCTTGAAGACTGCTCATGTGCCACAAGAAATTTTGGTTGATCAGTTTGGAAGTTACGTAGCGAGTTTAACAACTGATAATGGATTGGGACTCTCCGATGATGACCTAAATCTAGAGGGGAGAAATTATAATAGGGCCATATGTGTCTCCATTGAATACAGGGGAACTATGTTGGCCCGTGTGTTAGTTGATACTGGTTCTTCTCTGAAGTTCTTCCAAAGGGCGCTCTCGACATACTGGATTGTGAAGGGGTTGTACTGAAATCCAGTGACATTATAGTTCGAGCCTTTGATGGGTCCAAAAGAATGGTACATGGAGAAGTGGATCTTCCTATTAAAGTGGGGTTATAGATCTTTGAATCCACCTTCTATGTAATGGACATCCGGCCAGCTTATTCTTGTCTATTGGGACGCCCCTGGATCCATGGGCCAGGTGCTGTTACCTCTACATTACACCATACATTAAAGTATCCTGAGAAGGGGAAGATTGTTACTGTCTACGGAGAAGAGGAGTACATGGTCATCCATCTGAATTCATTTCGGTATGTAGAAATGGACGGTGAATTCATCGAGACACCATGTCAAACCTTTGAAGTGATTTCCTCTATTGCTATTAAAGATGTTTCTTCCATTCCAAATACTACCAGGGTTCCACACAAGATGGATTCCTTGAAAGATGCTAAAGCTACTATAGAAGAAGGTGGTTTCATAATTTGGGGCCAACTTCCAGATATCCCCTACAAATCTGATAAGTTTGGTTTGGGCTTTACTCTAGAGGGTCAGGTGGCTGTTCGTCGCGCTCGTGCTGGAAGACCTTCATTCTGTATCAGCAACAACAAAGTCAATGCTATAGAGGATGCTGACAATGATGGTGACTTCGATAGCTGGATCTTTCCTACCATTGGCAACGGGCTCAGCAACTGGAAGGTGGAACACATCATCTCAATTTCCTTTAGTCAGGAGTAATAGCTATTTCTGTTTTATTTCTTTAAGAAGTTTGGTTATGTAATTTCATTTAAAACAATGACTTAAAACCTCGTGTTTTACCTGGGGCAAAATGATTCATCTGTTAAGGATTGTCATTTCATATGTCATATTTTTATTTAATGAAAACATTGTACGTTTTGCATTCAAATTTTGCACTCTCTATCTTTCCTTTACTTTATTGCACTTTCAAATAGCTATATGTTCTTACACACACCCACACACTACATTGCAGGTCCCCATCCACTCTGGATCTCGTTGATAACAATTATGCTATTGTCGTTTATGACCTTGAAAATCTGATCTACCAAGCCGAGGACCAAGGTGAGGAAGATTGTGAAATACTTGGAGAACTTGCCAGACTCTTAATACAAGAAGAAAAGTCTATCCAACCGCACGAAGATCTAACTGAAGTGGTAAACTTGTGTTCTGAGACAGACAGAAAAGAGGTCAAGATAGGCGCCAACTCAGAGGGCAGTATCAAGAACAAATTGATTCAAATATTGCACGACTATGTGGAGGTATTTGCTTGGTCATGCGAAGACATGCCAGGGCTCGATGATGATATTGTCATTCACCTTCAACCAATGAAAGAGGGTTGTTCCCCGATTAAGCAGAAGGTTCTTTGCATGCGTCCCAAGATGTCAAAGAATATCAAGGCCGAGGTTATGAAACAATTCAACGAAGGTTTCTTAGCAGTGACATCCTATCCTCAATGGGTTACTAATGTTGTTCCCGTACCAAAGAAAGATGGCAAGGTACATATGTGTGTAGATTACAGGGATCTGAACAGGGCAAGCCCCAAAGATGACTTTCCACTTCCACATATTGATGTTCTGGTCGACAACACTGCTCAACATAAGGTATTCTCTTTCATGGATGGTTTCTTAGGTTATAATCAAATCAAGATGGCACCCGAAGACATGGAGAAAACTATCTTCATCACACAGTGGAGCACTTTCTGTTACAATGTCATGCCTTTTGGGTTGAAGAATGTCGAGGAAACTTATCAGCGGGCCATGTTAGCTTTATTTCACGACATGATTAATCACGAGATAGAAGTTTACATCGATGATATGATAGCCAGGTCACAGACTGGAGAAGAATATCTTGATCATCTGCATAAGTTATTTGAAAGGGTGAAGAAGTAAAAACTAAGGCTAAATTCGAACAAATGCACTTTTTGGGTGAGATCTGGTAAACTCTTGGGTTTCGTCGTCAGTGGTAAATGTATTAAAGTTGATCCTGAAAAAGTTAAAGCTATTCAAGAAATGTCGGCTCCCTGTACTGAGAAAGAGGTCAGAGGTTTCTTAGGACGACTGAATTACATTTCCCGATTCATTTCTCATCTGACTGCTACTTGTGAGTCAATCTTCAAGCTGTTGAAAAAAGATCAAGTAGTAAAGTGGAACAACGACTGTCAATTAGCCTTTGATAAAATCAAGGAATACTTACAAGAACCTCTAATTTTCATGCCACCAGTTGAAGGAAGACCTCTAATCATGTAATTAACAATGTTAGAGAATTTAATGGGGTGTGTATTGGGGTAGCATGACGAGTCTGGTCAAAAAGAGCATGCAATATACTACCTTAGAAAAAAGTTTACCGACTGTGAAACAAGACATTTACTGCTCGAGAAGACTTGCTGCACTTTGGCATGGGCTTATCACCGAATAAGACAATATATGTTGACTCATATTACTCTATTGATCTCTAAAATGGATCCCATCAAATACATATTCCAGAAGCCAACTCTCTCCTGAAGAATAGCCCGATGGAAAATGGTCTTAACAGAATACGACATTCAGTACACCACTCAAAAAGCAATCAAAGGAAGTGTACTGGCAGATCATTTGGCACATCAAGCTGTAGACGACTATCAGTCTATGAATGTCAAATTCCCGGATGAGAACATTACGCTAGTTACAGATTGTGAAGAACCTGGACCGTATGAAGGACATGAGCTACGATCCCGGTGGACTATGGTTTTTGATGGAGCTTCTAACGCACTTAGAAATGGAATTGGCGCTGTAATTATCTCTCATACAGGTTGCCATACACCCTTCACTTCCAGACTTTGATTTGATTGCACCACTAATATGGCTGAATATGAAGCGTGCATCATGGGTATTAAAGCTACTATTGACCCGAGGATAAAATTCCTGAGCGTACATGGGGATTCAGCCTTGGTAATCAGTCAGGTCAAGCGAGAATTGGATACGAAGCATCTAAATCTTATCCCTTACCAAGAACATGTGCTAACCTTGATTTCGTACTTCGAAGAGATTACCTTTGAGCATATTCTGAGAGAAGATTATCAGTTGGAAGATGCATTAGCTACCATGTCATCCATGTTCAAGGTCAGATGGGACAATGAGGCTCCCAGAATTACCGTTGAAAGATTCGACGAACCGACACATTGCTACGAAATTGACATTGATGGAGTAGAAGAAAAACCTTGGTTTCATGAAGTGAAAAGATACCTTGAAGCTAAAGAATACCCTGAGGGGGAATCAATAAATGAAAAGAAATTCCTACGAAGGTTGTCGGCTAAGTTCTTCTTGAGCAATGGAATTTTGTACAAGCGCAATCATGATTCGACTCAACTTCGTTGTGTGGACAAAAAGGAAGCAAAGAAAATTATGGAGGATACACATAAAGGCATCTTTGGTACTCATTCCAGTGGGCATACTATGGATAAGAAGATTTTGAGAGCAGGTTACTATTGGCCGACTATGTAAACCGACTGTCACCATCACCCGAGAACTTGTCATAAATGCCAGATCTATGCTGATAAAGTTCATGTGCCTCCAATTCCTCTGAATGTTTTAACTGCTCCATGGCCATTCGTAATGTGGTACATTGATATGATCGGAGAAATCAAGCCTACTGCTTCTAACTGACATTGCTTCATTCTCGTCGCAATTGACTACTTCACAAAATGGGTTGAAGCAACCTCGTTCGCCTCTGTTACCAAGAATGTGGTCGCCCGGTTCATAAAGCATAATCTTATCTACCGGTATGGCATCCCCGAGAGAATCATCACTGACAATGGTACCAACCTCAACAACACTATGATCACTAAACTCTTCATACAGTTCAAGATCAAGCAACACAACTCTTCTCCGTATTAACCAAAGATAAATGGCACAATGGAAGCCGCCAATAAGAATATTAAGAAGATTATACAGAAAATAGTTGTGACTTACAAAGACTGGCATAAGATGTCACCATTTTCTCTTAATGGCTATCGCACTTCAGCATAGACATAAACTGGGGCAACCCTATTCTCTCTGGTCTATGGTATGGAAGTTGTCCTACCTGTCAAACTTCATATTCCTTCTCTGAGGATTATGAAAGATGCAGACTTAGACGAAGACGAGTGGATTTAGACCAGTCTAAACCAGTTGAATCTAATTGACGAAAATAGGCTTGCGGTTGTCTCTCATGGTCTGATGTATCAGAAACGTATGATCAAGGAATTCAACAAGAAAATCAAGCATCGGGTATATCAAGCTGGTGACTTGGTAATAAAATGCATCTTCTACCGCAATGTGATCCTAGGGAAAAATGGACTCCCACCTACAAAGGGTTATTTGTTGTCAAAAAGATATTTTCTGGTGGTGCTATGATATTGACCACCATGTACGGTGAAGATTTCCCATACCCTGTGAACGCGGACATAGTTAAAAAATACTACGCATGAAAATGACCCGCTAGGTTGACTGGCCTAGGAAAAAATAAGGGCATACCGGCGAAACAAAGGGGTTCGGGCAAAAATTAGGGATATAAAAAAGGGTAACCTGGTGGACTGAAAACCTGAAAGGACGGTCCAAGAAAAAATTAAGGATTAAAGTGTACGACTATGTCCTGTTGGATCACTTACTACAAGCTTTATTACCAAAGTCAAAATTTCAAATGGTACAGATCAATTCAATAAACTTTTTCCAACAACAAGGGATGAGATGTTCGAAGACATAGGGGCAATAGCGGAGTTGGAACTCAATGATATCATTTCCACATATCTATATATTTTGTTTTCACTTTGTACTCTTTTCGTTTCACGACAATCTCCTCTTACTAGGATTTATGTCTCTTTGTATAAAATCGCCTGTTTATTGGCAAACTATCAATACAAGTACACCCTAAAATTCAAACTTTTTGTTTTCAAAAACGTCCAATGACTAAAATTGAATGAACATATGAATACGAGCACGATTAAATGTTAACAAATATATGCATAAGAACATGAATAAACATTTACTCAAGACTCTAGGAGTTGGGATAACGTCCAAGCCATCCAAAAAATCCCACAAAGCCACTTCCATGAGATAATCCCCACAAAGTAATCTTCAAAATTCATTTTCAATAAAGATACATTCCCCATAACTTCCCCAGCAATATCACCAACCTACAAAGTTTCAATCAGTACAATTCATGGAATTTTTCTTCCCCAGCTGAGTTTATTCCTCCAAAACTGTAAAACACACTGCAAATTTCTTCTCTCTAGCAGAGCTCATTTCCTCACCAAGGGTGTTTCTTCAGCAAAGTATTTATTCCTAACATGGTTTATTTCCCCAACATATTACAGTCTCCCCAGTTTAAGTCTATTCCTCATATGGCTATGAATCACCGACAAAATTCCTCTCCCTAGTGAAGTCCCCACTATTCCCAGAGAATTGCTATGAAACCTGGACCCGGACCAGATATCAGTCAACCTTATCCTCCCCAGACGAGTTGGAAGTTTATCCATTTCTTTTATCCCCAGTCAGGGTATATAAGGATTAAACTCCCCAGACGAGTCAGAAGGTTATCCATCTCTTTTATCCCCAGTCAGGGTATATAAAAATTAAACTCCCTAGTAGAGCGATGAACGACTAATGTTCCTAAACTCTTCTACCCAAACAAAAGTCATACATACCCTAGTGGAGTTTCCTCAAATAGCAAGCAGGAATCCTCAACAGAAGCATTTTAGACAAGGTTGAAGATTACACATTTTCTTCATCCCTAGCACCAGTCAGGGATTCATTTCCCCAACAAGATATCATATGGAACTATTGATACATTTCCAACAACATTTCACATTCATACATCATTCATTAATATCATAGCATATGCATACGAAACACATATAGCCCAATCTCATTTATTTTGAGAACATCATTACGCAATGCTTTTGAGACATCATGACATTGCATACAACTAACTCTTTACCTTTTTAGGAAAGATCAATCAACTGGCAAACATCCTCAAATACTTATATAGCCCAACAGACTTCTCCAAGGCTACATCTGACAAAGGGCTATTTCAGCAATTTCCTCAGAGGATCATTCTCAAAAAGAAATCTTTTGGGCTCAGATTAAATCGACATAGATTTATTCTGATACTTCGTCCAGTAGACATTTTCTGGATCATATTAAATCAACCATAGATTTATGCTGATACTTCTTCTAGTTAAAGACAAAAATACCTCTTCTGGCTCAGATTAAATCAAGTGTAGCTTTATTTTAATACTTCTTCCAATAGATATTTTTTGGCTCAGACTAAATTAACCATAGATTTATTATGATACTTCTTCCAGTTAAAGACAAAAAGACCTCTTCTGGCTCAGATTAAATCGAGCGTAGATTTATTATGACACTTCTTCCAGTAGACATTTTCTGGCTCAGATTAAATCAACCATAGATTTATTCTGATACTTCTCCCAGTTAAAGACGGACGCAGACATCTTCTGGCTGAGATTAAACCAAGCATAGATTTATTTTGATACTTCTTCCAGTAGACATTTTATGGCTCAGGTTAAACCAACCATAGATTTATTCTGATACTTCTCTCAGTTAAAAGACAGACGCAAACATCCTCTGGCTCAGATTAATTCGACCATAGATTTATTCTGATACTTCTTCTAGTAGACATTTTCTGGCTCAAATTAAATCAAGCGTAGATTTATTCTGATACTTCTTCCAGTAGACATTTTCTGGCTCAGATTAAATCGACTATAGATTTATTCTGATACTTCTTCCAGTAGACATTTTCTGGCTCAGATTAAATCAAGCATAGATTTATTCTAATACTTCTTCCAGTAAACCGTTTCTGGCTCAGATTAAATCAAGCATAGATTTATTCTAATACTTCTTCCAGTCGAAGCCGAGCATAGACGTAGTCTAAATTCTTTCAACAATTACTCTGGATGGCATCTATAAGCCCATCTCTGACAATTTTCCATCACCTCTCCAAATGGCATCTTTAAGCCCATTCCCAGTATTACATCAACCAACAACATTACTTCAGGCACATGCATGTGCAAATTTCTGGGCACTTAAGTGTTCAATCATCTTCTACATTCAAGTCACGAATGGCGGACATGCCAATATAACTCTTCAGGTTTAAGAAGATTGAACAGGGGCAACTGTTGTACCCTAAAATTTTCCCTCCTATTTTCTTCAAGATATTCTCATGAGATCCCCATTTGCTCAAAACTACTCAAGAGTTAACTGGTCAAATATCCTCCTAAGAAAGGGTTTGCAACTAGGGTTTTGTTATTCTCAAGGAATATTGGGTTGCAAGGGTCTCAAATGACTTTCATGGTTCATCATAGGTCCTCAATGATGCTTATGTCAAGTTTCAAGTCTTGCATCACATGTTTGCTCAGTCAATGGCTCAGAAGATTGAAAGTTAATTGTATTAGGTAAAAGTAAGTTAATTGTATTAGGTAAAAGTCAATTGTGGTCAACATACAGTCAAACTTCAAGATTTTTGGTCAACATCAACATTTTGAGGTGATATTCATCATTTGATCAAGGGTTGATCGTGATTCCTTAAGGAAATCCCTCAAATCATCAAAGGTAAAAAAATTACCATATTTGGATTTTGATTGAAGATGACTGATCATTGACTTTTGGCCTAGTGCATGACCTAATGGCTTGAAGCATGATCTCAAGAGCTCAAATAAAACATATTTACCTAATTACATGGATCCATACATTTTCGAAGATACAAGTGATTGATAGTTGAGGAATTGAATCAATTGATGAAAAGTCAACAGTCACACAAAAGTTAAACTTTAACTTTTTTGGTCAACATTGGAATTCAAAAATCAAGAATCATCAAGATATTCAAAACTATCAAACTTGATCATCAATAATAATAAAAAGTCAACAAAATTCAAAAGTTGGAAAATTTTTCAACACTTAGAAAAAATTCTAAGTGTTTTGTTCTTAACAAAGTCACTACTTCATGGCCATTTTTCACTAAGATCCAAGTTGATTCAAAGAAAACTTTCAACATGAAAGTTGTAGGGATTGATGAATTATACAACTATGTTAATGAGGGTGTGTTTGTGATACGGTGGGAGAACTGACTATGGTTTTGCGTTTGTTTTCGCAAATGTTTCGGTTGAGCAAGAGTCGCCACCGACTTTTTATTTTATCCTAAGGAAAGGTTTAAAAAGCACAGCAAAAAACCTTTGAGATTTTTCTTGGGTTCGGGGAGTAGATTATAGAAAGGGAAGGTATTAGCACCCTTTCTATCCATGGTTATCCATGGACTCTTAGGTACTTGCTTAGATCAACTTGCCTTGGTTTTCAATTGTTTGAAATGGTGCTTTGTGTGTGACTTTTGAAAAGGTTTTGAAAAAGATGCCTTGTATAGGCTACCCTTGTAACAATTCTTTACTCGAATGTTTTACAAAAGGTGTTTGTCTTTTTAAAAAAGATGTTTCAAGGTTTTTTTGAAAGTTTGTTTTGAAAGTGTTTGTGAAGTGTGGTTTGAAAATAGGCAAGTGTTTTCTTTTTGCAAATTGACAAGTACCTAAGAGTTATCTACCCTAAAGTTCTCAAAGATTTTTGTTATGTTTTAAACCTTTTGACAATTTTGTTCCACCATTGCATTTGGTGGACAATCTTGTATTAGGAGGTGAAAGGGACGGGCGCGGGTCATCGTTTAGACCATAATTACAATAGTGTTGAGTATCTTTGGGCAATTTCTCTTTGAAAGGGACTTGATCATTTTAGGCAACTTTTCGAAGCGTCATCGAGGGACTATGATCATTTGATTGTTTGTTTTTACCCAAAGAAACCTAACATGCAATATGGCCCAATTATTTGAAGGCAACAAGTGGAATACCCTAGGGATGCAAGTGTGAGATGTGTTGTACATTTTCATGCTTTGATTATCTTGAGATTAGGTCAAACTATTTTGTTCTTTTTATTTGCATACAAACCCTAATTCTAGAATGGTGTATTTAGAAAGCGATAAAGTGCGAAAATTAAAATTCCTACACTATTACAACACCATATGGGAAGGGGGGTACAAATGTTCAAATGGGGGGATATTTAGACAAAGAAATTAAACCTAGCTATTACATCATTTTTGCATATTTACAAGTAATTGATTGCATAAATTAAATGAAAAAATAAAATAAAGATGCAAAAATACAAAAAAAAAGGTTTTTTATGTGTATGAAAAAAAAAGTATTATTTATGTCAAATAAATAAAAAAAGGGTATTATTTTTGGAGTTTTAGTATTTTAAGGGTAAAACCCTAATTTTTATTAAATAAATATATTAACTATTTAATATGTATAATATTTAATAATTATATACAAAAATAAAACAAAATGGAGTATATTCATAAAAAAAAGTATTTTCCATATCAAATATTAATAAAATAAAAATGTATGTATTTTAGTATTTTTGCCCTAAGTATATTAATATATATATATATATATATATATATATATATATATATATATATATATATATATATATATATATATATATATATATATATATATATATATATATATATATATATATATATATATATATATATCTTATTATTTATTAAATAAATACTATATATATAAAAATAATAATATTTAATATTTATATAAAAAAAGTATATTTTGTATAAAATATTTTCAAAAGGGAAAATGTAATAAAATCAGAAAAGAAAGTATATTTGCATTATTTTTCCTATTTATTCTAAATAATATATATATATATATATATATATATATATATATATATATATATATATATATATATATATATATATATATATATATATATATATATATATATATATATATATATATATATATATATATATATATATATATATATATATATATATATATATATATATATATATATATATATATATATATATATATATATATATATATATATATATATATATATATATATATATATATATATATATATATATATATATATATATATATATATATATATATATATATATATATATATATATATATATATATATATATGTACAAATAACTTAAACTAAACAAATAAATGCCTATAAATTCAAAAATGGTGAGAAAAATATTTTTTATATTTTTTATATTATAAGCAAAAATAAATGAGTCAAAATGAAAAAAGAAAAATCAAAAAATCATGCAAATACACAAAATGGGCTCAGGGGGTGTCAAAGTGAAAAGAGTGTGTGAAAAGAAAATACAAAACAAGCCCAGCCCAGATAACCTTTCTTCAACCTCTGGCCAGAAAATATCAAAAAATGCGCGCCTGTTCTTCCAATTCAAACACCTGGATTCTTTGATTTTTTGCACAAACTTCCAACATGAGAAATGTTAAGCATTGAATCATGATTCTAAATATATAAGAAACTCATCCTAACTCTCAGAAATGAGAGAGAATTTTGACATTCCCAAATCCTGACCTAAGTTTTCTGTCATGTTCAGACTCAAAATTCTTGCAGCACACATGATATAAATGAAATCTAACTACATGGGCATGTTCAGGGCTATGAATGTGACATATTCTCTTCACAAACCTAAAGCTAACAATGCCTAATAAGAGAGATACGAGCTCATGAACTTACCTGTTCAGTTGAAGTTCTATCTGGCAATGGAGAAGCTTTCAGTGCAAGGTAATGATTGGTATGGCTTCCTTGATGTCCAGGGATGCTATTCCAAGCTTTACTTTGTCTTGAAACCTTTTGAATCGTGCTGGAGCACTTCACCTGCAAATCAGAAAAGTGAAAATGGCCAAAAGGATTAGAGGAGTTACAGGTTGCTTCTAATGCTTTGGATAGTTTGGATTGATGGTAGGGAAGGTGTCTGAAGTGGTTTGGGCAAGAATGCTTGAAAGGATTGAGAGTTGGAACTCAATCTGCAGAGGTAGCTCTGTTTTTGCAGTTTGAGAGTGATTTTGGCAATGGGGAGGTATTGATGGTCTTAGGGTCGTGCTTCAGCTTGGTTAGGATGATTAGAATGTGTGTACAATATTTGCTTAAGTGTTCTAATGCTGAGATGATAGTTGTGTTGTGATATGGGATGTTTCTTAACACTTAAGCCAACAAAAGCCAAGTTGTGTTCTAGGCAGGTAGAGGGCCCCTAATCACGCTGCAAAACTCCTCCTTGATCAGTGTGTTATGCTCATAATCTTGTGCCCATTAGATTTGATCTGTACTTGTTGGATTTTCAATTGGACATAAAGCTTGCTTTTGCAAAAATGGCCATTTTGCTTTTTTCCATAAATGGATTAAACTTGTATGTAATGCTTGAACTCATAGAACAACACTTTAACACAATGAACATGCATTAAATTATTGAGTGTTGGATGGTTTAAGGGCCTGTAATCAAGTGGCATGCTGGTTTGAGAAATTTGCACAAGTTATGAACATGTACATGACCAATTCAAAAGTGAGTTTTTGCCATATTGTGAAATTCGATTCTCTCAAGTTATGAGGTTGTTTGATGAGTTCTTGGTCATTTTGGAAAGCTTGGAATTTGTACTACAATCCATCTTTGAAATGAAAATTGAAATTCCAAGTGCAAGTGTATGGAAAATGGACTTGAAATTAGGTAGAAAACCTTGCCAAAATAGGTTAAAATTTCACTAAGTTAAGAATGGTTTAGTACCCTTATTCCAAAAATTGTAACTTGAGATACAAGCTTCATTTGGGAAAACTTTTTGAATCAAAGTTGTATATTATGCAACAAGCTACAACTTTCATGTTTTGACTTTTGTTTGAATCCAAATGAATCTTGGTGAGAAAGTGGGGCAAAGTTTGGAAAAAATTAGGGTTTTTCATAACTTAGAAAAATTCTAAGTTATGAAAAATTCTCATTTCTAACCCTAATTTGCATTTTTTGATTTCTTGGTGAACAAGTTTCATGATTTGGCATGTTTTGATGAAAAAGGGATCTTGACTCTTGATTTTGACCAAAAAGTCAAAGTTTGACTTTTCAGTATACAGTCAAAATTGATCAATTGACTGGGAAATTCAACTGTCAATCTTGTGCATTTGGGATCTTTTGAACTTGTTGAGCATGTCAAGATAATTCCATGGGGTCCTTGAGTCCATATGTGAGCTTGGTTTGCCTTTGGTTGGGTCAAACAGTCAAAAATTGCCTTTGTGCAGTCAAAACCCTAAAAATGACCATTTTGCCCTTTTGGTGATCTGATCAAATTTCTTGTGGAATTGTGATCCAAATTTGATAAAATGGTCCATATGAGTTCATAATGTTGATGTGGGTCAATTTTCATGAGGTTTGACTGTCAATTGGCCACAGTTGACTTTTTCCCCAATACAGCTGATTTCTAGGTCAACGGTCCAATTGACTGGGCAAACTTGGAATCAAGACTTGAAACTTGATATGGATAAACTTGAGAGTCCAATATGAAGCATGAAAGTCATCTTAGGCATTTTAGGTCAAAACACCTCTGTGCAAACACAAACCCTAATTTGGGTCAACAGTGCAAGGAGAAGTCTTGAGCAGATGAAACTCTAACTGGATCTTGATCTTCAAGGGCTTTGTGATGAGAAATCAATGAGAAATGGGAGGGAAAATTTTGGGTTGTACCCCAAAATTTTCCCTCCCATATTCTTCAAGATTGGTCAAGATCAATCTTCAAATGGATCAAGGGGTTGCCCAGTCTAACATCCTCCTAAGCCAGTCAAAATTAGGGTTTTGGTTCCTTCAAGGAATTTGAGGTTTTCAATGGCTCAATAAAGTCCCATATGCCTATATACATTGTCAAGCATCTACATGCCAAGTTTCAAGACTCGCAGCATCAAGTTGCACAGTCAAAAGCCCTAATTGCTTCACAATCAACTGTAGGGGTAAAATGGTCATTTTACAGTCAAAAGTCAATATTTTTGGTCAACATCTTATTTTTAGGCCATAATAATCATTTGATCAAGTCTTGATCATGATTCCACAAGCATGGCTCAAAAATCATCAAAGATGCAAAAGTTACTATTTTTGGACAGTTGAAAAGTCAACTGTAACTTGACCAAGGCATAATTGTTTCATGGTTCATCAGAAAAATCCCATCCAATGCTCATTTTGAAGGGGATGACATTTCCTACAACTCATCTTCACATTCCAAGTCCAAGAAATGCTCTCACAAAAAGTTATCAATTTCTACATTATAGGTCAATTTCAAAAGTCAACAAAAAGGCACTTTAATTCAAAGACCATAACTTGAGATTGGTAAATCCAAATGACATGGGACCAAAGGCATTGGTTAGAGGACTTCAAGACCTTTCCAAAATGTCCAAGAACATGTTCATATGATCAATATTGAGCAAGATATGCATTGGAGAAGTTGGGAAATTTCATGAATGTGCAAAAGTCAACTTTGCTCCAAACACATCATTTTTGCTAATGGGCCTCAAATTTCTTCTTGAAACATTGTCCAAGGCCTATGCACGACCCATTGAGATTAAATTGAATTATTTTCTTATTTTTATTAATTATTTGGATTTTTAATTGATTATTAATTCATTTAATTAATTTAATTGTAGGAAAATATGAAGATATGGTTTTCAAATCTTTTCATGAAGTAAATGTGACCAATATGAGCTGGAGATTTCGTGTGCCAATCAAAGAGACAAGAATATCCAATTTTGGCAATAAAAAATATGCAAAAAGATTTGATTGAAATCAAATATTGAAAACATGAATTCCATGGATTCTTGGCCAAGATTGTAACCTAAATCCATTATACTATATATGCTGAGCCTAACCCTAATGCCATTCACGTGAGAGCTGCTGCAAAAAGCCATATGCAATATTGGAAAAAAGTGAAGAAAACTCAAAACTTAATTCCATAATTTAACGTGATTCAAAGCTTGTTTTTTATTCCAATACATTGCTAGCATTCCCAGAAACCTTTTGCAAATCAAATCAAGGGCTAACACTCAAGGAAACGTCCAGAACAAACTCACGGTTTGCTTAATTTTTCTAGAATCGAAACTCACGTTTTATGCATCATTAACATGTTATAATCATTGCTTTGCATTGCTAACACCTTTCTGAAGCTAACGGTATAGGTGAATTGCGTTATGGTGCCCTGAAACAGAAATCACCATGAACGATTTCTAGGTTTTCCAAGCTCTAAAATTGGGGCTTTCTTATTGAGGAAAAATCAGACCTTGAGACGCATATGGTTGAATTCGTCAAGGCCAGACGAATCAAACCCAACCCTCGCGAACAATTTATATTAACCATGGAGCTATTCGCTATTTTTGCATTTTCAATTTGTGGGGGTTAAAAACCCCCGCTATTTGATTCGTTTTGCAAGTATCCAGGGAGGAAGATGAAGACGTGTTGATGAACCATTGGGCCATTTGAAAAATATGCGCACGTTTTAGTTTTACAGCATAGGAATTGATTATTGAATATATTAATTATTGATTGTCTTACTAATGACTAAAGCAAATTGGTGGAGTGGTTAAGGCAAGCGCGTAATATGCATTGGGACCTGGGTTCGATTCCCAGATCCACCCCATATTTGTTTCTTGTTTTGCATAACATAATCATGTGCAGACGCTTAAATGCATTCCATCATGTACCTTCAATGGTCAGCGTGCCAAGTGTCTTCAAACAGCCATCCAAAGGCCATGAGAGGAGGAACACCATGTTCCAAGTCAAAGCGCGCTCTGGACAATTCTCCAAAGTCAACAAAGGCTTGAGTGTTATTGGGCTGGAATTTACAAACAAAACCTCCATCTGGGTCAGCATACCCCCCCTGGTTTGTTGTGTTTCTTTCATATTTTCTATTTTTAATTATTCTTGATTACTATTATTATTATTTAATTAACCAATTAATGTTTTTCATAATAAATTCAGAGAATTAAAAAATGCAAATATTTTTTATTAATTTCACCATTAATTATTTTTTGTAAATAAATACAAATTAATTAATTTAGTCTTTTGATAAATTAGGTTTAATTTTGATTCTTTTCATAATAAATAAAATAAACTTAGAATTAGGGTTTTCCTTTTGACTTTTAATTTCCTTTTATTTTTATTTTTATTTTCATTAAAAACTTAAAAAACACAAAAACATTTTTTTCTTTTAAATAATTAATTAATTAGGTTTAGGTTTAATATTTAATTAATTGCAAAAAGGACAAAATTCAATTCTTTTCTCAAAGAGGGTCAAAACCCTAAGACGTTCCCGATTTAATTTCTTTCGCGCTTTAATTCCTTTTGATTATACTGATGTATCTGTTTCCGAGGATGTAATAGTTAATTAGGATTTTATTGCTTCATCTTATTTTCTCGCATTTATTTCCAAACGGGTTATGTTTTTGGCGATGTATAGACCCGCGCCTTGTAATAGCGTAGATTCAACTTTCCGCAATTTATTTTCCGCACTCTTAACTGTTAATTATGCATGACAAGATTGCCTGACAAATAAAATCAATCTGTAGCTCACAAATAACATGTACAAGATAAATATAAACTGAAACAACACACATGCACATGCCACTCCTAGGGTACGCCTCACTGGTTGCCTCGACGTGGTCGTCAAGTATAGGGTGTTTTAGAGGTCACCCTCCTGTCTAAAGATCCAGTTGCCTCGAAACGATTGCCTCGGATAAAAAGGACCTAGGACATTAGGGTTACCGCTAAGGCGTCCTACTATTGCTTCGGTGACCACACATGTCCCTCATAATCGAATTGACCCGAATACCTCCAACGACGGTGCTTCCTACTTCTCAATAGTGGGATAGTACTGTCTAAAGGACTCTTACACAACCTAATTCCTTAGAGTAGGTAGATTTCTCCTGGGTACTTGCTCTTTCAAAACAAAAAACAATCTTTTCACACTTACACTTTCAAAAAGTTTTCCAACAAATATTTCATACACTCTCGAGGACAGATACAAGAGTTACCTAGAAATTTTTCAAAAGAAACTTTTTCAAAACCCACAAACACTTGAAAAGCAAACAATTTTTGAAAACATAAGAGCAAGTACCTAAGAGCCCGTGGATAACCACGGATAGAAAGGGTGTTAACACCTTCCCTTTCTATAAATCTACCTCCCGAACCGAGAGACATCTCGAAATAGGAATTTTGCTGTGCTTTTGTCCTTTCCATGTTGGAGAACATAAAAGATGGTGGCGACTCTTGCTTACCTCAACATTTCGCGAACCAACTTAAAAAACAGTCAGTTCTATTTCCACCGATCACAGAACTGGCGACTCTGCTGGGGACTCTTAATAAGTGAGGTGTACCTTAGGATTAGACCACTCTTGTTTTCAATTGTTTGATTTGTTTGCTTTAATATTATGGGCATGTCTTGGAGTTTCATAGATCCTAACTCGGATCTGGGGATACCCTTTTAGGTAGCATAAGCTGTGAGGGACCTGTCCGGCGTAGACCGACACGGGTGAAGCAGTGGCTACGTTGGTGTGGCACCTTGGTCTATACCGATATCCCTTGTGTTGCAACGAGGAGAATGGGTCTTATGAGGAGTCATTAAGCACCAACCGACCTTAGAACCCTAATGTGACCCAACTTGGCCATAGAACAGTAGCAGTATGCTACACCCATTGAGGCTAAACTCTCACGATGGTTCTGGCCGCAAGAAAAGATTGCGACGCTGGAGTTATGACCGATTGAGGGTAGTCAGTGATATTGGGATCCTCTAGAACCCGGTTACTTTTGATAGGACAAGTCTTAACCAATGAAACTGAAAGAGGGTAATACCTGAAATTCATGCTGGCCTAAACTCTAAGGGCTCTTTTGTGTGACTTGTGTGCCTTCATACTTGAACTACGTGCATACTTGTTATCTAACAACACGGGTTCCTTGCAGGTTTTGTTTACAGTCCTTAATTGGGACTCATTACAGGGCCTACTTACATCACTCCATGCATAGCATAACATCATACCATTGCATGCATCTTGCATAAAAACTAATCCATTTCAAGGATCTCAAGGGCTTGTGATGCAGGTCATGATGAATCAAAGTGTCTAGCAAAGGGCAAAGGGGATTTATTTTCCTCTAGCCGAGGTTGTCAGGGGCTATGACCCACTCGATATGGTGAGCCTTGACCTTTGAAGAAGGACTCTCAGCAACATGAAGTTCCTTCAATCAAGCTACCCAAATTCAAATTCTAACAAGTTTCTCTGTTTACCCCGCGAGATCCTTGAAAACATCGCATGCATACATACATATCATTGCATTACAGGTACTCTTTTCCACAGGTTGCTTAATCTTCTTTGCTGTTTATTTCAACCATCATCATGAATCCTGAATCATCCAATGAACAAGCTATCAAGGCCCTCCATGCCCAGAACGCCCAGTTCCAGGAGCTAGTCATGAGCTTAACCCAAGGACAACAGGAATTGAAGACTCTACTTTTGAAGAAAAAGAAGAAGAGGACTGCTTTGTTCAACCCTAGACGCAGATCTGGGAATACACTGCAGAATGAAGCTGAGCGGACTACTCCATCTGTTAGGGAAGGAAGTCACCAAGAGGGAAGGGTTCCTAGTCCCGTAGTCTCTAACACCGAGACAGATTTCAATGATGAACAGTACCCTCCTGCTGAGGACAGGTACAAACAGCTGGAGGACCGGTTAAATGCTATAGAAATTCAACGTGTGCCTGGGTTGGACTTTGGGGACCTAGGTTTATCTTTTGGGGTGGTGATCCCTCACAAGTTCAAGGCACCTGCCTTTGTAAAGTACGACGGGGCTTCCTGTCCTAAGCTGCACCTCCGTTCATACGCAAGGAAGATCCAGCCCTACACGGCAGACAAGAACCTATGGATCCATTTCTTCCAGGAAAGTCTTTCAGGGACTCAGCTCGAATGGTTCTATCAGCTGGATGGAACCAGTATTCGTAACTGGGAGGACTTGGCAACTTCTTTTTATAAGTAATATCAGTATAATGCCGACCTCGCTCCTACGCGTACCCAACTCCAGGGTATGTCACTGGGGATGGGTGAAGGTTTTAAGGAGTACGCGCAAAAGTGGAGAGACCTGGCTGGCAGGGTGCAACCACCGTTGACTGACCGTGAGCTCGTTGACATGTTCTTGGGGACCCAGTCTGGTCCATTCTTTAATCATCTGATTGGGAATTCTTCTGCCGGGTTCACAGATCTGATCTTGACTGGTGAGAGGATAGAAGCTGGTATCAAGTCCGGGAAGATACAAAAGGGTGACTCATCGAACGCTGAGAAGAAACCATTCAAGAAAGAGTCTAATGCTGCGTACAGTCAGAAGGATCGTCGTGACCAACACGTAGGGGCAGTCATGATCTCAGGTTCTGCGTCACGCCGACAACCGCCAAAGGGAAATTAGCGAAGGCCAGATGAGCCTAAAAGACAATTCACCAATATCAACATGCCATTGTCACAAGCATTGCAGCACATGTTGAAAATGAATCTGATTGCGGTGATCAACCCTCCTGCAAATCCTTAAACCTCTTCTCCAAACTACAACCCAGATGCGAGGTGTGCTTATCATTCCGGAAGCCCGGGGCACGATACTGAGGATTGTTGGGCGCTGAAATACAAGATTCAGAACATGATTGACACCAAGGAGATCGAATTCGAGCCTGCTGAGACTCCCGATGTGATCACTGCTCCCTTGCCAAAACATGGCTAGGATTGAGAGACTCTTGTTCATTTAAATTCTGATATTGTATTTTTCTATGCTTATTCAAAAAATTATCATGTCAAACTCTATTATTTCATTAATGCATTACACGTGTCTGTTTTGAAGTAATTGTGTTCTCTATATTCAAAATTGCTTTTATTTTTTTCTTGATGTTCAACTCTCGATCTAAAATTCTAAGCCTCTTGTGGGAGGATGACGAAAATGATACCACAATCTACAGTATGCTTTTGAACAAACCCCGCTGATGAGGTACAGGCATTGTTTCAATTCCTAAACACTGGAGTTATAAGGATGATAATCCCTCGTCAACCCCTTTGAGCCAAAGAAGTAGGAGTTTTCTTTTCGAAAATTAAAACCCTTAATCATAACCTGGGGCAGGGTAGTTCTCTCAGTTGATCCAAGTGCACAACGAATGGCATCAAAGAAGTCCTTACAAAACAAAAGACAGTGATGGCTCCGAATAATCATAAAGACGGGCAGTCATTATCTCCCAAAAATAAAAGCCCATTAAGTCAAAACCTATGAAGGAGACTTACAAAACTGGGGCATCCCGCTGACTGTAATCACAAGAGAAACAGTTCAGGCAAAAACAGGGGTAACGAAATCAAAAGAAAAAGAGGTCCTACAAACCCTCAACAAAAAAAAAAAGGGGAATGACTGCCTATTCCCAATAAATTGTCAACATCCGAACCATCACCGGTATATCAGGACGAAGACTCAAACAAGGTCTAACGCACGATCAGCTGAGTTTAGGTTTGAAGAACATCACGAAGAACGGGTGGGTACAAATAAAATTTGAGCCTTTATCCTTTGTTTCTTAAACCGTGAACCAGGCCACGCTACAACCCTTAAAAAGTCCTAGCTGAAGCATGGGTTTAGTTCGAAAGCATACTGTTACCAAAGGTATCCTGACTCCTTAAGGCTTGCGGTAAAATAACGAGTTGACATCACGGTTCAAAAAAAAATTCACTTGTTTTTATGAAAAAAAATGCATTTTTAAGACAGACATAAGCTTTGCATTTTTAATATAACATTGCTTGCATATGACGATTTGTTTGAACAGCATAGAAGTTCGCACGACGAATGTCTAATGAACAAAAGCACCTCCAACAAGAGGCATGGCATGATCATTGTCCATCATCTGGGGCAGTTAAGTCAAGATTCGGAGAATCTCTCAAAAGGCCAACCAGCTTGGGGCAAATCTCCGCCTGAATCACTTGGGGCATTAGACATGGATTCCCGCAACGAATCTTGCACGATCAAACGAAGATCTTCTGATAGTAGGGCAACGCAACACTACTGACAAGGGCACCTCCCTACATCCTGAGAGCACGGACATAGTCGAAAAAATACTACGCATAATCAAAGGCCCGCTAGGTTGACACACCTAGGCAAAAATAAGGGCTTCCCGGCAAACCAAAAGGGTTCGGGCAAAAATAAGGGATGAAATAGAAAAATATGTACACCCGGCAAGTCGAAAACCTGAAAAGGCGGCTTGGGCAAAAATGGGTATCCCGGTGGACTGAAAACCTGAAAGGGCAGTCCAGGCAAAAGTTAGGGATCAAAAGCGTACGACTATGTCCCGTCATCTCGTCACTTGCCTACCAGAAGAAGATTTGTCAATCGGCAGTCATCAAGCACCTCCACAAGGCATCTTCTTCTCCCACATCAGAAACAGGGGCAATAATGAGTTGTCAAAGCGATCTAGTTGCTCTGTCCACCAAAGTAACAAGGTAGGTTCGGCTGAAGAACGTAACCAAGATATCCTCACTCCCTACAGAGTAGATCAAGGTTCAACAATACTCTCCCCCGAGCAGAGTTGGTCTCGCGTCAGCCCTGACAAGGCACAGTATCTCCAGCAAGTCAACAACGCTCTCCCCAAGCAGAGTTAGTCTACTGTCAGCCTTAAGGAAGTGGGTATCCCCAGTAAATCTCAACATTCCCCTAGCGGAGTATACAGATGTTCCTAAGCAAGCATCCCCGGCAGTCTTAATATAAGATTGTTCCCCGGCGGAATACAGACACCCCAGTGGAGCCACTTCCCCAGTACAGTCCAAAGTTTCCCCAGGAAAGTTGAATCAATCTCCCCAGTAGATTTCTGGAAGCTTATCCCCAGTAGATTCTGGAAGCTTATCCCCTGCAGAGTACAAACGCTCTCCCTGGCTTTATTCAAGGTTATTCCCCACCAGAGCTTATAACTGGGTTATCCTCAGCTAATTACCACGGAAAGATCGTCCTCGGCGAAGTTCTTCCTACCCCCAGCGGAATTCATCAAACTCCCCAACAAAACTTATCAACGGAATCCCCAGCGGAGTTATCATCAAACCTCAGCAAAGTATCTCTTTCCCCACAGAGTAGATTCCCCTCAGAGTAATATCTTCACCAAGTTTATTCCCCAACAGAGTCATCTTCTCCTACCGGTTTATTCTTACAACCATCATCCCCAGCGGAAACGAAGAACTCTACTCTTCAACATCAGCCCAGGATTCAACAAACTCTCGGCATTCGTCAAGGATTTATTTTCCCAGACGAGAATACATTCATAAACATCACATCTTCATACATTATAGCATGCATACGCATCATACAACACAAATCTAATTTATTTTTTAGAACATCTTAAAACCATGCAGTTCATGCATCATGACATTGCATCTGACTAATACTTTGCCTTTTCAGAAAAAAGTCAATCAAAAGATGATTACCATCTACCTTTACAGTTCCAGATCAACACCGGTAACAAGCCAGGAAAATTCTATGGACGACTGATCGTGGGTTAATATCCGAAACCAAACAGGACAATTATCTACTTGATCATCCTCAGGCAACCCTACACCGGTTCCTTTTCTTTCAGAAGAAGTCTTACACGGGCTCATCAACAGGCAACCCTACACCGGTTCCTTCTCAACCTCAGATGTAGTTTTACACGAACTCATCATCAGGCAACCCTACATCGGTTCCTTCTCAATTTTCAGACGAAGTCTTACACGAACTTATTATCAAAGTAACCCTACGCCGGTTCCTTTTCTTTTAGAAGAAGTCTTACACGAACTTATCTCAAGATGACCTTACCCCGGTTCATCAAGAAGTTTTACACGAACTTATCCTACAGTAACCTTACCCCGATTCCTCCAGAAGTCTTACACGGACTTATCTCAAGATGACCTTACCCCGGTTCATCTAGAAGTTTTACACAAACTTATCCTGCGGTAACCTTACCCCGGTTCCTCCAGAAGTCTTACACGGACTTATCTCAAGATGACCTTACCCCGGTTCATCAAGAAGTTTTACACGAACTTATCCTGCAGTAACCTTACCCCGGTTCCTCCAGAAGTCTTACACGGACTTATCTCAAGATGACCTTACCCCGGTTCATCAAGAAGTTTTACACGAACTTATCCTGCAGTAACCTTACCCCGGTTCCTCCAGAAGTCTTACACGAACTTATCTCAAGATGACCTTACCCCGGTTCATCAAGAAGTTTTACACGAACTTATCCTGCAGTAACCTTACCCCGGTTCTTCCAGAAGTCTTACACGGACTTATCTCAAGATGACCTTACCCCGGTTCATCAAGAAGTTTTACACGAACTTATCCTGCAGTAACCGTACCCCGGTTCCTCCAGAAGTCTTACACAGACTTATCCCGAAGTAACCTTACCCCGGTTCCTCTAGAAGTTTTACACGAACTTATCCCGAAGAAACCATACACAGGTTCTCTCTTCCCAAAGATGCAGTTTTACACGGACTCGTCATCAGAAACCCTACCCAGGTTTTACTTCTTCCAGGATGCAGTTTTATACGGACTCATCATCAAAGTAACCCCACACAGGTTCCCTTCTCAAACTCCAGACGTAGTTTTACACGGACTCGTCATCAGTAAACCCTACACAGGTTTCCTTCTCAGCTCTAGATGCGGTTTTACACGGACTCGTCATCAAAGTAACCCTACACAGGTTCCTTCTCCACTTCAGATGCAGTCTTATACGGACTCATTATCAGTAAACCCTACACAGGTTTCCTTCCTCCAAAGATGCAGTTTTACACGAGCTCATCATCAGTCAACCCTACACAGGTGTCCTTCTTTCCAAGATGCAGTTTTACACGAGCTCATCATCAGGAAACCCTACACAAGTTCCCTCTTTCAACTTACAAAAATTACAATTCAACAGACCACCTCCAGATGGCATCTATAAGCCCATCCACCTATCAACAGTCTCCAAATGGCATCTATAAGCCCATTCCCGACAAGGTTCTGTCACATCTCCAAATGGCATCTATAAGCCCATCCTCCTATCCACCATCTCTCCAAATGGCATCTGTAAGCCCATTCCCGACATCACATTGCTGATACCTCACTATGTGAGTGCAAATTTCTGGGCACTCTAGTGTTCAATCATCTTCCACCTTCGGATCACGAAAGGCATACAAGCCAATCTACATCCTCAGGTCTAAGAAGATTGAACAGGGGCAACTGTTGTACCCCAAAATTTTCCCTCCCATATTCTTCAAAGTTTTGACAAGCATCATCTCAATTTGCTCAAGTCTACTTAAGGGTTGCACAGTTCAAACACCCTTCTAAGCCAGTCAAATTAGGGTTTTGGTTCTTGCAAGGAAGTTGAGGTTTTCAAGGGTCCAATAAAGTCCCATATGCCTATATACATTGCCAAGCATCCATATGCCAAGTTTCAAGGCTCACAAGGTCAAGTTGCACAGTAAAAAACCCTATTTGCTCTACAATCAACTGTAGGGGTAAAATGGTCATTTGGCAGTCAAAAGTCAAAAATTTTGGTCAACATCTTATTTTGAAGTCACAATCATCATTTGATCAAGTCTTGATCATAATTCCACAAGAATGGCTCAAAAATCATCAAGATGCAAAAGTTTCCATTTTTGGACAGTTGAAAAGTCAACTGTAAATTGACCAGGGCATAACTTTTTCATGGTTCATCAGAAAAATCCCATCCAATGCTCATTTTGAAGGGGATGACATTTCCTACAACTCATATTCACATTCCAAGTCCAAGAAATGCTCCCACAAAAAGTTATCAATTTCAACATAATAGGTCATTTTCAAAAGTCAACAAAAAGGCACTTTAAGTCAAAGACCATAACTTGAGATTGGTAAAGTCAAATTACATGGGACCAAAGGCATTGGTTAGAGGACTTCAAGACCTTTCCAAAATGTCCAAGAACATGTTCATATGATCAAAATTGAGCAAGATATGCATTGGAGAAGTTGGGAAATTTTTGTGAAATGGCAAAAGTCAACTATCCTTGAAACTTCAAATTTTGACAAAAGGGCCCACTTTCTTCCACTTGATTCAGCCTTGTCATGCCACCCACGTGTCCCATGATCAATTTCAAGATTAAACATTAATTTTTCTATTTTTATTTAATTTTATTTGATTTAATTCATTTTAAATCCATAAAATTCAAATAAAATCAAAAAAATTAATTAAATAACATCTTTTGATTTGAATGACTTTTATGTGTCATGAACAACTTACCAATTTCGTGCTAGGGCCATTTTAAGCATAAAAATTCAAAATTTGAACAAACTTGGAATGATCTTTAATGGTGGTTATGAAGAATCCAAAAACTTAATTGCAAGGGATCATTGGCTCATAATGTGACTTATTCTCATTCATACATACATATGCAAGTGTTCCATACCTCAAGCACGAGGGAGAGCTCATTAAAACGGACAGAACCAATTCCAAAAAACTCAAGAAAATTTGAAAACTGAAATCCACCTTCCAAGGCAATTCAAAGCCTTATCTCGTTTCTAACACTTTGTAGGAACTCTCAGGAGTCTTTTGGAATCAAAACCAAGGACTCAGGCCTAAGGAATCTCCCTACACGAACTCACGGTTTGCACAATTTTCTTGTAATCACAATTCATATTCCATGCGTATTTAACTTAATTTGTTGGTTGTTTTGCATTGTCCGAGTCCACAGGAAGCTAATGATATTAATCAATTGGATTATAATGCACCTAATCGTGAATTGCCATTAACAAGTTTTAGGGTTCTTGAGGTTTGGAATTAGGGCTTTACTATATAGGAAAAATCAGAACTTCTAAGACCCATGGTTGAAACCGGCTTGACAAGACGAACAAATCTCAATCCTCGCGCCCAATTTATATAGAGCATAGCTCTATTCGTTATTTTCTGTCATTTCATTTTGTGGGGGTTTAAAACCCCCGCTAATTGCTTTGTTTTTACAGGAAAAAAGGAGGAAGACGAAGGGCGTGTCAGCTTGCTATTGGCTGGATTCAAATTGAAGCGCGCATTTTTCTTTTACAGCATATGCGTTGGATTATTGAATATATTGTTTGTTTTGTGTTTAATATCAATTACAGGCAACTGGCCTAGTGGAGCATGCGCTGTCCAATGACCATTGGGACCTGGGTTCGATTCCGAGGTCCCCCAAAACTCAATATTATTTTGTATAATAAATTCCTATGCAGGCTAGTCAATGTGCTCCACCATACGCCTCACCAATCCACATGCCATATGTCCACAATCAGCCATCCAAAGGCCATGAGAGGAGGAGTACCATGTCCTTCAGTCAAAGCACATGCAGGCAATTGCAAAAGTCAAACGTGGCTGAGTGTAGTGGGCCAAAAAACTGCAATCAACACCTCCAAAAAGGGCCCAAACCCCCCATGGTTTTGTTACTTTTTATTTTTCTTGCCCTTATAATTTCTTTTTTTAATTATTATCATTATTGTTAATTAACCTAACAAACTAATTTTTTTCCATAAAATTCAGAAAAACAAAAAAAAACATTTTATTATTTATTAACTTATTCTGTAAATAAAATGTAAATTAAATTAAATTAGCTTAATTAATTAACTTTAATACTTTTTTACAATAAATAAAAACAATTTAGAATTAGGATATCTTTTGACTTTTAATTTCTTTTCTTTTTATTTTCATTAAAAACATAAAAATACAAAAAAATATTTTTTTTCTTTAATAAAATAATTAATTAGTTAATTAGGTTTAAGGTTTAATTTAATTCTAAAAAAGGGTCAACACCCTAAGGACGTTCCCGATTAAATTTCTATTCATGCGTATTTATTTATCCTGATTATATTTATGTATCTGTACAGAGTATGTAATAGTTAATTAGGTATTTTACCGCTTTATTTAATTTCTCGTGCTTATTTACCAAAACGGGTTTTTGTTTTTGGCGATGTATAGACCCGCGCCTTGTAATAGTTAGATTTATCTTTCCGCAATTTACTTTCCGCACTCCTAACTGTTAAAAAATGCCTGCAAGAATGTATGCAAATAAAATCAATCCGTAGCTCACAAATAACATGCAAAGACAAACATTAACTGGAAAAAAAAACACACATGCACATACCACCCCTAGGGTACGCCTCACTGGTTGCCTCGAGGTGGTCATCAAGTATAGGGTGTTTTAGAGGTCGCCCTCCTGTCTAAGATCCAGTTGCCTCGAAACGGTTGCCTCGGATAAAAAAGGATCTAGGACATTAGCGTTACCACTAAGGCGTCCTACCATTGCTTCGGTGACCACGCATGTCCCTAATAATCGAATTGACCCGAATACCTCCAACGACGGTGCTACCTACCTCTCAAGGGTGGGATAGCACTATCTAAAGGACTTCTACACAGCCTAATTCCTTAGAGTAGGTAGATCTCATGGGTACTTGCTCTTTTCAAAACAAACAAAAATAATTTTTCGCACCTACACTTTCAAAAGGTTTTCAAACAAAATTTTCACACACTCTTGAGGACAGATACAAGAGTTATTTAGAAATCTTTCAAACAAAACTTTTTCAAAACCCACAAACACTTGAAAAGCAAACAATTTTTGAAAACATAAGAGCAAGTACCTAAGAGCCCGTGGATAACCACGGATAGAAAGGGTGCTAACACCTTCCCTTTCTATAAATCTACCTCCCGAACCAAGAAACATTCTCGAATAAGGAATTTTGCTGTGCTTTTGTCCTTTCCATGTTGGAGAACATAAAAGACGGTGGCGACTCTTGCTTACCGCGACATTTCGTGAAACCAGCTTAAAAAACAGTCAGTTCTATTTCCACCGATCACACCAGGGCATATCTGTGAGTGATTGATTGTAGATTCGATACCTGTATCTAGCCAGGGCATATCTACATGAGGAGTTTAGAGATTCGATACCTGTATCCAGCCAGGGCATATCTGTAGACGACTAATTCCAGATTCGATTCCCGTATCTAGCCAGGGCATATCTGTGATTGATTGATTGTGGATTCGATACCTGTATCTAGCCAGGGCATATCTGCATGAAGAGTTTAGAGATTCGATACCTGTATCCAGCCAGGGCATATCTGTAGACGACTAATTCTAGATTCGATTCTTGTATCTAGCCAGGCCATATCTATGAGTGATTGATTATGGATTCGATACCTGTATCTAGCCAGGGCATATCTACATGAAGAGTTTAGAGATTTGATACCTGTATCCAGCCAGGGCATATCTGTAGACGAGTAATTCCAGATTCGATTCTTGTATCTAGCCAGGGCATATCTGTGAGTGATTGATTGTGGATTCGATACCTGTATCTAGCCAGGGCATGTCTACATGAGGAGTTTAGAGATTCGATACCTGTATCCAACCAGGGAATATCTGTAGACGACTAATTCCAGATTCGATTCCTGTATCTAGCCAGGGCATATCTGTGAGTAATTTGATTGTAGATTCGATACATGTATCTAGCCAGGGCATATCTGCATGAAGAGTTTAGAGATTCGATACCTGTATCCAGCCAGGGCATATCTGTAGACGACCAATTCCAGATTCGATACCTGTATCCATCCAGGGCATATCTGTAGACGACAAGTTCCAGATTCGATACCTGTATCTAGCTAGGGCATATCTGTGAGCGATTGATTGTAGATTCGATACCTGTGTCCAGCCAGGGCATGTCTGCATGAAGAGTTTAGAGATTCGATACTTGTATCCAGCCAGGGCATATCTGTAGACGACTAATTCCAGATTCGATACCTGTATCTAGCCAGGGCATGTCTGTGAGTGATTGATTGTGGATTCGATACCTGTATCTAGCCATGGCATATCTACATGAAGAGTTTAGAGATTCGATACCTGTATCCATCCATGGCATATCTATAGACGACTAATTCCAGATTCGATACCTGTATCTAGCCAGGGCATATCTGTATGAAGAGTTTGAAGATCAACCCCTGTAACAGGCCAGGAAATTATCTTTCTTTCTCAAGTACGCAAGTTCTCGCTAAGGAATCTCTTACGCGATCGACACCCCCGATGGCATCTTTAAGCCCATCTCCACAACTATCCATTACACTTCCAAATGGCATCTATAAGCCCATTCCCGACAAGGTTCTGTCACATCTCCATATGGCACTATAAGCCCATCCTTCTATCCATCATCTCTCCAAATGGCATTTGTAAGCCCATTTTCGACATCACATTGCTGATATTCTACTATGCGGGTGCAAATTTCTAGGCACTCCAGTGTTCAATCATCTTCCACCTTCGGATCACGAAAGGCACGCAAGCCAATCTACATCCTCAGGTCTAAGAAGATTGAACAGGGGCAACTTTTGTACCCCAAAATTTGCCCTCCCATATTCTTCAAGATTGGTCAAGATCAATCTTCAAATGGATCAAGGGGTTGCCCAGTCTAACATCCTCCTAAGCCAGTCAAAATTAGGGTTTTGGTTCCTTCAAGGAATTTGAGGTTTTCAATGGCTCAATCAAGTCCCATATGCCTATATACATTGTCAAGCATCTACATGCCAAGTTTCAAGACTCGCAGCATCAAGTTGCACAGTCAAAAGCCCTAATTGCTTCACAATCAACTGTAGGGGTAAAATGTTCATTTTACAGTCAAAAGTCAATATTTTTGGTCAACATCTTATTTTGAGGCCATAATCATCATTTGATCAAGTCTTGATCATGATTCCACAAGCATGGCTCAAAAATCATCAAAGATGCAAAAGTTACTATTTTTGGACAGCTGAAAAGTCAACTGTAACTTTACCAAGGCATAATTTTTTCATGGTTCATCAGAAAAATCTCATCCAATGCTCATTTTGAAGGGGATGACATTTCCTACAACTCATCTTCACATTTCAAGTCCAAGAAATGCTCTCACAAAAAGTTATCAATTTCTACATTATAGGTCAATTTCAAAAGTCAACAAAAAGGCACTTTAAGTCAAAAACCATAAATTGAGATTGGTAAATCCAAATGACATGGGACCAAAGGCATTGGTTAGAGGACTTCAAGACCTTTCCAAAATATCCAAGAACATGTTCATATGATCAAAATTGAGCAAGATATGCATTGGAGAAGTTGGGAAATTTCATGAATGTGCAAAAGTCAACTTTGCTCCAAACACATCATTTTTGCTAATGGGCCTCAAATTTCTTCTTGAAACATTGTCCAAGGCCTATGCACGACCCATTGAGATTAAATTGAATTATTTTCTTATTTTTATTAATTATTTGGATTTTTAATTGATTATTAATTCATTTAATTGTAGGAAAATATGAAGATATGGTTTTCAAATCTTTTCATGAAGCAAATGTGACCAATATGAGCTGGAGATTTCGTGTGCCAATCAAAGAGACAAGAATATCCAATTTTGGAAAGTTTTGGCAATCAAAAATATGCAAAAAGATTTGATTAAAATCAAATATTGAAAACATGAATTCCATGGATTCTTGGCCAAGATTGTAACCTAAATCCATTATACTATATATGCTGAGCCTAACCCTAATGCCATTCACGTGAGAGCTGCTGCAAAAAGCCATATGCAATATTGGAAAAAAGTGAAGAAAACTCAAAACTTAATTCCATAATTTAACGTGATTCAAAGCTTGTTTTTGATTCCAATACATTGCTAGCATTCCCAGAAACCTTTTGCAAATCAAATCAAGGGCTAACACTCAAGGAAACGTCCAGAACAAACTCACAGTTTGCTTAACTTTTCTAGAATCGAAACTCATGTTTTATGCATCATTAACATGTTATAATCATTGCTTTGCATTGCTAACACCTTTCTGAAGCTAACGGTATAGGTGAATTGCGTTATGGTGCCCTGAAACAGAAATCACCATGAACGATTTCTAGGTTTTCCAAGCTCTAAAATTGGGGCTTTCTTATTGAGGAAAAATCAGACCTTGAGACGCATATGGTTGAATTCGTCAAGGCCAGACGAATCAAACCCAACCCTCGCGAACAATTTATATTAACCATGGAGCTATTCGCTATTTTTGCATTTTCAATTTGTGGGGGTTAAAAACCCCCGCTATTTGATTCGTTTTGCAGGTATCCAGGGAGGAAGATGAAGACGTGTTGATGAACCATTGGGCCATTTGAAAAATATGCGCGCGTTTTAGTTTTACAGCATAGGAATTGATTATTGAATATATTAATTATTGATTGTCTTACTAATGACTAAAGCAAATTGGTGGAGTGGTTAAGGCAAGCGCGTAATAGGCATTGGGACCTGGGTTCGATTCCCAGGTCCACCCCATATTTATTTTTTGTTTTGCATAACATAATCATGTGCAGGCGCTTAAATGCATTCCATCATGTACCTTCAATGGTCAGTGTGCCAAGTGTCTTCAAACAGCCATCCAAAGGCCATGAGAGGAGGAACACCATGTTCCAAGTCAAAGCGCGCTCTGTACAATTCTCCAAAGTCAACAAAGGCTTGAGTGTTATTGGGCTGGAATTTACAAACAAAACCTCCATCTGGGCCAGCATACCCCCCCTGGTTTATTGTGTTTCTTTCATATTTTCTATTTTTAATTATTCTTGATTACTATTATTATTATTTAATTAACCAATTAATTTTTTTCATAATAAATTCAGAGAATTAAAAAATGCAAATATTTTTTATTAATTTCACCATTAATTATTTTTTGTAAATAAATACAAATTAATTAATTTAGTCTTTTGATAAATTAGGTTTAATTTTGATTCTTTTCATAATAAATAAAATAAACTTAGAATTAGGGTTTTCCTTTTGACTTTTAATTTCCTTTTATTTTTATTTTTATTTTCATTAAAAACTTAAAAAACACAAAAACATTTTTTTTCTTTTAAATAATTAATTAATTAGGTTTAGGTTTAATATTTAATTAATTGCAAAAAGGACAAAATTCAATTCTTTTCTCAAAGAGGGTCAAAACCCTAAGACGTTCCCGATTTAATTTCTTTCGCGCTTTAATTCCTTTTGATTATACTGATGTATCTGTTTCCGAGGATGTAATAGTTAATTAGGATTTTATTGCTTCATCTTATTTTCTCGCATTTATTTCCAAACGGGTTATGTTTTTGGCGATGTATAGACCCGCGCCTTGTAATAGCGTAGATTCAACTTTCCGCAATTTATTTTCCGCACTCTTAACTGTTAATTATGCATGACAAGATTGCCTGACAAATAAAATCAATCTGTAGCTCACAAATAACATGTACAAGATAAATATAAACTGAAACAACACACATGCACATGCCACTCCTAGGGTACGCCTCACTGGTTGCCTCGACGTGGTCGTCAAGTATAGGGTGTTTTAGAGGTCACCCTCCTGTCTAAAGATCCAGTTGCCTCGAAACGATTGCCTCGGATAAAAAGGACCTAGGACATTAGGGTTACCGCTAAGGCGTCCTACTATTGCTTCGGTGACCACACATGTCCCTCATAATCGAATTGACCCGAATACCTCCAACGACGGTGCTTCCTACTTCTCAATAGTGGGATAGTACTGTCTAAAGGACTCTTACACAACCTAATTCCTTAGAGTAGGTAGATTTCTCCTGGGTACTTGCTCTTTCAAAACAAAAAACAATCTTTTCACACTTACACTTTCAAAAAGTTTTCCAACAAATATTTCATACACTCTCGAGGACAGATACAAGAGTTACCTAGAAATTTTTCAAAAGAAACTTTTTCAAAACCCACAAACACTTGAAAAGCAAACAATTTTTGAAAACATAAGAGCAAGTACCTAAGAGCCCGTGGATAACCACGGATAGAAAGGGTGTTAACACCTTCCCTTTCTATAAATCTACCTCCCGAACCGAGAGACATCTCGAAATAGGAATTTTGCTGTGCTTTTGTCCTTTCCATGTTGGAGAACATAAAAGATGGTGGCGACTCTTGCTTACCGCGACATTTCACGAACCAGCTTAAAAAACAGTCAATTCTATTTCCACCGATCACAGGGTGGATCTTCAAAAGTTCTTAGAGTAAGAGATATAGGCCCAAGAAGTTCTGATTATTTTTATCCAACACTTAGAAAAAATTTCAACAAATTTTGATTAGTTTTTTATCTCAACTTCTTGGCAAAGTTTCAGCAAATTCCCATTTGATTTAGCCATAGTGGTCAACATGAAAGTTGAATATCATGTTCTAAACTTTCCAAAATGTCCAAGAGCATAAAAATATCATGCTTGAGCTAGGAGATTCGAAGAGATGAAGTTGGAATTTCATTCTTGAAATTATAGGTCATTTCTTTGATGAACATATAGCCAAATCTCATGACCTTGCTACTCAATCTCACTTTGCAGGTATATTAGCTTGCAAATATCTTCATAATCAGAAGATTACACTTGCTTTATGGCTATTATCCAAGTGGTTCAAATTTTAACCAAGACATTTTGCTATTTTGAGAAGAAAGGCAAGACTTCCATTTTGATAAAGCATGCTTTTTGTAAAATGTCAATGCATTGAGCTTTGTAATGTTTATATTTGATCACAAGCAAGCTCAAAAGCATGGAGAAAACCCTCTGCACCAAACAACTTTAGACCATGTTTGTACTTAAGAATTGAAACCATGGAAACTCATCAAACTTAATTTCTCACTTTCAACTAAACCATAGCATGCTATCTTGAAAATATGGTTGCTTGAGTCTTTCAAACCTCTTGCCTATAAAGAAAGAGGTCATTAGCAAGCCTTAGCACGAATGGACAAGCCTCCTAAACCTCTCATACTCTAAAAAAAATCAGAATTGTCCATAAAACCTCCATTTTTGGGCTTTGAAGTCCAAATCTTCGAATCTCTCAAACCTTTCAAGTTTTGTCCAAATAAATCATCCTAACACTTCATAAACATCATATAGAACTCATCCACACCCTTGTTACACTTTTGTAATCACTTCATAATCATACACCATTTCCAATTTTCATCATTGCAACTTGACTTGGTTGGAGTGATTCAGCCACTTTCAGCATAAAGTAAGCATTAGAACACATTCAGGGAGGTCCCAACAAGCTTAATCCATCATCACATTGCTTCTGGAAGTCGTGTAAAGGGCATTGGATTTTCACTTCAAGAGGTAAGTTTTCCAAAATGTGATATCTTAATACAAGCATCTTTTGTGCATACATTCTAAAGCAAAAATATAGATATCAATATCCTGAAGCTAACCATATCATTAGTTTTCATTAATTTTTCTCATGGAGTGAGAATCGAAGCTCTGACCAATTAGGTTTCATTTTTGGCACTGAGTAAAATTATTTTTAATCTTTGAGTGTTAATTAAAGTTAATGGTATGGTTGAATTCGTGGTGAAATTTAGAACGACTTTCATGTTTACGTTTTTTTAAATGGTTGAAAAGTGGAAGAGTTTGATATTCATCAATGGTGATATTGTTGTTTGCGCGTGCGAGGAAGAAGAAGATAGCATTTTCAAATTTGAAAAATGAGTTTGTAATATATTTATTGGGTGTTGTTTCATAATCAGATGAAACAACCACCCCAATGGTAAAACAAGCTCGCTATTACCTGAGGGACATGGTTTCGAGCCCCAACGGTATCCTTTTATTTTTCACATATTTGTTTCTTTCAGATTCAGTGTGAACAGGTCCATCATGCATACCATGCATCCTCAGCCTTCAACCACTTGATCTCAACCAATACAAATCTGATGCTACTAGAGATTTCCCCTACGGTGCACTCCATTGAGTTGTTCGCACTGAATCCCACAGGTGCCTGGGCTTAAGGTGTTTGGGCCTGGAAAATTTCTGATTCCATACCCCCCATTATGCTTACAACACATGCCCATTAATGTTCTTTTCTTTTGTTTGTTTTACTTTAATTCTTTACTTTTTTAATTTCTTTTTCTATTTAATCAACAAAAATCATAAAATCATAAAAAATTTAGATTAATTTTTTTAATTAATTAATTTAATTTTTGATAATTAAAATTAATTTAATTTAATCACCTTATTTTATTTTAATGATTAGTTTGCAAATTAACTAAGACTTAGATTTTATTTTTATTAATCACTTCCAAATATTTTTTCTAAATAAAAACAATAAAAATATTTTCTTAAACTTTAGAATTTTTTAGGTCTTAAATATTTTTCCTCTTCATCATCTCCGCGCGTTTGCTTATTTTTCGCATTTATATAATTATTGTAACTGCTCAATGGTCTGTAATAGATTTAATTAGGGTTTACTGCTTTTTATCCCCATTCATAAATTTGTACCCCCATTCCCAAAGCGTTGTAATAGCGTAGGACATTTAATTTCCGCAATTTACTATTTTCTTTATTACTATTAGTAATTAGGGTTTGTATGATATGATTAAAATCAACCGATAGCAAAACCCTAATATCAAGATACTTGAATTCAAAACACGTTGCACACGCACATCTCTAGGGTGACTCTCACTTGTTTCCTCGAATTTAAGCAGTCATGTCCCTCGAACATGGGATGCTTTAGCAAAGACCCTCAGTTAAAAGATCGTAGTCCCTCGACGACCCTTCAATGCTTCTTTCAGATTCTTCCATTTTGAACGCCTCATACTTCTGAATGAGCGCCAGAGCTTTAGTTTCTTTGACCTAAACGTTGCCCTCATGCGTCATTCTGAGTGAGTCAAAAATGTTCTTTGCTGTGTCTCTGTTGGAGATCTTTTCATATTCAGTATAAGAGATGGCGCTGAGGAGGATGGTTCTGGCCTTGTGGTGATTCTTGAAGTCACGCTTTTGTTGGTCAGACATTGTTTTTCTATCAATCTTCTGACCGCTTGCATTCACAGGGTGCGTGTCTCCATCTGTCACCATATCCCACAGATCAGCATCATGTGCTAGAAAGAAGCTTTCAATTCTGTCTTTCCAGTAATCAAAGTTTTCTCCATCAAAGACTGGAGGTTTGCCGCTGAATCTGTCTCTGTCCTCATTGTTGTCATTGCTGATGTGAGAATTGTTTCCTGCCATTGTGTTTTTCTGACGCTGGATCTTGTACTGACACGGTTAAGTGTTTTAGCTCAGAACCAGGCGCTCTGATGCCAATTGAAGTAGTGAAAAACACAAGAAGGGGGGGTTGAATTGTAAAACTTAAATCTAATGCAATGAACAAGATATTTTTATCCTGGTTCGTTTGATCTCAAACTACTCCAGTCCACCCGTCAAGGTGATTTCGCCTCTCTCCAACGAGGTCTTAATCCACTATATTCAACTGAATATTACAGACTGCTTTAACAACTGCTAAAGCCTTCTTGATGCAAACCACAACCCGGTTTGTCAAGGAAACACTTTCTTACAAAGAAATCAAATCTAAGTGTGTGAATGTTTTCTACAAAAACTGTATCACAACTGTGATGTATACACAAATTAAAGCTTAGAAACTAGATTGCTAAACAATGATAGAATATCAGAATGTGTGGTGTTTAGCAAAATTGAGAGAAAGAAGATTTTGATCAGCTTTTATGCGTGTAAAGATTTGGAGAGCATTAGACATTTCAATCTTCAAAGTCTTGTTTATATAGCACTGAGATGTTGAACGTTGGATGCAATATTCTTGATTCAATGCTAATAACAAACTTTCCTTATCGAGCAGATCTTGTCTGGAATGAGGCCGTTGGTATTAATTTGCTTTCAATGCACAGTACCGTTGCTTACTTAATGCAAGTTCTGGCTTGGCTCATTCTGACTCTGCTTAGCTGCTGATGAACCATTGTGTTTCTTTATCAGAGTGTTGAGCGCAGTCTTGTTCATCAGGCTTCAGCATGTACGTGAGTTGATCATCTGATTCTGACATTCTGAAATGGCAACTTCTGATGCTGGTGTCAAGAACCAAATTCTGATGCTGATTAGATGTGATCTTGCTTATATCAATCAGAGTATCTGCAAGTTAGAACATAATAATTTAGGCAGCAGATAGTTCTTACATGAATCACATAAATGATATATCTTTTCACTTTGTTATCATCAAAACTTAAATATAGGGTAGTAGATTCAAACTTTGTTCTAACAATCTCCCCCTTTTTGATGATGACAAAAACTAGATATTTTTAAATGAAAATAACGTGAAAAGGAATCAGAGAGATGCATCAGAGTAAGAGTTTATCAAAGATGAGGGATAAAGAGATATCAGAGTTGAGAGATACTCCCCATGAGTTTATTACTTCCCTTTGATTACACGTGTTCTTCAGGATCAGATCTTTTTGCCTTTCTTTGAACTTCAGAGTATCAGAGTCTTTGACTATCAGAAGCTTTAGATCAGCATATCAGAGCAGAGCTTCAGATCAGCGTATCAGAGCTTTTCTTGTCAGAGCTTTGCTTTGGATCAGAGTATCAGAGCAGATCAGAGCTTCATAGTGATCAGAGCAGTGATCAGAGCAGTGATCAGAGCTTCATAGCTTTTAGTCTTTAGAGTGTCCAGGAGCTTCCTTGTACCTGTAGACTTTAAGCAAAACAGAAAAAACATTTTCAAGTAATAGAGTTAGAATGTTTGAGAATTTCTGTCTAGTTAGCCGTTATTGTTTAAAAAATCATTCTTGTTCTCCCCCTTTTTGTCAGCAATCAAAAAGTGTAGGTGAGTGCTAAAAACAGTTAAGATCAGAAAAACTTGTCATATTGAAGGGTTCAGAATCAAAACATGAAAATAGTACAAGACATATTCAAATAGTACATCAGAAAATCAAAGAAAACATGAAAAAGACATGAATGAAAAAAAACTAAGGTTGGGGAGGTAAGCGTGTGAACAGGTTCTCCAGCATGGCTTTGATCTGATCAGCAGTCTCATTCTGCTTGTGCACCATGCTGACAACAGTGTCAATCTTGCTATCCTGCACATCCATTCTTTCTTTCATCTTCTGGTCGTTTTCATCCATCCTCTGCTGCAGACGCATGTCATTCAACTTCAGTTCTTCCAGAGTCTGCCTGTCCAAGGCAGCTTGAGAAGCATCAGAAGCAGGGAGCTTCTGAGAGCTTTCTGCAACATCTTCTGCTTGACTTTCTTCAACTTGAATGGTCTTGTCTTCTTCTGGTTGCACCTTTGAAGCTAGCTGTTTCTCAGACCAAGGTTCACTATCCAGAGGGAGCACGTCTTCTTTCAGAAGCTGACTTCCAACTTCATTCAGAAGCTTGCTGAAATTCTGTTGTGCCTGCTCATAGTTGATATCCTGCAACTTGAGGGCTTCAGCACATACCCAAAGTCTGAATTGTGACCAGAGCTGATCAGAAGCAGCTGGGTCAATCATTCCAGGACAGACTTGCTTCAAATAAGCAATCCATTGTTGCACACCTGTTTCAAAATTCATAATACCAGAGCCAACATCTGGTTGTTTTGGTTTAGGGATGGCTATTTTATGTTTCAGATCAGCAAGACGGTCAAGACTGGTTAAGTCTATGAAGGTCCTGCTGGGGTTTTCAGAGGTTTTCTTGGCAGCAGTTTGTTTTGGAGATGGAGTTTCAGAATTAGAAATTATGATTGGACTGGGTGGTGTTTTGGGAGTATTTGGTGGTGTAGATTCTGATGAGGATGGCAATTGTGCCAAGGTGATTGTTGTTCCACCTGGCAGCTGGATTGCCAGAGGTGATGGTTGAGGTGAATGAGGTTCAGATGGTTGAGGAGAAGGAGTTTCAGAGTGATGAAACTCTGGTTGAGGTGATGGAGGATTAATTTCTGGTTGAGGAGAGGGAGACGGAATTGCTGGTTGAGGAGAAGTTGTTGGAATTTCTGGTTGTTCAGGGATAAGGGGTTCTTCTGGAATTGATGAGAGTGGTTGTTGTTGTTCTGGTTCTTCAGCAGATTGCTGTTGTTCTGGTTGTGGAGGAGGGACAATTTGTGGTTCAGAGTTTGGTTGATCAGAAGTGTGTTGATCAATGTCAGACAGCACTTTGTCAATTGCTGATGTTGTTGAGATTGTTGGTTTGGGATGTTTGGTTCTGGGTCTTCTGAGTTTTAATGCCTCAGAAGGGTCCTCTTCTGGTACAGTTTCATCTATGGTAGGGATGGGGATTGAGATTCTATGAGAGGTTTGAGGAGGAATAGATGCTGGAATAGTAGAAGAATTTAAAACAGAAGCAGCAGATAAATTACCTCTTTTCTTGGGTGTCTGCTGGGATGATCCTTCTGAAGGTGCCTTCCTCTTCTTCGTCTTCTTCAGATTCACTTCTTGTTGAGGTTGATGCAGAGCTTTGATAATCAGATTTGGATCTGTACCATCTGCCTTGCATGCATCCAAGTACCTGAGAACCACCTCTGGTTTAGATTCTATCTCAGAAAATAAAGGAAAGTCACTCAGAGGAACTCTTCTGCTGGTGATATCAGCAATAGGAGTAGCTCTGGGTTCCTTTTGGATATTCTCTATCAACTTCATTTTCTTCAAGTTCTTTGCGTTCAGAGGTTTCCCAACTGTTGGTTCAATGGTGCTCAGCTCCTGAGCTTCTATCAGATGCTCAATCAGCCTATTCTTTGTCAGAATATCTGATATCAACCTTCCAAAGGGTATCCAATCCATCTTGGTTCTTTCTTCTTCCCTGGTTTCCTTCACACTTGTTCTGAGGTGGTTGAACAGAAAATGAGCCAAATTGATTTTTACCTTCTGATCAATAAAGTAGATCAGAAACTGCTGATCCACATTTATGTAATCAGGTGAACTGGTTGGCTTCCTATGGTTGAAGCACCCCAGAATTATCTTAGCCCAAACTCTGTAATGATCCTTCAGATCTTTGATCTTGCTGCTGGGCACCCCATGGGTGAAAATCCTTGCAGCTATCACGCCCACATCAGCACATCTTTCAGCCATGTCCACACAACGGACGCCATCGCCACTGTAACCGATTAACCTTGCAATGTGATCCTCAGTGATCACAATCTTCTTCCCCATAACAAAGGAGGTGACTAGATGCGTTGAAGCCTTGGAGTGAATCCAGAATTCCTTGACTAACATAGGGAATGTTGGTCCAACCAATCTGTCAAAATACCTTTCCCACTTCTGTGCCCTCTTGAGCGTTCAGAGTATCCTAACATAATACACTTCTGTGCTTTAGAGTCAAATTTGTTCAAATAATTCTTTGTATTTAATATAAAGCAAGTACATCCAAATGGATGAAAATGTGAAATGTTGGGCTTTCTGTTCTTCCACAATTCATATGGAGTCTTTTCCAGAATAGGTCTTATTGAGATTTTATTCTGAATGTAGCACGCTGTGTTTATTGCCTCTGCCCAGAAGGTCTTAGCAACGTTTGTCTCATTGATCATGGTTCTGGCCATTTCTTGCAATGTTCTGTTCTTTCGTTCTACAACTCCATTTTGTTGGGGAGTTCTAGGACAAGAGAAATCATGCAGAATGCCTCTGTCATTAAAGAATGACTCAAAGTCTTTGTTTTCAAATTCTCCACCATGATCACTTCTGACTTTAATGATTCTAAGATCCTTTTCATTCTGAACTTGGTTACAGAAGGTAACAAACACAGAGTGTGACTCGTCCTTGTGTCTTAAGAATTTTACCCATGTCCATCTGCTATAGTCATCTACGATTACTAACCCATACTTCTTGCCACTGACTGAAGCAGTTTTAACTGGTCCAAATAAGTCACTGTGCAGAAGTTCTAATGGCTTAGAGGTAGAAACAACATTTTTGGATTTAAAAGAAGGTTTTGCAAATTTGCCTTTCTGACATGCTTCACACAGAGCATCTGAATTGAACTTCAAATTAGGAAGTCCTCTGACCAGATTGAGTTTGTTAATCTGAGATATTCTTCTCATACTAACATGCCCCAATCTTCTGTGCCAGATCCACTGCTCGTTGTTAACAGACAGATGGCATATTACATTCTGACTCTTTAGTTCAGAAAGTTTGATTTTGTAAATGTTGTTTTTCCTCTTACCATTAAACAGGATAGTCCCATCTTTCTGACTAACAGCTTTACATGATTTTTGATTAAAGATTATATCATAACCGTTATCACTTAATTGACTTATGGATAACAGATTATGCATCAATCCATCTACTAGCAGAACATTATTAATAGAGGGAAGATTTCCATTACCTACAGTTCCAGAGCCAATTATCTTTCCCCTCTGATTGCCTCCAAAGCCAACGTGGCCTCCAGGCTTAAGTTCCAGGCTTTGGAACATATGCCTTCTTCCTGTCATGTGTCGTGAGCAGCCAGAGTCCAGGTACCATGACTGGTGTTTCTGACTTGCTGCTAAAGATATATGCAACATGTATTATTTTATCCTTAGGTACCCAGATTTTCTTGGGTCCTGATTTGTTAGTTTTACCAAAACTCTGGTTGAATTTTGGTTTCACAGAGTGCTTACTGCTAGTGTATCTAATATCATGTGTGTGACCATATACAAAGTGTGAATTCAGAGGAGTGTGTTTAATGGTTAAGTCCATGACATTCTTTGGTGTAGGAACCTTACCTTGGTATCCTATTCCTTTCCTGCCGTTTCTGCTAACTCCATAGATCATTGAAGCCATTCTGCTTCCATCTATGCTTTTAGCTAGGAACTTCTGGAAACTGTGATCATACTCCTTGATGATCTCATCAGCGTTGCTGGGAGTTTCAGAAACTGGTTCCTTCTGAGAGTTTTGTAAAGTGTTTTCTAATTTTGAAATCTTATTTCTCAGCTCAGAATTTTCCAATTTGAGACTCTCAGTCTTATTAGAGTCAAATTCAAGATTCCTTTTCAGGTCTCTGAATTTAACTCTAATTTGCTGATAATGTTCCAGAATCTCATTAAGGATTTCAGCAAGTTCAGCCTTTGTAAAGTTAACAGCAAAGTTAGGAAATACCTCTTCAGTATCTGATTCTGAGTCTGATTCAGAAGCTTCACTGTCCTCTGAGATGTTAGCCATGAGAGCTATGTTTGCCCTCTCATCATCTGATTCTGAGTCAGCTTCAGACGAGTCAGAGTCATCCCATGTAGCCATGAGACTTTTCTTCTTCTCTCTTCCAAACTTCTTTTTGGGCTTTTCCCTCTGAAGCTTTGGGCAGTCACTCTTATAGTGTCCTTGCTCATTGCACTCATAGCAGATGATGTCCTTGGTGTTTGGCTTTTTGCTACTGGAGGAGCCTTCAGATCTTCTGTATCTAGAGGAAGAATCTGTCCTTCTGTATCTGGAAGAAGACTCGTTCTGATCAGATCTTCTGGGATTCCTGAACTTCCTTTGTCTTTGTTTCCACAGTTGATTTACTCTTCTGGAGAGGAGGGAGAGTTCGTCTTCTTCTGATGAGGATCCATCAGATGTTTCTTCAACTGCCTGCAAAACTTTAGACTCAAATTTTTTGTTAGATTTTAATGCTAAAGGCTTACCTTGCTTCTGGGGCTCGTCAGCTTCTAGCTCTATCTCATGACTTCTGAGGGAGCTGATAAGTTCCTCCAGAGTGATTTCGTTGAGATCTTTAGCTAGCTTCAGAGCTGTAACCATAGGTCTCCACTGCTTGGGTAAACTTCTGATGATTTTCTTGACATGGTCAGCAGTAGAGTATCCTTTGTCCAGAACCTTGAGACCAGCTACCAGAATCTGGAATCTTGAGAACATTGTTTCAATGGATTCAGATTCTTCCATTTTGAACGCCTCATACTTCTGAATGAGCGCCAGAGCTTTAGTTTCTTTGACCTGAACGTTGCCCTCATGCGTCATTCTGAGTGAGTCAAAAATGTTCTTTGCTGTGTCTCTGTTGGAGATCTTTTCATATTCAGTATAGGAGATGGCGCTGAGGAGGATGGTTCTGGCCTTGTGGTGATTCTTGAAGTCACGCTTTTGTTGGTCAGACATTGTTTTTCTATCAATCTTCTGACCGCTTGCATTCACAGGGTGCGTGTATCCATCTGTCACCATATCCCACAGATCAGCATCTTGTGCTAGAAAGAAGCTTTCAATTCTGTCTTTCCAGTAATCAAAGTTTTCTCCATCAAAGACTGGAGGTTTGCCGCTGAATCTGTCTCTGTCCTCATTGTTGTCATTGCTGATGTGAGAATTGTTTCCTGCCATTGTGTTTTTCTGACGCTGGATCTTGTAGTGACACGGTTAAGTGTTTTAGCTCAGAACCAGGTGCTCTGATGCCAATTGAAGTAGTGAAAAACACAAGAAGGGGGGGGGTGAATTGTAAAACTTAAATCTAATGCAATGAACAAGATATTTTCATCCTGGTTCGTTTGATCTCAAACTACTCCAGTCCACCCGTCAAGGTGATTTCGCCTCTCTCCAACGAGGTCTTAATCCACTATATTCAACTGAATATTACAGACTGCTTTAACAACTGCTAAAATCTTCTTGATGCAAACCACAACCCGGTTTGTCAAGGAAACACTTTCTTACAAAGAAATCAAATCTAAGTGTGTGAATGTTTTCTACAAAAACTATATCACAACTGTGATGTATACACAAATTAAAGCTTAGAAACTAGATTGCTAAACAATGATAGAATATCAGAATGTGTGGTGTTTAGCAAAACTGAGAGAAAGAAGATTTTGATCAGCTTTTATGCGTGTAAAGATTTGGAGAGCATTAGCCATTTCAATCTTCAAAGTCTTGTTTATATAGCACTGAGATGTTGAACGTTGGATGCAATATTCTTGATTCAATGCTAATAAAAAACTTTCCTTATCGAGCAGATCTTGTCTGGAATGAGACCGTTGGTATTAATTTGCTTTCAATGCACAGTACCGTTGCTTACTTAATGCAAGTTCTGGCTTGGCTCATTCTGACTCTGCTTAGCTGCTGATGAACCGTTGTGTTTCTTTATCAGAGTGTTGAGCGCAGTCTTGTTCATCAGGCTTCAGCATGTACGTGAGTTGATCATCTGATTCTGACATTCTGAAATGGCAACTTCTGATGCTGGTGTCAAGAACGAAATTCTGATGCTGATTAGATGTGATCTTGCTTATATCAATCAGAGTATCTGCAAGTTAGAACATAATAATTTAGGCAGCAAATAGTTCTTACATGAATCACATAAATGATATATCTTTTCACTTTGTTATCATCAAAACTTAAATATAGGGTAGTAGATTCAAACTTTGTTCTAACATCCTACAGGAAATTTGCCGGTAAACTCTTTTGCATCCAACATAGAAAGATTGGTGGGGGAGAATTGTTCCTTAAGCTTAGTGTGGAAACATACGCTTTGGAATTTTCTCAAGCAAATTTATTTCTCTATTTTTCATCTTCATTCATTCTCACTTTTGCAGCAGCCCCATAAAGAAATTTTAATAACAATCTTAAGGAACAATCTTTATTCAATGGCTGCCTCACTCAAAGAGATGACTTCTGACTTTGTAAAATTAGAGAAATTCGATGGAGGCAATTTTATTCGTTAGCAGAAAAAAATGAAATTCCTTCTCACAATATTGAAAGTGGTGTATGTCCTTAACATTCCAAAACCGGAAGAAAAAGAAAATGAAACTGTTGCTGAAACTAGAGAGAGACAAAAGTGGGACAATGATGATTATATATGCATGGGACACATCCTCAACGACATGTGTGATTCGTTGTTCGACATTTATCAGAGCAGTAACTCCGCAAAAGAATTATGGGAGAAATTGGAATCAAGATACATGCAAGAAGACGCTACAAGTAAGAAGTTTCTTGTATCTCAATTTAATAATTATAAAATGATAGATGGTAGGTCTGTTATGGAACAAATGCACGAAATTGAACGTATTCTCACTAATTACAAACAACAAAATATGCACATGGATGAAACTATAATTGTGTCCTCCATGATAGATAAGCTTCCTCCTTCTTGGAAAGATTTTAAAAGAACCATGAAGCATAAGAAGGAGGAAATTTCTCTTGAACAATTGGGTAATCACCTTCGTTTAGAAGAAGAGTATCGAAAACAAGATTATACTAAAAGCCAATTTACTCAAGAAAAGGTCCATGTGATGGAGGAAGGGAATTCAAGTAAAACTTCCATGAAAAGGAAACAAGATTTTGGAAAATCTCATGAAAATCATAATGGTAAAGGCAATAACAACTATAGAAAGAAAAATAAAGGAAGTTGTTATCATTGTGGAAAACCAGGACACTTTAAAAGTGAGTGTAGATTCTTGAAAAGAGAAAACAAAGAAAAGAATTCAAAAGCAACAAAAGACAATCTTGTTGCTGTCATTTCTGAAATCAACATGATAGAAGATGTTAATTCTTGGTGGATAGACTCTGGTGCTACCCGTCATGTATGCAAAAATAAAGAACTATTCAAGATCATTAATGAAGAAGATGGTAGTGTTTTGTACATGGGAAATGCTTCTACTGTCCAAGTCAAAGGAAAAGGATCGGTAGAGATTGAATTCACATCTGGAAAAATACTCACTCTTAAAGATGTATTTTATGTCCCTGAAGTTAGGAAAAACTTGATTTATGTACCTTTACTTAATAAGTATGGTTTTAAATCTGTATTTGAGGGAGATAAGTTTATTCTCTCCAAAGGGGGAATGTTTGTGGGGAAAGGTTATCTTTGTGAGAATATGTTCATGTGTAATATTGTTAATAATAATAATAATAATGTGATTTCTGCTTATACTGTTGAATCTTGTGATTTATGGCATATGCGACTAGGACATGTTAATTTTAGAAAATTAAATGTTATGATAAATTAAATTTAATTCCAACATTTGACAAAAATTCAAATTCATGTACTACTTGCATGTTAACTAAAATCACAAGACAACCTTTTAAATCAATTGAAAGAAGTTCTAAAGTATTAGATTTAATTCATTCTGATGTATGTGATTTACATGGTTGGCCCACAATTGGTGGTAAGAAATACTTTGTCACTTTCATTGATGATTGCACTAGATTTTGTTATGTTTATTTAATGCACTCTAAGGATGAAGTCTTAGACAAATTCAAAATTTTTAAAGCACAAGTAGAACTTCAACATGAAACTTTTATTAAATGTTTTAGGAGTGATAGAGGAGGAGAGTTCTATCATCCTATTTATTTTGAGTCCACTGGTATTATACATCAAATAACTGCACCCTATTCCCCACAACAAAATGGGATAGCAGAAAGGAAAAATAGGGTGTTAGAAGAAATAGTAAATGCCATGTTATCCTATTCTGGTTTATCTAAAGGTTATTGGGGTGAAGCCATGCTAACTGCATGTTATATATTGAATAGAGTTCCTAATAAAAGGAACAAGATAACCTCATATGAACTCTGGAAGAAAAGAAAACCGAATCTCAAATATTTAAAAGTTTGGGATTGTAGAGCAATTGTAAAGGTGCCTGGACCAAAAAGAAAGAAATTGGGAGAAAGAGGAACTAAGTTGGTTAACAACAAACTTAACCACTAAGTAACCAATTATCTAACAAACTAATTGAACAAAAGAAAGAATAAGAAAGCTTGCATAGCAAGTAAGTGATTAATCTAACAGAACTTCATCCCCTAAAGTTATAAAATCAAACTCTTACCTAAAGTTATAAAATCAAACTCTTACCAGAGCCAGACACGTCTAAGTCTAAGTTTGTATGGTTTAGTGAACCTGAACAGTTTGTATGGTTTCTTTTGTTTTGAGCAGATAGGAATGCCAAGATTCTTTGTGGTTCCAAAGAGCTTGGAGAAGGTTGTAGACTACATAAAGATTAAATGGCATGTGAATATTGAATATGGAATAACATTAAATGATCTCATTTTTCCAATATGTTAGTATAATACCAAACACTTCAATTTGGGTTTGGAGGTATATGTTGGTTCATATATCATGGACTATTATACAAAATTCATTACAGGATATTCTTCGCCACTCAACTAAACCATGACAGTGCATGACATATTACACAATTTCAAACGGATAGAGTATCATAAAGCTTATCCTGCAGCTTTGCTTAGAGCAATAAGGTAAGTGATGATGATGATGAGCAACTTTGTTTTTTTTATGAATGTTTCGAGTTACTTTGTTGACTATGGATAATTTTATTACGTGCAGAAAAGGCGCAGATGTAAGAGGATATATGATATGGTCATTGTTTGACAACTTTGAATGGAATAGTGGATATAATATAATATTTGGACTTTATCATATGGATAGGAACACACTTGAAAGAATTCCTAAACTTTCTGTTCAATGTCTAGTTTTCTCAACAGTACTAATGACATCAACATAAGAGACTTGAGCAAGAAGAATAAAAGCAAATATGTGATAACTGTTTTTGTCTAAGTTATTTGAAATTGATCATGTAATTCAATATCAATATATATTGATGATTTTTAACATCATACTATTTATTATTTGGGAATTTTATGTGAATTTGTCCACTTTATAAATCAAAACCTTGGCCAACTAATGTTTATACTTTTTTTGGCATGTGTTAATATGAGATTGTGTTTGTTTATTTATGTATTTGGAGTGGGGCAATTTTGAATGTTAAACAGCACTGGACAAAGTATTTATGGAAAAAAATAAATAAATGACATATGGTAGACTGGTAGTAAGAAAAAGTTGTTATTTCTAAGGTAAATACTTGTTTGCTTGAAGAAACTCAATATTTCAAGTTTCTTCGAGATAATAGAGAAAAATAATATATATTTATTTATATTATCAATCAATGAGAGGCATGTATCTAATTAAAATATATTTTTATTTTTAAAATACTTAAATGCTTCATAAGTAGAACTTTGGTCAACTAATGTTTATATATTTTTTTTGGCATGTGTTAATATTAGTTTCCAAGTGTTTGTTTTTTTGTTTATGTTTTAGGAGTGGTGTAATTTTGAATGTAAAACAACACTTGAAAAAGTGTCCATGGAAACCTAAGAATTTACCAAAAATGAATACATGCCATATGGTAGTAACCAAGTTGTTGATTGTGAGATAAAGAATTGCTTGTTTGAGGAAACCCAAAATTTGAGGGATTTTTAAAATTAAAAATGTATTTGGATAAATTTGATTTACAGATACGAATAAATTTGATTTATTATTATTATTATTATTATTATTATTATTATTATCATTATTATTATTATTATTATTTATTTTAGAGTCCTGGTACTTACAAATATGATAAGATTGATGTTACAATCATCAGAATATGATGTCGTGATAGATGTTACAACATCTTGACAGAGACTGCAGTAATATCAAACTGATAAATTTTATAGATATATAAACGCAGAATGATAAAGAACACAACAATATGTTAACTCAGTTCGGTGCAACTCACCTACTCTGGAGACTATCAAGCTAGGAAGGAAATCCACTATCAGTAGTACTAGTTCAAAGCTAAACTCCCTCGTTTATAACTTCTCTCCTAATCGCTACCCAGTGCAACTTCTACCTAGATCTTCCCTAGATATGAGAAATTTTCATCTCACTTCCAATCACCACAGTGATAAAACTCAAATCGCATGGAAAACAATTCGTCGCAGGAACTGTTAGTAAGTACACACTCTCCAATTACAACCAAAAAGACTATCCTAATCCCAGAAACTGCCGAGAAGAACATACTTCCCAATTATACATAGTTAAGACTCTTAACTACAAACAATACTTGGGTTGCTTAAAAACTTCCATCAAGAATAATACTCAACTCTTGCTTCACAACTTCGAGGAGAATAATAACTTGACAAACTGTCAAGTAATAATATGTCTACCACATACTATCATAAGATACATGGGTGACTTATAGTCATAAGAGCACACACGACTCTCAAAATGGCAAATCCTTATTCTAAAACAAAAAATAAATAACTAGAACTAAATTTCCCTAGGTCCTGGTCTTCCTTTTATAAGCTTTAGATGTCCATGGACTTCAAAGTCTCTTCCTAATTATTCCTTAATCCATGCGCTGATTGTTACATAGAATATCTCCTAAATCTTGGAGCAAATCTTCAAGTATCCTAAATTAGCTTAACAACCAAATTTATAAACTTTTAATGTTGATGGAGATTTGATTCTTTTGTTCCAGATTGCATATTCTTGACCTACGAAAAAAACTGAGATATATCCAAAAAGAATCTCATAAAAACAAATTAAAAGTTTTCAAGAAATAAAACAACAACACCTACTGAATCGGACTAAGATGTCATGACATTCGTCTTCGACATCTGGTTAAAAAACATAATAATTGAATTGTCGTGATAGTTGATGCAAATGTTATAACATCTTGTACAACATCAGTAGAACCATATTTTAGAAAAATTGTTACCAATTCTAAAACCATAGAACTAATAATACCCCCCTTTGGCAAATTTTGGCTAAAATAACCAAAGGCCAATTAATATGGAGAGAGGAATAATACTACAACACAAGCTACATAATCATCTGTAAACTCTGTAAAAACACAACTCAGAAGCTTGTACACAAAGACAGGTTTAGAACTCCCCCTTGTCAAACATAATAGGTTCTCCCCTCGAGGGTAAAATCCACACCAGAGCACCTGCAGCGCAACAACAAAATCATCATCTTCAACACACACATAAGCATAAACAAGCATGCTCCCCCTCAATGATTTCATGAGAAATTATACACACAACTACTCTCATAGAAGCAGTAACACACAGTCCTATCATAATTCTAACTCAACATGTCAAGACATATGATATAACATCAAGACACAACACTTTACTCCGTCTTTTTAGCCAAAATATTAACATAAAAGAACTAGAGTAAATGTACACAATAGAAATACACAAAACATCATAACATATTGCTCTCAAACAACAACACAACTGGAAACATAACCATGGAAACATGTTACACACAAGTAACAACACATAGTAGTCAGACATGCACATATGCAAATATACATATGGAACCACAAATGGAAACACACAAAGAACCACTAATCATGAACACCAAATGGAAATAAATGGAAGTATACTATATTGTTAGGAATTTATTACAGACCTAACTCACACTGGATGACACAAGGAATATTTTATCCTTTAAACAACATCTTCAGACCAACGTATGTGATCCAATCCACATCAACATCCAAGGAGGAATCATGTACTTGAACATGACTTTTCTTCCAGGATCTCGTCTTTGCTACAGACTTCTTTCATGTCCTTATGTTGTGACTTGTTTTTTAATCGAGAGTCACCACTATTAGTTTTTATCCTAGGGAAGGGAACCTAACAGAAAACCCTAATTCGCGGACAGAGATTCTAGGTTTCAGACTCAATTAGACGAAAGGAAGGTGTTAGGCACCTTTCATCCACCTTGTTCACAAGGATATTAAGCTTTAGGTTTAGGTTTGGGGTAAACAGGGTTTTAAGTTTTAATTAGCAAGACTCGCCACAATTTTAGATCGTGTGCCTACGTATCCTCTTATGAGGAATCAAAGTCTCAATTCGTAGTTCGTATGGGGTTGGTGTCTTTTAGGGGTTTGCAAACATATTTTGAATCACTTCGTACTCGTTCAGGAGTAGTGATTGCGGAGATTTTAACTGAGAACAGAGTAAGCCAAAATTAGTTTGAAACCCATTTGCAAAAAAGACTGTTGATTAGCTTAGTTTTATTCGCAAAACAGTTTGATGCTTGGTTTGTGTTTTTTAACTGTATGAATTACGAAAATCTTGATGAATGCATGATAAAACAAGATTTAATGCAATATATGAGAAAATAATATATGTACATGAGTTTTTGAGAAAATAATTTATATGCTAATATAACAATATTTACATATAATAAATAATAATATAAAAATATATAAAATACTAATGAAATTTAGTACTACCAATAATAATAAATATTTATAGCATAAGTAAATAAATAAGAAAATAGAATTATATAAAAGAAAATATAAAAATAAGTAAATCAAAGTGGGGGGGTGTTTTCAGTTGTGAAGTAAATAATGGGGGTGCTAAAGTAATTCAGACTAGGCCCATTACTGCTGGCTAGACAGGGGGTGCATGTTGTTGTTGCATTTGGTAAAAGGTTGTAACAAGGGTGCAAATAGAAGCGGCCCAAGCCCATTACAGATTTTCAAAGGGGGGCATGCTGATTGTGTGTAGCAAGGTGTATGGATCCTATGATGTGGCTTGGCCTTATGGCCGCCTGATTGAGACCTGACGACTGTCATCGAGGGAGCACGGTTATTATTGTAGGCGCGCATGCATAGGATACAAACAAATATCATAATTTGTTTTATTCATTTTACAGTTTCATTTCACAGAATTTACCACAACATTTCATCTTCTTCCTTTTTCTCTTTCTCTCCACCGCGAATACCAAACCCTAGCGCTCTATAACCTCCTGCGGCGACTGTGAAACCTATCCAACCCTATCTCCATTGCCAATTAACTCCAACACAACCCACAAACAGAATCAAACAAAAAAATAAGCTAAGTTGTTTTACCCCGTTCGCGATTCTGTATTCTGATCCAGCTTCTTCCGATTTTGGGTACTGATCCATGTGCCTCTTCTTGTTTGCAGGTAACGATGGGTTAAAGATGGTGACGGTGAAGGTGGTTGATGCGATTAAAGGCGATGGCGCAAGGCAACGGTGATCAGGGTTGTAGAAATTGAACCCTAATCACTCCTTTAGATAACGACGAGTTCTTCCTCAATTCTTCAAGCTTCGATTCTCTCAGGCCCTCGTATCAAGTCCCCTGTTTCCGTAAAAATCCTCCTCCCTATTTTTCTGTAAGAATCCACCTCGTCTTTTTTCTTCCCCTTTCTGTTAGCCACCCCCCCCCCCCTATGTTTCTGTAAACGATCTGGGTTTATATAGTTTAGTTTTTTAAGGTTTCACATTTTTTGTCGTTACAGTTAGCAAAGATTTAGGAAGAATTATAGAAATTAGGGATTTAGAGATTCGTTATTGATTGTAATTGGATTTTCCAGATTTTGTTATTTTGTTAGATTTGCTGTAATGAGACTTGATTTTAGTTGTAATATATTGGATTTATGAGATTTGTAATAGAATTTTGATTAGGTTTGAAGATCTGAATGTATTAAATATTCTGGATATCATTTATTGAAATTCTGAGATTGATTGCTGGTAATGTGAAAGTTTGATGTAGATTTAGTTTTGCAAATTAAATTTGAACAATAGCTATTAGCGGAATGAAAACAGGCGTGATTGGTACAGTAATAGTTTTTGGGCCTTATGTTAGTTAATTATTTTAGCCCAGTATGTACTGCAAACTACACTTTTTGACATCAATTGGCCTGATTTGTCTTTTTTTTTATTTAATATGCCATGCGTTTTTTCATATAAACTCGGCCTAACTTTGGTCCGGCGAGACTTTTCCCAGCACAACATTTTCCCAATAAACAAAATTAATGGTTATGCAAAGTCCAACAACAATGGCAAGATTAAACCACGCTTTCTTAAAGGTTTATATATTTTTTTTTTGAATTAAGACAATAGCAACAAGCAATTTTATGGATAATGTTTCTTTTTTGCAAATGAGACAACCAAAATCCCAACAAAACCAATGGGCCAACTTGCAAAACCTTATTGGGCCTGTTATTTGTAACTCCACCCTTATTTTTACTAAAATTAACTTAACCTACATAAACTTATACAATTTAAACTTGAGCGGGTCTAATTTAAGTTCAACCTCCCTTTTACTAACGACTATTTAATAATCTAGAATTTTACAGTTACTCCATTAATTTCCATTTACGAATCGCATGGGCCAATGGCCAACATGCCTCGCAAATGGATTCACGGATACACGGGTCTTTCTGATTTAGAAAGCCCCGTTTTCCTAGATTAAAAATACACCCCCTAGCCAGATAAAGAAGGACCATCAGATACTATTGTACCGTCTTATGTATTTTCTCTATTTCAATCTCAAAAAATATAATCGTCACGGTAGGACAAATTTGAGGTACGACACCTTACTGCTCCAGTAGACAATCCAACATCTATCTTTCCTTTTGATCCATCCTTCTTCGGATCATCTTGCTTATCATTCTGTGATCGGTGGAAATAGAACTGACTGTTTTTTAAGCTGGTTCGCGAAATGTCGCGGTAAGCAAGAGTCACCACCGTCTTTTATGTTCTCCAACAAGGAAAGGACAAAAGCACAACAAAATTCCTTTTCGAGATATTTCTCGGTTCGGGAGGTAGATTTATAGAAAGGGAAGGTGTTAGCACCCTTTCTACCCGTGGTTATCCACGGGCTCTTAGGTACTTGCTCACTATGTTTTCAAAAATTGTTTGCTTTTCAAGTGTTTGTGGGTTTTGAAAAAGTCTAGTTTGAAAAACTTCTAGGTAACTCTTGTATCAGTCCTCAAGAGTGTATGAAGTATTTGTTTGAGAACTATTTGAAAGTGTGAGTGCGAAAAGTTTGTTTTTGTTTTTTTGAAAGAGCAAGTACCCAGGATAAATCTACCTACTCTAAGGAATTAGGCTGTGTAAGAGTCCTTTAGACAGTACTATCCCACTATTGAGAAGTAGGTAGCACGTTGGAGTTATTCAGGTCAATTCGATTAAGGGACATGTGTGGTCACCAAAGCAATGGTACGACACCTTAGCGATAACCCTAATGTCCTAGATCCTTTTTATCCGAGGCAACCGTTTCGAGGCAACTGGATCTTTAGACAGGAGGGCGACCTCTAAAACACCCTATACTTGACGACCACCTCGAGGCAACCAAGTGAGGCGTACCCTAAGGGTGGCATGTGCATGTGTGTCAGGTTTCAGTTTATGTTTATCTTTGAACATGCATCTTTGTGAGCTACGGATTGATTTTATTTGCCATACAAGTCTTGCAAGCATAATTAACAGTTAATGTTTGTGCGGGAAATAAAGTGCGGAAAAGGTAAATCTACGCTATTACAAGGCGCGGGTATATACATCGCCAAAAACAAAACCCGTTTGAAAAATAAATGCGAGAAAAGTAAAGAAAGCGGTAAAAGACCTAATTAACTATTACATCCTCGGAAACAGTTACATCAATATAATTAAAAGGAATTAAAGCGCGAAAGAAATTAAATCGGGAACGTCTTAGGGTTTTGACCCTTTTTGAGAAAAGAAAGTAATTTGTCCTTTTTTGCAATTAATTAAATATTAAACCTAAACCTAATTAATTAAACAATTAAAAGAAAAAATATTTTTGTGTTGTTATATTTTAATGAAATAAAAATAAAAAAGTTAGTAAAACCTTAAGTCTAATCTATTTTATTTATTATGAAAGAAAATTGAAATTAAACCTAATCAAAACAACTAGACTAATTAATTAGAATTTATTTACAAAAATAATTAATTAAATTTAATCAATAAAAATATTATTATTTTTTAGGTTTTCTGGATTTATTATGGAAAAATAATTAATTATATTAATTAAATAGTAATAATAATAATTAGTAAAGAAAATATAAAAGAGAAAAAAGGAAAAGAAAATAAGAACCCAGGGGAGTGTGTTGGCCCATTAGGAGGTGAGAAAAGCAATCTGAAGCCCATTAAGCACAAAGCCACGTTGACTTCTGGAATTGTCTGCACATTGGTTGACTGGGGAACATCATAGTCAACACTTCATGGCCATTGGATTGGTGATGGTGGCCACATGGCATGTTGATTATTGGAGGTACATGATGGAAGACGTTAGCAAGCCTGTACATGATTAGGTTATGAAAAATAGAAACAAATATGGGGTGGACCTGGGAATCGAACCCAGGTCCCAATGGTTGCATGCCATATCATCATCCACTGAGCCAAGCGCTTGTATTTGATAATATATTAACAATTGAAAATAATATGTGAAAACAATCATATGCTGGAAAGAAAAAATAAAATAGCGCGCGTTTGAATGAACCAATGGCATGGCACTACGTCTTCATCCCCTTCGCTGAACCTGTAAAAAAGCAAAGAGATAGCGGGGGTTTTTAACCCCCACAACCTGCATCCACAGATAATAGCGATTAGGCGTACAATACATATAAATATGGCGCGATGGTATCAATATGTTTGTCTCAAGCTCCTGAGTTCAACCATATGCGTTGGAGGTCCCAATTTTTCCTATATAGCAAACCCCCAAATTCAGAGTTTGAAAACCCTAGAAAACGTTCATGGTGATTTCTGTTTCAGGGCATTTTAATCCAATTGAATCACACCAAAAGCTTCACCCGAGTTCTATGAACATAAAACAATCCACAAAAGATGTTAAATATGCATGAATAATGAGATGCGTTTCTGAAAAAAATGGTCAAACCGTGAAACTGTTCTTGCGTGTTTCTAGAGCTTTAAGGCTTAATTTTGATTGCAATGTGTTCCTGGGGATCCCTGCAATGTGTTGGAAGCAATGGAAAGCTTTGAATCGTGCTGGAATGCCAAAAACAGTTTTCACTTTTTTGGATTTTTTTTCAATGTTGTTATGGCTTTCTGCAGCAATTTGCACGTTTTAGGCTTTAGGTTTAGCTTATGCACTTATAATAGAATGGAATTAGGTTAACTTCTGGTCAAGAAATCCATTGCATTATGGTTTCAATATTTGATTGGAAATCAAATATTTTCCAATCTTTTTGATTGAGAAAACTTGCCAAACATGGAGATTTTTGTCTCTTTGATTGATACACGAATTTGCCAGCTTGCCCTGAGTTTGTTTGCTTCACAAAAAGATTTGAAAACCATATCTTTGAATTTCCTATATTTTAAATCAATTAAATGAATTAATATTAATAAAAAATCCAATTAATTAATAGAAAATGAGAAAATAAGTTCAAATAATCCCAATGGGTCGTGCATAGGCCTTGGACAATGTTTCAAGAAGGAATTTGAGGCCCATTAGCAAAAATGATGTGTTTTGAGCAAAGTTGACTTTTGCAAATTCACAAAAATTTCCCAACTTCTCCAATGCATATCTTGCTCAATGTTGATCATATGAACATGTTCTTGGACATTTTGGAAAGGTCTTGAAGTACTCTAACCAATGCCTTTGGTCCCATGTCATTTGGATTTACCAATCTCAAGTTATGGTCTTTGACTTGAAGTGCATTTTTGTTGACTTTTGAAAGTGACCTATAATGTAGAAATTGATAACTTTTTGTGAGAGCATTTCTTGGACTTGGAATGTGAAGATGAGTTGTAGGAAATATCATCCCCTTCAAAATGAGAATTGGATGGGATTTTTATGATGAACCATGAAAAAGTTATGCCTTGGTCAAGATACAGTTGACTTTTCTACTGTCCAAAAATAGTAACTTTTGCATCTTTGATGATTTTTGAGCCATGCTTGAGGAATCATGATCAAGACTTGATCAAATGATGATTGTGGACTCAAAATAAGATGGTGACCACAAATTCTGACTTTTGGCTGTAAAATAACCATTTTGCCCCTGTAGTTGATTGTGAACCAAATTGGGCTTTTGACTGTGCAATTTGCTTCTGTGAGTCTTGAGACTTGGTATGTAGATGCTTGGCAACATGTATAGGCCTATGGGACTTGATTTAGCCATTGAAAACCTCAAATTCCTTGAGAGAACCAAAACCCTAATTTCGACTGGCTTAGGAGGCATTTGGACTGTGCAACCCTTGAACAATCTTGAACCATTTGAAGATGATTCTTGATAAACCTTGAAGAATATGGGAGGGAAAATTTTGGGGTACAACAGTTGCCCCTGTTCAATCTTCTTAGACCTGAGGATGTAGATTGGCTTGTGTGCCTTTCATGATCCGAAGGTGGAAGATGACTGAACACTAGAGTGCCCAGAAATTTGCACTCGCATAGTGGAGTATCAACAGTGTGATGTCGGGAATGGGCTTACAGATGCCATTTGGAAAGATGGTGGATAGGAGGATGGGCTTATAGATGCCATCTGGAGATGTGACAGAACCCTGTCGGGAATGGGCTTATAGATGCCATTTGGAGATGTCGATCGCGTAAGAGATTCCTTAGAGAGAACTTGCGTACCTGAGAAAGAAAGATAATTTCCTGGCCTGTTACAGGTGTTGATCTTCAAACTCTTCATGCAAATATGCCCTGGCTAGTTACAGGTATCGAATCTACAATCAATTGCTCACAGATATGCCCTGGCTAGATACAGGTGTCGAATCTGGAATTAGTAGTCCACAGATATGCCCTGGCTGGATACAGGTATCGAATCTCTAAAATCTTCATGCAGACATGCCCTGGTTGGATACAGGTATCGAATCTATAATCAATCACTCACAGATATGCCCTGGCTAGATACAGGTATCGAATCTGGAATTAGTCGTCTACAGATATGCCCTGGCTGGATACAGGTATCGAATCTCTAAACTCTTCATGCAGACATGCCCTGGCTGGATACCGGTATCGAATCTACAATCAATTACTCACAGATATGCCCTGGCTAGATACAGGTATCGAATCTGGAATTAGTCGTCTACAGAAATGCCCTGGCTGGATACAGGTATCGAATCTCTAAACTCTTCATGCAGACATGCCCTGGCTAGATACAGGTATCGAATCTATAATCAATTACTCACAGATATGCCCTGGCTAGATACAGGTATCGAATATGGAATTAGTCGTCTACAAATATGCCCTGGCTGGATACAGGTATCGAATCTCTAAACTCTTCATGCAGACATGCCCTGGCTAGATACAGGTATTGAATCTACAATCAATTAGTCACAGATATGCCCTGGCTAGATACAGGTATCGAATCTGGAATTAGTCGTCTACAGATATGCCCTAGCTGGATACAGGTATCGAATCTCTAAACTCTTCATGCAGATATGCCCTGGCTAGATACAGGTATCGAATCCACAATTAATCACTCACAGATATGCCCTGGCTAGATACAGGTATCGAATCTGGAATTAGTCGTCTACAGATATGCCATGGCTGGATACAGGTATCGAATCTCTAAACTTTTCATGCAGATATGCCCTGGCTAGATACAGGTATCGAATCTACAATCAATTACTCATAGATATGCCCTGGCTAGATACAGGTATCGAATCTGGAATTAGTCGTCTACAGATATGCCCTGGCTTGATACAGGTATCGAATCTCTAAACTCTTCATGCAGATATGCCCTGGCTAGATACAGGTATCAAATCTACAATCAATCACTCACAGATATGCCCTGTCTGGATACAGGTATCGAATCTAGAATTGGTCGTCTACAGATATGCCCTGGCTAGATACAGGTATCGAATCTCTAAACTCTTCATGCAGATATGCCCTGGCTAGATACAGGTGTCGAATCCATAATTAATTTCTCACAGATATGCCCTGGCTAGATATAGGTATCGAATCTGGAACTGCGACAGTTGATAGTAATCATCTTTGGATTGACCTTTTTCCTGAAAAGGCAAAACATTAGTTGTATGCAATGTCATGATGTATGAAATGCATGATGTCATGATGTTCTCAAAAATAAATGAAATCGTGTCATATGCACTTTATCATGTATGTAAGCAGGATGTATGAAATGTGAAATGTCTATGAATGTATTTTCGTCTAGGAAAATAAATCCTTGACGAATGCCGGGAGCTTGTTGAATCCTGGGCTAATGCTGAAGAGTAGAGTTCTTCGTTTCCGCTGGGGATGATGATTGCAAGGATAAACCGGCAAGAGAAGATGACTTTGTTGGGGAATAAACTTGTTGGAGAGATTACTCTGCGGGGAATTACTCTGTGGGAAAAGATACTTCGCTGAGATTTGGATGATAATTCCGCTGGGGATTCCGTTGATAAGTTATGTTGGAAGATTTGATGAACTCCGCTGGGGGATAGGAAGAACTTTGCCGAGGACGGTCTTTCCGTGGTAATTAGATGAGGATAGCCCAGTTATAAGCTCTGGTGGGGAATAACCTTTGAATATGGTCGTGGAGAGATGCATGTACTCTGCAGGTGATAAGCTTCCAGAATCTACTGGGGATAAGCTTCCAGAATCTACTGGGGAGATTGATTCAACTCTCTTGGGGAAACTTTTGGATTGTACTGGGGAAATGGCTCCACTGGGGTGTCTGATATTCCGCCGGGGAACAGTCTTATATTAAGACTGCCGGGGATGCTTGCTTAGGAACATCTGTATACGCCGCTGGGGAATATTGAGATATTCTGGGGATACCCAACTTCCTTAAGGCTGACAGTAGACTAACTCTGCTTGGGGAGAGTATCGCTGACTTGCTGGAGATACTGTGCCTTTTCGGGGCTAACGAGAGACCAACTCTTCTTGGGGAGAGTATTGCCGAATCTTGTCTTACTCTGCGGGGAGTGAAGGTATCCTGGTCTCATTCCTCAGCTGAACCTACCTTGGTACCTGGAGGACAGAGCAGCTTGTACAGTTCAGACGATTCTTATTCCCCCAGTTTCTTTGGGAGAAGGTACCTGTGGAGGAACTGGACAACTGCCGATTGACCGATCTCCTTCTGGTAGGCAAGTGACGAGATAATGAGACATAGTCGTACGCTTTTGATCCCTAATTTTTGCCTGGACCTCCCTTTCGGGTTTTCAGTCCACCGGGATACCCATTTTTGCCCAAGCCGCCTTTTCAGGTTTTCGACTTGCCGGGTGTACAGATGTTTTTCATTTTTCATCCCTTATTTTGCCCGAACCCTTTTGGTTCACCGGGAAGCCCTTATTTTTGCCTAGGTGTGTCAACCTAGCGGGTCTTTGATTATGCGCAATATTTTTTCGACTATATCCACGCTCTCAGAATGCAGGGAGTTGTCACTGTCGGTAGTGTTGTATTGCCATACCACCAGAAGATGTCTGGTCATGCAAGATTCGTTGCTGGAACTCCTGCCCAATGCCCCAAGTGATTCAGGCGGAGATTTGCCCCAGGCTATTTGGCATTTGAGAGATTCTCTGAATCTTGACTTAACTGCCCCAGATGATGGAAAATGATCTCGTCTTCCCCTTGGTTGGAAGTGTTTCTTCCACTTGAGATGACTCTTTTGTTGAGAAGATTCTTGTTCACTGGATATTCCGTGCGAATTTCTCTGCTGTTTGAACAAATAGTCATATGCAAACAATGTTATTTTAAGAATGCAAAGCTTATGTCTGTCTTGAAGTTTTTGAAAATGCAGTTTTCAATAAAACAAGTGAATTTTTGTAAAATGTGATGTCAACTCGTTATTTTACCGCAAGCCTTAAGGAGTCAGGATACCTTTCGTAACAGTATGCTTTCGAACTAACCCATGCTTCAGCTAGGACTTTTAAGGGTTGTAGCGTGGCCTGGTTCACGGTTTAAGAAACAAAGGATAAAGGCTCAAATTATATTTGTACCCACCTGTTCTTCGTGATGTTCTTCAATCCTAAACTCAGCTAATCGTGCATTTAGATCCTGTTTGAATCTTCGCTCTGATATACCAGTGATGGTTCGGATATTTACAATTTATTTTGAATAGGCAGTCATTTCTTTTTGTTGAGGGTTTGTAGGATCTCTTTCTCTTGATTGCGTTATCCCTGTTTTTTGCCTGAACTGTTTCTTTTGTGATTACAGTCAGCGGGATGCCCCAGTTTTGTAAGTCTCCTTCATAGGTTTTGACTTAATGGGCTTTTATTTTTTGAAAGATAATGACTGCTTGTCTTTATGATTATTCGGAACCATCACTGTCTTTTGTTTTGGAAGGACTCCTTTGATGCCATTCATTGTGCACCTGGATCAACTGAGAAGACTACCCTTCCCCAGGTTATGATTAAGGGTTTTAATTTTTGTGAAAAGAAAAACTCCTACTTCTTTGGCTCGAAGGGGTTGACGAGGGATTATCTTCCTTATAACTCCAGTGTTTAGGAATTGAAACAATGTATGTACCTCATCAGCGGGGTTTGTTCAAAAGCATACTGTAAAGATTGTGGTATCGTTTTCGTCATCCTCCCTCAAAAGGCTTAGAATTTAATCGAGAGTTGACATCAAAAAATGAAAGCAGTTTGAATATAGCGAATGCGAATATATTGATTCAAAACAGACATATGCGATGCATTGATAAAGTAAAAGAGTTTGACATGAACAAATGTTTGAACAAGCAAAGAAAAATACAACTTGAAACTTCCAATGAACAAAAGGTCTTCTCGTCTAGGGATAGTAGAAGAACTCGACCTGACCATCTGGGGTGAATTCCACTGCTCCTTCATCAATCAGGTCCTGGATCTTGTTCTGCAGAGTCCAACAGTCGTTAGTGTCGTGTCCAGGACTGTCAGAATGGTAGGCACATCTCACACTCGGGGTATACCGGGAAGAGGAAGTGTTGGGATTCTTAGGAGGGTCCCTTAATGTGATCAGATTCAATCTCAACAGGCGTTGTAAGGCTTGAAACAATGACATGTTGAGCTGGGTGAATTTCCTCCTAGGCTTGTCAGGCTTGCTCTGATCAACCCGTTGTTCTTGGCGAGGTCGTTGTTGGACCTGTGAAGTAGTAGCAGCTTGGAGAGGTCTATTCATTGAACCAAACCTTTGACTTCTTGGAGGCTGATTACCAGTTTGGTCTCCAACCCTGACTACTTGCTTCATACTGTCTTGCTGAAGCTGGTGAGGTTGATGCTGAATTTGTGACCCTAAAGCAAGTTGAGGAGCTTTTCCCTTGTCTTCTTGTCTCAAAGGGAATTTAATGATGACTGGCTCTTCAACCTTAGATGTTTTCCCTAGTTGGTTATCCCGAAGCAGTTGGTTGACGAGAACCCTGAGCTCTTCTTGTCTTTGAGCTAAGTCTTGAATGAGAGTCATCTGCCCCAACATCTGGGTTCTCATTGTATCCACCTTAGCTTGTAGATGTTTCAGCCGTTCATCCTTACTGTCTTCTGGACTATTCCTGACCAAAGTCCCCGTGAGGAGTGTTCTCAGCTCTTCCTGCCCCTTGGATAGGTTTAGGAGGATTTCCCTGAACCGAGTCTCTTGAGCCTGAAGATCCTGGTTGTCTTGTTGGGAAGCCATTGCTGAAATAAACAGCGGAGAAGGTAAGTAACCTGTAACAAGGGTATATGTTATGCAATGATGTGTATGTATGCATGCAATGTTTTCAAGGACCTCGCGGGGTAAACAAGAAAATTTTTAGAATTTGAATCCGGTAGCTTGATTGAAGGAACTTCATGTTGTTGAGAGTCTTCTTCAAGAGTCAAGGCTCACAATATCGAGTGGGTCATAGCCTCTGACTCAGGTTATCATGTTTTGATCTCCAAACAACCTTGGCTAAAGGAAAATAAATCCCCTTTTCCCCTTGCTAGACATTTGGTTCACCATGACCTGCATCACAAACCCTTGAGATCCTTGAAATGGGTTAGTCCTTATGCAGGATGTACGCAATGGTATGATGTTATGCTATGCATGGAGTGATGTAAGTAAACCCTGTTATGAGCCCAGATTAAGGACTGTAAACAACACCTGCAAGGAACTCATGTTGTTAGATAACAAGTATGCGCAAGTAGTTCAGATTTGAAGGCACACAAGTCACACAAGACAACCCTTAGAGTTCAGGCCAGCATGAAGTTTAGGTACTACCCTCTTGAAGTTGGTTGGCTCAAAACCTGTCCTATCAAAAGTAACCGGGTTCTAAGGAGCTCAATATCATTGGGTTGTTTTCTATTTTCATTGTTTTGATTTAGCCACTGAACTGGCGATTAAAATATTCCAAGAAAACAACCCTCAATGAGTGTAGTATCGAGTATCTACCAACTTTGGACTGCATCAAAGTCGGTCACCTCACTACCCCTAAAGAGGCCAGGATGGTCAAGTAAGGTTCCTAGGTCAGTTGATGCTTCACGACACCATGCAGCGGCCCCGTACTCTCCTTGACTTAACTCAAGGGTTACCGGTACTCACCAAAGTGCCACATCAACGTAGCAACTGCTTCAACCGTGTCGGTATACCCCGCACAGTTCCCTCACAGTTTGTTGCTACTTCTAAAAGGTATCCTCCAGATCCGGGTTAGGATCTATGAAACTCCAAAACAGGCCCACAATTTTAAAGCAAACAAAACAAGCAATTGAAAACATAAAAGTGGTATAATCCTAAGGTACACCTCACTTATTAGTATCCCCAGCAGAGTCGCCAGTTCTGTGATCGGTGGAAATAGAACTGACTGTTTTTTAAGCTGGTTCGCGAAATGTCGCGGTAAGCAAGAGTCGCCACCGTCTTTTATGTTCTCCAACAAGGAAAGGACAAAAGCACAGCAAAATTCCTTTTCGAGATGTTTCTCGGTTCGGGAGGTAGATTTATAGAAATGGAAGGTGTTAGCACCCTTTCTATCCGTGGTTATCCACGGGCTCTTAGGTACTTGCTCACTATGTTTTCAAAAATTGTTTGCTTTTCAAGTGTTTGTGGGTTTTGAAAAAGTTTAGTTTGAAAAACTTCTAGGTAACTCTTGTATCAGTCCTCAAGAGTGTATGAAGTTTTAGTTTGAGAACTTTTTGAAAGTGTGAGTGCAAAAAGTTTGTTTTTGTTTTTTTGAAAGAGCAAGTACCCAGGAGAAATCTACCTACTCTAAGGAATTAGGCTGTGTAAGAGTCCTTTAGACAGTACTATCCCACTATTGAGAAGTAGGTAGCACCGTCGTTGGAGTTATTCAGGTCAATTCGATTAAGGGACATGTGTGGTCACCAAAGCAATGGTAGGACACCTTAGCGATAACCCTAATGTCCTAGATCCTTTTTATCCAAGGCAACTGTTTCGAGGCAACTGGATCTTTAGACAGGAGGGCGACCTCTAAAACACCCTATACTTGACGACCACCTCAAGGAAACCAAGTGAGGCGTACCCTAAGGGTGGCATGTGCATGTGTGTCAGGTTTCAGTTTATGTTTATCTTTGAACATGCATCTTTGTGAGCTACGAATTGATTTTATTTGTCATACAAGTCTTGCAGGCATAATTAACAGTTAATGTTTGTGCGGGAAATAAAGTGCGGAAAAGGTAAATCTACGCTATTACAAGGCGCGGGTATATACATCGCCAAAAACAAAACCCGTTTGAAAAATAAATGCGAGAAAAGTAAAGAAAGCGGTAAAAGACCTAATTAACTATTACATCCTCGGAAACAGTTACATCAATATAATCAAAAGGAATTAAAGCGCGAAAGAAATTAAATCGGGAACGTCTTAGGGTTTTGACCCTTTTTGAGAAAAGAAAGTAATTTGTTCTTTTTTGCAATTAATTAAATATTAAACCTAAACCTAATTAATTAAACAATTAAAAGAAAAAGTATTTTTGTGTTTTTATATTTTAATGAAATAAAAATAAAAAAGTTAGTAAAACCCTAAGTCTAATCTATTTTATTTATTATGAAAGAAAATTGAAATTAAACCTAATTAAAACAACTAGACTAATTAATTAGAATTTATTTACAAAAATAATTAATTAAATTTAATCAATAAAAATATTATTATTTTTTAGGTTTTCTGGATTTATTATGGAAAAATAATTAATTATATTAATTAAATAGTAATAATAATAATTAGTAAAGAAAATATAAAAGAGAAAAAAGGAAAAGAAAATAAGAACCCAGGGGGGGGTGTTGGCCCATTAGGAGGTGAGAAAAGCAATCTGAAGCCCATTAAGCACAAAGCCACATTGACTTCTGGAATTGTCTGCACATTGGTTGACTGGGGAACATCATAGTCAACACTTCATGGCCATTGGATTGGTGATGGTGGCCACATGGCATGCTGATTATTTGAGGTACATGATGGAAGACGTTAGCAAGCCTGCACATGATTAGGTTATGAAAAATAGAAACAAATATGGGGTGGACCTGGGAATCGAACCCAGGTCCCAATGGTTGCATGCCATATCATCATCCACTGAGCCAAGCGCTTGTATTTGATAATATATTAACAATTGAAAATAATATGTGAAAACAATCATATGCTGGAAAGAAAAAATAAAATAGCGCGCGCGTTTGAATGAACCAATGGCATGGCACCACGTCTTCATCCCCTTCGCTGAACCTGTAAAAAAGCAAAGAGATAGCGGGGGTTTTTAACCCCCACAACCTGCATCCACAGATAATAGCGATTAGGCGTACAATACATATAAATATGGCGCGATGGTATCAATATGTTTGTCTCAAGCTCCTGATTTCAACCATATGTGTTGGAGGTCCCAATTTTTCCTATATAGCAAACCCCCAAATTCAGAGTTTGAAAACCCTAGAAAACGTTCATGGTGATTTCTGTTTCAGGGCATTTTAATCCAATTGAACCACACCAAAAGCTTCACCTGAGTTCTATGAACATAAAACAATCCACAAAAGATGTTAAATATGCATGAATAATGAGATGCGTTTCTGAAAAAATGGTCAAACCGTGAAACTGTTCTTGCGTGTTTCTGGAGCTTTAAGGCTTAATTTTGATTGCAATGTGTTCCTGGGGATCCCTGCAATGTGTTGGAAGCAATGGAAAGCTTTGAATCTTGCTGGAATGCCAAAAACAGTTTTCACTTTTTTGGATTTTTTTTCAATGTTGTTATGGATTTCTGCAGCAATTTGCACGTTTTAGGCTTTAGGTTTAGCTTATGCACTTATAATAGAATGGAATTAGGTTAACTTCTGGTCAAGAAATCCATTGCATTATGGTTTCAATATTTGATTGGAAATCAAATATTTTCCAATCTTTTTGATTGAGAAAACTTGCCAAACATGGAGATTTTTGTCTCTTTGATTGATACACGAATTTTCCAGCTTGCCGAGAGTTTGTTTGCTTCACAAAAAGATTTGAAAACCATATCTTTGAATTTCCTATATTTTAAATCAATTAAATGAATTAATATTAATAAAAAATCCAATTAATTAATAGAAAATGAGAAAATAAGTTCAAATAATCCCAATGGGTCGTGCATAGGCCTTGGACAATGTTTCAAGAAGGAATTTGAGGCCCATTAGCAAAAATGATGTGTTTTGAGCAAAGTTGACTTTTGCAAATTCACAAAAATTTCCCAACTTCTCCAATGCATATCTTGCTCAATGTTGATCATATAAACATGTTCTTGGACATTTTGGAAAGGTCTTGAAGTCCTCTAACCAATGCCTTTGGTCCCATGTCATTTGGATTTACCAATCTCAAGTTATGGTCTTTGACTTGAAGTGCATTTTTGTTGACTTTTGAAAGTGACCTATAATGTAGAAATTGATAACTTTTTGTGAGAGCATTTCTTGGACTTGGAATGTGAATATGAGTTGTAGGAAATATCATCACCTTCAAAATGAGAATTGGATGCGATTTTTATGATGAACCATGAAAAAGTTATGCCTTGGTCAAGATATAGTTGACTTTTCTACTGTCCAAAAATAGTAACTTTTGCATCTTTGATGATTTTTGAGCCATGCTTGAGGAATCATGATCAAGACTTGATGAAATGATGATTGTGGACTCAAAATAATATGTTGACCAAAAATTCTGACTTTTGGCTGTAAAATGACCATTTTGCCCCTGCAGTTGATTGTGAACCAAATTGGGCTTTTGACTGTGCAATTTGCCTCTGTGAGTCTTGAGACTTAGTATGTAGATGCTTGACAACATGTATAGGCCTATGGGACTTGATTGAGCCATTGAAAACCTCAAATTCCTTCATAGAACCAAAACCCTAATTTTGACTGACTTAGGAGGCATTTGGACTGTGCAACCCTTGAACAATCTTGAACCATTTGAAGATGATTCTTGATAAACCTTGAAGAATATGGGAGGGCAAATTTTGGGGTACAACACATTCTTTCCTGACTTGGCTTCAAGCATATCTACCTTTTTAGACCCAACATCCTTATATTATTTCCTTATGACTGAACCTCAATTTTGAGATGAGGAAGAGACATAAGGGATTATATCACATAGAAATTATTTTGCTTGTAACAGATTATCAGCCAAGGAGAGAGTTTTGAAGAAGGTAAAATTAATTGATCACCACTCATCACAGGAGAGAGACATTTTCTCGTCTTCATCTTTCACTTTCTAGGTTTTGATTTCTTGGAAATCTTACACCATTTTTTTTGACATTGTCTTGACTATAGATAATCACATTCTAACTGGACAATGTTTGCATGCCTATTATCATGTACACTATCAACTTTTAAAAGGACAAAACTCCAAAACACCCTTCATTGTTTCAAACTGAATTTCATTCAAAGGCTTACTAAATATGTCTCCTAAATAACTTCCCAGAGATCCCAAGCTAAGTAAAATACTTTTGGTTGCAGCAAGACCACTGACAAGAATTGAGACCAGTATAAACTAGCTTTATTTAGTCAACTTTACATACTTGATTACAAACTGTAATCAACTTGACACAACACAATGTCATAACATATTCTTTGACATTGCATGTAAAAGACTAAGTTGTAATAATTTACTTCAGTATAATAATTATCCTTAGTAAAGACTAAGATGCAAATGAACCTTTGCTGATTTAGGTGACCAGATTGGTTTCTACGAACAATCATATTCTATTAACACAGAAACCACTAGATTTGTCTTTGTAAAGTAATAGGGTGCCCGACTTTAATACCCTAGTCAAGGTCTCCTTAAATTCTGAATACAGGATATCATCAGACTTGAAAACTAGAGGATATCCCTTTATAAACCAAACTCTTTATCATCCACTCCTCTGAATAAAAATTCTGAACTCTAGCTGACTTGAGAAATTTATGATTTAGATCACGCAACTATTCAGAGTCTTATAACTTGGAGACTCAACTTCCTGAGATTATGTTCCAACGTTTTAGTTCATCATCCTCTCCTTACTTATTGGAGGAAATATCTCTACAAATTTTACTTATAGCGATGATGCTCAGAGATATCCGTTAAGTAGTTAGAATCCATAGATATTTGAAGATTTCAAGGATGTTTGATTCTTCCATGTTGTAGTTCAATCAGTTCCTTTTCAGAACAAATAACAAACCAACATATAGACATGCTTCTATTTACTATTTGAAGCCAAACATTCCTTTGTAGTGGTTGATAAAGAACTTTTGATAACTTAAAATAGAATTGATCTTTATTTTTCTAAAGTTCATCAAAGATATCAACAACTATTACAAGAGTATACATCAGATCAACCAAGATTCTTACCTTGCAACAACTTGATAAGGCTTACAAGAGAAAGTTCTAGAAATATTGCAGCAAACTGATGTTGCAACCTCTGTTGTGACATCTTCACCTCTACTTTATTATTCCCATTAGTGATCAGTTATTCACAACAAGACTTTAATCACACCAACTGAAATATCTCATCATACTAGACGGCAATCCTTTAGACAAGGAGAACAACATATCGACATGACACTCCGGAACTATTCATTTCTGCAGCACCTTCATCTATATCTTTGGCAATAACATCAAAGAGCACAACTGGTAGAATGATACAAGTTATTGACAAACAAATTCCTCCTTTGATATATATATATATATATATATATATATATATATATATATATATATATATATATATATATATATATATATATATATATATATATATATATATATATATATATATATATATATATATATATATATATATATATATATATATATATATATATATATATATATATATATATATAACCATTGCTAGGTCATCATTAAGCTGAGAAGAGCTTTTGGGAAAGCCATAAAGTTTTACATTGAAGTGACAACTTCAATGCAAAACTTGGCCTTTATCTTGAGTATCCTGATGTCTGCTATAAAGATGAGACGTTCTTATATCATATCACTAACTCAGCCTGATTATTAACTGATAAGTTTTCTCATTGTATGTTAGTACTTCAGATATTAAGCCTTATCCCTTAAGTTAACTTCCCAGTCTTCAAAGAACACCTCCAAAAATGTAACCATTGTTCAACTTATTTTATACTTTGGGAATCTTTAAAACCACATCAACCCGCACACAAAAATACTCTCTTCTTTTTCATCCAGTAGATGATAGAAGGATACTTACATATTACATTCTTGATGCCATACTTCTTCAATTTTGATGCATAAAATTAGAAAGAAGCAGTTAAGACATCATCATATGATACCAATGTAAACTAGAGCACATGTCATATGCTATTCTTCAACTACTCCCAGCTTCTAATAGATCTTCTCCCAAAGAGCTGAAAGCATTTGATATAACCAGAGATTTCATGAGAAGTCATGATTTTCTTTCATTATCTTTATTGTTTAAGAAAATAGCTCAACATATTCTTGCTATAAGAGTACTTCTTTCTTTTAGAAATAATACCAGACGCATAAACAACGAACCACCAAAGTTCTTCCATCAGAGGAATATGCGACATAAGACAAATTAAAAACAACCTCAACATATTCTAGGCAAAATGTCAGAACATCTTGTAGGACATAATGCACAAACAACCATCAGTAGTTGCCACCTCAATGCAACCATCAACATTTGTCATATTAACATTACAACCATCAGTAGTTGTAACAAAATCATCATACAAACAACCATCAATATTTGTTGTATTAGCAACACAACCATCAGTAGTTGGGAGACAACCATAAGTAGTTGTCAATAACATGTTGTACCCTAAAATTTACCCTCTTCATTCCAAACCTATTTGGATTATACTTCTTTATCATATGGATACATATATATCATTGCTTCTATGGTCATGGGATCAAGGCACCTCTCTTAAGCTTCGCCAAGCTACATAAGATGATTGTTTCGTCAATCAATGTAATGAAGCATGAACTCAGGGTTTCAGAATTGAAATGCACTCAGCATGTTCCCCCAGGCTATTTAATCAGTGATTAATCAAGTCATTATCATTCCAAACTCCCATGTGTTCCATTATGCCTTGGATTGCAAAGAAAGTCAAGCGTTTTAATTGATTTGAAACAGTTTGGGCCGAAAGTCAGCATTTCATAGTTCACGTTCAAAAATTCGTAACTTTTTCCCTGTTCAACATTTTTGAGTGGGTCTTTGGGTATAAGAATCTCCTTGACATCCTCCCATTTCATATATTTAGATTATGAGCCAATTTTGTATGGAAGATCTCCAAAAATGCAAATACTTTGAAAATTATATGGTGAAGCAGATTTCTAGTCAATTGTTTCTCAAATATTGCAAAAATCATAACTTTCTCGATTTTCAATATTTCAGGATGATTCTTGCGACACAATATCACAAATTTCGTTATCTACAAATTTTCTTCAAGATTCGAGTTTGAATTATGCTCGGAAAGTTTAGGTTTATGGCTCGCTTCTCAAGTTGAACACGAAAATATAATGAAAAAGTTGTGCAACCAAATTTGATATGGAAAAGAGAGGGAAATTTGGCTCCAAAACAATTTTTCTAAATCCCAAACATGATTTAAGCCTCTCTCTCTCTCTCTCTATCTCTCTCTCTCTCTCTCTCTCTCTCTCTCTATATATATATATATATATATATATATATATATATATATATATATATATATATATATATATATATATATATATATATATATATATATATATTTCCTATAAAATTCAAAAGGGATTCCCTCATTATTACACATCCACTCTCAAACATTCAATAATCTCTCAAGAGAAGAACTATCTCTATCAAATTCCGATCTACTTCCCGATGAAGCTCTGACGCATCACCGTCGAAGCTCTAACCACTGCTGCACGACGACCGACTACCTTCGTACAGACTAGACAATCGACTGCCACGCCTCCTCCGCCACAAGGACCGCCGCCGCACCTCCCCCTCTCCCTCAGTCGTGAAGCCGTTCGCGCGACCTCCCTATGTTTGTTTCTTCAATCAACTCTTCTTCATTTCTATCAGTAAATTCTTGATCTTACTTGGATTTAAATGTTGTGTTGAGTTTAATTGGTGAATTAATTGAGATTGAGTTAATTTAGCATGAATTAATTTTTGGATTGTGTAAGTTATGTGATTATTGAAAAACTTCATTTTGATGATGTTGATAATTGTTGGAATCAGATGATTACTTGATTTATTAGTTGGATCTCATGGATTTCGAGTTGAGAATTGTTGAAGATCATGTGTCAGTGTTTGATTTCGAGTGATTAATTATTGTTGACACTTGAATAATATTTATTTTGATGCTTGGAAATCAATGTATTGGTGTATGTTTTACCCCAAAATTTTCCCTCCAATTTTATTCAAGAATCTTCTCATGCTTCTAGGATCTTCAATTGCTCAAGGCTACTCAAGGTTTGATCAGACACATTCTCCTCCCAAGCAGTTGACCTACAACTAGGTTTTGTGTTTCTCAAGGTAAATTGGACTTCTAATGCCTCAAGTGGATTTCATGGTTTCTCATATGTCTCAAAGAATCATCATACTAAGTTTCAAGCCTTGCATCACAAGTTTGCTCAGTCAATTGCTCAGATGATTGAAAATCAACTGTATTGGACAAAAAGTCAAGTTTGGTTAACATATAGTCAAACCTCGAGATTTTTGGTCAAAATCAACATTTTGAAGTCAAATTCATCATTTGATAAAGAGTTGATCAAGGTTCATCAAGAAAACTCAAGATTCATCAAAAGTCAAAAGTTACTAAATTAGGGTTTTCCTAAGGAGAAGTCAACTGAACTTTGACCAAGCATAACTTTCACATGCTTCATCAGATTTTTCTCAACCAAAGCACATTGTGAAGAAAATTAAATTTTCTACAACTTTGTCTCTCTAAGCTCAATTCCAAAAAATGCTTCATTTGAGAGATATGGGCCAATACATTATAGGTTATTTCAAAAGTCAACAAAAATACACTTTTTGTCAAGGCAACTTACATCAACATTAGGTCTTCAAATGCAAAAATGGTCAACATAGAGATTGTATAGGAAATCATAAGCTTTCCAAAAAGTCCAAGATAACCTTCAAATGATAAAAAATGAGAGATTTATGACTAGTGCAAGTTGGGAAATTTTGAGCAAATGCATGAAGTTCAAATTGAGAAAACTTAATTTTTTGGGCTAATGGGCTTTTGTCACAAAGACCAAACGTGTTCTACACTACATATACACCCCATATATTACTCATACACCCTTTGGTTCTTATTTTTTTATTTTTTATTTTTATTATCTTAAAAGTCAAAATAAAATAAAATAAGACAAGGCTTTTTCATATAAGTCCAAACCCATGTCGTTTGACCTAAATTCAAACTATATAATCTCATTCAATTTAGACATCAAGGGCACGAAAATATATTGTGAAAGAAACTTCCAAAAATTCACAAAATTACTTAAAACTAGGGCCGCCTTAAAACCATAGTTTCAGCCACCTTCAACACATACCAGCCATCCCAATCGATTCCAGGAGGATCACAGGGTAAGGTTGGATCGTTTACAATGATCCAAAAGGCCAAAAACACCACGAGCATGTATCACTGATTTCAACATTGCATGGTTATCATATCTTTTATTTCATGTTGTTTTTCACATACTAATTGTGCTAATATGGTCATGAGGTTTAATGCGGCAGGAATAACCCAAAGAACAAGTCCCATAATGGCCAAATCATGAACCACAATGTTCATACAAATTTACATTATTTTTGTCATAGCTCAAAACCTAGTGTGATTTAGTCCAAGATAACCATTCCATTGAATTCGTAGGCCTCGATTTAGGGGGGTAGGGTACCCCTGGATCTCTAATTATGTCTTTTGTTTGTAGGTTTAAGAAAAGGACTCACCGGAGAAGACTACCGGAGCTAGGGCTCTGGCGCCTCTCTGGTTCATGCATTGTTTTTTATATTGTATTTAATTTGTTTTGTTTTAAACAATGAATATATCACCACCCCAGTGGTTAAAACATGCGCTAAAGGCTTTACTATTCAAGGGAACTGGTTCGATCTCTGCTTTTGGCATTTTGATGTTTTTCATATTTTTTTTCCATGTTTTGCAGGCATAACATATTTAGCGCTTTGGTTTCCTTTCCTTGACACAGGCGCACGCTTGGCCTAGGGGTGAACATGTTGAATGAAAGTGTTAAGGGCGTGGGTTCAACACCCACCCCTGGCAATGTTGGTTTTTTTCTCTCTATTTTTCTATTCTTCTTACTCTTTCACTTTTTTCCCCTTAAAACAAACCTTAATTTTTTTTTTCAAATCTTTTTTTCTAAAACCCTAACCAAATTAGTTTTTTAGGTTTTAATTTAATTAATAAATTTAGGTTTTTAATTTAATTAATTAACTTGTTTTAATTAAAATTAATTAGGTTTTTAGGTTTAATCATCATTAAAACCTTTTTATCAAAAAAATAACGAAGGTTTTTCCTGTTATTTTCACCCTTTCCTTATTGGATAAAAGAAAAGTCGGTGGTGACTCTTGCTATGCATACATTTGCGATAAAATGTACCAAGTCAGTTCTCCCACCATATTACAGTACGGATAGCACTATCTCTAAATGAGAAGGACAAGTACGAGAATGACCTTGAGTAGGTAGGATATTGTTAATCGCTTGCTCACAAATATTTTCAAAACAAAACATTTCACACAACACTTTCAAAATATTTTCAAAAAAACACTTTGTACGCATTCTTGAGGATTGATACAATAGTCATTACAAAGTTCGCCTTACTTGGGAATTTTCAAAATATTATCAAATAAATCACACACCAAAAAGCAAGTTTTCAAAGTAAGCTAAGTGATTAAGAGCTTGTAGATAACTATAGATGAAAAGGGTGCTAACACCTTCCCTTGTCATAATCTACCCCTCGAACTCAAAATCTATCAAGGTCTTTCCTTCTCTATTCACCCTTTCCTTATTGGATAAAATAAAAGTTGGTGGAGACTCTTGTTATCCACAATATTTGCGATAAAACACAAAACCAAGTCAGTTCTCCCACCGTATTACAGGACTGGCGACTCTACTGGGGAAATACAAAAAAAGGGGTTACCTTAGAGTTAGACCACTTTATCTGCATTGTTTGAATTATTTTATTTACATTTAAGGGTTTCTCGGGTTTTTATTTCTTGCAAAGATCCTACACTCGGATCTGGGGACGTTAGAGCGGCCCATTGGTTTGTACTGGTGTCCCTTGAGTCAGTCGAGGATAACACTAGGCTGTTGCGTGGTGTCATAAGCACTAACTTACCTTTAGAACCTTAATTGACCCAACTTAGCCATTAGAAGATAGTGAGATAGCCGACTTTAGCGCAGTCCAAAGTTGGTTGATACTCGATGCTACACTCATTGAGATTCGACTATCGAGATATTTCGGTGGCAAGTCAATTACACTACTGAAACATTGTCTGCAAGAAAGATCAGTGATATGAGACTCCTAGAACCCGATTATTATTCTTAGGACAGGTTGAGCTAACTCAAACTTCAAGAGGGTACTTACCTATGAACCCCGTGTAAGCCATAAACCTAAGGCTTTTGTGTGCTTTGTTTGTGTTTGTTATCTGTTCAAACATGACATCATAAGCATCATGACATCATACCATACCATTTTTTACCATTTCAAGGATCTCAAGGGCCTATGATACAGGTTTATTATGAACCTGATGTCTAGCAAGGGGCAATAGGATTTATTTTCCTCTAACCAAATGTCGTCAAAGACCGAAGTACCTTATCTTGAGTCAAAGGCTAGGACCCACTTGACATGGTGATCTTGATTCTCATAGAAGGACATTCAAAGACGCAAAGTTCTTTAGTCAAAGATGCAGCCAGACTCAACTTATAACACTCTATTTTTTGTTTACCCCGTGAGATCCTTGAAAACATTGCATCCACGTATCATGCATGTAATTACATAATAGGTATTTTCCCAGTACAAGTTTTCTCATTTACTTACTGTTTATTTCAGTAAAAGATGGCCCTAGAACAAACTGTGAAAGAACTTCAAGCTCAGAACCCTCAGTTTCAGCAAATGTTCCTGGACTTAGCTAAGGGTCAAGACGAGCTGAAGACCCTCATCACAAAAGGGAATAAAAATAAGACTAAGAAGCCATCAATCTTTCTTAATATGGGTAGAAGAATCAAACGTCCAGTTAAAAGGGCTCTAGATTTTGAGGTCCCATCAAATGAAGATGATAACCAAGAAGAAGATGAAAACAATGTGAAAGATGAAGAGAATAACAACCTTGGTTCTGGCCAAGATTCTGATGAAGACTATTCTGCTGAAAAATATCCTCGCGTTGATGACAGATACAAGTAGTTGGAAGATCGACTTAATGCTATAGAAATACAGAGAGTGCCTGGGATGGATTTGGAAGAGTTGGGTCTTATCTCGGGGTTTGTTATCCCTAACAAGTTCAAGGTCCCTACTTTTTCCAAATATGTTGGTATTTCTTGTCCTAAACTTCATCTGAGGTCTTATGTCCAGAAGATCCAACCCCATACTGCTAACAGAAAGTTATGGGTTCACTTCTTTTAAGAAAGCTTAATTGGGACACAACTGGAATGGTTCTATCAGCTGGAAGGAACTGGTACACGCACTTGGGAAGACTTGGCTGCTTCTTTTTACAAGTAGTATCAATACAATGCTGACCTTGCACCAACTCATGTGCAACTACAAAGTATGACTATGGGCTCAAATGAAGGGTTTAAAGAATATGCCAATAAATGGAGAGATCTTGCTGGAAGAGTTCAACCTCTTATGTCTGATAGGGAGGTGGTTGATATGTTCATGGGCACATTGACATAGCCTTTCTTTAATCATCTGATCAAAAAATTTTCATCTGGTTTTACCGAATCGATATTAACAGGTGAGCTTGTCGAAAGTGGTATTCAAAGCGGAAAGATTGAAGTGTCTGCATCTTCAAGTACTGTAAAGAAGGAATTCAACAATAAGAAGGAAACAAATGTTGTTTATGGCCAGAAGGGTCGTGCTAAAAGTAATCACAATCAATCTATAGGAGCTGTGTTAATTTATAATCTGGCGCATGTACAACAACAACAACAAAACAATCAGTGTAGGTTAGCCGCACCAATACAATTTACAAAGATCAGTATGCCATTGGCTAAAGCACTACAACATCTGTTGAAAGAGGAACTGATAAAATTAAGGGATACTCCCTAGAATCCCAACACCTCCTCTCCTCGTTATAATCCTAATGTGAAGTGTGCTTACCATTCCAATAGCCCCGGGCACGACACCAATAATTGTTGGGCCTTGAAAAACAAAATTCAAGACATGATTGACAACAAAGAAATTGCGTTTGATCCTTCTGAGACCCCCAATGTAATTAATTCACCAATGCCTAAGCAGGACAAAGGCATAAGTGCTATCGATGATGTCCTTTATGTTTCTGCTGTAAGTAAATTGACTACTCCCCTCCCAATTATCAAGAAAAATCTGTTGCAGGCTGGTTTATTTTCGGGTTATATTGAAAGATGTTACTGCTATGCAGCTCAACCCAATGGATGCAAGTTGATGGAAGAAGGTATTCAGCGGCTAATGGACAATCACCTAATTTTGGTTGAGAAGATTCTATCTGTTGAGAATTTGTTGCAAGACTTGGAGTTGGAAGAGGTATCTGTAATATCTGGCACTCCTATCAGGATCATTTCTAAGGGTCCTGTAAGGATCAGTGCCATACCCAAAGTTATTCCCCTGATAATTACTTCTCCCATACTTATTCCATATTCTTCGGATAAAGCCATCCCTTGGAACTATGGAGCCGACGTCTACTACTATGGCGTCAAGCAAGAACTGTCGACTACTAAGAATGAAGGTTCTGAAGCTGCTGATCCCAACATTGACAATATTGCTGGGACAAGTAAGGTTACTAGAAGCGGAAGGGTTTTCTCTCTGGAAATATCTCCAAAGACTTTCACCACACCATTTCGAGTTACTGCGACTGAGTCAACTACTGAGGCTCGGGGAAAAGAGCAAATGACGGAGCCTGCCTAGAATGAGGCACCTAAGGAAGTTACCACTGGTGATACTTCCAGAAAAGAGTTTGAGGAGGTATTAAAGATTATCTGCAAAAGAGATTACAAGATTTTTTAACAACTGGGGCAGACCCCCTATAAGATCTCCATGTTATCCCTTTTACTGTGTTCTGAGGCCCATGCTCATACTTTAGTGAAGTTCTTGAAATCTACTCACGTTCCATAAGAGATTCCCGTCGATAAATTTGGAAGTTATGTTGCTAGCCTAACCACTGATAATGGGCTAGGTTTTTCTGATGTTGATTTGACTCCTGAGGGAAGAAACCACAACAAGGCCCTGTATGTCTCTATTGAATATAGGGGCACTGCTTTAGCTCATGTATTGGTTAATATCGGTTCCTCGCTAAATGTTCTACTGAAAGGTGTTGTCGACATGCTTGATTGTCAAGGGGTGGTGCTAAAACCCAGTGATATTATAGTCTGATACTTTGACGGTTCAAAGAGGATGGTACACGGAGAAGTGAATCTTCCGATTAAGGTAGGTTCTCAGGTATTTGAATCTACCTTCTATGTGATGGATATTCGATCGGCCTATTCTTGTTTACTTGGACCCCCTGGATCCATGGGGCAGGTGTTGTCACCTCCACATTGCATCAAAAACTGAAATATCCCGTGAAAGCAAAGGTTGATACTGTTTATGGAGAAAAGAAGTATATGGTGATTCATTTGAACTAATTCAGATATGTAGAGATGGACGACAAATTCATCGAAACCCCCTATCAGAATCTTGAAGTAATCCCTCCTACCACAACTGAAGACATTTATGCTATTCCAAAGATTACCAAGATTCCACCTAGAATGGCTTCTTTGAAGGATGCTAAGTCTGTTGTAGAAGAAGGTGGTTGCACTATTTGGGGTCAGCTTCCTGACATTCTGCATAAACTTGGAAAATTTGGTTCGGGTTTTACTACAGAGGCTCAGAGGGCTGTTCGTCGGGCGCATGCTAGAAGACCACCATTTTGTGTCAGCAACAATGGAGTCAACGCTATAGAAGATGCTGTCAATGATTACGACCTCAAAAACTGGATCTTTCCTACCATTGGCAATGGACTCAACAACTGGAAGACCGAAGACTTTATCTCAATCTCCTTTAGTTAGGAGTAAATATTGTTTTCTGTTTTATTGCTTCCAAGTTTTGGCAATGTAATATTTAAACAATAACTTTAAATCCTTGTGCCTTACCCAGGGCACAACGGTCCATTTGTTAAGGGTTGTCATTTCATTCGCATTTTTTCATTTAATAAAACATTGGACGTTTTACATTCAAATTTTGCGCTCTTTAATTTCTTTTATTTTTGTCACTTTCAAAATAACTATGTGCTCTTACACACACCCACGCGATAAATTGCAGATCCACTTATGATTTCTAGAATTCGATCTACCAAGCCAAGGATGAAGGTGAGGAAGATTGTGAAATACCTAGAGAACTCGCCAGACTGTTAGTGCAAGAGGATAAAGCTATACAATCGTACAAAGAGCCAGTTGAGGTTGTAAACTTGGGTACTGAAGCATACATGAAAGAAGTCAAGATAAGTGCCAATCTAGAGGACAGTGTCAAGAACAGGTTAATCCAGATATTTCGTGACTATGTTGAGATCTTTTCTTGGTTGTACAAAGACATGCCAGGGATCGATACTGATATTGTGGTTCACCGTCTAGCGATGAAAGAAGGTTGTTCTCCAATAAAACAAAAGGTTCGTCGTATGCGTCCTGAGATGTCAGAAAAGATCAAGGCTGAGGTTATGAAGCAATTCAGCGCATGTTTCTTAGCTGTTACATCCTATCCTCAGTGGGTCGTAAGTGTGGTTCCAATACCTAAGAAGGATGCCAAAGTGCGTATGTGTGTAGACTACATGGATCTGAATAGGGAAAGCCCAAAGGATCCCACTTCCACATATTAATGTTCTGGTTGATAACACTGCTCAACACAAGGTATTCTCTTTCATGGATGGCTTCTCAGAGTATAATCAGATTAAGATGGCGCCTAAAGACATGGAGAAGACTAATTTTGTTACATAGTGGGGCACTTTCTGCTACAATGTTATGCCTTTTGGGTTGAAGAACACCATCACAACATATCAGTGTGCCATGGTATCTTTATCCCATGACATGATCCATCATGAGATAGAGGTTTATGTCGAAGACATGATAGCCAGATCCCATACCAAAGAGGAACATCTCGACCATCTACACAAGTTGTTTGAGAGGCTGAACAAGTACAAGCTGAGGTTGAATCTGAACAAGTGCACCTTTGGGGTAAGATCCGGTAAACTACTGGGTTTTGTTGTCATTGGTAAAGGTATTGAAGTTGATATTATCAAGGTCAAAGCTACTCAAGAAATGACAGTCCCTAATACCGAGTAAGAATTTAGAGGTTTCTTGGGACGACTGAACTACATTGCGTGATTTATTTCCCATATGACCGCTACTTGTGAGCCAATCTTCAAGTTACTGAAGAAAGATCGGGTAGTGAAGTGGAACAACGATTTCCAGATAGCCTTTGACAAAATCAAGGAGTACCTCCAAGAACCTCCTATTTTGAAGCCACCAGTTGAAGGAAGACCTCTAATCATGTACCTAACAGTGTTAGAGAATTCAATGCGGTGTGTACTGGGCCAACATGACGAGTCTGGTCAAAAAGAGCATGCAATATACTACCTTATAAATTGTTTTACCGATTGTGAAACAAGATACTCACTGCTCGAGAAAACTTGTTGCGCTTTGGCATGGGCTGCTCGCCGACTAAGACAGTTTATGTTGACCCGTACTACTTTATTGATCTCTAAAATGGATCCCATAAAATACATATTCGAGAAGCCCACTCTCTCCGGAAGAATAGCCCGATGGAAAACGGTCTTAATAGAATACGACATTCAGTACACCACTCATAAGGCAATCAAAGGAAGTGTACTGGAAGATCATTTGGCTCATCAAGCCGTAGATGATTATCAGTCTATGAATTTTGAGTTCCCGGATGAGAACATTATGCTAGTTATCGATTATGAAGAACCTGGACCGTATGAAGGACCTGAGCCAGGATCCCAATGGACTATGGTTTTTGACGGAGCTTCTAATGCACTTGGCAACGTAATTGGTGATATAATTATCTCTCCCCAGGGTTGTCATACGCCCTTTACTACCAGACTTTTCTTTAACTGTACCAACAACATGGCCGAATATGAAGTGTGCATAATGGGTATCAAAGCTTCTATTGACATGAGAATCAAGTTCCTGGAGGTATATGGGGACTCAGCCCTATTAATCAGTCAGATTAAGGGAAAATGAGATACGAAGCACCCGAATCTCATTCCTTACCGAGAACATGTGTTGACTTAGATTCCGTACTTCGAGGAAATCACTTTTGAGCACATCCCACGAGAAGAGAATCAGTTGGAAGACACATTAGCTACCATGTCATCTATGTTCAAAGTCATATGGGATAACGAAGCTCCTTAAATTACTATTGAAAGACTAGATGAACCGACATATTACTATGAAGTTGATATTGATGGAGTAAAAGAGAAGCTTTGGTTTCATGAAGTGAAGAGGTACCTCGAGGCTCAAGAATACCCTGAGGGAGCATCTATTAATGACAAGAAATTCCTACAGAGGTTCTCTGCTAAATTCTTCCTGAGCAACGAAATTTTGTATAAGCGCAATCACGATTCAACTCTACTTTGTTGTATGGACAAGAAGGAAGCCAAGAAAATCAAGGAAGATATGCACAAAGGAGTCTTCGGTACATATTCCAGTGGGCATACGATGGATAAGAAGATTCTAGGAGCGGGTTATTATTGGTCGACTATGGAAATTGATTTCCATCACCACTCAAGAACTTGTCACAAATGCCAGATCTATGTTGACAAAGTACACGTGCCTCTGGTCCCTCTGAATATGTTAACTTCTCCTTGTCCATTTGCAATGTGGGGCATTGACATGATTGGAGAGATTAAACCTATTGCTTCTAATGGACACCACTTCATCCTCGCCGCTATTGATTACTTCACGAAGTGGGTTGAAGTAGCCCCATGTACCCTCATTACCAAGAATATGGTTACCCGATTCATTAAGCATAGCCTTATATGTCGGTATGTCATCCCCAAAAGGATTATCACAGACAACAGTACTAATATCAACAATACCATGATCACAGAACTTTACACGCAGTTCAAGATTAAGCACCATAATTCTTCTCCGTATCAACCGAAGATAAATGGAAAAGTGGAAGCCACCAATAAGAACATCAAGAAGATTATACAGAAGATGACAATGACATATAAAGACTGGCATGAGATGTTACCATTTTCTCTTCATGGCTATTGCACTTCAGTATGAACATCAACTGGGGCAGTCCCGTTCTCTCTAGTGTACGGTATAGAAGTTGTCCTACCTATCGAAGTTCATATTCCGTCTGTAAGGATAATGAAAGATGCTGATTTAGACGAAGACGAATGGATTCAGACTAGGTTGGACCAGATAAGTTTGATCAACAAGAAAAGGCTCACAGATTTTTGTCATGGTCAGATGTATCAGAAGCACATGATCAAAGCCTTCAACAAGAAGTTCAAGCATCAGGTATATCTGAAGAATTGAAAAACACAAGAAAGGGGGGGGGGGTTGAATTAGAATCTTAAAAATCAATGCAAAGAACACGTTGACTTTTATCTTGGTTCGTTTAAACTCAAACTACTCATGTCCACCCGTCAAGGTGATTTCGCCTCTCTTCAACGAGGTCTTAATCCACTAATCAATCTTGATTACAAATCTACTTTGACTACTGCCAAAGCCTTCTTGAGTATAACCACAACCCGGTTTTTCTCAAGGAAATGCACTAAATAAAATAATAATAAGACAATGTACAATATTGTTTTCCTACAAAACAATATCATAATATGTGATGTTTTACACAATTGAAAGTATTGTATGTATGAGGATTAGAAAAGATTGCAGCGTTGTTGAGTGTGTGAAATCGTAAATGATTTATCCTCACGTCTTGTTTAAATAGGCGCATCATGGATGATCATTTGGATACTTGATTAATGACAATTAAAGTGCTTTCCAAAAATAAAGATCCTTGTTCCCTTCCAGCCGTTACTCTTGAAATGGAAATATTTGATTTGTAACGCTTCAGAACATTGAAGTATACGTTACTGCTTGCTTCAGAACTTTTGAAGGTCAGATCCATAAGATTCTGTTTGCAGCATTACACTTACTTTCCTAGAGTTATGTAATCAGAGTTAAAACATATTTCTTTTAGCACAACTTCTGATCTTCTTTCATCAGAGCTTTTTGAGAATTGTCTACATTTACAGTAGGAACATCCTTGTAGCTTATCTTCTGATCTTGTTCCATCAGAACTTCTCTACATAACAGAATATAATTTTAGAGTGCATAATTTTTCTTTGTGTTTGTTATCATCAAAACTCTTACAAGGGTTGTAGAATCAAACTATGTTCTAACAATCTCCCCCTTTTCGACAATGACATAAACTAGGATATTTCAATCAAAATAGGCATAACATAAAGTAATATAGACTCTCCCCCTGAACTGAGTACTCAAATAGAGATGAATTACTTCCCTGAAGTTCCTTTTGATCAGAGCTTTTGATGCATCTACTTCTGTCTTCATCAGAGTTTTGTTCCTACTTTACTTTCAGAAAAACAAATGAGAAGTTATGATATTCAAAATGTTTGAGAATGTGTCTCGATATATGTTATTAGAAATATCTTACATTCTCCCCCTTTTTGTCAAGAATCAAAAAGTAATATAAACATTAATATTCAGAGTTAAAAGATGAGTTTTATTAAACTTGATGATTTCAAGAGGATGCGTGAATCCAGAATTCCTTGACCAATTTTGAGAAAACTGGACCCAGAATACGATCAAAATATCTGTTCTATCCTTGAAATTCCACATCTGTTGTAAGATCAAAGACGTTTTCCTTCATGCTTTCAAAATCAATGACGAGTTTGCAGATAACCTCTAGTGAATCAATGAGGGTCAATAAGGTTCTTAATGGTTCTTCGTATCTCTCTGCAGTTGACGAAGATGAACCAGGAGCACATTGAGGATTCTGAGCGCTTGAAGATGAAGCCATTGTTCACACTGACTGTTGAGGATTTTTGAAAGATGGTTTTGAAAACGAAAAACTTAGAGAGAAAACAGTAGCGAGAAGAAGTGAGAGTGAGAGTGAATGTGTATTTATAAGCAATTTGAAAACTTAATCTGTAAGAGAGAGAAAAAATAATGATTACACATCATTTATGAATCCTTAAAATAGGGAGATGGCGTGGAGATATGAAACAGTTACCAAAATTTGCCCTCTCATTTCTCAAAGGATCATCATGGACCCTCAGGTTCACTTCTGTCAAGTTTCAAGTCTCGGATTACAATTTTCCAAGAAAGTCATTCACAAGGGCAAAATGGTCAAAAGCACACTGAAAAGTCCAGCTTTGACTTGTGAATTAAAATCAAGTTTCAACAATCATATTTCATCAGGACAAGAAATTGGTTCATCAAGAAATCAAAAGTTAGAAATTACTTTGAAAAAGTCAAATTTCTAAACACTCAGAAAATTTCCTAAGTGTTAAGAAAATATGATAGTTTCAGAACTTCTGAGCCAGTTCTCACACAAGTACAATTAGAATTTGCAAAAAAATTATTCAGAACATGACTCTTCGATCAGTACATATGGAAGTTGTGTTCTTCGATCAGAACATGACTCTTCAAATCTCATTCTTCAGCATATGGAGACTATGTTCTATTCTTCGATCAGAACATCACCCTTCGAATCTCATCCTCGTCTTTCCACTCTTCAATCAGAACATCACCAAACCCCAAAACCTCGTTTTGAAGAGTCTGCTGCACTTCTATGACACACTCCTACATCCAGCTGCCACAACACTCCAAATTGCTGTTGATCCAGTCCACGCCTGCATTTTTCTCAAACCCCATATTTGCACCAAATTAGCACATAAATGTTGTATTTAAAAAGCAATGAAACAATATTCCAAAAAGGTTCAAATCCCATTTGTTTTCCCCCCAAAACCACATCAAACTCATCTTTAAATAAGTCGTTCCACCACACGTCTAAAGGGTTGGCTTTCGGGAGGAGAGGATTGTTGTATACAAAAAGAGAGAAAAGAAAACATTCAAACACTCTTAAACCCAGAATTATCAAAACAATACCCTTGTTCTTCCCTTCGAATCAAAGAACTTAACATTTCTGTTTTGTTTCTTGCTAACCCCATAACATTTGAAGGCAGCAGCTCAAGTCCCAAACACACACTTCAAATTCAAGGTAAGTCATCCTGATTTTGAACTTTTCATTTAGAATACCATTAATAATGTAGATATTATAGTGTTGAGATTGTATTTATCATTGCCCAAGTAGAAAAATTATGGATTAGAACTTCTTGAAGAAAACTAGGCTCAGAATTAGGAATATAACTTCTATAAACTATCGTGCTTTTATTTTTCTATTTTAATGTTGTTAAGAACTGAATAAGTTGCAGATGCTCTGGATAATGTAAGGAAAGAGGTGAAGTGTAATATCAGAACTTCTAGGTCTTTCTCACTGTTGTAACACAACACATAAAACTTCTAGGTCTTTCTCATTATTATAACATAACACACAGAACTTCTAGGTCTTTCTCACAGTTGTAACACAACAAACAAAACTTCTAGGTTTTTCTCACCGTTGTAACACAGCACACAGAACTTCTAGGTCTTTATCACTGTTGTAACATAGCACACAAAACTTCTAGGTCTTTCTCACTGTTGTAACACAACATACAAAACTTCTAGGTCTTTCTCATTGTTGTAACATCGCACACAAAACTTCTAGGCTTTCCTCACTATTTCAACACCCAGAACTTCATCACGCAGCAACCCAGAACTTCTGGTTTTCTCTAACGTTTCTTTCTGGACTACATCGTGCCTAACATCAGAACTTCTGGTCCCTCTCACTTTGTTTTCAGCAACGTGTTGATCATGTTTTCGTTATTTTTCCTTTTCTTTCTTATTCTTATTATTTTCAGCATTAATATTATTTTTATTAATATAAAAAAGGGAATAAAAATATTTTATTTTGATTAACTAATTATTTTTTTCTTTTAATTTATTAAGACAAAAAAACATTTTCAAAACAAATCCTTTCTTTTTCTTATATTGTACAATTCAATATGGTTGTAATAGATAATTAGGATTTAAATTCTTGCAATCCCCATTTGTAAATATGTATCCCTATCCCTGAAATGATGTAATAGCTAAGGATTTATTTTCCGCATTTTATTTGCTTTCATATATTGTTAGTAATTAGGGTGTATGGCAAGATAAAAATCAATAAATAGATAACCTTTAAATGCAATACAAAATGCATGCAATCAAACACACTTGCACACTAGCACTACTAGGATAATCTCAGTTTGTTGCCTTTCGGAAAATAGTCATGTCCCTTGAATATGGGAATTTTAGCAAAGACCCTTGATAAAAGATCGTAGTCCCTCGATGACCCTCAATATTGCTTTCGGTAAACGATCTAGTCCCTAAACGACATTTCTAAAACGTCTCATAGGTTGCCTTCTATGACTATACAAACGTCCTACGCTCGTCCCTTCACATCCAATGATGGGGCTTCTTACCAAACCAATGGTAAGATAGAAACATCTAAAGGAAAAGGGAAATAATATTTAAGACCTTTTTAGTAGGTAGGATACTCCTAGTTGCTCGCTTGCTCACAACAAAAACATTTTATACACCCATAATTTCACTTTGAAACATTTTTCAAAAGAAAAAACACTTTGTACGCGTTCTTATAGAGACGAGAATCATTAAAAAGACATTACTTTTCAAAATACTTTCAAAACCCATATCACAAGCACACTTTCAAATAAAAAGCAAGTGATCTAGCAAGCAACTAAGAGCCCATAGATTAATACAGATGAAAAGGGTGTTAATACCTTCCCTTTTCATAACCTACCCCCCGAACTCAAGAAATAATGTCGAAAGGTCTTTCCTGTTCTTTTCAACCTTTCCTTATTGGATAAAAGAAAAGTCGGTGGCGACTCTTTGTATCCGCAACAATTGCGATCAAACGTAAAACACCCAAGTCAGTTCTCCTACCGTATTACAGAACTGGCGACTCTGCTGGGGATTTACTTAAAAGTGGGGTTACCTTAGGGCTAGATCACCTTTACTTGCTTTACTTTGTTTGATTTGTTTGCTTTACATTATGGTTCCTTGTTTGGGCTTGTTTTGATCCTCTACCCGGATCTGGGGCACCTTTTTAGGTAAGTATCAATAAGTTGTGGAAACTGTACGGGGTATACCAACATTGTCTAAGAAATAGCTACGTTAGTGTGACACATTTGTTGGTACCGGTAGCCCTTGAGTAGTCAAGGAGAATACGGGGCCGCTGTGTGGTTTCATGAAGCACTAACTGGCTTTAGAACCTTTACTTGAATAACTTGGCCATTAGGAAGTAGTGAGGTAGCCGACTTTTGTGCAGTCCGAAGTTGGTTGATACTCGATACTATGCTCATTGAGATCGTACTTTTTGGATATTTTGGTCGCCAATAAAGAGGTTTATGCTGAAACAACGCCAGATGAAGAAAGATCAGTGATATTGAGATTCCCTAGAACCCATTTACTTTCTAGGACAGGTTGAACCAACTAAACTTTAAGAGGGTACTTACATATAAACCTTGTGCAAGCCTAAACCTAAGAATTTTTTTTAATTTAACTTGTGCATATGCTTGTACATAACATCATGACATTATACCATAGAATTTTAGACTAACCATTTCAAGGATTTTGAGATTCATCTTTGTTCCGTTTTGTAGGAAATGACTCCCACTCGCAGGAATATAATCTAAGTCAACCTTGTGCGAGTACCTTTTCATCTCAAAGAGTTAGCATCAAGGGTCCCTGAGAAGTATTCGTTCACCAAAAGACATGGACGACTTCTCAATTTGGTTACCTCAAGATTTGATGAACATATGTTGAAGGTGCTTTTCCAGTTCCTTGACCCTTTGCACCATTGATTTACCTTCCCCGATTACCAGCTTATATCAACTATGGAAGAATTATCTCAACTCTTAGGAATTCCTATTCTCGATCAACTACCTTTCAACGGTAGTGAAAGGGATCCAAGCCCTGAAGAGGTTGCCCGAGCTTTACACTTGCAACAATCCAATGTCACAGCTAATTGGGAAACAAGAAGTGGTGTCAAAGGGTTCCTAGCCAAGTTCCTGTTGGAAAAAGCTCAAAACTGTTGGAACACTCTGGATTTACAAGCTTTCAAAGGAATTTTGGCTCTTCTCATCTATGGATTGATACTATTTCCAAATCCTGACCAACTTATAAATGTGAATGTTGTCAAAATCTTTTTATCTCACAATCCACTGCTTCCCTTGTTGGGAGATATCTTGTGTTCTCTCCACTCTCGCACCATGAAGAGAAGAGGAGCCCTCATGTGCTGCACTTCTCTGTTGGCTAGATGGTTTGTTTCAAATCTCCCCCGATCCTTTATGAAGAATGAGCAAGGCTTGAGATGGTCCAATAGGCTGATTTCACTCAGACATTCGGATATCCACTGTTGTTCTCGATCCTTGGAGGACATTACTATCATCAACCATTGTGGGGAATTCCCTAATGTCCCTCTGCTTAGCACTAGAGGAGGTATCACTTATAACCCTTGCTTAGATTTACGACAGTTTGGGTACGCGCGAAGATATGGTCCACATGATGCGCTCATCCAAGGTGTGGTGTTAGACTACGGAAGCGACAATCAGGGATACCATCATAGGTTTATACGAGCTTAGAGGATGGTAAAAAAGGTGGATAGTAGGACATTAGGACACAAAAATTCCATTCCCCTTGAGCCTTACCTTAGGTGGGTACGAGCTCGTGACCAGAGTCTCGTAATGCCTTACCCCTCCATCCTCCCTGTTATCATGGATCCTGTTGTTGAAGGAGATGTCTCGTACATTGTCCTTCATCCCAACATGCCCACCTCTTTCGAAGACTTGCAAAAGGATTGGATTCAGCTAAAGGAAGAATGAGATACTTTCGAAGCCCAATTCTACGCCAGTGAGAAGAAAGTTCTAGAACTCACCAAGCAGCTTCATGAAGAGTGGAGTTTGAATGCCTACATCGCACCAAAGAGGATGCATTCAACCTTTTTGTCTTAGGAGTTTTTGTATTTCTTTCATTGTAAGCCCAAAGAGGCATGATGTACTCGAACTTGGATTTATTAATGCAACATGTGTTCCTTTTTGTCTAAAACAAATTTAAATCTCTAATTTCCTTGAAATCATTTGCATATGCATTTTCATTCATCATAACACAAACAAGTTTCTTACAACAGGTCTCCTTATCTTTCTACTGTTTATTTTAGTGAGATGGATATTGAACAGACAGTAAAGGATCTTCAGGTGAAGAACGCTCAATTCCAACAAATGTTCTTGGCTCTGGCTAAAGGACAAGAGGAATTGAAGGCTTTGATGATCAAAGATAAGAAGAAGAAAGCGAAGAAACCAGTCAGTGTTTTGAATTTGGGAAGAAGGTTCAAAGGACCAACCATGTGAATTTTAGATTTCACAACCTCGTCAGCTGAAGGAGATAATCAAGAAGTAAAAAAAAAGGAAGGAAATGACCACCCAGAGTCTGAAGAAGAGGAATAAGTGGACTACTCTGAAGAACAGTATCCCCTAGCTAACGATAAATACAAGCAGTTAGAGGATTGCCTCAATGCTATGGAGATCTAGAGGGTACCCGGATTGGATTTTGAAGAGATAGGACTTGTCTCAGGGGTTGTGATCCCTCATAAATTCAAGGTCCCCACTTTCGTTAAATATGACAGTGTCTCTTGTCCAAAGTTTCATTTAAGGTCATACGTCAAGAAGATTCAACACCATACTGCGGATAGGAACCTATGGGTGCCTTTCTTCCAAGAAAGATTATCAGGGACGCAGTTGGATTGGTTATATCAGTTGGAAGGGACCAATATTCGCAATTGGGAAGATTTGGCCGCTGCTTTTTACAAAAAATACCAATATAATGCTGACCTAGCTCCAACTCGAACACAGCTACAAGGCATGTCTATGGGTTTTGGTGAAGATTTCAAAATTCATGCTAAAAAATGGAGGGATCTCGTAGGAAGATTCCAACCCCCTCTATCTGACAAAGAATTGGTGGATATGTTCTTAGACACATTATCTGGTCTGTTCTTCAACCATCTGATCGGAAGCTCTTCAGCTGGATTTACTGAACTAATCATGACCGGTGAGCGGATAGAAGCTGGTATAAAGAGTGGCAAAATTCAAAGAGACGTATCCTCGAGCACGATGAAGAAACCCTTTACCAGAAAGAAAGAGATCAGCGTTTCTTATGACCACAGGAATCAAAACAAAATCGAACGTCGCCCGACGGTAGGGGCCGTTATGATTTTCAATCCTGTACCAAGTCAACAACGAAACTATCAACGCAGGCCAGAGGCGTCTATGAGACGATTTACCTAGATCAACATGACCTTGTACCATGTTTTGCCACATCTTTTGAAGTCCAATCTAGTGACTCTAAAGGAAGCTCCCAAGAACCCTAATACTGCTTCTCCTCGCTACAACCCGAATGCTCGATGTGCCTATCATTCTGAAAGCCCGGGGAATGATACAAATGATTGTTGGGCCTTGAAGAATAAGGTACAAGACCTTATCGAGGCGAAAGAGGTTGAGTTTGACCCCCCAGAAAAACCTAATGTGATAATGGGGCCAAATGCCCAAACACGGTCAAGGTGTCAACGTTGTTGATGATGATTGTTTTGTTTCCTCCGTGAATGATTTAACTACTCCCCTTTTGACTATTAAACATAATCTATTATAATTCGGTTTGTTTCTAGGCTATGATGCAATTTTTGATTATGCATGTCTCTACCAAATGGCTATTTGTTACTGAAGATGGGCGTCCAGCGCCTGATGGCTAACAAAGAAATCCTTTTTGAAAAAGTTCCTCTTATCAGAAATTCCTGTGAAGATGTCTCAATAATAACCATTTCCGATAATCCTCCCAGGGTCTCCACCAAAAGACCCGTCAGAATTACATATGTTCCAAAGTCTTCTCCCCTAATCATCACCATTCTAGGGCCAATACCATATTCTTCGGATAAAGTTGTTCCCTGGAATTATGGGGATGTCGTTTATTATCATGGCGTCAGGCAGGATCTATTGGCTATCAAAGACAAAGTTGTGAAAGACACTGATCCTGACGTCTTCAATATCGTTGGGACCAGTAAGATAACAAGAAGTGGAAGAGTCTTCTCACCCGAGATCTCTCCAAAAACCATTGTTACTCCTGTAACTATTCCCGCTACCGCTCCTATCAGCATTCCTAGTGACACTCCCGTTGACAAACCAACTGTTATCCCTGTTGCCAAGACAAGGTGCAAGGAGGTATTATTTGAGCTTGTCCATAAGAAGGCACATCCAGAGGTCATTCTTGAAGCTTCTAGCAAAGAGATGGAAGAGATACTAAAGATAATCAAGAAAAGTGACTACAACGTCGTGGAACAATTGGGGAAGACCCCCTTTAAAATATCAATGTTAGCTTTACTTTTGTGTTCTGAGGCTCATGCCAAGGCCTTGGTAAAATTTTTAAAGACCGCCCACGTGCCCCAAGAGACTTCCATTGATCAATTTGAGAAATGTGTGGCCAGTCTAACTACTGATAATATATTGGGCTTTTCTGACGCTGATTTAACTCCCAAAGGAAGGAAACACAATGATGCCTTATACGTTTCCATTGAGTGCAGGGGAACTACGTTAGCCCTTGTTCTGGTAGATACGGGTTCATCGCTGAACGTCTTGCCCAAAAATGCTCTTGACCGGCTATATTGCAAAGGACTCACTTTAAAACCTAGCAACATTATGGTGAGGGCCTTTGATGGTTCTAAAAGGATAGTGCACAGAGAAGTTGACATCCCTATAAAATTTAGAACTCATACTTTTGATTCAACTTTCTATGTGATGGATATCTGCCCTTCATATTCTTGTCTATTGGGCCGACCTTGGATGCATGGCGCTGGTGCCTTCACTTCTACCCTACATCAGATGTTGAAGTACCCAATCAAGGGAAAGATCATCATAGTCCACGGGGAGGAGGAGTACATGGTTAGCCACCTGAACTCTTTCAGGTATGTTGAAATGGACTATGATTTCATTGAGACCCCGTGTCATAATTTTGAGGAGGTCCCACAAACAACTGCAGCAACCAAGACTACTACCAAGATTCCGAATGTTACCAGGCCTCCATTGAAAATGGCCTCTCTGAAAGATTATACAGCAGTAGTTGAGGAAGGTGGATGTACCATATGGGGTCAACTTCCGGATATTCCCTACAAATCCAATAAATTTGGGTTGGGTTTTACTGTGGAGGCCCAAAGAGCTGTTCGATGTTCTCGCGCCGGGGGACCACCTTTATGCATCAGCAATCAGGGAGTCAATGCATTGGAAGACAGTGATAGCAATTGTGACATGGAAGAGTAGATTTTTCCAAACATCAGCGAAGGACTCAATAATTGGGAGGCTAAAGAAATTGTCCTTATTACTTTTATTCAAGAGTAATTGTCTTTTAAAATTTTCGAACTTGTAATATTTAACCAATTTAGACTTTAAAACCTCGTGTCTTACCCGAGGCACAATGGTCCATTTGTGAGGGTTGTTATTTCATCTTCATATGTCATCAATAAATCATGGACGTTTTTGCATGCAAATTTTACGCTCTTTGTTTTTCTTTTTCCTACCTTTTATTTTATCAAAGATAGCTATGCTCTTACACACACTCACATATCGAAATGCAGATCCGCAGCCACTCAGGATCCCATGGGTAACGATTCTTCTATGGCCTTTTGTGACTTGGAAAATCCGATCTACCAAGCCGAAGACGAAGGTGAGGAAGATTGTGAGGTACCAGGGGAACTAGCCAGATTATTGCAACAGGAAGAAAGAACCATACATCCCTATGAAGAGTCGGTTGAAACAATTAAGTTAGGTACTGAAGAGGACAAGAAAGAAGTCAAGGTAGGTGCCAACCTAGATCCTAGTGTCAAGAAGCGCTTAACTTAGTTACTACATGACTATGTTGAGGTCTTTTCGTGGTCATACAAAGACATGCCAGGACTCGACACTGATATCGTGGTCCATCGTCTGCCGAAAAAGAAGAATTCCCTCCGGTAAAACAGAAGGTCCATCGTATGCGACCAGAAATGTCAGAGAAAATCAAGACTGAAGTCATGAAGTAGCTCAACACCGGATTCTTAATTGTCACCTCCTATCCACAATGGGTCGCCAACGTTGTTCTAGTGCCTAAAAAGGACGATAAGGTACATATGTGTGTGGATTATAGAGACTTGAATAGGGCAAGCCCCAAGGATGACTTCCCGCTTCCCCATATCGATATTCTGGTTGACATGACCGCACAACACAAAGTATTTTCCTTTATAGATGGCTTCTCCGGATACAACCAGATCAAAATGGCACCGGAGGACATGGAGAAAATGACTTTTGTCACACACTGGGGCACGTTCTGTTACAAAGTTATGCCATTTGGTCTAAAGAACACTGGGGCAACCTATCAACGTGCCAGGTAGCTTTGTTTCACAATATGATCCATCGCGAGATAGAGGTCTACATGGATGATATGATAGCCAGATCTCAAACTGAAGAGGAACACCTTGACCATCTGCAGAAACTGTTTGAAAGATTGAAGAAATACAAACTAAGGCTGAATCCGAATAAATTCACTTTTGGAGTGAGGTCCGGAAAACTCTTAGGCTTCGTTGTCACAACAAAGGTATCAAAGTGGACCCTGCCAAGGTGAAATAAATACAAGAAATGTCTGCTCCTCATACTAAGAAGGAAGTCAGGGGATTCTTAGGACGACAAAACTACATCGCCAGGTTCATTTCCCATCTAATCGCTACTTGTGAACCAATCTTCAAATTGCTGAAGAAAGATCAAGTGGTGGAATGGAACGACAACAACCAGGCTGCCTTCAATAGGATCAAAGAATACCTTCAAGAGCCTCCCATTTTGATACCACCAGTTGAGGGAAGATCTCTGATCATGTATCTAACTATCTTGGAAAATTCAATGGGGCATGTGTTGGGGCAGCATGACGAGTCTGACCAAAAAGGGCATGCAATATACTACCTGAGCAAAAAGTTTACCGATTGTGAAACTAGATATTCACTGCTCGAGAAAACTTCCTACGCTCTGGCATGGGCTGCTCGCCGGCTAAGACAGTATATGTTGACTAACACTACCTTATTGATATCCAAGATAGATCCAATTAAGTACTTATTCGAGAAGCCTACCCTCTCTGGGAGAATAGCACGATGGCAGATGGTCCTGACTGAATACGACATTCAATACACTACCCAGAAAGTAATAAAGGGAAGTGTGCTAGCTGATCACCTTGCTCATCAGGCTGTGGATGACTATCGGTCCTTGAATTTCGAATTCACAGACGAAGACATCATGGTGGTAAATAATTATGAAGAACCCAGACCATATGACGGACCTGAACAAGGATCCCGATGGATCATGGTTTTTGACGGAGCTTCTAATGCACTAGGCAACGACATCGGCGTTGTAATCATATCCACTGAAGGTTGTCATACTCCCTTCACTGCTAGACTATGTTTAAAATGTACCAATAATATGGCGGAATATGAAGCGTGTATTATGGGTCTCAAAGCTGCCATAGATTTGGGAATCAAGTCCTTAAGTGTATTTGGAGATTCAGCCTTAGTCATCAATCAGATCAAAGGAGAATGAGACACAAAGCATCCTAATCTCATCCCTTACAAAGAACATGTGTTGACATCGATCCCACATTTTAAGGAAGTTACATTTGAGCATTTTCCGCGAGAGGAAAATCAACTAGCAGACACGCTAGCCACTATGTCATCCATGTTCAAAATCAGGTGGGGTAATGAGGCTCCTTATATCACCATTGAGCGGATGGACGAACTAGCTTACTGTCACGAGATTGATACTGAAGAAGTTGTGGACAAGCCTTGGTTCCATGAAATTAAGAGATATCATGAATGATTCCCTGCTAAGTTCTTCCTCAGTAACGAAGTTCTTTATAAGCGCAACCACGACTCTACTTTGCTTTGGTGCATAGACAAGAGTGAGGAAGATAAGATCATGAATGATTTACATGAAGGCACCTTTGGCACCCATTCTAATGGACATACGATGGCTAAAAAGATTCTACGGGCAGGATACTATTGGTCCACCATGGAAGCAGACTGTCATTAGCATTCACGAACCTGTCACAAGTGTCAGATCTATGCTGATAAGGTACATGTGCCTCTGGTTCCTCTAAACATCCTGAAGGCTCCTTGGCCATTCGCAATGTGGGGAATTGACATGATTGGAGATATCAAACCTACAACTTCTAATGGACACCGCTTCATCTTAGTTGCCATTGATTACTTCACGAAGTGGGTAGAGGTAACTTTATTCGCTTCTGTTACCAAGAACATTGTGGCCTGCTTTATCAAATAGAATCTTATCTGCCGGTATGGTATCCCGGAGAGAATCATTACAGATAAGGGTACCAATCTCAATAATACTATGATCACTGCACTAAGCATGCAAGATCCAACATCATAACTCTTCTCCTTACTGGCCGAAGATGAATGGCGTTGTAGAAGTCGCTAATAAAAACATCAAGAAGATCATACAAAAAATGACAGTGACCTACAAGGACTGGCATGAGATGTTACCATTTTATCTTCCCAGTTACCGTACCACATGTTGTACCCCAAAATTTTCCCTCCCATATTTCTCAAAACATTGCAAGGAAAATCTCCAAGTGTTGGCTCCTAAATTCGACACCTTTGTTTTGTTGATGTCAGCCATTAAAGCTGAAGGATGTCTTCGACTGGTTAAGTCTGTCGAAATGCCTGTCGAAAGATGGCAAAGTACTTAGAAGATTTCTTCCAAGGAAGAAGGCTGATTGCCTTCGACGTCGAAGGAGTTTCTCGTCGAAGATGTCTCTTGACGAAAGTGTTCGATGGTCCAGAGTGGAGCAGTTTGAAATTCAAGCGTTTGGAGGGAAAACGGTTTCCAGCAGTTACCACGTGCAAACGTGCAAGGATCTGGAGCGTCGAGCATGGAGAACGTGCCAAGTGGATTGATCTCGAAGCAGTGTAACTGCCCGACGGTTACTTGGGATGTTTTAGTATAAATAGGAGTAGACATGTAGTTTCTCGCGTGTGTTCACAATTCTATACAAAGTCACTCATATAGATTCGAGTACCCAGCGTGTGAGAAAGAATTGTTGAGAAATGTATGTGTGAAACACCAATTTTATCAATTAAAGTCATTTACTTTCCCAGAATTTTACTTGCTTTTCTCCTTTACATTCCTGTCGAACCTTTACTTTAAAGCCTTGTTTATTTTACCAAGTCTTTCCTTTATGCAATTCATTTAAAGCCAATTTACTTAAAGCCTTATCCAACTTAATCAAACTTCAAAATCAACCTATGTCCTAGGATCAATCTGATCGATCCTGCGAGTAACCAAATAAGTAACCATTTGGAGGATCAGCGGTTGTTTACCAAAACCCAAGGTAAACAAATTGGCACACCTGGTGGGACTGTGTGTTGATTGTTGAAAATAATCTCATCTTTTCGAGTTGTATGTTATTACGAAGTGGTAGAATATACACTAACGATAACAATACTGCCAGAAGAAGGGAAGAGATGGCGAATCCGCCAAACAATAACGAAATTCCACAAACGAGTGTGGGAGCAACGGTTAGTATGACCGTAAGTGAAGCGACAAACGTTGGTTCGACACCAGCAGTGTCGGTCACAACCACGGGGCCAATAACTTCGTTAACAGGCCCCAGGATGCCTTTGGGAACTCCCCCACCAAGGGGAAATTTAGGCACAAGGCCTTTGGTTCCCCCAGGATTTATTCCATTCTATGGCATGCCAACTTCTGAAGTGGCAAGCCTGACGAATGCTGCGTCCACTTTTTCAGACCCTTTCGTGAGTGCCTCTTCGCCACTCCAAGGCTCTGGAGTAGGCATGGCGAATAGAAATAGGACCCAACTCTTAGGAGGAACGTCCCAAGTAGCCCATGGCCTTACAAATGCCTCGACAGCAGTCTTGAGGCAACAGATGGACGAAAGCAACCATGATATGGTGCAAATGTTGGCACAAACTTTGAGTACAGTGCTAAACCCTCTAATACAAAACACTACTCAATCGAATCAGCAAGTTACAGCGCAAATGATGCGTTTGGCTGACTTCTTTGGAGTACCCCCACCTATTCGACAGCCCCAAAGGGCGCAAATAAGGGGAAATCAGGGGATATTTGTAGAGGAAGAAACCACCATTAACCAGGCTCAACAGCCTGTCGAAGAAAACCTTAGGGCACGATTGGAACAACTTGTCGAGGAACCTAGGGTAATAGCCCCAGAGGTAAGGTTAGTTAACAGAAACCAAAATGCTGACGAAGTGGTTCAGCATATCCAATACCAAAACATGGGTTTGGAAAATAATCTGGCAACCATGATCGAAAGGATCATGACTCAGAATGGGATGAACATGGGCTTTCGAAGGCCCAATTTTACATCTCCATTGTCAGAATACGTGTTACAAACGGACTTACCTCCTAGATGCAAAGTCCCCAAATTTACTAAGTTTTCTGGGGACACGACAGAATCTACTGTCGAGCATGTGGCGAGATATTTGATCGAAGCAGGAGACATTTCGAATAACGAAAACCTAAGGATCAAGTACTTCCCAAGTTCTTTAACCAAGAACGCTTTTACTTGGTTTACAACTCTCCCCCCCAATTCGATCCATCATTGGACCCAGTTGGAAAGATTGTTCCATGAACAATTCTACATGGGGCAAACCAAGATAAGCCTGAAAGAACTGGCCAGTGTGAAGAGACGTTTCACTGAACCTATAGACGAATATCTGAATAGGTTTAGGTTGCTCAAGGCGAGATGTTTTACACAAGTGCCAGAACATGAGTTGGTCGAAATAGCCGCAGGCGGTTTAGATTATTCCATTAGGAAGAAGCTAGACACCCAGTACCTAAGAGACATGGCCCAACTGGCCGATAGAGTTCGACAGGTCGAACGCCTCAAAGCTGAAAAAGCTAAGGCAACGAAAACTCACAAGAGAGAGAGAATAGCATACGTTGAGATGGACGACGAAGATCTAGAATCCTTCGACGATACTTTAACTGTCGAAGAAGGAGAAGTCGATTTAGCAGAACTGAAACAAGGGCCACCATACTCTTGTAAACTGTTAGTCCCCTCAAATGGGAAAAATCCCATTGGTCCAGAAAGGACCAACGATAGGTTCCCAAAAAAGACTTATAGTTTTGACATCACAAAATGTGACGAAATATTCGACTTGCTAGTTAAAGATGGCCAAATGATAGTACCCCCTGGGGTAAAAGTGCCTCCTCTTGATCAAAGAAAGAAGAGAGGTTTTTGCAAATATCATAATTTTTTGGGCCATAAAACTTCTCAATGTTTTCTTTTCAGGAATCTTGTGCAAGACGCTATTGAGGAAGGGAGATTAAAGTTTGCAGACAAATCCCCCATGGCTATCGACTCCAATCCACTGAAGGCTGAAGCCCACTATGCTGAACCCTCTGAGGTGAACATGATAGAGGCGACCAGGATCCAGTCGAAGAAGCCAGGAATTACCATGGTCGAAGTCTCAAAGGACCACATCAACATGCCAATCTTTGGCAGTTTTTCTGGAAATTTATCCAGGAAGACAATTGAAGTTGTCCAGAAAGCGGTCGAGAACCCGAAGTCGGAGACTGTTGAAGCACAAAAAACTGGATCAAAATCCAGTTCCCACTTGGCCATTGTTCAGGGCCAGACGGAGAATCTGGAGACACAAATGAAGCAGTTAACCCTTGCTAATAAAGATACAATGAATATCAACATGGTTGAACTTTCTGATCCAAAAGCATCAGAAGAGGCCATAAGGCAAGAGCAGGCTAATAAGACGGCTTTCCCTCGGGAAAACGAAAACTTGGCAGATTTTTTACAAAGATGCCAGAAGAAGAAATCAGAGGTGATGTCGTGTCCAAGATGCAGTTTGATCTTTGATAAAAAAGCTGCTGAGCACATTCAAGGCGTGAGAGCAGCGAATAAGAGAAGGGAGAATGCTGACCTTCGACACGATCCCAGAAGGGGCTCTAACCAAGACAAGAGGCCATTGACTTTTAGGCCTCCAACAAATGTGCCAGTAGACACTTGGTACAAAACCTCTGGCCGGAAAAGGCCAAGTGAGGAGAAATGGCATTCTTTCGATGTGCCAAGAGGTTCCTCTTTGACTCAAAAGAAAGAGCCTCAGGTTGTTGCACCTAAGGTTGCTCAAGTGTCCAGCAACTACAAGGGTAAAAATCCTATGTCTCGATCTCAATGGAGGAGATATCAAAGGAGACGAAAAGCAGAAAGGGAGGCTGCCAACGAACCTAAGGCAGAAACTAGTTCGAATGTTCCTCAAAGGAAACAAAGGAAGCCTCTAGAGAGAGAGCCAGTTACCAACAGGCTAGTTTGGCCTAACCAAAGCAAAGTCGAAGACGAAGATGATGCTGAGTCCGACGATACTTTGGACATAATGGTAAATATTGTTTCAGTGCTGCCCAGGGAATTCAATCGACAGGTAGAAGTCGAAGCAAGTGACTGGGAAGTGGAACAAGAAATGGCCAAACATAGGCCAGTGTGCTATTTTGTCATGGACAATGGCACTACTGAGGAACAAAATGGCTTCTTCGAGCCACCTACAGAGGCGATGAAGAATCACCTCAAGCCTTTGTTCATAAGGGCTAAGCTCGAAGAAACTACTGTGAATAAAATATTGGTCGATTGTGGGGCAACTATCAATATTATCCCTCACTCTATGCTAAGGAAAATTGGCAAAAGGGATGAGGAAATTAAACCTCACAATATGGTCTTGTCGAACTATGAGGGCGGCATTGGGACCACCATGGGAGTGATCCAGCTAGATATCAAAGTTGGGTCTATCCTTCGACCAACGATGTTCATGGTCATATCGGCCAAACCTAACTACAACCTTTTGTTAGGCCGTGAATGGATTCATGGTGTAGGCGCTGTGCCTTCATCGATGCACCAAATACTGCTGCTATGGCGTCCAGATGGGATGGTCGAAAACATAGAGGCAGATCAAAGCTACTACCTTGGCAAAGTGAATCACTTGGGTGTGGCAGATTTCGACAAAAACTTGGCTCACATAGGGCCATGTCCAACACCTGACTTCGACATGGCGCCAGCGCCAAACACCTTTTGTTCCCTATACCTGCATCCTGAGCATGGTTTCCAATGGGACAGAGAAGACTTGTCCCACATAGACTTCAGTGGGTTAACTGATATCCAACCAACTGGTTGGGGAAGTGAATTCAGTGATAATGACTGAGTCACAATCTTTGAAGCGAATTTCGGCTTATGTAGCCGAAACCAAGATGATAACGGCTCTCGAAGCCGGAGTGAAGTACATGGCCACACAGGCCAATGATCAACAATTATCTGCTGTTGGCCCAGGAAAGGATTTCGATCCAAAACCTCCTGATATCATGCCAGAAGAAATGCAGGAACAGAGGCTCGACGCCATCTATGACGATGAGCCTTTGGGCTTCGAAAAGGACCCCTTGGCGAACAACATTAAAATGTTAGCACAAGACCCTTTAGAAGAAATCAACTTAGGCGAAGGATCAGAGAAAAGGCCAACTTACATCAGCGCCAAAATTGATCCAGAACTTAGGTTGGAAGTAATCCAATTGCTGAAAGAGTTTAAAGACTGTTTTGCATGGGATTATGACGAAATGCCTGGTCTCGACAGAGGATTGGTAGAACTTCAGTTGCCAATCAAACCTGGAAAGAAGCCAATCAAGCAAAATCCAAGGCGCTTCGCTCCAGAAATATTGTCGAAGATCAAAACGGAGGTCGAAAGACTTCTGAAATGCAAATTCATCCGTGTTACAAGGTATGTCGAATGGATTGCAAATATTGTGCCAGTAATTAAGAAAAATGGTACGTTAAGGGTGTGCATAGATTTCAGAGATTTGAATGCTGCCACCCCCAAAGATGAATATCCTATGCCTGTGGCGGAAATGCTAGTCGATTCTGCTGCTGGTTATGAATACCTGAGTATGCTCGATGGTTATTCAGGATATAATCAAATATTCATTGCTGAAGAGGATGTGTCGAAAACAGCTTTTCGATGCCCTGGGGCCTTAGGCACTTACGAATGGGTAGTGATGCCTTTTGGCCTAAAGAACGCTGGGGCAACGTACCAGCGAGCAATGAATACTATCTTCCATGATTTTATTAACACTTTTATGCAAGTTTATATTGATGATATTGTTATAAAATCTGTTTCCAGGAAGAATCACATTGACCACCTTCGACAATCATTCAAAAGAATGAGAGAACATGGTCTGAAGATGAACCCTTTGAAGTGTGCGTTCTGTGTGAAAGCTGGAGATTTCTTGGGCTTCGTTGTCCACAAGAAAGGAATCGAAATCAACCAGAACAAGACAAAGGCAATTCTGGAAGCGAAAGCGCCATCGAATAAGAAGGAATTGCAATCTCTCTTAGGCAAGATAAATTTCTTGAGGAGGTTTATATCTAATCTAAGTGGGAAAGCTCATGCCTTTTCACCCTTACTTCGACTGAATAAAGAGGGGTTCGAATGGGGGCAAGAGCAACAAGAAGCCTTCGACAAAATCAAAGGGTACCTCACTAAGCCACCTATTTTGGTGCCTCCTTGTAGCAATAGGAGTATGAGATTGTACATAGCTGCATCTGACAAAACTCTGGGAAGTATGTTAGCCCAAGAGGATGAGAATGGAGTCGAAAGACCCATTTACTATCTCAGTCGAGTTTTGAATGATGCAGAAACTAGATATAGCGAAGTTGAAAAATTGTGTCTATGTCTGTATTTTTCTTGTACAAAACTCAAGCAATATATAAAACCAGTTGATGTTTATGTTTCGTCTCATTTTGATGTTTTCAAATATATGTTGTCGAAACCTATCTTGCATAGTCGAATTGGCAAATGGGCATTAGCATTAACTGAATACTCCTTGACCTTTATGCCTCTTAAGGCAGTAAAAGGACAAGTGGTTGCAGATTTCATAGTCGACCACTCAATTCAAGTCGAGGATATTACTTATGTGGAGTTAGAACCTTGGAAATTCTACTTCGATGGATCCAGCCATAAAGATGGAACAGGGGTAGGAGTCTTGATTATTTCTCCAGATAAAATTCCAACAACATTCAAGTACAAAATATCAGGTTCTTGTTCGAACAATGAGGCTGAGTATGAAGCTCTAATTACTGGCCTTGAGATATTGTTGGAATTGGGGGCAACTCGAGTCGAAATAATGGGAGACTCAGAGTTAGTCATTAAGCAAGTCACAAAGGAATATAAATGCATAAGGGAGAATCTCATTATGTACTTTGTGATAGCAAATCGTTTATTGAAACAATTTGAAACGGTCAATATTCGACACATACCCAGAGTCGAAAATCAAATAGCCAATGACTTGGCACAAATTGCATCTGGGTATAAGATTTCAAAAACGAAACTACAAAGAGCAATCGAAGTTCGAGAGAAGATAAAAGCAACTTGTCTATCACCAACAGACTTGGAATCGACGAGACTAGGATATGCTGATCACAGTAACTTCGAGATTTCGTTCATTGATAACTTGTCAGAGCAAGATTGGAGGAAACCCATTGTGGACTATCTTCAAAATCCAGGAGCTTCGACAGAACGAAAAACAAAATACAGGGCGTTGAGTTTTATACTCATGGGTAATGAGTTATTCAAGAAGACGCCTGAAGGGGTGTTGCTGAAATGTTTAAGTGAAACTGAAGCATACATAGCCCTTTCGACGATGCATGCTGGGGCATGTGGGGCTCACCAAGCAGGCCATAAGATGAAATGGTTGTTGTTTCGACAAGGACTATATTGGCCCACTATGTTGAAAGATTGTGTTGAGTTCGCCAAAGGTTGTCAAGAGTGTCAAGTTCATACAGGCATCCAACATGTACCAGCAAGCGAACTTCACTCGATAGTGAAGCCTTGGCCCTTTAGAGGATGGGCGTTGGACCTCATTGGAGAGATTCGACCAGCATCATCAAAGAGTCAGAAATACATATTGGTAGGCATTGATTATTTTACTAAGTGGATCGAAGCTGTCCCTTTAGTCAATGTAGACCAAGAAAATGTCATTGAATTTATTCAAAAGAACATTATCTTTAGATATGGAATCCCTGAGACAATAACAACTGATCAAGGGTCAGTTTTCACTGGTCGAAAGATGCAGGAATTTGCTCAGGAAACAGGTTTCAAACTCCTAACATCCACGCCTTATTATGCACAGGCGAACGGTCAAGTCGAAGCAGCTAACAAAGTGGTGATTGGTTTGATAAAGAAACATGTTGGGAAGAAACCAAAGAATTGGCATAAGACGTTAGACCAGATTTTATGGGCTTGTCGAACGTCCCCAAAAGAAGCCACTGGTACAACACCATATAGGCTAACTTTTGGCCATGATGCAGTGTTGCCAGCAGAAATTTGTCTTCAATCTGCAAGGGTTCAGAGGCATTATGATATTCCTTCTGAAGTTTATTGGAACATGATGTTAGATGAACTGGTGGATTTAGACGAAGAGAGATTACGCGCTCTCGACTTACTCAGGCTTCAGAAGAAAAGAGTAGAAGACTCTTATAATAAAAAGATAAAACCTAAGGTATTTTTGCCTGAAGAACTAGTTTGGAAGGTAATTCTTCCCATGGATCGAAGGGATCGAAGCATGGGGAAATGGTCACCCAAATGGGAAGGACCCTTCAGAGTTATCCAAATTTTTTCTGGTGGAGCCTATGAAGTCGAAGAGTTAAGTGGAGATAAAAGGCTCTTGAGAGTAAATGGTAAATATTTGAAAAAATACAAACCTATACTTCAAGAGATAAAAATAAAATAATAAAAGAACAAGTCTAAATTAACCATAAAAATGCCAAAATAGAAATTTTTATTAATTTCAGCCAAGATGGAAATTGTTGTCGAATAACGATTACAGAATATGGTTACAAAGAGAATCAATCAAAAGGTAAGAGAGTTCCTAAGTCGAAGATACTTGGCGTGCTGCAGCTCCAACCTCTTCTTGCACCAGGAGTTTTCCTGCACTAGTTTGGCAATTTGAGCGTCGAGGCTTTGGGCCCTCTCAGCAAATTCCAGGCCTTGTTTGATCTCAGTCTGGCTCTCGGTGTCTGAGATGGTCGAAAGAATTTCCTCCTTGAGTACAGTGTTGGCGTTTATCTTCGCCTCTATTTCTGCGATTTGTGCTCGGAAGGAAACATTCTCTCGATCAATGGCATCGACTCTTTCCTGTGCAGACGCTTTTTGTTTCGACAACTCAGCAATTCGAGAAGTCGAATCTGAGACAGCAGTCCACGCAGAGGAGATTTTGCCATACAACACCTCAAGCTGACTGTTAAACCCTCTTTGGCGCCTGTAATCCGCTGAGACTTGATCAATCATAGAGTGTAACTCCATGATCAAGTCTGAGATTTCTGGGGCTACAGCTTCAAAGTCGACAGCATTCAAGACCTCTTTTAAGCATGATGGAGCAGTGGGGTCCCCCTCTAAAGCCTTCATCAAGTCCCTCTTGAAGAACTGGGCCTTAACCTTCGCCAAAGCATCATCAAGGGGAGAAGTTTCAGTAGACTTCCCCGACAAGGTAGGAACTTCTTGACTCGCGTCAGACGAACTCTTACTCTCGATGATGGCATTGAGGTAGCTAACAGGGTCAGTTTCTTTCAAGAGTTCCAAGTCCTCTTTTGACCTGTGCTTCGAGGAGGTAACCCTTGCAACAGTATTATCTTGGGTTTGAGGTTCTTGAGTGCTAGGTGCCTCGACTGGTTGCTCTTCGACTCGGACTGAGGCAGTACCAGCGTCGACTTGTGGTTCTTCGTTAGCATCACCCTGGGGTCCTTCGCCAGCGTCATTTTGTGGCTCTTCGCTAGCGTCACCCTGGTGTCCTTCGCCAGTACCACCTTGGTTCTCTTCGACGGCAGCATTTTGATTCTCTTCGCCGTCATTGCCTTGGTCCCTTTCTTCATGATTCTCTTCTGACAGGTCCACCACCTGAACCGTTTCTGGCTGTGGTTCCCCCATTTGAGGCTCCTCCGCTGGTTTTTCTACTGTTTCAGCATTGGCCTCATTCTCAGTATGGGCTTCGTCATTGCCCAAGCCTTTTTCCTGAGGCCTGCTAAGTTCAGCAGATTCCAGCGTTTCTGAGGTCCTTGGCAGAGAACTCTCAGTAGTGTCCTGAAAAGGGAAAGAAGACAAATCTTCAGATGTCGAAAGAGACACAATCGAATATGGGTATCTATGCCTAAATTATAAAAAGGTCTAAGGGATTACCTGTGGATTAACTTCAGCCCCAGGGCTGGAATTGTCACTTTCGACAGGCTTGTTAAGAAGAACGTTCAGTTCCTCCTCAGTTGGCTCCTCGATGATCACTGGAGGTGGCCTAGGCTTTCTCACAACAACCTTTATTCTGACGGTTCGACCTTCAGGAGCAGGAGCAGGAACAGAAGCATCCTTCGTCAACTTTCGCCTTTTTAAGGGGGCAGGAGGGGAATCACTCTCTTCATCACTCCCAGATTCGACCACCAGTCCTGGCCGTTTCTTGGGCGAAGGTGCCTAGAAAACCAATGGGAATTCGATTTAATAACTACATCGAAAATCAAAATCGAAAGCCAGAAGAAAAATGAAGAAAGTCTGGTTACCGATATAGGAGGCCTCTTCGAAGAGCCTTCCCCCTGTTGGTTTCCTGTGGTCTTCGCCGGCGCTGTAGTCTTCGCCGGCGGTGGAGGTTTTGTTGAAGGGGCTCCTCCCTATTGGCCTTCTGTAGCCTTCTTGGCTACAGGCTTTCGAACAACTGAAAGCAAAGAAAAAGTTAGCAGGCTAGCAGTCAAAGAGAAAGACAAAAAGTAATGTGGGAACATGAACTTACATTTCTTTACTTTGTCCAACACAAGGACAAAAGACTTCTGCAGCTCATCCATGAAGTCCTTCTCGTCGAAGAAGTACTCAGCATAATAGCTTCTCCACCACTCCTCGAAGGATGGTGAGCAAAGGAAATTAAGCTGGTAGTCAAACAACGAGAGGATTGTTCGACCAGCATATCTTCCGATATGCTTGATGGCAGCTTCTTCTGTATAATCATTGCAGAAGTACAACATTGACTTCTCTCTTTGAAAAATCGGAGAAGGTAGGGTTTGGATAATACCAAACTGGCGAGATACCAGATTTGGTTGGTAGGCAAGCAGACTCAAATGAGTCTTAGAACTCTTAAATCGAAGAGGCATGATCCTTGGTGTAAGGAACGCCTCCCACAGTATTGTGTGTTCATCAACATTGGGACCACTCGACTCCTTTGGATGTGGCCTTGTGAACCATGCTGGCCCCACCCGCCGTTGAGCAAATGGAGCCATAGTTGAAACAAACTCCTTCCTTCGAGCAAACATTAGAACGAAGTTAGTGAAGGTTTGTTGAAATTCCAGCCCATCGTCCGTAGGTGTCAGCAGAGCCAGCCTGATTCCTTCGATGCATCTATTCGCTATCGATGGCGCCTGTTCATTTATCTGAGCTTTCTTGGGCAGGAAAGATTCGAAAGTGGCATTGAGCCACAGTTGGAGTAGCCAAAAAGGCCCAGCGAGTAGCAAACTGGCCCTATCCTCGATATGTTTCAGAAGAGTTGCCCCATTGCTGATCGAATCATAGAGGCTGGCCAGAATCAGTTCTGCCAAACAGATGTTTTGGCGGTGATGCAGTTGAGTAGCAAGAGTGACCATCTTTTTGGTCACCTGCAGAGACTTCGAGCAAAACACAAAGCGAGTCAGCCATAAGGCTAGAAACGCTATGTGTTCGACATCCGACACCGCATCTGTCGACCTGTCGTGATAATGGTTGATAAAAGTGGTGTATGTTGGCTTGGTCTCAGAGAAGCCAATTTGGTCCTCCGACATCTCCTCCGGATCGAAGTAATCCCCGGTGGGTCGAAGGCCAGTAATAGCGGCCACGTCGAAGAGTGTGGGGGTTAGCATCCCACATGGAAGATGAAACGTAAAATGGGAGTAGTCCCAGAACAACAGTGAAGCTATCAGCATCTCCGGGGAGTAGTTCAAACCCGTCTTCGACAGCATCACTAGGTCGAAGATTCCCATATCCTTCCAGATCGAGGTTTGGTGCTTCTCCAACTTTGTTAGCCAAGCAACATAATCGGAGGTAAGGTTAGGGCAAGACCTGAAGACCCTAACCCCTCTGTTGAAGAAGCGGAGGTCAATTTTTTCACGTGTAGGGTCTTCATTATCTTCTGCGTCTTTCTTGGCGCATGCTACTGGTTTGAGTTTCTCGACTATGGGGAAATAACTCTTGATCTTCAGAGCCTCAGAGATGCTTGGATTCATGGGGCCAGACATTGCAAAAATCTGGTTGGAGTATCCAACCGGGATCATCAAGTGGCGCGAGTAAGCATCGCGAACGGCGATGTCAGAAGGTTCAGGAACCCTTCGTTTGCCTGTAGAGTTTACTACTGGGGCAGTGACGAAAACTTTGGGTTTAACATGTTCAGTTGGTGCGTTAGCACTGGGAGCAGTAGAAGCAGATGCCATCGTTTGAAATGAGGTTGAAGATGAAGTGAAAGAGGAAGAGTTTTCTGCGAAGATAACAAGTTTGTATGGAAACAAGGAAGTTTGAAGGCTAGTTGGCGTAAAAAGTCCCACAATGGGATATTCACTGCTATTTATAGTAGTGGTAAAAATCCTCAATAACGAGGACATTAAATGCCATTTAATGCTGCAGGAGTTAGTGGGACGCGTGGCAGCCCCTTGTTGTTTTGGCCGTTTCTGCAGAAGTAGAGAGACGCAGCGTGCGTCCTCGTTTTTGAGAATTGTCATAATGACAAATTCTGAAATGACGTTTGGTACTGCACGCCGTACTGAAAGTGACGTCCTAGGATCAAATCAATGATGGTTTTCTTGGGATTGCCAATAGTTGGTAAAAAGCAACAAAAAGTGCACAAGTTAACTTGTGACTAAGCGTGGAAAGACATGTGTCGAATGGCGTTTCAAAGAATGCCTTTTTCTTTCAGAGTCGAAATAAGGCATTCTTGGGGGGCAATTTGTTGGCTCCTAAATTCGACACCTTTGTTTTGTTGATGTCAGCCATTAAAGCTGAAGGATGTCTTCGACTGGTTAAGTCTGTCGAAATGCCTGTCGAAAGATGGCAAAGTACTTAGAAGATTTCTTCCAAGGAAGAAGGCTGATTGCCTTCGACGTCGAAGGAGTTTCTCGTCGAAGATGTCTCTTGACGAAAGTGTTCGATGGTCCAGAGTGGAGCAGTTTGAAATTCAAGCGTTTGGAGGGAAAACGGTTTCCAGCAGTTACCACGTGCAAACGTGCAAGGATCTGGAGCGTCGAGCATGGAGAACGTGCCAAGTGGATTGATCTCGAAGTAGTGTAACTGCCCGACGGTTACTTGGGATGTTTTAGTATAAATAGGAGTAGACATGTAGTTTCTCGCGTGTGTTCACAATTCTATACAAAGTCACTCATATAGATTCGAGTACCCAGCGTGTGAGAAAGAATTGTTGAGAAATGTATGTGTGAAACACCAATTTTATCAATTAAAGTCATTTACTTTCCCAGAATTTTACTTGCTTTTCTCCTTTACATTCCTGTCGAACCTTTACTTTAAAGCCTTGTTTATTTTACCAAGTCTTTCCTTTATGCAATTCATTTAAAGCCAATTTACTTAAAGCCTTATCCAACTTAATCAAACTTCAAAATCAACCTATGTCCTAGGATCAATATGATCGATCCTGCGAGTAACCAAATAAGTAACCATTTGGAGGATCAGCGGTTGTTTACCAAAACCCAAGGTAAACACCAAGTTGCTCAAGTTTGCTCAAGTTTGCTCAAGAGTGGGTCAGACAAATCATCTCCTAAGGCAGTCAACCCCAAATTAGGGTTTTGTGTTGAATCAAGATCCTTGAGTACAAATGACCTCAAGTGCTCCACAATGTCCTAATATGTTCTCAAGATCATCCATGTCAAATTTCAAGCCTTGCAGAGGAAGTTTGCTCAGTCAATTGCTCAAAGGGTTCAAAAATCGACTGTGCTAGGGCAAAAGTCAACTGTGACCTACAAACAGTCAAACCTCAAGATTTTTTGTCAACATTCTCATTTTGAAGGATATTTTATCATTTTATCAAGGGTTTATCATGATTCATCAAGGATTTCTCAAAATTCATCAAGATTCAAAAGTTGCTAAATCAGGGTTTTGTAGGAAAAGTCAACTCAACTTTGACCAAGCATAACTTTCTCATACTTTATGAGAAATGACCCATCCAAAGATCATTTTGAAGAGGCTGAAATTTCCTACAATCCATATTCATACCCCAAGATCAGAAAATGCACTCACAAGAAGTTACAACATTATAGGTCATTTTTGAAAGTCAACAAAACACCTTTTTTCTCCAAAGTTTATAACTTGAGCATGGAATATCAAAATCCGACTAGACGAAAAGGGTTGGTTAGAGGACATCTCAATATTTCTAAAAAGTCCAAGAACACCTCCAAAAGTTCAAAATTGAAGAAGTTATGCATTGTTGAAGTTGGGCATTTTTGCAAAATTGCCAAAAGTCAACTATCCCCAAAACTTCAAATTTTGTCAAATGGGCCCATTCTTTTCCACTTGATTTGAACTTGGCACATTGCACACGTGTCCTAGCTTCAGCCTTGTGTCCATTTATCAAATTTATTATTTTATTTGATTTTTATTGAATTATTTCATTTTTAATCAAATTAAATCAAATAAAATCCAAATATTGATTGTTTGATATCTTTTTGGCTATTTTAGGACTTAATCATCATCATGATCAGCATCAAACTCGTATCAAGCATTCCATGTGCAAAAAGATTGGATTTTTGACAAATTAGGCAAGCTTTCAATGGTGGATCAAATCAAATCCCATGGCATTGATGTGCAAAGATTCAAAGCATAATTCTTGACCTAATACATTCTATCATACATATACAAGGCAAAGGCACGAAATTGAGACCTAGAGGTTGCAAGAACACTGAAAACAAAACTTGGAAAAAGTGGTGAAAAGTGCAAAACCAAAATCACACTTAGAGGAAAATTCAGAAGCCAAGAACGATTCCAATCAATTCCTGGGCGATCACATAACCCTCCTGGATCCCTAGCAAGCTCTTATACACGCCCAAAAGCACTGTAAGAGACACAAAAAATCTCTTCTTTCTTGAATTCGTATATCCTTATTTCTACATCTTTTGTACAAACCATTTGCATATTCATGATCTTCATCAAATTTCCTAGCTTTCAATATTATCCAATTGCATTTATCTGATCTGTGAAGCCAAGAACCGAATCTAGGGTTTTGTGGTTTATTTTTTGGGCGTTTCTTTTACAGGCAAAATTAGCTCAATTGATGGCCATGGACATGACCAGAAGAGAAGGACGAACACAACCATGGTCTTAGGAGGATTTTTTATGGCCTAGATTTAATTTTGGGATTGACCTATGAATTTAGTTGCGGATCTAAATCCGCAGGTAAATTTACATGGTTTGAAGGTCAGGGACGACAAACGTGTCTCCCTCTGATTGGACCATTCAAACTTTCGTGCACTTTTTTTATTTTCTGGCAATATAACGCGTTTTGTCTTATTATTATTTTTGTTTAATATACTAACAAGTAACACACAATGGCCTAGTGGTGAACGCGTGCATCCAGACTCCTTCAGGACCTGGGTTCGAATCCCAGGTCCTCCAAATTGCATTTGTTATTTTTCTACAGGTTATCCAGTGCAAATCCAAGCGCATGGCCTATCATGTGTCCTCACTCAATCAAGCGCCAGATGGCCCAAGGCCAGATCTGGTGATCCAGATGGAACGTCCACCATGGAATCAAGTCAAAGTGCACACATTGGATCTCACAAAGTCAGCCAGGCCAACACAATTGGGCCATGGAATTTGCTTCTCAAACCCCACTAATCAGGCCCACACCCCTAACTCTTTCTATTTCATTTTTATTTAATTTAATTATTTTTCATTATTTTCTTAACCAATCAAATATTTTTCTTTAATAAAATAAAAACCAAAAAATATTTTCCTTATTAAATTAGATTTTAATATTTTCTTTTATTAACAAATCAATTAATTAATTTAGGTCATTAATTAGAATTAACATTAATATATTTTGTAAATAATTAAAATTAACTTATACATAATTAGGTTTTTTATTAACATTGATCAATTTTATTTTTCTTTCTTTAAATATCAAAAATCCAAAAAAATATTTTTTTTCATTAATTAATTAATTAATTTATTAATTTAATAATTAACTTAGTTTAATTTCTTTCTTAATTCAAAAATAACACAAAATCTTTTCTTTAATAACAAAGGGTCAAAACCCTAGAACTCGCATTCGATTTAATTTCCCGCACGCGATCCATTTTATTCATATTGTATTTGTTTCCGGAATGTAATAGCTTAACAGGACTTTAGTTATTTTTATTGCTTTATTTATTTTCCGCATTTAAATTTCAAAGGGTTGCTTTTGGCGATGTAAATACCCGACGCCTTGTAATAGTTAGTTAAATTTCCGCAATTTAATTTCCGCAACTTATAAACTGTTAGATGTTTGATAATAGGGGATGCATGACAAGATTGAACGTTTAACCTAAAACCAACATAGATCACCATTAACATGTACAAAGACAAAATTAACTGAAAACAACACACTTGCACATGCGCACTCTTAGGATACACCCCACTTGGTTGCCTTCGTACGCGGTCATTGAGTATAGGAAGTTTTAGAGGTCGCCCTCTCGTCCAAAGATCATAGTTGCCTCGAAACGATTGCCTCAGATAAAATGATCTAAGACATTAGGATTACCGCTAAGGCGTCCTAACGTTGCTTTAGTGACCGCACGTCCCTTAATCGAATTGACCCTTAAACTCCAACGACGGTGCTACCTACTCATCAATAGTAGGATAACATTGTCTAAAGGAAGATAGCATAGAACGATTCCTTTTTTGAGTAGGTAGATGGTTCTTAAGTACTTGCTCTTTTAAAAAACGAAAATTTTTCACACTTACACTCCTTTTCAAACAAAAAATTCTTCAAACCCACAAACACAAAGTAAAGCAATTTTGAAAACAATTGAGCAAGTACCTAAGAGCCCGTGGGTAACCACAGATAGAAAGGGTTCTAATACCTTCCCTTCCTAAAATCTACCCCCCGAACCCGAGAAATATCTCGAAAAAAGGAATTTTTCTGTGCTTTTTTCCTTTCCTTATTGGATAAAATAAAAGTCGGTGGCGACTCTTGCTTATCGCGACATTTTGCGAAAACAAATGTAAAACGCAAACCAGCATTCCAAAAAACAGTCAGTTCTTTCCCACCGTATCACACCACAGCACACACATCAACATGGACAACTCCTTTCTCTTTGGTATACGGCATGGAAGTTGTCCTACCAATTGAAGTCCAAATACTTTCTCTGAGAATCATAAAGGATGCAGGGTTGAACGAAGATGAATGGATTCAAACTCGACTTAACCAGTTGAACTTGATTGATGAGAAGAGGCTTACAGCTGTCTGCCATGGTCAGATGTGCCAAAAACGTATGATCAAAGCTTTTAACAAGAAGGTCAGACGTCAGGTATATCGGGTTGGTGAATTGGTAATCAAGCGTATCATACTACCACAAGGTGATCCCAGGGGCAAATAGACTCCTACATACGAAGGACCATTTGTGATTAAAAACATATTTTATGGTGGGGCATTGATCTTAACCACTATGGACGGCGACGACCTTCCGCACCCTGTTAACACGGACATAGTTAAAATATACTACGCATGAAAAAAGACCTGCTAGGTTGACTGACCTAGGCAAAAATTAGGGATAAAACACAAAAAAATATGTACACCCGGCAAGCTGAAAACCTGAAAAGGCGGCTTAGGAAAAAAAGGGTATCCCGGTGGACTGAAAACTCGAAAGGGCGGTCCAGGCAAAAGTTAGGATTTAAAGCGTATGACTATGCCTTACAACCAATCTTCAGCATCGATCGTTAAACTCAAACGGTTCTAATCAATCCAATCAGCTTCCGACAAAGCAGCAAGTGGATGAGATGCTCAGAGACATGAAGGCTATAGCAGTGTGGGAACCCCATGGGATTATTTCACATAGCTGTCTTTTCTTTGTATTAGTTTCCATTTTTTACCACGACATTCTCTTACTAGGATGTTCGTCTCTTTGTATAAAAAATACTTATTCAAGTTAATACAAAGCTATTCCTTTAAAAGTGCAAAACTATCTATTTTTCTTTTACTTTCCTATTTGTTTGCAAAAACATCCAGTGATAATTTTTGAACATATGCATTTGAACGGAATTACTGTTTACAAATGAACACATAAAAAAAGAAAACTGAACAGAAAGACAATTACTAATGGCTTTAAGAAAAAGGATAATATCTATAGGCCATTTCACGAAATCCCCGTAGGTACTTTCTCTAACAGAGCAAAAGCAAGGACATCCTGCTACAGGATCACCTTCGTGTCTCTAGTAGGCAGTCTAATGGTATATGTTGCTTTCATATCCCCGATGGAGCAAAACTTCTAGTTACCGCTCCAAATATTCCCCAGTGAAAGTCGCCCAGCTGCTCAGGAATTCCCCAGCAGGATTTCACCAAGTCCACAAGAAATGCACGACGTTTCCATTCCCCAACAAAGTTTATTTCTATAATAATGGAAACCCATCCATCAACGCTTCAACTTCAACAAAATATGAAGACTTACACTCCTCATTCCCAGCGGCAGTCATGGATTTATTTTCCCCAATCCAACAACACTGCAGCAAAACAACTAATGTGTGCATGCATTGAATTCATACATCATAAACATCGACAACACAAATTCATATAGCACAATCTCATTTATTTTGAGAAACATCATTACGCCATGCATTTCATACATCATGGAATTTCATACAACTAACTCTTCACCTTTTCAGGAAAGATCGATCAACAGAAAATTATCATAAACAAATTTTCGACAAGACATGACAACTATCTGTGAACAAATCAATTGTAGATCAATTCCCGAAATAGGACAAGGTGACTATCTACATGACAAATACTTCCTTCAGGCCTCTGCTAGTTCAGTTTAAAATGATCAATGGATTATTCTGATTCCTTTCCGGTAGACATTTTCTCTGGTTCAGATAAATTGCTCCAAGATTTATTTTGATTCTTTCCAGTTAAAGAATATTAAAGACCTCTACTAGTTCAGTTTAAATTGATCAATGGTTTACCCTGATTCCTCCCTGTAGGTGTTTTCTCTGGTTCAGATAAATCACTCCAAGATTTATTTTGATTCTTTCCAGTTAAAGAATATTCAAGACTTCTGTCGGTTCAGTTTAAATCGATCATTGGTTTATCCTGATTCCTTTCCGGTAGACTCCTTCTCTGGTTCAGATAAATTGCTCCAAGATTTATTCTGATTTTTTCCAGTTAAAGAACATTCAAGACCTCTACTGGTTCAGTTTAAATCTCTCAACGGTTTATCTTGATACTTTCCCATAGACATCTTCTCTAGTTCAGATAAATCGCTCCAAAGATTTTTTCTGACTCTTTCCAGTTAAAGAATATTCAAGACCTTTGTTGGTTCATTTTAAATCTCTCAACGGTTTATCCTGATTCTATCTGGTAGACATTTTCTATGGTTCAAATAAATCGCCCCAAGATTTATTTTGATTTTTTCCAGTTAAAGAATATTCAAGACCTCTGTTGGTTCAGTTAAATCTCTCAACAATTTATCTTGATACTTTCCCGTAGACATCTTCTCGGGTTCAGATAAATCGCTCCAAAATTTATTCTGATTCTTTCCAGTTAAAGAATATTCAAGACCTCTGCTAGTTCAGTTTAAATATCTCAATGGTTTATCCTGATGCTTTCCCAGTAGATGCTTTCCCTGGTTCAGATAAATCACTCCAAAGATTTATCCTGATTTCTTTCCAGTTAAAGATTATTTAAGACTTCTGCCAGGTTCAGTTTTTAAATCGACCAAAGGTTTATTATGATTCTTTTCCCAATTGAAGTGAAGCTTAGAATTAGTCTAATTTCTGTCAACAATCAACTTTGGATGGCATCTATAAGCCCATCTCTGCCAACTCTCCATAATTTCCCTAAATGGCATCTTTAAGCCTATTCCTTACACCTCAACTACAATATCATCGAGTGCAAATTTATGGGCACTCTAGTGTTCAATCATCTTCCACCTTCAAGTCATGAATGGAAGATTCACCAATCTAACTCTTCAAGTTTAAGAAGATTGAACAGGGGCAACTGTTTTACCCCAAAATTTCCCCTCTCATTTCTCAAAGGATCATCCTGGACTCTCAGGTTTGCTTTTGTCAAGATTCAAGTCTCGAATTACAATTTTCAAAGAAAGTCATTCACAAGGGAAAAATGGTCAAAAACACACTGAAAAGTCCAGCTTTGACTTTTGGATCAAAATCAAGTTTCAACAATCATATTTCATCAAGACAGGAAATTGGTTCATTAAGAAATCAAAATTCAGAAATTACTTTGAAAAAGTAAAATTTCTAAACACTCAAAATTTCCTGAGTGTTAAGAAAATATGATAATTTCTGAACTTCTGAGCCAGCTCTCACACAAGTACAATCAGAATTTGCAAAAAAAATGATTCAGAACATGACTCTTCGATCAGAACATGTGGAAGCTGTATTCTTCGATCAGAACATGACTCTTCAAATCTCATTCTTCAGCATATGGAGACTATGTTCTACTCTTCGATTAGAACATCACCCTTCAAATCTCACTCTGGTCTTTCCACTCTTCGATCAGAACATCACCAAACCCCAAAACCTCGTTTTGAACAGTCTGATGCACTGCTATGACACAGTCTTGCATCCAGTCCACACCTACATTTTTCTCAAACCCCATATTTGTACCAAATTAACACATAAAAGTTGTATTTAAAAAGCAATGAAACATTATGCCAAAAAGGTTCAAATCCCATTTGTTTTTCCCCTCAAAACTAAAGAAAACTCATCTATAAATAAGTTGTTCCACCTCACGTCTAAAGGGATGGCTTTTGGGAGGAGATAATTATTGAATACAAAAAGAGAGAAAAGAAAACATTCAAACACTCTTAAACCCAGAATTCTCAAAACAATACCCTTGTTCTTCCCTTTGAATCAAAGAACTTAACATGTATGTTTCGTTTCTTGCTAACCCCAGAACATTTGAAGGCAGTAGCTCAAGTCTCAAACACACGCTTCAGATTTAAGGTAAGTCATCATGATTTTGAAATTTTCTTTCAGAATACCATTAAAAATGTAGAAATCATAGTGTTGAGACTGTATATATCATTGCCAAAGTAGAAAAATTATGGATCAGAACTTCTTGAAGAAAACTAGGCTCTGAATTAGGAATAGAACTTCTATAAACTATCGTGCTTTTATTTTTCTATTCTAATGTCGTTAAGAACTGAATAAGTTGCAGATGCTCTGGCTAATGTAAGGAAATATGTGAAGTGTAATATCAGAACTTCTAGGTCTTTCTCACTGTTGTAACACAACACATAGAACTTCTAGGTCTTTCTCACTGTTGTAACATAGCACACAGAACTTCTAGGTCTTTCTCACTATTGTAACACAACACATAGAACTTCTAGGTTTTTCTCACTGTTGTAACACAACACACAGAACTTCTAGGTCTTTCTCACTGTTGTAACATAGCACACAGAACTTCTAGGTCTTTCTCACTATTGTAACACAACACACAGAACTTCTAGGTCTTTCTCACTGTTGTAACATTGTACACAGAACTTCCAGGTTTTCCTCACTGTTTTAACACCCAGAACTTCTGGTTTCCTCTAACGTTTCTTTCTGGACTACATCGTGCCTAGCATCAGAACTTTTGGTCCCTCTCACTTTGCTTTCAGCAACGTGTTGATCCTGTTTTCGTTATTTTTCCCTTTCTTTCTTATTCTTATTATTTTCAGCATTAATATTATTTTTATTAATATAAAAAAGGGCATAAAAATATTTTCTTTTTATTAACTAATTATTTTTTCTTTTTAATTTATTAAGACAAAAAAACATTTTCAAAACAAATCCTTTCCTTTTCTTATATTGTACAATTCAATATGATTGTAATAGATAATTAGGATTTAAATTCTTGCAATCCCAATTTGTAAATATGTATCCCCATCCCTAAAATGATGTAATGGCTTAGGATTTTTTTCCTCATTTTATTTTCTTTCATATATTGTTAGTAATTAGGGTGTATGGCAAGATAAAAATCAATAAATAGATAACCTTTAAATGCAAGACAAAATGCATGCAATCAAACACACTTGCACACTAGCACCACTAGGGTAATCTCACTTTATTGCCTTTCGGAAAATAGTCATGTCCCTCGAATATGGGCGTTTTAGCAAAGACCCTTGATAAAAGATCGTAGTCCTTCGATGACCCTAAATGTTGCCTTTGGTAAACGATCTAGTCCCTAAACGAAATTGTTAAAACATCACATAGGTTGCATTCTATGACTATACAAACGTCCCACGCTCGTCCCTTCACATCTAATGGTGGGGCTTCTTACCAAACCAATGGTAAGATAGCAACATCCAAAGGAGAAGGAAAAGAACATTTAAGACATTTTGAGTAGGTAGGATACTCCTAGTTGCCCGCTTGCTCACAACAAAAACATTTTATAAACCCACAATTTCACTTTGAAATATTTTTCAAAAGACAAAACACTTTGTACGCGTTCTTATAGAGACGAGAACCATTAAAAATACATTCCTTTTCAAAATACTTTCAAAACCCACATCACAAGCACACTTTCAAACAAAAAACAAGTGATCTAGCAAGCAACTAAGAGCCCGTAGATAACTACGGATGAAAAGGGTGCTAACACCTTCCCTTTTCATAACCTACCCCCCGAACTCAAGAAATAATCTCGAAAGTTATTTCCTGTTCTTTTCAACCTTTCCTTATTGGATAAAAGAAAAGCCGGTGGAGACTCTTGCTATCCGCAATAATTACGATCAAATGCAAAACACCCAAGTCAGTTCTCCCACCGTATTACACACGTGTCTCATGCATCCAATCAAAGCTTTAATCCCATCAGAATTTGAACACGTGTTCAGCCTTAGAAGGACGCTTGTGAGAGGATGATAGATGTTGATGATGTGAACCGCATGCTTCTATCTTTGAAATGAACTGTTCAGATCTTCTTAGATAGATCCTGATGCAACTGTCCTTCTAACTTTTGAAGAATTGTTGATCATATATTCACAAAAAAACATAAAATCAGAGGGTTAAAGAATATATAAATAAAAATCTTATTATGGACATAATTTCATGCTGAGATGTTTCAAAATGAAATTAAACCTATCTTCAGAAAGTGGTTTAGTAAAGACATTAGCCCATTGATGGTATGTGTCAATAAATTTTAAGGAAAGAATTCCTTTCTGAATATAGTCCCTAATAAAGTGATGTTTTATTTCTATATGCTCAGCCCTAGAATGTAAAATAGGATTCCTAGATAAACAAATTGCAGAAGTGTTATCACAGAATATAAGAATGTTACTCTCAAATATATTGAAGTCTTTAAGCTGACTCTTCATCCAGAGCATCTGTGTGCTGCATCCGGCAGCTGCTATGTATTCAGCTTCAACAATTGACAGTGTAATTGTGGATTACCTCTTGCTGGTCCATGAGATCATATTTTCTCCCAGAAACTGGCAGCTTCGAGAAGTGCTTTTTGTTTCTACTTTGTCTCTAGCAAAGTCAGCATCACAGTACCCTACTAATTTGTATTCACTGGTTTTTCTATAAAACAAACCAATATTAGTAGTACCTTTCAGATACTTGAAAATTCGCTTTAGAGTTGTTAAGTGAGATTCTCTAGGATCTGATTGGAATCTGGCACATAAATATACACTATATAGAATATCAAGTCTTGAAGCTGTAAGATATAAGAGAGAACCAATCATACCTCTGCAAATCTTCTATTCTACCATTTTACTTACCTCTTCCTTTTCTAGAATGCATGTAGGATGCACTAGAGCCTTGGCTGTCTTACATTCTGATAAGTAGAATTTCTTTAGAAGTTCTTTGACGTATTTGCTCTGGTGTATAGGTTCCTTCTGGAGTTTGATTGACCTGAATGCCCAGAAAGATTTTGAGTTCTCCCATTAAGCTCATTTCAAACTCTACCTGCATAGACTTAGCAAATTCTCTTCCCAGAGAGGCTTTAGTAGATCCAAAAATAATATCATCTACATAAATTTGACAAACTAGATTGTCATTCTTAAATGGCTTACAGAATAAGGTTATGTCCACTTTCCCTCTGGTGAAATCATTTTCTAACAAAAAGCTACTTAGTCTTTCATACCAAGCTTTGGGAACTTATTTCAGACCATATAGTGATATCTTTAGTTTGAAAACATATTCTGGATGTTTGGAATTTTCAAAGCCAGGGGGTTGGTGCACATAAAATTCTTCATCAATGTATCCATTTAAGAATGAACTTTTGACATCCATCAGATAGAGAGAGATGCCATTATTCACAGCGAAGGAAATTAAAAGTCTGATAAATTTTAACCTGTCGATTGGAGTAAAGGTTTTTGTATAGTTTATTCCCTCTTGTTGACTATAACCTTGTGCAACCAACCGTGCTTTGTTTCTGATGACTTCTCCTTGTTCATTCAACTTCTTTTTGAATACCCATTTTTTTCCAATGACGTTTAACCCTTTTGGTTTTGGAACTAGATCCCACACATCATTTATGGTGAATTGATTTAATTCCTCCTACATAGCCAATATCCAATCATTATCCAGAAAAGGACTCACTGGAGAAGACGATCGGAGCTAGGGCTCCGACGCCTCTCCGGTTCATGCATTGTTTTTTATATTATATTTAATTTGTTTTGTTTTAAACAATGGGTGTATCACCACCCCAGTGGTTAAAACACACGCACTTAAGGCTTTACTATGCAAGAGTCCATGTCTGATCCATGCTTTTGGCATTTTGATGTTTTTCATATTTTTTTCCATGTTTTGCGGGCATAACATATTAAGCGCTTTGGTTTCCTTTCCTTGACACAGGCGCGCGCTTGGCCTAGTGGTGAGCATGTTGGATGAAAGTGCTAAGGGCATGGATTCAACACCCACCCCTGGCAATGTTGGTTTTTTCTCTCTCTATTTTTCTATGCTTCTTACTCTTTCACTCTTTTTTCCCTTAAAACAAACCCTAATTATTTATTTTTTTCAAAACTTTTTTTAAAACTCTAATCAAATTAGTTTTTTAGGTTTTAATTTAATTAATCAATTTAAGTTTTTAGGTTTTTAATTTAATTAATTAACTTTTTTTAATTAAAATTAATTAGGTTTTTAGGTTTAATCATCATTAAAACCTTGTTATAAAAAAAATCTTGAAGGTATTTCCTGTTCTTTTCACCCTTTCCTTATTGGATAAAAGAAAAGTCGATGGTGACTCTTTCTATCTGCACATTTGTGATAAAACCAAAACCAAAACCAAGTCAGTTCTCCCACCGTATTAAATATGGATAGCACTATCTCTAAAGCAGAAGGAAAAGTACGAGAATGACATTGAGTGGGTAGGATATTGTTAATCGCTTGCTCACAAATCTTTTCTAAACAAAACATTTCACACAACACTTTCAAAATATTTTTTAAAAAAACACTTTGTATGCATTCTTGAGGATTGATACAAGAGTCATTACTAAGTTAGCCTTACATGAGCATTTTCAAAATATTTTCAAACAAATCACACAAAAAAAATCAAGTTTTCATAGTGAGCTAAGCGATCAAGAGCCCGTAGATAACTACGAATGAAAATGGTGCTAACACCTTCCCTTTTCATAATCTACCCCCCGAACTCAAAATCTATCAAGGTCTTTCATGTTATTTTCACCCTTTCCTTATTGGATAAAAGAAAAGTTGGTGGCGACTCTTGCTATCTACAACATTTGCGATAAAACGCAAAACCAAGTTAGTTCTCCCACCGTATTAAAGTGTTGTTTTAATTGTTGCAATTTATATGTGAATTCCAAGTGAAGTTCCAAGTGTCAGTGTTCAATTTTAATCGTTCGAGCGTTGATTTTCGATTGATTTTTGGTGAATACCAACACATGAAATGTTGCTTCCTGATATCCGCAAATGAATACCAATTTTGGTTTAATTCTTACTTTCTTCATGTTTGACTCCAACTCGATAATTGTTTAATGTCGATTTTGAGTTTTGTTTGTTTTAAATCAACTTTAAGAGGATTTTCATGAGTCAAAATGTTGTTGTCCGGTACTCACGAATGTATGCGAGTTGTGAATTAATTCTTGCTTGATTCATGATTGGGTTTAATTTCATGATTTCTTGATGTCGGTGTTGAGCTTTGATGATTTTAAATTTGCTTTTCGAGTATTTTCATGAACCGAAATGGTGTTGTTCGGTAATTTTTTTTGTTTCTCCGACACTTGTTTGAAACTTGTTTCTTCATAAATTAAGCTTGATTTGAGTTATGATATGAATGCTAAACTTTGGTTGTCACTCCTTATTATCACTAACTCATTTGTTGACTTGTTCAAGCTTCGTAAGACAGTTCAAGAGAGCGATTTGTCACATATTTGCTCGTATTTAACCGATTAATTAATTCTTGATTATTTTATTAAAGCCTTTATCCCACTTCTTTTTTGGTTCAGATTTGATTCTAACACATTTGAACTTGGATTCTCATTTCATGAGACTTGTGGATTGTCGTTGTTTGTCTGGACTTATATCTTACGCAAGACTATTATTTGGTATTCGGACATCCTTGACGAAATTTCCTCTTGTAATTTATTTTCACATTGACGATGCTTCGAGACATATCCCGTGAGATCGATTTCTAACTACTTTGTTAGTTGATGAAGCTTTCGCGAAGGTCTTCGGGTTTCTTACGCTTTGTTAGGCAAAGGCAACAAACTTTTTTTTCTATTTGGTATTTTTTTTCTAACTTATCTTATTCCTGCATTGTCTTTCTATTTCTTCGCCATGAGAAGTAGAAATAGAGATGCATGACTGGTAGTCCTACTGTTATAGGCAATAGTTGATATGGAAGTCCTACTTTGTAGATAATATTTTTTGTGATTGTTAGTTTGTTTTCTATTTTTACTTTGTGCTTGCAATCGAGTCAATAAGGTGGAAGAAAGGCTCGCAATAGGCCCCCACATTTCAAGTCCCTTGGTCATTCTTAGCTTGCGTTTTATGTTGATGCTTTGAATCATGCTCTTATCTTGTTATTAACTCAATAAAGTGGAAGGAGGGATCACAATCGTCCCCCATATTTGCTTTTGTTAGTCTTTTCTTTTTGCATCCCTTCTAAAACTAAAACTCTTTTTTCTTAATCAAACTCGTAAAACACTCTAATATTACTTAAACTCTTTCACAATTAAGAGAGAAGCACTCAGATACCCACATCTTTTGAGGGACCATTTGATGTATTCTCTCAACAAAAACAGTCAACAAATGAAAACCATTTTTGTCTTCAGACTTTTTTTTCTTTTAAAACCTTTTCATAATAAGGATATGTTATTTCCTCTCCATGCATAAGACCCGTAAAGTCCCCAAAGGTCGGCCAACCCTATGTCTATTACTAGAGTGTGAGTGTAACATTATCCGCCTAAAAACACACAACAAACCAACATTTTTTAGAATAACTATGGTGCCCTGATACCTTACTGCATGCAAGGTGACACGTAGGCACAAAGGTTTAGAGTGGATACTCATGTCGAATCTCATGTTCCTTTGACATGTGTGAGGAGGCGTGAGACACCACACACACAAGGTTCTCTTGACAATGTCTTTGTCTTGCATATTTTGTGCAAAGACGAGGTGTTCGAATAGAGGACTCACGACTCTGGTTGCCACTAGAAACCCATGTTCTGATTAGAATTTACCTGTGAGGTGGGGTGGGAATTATCATTGCAGGTACAAATGTTGATCTTCATGGTACTTGGTTCTCTTGTATTTTGAAATGGTTCAGACCTTTGATCCTGTTACATGTGGCTGTGGTTCTATTATCAGCACAACAGTTGTTCAGATTATAGAAGCCTTGATCCCATTGCATTCATGAAAAATTTTATTAACCTCATTTTGACATACATGTTTTCTTATTTCCGGGTTTTCTAGTCTTTGAGTCTTGTTGTTAGGCCGCCTTTGAAGATGGATATTCATAAGAAAGTTAACCACAAATATCATATCGTCTACAAGTTCCCTGTGTTATTTTTTGATAACCTCCTCCTGTTATCCAAGAGGTCTCCTCCTGAGAATGTTCAAACCTTTAGAAAATATTACGGAAGGATTTTGATGTGTCTAGAGTCACGTCTCAACAAATACCAAAAGGATGCTCTCCAAGCTCTGTTACAGTTCTATGATCGTACCTTGGGATGCTTCATGTTTCACGAATTTGGAAGAGTACTCCACCATCTTGGATATTCCTATATTGCACCAAGTACCTTTCCATACTTCCATGAAGAAACCTGATGTTGCTCGGACTATTGTCGCCCTTTATTTGGGGGAATATGTTATAAAGGCCAACTTTAAGAAGAAAGGGATTGTACATGGTTATCACTTGAGTTTTCTATTGAAGGGAGCTAATATCAAGGCAGGTAGAAAAGATTGGAGGGGTTTCAATGTTATATTAACTTGTTGCATTTATGGTATGGTCATATTTCCTAATTAAGTCAAGTTTGTTGATGAGAATGTTGTTTCTATATTCATGCAAAGAAATCATGTGCCAACTCTCCTAGGAGATGTCTATAATTCCACACAGGCAAGAAGCTACAAGGGAAAGGTGGAGTTTTTCATTGTTGTGCTCCATTACTGTATTATTGGTTTAGAGGTCATCTTCCTCGTCAAGGTGCTTTTGTTGATACTCAACATACTCTGAAATAGGCTCGAAGGTTGATAGGGCTCACCTCCAAAGATATTGTTGGTACAAGTGCAGTTTATCCAGGATAGAGAGCAGAGAAGTATTATTCCATTGCGGAGAGTTCCCTAATGTAACTCTCATGGGCATAAGGGGTGGCATTAACTATAACCTAACTATTTCTCGAAGACAGTTGGGATACGATTTAAGAGGACCTCCTGAAGAAGAAGATGTGTGAGAAACTTTATTCTATGACGTGCATGATGGCACTGGATGAATCAATAGAGCTATCAGAGCCTGGAAAAGCATTCACTTCGAAGGAGAACAATACTTTGGTAAGAAGGATCCCATAACTTATGCGCCTTATACTCAATGTATTAAAGAAAGAAACAAAGATTATCGTTGGCCTTTTACAATAAAGGAGCCTTTTTACCCTTAAGAGCCTATTCAACCTGATGTCGTGCCAAAATGAGACTATGAAGAAGTACTAGCTCAGAATTGACGACTGCTTGAGGAACATGAGACTGTGGTTGTAAAATGTCTTGTAGCTACCCAGGAGAGAACTCAATTAGCCCACAAGCTCAAAAGGTTCAAGGGGGAAACATTAGGGGTTGTAAAGAAGAGATCAAGGGCTGAAGACAATTATGTTTTTATTGTAGATCACCATAAAGCTATTGCTAAGGTTGAAAAGAAGTTCAAACAAAAGTGTCGAGATTATGAGACCCTCAAAGCATCCAAAGATAAAATGGAGAAGAGGTACAAGGCCAAGGTTGAAGAATTATAGAAGCAACTTCTAGCCAAAGATGCCTAGTTTGAAGAAGAGAATACCCAAAGGCTTGCAGTAGAGACTGGGCTCAAGGGAAGCAACATTCAACTAGCACAAGCTATAGAATATATTGAAAGCTCAAAATTGAACTAGAAGACCAACACAAGGTACCTCTACCAGACCAACAAGCAGAGTGTGCAGGACATGGTCGTTCAATGCTAACACTTTGGGACATGGATTTTTGAGCTATCTGGAGTTGGATGTTTAATTGTTGTTTTTCTCTCTTTCCAAAGATGACCGTCATGCTTGTTGATGGGATCTCTCATTTGTTATTGTAATACTTTTTGTACGGATTTTCAAACTACTTGTACTCTTTCTTGTTCTAGTTTAATGAGAATTTTACTTATTGGTGTTCACTACCTAGTCTCTTGATCTGGCCTAAAAATTTGAATCAAATATTTAGGACCCTGGAAATATTTAAAAATGCCATTGCATGCATTACATACACACATGCATCCATATATCTCATGCATAGCAGGTTTTCTGGCCGATCTTCTTATCTTGATTATGCTTTTATTTAGCAAAGATTGCAAATCTGACGTTTCATTGTTATCCCACAAGGAGTAATCAATGTCAACAAATGGAGCAAGTTCAAGCTGATTTGGAAGCAATGAATATTCAGATGGCCCAATTTATGGAAGTAATTATAAACATGAATCGTGGCCAACAAGAGTTGAGGGCTCTTGTTAAGAGGCCTCGTAATGAAGAGAAGCGTCTTGAGAATATGTATGAAGACATCTCTGTGGGACAACCACGTACTGCTGCTGCTCTGAACGACAATGGATTGAATGTTAATGGTTACACTCATAATCAAGGTCTACATGTAAATCATGGTCATTTTCCACCACCACCACCTGAGACACATTTCATTGCTGGAGAGATGTTGTGACATCCACATGTTAGAAGGAATCATCGGGTACAAGATCTAGAAATGGATCGTAATAAGGACATGTATTCTATGCATAACAGCGTGGCAAGTTTTCCTGCTGGATATCAAAAGTATGGTATGCTAGAGGAGAGATTGAAGGTTGTTGAAGGGAAAGAGGTGTCGAGAATGGACATTATAGACCTTGGGCTGGTTCCAGGTGTGAGGGTTCCACCAAATATTAAGGTCCCATTTTTTACAAGTAAATTGGGGCTACATGCCCGAAGACCCATGTAAAAGCTTACTATCATAAGATGTCAGTGCATTCTGAAGATGAAGGGTTGCTCATACATTTCTTCCAAGATAGCCTGTCTGGGGCATAGTTGGAATGGTACATGCAACTCGAGAGGACTTATTTCATAAGTTGGAGAGATCTGGTTGAAGCATTTCTGAAACATTATCATACAATATTGACATGGCACCAAACATAACTCGACTGCAAAATTTGACTCAGGGACCTAATGAGACCTTTAAGGATTATGCCTAGAAATGACGTGAACTTGCTGCAAGGGTTCAACTGTCGATGATGGAAAGGGAGATGATTGATATGTTCACCAATACTCTTCAAGGGAATTACTATGTGGCTTGCAACACATACGCCTGTTTTTCTGAGATGGTTATGTATGAAGAACATATTGAGAGTGGTTTGAAGACATGTAAGATTCAGTATGCTAGTACCGATAATTATGCAAGTGGGAACAAAAAAACCCATTCACCTGTTATCCTAGGAAGAAAGAAGGGGAAACCAATGTTGTTTATTCTCAAAGAGGCCGAGGAAGATCCCGACAACAAATAAATGCTATAACTAAACCTGCTGCTCAATCGCAACAACAACAACGTCCTCAATACCAGAGAAAACAGAATGCTCCTCAGCAACATAAGACTGAAAGGAAGTTTGACCAAGTTCCAATGCTATACTCTTAACTACTCCAACATTTGTTCAAACTTAAATTAGTTAATCTGAGAAACATGCCACCTCCTCCTGAGAGACTCCCTGCAAATATGATTCCAACGCTTGATGTGAGTTCCACTCTGGTGGTCTCGGCCACAATGTGGAAAATTGTATGGCGTTAAAGTACAAAGTACAAGATTTGTTGGAATAAAAATTTATTCAGTTCACCCCGGACCAAGGTCCCAATGTCCTTCAGAACCCAATATCGACCCATGCAGGGGCAAATGTTAATGCTATTGTGGAAGATATGGAAAGTTTGAATCTTGTTATGGACGTGAATTTGGTAATAACTCCATTACCATTTGTTAAGGAGTATATGATTAAAAGAGGTGTTTATCCATGATGTACTCCAGATTGTTGTGATTGCCAAGTTTAACCAGAAGGTTGTGGTGATCTAAAAACAGGAACTCAGAAGCTGATTAGCAACAGTGATCTTCAATTTGAGATAATTACTAGAGATAAAGAGGTTGAAGAGAAGGATATTATTATGATTTTTATCCCTTTTACTCCAACAAATATTCCAGTATCTTCTAGACTAGTTCCACTGACAATTACCTTGCTTGGTCATGTTCCCTACTCCAGTGAAAAAGTCGTGACATGGAACTATGGAGTAGATGTTTATTATTATAGGGTGAAGCATGAAAAAGGATCTTACGAGGAGAAGCCGTTAGTGGGTGACAGTTTGAATATTGACAATTTTGCTGACATTAGTAGAATGACAAGAAGCAGTAGAGTTTTCTCACCATAAAGTGATCAAGATAATTTTGATGCCTTGGTGAAAGTTAAGGGTAAACAAGTGGTGGTGGACAACCAAAAGCACATACAGAATACTCCAGCTCAGACTCCAAGTTCAGATATAGTTAAAGATGTAGAGGAAGTAATAAGGTATATCAAGAAAAGCGACTACCATATCATTGATCAAATGAGTCAGACCGCATCAAAGATTTCCATTTTATCCTTGCTTCGAGATTTCGAGGCACACCGTAATTCTTTAATAATGTTGTCGAGTACAACTTTTGTCTCTCAAAAGATCTTCGTAAATCAATTCAAAGGTCTTTGTGCTAGCATTACCGCCATTAATGGCCTGGGCTTCACAGACTTTGATCTCTCTCCTGAAGGAAGAAACCATAACAAGGCGTTACATATTTCTATGGAGTGTAAGGGAACTACTATCTCCTGTGTGTTGGTAGATACAAGGTTATCTTTGAATGTACTTCCCAAGTCAGCATTGATGAAGATTGATTATTCAGGTGTTGAGTTGCGCCCAAGTGACTTGGTAGTTAAGGCTTTTGATGGATCTCGACGATCGATTTTCGGTGAGGTGGATTTACCTATTAAAATTGGACCCTAGATTTTCACTCCTATATTTTTTGTGATGGACATACAGCCCGTATATTATTGTTTATTGGGACGTCCTTGGATACATAAAGCAGGGGCAGTGACTTCCACTCTTCATCAGAAGATTAAGTTCCCTTTGAATGGCAAGAAAATAACTGTTTGTGGCGAGGAAGAGTATGTAGTGAGTCATTTGACTTCATTTCGATATGTTAAGGTTTAGGGAGAGATGCATGAGACTCCTTTCCAGGCTTTTGAAGCTTTGCAGATGATTAAGACTCCTCGCTCCGAGGAGAGGATGAATCCTAAGATGTCCATGGAATCTTTGAAAGATGTTAGAGGAATGGTTGAAGTTGGTCACCCTGAAGGTTGGGGTCATGTGTTGGATGTTACTCCAAAGTTCAACAAGTTTAGTTTGGGTTTTAGTCCTGGTGAACAAGGGATAGCTCCCATAGCTCTAAATTTGTCCACTCATGTGAAGTTTCCGAGTGTTGGTATCATTAGGAATGGTCAAGTTAATGTTATTTATGACAATGACAATGATTATGATATTGATAACTGGATTCGTCTGAGTGTTCTAGGTGTAGAACTCAACAACTGGACTTTTGAAGATGTCATTTAAGTCACGCTTGCCCAAGGTGTAATGAATCATTTGTAGGGCCACCATGTTTTCATTTCCAATTTTTATCATTAAATAAAGGACGTCTTTTGCATTCAAATATTTTGTTCCCTGTCTTTCTATTTTTATTGAGTAAAGAAAAATGGCAATGTTTTTGTTTTTTTTTCTTTTATCACTCTTTCTAAAAGAAACATAAAAACATCAATCATGCAAAATTCAACCCCACTGTCATCACAGATCCTTTTGATAACGATTCTGCTATCGCTCATTATGACTTTGAAAATTTGATGTACCAAGCCGAAGAAGAAGGTGAGGAAGATTTTTAACTATCTAAAGAGTTAGCAATATTATTGAGGCAAGAAGAGAGGGTCATTCAGCCGCATCAAGAGTCGATCAATGTTGTGAATATGGGAACCGAGGATGATGTGAAAGAGGTCAAGATAATGGCTGCTCTAGAAGATAGTGTAATGCAGAGACTGATTGAGATGCTCCGTGAGTATGCTGATATCTTTGCTTGGTCTTACGAAGATATGCCCGGGTTGGATATCGATATTGTGGTGCATAAGCTGCCTTTAATAGAATAATGTCCTCTAGTTAAACAAAAACTTCGAAGAACTCATCCTGAAATATCTAAGAAGATTAAGGAGGAAGTACAAAAACAGCTAAATGTAGGGTTCCTGAATTTGATTTCTTATCCCCCATGGATTTCCAACATCTTGCCAATTCCCAAGAAAAATGGAAAAGTTAGAATGTGTGTTGATTATAGGGACTTGAACAGAGCAAGCCCTAAATATGAATGTCCACTCCCCCATATTGATGTGTTGGTTGACAACACATCTCATGCTAAAGTTTTCTCGTCCATGGATGGTTTTTCTGGTTACAATTAGATCAAGATGGCGCCAAAAGACATGGAGAAGACAACTTTTATTACTCCATGGGGGACTTTTTGTTATACAGTGATGCCTTTTGGTTTGAAGAACGTATAGGCAACATATCAACATGCAATGGTGACTCTTTTCCATGATATGATTCATAAAGAGATCGAAGTTTATGTTGATGACATGATTGCGAAATCTCACACAGAATAAGAGCATCTTGTTCACCTACAGAAGTTGTTTGAAAGACCGAGGAAGTTCATATTAAGGTTGAATCTTAATAAATGCACATTCGGGGTGAGATCTGGAAAATTAAAAGTAATACAAGAAATGCCTGAACCGAGAACAGAAAAAGAAGTTTGTGGTTTCTTGGGGATATTGAACTACATTTCTAGATTTAACTCTCATCTCACAGCCACGTGTGAACCGATATTCAAATTGTTCAGAAAAGATCAAGCGGTCAGGTGGAATGAAAATTGTCAAAAAGAATTTGATAGAGTAAAAGAATATCTACAAGAAACTCTAATCCTCATGCCTCTAGTGGAAGGAAGGCCTTTAATCATGTATTTGACAGTACTTGAGAATTCCATGGGTTGTGTACTCGGTTAACACGACGATACAGGAAAGAAAGAACAAGAAATTTACTATTTGAGCAAGAAATTCATAGAATGTAAGTCAAGATACTCTTTTCTTGAGAAAACTTCTTGTGGACTGGCATGGACTGCTAAGCGCCTGAGGCAGTATATATTGACACATACCACTTACTTGATATCCAAAATGGATCTTATCAAGTACATCCTTGAGAAGCTAACTCTCACAGGCAGAGTATCCCGATGGCAAATGATTTTGATTGAATATGATATCCAGTATACTACCTAGAAAGCCATCAAATGTAGTGTGTTGGCGGATTACCTTGCTCATTAAACCATGGATGATTATCAACCAATGAGATTTGAATTCCCAAACAAAGACATCATGTATATTAGGGATTATAACACCCCTAGCCCAGAAGAAGGACCCGAACCAGGATCACGATGAATGATGGTGTTTATGGTGCCTTAAAATCTCTAGGCAATGGTGTTGGCGCTGTTATTACTTCCCCTACAGGTTTTCATATTCAGTTTACTTCCCGAATTTGTTTTGATTGCACCAATAGTATGGCAAAATATGAAGCTTGTTTCTATGGCATTGAAGCTGCGATTGATTTCAGTATCAAGTTCCTAAAATTTTATGGAGATTTATCCCTCGTGATAAGCCAGATTAATGGAGATTGGGAGACTCATCATCCAAATCTGATTCCCTACAGAGAACATGTTATGAAGTTGATTCCATACTTCGAAGAGATTAGGTTTAAGCACATCTAAAGGGAAGAGAATAATCTTGTAGATTCTTTGGCTACTCTGGTATCCATGTTCAAAGTCAAGTGGGCTAATGAAGCACCTTCAATCACAATCAGAAGGTTGGATAAACCATCATTTTTCTTCGAAGTAGATGGAGAAGAGGATAATAAACCTTGGTTATATGATATAAAAAGGTATATTGAGACTCAAAAATATCCCGAAGATGCATCCGTAACAGATACGAAATTTCTGAGAAGGTTGTCAACCATGTTTTTCCTCAATGGTGGTGTGTTATACAAGAGAAATCATAATACTACGTTGCTCAGATGTGTGGGCAAGAAAGAAGCAGCAAGGATCATTAAAGAGGTGCATGAAGGTTCCTTTAGGACTCATTCTAGTGTACATACCATGGCTAAGAAGATTTTGAGGGCTGGTTACTATTGGTCCACCATGGAAAATGATTGTTTCAACCATACCAGAATCTGCTACAAGTGCCAAGTATATGTTGACAAAGTACATGTACCATCCATTCCTTTGAAGGTATAGACTTCTCCCTGGACTTTTGCAATGGGGTAATTGATATGATTGGAAATATTGATCCAACCTCTTCCAACAGACATCGTTTTATTCTGGTTTCCATAAATTACTTCACCAAGTGGGTCGATGTTGCGCCATATGCAACTGTCACCAAGTAAGTGGTTACTCAATTTATCAAGCATAACATTATCTGTCATTATGGGATTCTTGAAAATATCATTATTGATAATGGATATAATCCTAATAACAAAATTATAAAGAAGTTGTGTGAGACCTTCGAGATCAAGCATCATAATTCTTCTCCATATCCCCCAAAGATGAATGGCGCTGTTGAAGAGACTAATAACAACATTATGAAGGTTGTGAAAAAGATGGTGGTGACTTACAAGGATTGGCATGAAATGTTTCCTTTCTCTTTACATGGATACCGTACCTCAATTCGCACTACAACTAGGGCAAACCCCTTCTTACTTGTCTATGGTATGGAAGCAGTTTGGTCGCTGGAAGTCGAGATCCCTTCGTTAAGGATTATGAAGGATGTAGAGCTTGAAGAAGCTGAATGGATTCATAATCAATTGGATCAGTTGACCCTCATCGACGAGAAGATATTATCAGTTGTTTGTCATGGTTAATTGTACCAATAGAGGATGAGAATGGCATTTGACAAAAGGGTATGCCTTCAGAGTTATAAGGCTGGTGACCTCGTGTTGAAAGGATAATTCTTCCTCAAGGTGATCCTAAGGGCAAGTGGACTCCTAACTATGAAGTACCATTCATTGTAAAGAAGGTTTTCTATAGTGGTACCATGATGATTACAACAATATATGGTGAAGACTTCCCACTTCATGTGAATGCAGATGTAGTCAAAAAATACTTCGCATAAAAAAAGACCCGCTAAGTCGATGACTTAGGCAAAAAAGAGCATCCTGACGAACCAAAATAACAATGATGAACAAGAGGTTCGGGAAAAAACTAGAGCTGAAAAATAAGAAATGAAAAGAATGAAAAAAAATAAGTACACCCGCTAAAAACCCAAAAGGGCGGCTTAGGCAAAAAAGGGTATCACGGTGGATTGAAAACCCGAAAGGGCGATCTAGACAAAAATTTAGGGATTTGAAAGCGAACAACTATGTCTTACGTCAGATCTTTGATTTCATCGCGTTACTACAATTGGCAACCCCGAAGGGTAGGAATCAGTCCATTCATTTTCTATAGAAAGCAAAGTGATAAGATATTTGAGGTGATAAGAGTTATAGAAGAGTCAGAACTAGATGTAAATCCGTTTTTACATTGCCATTCTTGTATTACCCTTGTGTTTTGGCTTTTGCAATTACCTCTTTCTAGGAATTACTTCATGATATACTTTCCTATTTGCAGGCTGATTTACAATAAAAAATTTTTTCTTTTCATTCAAAATCTTTCTCTTTATCTTTACTTTAACAGTTTTGTTTGCAAAAAGATGTCCAATTTTTGATAAATATTGCATCTAAAAATTTGGAGGCTTTACATAACATGATAAGAAACATTGAAATTTGCTGTAAGATCTTGCGTAGCTTGGTTGGCAGACAAAGTGGTCATGCTACATCTAGGGCATTTTTTGGTTTTGTTTTGCAGGAACCGTTGTTCATTCACCTGTATACAACATACCAGCATGAAAACATGGCAATCATATAGAGTCATGATTCAGCAAGTTTATGTTTTGATGATTATAAACATCATGATCAAGGCAAACAGAATTATCAAAAAGAAGAAGAAAAAGTATCTACTCAAAATGGAGTTTTGGCTTGCATGTTAAGTTACTCCTAAAGAAGACTTTGGTATTTGATCTCCAATATGGTACAAGACTTCAATTCAATATAGTTTGTTACTATAGTGCTCAAAATATACTCTAAATATTTTACATAAGTGTCATGATCATTTAAGAGTAAAGCATTGCATGTCCATGACTTCGAAAATAAGTTTTTATCACTTTCATTCAGTGGTAACCGATTATAGGGTTGCAATAACTGGTTACAGGGCTTTACAGAAATAAAAATAAATTATTGGTTCAGTGGTAACCGGTTACAGCTTTTAGGTAACCGGTTACATCCATGCAGATTTGAAAAATATATATGTTGTCGTGTCTGTGTAACCGGTTACAGCCCTACATAACCAGTTACTGTTGAAGAAAAATTTCAAATATTTTCTGTTTTACTTGGCTGTTGGGTGATACCTCTTGGGGTCCAACCATTGCACTCTTCCATGCATTTAGAACCTTTTGAAAGGGTGCATTACATGTATAAAATTCATTTTATTTTCTGATGCAAAGTAAGATAATAACAACAACAATCATAACATACAATACAATGTTTTGTATCTCATTTTCTAACAAGTGCATTAATTAATATTCTGATCTTGCATGAAACTTTTACTCTTACATTTTCAAATACATCATTAGAAAATTTTCTTCATATGCATTAAGCACTTGAGTAATATACTTATTGAATTGTTGTCTTGAAATAGAAGATATCAATACTTGGTATTGACATTGATTATAAACATTCATATCTACTTCAAGAATTTGTTTCTAATCATTTTTCAAAAGTGATTGTGGTGTAACCTTATTGTCTAGGATTGTTGGAAGCAAGAGAGTGAAGGTGTAAAAAACACAAGGGGGGGGGGGGGGGGTGAATTGGGTTTTAAAAACAAAAACTTAGTCTTTTAAAAATTTTCCCCTTTAAGTTAAAATGCTTTTTCTTTCACTCTTGATAATAACAATATGTAAGAACAGGAAGTAAAGAACAATGTATGTTTATACTAGTTCACTTGAAAATTATCAAGCTAGTCTAGTCCACCCGCCAAAGTGATTTCTCCTCACTCAATCGAGGACTTAATCCATTATAATCAAACTGATTATAATTTGCACAAGCTACCCGCAAATGACTAACAACCTCTAGACTCACAAGCTCTAGAATTCTTAAGGATTCAGACCTACCCAGTCCCTTAAGGAATATCAAACAACAGTTTGAATACAAGTTTTATTTACAAGATATTTATACTAAAAAGCGGAGTATGTAAACTATTTTATGAATAATTACTTAGAATGTGAAAGCAATAAACAACATTTGCACGTGAAAATATTCAGTATTTAGCCTTGCTTTCTTTCTTGGTCTTCAAGCATTTATATAGCAATTAACATAATGTATCCATTGAAGGATACTCTTGGAATTTCCAGAAATATTGGCATCTTGAACAGTAACGTGGGGGACAAGATCATGGAACTGTACATCCTTTCATGGTAGTGGAATTAAGCATTGATTGTACATGTACTATTTGTACCATGTTAACATTATCTTCTTTCCTTATTCACTTCAGAGGCTTCTGCAAGCATGAGTTTAGAAGTGAAAACATAACATAAGGTCATCAGAACTTCAGGTCTTCAGAGTCTTCAGAATTGTGTCTTTAGAGTCTTTATCACTTGGTTATGAGAACATTTTCTTTGAATCTCGGGTTTTAGAACTTCAAGTCTTTAGAATCTTTAGACCTTTTGTCTTTTATAGTCATCGACACTTTTTCTTCAGAACCCTTATCTTTAGAACTTCATAAATAGAAACACAATCTTTCAACATCTGGACTTTAGTAGAAACTTTGTCTTCATATCTTCTAACTTTATTTATTGAATCATGTTGTCTTTAGAAATGCGAGTCTTCAGAATCTGGACGTAAGTAACAACTTCTGTCTTTAGATCTTCTGTCTAGTTTCCTTAGAACATGTTGTCTTTAGAAGCTTGAGTCATCAGTATTTGGACATAAGTAACAACTTCTGTCTTAAGATCTTCTGACTGGTTTCCTTAGAACATCTTTTCATTAGAAGCTTGAGTCTTCAGCATCTGAACATAAGTAACAAGTTCTGTCTTCAGATCTTTTGACTGGTTTCTTCAGACAAATATCAGAGTTTACACTTCAGAGTCTTCTGGAGTGTTTTGCTACTGTGCAACAGAAGTTATGTAGCATAGAAGCGAAATCATTTCTCTTCTAATGTCTTGGCCACACCATCCATCAGAAGCATAACCTGTTTGTTAAGTACTCAACAATAACAAACATTAGTATAACAAAATTCTTCATACAATCACACTCATTTTTTATCATCAAAACTCAGATAATATTTCATAACAAAATCTTGTTCTTACAATCTCCCCCTTTTTGATAATGACAAAACTATGTATTTTGATGGTACATATAATCATAATCAGTGAAATTTAGAAGGGTAAGAAGTACTTATCCTTTTTCTGATACTCCCCCTGCGTCAATGACTTGATGAAGATCGAATATCCTGACTCTGAACCATTAGACTAAGAACTCCCCTGGTTCCAATAGATCAGATATCGAGATCTTAAAAGTCTTCACTTTGGATTCCAATAGACAAATTGGGATCTTGATTTCACCCAACTTCTTCATTGAATATTTGAACTTTAATGTGACTTTGTCATTTTCCAGATTCTCAATAGATTCTCAACTTTGGAGTTTGATTCCAGGTTTCACTTATTGAAGTATGAATGAAGAACATCTTCAGAGTCTGAAGCCAACAGGTTAGGCATAACCTTTGAATAGTGCTTTCAGATCTTTGTCTTTTAATCAGAGTTCTAATTTCCTGAAACAAAGAAACAATTCTAACAGAGACATGAATTTTAACTAGGCTAGAATGTAAGCAACTCTTTTCAGAGAATATTTTCCAAAACTTGATTTTTGAAATCAAAATTACGTTCATTTAAATTACTCCCCCTTTTTGTCATAATAAAAAAGGTAATTATGTGTGAAAAACATAAAAACCAGTTTCATTGATGTGTCAAAAGAAAACCTTATTAAATTTAAACAATCAAATGATAGGTAAATCAAAAGAAATAGAACAAATCAAAAATCCGAAAGCATTTAATCATTTAATCAAGAGAAGTATATCAAACATTAAGACAAGAGATCACGAAAGCATTTAATCATGACATGGAATGTCAGACATAGGCCTAGAGGTATGACATGAAACGACTGTTCCCAAGGAGTAGTTAAATAAGTGTATCATAATTAATCGATTTAAAAAAAATTGCTCGTGCATGACCTAGGTAGAATGTGATAGACACTAAGTCTATTTAGGTAATGCGTTTTATATTCTCAAAGTCTGGAGAACCAAAAGGTTTCCAACGGACCATGGACATTTTTGACTAAAACATCTTCTGATAATTTGAGATAAACAAATTATAAGTCTTTTGATTAAGTTAGAATCTTATTCCTTTAGACTACGACTAAAACACAGTTGATTCTAATGACATCTTACTCTAGACAGAAATCCATTTTCAGATTCTTTAGAATAATAGAAATCTATCTTCAGCCAAGGTTTTTGTAAAAATGTCCGCCCATTGATGGCCTGTACTATAAATTTTAAAGATAGAATCCCTTTCTGAACATAATCTCTAATAAAGTGATGTTTGATTTCTATGTGTTTAGCCCTAGAGTGTAGAATAGGATTTTTACTTAATAAAATAGCGACAATGTTATCACAGAAGATAGGGATGTTACTCTCAAATACATGGTAATCTTCCAGCTGATTTTTCATCCATAGCATCTGAGTGTCGCATAGTGCTGCTGATATGCACTATGCTTCTGTTGTTGAAAGAGAAATTATTGATTGCCTCTTTCTTGAACATGAGATTAGATTCTTTCCTAGATACTGGCCGTTTCCATAAGTGATTTTTCTTTCTAGACAATCTCCAGCATAGTCTGTATCACAGAAGCCAGAAAGAGAATACTCTGATGTTTTCTCATACATCAAGCCAAGGTTAGGGGGTTCCTTTTAGATACTTTAGAATCCTTTTAACATCAGTTAAGTGGGATTCCCTAGGATCAGATTGGAATGTAGCACAAATATGTAACTAAATAAAATATCAGGTCTAGATGCAGTTAGATACATAAGAGAGCCTATCATACAACGATAAAGCTTCTGACAAACCTTTCCACTTATCTCTTATTTTTCCAAGATACATGTAGGATGTATTTGAGTCTTTGCTACAGTGCAGTCTATCATGTTGAATTTCTTCAGAAGTTCTTTGGTATACTTACTTTGATGTATGTAAGTAGCCTCTGGTTTTTGATCAATTTGGATTCCCAGAAAGAACTTTAGTTCCCCTATCATGCTCATTTTGAACCCAGTCTGCATTAACTTAGAGAATTCCTTGTAGAGAGATGGATTAGCATAACAAAAAATAATATCACTAACATAAATTTGAACAATTAGAATATCATTTTTGAATGATTTTCAGAAGAGTGTAGTGTCAACCTTTCCTCTGGTAAACTTATTTTCTAGAAAAAAATTTATCAATCTGTCATACCAAGCTCTGGGAGTTTGTTTCAAGCCATAAAGAGATTTATTTAGTTTAAAAACACAGTCTAAATTCTTAGGTTTTTCAAAGCCAGGAGGTTGTTTAACATACACTTCTTCTGAAATGTAACCATTCATAAATGCACTCTTAACATCCATTTGATAAAGAATGATATTATGATTTATAGAAAAGAAAACTAATAACTGAATAACTTCTAACCTGGCGAATGCTATAAAGGTTTATGTATATTTTATACCTTCTTGTTGACTATAACCCTGTGCAACGAATCGAGCTTTGTTTCTGATCACTTCACCCTTCTCATTGAGCTTGTTTCTGAACACCCATCTGGTTCCAATGTTGTGGACACCATTAGGTTTCTGAACAAGATCCGATACGTCATTCTTTGGGAATTGGTTCAGTTCTTCTTCCATAGCAAGAATCCAATCCTTATCCATAAGGGATTCCTCAATTTATGAAGGTACTATTAAAGAGACTAAACCTAGAAGCACTTCATCAGAAGGTTTGAGAGTCGATCTTGTTATGACTGGAGCATCTTTACTTCCAAGAATAATATCTTCAAGATAAGAGAATGTGATTATGTTCTACTTTGGTTGAGTTTGATTAGAAGGACTATCAACATCATCAGAAATAGGAGCTTCTGATTCTTTATATTCTTGAATCTTCTCTTTTGGTTCAATGAATGTGATAGTCACATCTGCAAGCTTTTCATACAACTTTGACATTTCATGGTCAAGCTTATCATCAAATATGACATGAATTGATTCCTCCATAATTTGTGATTTTGTGTTATAGATTATGAAGCCTTTAGAGCGTTCATAGTATCCTAATAGTAGACACTTATGTGCTTTAGAATCAAACTTACCCAGATTCTCTTTAGTGTTTAACATATAACAAATACACCCAAATGGATAGAAGTAGGAAATGTTGGGTTTTCTATTCTTCCATATTCATAAGGAGTCTTACACAAAATAGGTCTTATGGAGATTCTATTTTGAATATAGCATATTATATTTACTGCTTCTACCCAGAAATGCTTAGCCATTTGAGTTTCTTGGATCATGGTGCGAGCTATTTCTTACAAAGTTCTATTCTTGCTTTCTACAAACCCATTTTGTTGTGGAGTTCTAGGGTAATAAAAATCATGTACTATGCCATTTGAATCAAAAAGTTTTTCAAAATATTTATTTCCAAATTCTCCACCATGATCACTTCGAACTCTAACTATTCTGCAACCTTTTTCATTTTGAACTTGGCAATAGAAGGAAGAAAATGCAGAGTATGACTCATCCTTTTGTTTCAAGAATTTTACCCATGTCCACCTGCTGTATTCATCAACGATGATAAGTCCATATTTCTTACAATTGAAAGTAGAAGTTTTCACTGGTCCAAATAAGTCAATGTGAAAAGTTATAATGGCCTAGAAGGATAAACAATCTTTTTAGATTTGAAAGAGGTTTTTGAAAATTTGCCTTTCTGACAAGGTTCACTAAGAGGATGTGAAGTATACTTCAGATTGGGCAAGCCTTTGACTCATCCAAGTTTATTTAGTTGAGAAATTTTTCTCAAGCTAACATGACCCAGACGTCGATGCCAGACCCACTGCTCTTCTTTAATAGTCAGAAGAAATTTTACATTTTGATTTTTCAAATATAATAATCTTATTTTATTAATATTGTTCTTCCTCTTGCCATTGAACAAAATTGAGCCTTCCTTCTGACTAACAGCTTTATAGGATGTTTGATTAAAGATGATGTCATAACCATTGTCACTAAGTTGACTGATTGACAATGAGTTATGCATCAGACCCTCAACTAAAAGAACATTATTAATAGAAGTAAATTTAACATTACCAATCGTTCCAGAGCCAATGATCTTTCTCTTCTGATTGCCTCTGAAACCAACAACACCTCCAGACTTAAGTTCCAAATCTTGGAACATATGCCTTTTGCAAATCATGTGTCGCGAGTATCCACTGTCCAGGTACCATGACTGGTGTTTCAATGGCGCCATTAAGGAGATCTGCAATGTAGATTATCTGACCCCTTTAGATTTTTGTGCAACAGAATAATCATGTGAAATTTGTGCATGATACTTTGGTTTAAAAACTTTCTTCAATGTTTGTGTTCGTGTTACAAAAGTATTAGAACCTTCTTGTTCTGGACATTTCAAATCTATGCTAGCAGGCACGAAATGTTCAGAGACAGGTTTTGGTTTGACATTCAGAGTCTCATCAAATTTCTTTGATGGTCCTGAATACCCCAAGCCCCTTCTTCCATTTCTGCTAACACCATAAATTATTGAAGCCATTTTGCTTTTATCTATGCTTTTAGCAAGGAAGTGTTGAAAAACTCTATCATATTTGATTACTTCGTCAGTAACAGGTGTGTTAGAGATAATATCTTCTTTTAATCTAGACACTTTACTTTTTCAGAGCAACATTTGATTTTTGTAAAACAAATATTTTTTCATTTAAAACATAAATACTTTGCTCATCTATAGTCGTGTCCTCTAAAGTAGCCACAACACTCTTTTTCAAGATTTTGTGTTTACTTAGAAGAGATTGATACATTTTCATTATTTCATTTAAACCAATTTCAAGTTCATAACAAGATAAAGAAGAAAATACATCTTTGTCGTCATTAGAGTTTGACTCATAATTAATTGTTAGTTCATCTTCTGATGTTGTTTCATCCCTACTAGTCCTGGCCATGAATGCCATGTTTGCATGTTCTTCATCAGAATCTTCATCTTCTGATTCTGAATCATCCCATGTTTCCATGAGGCCCTTCTTAGCTTTGTAAGCCTTTTTAGGCTTTTTGTCTTTCTTAAGCTTTGGAAAGTCATTTTTGTAATGTCCAGACTCGTTACATACGTCCTTCGTTGACCTATGAACTTCATTTTTCTATGCTTCCATATTTGACTTATTCTTCTGGATATTAAGGAGAGTTCATCATCATTTGAATCTTCTTCAGATTCTTCCTTAGCTTGGTAAGCCTTGGTTTTCCCATAAGTAGACTTTAGAGAAACCAATTTTACCCTCTTTTGAGGTTCATCTTGTTCCAGCTCTATTTCATGGCTTCTTAAAGAGCTAATCAACTCCTTAAGAGAGGTGTTGTTCAGATCCTTTACCAATTTTAAGGAAGTTACCATTGGTCTCCATTTAACAGGCAGACTTCTGATAATCTTTTTAACATGACCTATGGTGGAGTAACCTTTGTTCAGAACCTTAAGTCCTGCCACAAGAGTCTGAAATCTTTAAAACAATGTTTCCACAGATTCATCGTCTTCCATCTTGAAGGCTTCATACTTTTGTATTAAGGCTAGAGCCTTTGTTTCTTTTACATGTGCATTGCCTTCATCTGTCATCTGAAGATAATTAAAAATAGACTTTGCAATCTCTCTATCTGTGATTTTCTCATTTTCATTATATGAGATAATACTTAGAAGAATGGTTCTTGATTTGTAGTGATTTCTGCATACTTTCTTCTGTGCTTCAGTCATTGCAATTCTTGCAATCTTATGACCTTTATCATCTACTAGGCGAGTGTATCCATCAGCTACCAAGTCCCATAGATCCAAGTCATATGCTAGAAAGAAACTTTCTATTCTATCCTTCCAATAGTCAAATTTCTCCCTATCAAACATAGGACGTTTTGAACTATAATGATCTCTATCATTATCCATATTATCAACAGTGGAAGTAGATGTACCCATTGGTTTTTCACACACATGGGATTGATATTGGACACTGTTAAGTGTTGATAAAAATTCAAAATTTTTATCTTCTCAGAACCGGAGCTCTGATGCCAATTGGAGGTGTGAAAAACACAAGAAATTGGGGTTTGAATTGGGTTTTAAAAACAAAAACTTATTCTTTTAAATATGTTCCCCTTTAAGTTAAAATACTTTTCCCTCACTCTTGATAATAACAATAAGTAAGAACATGAAGTAAAGAATAATTTTTGTTTATACTAGTTCACTTGAAAATTCTAAAGCTAGTCTAGTCCACCCGCCAAGGTGATTTCTCCTCACTCAATCGAGGACTTAATCCACTATAACCAAACTGATTACAATTTGCACAAGCTACCCACAAGTGACTAACAACCTGTAGACTCACAAGCTCTAGACTTCTTAAGGATTCAGACCTACCTGGTCCCTTAAGGAATATAAACTAATAAACAACCTGACTATTACAATGCACAAGCTACCCACAAGTGACTAATAACTTCTAAAACTCGCAAGTTCTAGACTTCTTAAGGATTCAGACCTACTCGGTCCCTTAAGGAATATCAAACAACATTTTGAATACAAGTTTTGTTTACAAGAGTATTGCTTCTAAAAAGCTGAGTATGTAAACTATTTTATGAATAGTGACTTAGAATGTGAAAGAAATAAACAACGTTTGTGCGTGAAAATATTCAGTAGTTAGCCTTGCTTTCTGATCGTACCGAATCAGAATGGACCGTCACAGCTGGATCGAGCTGAAGTTGAGTGAGGTGGGGGGGGTACCTGCAAGATACTCTAATGCCAAAGTAAGTTGCGGAATGAGAAAGCAAGCATAAGAGTTAGAAAGTGTTGAATACTTGACCCTCTCGAAAGAGAGGGTATTTATAGCCCCCAATGCTGGGTCAAGGTCTCTTCATTGGGCTGGTCAAGCAGGCCCAACATAGAGATTGTCAGGTCCTATGTGAGTAGTGGGGACCCGCACATGGTCCCCTAACTGGATGACGTCCTCTGCAAGGTCAGGAGGATATGGATGCGATATTTCTGGGGCCACGAAGACTCTGTGATATCCAGAGATGTTGGTAATCAGCCCTACAAGGATGATGGACGGGGAGGAGTCTCTGCTCGTCGTGGGTGATCTCCGCCATACGCGAGGTCGAGTAAGGGGACCAGCCTTGGTCGACGAGCTAGTCGGGGTGTCCTTGAAGGTGACCGTCCTTGGTCTACTCGGGGTGTTATACTTGTTTAGTGAGGTTGTAGTTGCTCGCCGTATTCGAGGAGAGAACCAGTCAGTGGTGCAAGTTGACACTTAGATTGGGCCTCATTGGGAGTTGGGCTAAGGGCAGGCCCAATCCAGAACAGGAGCCCCCCAATTTGTTTCTCTTGATGAAAGAGTTATGACTTAGTTCTAGTTCGTCCTTTTACGAGGTGCGCTTCTCGACATGGAACATTTACACCATAGACGGAGAACATCACCTAATCAATATTCTGCCCCGAGCAGCGGTCAGAATGGGGAGAAGACGATACACTTGTCAGATACATGGCATGGATATTGGGAATAGTAATGATGACCTAGGAAGTACAAGTCATCATTGACTAAGCATGTAAGTGTCAAGGAGAAAGGCGGCTTGTGAGATGCCCGACGCGGCGTTTCATATTCCACATCATCTCTATAAACAGGGCTTCAGGGCTCATAATTTACTTTCATATTTTCGCGCTCTCCACTTTCTCCTATGTCATAACCGCGCCGTTTTCAAGAATCCTTGGATCCGCCGCACAGTGCGCTGCATACTCTTCCTCAACCATCGTCTCTCTTCATATATTCTTCAAGTAAGTGTTCCCTTTCCTATGATAACTTGTGTGTAGATAGATTTTGATGATGTTTAGTAGTTGGATTTCATATCTTGGGGGATCTTACCGAGGAACTCATGAGTTTAGGCATATGATTTGTGATTATGCCTGTGATATTCGTCCTTTCGACGGTACTTAGGTTAGTCTTCCCCGTGATCTCCATGTGTTTGGCTAACAAATTTATGAACTTGGTCGTGATATTTATAATCTGCTCGCAATATTCATCCTGTTCCCGGTACATAGGTAAGTCTTCATTGTGATCTCCATGCGTTTGGATAACAAATTTATGAACTTGGTCATTATATTCATAATCTGCTCGCAATATTCGTCCTCTGCCAGATACATTTATGAAAATAAGTGTTCGTCATTATGATCATCGGGTGATCCTAGAGGATTGGCATGATTTTCATGGGTCGGTCGAAGTCCCCATATTTACCCTTTTATGCGGATGACCTTCGACCCGGTCTAGGAATTGCATAGCCTTTTCATCTACATCTTCGAGAAGGAGGATTTGGATTTGCTATTCAATTCATCGGTTTCCTCTGCTTTGTACGTAACTGCCTGACACTCCCGAATCGTCAGAGAATATGGAGACTGAAGGGACCAGCACCGCCGAGGAGAACATTAATTTGGTCGACGTAATCGAAGACCCTGAATTGGATTGGGTTGGCACCGAGACCCGAGGAATAACATAGATCTACAGTCAAGGCCAGAGGCAAGCCTTCACAGTTGTCGAGTACAGAGCCATTAAGGTTTTCTGAGAAACTTCAAAATCCTGAGGCCGACGCCAGATGCATGCATATGCTTGGAGAACACTGACGACGCCTTCCCCATGTATGAGGTCACTTTCAAAGACCTTGGGCTCCGGCTACATTCTAACGAATTCCAGATGGGGGTGTTTAGTCATTTGAACTTGGCACCCTCCCAGCTTCATCCTAACGCGATCGCCTTTATCCGGGCATTCAAACTTATATGTCGATTTGTGAGGATCAGGGCGACCATTCCCCTGTTCTTCAAGGGTTTTCACTTGCAACGACAGTCCCGAGGAGGGAAACATAGTTGGGTATCCCTTAAATAGTCAAAGAGGCTGTTTAGGATGTATATGGATTATGTCCTGGACTTTAAGAACAAGTGGTATATTCTGCAACCATCTAGCTAAACGGCCTTGGATTCTCTGTTCGACCCGGCTACTGTTGTAGGCGAGGATGGGGAGCCGTGCCTGGACGCCGAGGGTAATCCTGATATTGGGAGAATCTCAAAGTTTCCCATCCATTGGTGTTCGGGCCACTATGATCACGGTCCTGAGCATTACCACACTTCTACCGGTGGTATGAGTGTCAAAGACGAATAGGCATAGGGTGTCCTCAATCTTTTCTTTGATGGTTTCTTCCTTGCCAGATGGATCACGTGGGAAGGGCATGGCATCTTAAATGAAGACGACGATCCGAAATTCGAGGCGCGTCTGATCAATACGAAGGCACTCGTCGAGTGTCAATCTTACAGGCAGACCATGGATCTCTTAGGGTTTTCTTGCTTGCTTTTACTATATTGTTCGCTTTCTTTTTATTCTTCGACGAAGCTGACTCGGGAACATTTTCTTTGTTTTTGCAGGTCACATGGCGGAACACTGCGAGAGATTACTGAAGCTGACCAAGGCGAAGAAGAGAAACAAGAGACTGGTGAAACCGCAACAAGCTACACGCATGGGCGCAGCCCAGAGCCGACCAGGGAGGGATCTAGTGGATCACCAGGTTCTCGTGACGCCGAGCACCAAACCAAGCTGTTGAGCAGGAAGCAGAGTCGTCCAGAAGATGAACATGCTGATGTAACTGACAGAGGGGCGGGTGCCCGGGCCTTGGGCCTACCAGCCTACTTCATGGAGAAAGACTTCTTCCAGGGTTTCCCCTTGACCGTGTCTGATAACGAGTTTGACACTACTAGGAGGCTCGATAAGGAAGGTCAAAGGAAGCACCTTGCTGCCATCATGGTCAACATGGTGAAGATGGTAGAGATGGTCGTTATTCTAGCAGGCGAAGGGTCGAACTCCTCTGATCGGGTCAAGGAACTGGAGTCATAGAAGGAAACTCTTGTGACAAAAACCCGTAAGCTGAAGACCACTCTTGAACAAAGAAAGGAAATGTTTCACGAGCAGGCTGACATGCTGGCGCTGGAGAAGGAGAGAGCTGAGAAAGCCATCACAGACAAAGACTGCCTCTAGCTCGATAAGGAACGACTGGAGAGTGATAACCAGTGGCTGGAAAAGGAGGTTGTAGATCTAAAGGCTGCTATGATGACCACAAAGGAAGAACCTGAGGGGTTAGCCGACTTGCGCACACGTGCCAACTTTATTGCTCAGATTCAACTCCTAGAGTCAGACTGTGTTGATGCCTTGACTGACGACTTTTATAGTTGTTTAGGTATTGGCTTGCATTTTTGGTAAAACCCAAGTGTATGTGTGAATGTCATGACTGATGTCATAACATTCTAGTTTAGTTTGTACTGACTCATTAGGTACCTTTGCAGAAAAATATTGTAATTCAAATACTGATGTTTATAAGTGTGTATCTGAGCATTTTGCAAAATGATCACATTTTGCTAAATCAGTAGACATGTTTTCTCAGATGTCATAACAGATGTTACGACATCCTGTTCTGAACTAACAGGTTTGCAGGTTGGATAAGTCTGAGTTTTTTCAGGAAAATAACTCAGTCTTTCCTGAACAGAATCCTGCGTTTTCTGAGGGGTAACCTAGCTCAACCCTAACCTGGTTAATAAAGTCCTGTGACCTGGTCTTTAGGTCAAACGGAATTAACCCTAGGTTTTTGTGGAAACCCTAACTGAAGTTGCAGCTGCTATATATTCAACAGAGCTGCTGTTTTTCAAGGCATCCCTTTGTATTTGATCAGAAGATCATTTGTAATCTGTATAGGTTTGATTATTGTACTCCAAGCAATTATCATCGTGATAAGTGACTTGGAATAGGTTTCTAATTGTAAGGGTTGTGTAGCACTCAAAGCTTTGAAGCAAGAGTGTTTGAATGTTCCTTGACTAAAGCTATGAAGCAGAGTCAAGTTAGTTGTGTGCATCACTCAAAGCTGTGAAGCACGAGTGATTGTGTTGCTTGATTAAAAAGCTGTGAAGCTTAATCAAGTGTTTGTTTTTGAAGAGTGTCTTCATCAATTCTTAAGTCAAATTGGTTTATGTATCACTGCTGTGATTGAGGGGGAGTGAGTAGGAACTCAGATTTAAGTTGTACTTAGATTGGAATTGCATTGAGTAGGTCTTAAGTGAAGGAGATAAACTGGTTGGTTTATTCCTGAATTAACATCTCTTATAGTGGATTTCCTCCCTGGCTTGGTAGCCCCCAGAGTAGGTGTTGTTGCACACTGAACTGGGTAAACAATTGACTGTGTTCTTTATTGCTTTTGTATTTACTGTCATATAGTAAGTCAGATACGGTGTCATAACATTGAACGTGACATTGAGTATCTGCAGCCAGAATTTCAATTGGCATCAGAGCAGGCACCCTGCCTGTATTACTGGGTGAGATCTAGGGATATCACTTTCTGGCACTATGGACAAAGAAGGAGTTTTTGGAAATAGACCACCCATTCTGGATGGAACTAATTATGACTACTGGAAACCCCGTATGATTGCCTTCCTAAAATCTCTGGACAAAAAGGCTTGGAGAGCTGCTGACAAAGGATGGATACATCCCACCATAACTGAGAAAGATGGTACAATCAGTCTGAAGCCTGAGGAAGATTGGAGTAAAGAAGAAGATGAGTTAGCCCTGGGAAATTCCAAAGCTTTAAATGCCTTGTTCAATGGAATTGATAGAAACATCTTCAGATTAGTACATCAATATGAACTGGCCAAGGAAGTTTGGGACACTCTCAAAACTACTCATGAGGGCACTTCCAAAGTAAAAATGTCAAGGCTTCAGATGTTGACTACCAAGTTTGAGAATCTAAAAATGATGGAAGATGAAACCATTCATGAGTTTCACATGAACATCTTGGAGATTGCCAACACCTCAGGAGCACTGGGAGAAAAGATGTCAGAAGAAAAACTGGTGAGGAAGATTCTCAGATCCTTGCCTAAAAGATTTGCAATGAAGGTAACTGCCATAGAGGAAGCCCAGGACATTAGCAAGTTGAAAGTGGATGAACTTATTGGGTCTCTTCAGACTTTTGAGATGGGGATCACTGATAATGGTGACAAGAAGAACAAGAGCATAGCACTTATGTCCAACACTGATGTTGAAGAAAATATTTCAGAAGCTATAGCCATGCTTGGAAGACAGTTCAACAAACTCATCAAAAGAATAGATCCAAAGTCAAAGTCTAATGTTCATAACATTCCCTCTGACATTGACAGTTCCAGCAGAAGACCAAGGTCAGAAGAGAAGGGAATTCAAGGCAGAGGAATTCAATGCCATGGTTGTGAAGGATATGGGCATATTCGAGCTGAATGTCCTACCTTTCTTAAGAAACAAAAAGGAATGACAGTTACTTGGTCTGACTGTGATTCAGAAAGTAATTCTGAAGAAGAGACTGCCAAACGAGTTACTGCTTTAACTGGTGTTTGTACCTCTGAAAGTGACATCAGTGATGAAGAGGTGACTTTTGAAGAACTGGCTGATACTTACAAGAAATTGTGTATCAGAAGTACTGAAGTCTGTGTGCAGAATGAGAAACAATCAAAACTCATCATAAAGCTGGAGGCTGAAAAAAGGGCAAACCTTGAAACTATAAGTCATCTAGAAGGAGAAGTTCAATTGCTGAACTCACAACTGAATCAAATGACCAAATCTGTCAAGATGTTGACAAATGGAACAGACAAATTGGAAGAGATCCTTCAGGTTGGACAAAATGTGGGAAATAAATCTGGACTAGGATTCATGGAAGCAAAGAAATCTGGTACTGGTAAGCAAATGTCAAAACAGATGTCTCAACATAACTCTCAACATCAGGAACAGAGACATATGAAGAAAAGGTACCAAAGATGGAAATGTCATCATTGTGGGAGATATGGCCACATAAAGCCCTTCTGCTTCAGATTACATGGATACCCTAATCAGAACTCAGGCGTCAAACCTAAGTCTAAAAAGGTACCACATGCTCCTAAATGGAAGAAAAAGGCTACTGCACTGATAGCTCACACTTCCCTAAGGGTCTCTGCAAAGGAAGACTGGTACTTTGACAGTGGATGTTCCAGACACATGACTGGAATCAAGAACCTCCTCAATAATGTTAAGCCTCACACCACCAGTTTTGTGACCTTTGGAGATGGGGCTAAAGGTGAAATCAAAGGAGTTGGTAATTTGGACTGCCCTGGAGTTCCAAGTCTGAATAAAGTACTGCTGGTAAAAGGGTTGACTGCTAATCTCATTAGTATCAGTCAATTATGTGATCTAGGATTCAAGGTCAACTTCTCAAGATCTGAATGTCTAGTAATTAATGAAAAACTAGAAGTTGTAATGAGAGGAATCAGATCCAAAGATAACTGCTACTTGTGGCAGCCTGAGAACACTGATATCTCCACTATGTGTCCCATTATCAAAGAAGAAAAAGAGATGAAACTGTGGCAGCATAAGCTTGGTCCCCTTCATCTAAGAAGAATGAAAAGAGCTATTTCTATGGAAGCAGTCAGAAGAACTCCAAAACTACAGGTTGATAATATCTGTGATGTGGCAAATAAACTTGAAGAAGGATGTGTTATCAGAACCATAAGTCATCTTGACAAGGATGTTGGAAATAACAAGTCTAATAAATTCTGTTTCCCTGAAGAAATGAGGCTTGAAGTCTCCTCTCCTATAACTCTCCATCAAAATGGACTGGACAAACAGAAAATTATTCAAGAATCAACCAGAAATATGATTCATATCAAAAGAATGCCTTCCCAATTCTGTGCGGAAATAGTTGCTGCTAGGAAAAACTGTTCTCAAAACATCTGGTCAAAACAGATGCTCCCTGAGTACAATGTTACACAAGATGTTGTGACATTGTGTTGTGACAATCTGAATACAATCAACATTTCCTTGAACCCTATTGACTTTGAAGAGAAGAAGTCATTTAAACTGGAACATAGTTTCTCTAAGCTTCAGCTGACTGATTCTTCTACCAAGGCTCTTGTTGGAAATAAACTTGAAAATTTGAAGGGCAGGTTGGGTATTCACCAACATAAGATTTTATAGCAATTAATTTTGCTTAAAACAAAGGTTGAAGGAATTAATTTTATTAAGTCTATCTTTAGTGGGTTAATCATATAATTTCACAATTCTTTCAAAATCTTTGAGAAGCTGAAAAGACTCCCTTTTACCCCCTACCTCTCTCGTCCTTGCAACCTGTTTCCTCCTCACAATCAAAGATTTTTCTCAAACTGCTACCACTACTCAAAGTCAATCAAAATGTCTCAGGCATCGTCTTCAACCATGGCAACTACGTCATCATCGACATCATCTGACCAAGATTCTAGGGCAATCACCACATGCATAGAATCTGAAGTTCTTGAGGTCACTCCTCTCAGAGAGATGGCAACTGACCCAGCCAAAGTCAAAAAGCTCAGAACCAGACATGCAGGAAGAGCTCAAGCTACAGCCTCTGGTAATTCTTCTCATCCTTCGTCTTCTGTACCTAATAGAGAAGGATCAGTTCAAGTTCATCAAGCTATTGCTAGGCTGGTTACTAGTATACTGAGTGGCAACCAATCTGTACCGGGGATCTCTGTTCCTTTAAACCAATCAGAAAGTCCAAATGTGGAAGTTTCTGAGAATGTAGATGTCACTGAGAATGTTGTGACACAAAAAGACAACATTCAGAACCCTTCAGAAAAGGCTGCTGATCCACCTATCATTGATGTGGATGAGGATTACTCAGATAATGATCTGATTGCTAATGTGAACCCTAGCATAGCTAGGAGATTGATGAAAAGAAAGAGTAGTCAGAATGATAAACCTAATGCTAAGAAATCCAAGGTTGAAGGCATGACTGAGAAAAGTATTCAGACAAAAGGGAAGAAGGCCCAGGTGCATACTGCTAGACAACCAATCTCTAAGAAGAGAAAAGAACCTGAATCTTCTGATTCTGATGAGGAATCAGAATTTGAGATTGATATTGAAGAAACTCCTATCAGAAGGAAGCTCCTCTCCAGCAAAATTTCTAGAGTGCCTGAAGTCCCAACAGACAACATCTCTTTTCATCATCCTGACAATGCAAACAGATGGAAGTATGTTTGCTTAAAGAGAATAGCCTTAGAGAGAGAACTCAACAATGATGCCTTGGAGTGCAAAGACATCATGGACCTGATCAAGAATGCTGGACTAATGAAGACAGTGATAAAGTTTAACAAATGTTATGAAAATCTGGTCAAGGAGTTTGTAGTGAACTTGTCTAATGATTGTGCTGATGGAAGGTCAGCTGACTTTGAAAGTGTTTTTGTTAGAGGAAGAAGGGTCAAGTTCTCTCCATCAGAAATCAACAAGTTTCTTGGAAGAACAAATGAGGACTGTCCTGATCTGGAGGCAACTGACAATGAAATTTGTCAAACCATCACAGCCAGACAAGTAAAGTGCTGGCCCTTGAAAGGCAAGCTGAATGCCAGTAAACTCAGCATGAAATTTGCCATCTTACATAAAATAGGTGCATCCAACTGGGTGCCTACAAATCATAAATCAACTATCTCCACAGGATTGGGGAGATTTATTTATGCTGTGGGAACCAAGACTGCTTTTGACTATGGCAGGTACATCGTTGAACAAACTTTAAAGCATGCTGGCAGTTATGCTGTCAAAGGACCAATTGCCTTTCCCTCCCTCCTTTGTGGAATCATCCTTGCACAATATCCTGATGTCCTTGTGGCAAGAGATACAGTCTGCAAAAGAGCTCCTGCCCTTGGCTTGCACTACAAACTGTTTCAGGGATCTCATGCTCTAGACATTGTCATAACATCAGCTGAGACATCGTCTGTGAAGACCCAGTCCAAGATATCAGATGTCATAGCTGTTTTAAAAGAAACTTGCAAAGAGCTGGATGCTAGAAAAAGGACCCTAGAAATTCTAATTGCCAGGCTAGAAAAGGAGGAAGCTGAAGAAAATAGAAGGGAAGAAGATGTAGAAGCTGAAGGTCATCTCAACATTGAAGAAACTAGCTCCTCTGAGTCTGATGACAGTGCTTGAAGGTTGGTTGCTGTTTGGTGGTGTTGCTGGTCAGTGCTGATATCTGGTGGAGTTTGGAAGTGTGTTCAGTTCTTTTTTCTGCTGCTGCTCTTATTAATTGTTTTTGGATAACTGTATAATCATTATGAACATGTATCTTTGGCCCATTTGTGGCTAAAGAGGGGGAGAATATTTTGGTACTTAATATGTACTTGCTCAATTAGACATTCTATTTTTCTGCAGTCATTTATTTCTGCTGCTATCTATCTCTGATTGCTTAGGGTCTTTAGCCAAAAATCTGCCAAAGGGGGAGTTTGTAGTTGTTTAGGTATTGGCTTGCATTTTTGGTAAAACCCAAGTGTATGTGTGAATGTCATGACTGATGTCATAACATTCTAGTTTAGTTTGTACTGACTCATTAGGTACCTTTGCAGAAAAATATTGTAATTCAAATACTGATGTTTATAAGTGTGTATCTGAGCATTTTGCAAAATGATCACATTTTGCTAAATCAGTAGACAGGTTTTCTCAGATGTCATAACAGATGTTACGACATCTTGTTCTGAACTAACAGGTTTGCAGGTTGGATAAGTCTGAGTTTTTTCAGGAAAATAACTCAGTCTTTCCTGAACAGAATCCTGCGTTTTCTGAGGGGTAACCTAGCTCAACCCTAACCTGGTTAATAAAGTCATGTGACCTGGTCTTTAGGTCAAACGGAATTAACCCTAGGTTTTTGTGGAAACCCTAACTGAAGTTGCAGCTGCTATATATTCAACAGAGCTGCTGTTTTTCAAGGCATCCCTTTGTATTTGATCAGAAGATCATTTGTAATCTGTATAGGTTTGATTATTGTACTCCAAGCAATTATCATTGTGATAAGTGACTTGGAATAGGTTTCTAATTGTAAGGGTTGTGTAGCACTCAAAGCTTTGAAGCAAGAGTGTTTGAATGTTCCTTGACTAAAGCTGTGAAGCAGAGTCAAGTTAGCTGTGTGCATCACTCAAAGCTGTGAAGCACGAGTGATTGTGTTGCTTGATTAAAAAGCTGTGAAGCTTAATCAAGTGTTTGTTTTTGAAGAGTGTCTTCATCAATTCTTAAGTCAAATTGGTTTATGTATCACTGCTGTGATTGAGGGGGAGTGAGTAGGAACTCAGATTTAAGTTGTACTTAGATTGGAATTGCATTGGGTAGGTCTTAAGTGAAGGAGATAAACTGGTTGGTTTATTCCTGAATTAACATCTCTTATAGTGGATTTCCTCCCTGGCTTGGTAGCCCCCAGAGTAGGTGTTGTTGCACACTGAACTGGGTAAACAATTGACTGTGTTCTTTATTGCTTTTGTATTTACTGTCATATAGTAAGTCAGATACGGTGTCATAACATTGAACGTGACATTGAGTATCTGCAGCCAGAATTTCAACTTTAAATCAGCGGTGAATCATCTGCCCGTGCTAAACCCGGGGTTAAACACTGAAGGAACTGGGGTTCATTCCCAGGTTGTTGATGGTCTGGTGGTTCCTCCTCCTGAATCTCCTAATGCTGAAGTTAGCACTCCGGGGAGGGATTGGAACTTGTTTTTTTTTTATATTTGGGCCTGCGTGCCCGTGATATTTGTAATATTCAGACATCTTCGACCTAAGTGGTCGCCTTTGGAAATCATTTTGCTTTATTTGATGCTCATTTTTATTTGTTTATCGTTATTTTTGACTTTGTTATTTCATGAATACTTGTATGTCCTGTATGGACATATGTGCTCGACCATTGTTGTGGTCGTTATAAATTTTCCATGGAGTTCGTGTTTTCTGCGTGGAGATGTGTGCTCGACTCTAATATTCGTTTGAGACATGTTGAGATGTGTCGAGGGTGCGTAGTAGGGATCCGAGAGACGAGTGTATGATTGTAATCGGGATCCTACGCTCGTGGTGTGAACTACCCATCGCGAGCTCGGTGTCCTGCCGTGTTGGGGTACTTGGACAACAGAGCTCGATCGAGGTGTATCTATTGGGCGAAGATGTTGCTCGTTAAAATGAAAAACATCATGCCTTTCGTTAGTTTGGAGGTCACATACGTACCTCGATGCACCTACATGGTCGAGCTTTTTCCCTTTGTCGGATGAATGGGAATATTCGACGGAAAAAGTCCTCAGCAGGTGAGGAACTTAACTATAATATTGTTTTAGCTTCGCAGCATTCCAGGGTTGAGGTAGGGGTCCTCCTTTCAATTGCTCGAGGTAATACGCTCCGGTTCCCGTAGCTCCTTGGACGCGGTAAGGCCCCTCCCAGTTTGCGGCCAGCTTCCCTTTATGGGAATCCTTTTAGTTTCTTCACAAGACTAGGCTGTCGACCTGAAATTCGAGCTTTATGACTTTGTTGTCATGGCATAGGGCTACCTGTTGTTTTAACGTGGCCTCGTGAAGAGCTTCTCCTGATCGGATTTCTTCGACCAGGTCGAGCTCATCTCCGAGGGCCTCGTCGTTCATCTCCTCGTCGAGGGGCATTTCAGTTTGCCTAGATGGCTCCATGATTTTTACTGAGATGAAGGCCTCGATGCCATAGGTCAGTCGGAATGGCGTCTCACCAATCGTCGAATGGGGCGTCGTCTGATAAGCCCATAGGATGTTGTGCAACTCTTCGACCCATCCCCTCTTAGCTTCACCCAACCTGCATTTGATCCCTCGTAGGATGACTCTATTTGCAGCCTCAGCTTGCCCGTTAGTTTGGGGGTGTTCGACCGAGGTGAAATGTTGCCTGGTGCCTAGTTTGGCGATGGAGCTTTGAAAACCTTGATCGGTGAACTGCGTGCCATTGTCGATGACAAGTGCTCGTGGTATTCTGAATCGGGCAAGTATGTTTCATTTGTAGAAATGGAGGATGTTGTGCGACGTGATTTTAGCCAGAGCTTCGGCCTCTACCAATTTCGTGAAGTAGTCGACGACTACGATAAGGAAATTTTTTGATAGGTTCCTTGCACGAATGGTCCGAGGATATCCATTCCCCACCATGCGAATGGCCACGACGAGGATAGCGTTTTGAGCTCGTGTGGGGGCGTGAGGTGCATGTCAGCGTGCCTCTGGAACTTGTGGCATTTCATGACATGCTCCTTGGCATTCTATTGCAAGGTTGGTCAATAGTATCCTGCTCGAAGTGCCTTTCGTGCTAGGGATCTTCCTCCCATGTGTTGGGCGTTGATTCCCTCGTGGATTTTCCATAGTATCTCAGGGATTGTAGACTCTTCGACACATTTAAGGAATGGGATGGAGAATCCCCGATGGTAAAGTTTGTGTTCGAGAACCACGTACGAGCATGCCCTTCGTTTGGTAATGGCTGCCTCCCTTTGGTCGAGGAGAAGTTCCCCTTTCGTCATAAAGTTAAACACCGGGGTCATCTAGCATGAGCTATCCCCGATGGAATTCACTTCGAGTAGAGTTGTGGACCTTTCAATGCTCGGGAGAGATAGGGATTCCTGTATGACTGACTTGTTTCCGCCCTTCTTTTTCGTGCTCGCGAGCTTTGAAAGTATATCGGCTTGTGTGTTCTGTTCGCATGGCACGTGTGTGATTTCTGCTTGGTCGAACCTTTTCATATGTTCTTTGACCAAGTTTAAGTATTCAATGAGGCTGTTGTTCTTATCCTATTATCTCCCTTTAACTTGAGACACGACAAGTTAGGAATCACTGAAAATTTGTAACTCACGAGCTCCCAAATCCTCGGCCAGTCTTAGATCTATGAGCAGAGCCTTACATTCTGCCTACTTATTTGAGGTCGGGAAGGACATAGTGAGAGAGTGTTCGATCATGACGCCTTCCTCGTTTTCGAGGAGGATTCCTGCTCCACTCCCAGTCAAGCTGGACGCTCCATCTACAAAGATGGTCCACTTGTGATCCTTCCCTGCGGGGGGGGGGGGGGGGGGGGGGGGGGGGGGGTTGTGAGCGGTTATCTCTGTGATGAAGTCGGCCAGAGCTTGGGCCTTTAGAGCCTTCCTGCTTTTGTACTGGATGTCAAATTGCTAAAGCTCCAAGGACCATTATAGCATACGACCTGCCATGTCTGGTCAGCCTAAGAGCTGTCTCACGGGTTGGTCTGTTTGTACGACGATTGTGTGTGCAAGGAAATAGTGCCTGAGCCTTCTCGCCGCATTGACGAGGGCCAAAGCCATCTTCTTGATCTGTTGGTATTTGACCTCGGGTCCCTGAAGCGCTTTGCTCGTGAAATACATGGGTTTTTAACCGTCAGAAGTCTCGCGAATGAGGGCTGCACTAACGGCTTTGATGGAGACGGATAGATACAAGAATAACGTCTCCCTGTCTAATGGTTGTGATAGTACAGGCGGCTGTGAAAGGCTTTTCTTGAGATGGAGGAGGGCTCGATCGCATTCCTTGGTCCACTCGAAAGCTCCCTCCTTAAGCATGAGTTTGAAAAATGGAAGGGCGTGTTGAGCGGATTTCGTGATAAAACGGGAGAGCGAGGCGAGCATTCCATTCAGGACTTGTATGTATTTTTTTGAATTGGGTGAAGGGAGGTCAGAAAACTCCCAGCACTTGTCGAGTTTGGCTTCGATTCCTCGTTCTGTTAGGTAAAACCCGAGGAACTTGCCCGCCTTCACCCCGAAGGTGCATTTCTCGGGATTGAACCTCATTCTACATTTCCTTGCTTGGGCAAAGTCTTTTCTGAGATGAGTAGCATGGTCAATGTCTACTCGAGATTTGACGATCATGTCATCCATGTATACCTCGAGCATATCTCCGATCTCATCATGGAATACTTTATTCATCATCTGCTGGTATGTTGCTCTTGTGTTTTTCAGACCAAAGGGCATTACGTTGTAGTAATAATTTCCCGAGTTGGTCATGAAGGCAGTGTAGTGTTTGTCGCTCATTGCCATTAGAATTTGGTTATATCCTGAATAGGCGTCCATGAAAGATGAAATTTTGTAGTCGGTCGAGTTGTCAACCAACATATCAATATTAGGAAAAGGAAATGCATCTTTGAGGCATGCCCGGTTAAGATCGGTATAATCAACACATATGCCTGTGATACGGTGGCAGAATCGACTATTTAATACTGGTTTGCGTTTTTTGTTTGCAAATGTTACCGTAAGCAAGAGTCACCGCCGACTTTTATTTCATCCAACAAAGGAAAAGGAAAAAGAATAGAAAAAACCTTTTTCGAGATGTTTCTGAGTACGGGGGTAGATTATAGAAAGGGAAGGTGTTAGCACCCTTTCTATCTGTGGTTTTCCACGGGCTCTTAGGTACTTGCTCATTTTGGAATTACTTGTGTGTGTTTTGAAAAGTTTTTGTTTAACTTCGTGATAACCCTTGTATTTGTCCTCAAGAGCGTGACAAAGTTGTTTTTGAAAACTGTTTTGAAAGTGTTTGTGTAAAAGAGTTTTTATTATTTTGAGCAAGTACTTAAGATTTTCTACCTAATCGAAAAAGGCTGTTCGTTTTCTCGTTTCCTTTAGACAGTATTATCCTACTATTAAGGAGTAGGTAGCCCTATCGTTGGAATTTTAAGGGACTATCGAAAGGGACGAAATGGTTATTGAAGGCAACATGTAAGGATACCTTAGCATTTCGAAGGGACTATCATCATAAGATCATTTTTCGTAGGCAACTCGAGGGACAGTAAGGGACTATAATCTCTATGACGACTTTGAATTGCGGGTCTTTGCTAAGATATCCCTACGTTCGAGGGACATGACCATTGTTTCCGAGGAAACCAAGTGAGGTATACCCTAAGGGTGCAAGTGTACAACAGTGTTTGTTTTCAGATATTTATCTTGTAATTAAATGATCTATTTAATTGATTAAGCATACAAGCCTAGGTTGCTAACAATTATATACAAGCATGTAAAAGAAAAGCGAGAAAATAACTGAGTCCTATGCTATTACAAGGCTTTTGGGCAGATACATAATTATTTGACTGAACGTAAAGTGCGGAAATTAAAACCCTAATTAATCTATTACAAACTGGACGCAGTTACATCAATATTGAAAAAATATCTTACGGCAAAAATTATTCAGTGCGAGAATAAAGCTTGGAAAAAAAAAGATTCAAAACCCTAAAAAAACTAATTTGACCATTGAAATATTTTTGGATTTTTTGTGAAAAAGATTTGAATTTAATCTAATTTTTTCTAATTAATTTTAATTAATGGAAAATAAATTAAAGTTGATGAAATTAATTTATTTACAAAAATTAATTTATTATAAAAAAAAACTAAATTCTATTTTTGTGATTTTAATTTTATGATTTTATGAAAAAATGATTAATAAAAATAATTAAACTAATTGCATCAAAATAAAATAATAGAATTAAAAGATAAAAAATAATAAGCCTGAGGGGGTGCGGGCCCAAATGGAGGTGATGTGGCTGAATTTCTGCTAAGGCCCAGTCTTGTTGGCCCAATACAGCGCTGGATTTGGTGTATTGTGCCTGGAGCGTCCATCACGCGCCTGCATGCTTGAGGCGTTGGATCTGATTGCAGCTTGATCCAATGAAGTTGACTTAGAGGCCCTACGGTGTGCACGCATATGGGGAAAGCATGGGATCTGTAGTGAAATATTAAGAAAAATATTATGTAGGAGGCAAGGATCGAACCCTTGACCTCCTACACACGCGCGTCCTGAAGCCCTTACTGCTTGCCACTGGTCCAATTGGCCTTTTGATAATAATAATGAATAACATGTAATATATTCAATAATGAGTCAGTGTTATAAAAACGCGTGAGGTTCAAACTATCCAACCACGCCTTGACACGCCTTCATCTTCTTTAAGAAAATTGTCGTTTTAGGTAAGGACCTTTACTTACGGACACCAGCTGTAACTATAACCCTGCAAATCTCAAAAATCAGTACCAGACAAGATAAATCAAATCCAAACATGCAGATCAACTAGTTTTGATCTCGTGTGTCTGATGGTATCCATCTTTTTCCCTATTTTTACCTGTATCAAAAAGCCCTAAAACGAAGCTCTAAACCCTAACAATGGCATTCCATCAAAAATGCATCAAAACACATGATTAATCATGCAAACACGTTCTGAATGATGATACAAAGATGAATGTATACTTAGAAATCATTCATAATGCGGAAATTTGCAAAACCAAATTCAAGAAAAGTGGCAAACTGTGATGCTGTAGGGTGATGATTATTGGAGCTTTTATGCGTGAAAACAATGCTAGTAGCTTCAGGAGGTTCTGAGGAGTGGATTGGTGGCCTTGAATCAACTTGAATCGCCCTCTAAATCAGAATTCGAACCACACTTTTTTGTCAAAAATTGGAGTTTTTTCTGGACTTATGGAGGCAGCCTTTTCGTGTTGTTGTACCCCAAAATTTGCCCTCCCATATTCTCCAAGAATTGCCAAGTCAAAGCTTCAAAGTCTCCCCAAGGGTTGCACAGTTCAAGGGCCTCCTAACAGTCAAAATTAGGGTTTTGGTTCTGACAAAGAAAATGAAGTTTCCAAGGGTCCAATCAAGCCCCACATGTCTATAAACATGGTCAAGCATCCTCATACAAAGTTTCAAGACTTTCAGCGCAAAATTGCACAGTCAAAACCCTAATTGCACTACAGTCAACTGTAGGGGCAAAATGGTCATTTGACAGTCAAAAGTCCAAATTTTTGGTCAACATCTCATTTTGAAGCCACAAACATCATTTGATCAATGCTTGATCATGATTCTCAAAGCTTGGCTCAAAAATCATCAAGATGCAAAAGTTTCCATATTTGGACAGTTGAAAAAGTCAACTGTAAATTAACCAGGGCATAACTTCCACATGGATTATCATAAAAATTCCATCCAAAGCTCATTTTGAAGATAAAGACATTTCCTACAACTCCTCTTCATACTTCAAGTCCAAGAAATGCTCTCACAAAAAGTTATCAATTTCAACATTATAGGTCATTTTCAAAAGTCAACAAAAAGGGACTTTAAGTCAAAGGCCATAACTTGAGATTGGTAAATCAAAATGACATGGGACCAAAGGCATTGGTTAGAGGACTCAAAGACCTTTCCAAAATGTCCAAGAACATGAGCAAAGATTAAAAATTGAGCACGTTATGCCTTGTGGAAGTTGGGAAATCTTTGGATATTTTGAAAAGTCAACATTGCTTCAAATGACCTAAAAATGCTAATGGGCCTCTTTTTCTTCCACAATTCATCATCCAAGACATGTGCACGACCATTTGGCCCAAAGGGAAGTTTTTATCATTTTTATTTTATTTATTTGGATTTTTAAATTATCAATAATTCATTTAATTAAAATAAATAGGTGAAAAATACTAAACCTAATTTTCTAAATCTTTTTGTGCATAAAATAGGCTTAAGATTTCGTGTACAATCAAATATGGAAGGAATTATGGTGATTGGATATGATTGAGACCAAATATGCTTGAAAAAGATTGGAAAAATTATGGCTTGAAAATCAAATATCATTTTCATCAATTCATGGATTTTCTGATCAAATTCTTTGACCTAATCGTTCACATATACATACCAATGCAAACCCTATTCAAAAGGAGGTCCCAGCTGCGCCAGAAATCCCTAAACAAACTTGGAATTTTTCAAGAAAAGTCTAACACTGAAAACTAAGTTCTAGGGTGATTCAAGCCACAATACTTATTCCATTGCGTTCCTGAGGCTTCAAGGAACATATACAGATCAAAATCGTCGTCCCTAACACAGGAAATAGGTAGAACGATCTTGACCGGTTCAAGCTTTTTTTCAGATTCCTGAAACATAATTCATGCATTATTTGTAAATTCTAATATTGGATTTGTGTTCATTATGTCATTCTGAAGCTAACGGTGTACTTTGATTGAATTTTTATGCACCACACGCGATTTCACCATGAACGAGACCTAGGGTTTTCAAAACTGTGAATTGGGGTTTCCCAGTTCATGAAAAATTGGGACATGAGGCTTGGACCATTAGAACCAGAAGACCATGGCCAATCAATTCCATATCTCGTGCCTAATTTATGAGCCAAGAATCTCTAATCGCTATTTTTGGTATTTGGTTATTTTTTTATTTTTCAGATGAAACACAGGGATGAAGAAGACGACCCAGTGGCAATCAGTGATTGGTCTATTTGAATTTCGCGCTAAATTTCCCACTGACCATTGTGTTTATGTTATATTATTTGTTTCATATTGTATAATAAAAGCGCGTTGGATAGCTCAGTGGTAAGGCGTAAGACTGGTAATCTCCAGGACCTGGGTTCGAGCCCCAGGTCCCCACTCTCTTTCAATATTTTTTCTATAAACCCAATCCCATGCAGATTATGCCCTGAGGAACATCATGCATCCGCATTATCAAGCCGTCCACGCGTACCATTGCACTCAACCAAGGGACCAGATCTGATGAAGACTATGGACGTGAGTCAACGCCTGGGCACGCTATCCTGGAAAGTCAATAAGGCCAAGGATAAATGGGCCTGAATTACTGACTAAAGCCTCCTAATTTGGGGACAGACCCCCCCTAGGTTTGAATTTTCATTCTTTTCTTTATTTTATTTATTTCAATTATTGTTTTTCTTAATTAATTCCTTTAACTTAATATTTTCATAAAAAATATAAAAACAATATAAAATCAAAAAAGGACAAAAATAAGTATTTGTATTTAAATGTTATTTTTTGTAAATAAATATTATTCATCAATTTTAGTTATTAAATTAGGTTTAATTCAAGCATTTTCTTAATTAATTTAAAATTTGTAGAATTAGGGTTTGTATTAATTTTTTATCCTTTTTCTTTTCATCATTATTAATAATTAAATATTATTTATTTTTTTTTATAAATCAAATTGCATGTAAATAATTAGGTTAATTTAGGTTTAACTTTAATTTTTTTTTTCTTAATAAATAAAAGCTATAGAATTAGGGTTAATTTAATTTTAATTTCATTTAATCTTTCTCAGTAAAATCATAAATACAAAAAAATCTCAAAAAAATAATTTCTTTTTCTTTTTAATATTAATTAATTCAATAATAATTTTATTTCATTCAAAAGGGTCCAACGCCCTCGTTTCTAACTTTAATTCCAATTCGCGCATTTTTACTTTTATTTCTTATAATATCAATGTAATTCTCCCAAAGCCGTGTAATTTTATAATTTCTCGCACTTTGCTTTATTTCTTTATTTATTTTCTGTCAAATCGGGTCCTGGAAATTTTGGCGATGTGGACCCGCGCCTTTGTAATAGTTTAGGAACTTTTAATTTCTCGCAATTTTTAACTGTTAATAATGGCATGCAAGAATGAATGATTAAATAAAAACAAACGCATAGATCACTTTGACATGAACAAGATAAATGCAAATGAACATGACACACAAAATCACACACCACCCCTAGGGTACGCTTCACTGTTGCCTTGCCTCGAAAGGTGATCGTCGAGTAGAGGATGTCTTAGTAAGTCTTCATGATCCGGGAACCTGGCATGAGGGTAGCTTCTAAGGTGTCTTCCCATTGCTCTGGTGATCACCATGTCCCGAACTTCGAATTGACCCGAACACCTCCAACGGTGGTGCTACCTACCTCTCAATGGTGGGATGGCACTACTTTAAAGGACATTTACACAGACGAATTCCTTAGGGTAGGTAGACGACTCTAGATACTTGCTCTAAATTTCAAAACAAATCAAAAATACTTTTCACACCGACACCTTTTCAAAAAGCTTTCGAAAGCAATTTTTCAAACACTCTTGAGGACCGATACAAGAGTCGAACTGGAATTTTCAAAGAAACTTTTTTAAAACCCACAGTTGAAAAGCAAACAAACCATTTTTGAAAACACAAGTGAGCAAGTATCTAAGAGCCCATGGATAACCATGGATAGAAAGGGTGCTAACACCTTCCCTTTCTATAATCTACCTCCCGAACCGAGAGCAATCTCTATAAGGAATTTTTCTGTGCTTTTGTCCTTTCCATTTGGAGAAAATAAAAGACGGTGGCGACTCTTGCTTCCGTGACATTTCGCGAACCAGCGTTAAACAGTCAGTTCCAGATCCACCGATCACAGAACTGGCGACTCTGCTGGGGACTTAACTTAAAGTGAGGTGTACCTTAGGGTTAGTTCATAACTGTGTTTTCAATTGCTTTCCTTGTTTGCTTTAAATTGTGGGACTGTCTTGGGAGTTCTATAGATCCTAACCCGGATCTGGGGATACCTTCTTAGAAAGTAGCAACAAGGCTGCGAGGGAACTGTGCGGGGTATACCGACATGGTTGAAGCAGTCTGCTATATTGATGTGGCACTTTGGTGTGTACCGGTAACCCTTGAGTTCAGTCAAGGAGAGTACGAGGCCTCCGCATGGTGTCATGAAGCATCAACAGACCTTAGGAACCTTAATTGAACTATCTTGGCCTCTTTAGGGTAGTGAGATAACTGACTTTGGTGCAGTCCGAGGTTGGTTGATACTCGATACTACACTCAATTGAGGGTTGCTTTCCTGGAATATTTCGGTCGCCAGTTCAGTGGCTAAATCGAAACGATGAACAATGAAAGCAATCCAGTGATATTGGGACCCTTAGAACCCGGTTACTTCTAATAGAACAAGTTGAGCCCACCAACTTCAAGAGGGTAATACCCTGACCCCATGCTGGCCTGAACTCTAAGGGTTTCTCTTGTGTGACTTGTGTGCCTTCGTACTTGACTACTTGCATGATTGTTACCTGACACATGAACTACTTGCAGGTTTTGTTTATAGTCCTTAATTGGGACTCATAACATGGTTCACTAGGTTCCTTGCAAGTTTTGGTTTGCAGTCCTTAATTAGGATTCATAACAGAGTTTACCAAATTTCTTGCAGGTTTTGGTTTGCAGTCCTTAACTAGGACTCATAACAGGGTTTACTAAGTTTGCTTGCAGGCTTTGTTTATAGTCCTTAATAGGGACTTATAACAAGGGTTACCCATATTACCCCATGCATCATGACATCATACCATTGCATACATCCTAACCCATTTCAAGGATCTCAAGGGCTTGTGATGCAGGTCATGATGAATCAAACATCTAGCAAGGGGCAAAGAGGATTTATTTTCCTCTAGCCAAAGTTGTCAGGGGCTATGACCCACTTGATATGGCGAGCTTTGACACTGGAAGAAGATTGCTCTAGCCAAGGTTGTCAGGGGCTATGACCCACTGGATATGGTGAGCCTTTGACCCTTGAAAAAGGACTCTCAACAAGTATGAAGTTCCTTCAATCAAGCTACCGGATCCCAGCTCTAACAAATTTCTTGTTTATCCCGCGAGATCCTTGAAAACATTGCATGCATATCATACATATCATTGCATAACAGGTACCCTTGTTGCAGGTCACTTACCCTCCCTGCTGTTTATTTCAGCCATGGCTTCCCAACAAGATAACCAGGACCTTCACGCCAAGAGACTCAGTTCAAAGAGATCTTCCTAAGCCTATCCAAGGGGCAGGGAGAGTTGAGGGCACTCCTCATGGGGAATCTGATCAGAAAGAGTCCTGAAGATGACAAGGACGAACAGCTGAAACGTCTATAAGCTGAGGTAGACACATTGAAAACCCAGATGCTGGGGCAAAGGGCACTCATTCAAGGTTTAGCTCAGGAGCAAGGAGAGTTGAGGGCCATGATCAGTCAGCTTCATCAAGACATGAAGCAACCAGCCCAAGTCAGGGACCCAGTCATTAATCAACTTCCAAGGAGTCAAAGGTTTGGGCCTCTCCAAGCTGCTATTACTTCACAGGTCCAACAACCACCTCGCCCAGAACAACGGGCTGATCAGAGCAAACCAGACAAGCCTAAGAGGCAGTTCACCAAGATCAACATGTCGCTGGATCAAGCACTACAACAAATGTTGGAGGCAGGGCTGATCACCTTAAGGGCTCCTCTCCGGAATCCAAACACTTCTGCTCCTAACTATCATCCCAACGATAGGTGCGCATACCATTCTGATAGCCCGGGGCATACTACGGACAACTGCTGGCCTCTCAAAAACAAGATTCAAGACATGATCGACGCTGGAGAGATTCAGTTTGGAGTACCCGAGACTCCGAACATAATCACTGCTCCCTTGCCAAATCATGGCTAGCATTGAGAAATTTTTGTTCATTCGAATGTTCAAGTTGCAATTTTCTTTTGTTCAAACATTTACTCATGTTAAACATTGTTATTTCATTAATGCATCGCATATGTCTGTTCTGAAACAATATATTCGTATTCACTAAATGCAAATTATTTTCATATTTTTTTTGATGTCAGCTCTTGATCTAAAATTCTAAGCCTCTTGAGGGAGGATGACGAAAATGGTACCGCGATCATTACAGTATGCTTTTGAACAGACCTTGCTGATGAGGTACAGGCATTGTTTCAATCCCTAAACACTGGAGTTATAAGGATGATAATCCCTCGTCAACCCATCTGAGCCAAAGAAGTAGGAGTTTTTCTTTTCGAAATTTAAAACCCTTAATCATAACCTGGGGCAGGGTAGTCTCTCAGTTGATCCAAGTGCATAACGAATGGCATCAAAGAGGTCCTTACAGAGCAAAGAAAAACAGTGATGGTTCCAAATAATCAATAAAGAAAGGCAGTCATTATCTCAAAAAATGAAAAACCCATTAAGTCAAAACCTATGAAGGAGACTTACGAAACTGGGGCATCCCGCTGACTGTAATTCCAAAGAGGAAACAGTTCAGGCAAAAAACAGGGATAACAAAATCAAAAAAGAAAGAGGTCTTACAAACCCGCGACAAAAAAGGGGAATGACTGCCTATTCCAAATAAATCATCAATATTTGGACCATCACTGGTATATCAAAACAAAGACCCAAATAAGGTCTAACGCACGATCAACTGAGTTTAGGTTTGAAGAACATCACGAAGAGCGGGTGGGTACATATAATTTGAGCCTTTATCCTTTGTTTCTTAAACCGTGAACCAGGCCACGTTATAACCCTTAAAAGTCCTAGCTGAAGCATGGGTTAGTTCGAAAGCATATTGTGACGAAAGGTATCCTGACTCCTTAAGGCTTACTATAAAGAAGGAGTTGACATCACGTTTTACAAACATTCATTTGTTTTATGAAAAAAAATTCATTTTCAAAATCTTCAAGACAGACATAGGCTTTTCATTTTTAACATAACTTTGTTTGCATATGACTTTTTGTTTGAACAACATAGAAGTTCGCACGACGAATGCCTAATGAACAGAAGTACTTCCAATCAAGGGGCACAACATGATCATGGTCCAATCATCTTGGGAAATCCAATCAATATTCAGAGAATCTCTCAAAGGCCAAGTAGTTTGGGGAAAATCTCCACCTGAGTCACTTTGGGCACTCCAGCAACGAATCTTGCCTGATCAAACACCTTCTGGTGGCATGGCAAAACACTTCTAACAGGGGCAACTCCCTACATCCTGAGAGCGTGGACATAGTCGAAAAAAATACTGCGCATAATCAAAGACCCGCTAGGTTGACACACCTAGGCAAAAATAAGGGATGAAATAAAAGAATCTGTACACCCGGCAAGTCGAAAACCTGAAAAGGCGGCTTGGGCAAAAATGGGTATCCCGGTGGACTGAAAACCCGAAAGGGCGGTCCAGGCAAAAGTTAGGGATTAAAGCGTACGACTATGTCCTGTCATCCTGTCACCTGCCTACCAGAAGAAGGTTTGTCCATCAACAACTATCAGCACCCCACAGGTGCCTTCTCCCAGAGAAACAGGGGCAATGATGAGTTGTCCAAACGATCTAATTGCTCTGTCCACCAAGGCACTAAGATAGGTTCGGCTGAAGAATAACCAAGATATCTTAAGTCCCCAGAGAGTGAGCCAGCAGGTCTCAACACTCCCCAGCAGTACATGTATTCTTAACAAGCATCCCCGACAATCTTGGTCTAAAGATTGTTCCCTGGCGGTATATCAAACATTCAATGGAGTCACCTCCCCAGCAATTCAAAACTTCCCCAAGAGAGTCCAATCCAGATTTCCCCAGGAAAGTTGAATCATCTCCCCAAGTAGTAAGCTGATCCCCAGTAGATTCTGGAAGCTTATCCCCGCAGAGCACGAACGCGTCCCCCGGCTTTATCCAAAGAGTTATTTCCTTACTAGGATATAACTGGGTTATCCTCAGCCAAAAGCCACGGAAAGAGCATCCTCGACGAAGTCTTCTTATCCCCAGCGAAGTCTATTAACACTTCCAACACAACAAGGGTATCCCCAGCAAGTTATTATCAACAATTCAACAAAGTACCTCGCTCCCCACAGAGTTTTGTTTCCCAGCAAGATCGCTAGAGTACTCTTCTCCCCGCAGAGTTATCCATTCGCCAAGTATATTCCCCAACGGAGTTATCTTCTCCTACCGGTATTCTTGCAACTATCATCCCCAGCGGAAGCAAAGATCTACTTGCCAACGTCAGCCCAGGAGTGACTTCCCGGCACCCGTCAAGGATTTACTTTCCTAGACGAAAACATACATTCCTAAACATCACATACATCATTATAGCATGCATATACGCATCATATCTTACAAATCTCATTTATGTTGAGAACATCATTGCTTGATCCATATCATGCATTGCATATGGCTAACCTTTACCTTTCAGGAAAGATCCAGTTAAGCTCTCAGCTATATCCAAGACCTAGACCGGTTCATAAATCGACTCCAAAGATTTCTCTGTTTCTTATCCAGTCAAAGGCCTTCTCTGGTTCAGTTAAATCGACCCTAAGATCTCCCTGTTTCTTATCCAGTTGAAGACATTTCAAGACCGAGACCGGTTCAGTTAATCGACCCTAAGATTTTCTGTTTCTTATCCAGTCCAAGGCCTTCTCTAGTCCAGTTAAATCGACCCCAAACAGATTTTCCTGATAAAGACTTAGTAGAAGATATCCAAGATTCTCTCAATGATTGCTATTGAGGTTATAGTCGCCTATGGTTCTCTCCCCGATACTGCGGAGGTGGTAATCCCAAGATTCTCTCAACGATTGCTGTTGAAGTTGAAGTTATCCAAGATTCTCTCAATGATTGCTATTGAGGTTGTAGTCGCCTATGGTTCTCTCCCCGATACTGCGGAGGTGGTAATCCCAAGATTCGCTCAACGATTGCTGTTGAAGTTGAAGTTATCCAAGATTCTCTCAATGATTGCTATTGAGGTTGTAGTCGCCTATGGTTCTCTCCCCGATACTGCGGAGGTGGTAATCCCAAGATTCGCTCAACGATTGCTGTTGAAGTTGAAGTTATCCAAGATTCTCTCAATGATTGCTATTGAGGTTGTAGTCGCCTATGGTTCTCTCCCTGATACTGCGGAGGTGGTAATCCCAAGATTCGCTCAATGATTGCTGTTGAAGTTGAAGTTATCCAAGATTCTCTCAATGATTGCTATTGAGGTTGTAGTCGCCTATGGTTCTCTCCCCGATACTGCGGAGGTGGTAATCCCAAGATTCGCTCAACGATTGCTGTTGAAGTTGAAGTTATCCAAGATTCTCTCAATGATTGCTATTGAGGTTGTAGTCGCCTATGGTTCTCTCCCCGATACTGCGGAGGTGGTAATCCCAAGATTCTCTCAATGATTACTGTTGAGGTTGAAGTCGCCCAAGATTCTCTCAACGATTGCTGTTGAGGTTGAAGTTATCCAAGATTCTCTCAATGATTGCTATTGAGGTTGTAGTCGCCGATGGTTCTCTCCCAGATCCTGCGGAGGTAGTAATCGTCCCCAGATTCTCTCAGCGTCCCTGTTGAGGTTGTGATCATCCAAGGTTCTCTCACTGTTCCTGTTGAGGTAGTAACCATCCCTGGTTCATTCATCGCCGTTTGAAGCTCCAGATCCAGCTCCTGTAACCAGTCAGGACACATCTATCTGAAGACCAGCTCCGGTAATAGGTCAGGTAATCATTTTTCTTTTGCAGGTACGCAAGTTCTCGCTAAGGAATCTCTTATGCGATTGACATCCAGATGGCATCTATAAGCCCATCCACCTATCCATCATCTTTTAGCATTGCATCTATAAGCCCATCATCCTATTCATCAATCTCCAAATGGCATCTATAAGCCCATTCCCATCATCACACTGCTACTATGTGAGCGCAAATTTCTGGGCACTCTAGTGTTCAATCATCTTCCACCTTCGGATTACGAAAGGCACGTCAGCCAATCTGCATCCTCAGGTCTAAGAAGATTGAACAGGGGCAACTTTTGTACCCCAAAATTTTCCCTCCCATATTCTCCAAGAATTGCCAAGTCAAAGCTTCAAAGTCTCCCCAAGGGTTGCACAGTTCAAGGGCCTCCTAACAGTCAAAATTAGGGTTTTGGTTCTGACAAAGAAAATGAAGTTTCCAAGGGTCCAATCAAGCCCCACGTGCCTATAAACATGGTCAAGCATCCTCATACAAAGTTTCAAGACTTTCAGCACAAAATTGCACAATCAAAACCCTAATTGCACTACAGTCAACTGTAGGGGCAAAATGGTCATTTGACAGTCAAAAGTCCAAATTTTTGGTCAACATCTCATTTTGAAGCCACAAACATCATTTGATCAATGCTTGATCATGATTCTCAAAGCTTGGCTCAAAAATCATCAAGATGCAAAAGTTTCCATATTTGGACAGTTGAAAAAGTCAACTGTAAATTAACCAGGGCATAACTTCCACATGGATTATCAGAAAAATTCCATCCAAAGCTCATTTTGAAGATAAAGACATTTCCTACAACTCCTCTTCATACTTCAAGTCCAAGAAATGCTCTCACAAAAAGTTATCAATTTCAACATTATAGGTCATTTTCAAAAGTCAACAAAAAGGGACTTTAAGTCAAAGGCCATAACTTGAGATTGGTAAATCAAAATGACATGGGACCAAAGGCATTGGTTAGAGGACTCAAAGACCTTTCCAAAATGTCCAAGAACATGAGCAAAGATTAAAAATTGAGCACGTTATGCCTTGTGGAAGTTGGGAAATCTTTGGATATTTTGAAAAGTCAACATTGCTTCAAATGACCTAAAAATGCTAATGGGCCTCTTTTTCTTCCACAATTCATCATCCAAGACATGTGCACGACCATTTGGCCCAAAGGGAAGTTTTTATCATTTTTATTTTATTTATTTGGATTTTTAAATTATCAATAATTCATTTAATTAAAATAAATAGGTGAAAAATACTAAACCTAATTTTCTAAATCTTTTTGTGCATAAAATAGGCTTAAGATTTCGTGTACAATCAAATATGGAAGGAATTATGGTGATTGGATATGATTGAGACCAAATATGCTTGAAAAAGATTGGAAAAATTATGGCTTGAAAATCAAATATCCTTTTCATCAATTCATGGATTTTCTGATCAAATTCTTTGACCTAATCGTTCACATATACATACCAATGCAAACCCTATTCAAAAGGAGGTCCCAGCTGCGCCAGAAATCCCTAAACAAACTTGGAATTTTTCAAGAAAAGTCTAACATTGAAAACTAAGTTCTAGGGTGATTCAAGCCACAATACTTATTCCATTGCGTTCCTGAGGCTTCAAGGAACATATACAGATCAAAATCGTCGTCCCTAACACAGGAAATAGGTAGAACGATCTTGACCGGTTCAAGCTTTTTTTCAGATTCCTGAAACATAATTCATGCATTATTTGTAAATTCTAATATTGGATTTGTGTTCATTATGTCATTCTGAAGCTAACGGTGTACTTTGATTGAATTTTTATGCACCACACGCGATTTCACCATGAACGAGACCTAGGGTTTTCAAAACTGTGAATTGGGGTTTCCCAGTTCATGAAAAATTGGGACATGAGGCTTGGACCATTAGAACCAGAAGACCATGGCCAATCAATTCCATATCTCGCGCCTAATTTATGAGCCAAGAATCTCTAATCGCTATTTTTGGTATTTGGTTATTTTTTTGTTTTTCAGATGAAACACAGGGATGAAGAAGACGACCCAGTGGCAATCAGTGATTGGTCTATTTGAATTTCGCGCTAAATTTCCCACTGACCATTGTGTTTATGTTATATTATTTGTTTCATATTGTATAATAAAAGCACGTTGGATAGCTCAGTGGTAAGGCGTAAGACTGGTAATCTCCAGGACCTGGGTTCGAGCCCCAGGTCCCCACTCTCTTTCAATATTTTTTCTATAAACCCAATCCCATGCAGATTATGCCCTGAGGAACATCATGCGTCCGCATTATCAAGCCGTCCACGCGTACCATTGCACTCAACCAAGGGACCAGATCTGATGAAGACTATGGACGTGAGTCAACGCCTGGGCACGCTATCCTGGAAAGTCAATAAGGCCAAGGATAAATGGGCCTGAATTACTGACTAAAGCCTCCCAATTTGGGGACAGACCCCCCCTAGGTTTGAATTTTCATTCTTTTCTTTATTTTATTTATTTCAATTATTGTTTTTCTTAATTAATTCCTTTAACTTAATATTTTCATAAAAAATATAAAAACAATATAAAATCAAAAAAGGACAAAAATAAGTATTTGTATTTAAATGTTATTTTTTGTAAATAAATATTATTCATCAATTTTAGTTATTAAATTAGGTTTAATTCAAGCATTTTCTTAATTAATTTAAAATTTGTAGAATTAGGGTTTGTATTAATTTTTTATCCTTTTTCTTTTCATCATTATTAATAATTAAATATTATTTATTTTTTTTATAAATCAAATTGCATGTAAATAATTAGGTTAATTTAGGTTTAACTTTAATATTTTTTTCTTAATAAATAAAAGCTATAGAATTAGGGTTAATTTAATTTTAATTTCATTTAATCTTTCTCAGTAAAATCATAAATACAAAAAAATCTCAAAAAAATAATTTCTTTTTCTTTTTAATATTAATTAATTCAATAATAATTTTATTTCATTCAAAAGGGTCCAACGCCCTCGTTTCTAACTTTAATTCCAATTCGCGCATTTTTACTTTTATTTCTTATAATATCAATGTAATTCTCCCAAAGCCGTGTAATTTTATAATTTCTCGCACTTTGCTTTATTTCTTTATTTATTTTCTGTCAAATCGGGTCCTGGAAATTTTGGCGATGTGGACTCGCGCCTTTGTAATAGTTTAGGAACTTTTAATTTCTCGCAATTTTTAACTGTTAATAATGGCATGCAAGAATGAATGATTAAATAAAAACAAACGCATAGATCACTTTGACATGAACAAGATAAATGCAAATGAACATGACACACAAAATCACACACCACCCCTAGGGTACGCTTCACTGTTGCCTTGCCTCGAAAGGTGATCGTCGAGTAGAGGATGTCTTAGTAAGTCCTCATGATCCGGGAACCTGGCATGAGGGTAGCTTCTAAGGTGTCTTCCCATTGCTCTGGTGATCACCATGTTCCGAACTTCGAATTGACCCGAACACCTCCAACGGTGGTGCTACCTACCTCTCAATGGTGGGATGGCACTACTTTAAAGGACATTTACACAGACGAATTCCTTAGGGTAGGTAGACGACTCTAGATACTTGCTCTAAATTTCAAAACAAATCAAAAATACTTTTCACACCGACACCTTTTCAAAAAGCTTTCGAAAGCAATTTTTCAAACACTCTTGAGGACCGATACAAGAGTCGAACTGGAATTTTCAAAGAAACTTTTTTAAGACCCACAGTTGAAAAGCAAACAAACCATTTTTGAAAACACAAGTGAGCAAGTATCTAAGAGCCCATGGATAACCATGGATAGAAAGGGTGCTAACACCTTCCCTTTCTATAATCTACCTCCCGAACCGAGAGCAATCTCTATAAGGAATTTTTCTGTGCTTTTGTCCTTTCCATTTGGAGAAAATAAAAGACGGTGGCGACTCTTGCTTCCGCGACATTTCGCGAACCAGCGTTAAACAGTCAGTTCCAGATCCACCGATCACACGTGTGTTTTTGGTCTGGCAACATTGTGTATATGTATTAGAAGCCATTAGGTCAACAAAAACAGATTCAATCTTGAACAATCATGGAGAAAATATTTGATTTGTTTTTGTATTATTTCTTTCCAAAACAAGCCAAATCATGCCATTCTTATTCCAATCATCCCTTGCACGATTTGATCTATGTTTGACAGCATATATTATCTTCATTCAATGCTAAAATCATCCCAAAAGCAACTTATATAACTTATTTTGATTTTATTTGAATTTTAAATGAATAAAACCATAATAAAATAAATAAATAAGTTAGTGAGGCATGGAGTGGTTCATGGGTCGTGGACCATGTTAGGAACAAGCTCCAAACTTAAAAAGATAGGCCCATGTGGAGAAAATTCCATTTTGGGCATTGTTCACTTTGTGCAAATTTCCAAAAATGGCCAACTTTGACAATGCATATCTTCCTCAATTTTGATCCTAGGAGGGTGTTCTTGGACTTTTTGGAAAGCTTAGGATGTCCCCTAAACAACCATTTTGGTTTTTATCTTAATTGGATCTTCCATGTTCATGTAAGGAGCTTTGACCCAAAAGGTGTTTTTGTGGACTTTTTGAAATGACCTATAATGTCTTAATTTATATATTTTCATGAGTGAATTTTTTGAACTTCAGGGCTGAAGTTACGTTGCAGGGAATTGCATCCTCTTCAAAATGAGCCTTGGATGGGAAATTTCTGATAAAGTATGAGAAAGTTATGTCTGGTCAAAGTTTGGTTGACTTTTCCTACAAAAACCCTAATTTAGCAACTTTTGAGTTTTGATGAATTAGGAGCATTCCTTGAGGAATCATTATCAACCCTTGATCAAATGATGGATGTTACTCCAAAATGTTGACGTTGACCAAAAATCTTGAAGTTTCACTGTATGTGGCCCACAGTAGACTTTTGACCTAGTACAGTTGATTTTGAGGCATTTGAGCAATTGATTGAGCAAACTTGTAGTGCAAGGCATGAAACTTGGCATGGGTGATATTGAGAACATATTAGGGTAATGGAAATCATTTGGGATCTTTGGAACTCAAACATCTTGATGAGGAGTGAAACCCTAATTTGAGGCTCATTGTCTTAGGAGGAGGATTTGTCTGGTCAATCCTTAGGTATCCTTGGGAAAGTTGAGGACCTCTAGGAGCATGTTTTGTGTAAAATGAGAGAGAAAATTTTGGGGTACAACAGCTTCCCCTGTTCAATCTTCTTAAACCCGAGGATGTAGATTGGTTGGTCTGCCTTTCGTGATCTCAAGGTGGAAGATGATTGAACACTAGAGTGCCCAGAAATTTGCACTCACATGAAGTAATACTGATTTGTGGTATCGAGAATAGGCTTATAGATGCCATTTGGAAGGAGACGGAGAATCTTCGGAGACGGGCTTAAAGATGCCACCCAGAAAAGATATCGGTTTCATAAGAGATTCCTTTGCGATAATTCCTATATGTGCCGTTAAGGAAGACTTCGCTGGGGAATGTTGATTTATGTCTTGGGAAATAGAGTATAGGAGCTTTGGTTGTCCCTTACTCTACTAGGGTATTAACTCCTCATTGAGGAGGTGGAAGTAAACTGCATATCTGGTTAGGGTCCAGGCTGCATAACGACTTACTAGGGAAATGTGAAATCGACCGTGTCTGGTTGGGTCCAGGTCTTACAGTGTTATAAATTGTTGTCTGGAGATAAGAGAGAAAGAAACTGGATAGTAGGGTTGCTTCAAGATGAAATCCTGGATGGTAGGGCTTATGGAAAGGAACTTGGGTCGTAGGGTTACTTCAAGATAAAAGCCTGGATGATAGGGATTATGGGAAGGAACCTAGGTCGTAGGGTTTCTTCATGGGGAAAGCCTTGGTAGTAGGGCTTATGGGAAGGAACCTGGATAGTAGGTTTACTTCAAGATGAAATCCTGGATGGTAGGTCTTATGGGAAGGAACCTGGGTCGTAGGATTACTTCAAGATGAAATCCTGGATGGTAGGGCTTATGGGAAGGAACCCGAGTAAGGTTGCTTCGTGAGGAGTTTGGGTAAAACTGCATCTGAACCGAGAAGGAACCTGAGTAAGGTGGTTTGTGAGGAGTTTGAGTAAAACTGCATCTGAACCGAGAAGGAACCTGAGTAAGGTGGCTTCGTGAGGAGTCTGGGTAAAACTGCATCAGAATTGAGAAGGAACCTAGGTAAGGTTACTTCGTGATGAGTTTGGGTAAAACTGCATCTGAACGGAGAAGGAACCTGGGTAAGGTTGCTTCGTGAGGAGTTTGGGTAAAAATGCATCTGAACCGAGAAGGAACCTGGGTAAGGTGGCTTCATGAGGAGTTTGGGTAAAACTGCATCGGAACTGATAAGGAACCTAGGTAAGGTTGCTTCGTGATGAGTTTGGGTAAAACTGCATCTGAACAGAGAAGGAACCTGGGTAAGGTTGCTTCGTGAGGAGTTTGGGTAAAACTGCATCTGAACCGAGAAGGAACCTGGGTAAGGTGGCTTTATGAGGAGTTTGGGTAAAACTGCATCGGAACCGAGAAGGAACCTAGGTAAGGTTGCTTCGTGATGAGTTTGGGTAAAACATCATCTGAACGGAGAAGGTACCCGGGTAAGGTTGCTTCGTGAGGAGTTTGGGTAAAACTGCATCGGGAAATTTTAAGGAGGAACATGGGTAAGGTTGCTTCAGGATAAATTCGTGTAAAACTTCAGAAGGAACCTGGGTAAGGTTACTTCGGGCTAAGTCTATGTAAAACTTCGGGAGAAACCTGGGTAAGGTTATTTCGGTATAAGTCCATGTAAAACTTTAGAAGGAACCGAAGTAATGTTACTTCGGGCTAAATTCGTATAAAACTTCAGAAGGGACCTGGGTAAAGTTACTTCGGGCTAAGCTCGTGTAAAACTTCAGAAGGAACTTGGGTAAGGTTACTTCGGGCTAAATCCGTGTAAAACTTTATTTGAAATGTATGAGAAGGAGCCCGTGTGAGATTTTTCAAGATAAGCCCGTGTGAAGCTGCATTTAGGAGAGACCCATGTAAAGCTGCATTTGGCCGCGCATATAATTACTCTATTCAGTTTCAGGAGCTAATCCTGGACCTGTTGGAAATTGTTGATGATAACCATGCTTCCTAAAAATGTACAGGGTTAATTATATGCGATGCATGGAATGTATTGTGTGGTGATGTTCTCAAAATAAATGAGATTATGCTGTATGCGATATGTATGTGCATGTCATGATGTATGAACATGAAATGCTATTGTGACACGTCCGAGTCTGGGAAAATAAATCCCTGACTGCTATTGGAGAGTACTGGAAATTGCATTCCTGACCGTTGTAGAAAAAGTGGTTCTTCTACTTCCGCTGGGGATGGTGAACGAAGATGACTATGCTGGAGATTTGCTCCTTGTTTGTGAATAGTCTGCTAGGGAGAGACTATGTTGCAGAATAACTCTGCGAGGGAATAACTTTGTTGGAGGATGAAATTTCGTAGCTGAAGGGATAAACTCTATCGGGGATTGAGTTTCTGTATTCAGAGAAATAAACTTTGTTCGGGAGAAAACTTTATGACCCGTTTGCAATTATGAAATTCGACTGGGGAATATAGATGTCAGTTTTCTGAAGGGACCCGGCTGGGGAGAGTAACTCCTGTTTGGGGAAGCCGATGTCAAAGCTTTAGTTGCCTCTACTCTGTGGGGAGTGTAGATGTCACTGGGACGCATGCTGAGGATATGGCAATGACTTGGCACCATGACTATTCTGCTCTTGTACTTGCTGGAGAAAGTACCTGCAGAGGCTTTGTGAATAGCTTGAGTATTATCCCAACTCATGAGGTGCTTGGTAAGTGCCAATTAGAATGATAAGTCTTCGGGACATAGTCATACGCTTTAATCCTTAACTTTTTCCTGGATTGTCTTTTCAGATTTTCAGTCCACCGGGATACCCTTTTTTGCTCAAGCCGCCTTTTCAGGTTTTCGACTTGCCGGGTGTACATTTTTTTTTGTTTTTATCCCTAATTTTTTCCTGAACCCTTTTGGTTCGCCAGGATGCCCTTATTTTTCCTAGGCCAGTCGACCTAGCAGGTCTTTTTCATGCGTGGTCTTTTCTGACTATGTCCATGTTCTCAGGATGTAGGGAGTTGTCACTGTCCATAGTATTGTGTTGTAGTACTGTCAAGATGCTTGTTTGATCGTACATGATTTGTTGCTGGAATTCATGTCCAATGCCCCAAGTGATTCAGATGGAGATCTGCCCCTGGCTATTTGGCACTTTTGGAGAGACTGCCCCAAGTGTGTTAGACATTATGCCATGCCTCTTGCTTATGGAAGACCTGTTATTGGAAGTGCCTTTACCGCTGAGGTGACTCTGTTCATTGAGAATATCTTTGTTCACTGAATATCCGTCGTGCGAATTTCTCTGCTGTTGAAAAAATAGTCATATGCAAACAATGGCATTTTAAGAATGCAAAGTTATGTCTGTCTTGAAGTTTGAAAATTCATTTTTTTAGTAAAACAAACAAATTTTGTAAAAGTGTGATGTCAACTCAGGATTTATAGCAAGTCCTACAGGAGTCAGGATACCATTTGTAATAGTATGCTCTCGAACTAACCCATGCTTCAGCTAGGGCTTTTAAGGGTTATAACGTGGCCTGAGTCACGGTTTAAGAAACCAAAGATAAAGGCTCAAAATTTATTTGTACCCACCCATTGTTCGTGATGTCCTTCAGTCCTATGCTCAGTTAATTGCGCATCTAGAATCCCAGTTGAGTCCTGGAGTATTGTCCTTGATGTTCCCGTGATGGTTTGGATACTAACAGTTTATTTTGAATAGGCAGTCATCCTTTTTGTCGAGGATTTGTAGGACCTCTCTCTTTTTGATTTTACTATCCCTGTCTTTTTCCTAAACTGTTTCTTTTGTGATTACAGTCAGCGGGATGCCCCAGTTTTTCCTTAAGTCTCCTTCATAGTTTTTGACTTAATGGGCTTTTATTTCGAGAGATAATGACTGTCTGTCTTGACGATTATACGGAACCATCATTGCCTTTTGTTTTGGAATGACGTCTTCGATGCCATTCATTGTGTACGAAGCGGCAGATTGCGGCTGAATGCGCACCTGAATTAACTGAGAAAACTACCCTGCCCCAGGTTGTGATTAAGGGTTTTAATTTGTGTGAAAGAAAAACTCCTACTTCTTTGGCTCAAAGGGGTTGACTAGGGATTATCTTCCTTATAACTCCACTGTTTGGGATTTGAAACAACGCCTGTACATCGTTAGTGTGGTCTGTTCAAAAGCATACTGTAGAGATTGTGGTATGGTTTTCGTCATCCTCCCTCTAAGGCTTAGAGGTTTTAATCGAGAGTTGAATATCACGAAAAGGCCGTATAAAGCAATTTAAGCATAGTGAAAATAGATTAATTTAAGACAAACATTTTTAATGCATTAATGAAATAATAAAGTTTTGACATGACAATAATTGTTCGAATAAGAAAAGAAAATAGAATTTGAGAATTAAATGAACAAAAATTCTTTTAATCCTAGCCATGTTTTGGCAAGGGAGCAGTGATAACGTTGGGAGTATCAAGAGGGTCGAATTCAATCTCCTTGGCATCAATCATATTCTGAATCTTGTATTTCAGCGCCCAACAATCGTTAGTATCGTACCCCGGGCTGTCAGAATGATAAGCACACCTTGCATCCTGATTGTAGTTAGGAGAGGAAGTCTTAGGGTTCGGATGAGGGTTTATCACCATAATCAGATTCATCTTCAACATGTGTTGCAATGCTTATGAAAATGGCATGTTGATTTGGGTGAACTTCCTTTGAGGTCTTTCCACCCTTGGATGATTGTTTCGTTGTTGTGGTCATTGTATGCGTGCCAAATTAGAGATCAGCACTGCACCCAAAGATTGGTGGTAGTCTGCCTTACTACGCCCCTTCTGGCCGTGCACAGCACTGGCTTCCCTCTTGCCACCAAATGACTTCTTCTCTGTAATCGAAGAGGTGTCTTTCTAGATCTTGCCACTCCGGATCCCAGCTTCTACCCTTTCCCCAGTTAATATTAGCTCGGTGAAACCAGCTGAGGACCTGCCAATCAAGTGATTGAAGAACGGACTAGACAGCGTCCCAAGAAACATGTCAACCAACTCCCTATCCGACAAAGGGGGTTGGACTCTCCCTTCCAGATCTCTCCACTTTTGTGTATAGTCCTTGAAACCTTCGCTTGCACCCATGGACATACTCTGGAGTTGAGTACGGGTAGGGGCAAAGTCAGTGTTATATTGATACTGCTTGTAAAAAGAAGCATCCAGATCTTCCCAGTTACAGACATTTGTTCCCTCTAATTGATAGAACCAATCAAGTTGAGTCTCGAACATGTTGTCCTAAAAGAAATGGACCCATAAGTTCCATTCAGCAGTGTGAGGCTGAATCTTCCTCACATAGGAAAGGAGATAAAGCTTGGGACAAGACACCCCATCATACTTCACAAATACCAGAGCTTTGAACTTCTGTGGGATGACTACTCCAGATATAAAACCCAGCTCTTCGAAATCCAGCCCTGGTATTCTTTGGATCTCCATCGCGCTCAGACGATCCTCTAACTATTTGTACCTATCCTCAGCTGGGGGATACTGTTTATCATTGTAGTCAGATTCATTCTCAAAAACTCTCGGACTAGGGTCTTCCTCCCTTGTTTCGCCCTCTTGGTTATCCCCTTCTTTGGATGAAGAGGTCAGATCAACTGTTTTCTTTAATGGTCCCCTAAATCTTCTGCCCAGATTTAGGACACTGACGGTCTTCTTCTTCTTCTTCTTTTTCTCCTTTAGAATAAGGGCCTTCAGGTCTTCCTGCCCCTTAGCTAAGGCTATGAACATTTGCTGAAATTGGGCATTTTGTGCCTGTAGATCCTTTGATGCTTTATTCATAAGACATTACTGTTGAAATAAACAGCGAAGAAGATGAGAAACCTGTTATGGTACCTGTTATGCAATGATGTGTATGATATATATATGCAATGTTTTCAAGGATCTCACGGGGTAAACAAGAAATGTTAGAAGTTGAAATTTTGCAGCTTTGATTGAAGAATTTTGTATCATTGAGACTCCTTCTACAAGAGTCAAGCTCACCATATCAAGTGGGTCATATCCCCTGACTCAAGTTATCGTGTTTTGATCTTTTGACGACATTGGCTAGAGGAAAATAAATCCCCTTGCCCCTTGCTAAACATCTTCTTTATCATAACCTGCATCATAGGCCCTTGAGATCCTTGAAATGGTTAAGGAAATGATATGCTATGATGCTATGATGTGTATGTTATGCATCAAGCAAAAAGGCAGGGTAAGAAACCAATTCATTGGATTTATACAAACAAGGTCCTGCAAGGAATACCAACAAAGCCCTGCAATGAGTTCAAATTGTTAGGCAAAGAAAGCAAACAAGTCACATAAGAAGCCTTAGGTTTAAGGCCTAAATGAGTTTTAAGGTCATACCCTCTTGAAGCTGGATTGGTTCAACCTGTCCTATAAATAGTAACCGGGTTCTAAGGGATCTCAATATCACTGATCTTTCCCTCAAGCTTCGTTCGATAGGCGATTGACTCGCAACCAAACAAAACTCAAGAGTCAAACCTCAATGAGTGTAGAATCGAGTATCTGTTGACCTTAGGAATACACCAAATCCGGCCATCTCGCTACTTCTTACTGGCCAAGTTGTGCAATTAAAGGTTCTAAGGTCAATTGATGCTTTATGACACCACTCAGCGGCCATGTATTCTCCTTGATTGACTCAGGGCTACCGATACCAACCAAGTGTCGCATCAACATAGCTACTGCGTTAAACGTGTCAGTATACCCCGCACAGTTCCCTCACAATTTATTGTTGCTTAACTAAAAGGAATTCCCCGATCCGGGTTTAGGATCCAAACAACCCAAACAGATACCCTCAAAAGTAAATCAGTCAGGACAAGCAAGAGAAGCAATTAAAATGAGCTAGGTCCTAAGGTATACCCCACTTTATTTATTATTCCCCAGCAGAGTCACCAGTTCTGTGATACAGTGGCAAAATCGACTGTTTAATACTGGTTTACGTTTTTTGCTCTCAAATGTTGTGGTAAGCAAGAGTCACCATCGACTTTTATTTCATCCATCAAAGGAAAAGGAAAAAGAACAGAAAAAACCTTTTTTGAGATGTTTCTGAGTACAGTGGGTAGATTATACAAAGGGAAGGTGTTAGCACCCTTTCTATCTGTGGTTTTCCACGGGCTTTTAGGTACTTGCTCATTTAGAAATTTCTTGTGTGTGTTTTGAAAAGTTTTTGTTTAACTTCGTGATAACCCTTGTATCTATCCTCAAGAGCGCGACAAAGTTGTTTTTGAAAACTATTTTGAAAGTGTTTGTTTAAAAGAGTTTTATTGTTTTGAGCAAGTACTTAAGATTTTCTACCTACTCGAAAAAGGATGTTTGTTTTCTCGTTTCCTTTAGAAAGCGTTATCCTACTATTAAGGAGTAGGTAGCCCTATCGTTGGAATTTTAAGGGATTACCGAAAGGGACGAAATGGTCATTCAAGGCAACATGTAAGGATACCTTATCATTTCGAAGGGACTATCATCATAAGATCATTTCTCGTAGGCAACTCGAGGGACAGTAAGGGACTATAATCTCTATGACGACTTTGAATTGCGGGTCTTTGCTAAGATATCCCTACGTTCAAGGGACATGACCATTTTTTCCGAGGCAACCAAGTGAGGTATACCCTAAGGGTGCAAGTGTGCAGCAGTGTTTGTTTTCAGATATTTATCTTGTAATTAAATGATCTATTTAATTGATTAAGCATACAAGTCTAGGTTGCTAACAATTATATACAAGCATGTAAAATAAAAGCGAGAAAATAACAGAGTCCTACGCTATTACAAGGCTTTTGGGCAGATACATAAATATTTGACTGAACGTAAAGTGCAGAAATTAAAACCCTAATTAATCTATTACAAACCGAGCACAGTTACATCAATATTGAAAAAATTTCGTACAGAAAGAATAATTCAGCGCGAGAATAAAGCTTGGAAAAAAAGATTCAAAACCTTAAAAAAACTAATTTGATCATTGAAAATATTTTTGGATTTTTTGTGAAAAAGATTTGAATTTAATCTAATTTTTTCTAATTAATTTTAATTAATGAAAAATAAATTAAAGTTGATGAAATTAATTTATTTACAAAAATTAATTTATTATAAAAAAAACTAAATTCTATTTTTGTGATTTTCATTTTATGATTTTATGAGAAAAATAATTAATAAAAATAATTAAACTAATTGCAGCAAAATAAAATAATAGAATCAAAAGATAAAAAAGAATAAGCCTGAGGGGGTGCGGGTCCAAATGGAGGTGATGTGGCTGAATTTCTGCCAAGGCCCAGTCTGGTTGGCCCAATACAGCGCTGGATCTGGTGTATTGTGCCTGGAGCGTCCATCATGCGCCTGCATGCTTGAGGAGTTGGATTTGGTTGCAGCTTGATCCAATGATGTTGACTTAGAGGCCGTATGGTGTGCGCACATATGGTGAAAGCATGGGATCTGTAGTGAAATATTAAGAAAAATATTATGTAGGAGGCAGGGATCGAACCCCTGACCTCCTACACACGCGCGTCCTGAAACCCTTACTGCTTGCCACTGGGCCAACTGGCCTTTTGATAATAATAATGAATAACATGTAATATATTCAACAATGAGTCAGTGTTATAAAAACGCGCGAGATTCAAACTATGCAACCACGCCTTGATACACCTTCATCTTCTTCAAGGAAATTGTCATTTTAGGTAAGGACCTTTACCTACGGACACCAGCTGTAACTATAACCCTACAAATCTCAAAAATCAATACTAGGCAAGATAAATCAAATCCAAACACGCAGATCAACTTGTTTTGATCTCGTGAGTCTGATGGTATCCATCTTTTGCCCTGATTTTAGCTGTATCAAAAATCCCTAAAACGAAGCTCTAAATCCTAACAATGACATTCCATCAAACAGGCATCAAAACACATAATTAATCATGCAAACATGTTCTGAATGATGATACAAACATGAATGTATACTTAGAAATCATTCATAATGCGTAAATTTGCAAAAGCAAATTCAAAAACTGGGATGCTGTAGGGCGATAGTTCTTGGAGCTTTTATGCGTGCAAACGATGTTGGTAGCTTCAGGAGGTTCCCAGGAGTGGATTGGTGGCCTTGAATCACCTAGAATCGCCCTCTAAATTAGAATTCGAACCACACTTTTTTTGTCAAAAATTGGAGTTTTTTTTGGACTTATGGAAGCATCCTTTTCGTGTGTTTTTGGTCTGGAAAAATTGTGTATATGTATTAGAAGGCATTAGGTCAACAAAAATAGATTCAATCTTGAACAATCATGGAGAAAGGATTAGATTTGTTTTTGCATTATTTGTTTCCAAAACAAGCCAAATCATGCCATTCTTATTCCAATCAGCCCTTGCACGATTTGATCTTTGTTTGACAGCATATATTATCTCCATTCAATGCCAAAATCATCCCAAAAGAAACTTATATGATTTATTTATATTTTATTTGATTTTATTTGAATTTTAAATGAATAAAATCACAATAAATTAAATAAATAAGTTAATGAGGCATGGAGTGGTTCATGGGTCGTGGACCATGTTAGGAACAAGCTCCAAACATAAAAAGATAGGCCCATGTTGAGAAAATACCATTTTGGGCCTTGTTGACTTTGTGCAAATTTCCAAAAATGGCCAACTTTGACAATGCATATCTTCCTCAATTTGATCCTAGGAGGGTGTTCTTGGACTTTTTGGAAAGCTTAGGATGTCCCCTAAACAACCTTTTAGTTTCATCTTAATTTGATCTTACATGTTCATGTAAGGAGCTTTGAACCAAAAGGTGTTTTTGTTGACTTTTTGAAATGACCTATAATGTCTGAATTCATATCTTTTCATGAGTACATTTTTTGAACTTGAGGGCTGAAGATGAGTTGTAGGGAATTCCATCCTCTTCAAAATGAGCCTTGTATGGGAAATTTATGATAAAGTATGATAAAGTTATGCCTGGTCAATGTTTGGTTGACTTTTCCTATAGAAACCCTAATTTAGCAACTTTTGAGTTTTGATGAAATAGGAGAATTCCTTGAGGAATCATGATCAACCCTTGATCAAATGATGGATGTTATCCAAAATTTCGATGTTGGTTAAAAGTCTTGAAGTTTGACTGTTTGTGGGCCTTAATTGACTTTTGACCTAATACAGTTGATTTTCAGGCATCTGACCAATTGACTGAGCAAACTTGTAGTGCAAGGCATGAAACTTGGCATGAGTGATATTGAGAACATATTAGGGAATTGGAAATAATTTTGGATCCTTGGAACTCAAAAATATTGATGAGGAGTGAAACCCTAATTTGAGGCTCATTGTCTTAGGAGGAGGATTTGTCTGGTCGATCCTTAGGTATCCTTGGGCAAGTTGAGGACCTCTAGGAGCATGTTTTGAGTAAAATGAGAGAAAAAATTATGGGGTACAAAAATTCTATTTTCCATTATTCTTTTTAACGAGTATAACATTTGACAGCCAGGTTGAATATCGGGCTTCAGAAATAAAATTTGCCTCTAGGAGGTCTTTTACAGCTTTTTCAGCAGCCTCTGTTTTATCGGGGGACTGCCTACGCCTACGTTGTACTACTGCCCTAGAGGTTGGATCAATGGCGAGTTGATGACAGGCGACCTAGGGGTCGAGACCGGGAATCTCCGCAGCGCTCCACGCGAACAGGTATGCATTCTCCCTTAAGCAAGCCTTAATCTTCTTCCTTGCCAGGTCAGGGAGTTTGATGCCGATCTTGACCCTTTTGTTTGGGTCTTCACCAAGAGAGACGAGCTTGAAGTCCCCATATGGAATTGGTCGGAGGATCCCCTCCTCGCTATTGGGTGCTTCGTCTTGGTCGAAGCGGGTGTCCAATGAGATGGAGTCGACCTTTGGAGGAGCCCTCTGTACTTCTGCAGGTTGTGGCTCTGGTTGTACTGTTGCAGTTCTCTTGGCGGGCCGTGCCCCAGTGTAAATTATGCTTTGTCCCTTGGCCGCCACATTGAAGCATGTTCAGGCAGCTGCTAGGTCGCCATGGATAGTGGCGATGCGTTCCCTTTTTGGGTAGAACTTCATCTTCAGATGGACGGTGGAGGGTACCGCGGTCAACTCTGCTAGTGTCGGTCACCCTAGGATGTAGTTGTAGAGAGATGGGCAGTCGATGAACAGGAAGTGAACCTTCACTTTCCTGGTGGCGGTATCCTCGCCGAAGGTGACCATGAGCTCCACGTACACCCATGGCTTAGAGGTCGAGCCGTTAAAGCCCTGCAAATCAAACCCCACATATGGTGAAAGGTGAGAGTCGTCGAGCTGCAAGGTTCTAAAGAGCCGGGTGTACATCACGTCGACAGAACTTCCCTCGTCGACCAAGACGCGATTAACATCTAAGTTAGCCATTCTTTCCATGATAAGAAGAGGGATGGATGAATTGGGGGCCCCTCTGGGAAACTCATCGGGGTAAAAGGTAATTGGCTCTCGTCAGATGGTCGGCCACCCTCCTTTATCTCCCTTGTTTCGTGGGCATCTCGACGGGGGGCGTCGTCACACCGGTATTGTCTGAGTCTTCCCCCTTTTATGAGGGTCTTAATAGCATCATTGAGATGGACACAATCTTCAGTTAAGTGTCCATGGCTGTGATGATATTGGCAGTATTTTCCCTGATCTGCCCCGGGCTTAGCAGGATTGGGGCGAGGACGCTTGACACCGAGGTATCTCTTCATATGATCGGTGCAGGGGCCCCGGATGGCCTCCGGGTTAAACCAATCAATAAATTCCCTCAGGGTCTCGTTATGTCTCTGGACGATAGCCTTGGGGATGCTTCGGTCTTCGGGTGTCGATGTGAAGCAGTAAATGAACTGATGAATTGGTTCTTTAAATTTCGCCAGGAGGTGATTGACCCCGGAGCGAGAATCTTGTACTAATCCATCGCATCTTTCCTCAAAGTTGTGGGGAAAAACCGACATTCGATTGGTCCCCGAAATTGTGATAATGTAGCATTGCCTCGAACCCGTCTATGTGGTTGATCAGGTCGGCAATGCCATCGTAATCCTTTAGATGGGGAGGCTTCTCCATGCCTGGTGGGATGGGTGCTTCCATGATGGCTTGTGACAAGGGATCGGGGGAGTTGTCTTTGTCACTCCTATCTAGCGAGCGAGAAGGAGATCTGTTGTAGTGGTGGTTATGGCGGCCCTGGTTGCGTGGAGCATTCCTTGGGCGGTATGGCCGTTTGTTATTTCCCCTGCTTCTGTCCCCATGGGGTCTTTGATCTTGACGTGAGGGGATGTGATCGCGTCTCCCCGTGTCGACGGGCTGGTCCCTCTATAATGAGGGACGTCATCTGATTGGTCGGGGAAAGGGACTTTGAGAGGTGTCCCGCCTACGTCTCTGCGGGGGAGATTGGGGATGTTCCTCTACTTGGAGAGGATGGGGAGACTGGGGCCTCTTATGTCTCTTGGGGGCTCTCCGAGAATCTTCGAGCGCCCTTAACCTCTGTCCTTGAGAGAAGATCAGATAATTTACCTGGTTTATCACCGCGAACAGTGCCCTGGTCGTGGCGTCTGCTCCGGCGGGAACGGGAACCTTCAAGAACTGGTTAGGTTGGTGGTTATGAGGAGGTGGCCAATTTTCTACCCGTCTTTGAGATAGTGATGATGACGATGCAGTTGCTCCATCTCTATATTCCGAAGGACCGAGCATATTAATGGTGGGGTCCGTGTTATGGTCCGCAGTACCAGGATTGTCGATGCCAGGATTATTATCGGCGATGTTGTTGTTGACGTCGAGGATGCGGATGTTCATTTTGTTTTTTTGCTTTTTGATCAACAATGATAGTTGGAAGAGTGATTTAGCTTTAGTCTTGAGTAAATAGAAGACGGGGAAGCAAGTTTTCCACAGACGGCGCCACTGATCGTATTGGATTAGAATGAACCATCACTGTTGGCTCAAGAAGAAGTTGAGTGAGGTAGGGGGAGGAGGGTACCTACAAGACACTCTGATGCCAAAGTAAGTTGCGGAATGCGCAAGAAAGTGTGAGAGTTAGAAAGTGTTGAACACCTGACCCTCTCGAAAGAGAGGGTATTTATAGCCCTAGCGCTGGGCCAAGGTCTCTTCATTGAGCTGGTCAAGCAGGCCCAACGTAGAGACCGCCAGGTCCTACATGAGTAGTGGGAACCCGCATGTAGTCCCCTACCTGGATGACGTCCTCCGCAAGGTCAAGAGGATATGGATGCGATCTTTCTGGGGCCACGAAGACTCCGTGATATCCAGAGACATTGGTAATCAGCCCTACGAGCATGATGGACGGGGAGGAGTCTCTTCTCATTGTGGGTGATCCCTTCCATACGAGAGGTCGAGTGAGGGGATCAGCCTTGGTCGACGAGCTAGTCGGGGTGTCCTCGAAGGTGACCATCCTTGGTCTACTCGGGGTGTTGTCCTCGTGTGGCCAGGTTGTAGTTGTCCGTCGTATTCGAGGACATAACTGGTCAGTGGTTCCAGTTGACACTTAGATTAGGCCACATTGGGAGTTGGGCTAAGGGCAGGCCTAGTCTAGAACATTTTCTTTCTTGGTCTTCAAGCCTATATATAGAAATTAACATAATGTATCCATTGAGGGGTACTCTTGGAATTTCCAGAAACATTGGCATCTTGAACAGTAACGTGGGGGACAGGATCGTGTGACGTGTTCGTCCTTTCATGGTATTGGAATGAAGCATTGATTTTACATGTACTATTTGTACCATGTTAATGTTATCTTCTTTCCTTATGCACTTCAGAGGCTTCTGCACTTGGTCTTAAGACCTTCTGTCTTTTAGAGTCTTCAGCACTTGGTTTTAAGAACTTCATAAATAGAAACACAAGCTTTCAACATCTGGAATTCAGTAGAAACTTTGTCTCCAGATCTTCTAACTTTGTTTATTGAATCATGTTGTCTTTAGAAACGTGAGTCTTCAGCATCTGGATGTAAGTAATAACTTTTGTCTTCAGATTTTCTGACTGATTTCCTTAGGACATGTTGTCTTTAGAAGCTTGAGTCTTCAGCATCTGGACATAAGTAACAACTTCTGTCTTCAGATCTTCAGACTGGTTTCCTTAGGACATGTTGTCTTTAGAAGCTTGAGTCTTCAGAATCTGGACATAAGTAACAACTTTTGACTTCAGATCTTTTGACTGGTTTCTTCAGACAAATATCAGAGTTTACACTTTAGAGTCTTGTGGAGTGTTCTGCTATTATTCAACAGAACTTATGTAGCATAGAAGCAGAATCATATCTCTTCTAATGTCTTGGCCATGCCATCCATCAGAAGCAGAACATGTTTTTTAAGTACTCAACAATAACAAACATTAGTATAACAAAATTGTTCATATAATCATACTCATTTGTTATCATCAAAACTCAGAGCTAATATTGCAGAAACAAATCTTGTTCTTACAGATAGTATTAAGGGGGATTCTTCTCTTTTTACTTTGTATTGGTTACCTGTTTTCAGGATTGTTTGAAACAAGTGTGTGAATTGAAGAGGATTGTTCTTCTTGCACTTGGTGTTTAGATCTGAAAGATTTTAAGAGACTTTGATCTCCCTATAGGTTAGATAGTAAGCATCACACTGGGTGTGGATAGGCTGTAAAATAATTGTAACTATAGTGAAATCTCTTTCATGTTAAAAGGGGACTGAAGTACTCTCGGAATGTGAGGAGAACCAGGATATATTTGGTGTTATTTATTTATCTGCATTTATCGCTTTCATATTCATACAAAAACTAGAAAAATAAGAACATCATCGCATAAAAGAATAAAAATCTGCAATCCAGTTTATTCAGCCCCGTCTTAGGCGTACTCAAAAACCAACAATTGGTATCACAACATGTTATAGAAAACTTGATCCTAAAGATCCAGAATGGCTTCCGCAAATGGAAATCCAGTTTTTAGAGATGGTGGTAGTAATAAAAAGCCTTCATTGTTTTATGGTGAGTACTTTGATTTTTGGAAAATTCGCATGAAGGCTCAATTAGAAGCATAAGGAGAAGAAATATGGGATGCTGCCAAAAATGGTCCATTCGTTCCTACAAGTGTTGTAGACGGTGTTGGAACATCAAAGCCTAAAGGTTCATGGGATGAAGATGATAAGAAAAAGGTCCTCTATGACAAAAATGTAATCAATATTCTACAAAGTGCACTTAGTATGGATGATTTCTTTCACATTTCAACATGTACATCAACAAATAAAATTTGGGATACTTTGGTTAAAACTCATGAAGGAGCCGCTGAAGTTAAGAGGTCAAGATTGAATACTTTAAGCCAAGAGTATGAACTTTTCTGAATGCAGCCCCGGGAGACATTTCTCGACTTGCAAAAGAGATTCGTTCAACTGACGAACCATTTGATAGCACTCAGTAAAGCTTTTACTAACAATGAATTAAATCTTAAAGTGCTTAGATTATTGTCCAGGGAATGGCAACCAAAAGTGACGACTATATTGGAAAAGAAAAGACTTTCAAAAATGACATCCATTGAATTTTTTGGCAAACTTCAAGAACATGAAATCGAACTTGGAAAGCTAGAATAACATGAGATTCAAGATGAGGATTCCAAAGGCGTTGCATTGAAAGTTAACTCAAGGGAAGAAATTGACGAAGATGATTCAGAGGAATTCATGCATCTTGTAAAATGGCTCGGTGAGTTTTTCGCCAATAATGATAAATCTTTCAACTTTGTAAAAAGCGAGAAACTTTTCAAAAAGAAAGAAGGTTCTTCGTCACTACACAATGTCAAATGCTATGAATGTGGAAAAGGGGGAAACACAAAGATGAAGTGCCCAAATCTGTCCAAGAAAAATGCTTACAAAGGAAGAAAATTCTCAAAATCCAAAAAGGATTACATTGAAGAAATTAATACAAGTTCTTCATCCGATTCGGAAAGCGAAGGATATGAAAATATTACATTTATGGCATTACAACATTCCGATGGTGAGAAGGAAGAAAAGGTTACTAATTTTTATCCTAAGAAAAGAGTTGCTAAAAGAAAACTTATGTTACAAACAACTTTCTTCCTACTTGTTTATATTATGTTATTATTGGTCACACACATAATGCTTGTCATGCAAGAAATTTTAATGTTACTAGTAAGAATTATGTGTGGATCAAGAAAAGAACTAACCATGAAGGACCCAAATAACATTGGGTACCTAGAAAAACTTAACTTGTTTTGTAGGTTTGCTTGAAGACTACTTCAAAATCTTTGATATCTTAATAAGTGGTTGGTTCAAGCATATGATGGGAGGTATAAGCAAATTTTCAAATTTAATACGCCAAGGGATGTGTAACACATGAGGACAACATCACATGAAATATTCTTGTAAGGAAAAGATAAGCACTAACTTTTATATCCAATGGAGAAGTACTTCATGTTGAAGGATTAAGACAAAATCTTCTAAAGGATAAGTCAACTAATATCATGTTATTCTTCTATTTTGATTATGATATTATTTTGTTTCTTTTTCCCTTCCTTTTTGCTAATGACAAAGGGGAGAAGATATATGTATATGCTTTGTCTCTATCTCTTTCAGAAATTGTCAACATACTCTACTGATCAAGGGAAGCATTGATCAAGGGGGAGTTATCATTGATAGGGGGGCATATTGCATTTTCAAGCGATCCAAAGTGTTTCACATAACAAGTGTTTGTCATCATCAAAAAGGGGAAGAATGTAGAGTCATTCTTCATCAAGTTTATGTTTTGATGATTACGAACATCATGATCAAGGCAAAAGACATTATAAAAAATAAGAAGAAAAAGTATCTACTCAAAATGGAGTTTTGGCTTGCATCTTAAGTTACTCCTAAAGAAGACTTTGGTATTTGATCTTCAATATGGTAGAAGACTACAATTCATTATAGTATGTTACTATAATGCTCAAAATATACTCTAAACATTTTACGTAAGTGTCATGATCATTTAATAGTAAAACATTTTATGTCCATCACTTAGAAAATAAGTTTTTATCACTTTCATTCAGTGGTAACCGGTTATAGGGTTACTGTTGTACCCCAAAATTTTCCCTCCCATATTCTTCAAGATTTGCCAAGATCAAGGTTCAAAATCTCTCAAGGGTTGCATAGTCCAATTGCCTCCTAACACAGTCAAAATTAGGGTTTTGGTTCTGACAAAGAATTTGAGGTTTCCAAGGGTCCAATCAAGTCCCACATGCCTACATACATTGTCAATCATCCCTATGCCAAGTTTCAAGACTCACAGCATCAAATGGCACAGTCAAAAACCCTAATTGCTTCACAGTCAACTGTAGGGGCAAAATGGTCATTTGACAGTCAAAAGTCAAAAATTTTGGTCAACATCTTATTTTGAAGCCACAAACATCATTTGATCAATTCTTGATCATGATTCTCAAGGCATGGCTCAAAAAGTCTCAAGATGCAAAAGTTTCTATTTTTGGACAGTTGAAAAAGTCAACTGCAAATTGACCAAGGCATAACTTCCACATGGTTTATCATAAAAATTCCATCCAAAGCTCATTTTGAAGATAATGACATTTCCTACAACTCATCTTCACACTTCAAATCCAAGAAATGCTCTCACAAAAAGTTATCAATCTCAACATTATAGGTCATTTTCAAAAGTCAACAAAAAGGCACTTTAGGTCAAAGACCATAACTTGAGATTGGTAAATCCAAATGACATGGGACCAAAGGAATTGGTTAGAGGACTTCAAGAAATTTCCAAAATGTCCAAGAACATGATCAAAGCTTAAAAATTGAGCAAGATATGCCTTGTGGAAGTTGGGCAATTTTTGGGAATTTTGAAAAGTCAACTTTGCTTCAAATGCCTCAAAATTGCTAATGGGCCTCAATTTCTTCCATGAATCATTACCCAAAAGCTATGCACGACCCATTAAGCTAAAAGGGAGTTATTTTCTTATTTTTAATTAATTAATTGAATTTTTAATCCTATTAATTCATTTAATTAAAATTAAATATGAGAAAAATACTAAATAATGATTTCAAATCTTTTTGGTGCAGCAAATCCTTCCATCATGACCTAAATATTTCGTGCACATCCTAAAAGGAAAGAATCTTCCATGATTTGGCATAATTGGCATGAAAAAGGTTGAAGAAAAGATATGGAAAATCAAAAATTCAAAGTCATAAATGGATGGATTTTGGGCTGGCTTTTTAACCTAATTCCATTCATATACATGTACACAATTGAACCCTAAGGCCTAAGACACGAAGAAGCTGCGCAGAAACCTAAAGAACAAGCTTGCATTTTTTTGACAAAAAGTGAGAAACTGTTTTCATACATAGAGCTGGTTTCAAGGCCTCAAAAGCATTCCAAAAGCTTGCTAACACATCCAGGAAACTATTGCAATCGAAACCAAGTCTCCAGGCTTCAAGGGTTGGTAGAACGATATCATACTTTCTTGAAAATTATCCATTATCGTTTTATGATTAACATGCATTTTTCATGTGTTTTTAATGTGGATTTATACTAACCATGACCTTCTGAAGCTAATGACATAACTCAATTGAGTTATTAAGCCCTGTACAAGAATTCACCATGGACGTTCCCTAGGGTTTCAGAGCTCCAATTTTAGGGGTTTCTGTATATGGTAAAATTAAGCCTTAAAACCAGTACCATTGAGATCAGGACCTCCAAACGAGTGGAATCCACACCTCGCGCCCTTTTTCTTTTTGACTATGCGCTAATCGCTATTATTGCAGGTTTGGGTTAGTGGGGGTTTAAAACCCCCGCTATTTGCTTTTGTTTACAGGCGAAAAGATGAAGGAGATGCTGATGTGTCCAGACACGGTTGGAGTATTCAAATGATGGCGCGTTTTTTGGTTATTCCAGCATAGTATTTGTTTTTCCATTATATCATTCATGTTCCACTATAATATCAAATAAACGCAATGGTTCAGTTGGTAGCTTAGCTGGCTTGCAGGTATTGGGACCTGGGTTCGATTCCCAGGTCCCCTTGTATATTTCATGATTTTTTCTATAACACGCTTATGTGCAGCGCCTCTTCCAAGGTCTATCATGCAACCCTATATCCAAGCCTGCCAAGTGTCCCAGGGCCTCAATCTGATGGCCATCACATGAATTCCACCATGCGCATTAGTCAACCACTCTGCACGCCAATGCTGAAAAGTCAAACAGGGCCTGATTCAATGGGCCTATTTGCTTCAACAAACCTCTCTTTGGGTTCAGACACCCCCAGGGTTTGCTCATTCTTTTAATCCTTTTTTTTCTTTCTTTATTTTTCCTTTTATTCTTTTATTTGTCTTTTTTTTAATTAATTGATTCCTTTAAATTACACAAAAATAATTTTCATAATACAAAAAAAATCAGAAATCATAAAAATAAAAAATATGTTTGGTTTAATATTTAAGTCATTAATATTTTTGTAAATAAATTTTAATAATCAACTTAGGTTAATTTAGGTTAAAATTTTAATGTTTTTCTTAAATAACTAAAAAATGTAGAAATTAGGTTTTAGCATTTTTATTCTTTTTGCTTAATAAATAATTTTCTTATTACCATTATTATTAATTCTTAATTATTTTGTAAATAAATATGTCATTAATTAATTAGAGTAAATTAGGTTAAAACTTAAATATTTTTCTTTAATAATTGAAAACAATTTAGAACTAGGGTTTTATTTAATTTCTAACTTTAATTTTAATTTCCTCATTTCATAAATACCAAAAAACATTAAAAAAAATAACTTCTTTTCTTATTAAATAATTAATTTACTTTCAATTTCAATTTAATTTCTTTAAAGGGTCCAACGCCCTCGCATATTCGACTCTAATTTCTTTTCGCGCGTTTGTCCTTATTTTTATTTTAAATATCATGTAATTGCTCAAAGCCTTGTAATAGTAATTAGGAAATTTATTTATTTTATGCATTTTATTAAAAAATGGGTCTTTGTTAATTTGGCGATGTATAGACCTGCGCCTTGTAATAGCGTAGGACTTTATTTTCCGCACTTTAATTTCCGCACCCTTTAAACTGATAATCACATGAAAGAATGAATGGCCCAAATAAAATCAAAGCGTAGCTCACCCAATGCATGACAAGATAAAACATAATCGAAAATGACACACAATTCACACACCACTCTTAGGGTACGCCTCACTGTTGCCTTGCCCCTTGAAACGTGGTCGTCGAGTATAGGACGTTTTAGTAAGTCCTTATGTCCATGAACATGGCATAAGGGTAGCTTCTAAGGTGTCCTACTGTTGCTCTGGTGACCACACTGTCCCTAAACCCTCGAATTGACCCGAACACCTCCAACGGTGGTGCTACCTACCTCTCAATGGTGGGATGGCACTATCTTAAGGACATTTACACAGCCTAATTCCTTAGGGTAGGTAGATGACTCATAGATACTTGCTCTAATTCAAAACAAATCAAAAACTTCTTTTCACACCGACACTTTTCAAAAAGCTTTCAAAAAACAACTTTTCAAACACTCTTGAGGACTGATACAAGAGTCGATCTGAAACTTTAAACGAAACTTTTTCAAACCCACTCACACTTGAAAAGCAAAAAACCATTTTGAAAACACAAATGAGCAAGTATCTAAGAGCCCATGGATAACCATGGATAGAAAGGGTGCTAACACCTTCCCTTTCTATAAATCTACCTCCCGAACCGAGAAACTATCTCATAAGGAATTTTGTTGTGCTTTTGTCCTTTCCATGTTGGAGAACATAAAAGACGGTGGCGACTCTTGCTTACCGCGACATTTCGCGAACCAGAGTTAAACAGTCAGTTCCAGATCCACCGATCACAGAACTGGCGACTCTTCTGGGGAAATCTTATAAAGTGAGGTGTACCTTAGGACTAAGATCATTTGTGGTTTCAATTGCTTTGACTTGTTTGCTTTATTATTGTAGGACTGTCTTGGGAGTTCTATAGATCCTAACCCGGATCTGGGGATACCTTCTTAGAAAGTAGCAACAAGGCTGTGAGGGAACTGTGCGGGGTATACCGACATGGTTGATGTGGCACTTTGGTGTGTACCGGTAACCCTTGAGTTCAGTCAAGGAGAGTACGGGGCCTCTGCATGGTGTCGTGAAGCATCAACTGACCTTAGGAACCTTAATTGAACCATCTTGGCCTCTTTAGGGTAGTGAGATAACTGACTTTGGTGCAGTCCGAGGTTGGTTGATACTCGATACTACACTCAATTGAGGGTTTTTTTCTTGGAATATTTCGGTCGCCAGTTCAGTGGCTAAATCGAAACGATGAACAATGAAAGCAATCCAGTCATATTGGGACCCTTAGAACCCGGTTACTTCTGATAGGACAGGTTCGAGCCCACCAACTTCAAGAGGGTAATACCCAGACCCCATGCTGGCCTAAACTCTAAGGGCTGTGGTGTGACTTGTGTGCTTTCATACTTGACTACTTACATGTTTGTTATCTGACACTTGAGTTTCTTGCAGGTTTTGTTTATAGTCCTTAATTGGGACTCATAACAGGGTTTACCTACATTACCCCATGCATAGCATAACATCATACCATTGTGTGCATCCCGCATAAGAACTAACCCATTTCAAGGATCTCGAGGGTCTGTGATGCAGGTCATGATAAACCAACAGTCTAGCAAGGGGCAAAGGGGATTTATTTTCCTCTAGCCAAGGGTGTCAGAGGCTATGACCCACTCGATATGGTGAGCCTTTGACCCTTGAAGAAGGACTCTCAACAACATGAAGTTCCTTCAATCAAGTTACCAGTTTCCAGCTCTAACAATTTTCTTGTTTACCCCGCGAGATCCTTGAGAACATTACATGCATATCATACACATCATTGCATTACAGATACCCTTGTTACAGGTCACTGACCATCTGCGCTGTTTATTTCATCAATGGCTTCCCAACAATACAACCATGACCTTCATGCTCAAGAGACTCGGTTCGCGGAAATCCTCCTGAATCTATCCAAGGGGCAGGAAGAGCTGAGAACACTTCTCATGGGGACTTTGGTCAGGAACAGTGCTGAGGATGAACGGCTGAAACATCTGCAAGCTGAGGTGGATGCAATGAGAGCCCAGATCCTGGGGCAGGTGACTATCATTCAAGGCTTAACTCAAAAACAAGAAGAGCTCAGGGTTCTCGTCAACCAACTGCTTCGGGGCAACCAGCTGGGGCAAACATCTCGGGTGGAAGATCCAGTCATCATTCAACTACCTTTGAGACAAGAAGATAAGGGAAAAGCTCCCCAAATGACTTCAGTGTCACAAATTCAGCATCAACCTCACCAGCTTCAGCCAGACAAGCCCAAAAGGCAATTCACCAAGCTCAACGTGTCGTTGCCTCAAGCTCTACAACAACTGTTGAGGTTGAATTTGGTAACTCTAAGGGACCCTCCTAAGAATCCCAACAGGACACCTTCAAGGTATAACCCCAACGCTCGCTGCGCTTATCATTCTGACAGCCTGGGGCATGCTACAGAGGATTGTTGGACCTTGAAGAACAAGATCCAGGACCTGATTGAGGAAGGAGCTGTGGAATTCAGCCAAGATGGCCAGGATGAGTGCTTCTACCATCCCTACAGGAGGCACCACTTGAAGTAACAAGCCCTGAGATGAGAAGACTTTTGTTAATTAGAATTTTCAAGTTGTAACTTTCTTTTGACTGTTCAAACATTTATTCATGATTAAACGTTGTTATTTCATTAATGCATCGCATATGTCTGTTTTGAAGCAATATATTCGCATTCACTATATGCAAACTGTTTTCATATTTTTTTTTGTGATGGTCATCTCTCAATCAATAATTCTAAGCCTCTTAAGGGAGGATGACGAAAACGATACCACAATCTACAGTATGCTTTTGAACAGACCCCGCTGATGAGGTACAGGCATTGTTTCAATCCCTAAACACTGGAGTTATAAGGAAGATAATCCCTCGTCAACCCCTCTGAGCCAAAGAAGTAGGAGTTTTTCTTTTCGAAAATTAAAACCCTTTATCATAACCTGGGGCAGGGTAGTTCTCTCAGATGATCCAAGTGCATAACAAATGGCACCAAAGAGGTCCTTACAAAAAAAAAGAAGACAATGATGATTCCGAATAATCATAAGGATAGGCAGTCATTATATCTCAAAAATAAAAACCCAATAAGTCAAAACCTATAAAGGAGACTTAGAAAACTGGGGCATCCCGCTGACTGTAATCACAAAAGAAACAGTTCAGGCAAAATTTAGGGATAGCGAAATCAAAAAGAAAGAGGTCATACAAACCCTCAACAAAAACAAAAAATGACTGCCTATTCAGAATAAATCATCAATATCTGAACCATCATTGGAACATCAGGACAAAGACTCAAACAAGGTCTAACGCACGATCAAATGAGCTTAGGTTTGAAGAACATCACGAAGAACGGGTGGGTACAAATAATTTGAGCCTTTATCCTTTGTTTCTTAAACCGTGAACCATGCCACGTTATAACCCTTAAAAGTCCTAGCGGAGGCATGGGTTAGTTCGAAAGCATACTGTTACGAAAGGTATCCTGACTCCTTAAGGTCTACGGTAAATACGGTGTTGACATCACGTTTTACAAACATTCACTTGTTTTATGAAAAAGAATGCATTTTCAAAATCTTCAAGACAGACATAAGCTTTACATTTTTGATATAACATTGTTTGCATATGACTCTTTGTTTGAACAGCAGGGAAATTCGCACGATGAATACCTAGTGAACAAAAGCACTTCCCATCAAGGGGCAGACATGATCATGGTCTATTATCTAGGGCAGTCCAATCAAGATTTGGAGAATCTCTCAAAGGCCAAATAGCCTGGGGCAAATCTCCACCTGAATCACTTGGGGCACTCCAGCAACGAATCCTACCTGATTAAACATCTTCTGGGGCATGACAAAACACTTCTAACAGGGGAAACTCCCTACATTCTGAGAGCATGGACATAGTCGAAAAAATACTACGCATAATCAAAGACTCGCTAGGTTGACACACCTAGGCAAAAATAAGGGCTTCCCGACGAACCAAAAGGGTTCGGGCAAAAATAAGGGATGAAATGAAGAAAAAAAAACATGTACACCCGGCAAGTCGAAAACCTGAAAAGGCGGCTTGGGCAAAAAAGGGTATCCCGATGGACTGAAATCCCGAAAGGGCAGTCCAGGCAAAAGTTAGGGATCAAAAGCGTACGACTATGTCCCAGAATCTCGTCACTTGCCTATCAGAAGAAGGTTTGTCAAACGGCGGTTATCAAGACCCCACAGGTATCTTCTCCCACATCAAAAGCAGGGGCAATAATGAGTCGTCTAAGCGATCTAATTGCTCTGTCCACCAAGGTACCAAGGTAAGTTCAGCCGAAGAACATAACCAAGATCCCTTAACTCCCCAGAGAGTGAGCCAGCAAGTCAATACACTCTCCCCAAGCAGAATTAGTCCACAGGCAGCCTTAAGGAAGTTGGGTATCCCCAGCAGATCTCAACATTCCTCAGCGCAATATACGAACATTCCTAACAAGCATCCCCGACAGTCTTGAGCTAAGTGGAGCCACCTCCCCAATATCTCTCAAAAATTTCCCCAGGAGAGTCCAGTCTGAAGTTTCCCCAGGAAAGTGGAATTCATCTCCCCAGCAGGAAGTTTATCCCCAATAGATTCTGGAAGTTTCCCTCCTGCAGAGCATGAACGCGTCCCCCGGCTTTAGACAAAGGTTATGTCCCTACCAGGGTATAACTGGGTTATCCTCAGCCAAATGCCACGGAAAAATCGTCCTCGGCGAAGTCTTCTTATCCCCAGCGGAGTCTACTAAAACTTCCAACATAACAACGGTATCCCCAGCGAAGTTACCATCAACATCTCAACAGAGTACCTCTCTTCCCACAGAGTATTGTTCCCCAGCAAGATCGCTAGAGTAATTTTCTCCCCGCAGAGTAATCCATTCGCCAAGTTTATTCCCCAACGGAGTTATCTTCTCCTACCGGTATTCTTGCAACCATCACTCCCCAGTGGAAACAAAAGCTCTATATCAGCCCAGGATCTAACTTCCCGGCATCCGTCAAGGATTTATTTTCCTAGACGAAAACATACATTCATAAACATCGCATTTTCATACACTATAGCATGCATATACGCATCACGAACACTTATCACATCTCGCATGTCATACACCATGACATCGCATACAACTAACGTTTTGTCTTTTCAGGACAAAGGTTAATACAAAGATAATTACTATCAACGGTCGCAACTAAAGATCCGATTCCTGTATCTCGCCAGGGTGTATCTGTTAACGATCGATTCCAGACCCGATTCCTGTATCTTGCCAGGGTGCGTGTGAATAGTTTGAGGATCCGATGCCTGTATCTTGCCAGGGTGTATCTGTTGACGACTAGCATTACCAGACCCGATTCCTGTATCTTGCCAGGGTGCGTCTGAAGAGTTTGAGGATCCGATTCCTGTATCTTTCCAGGGTGTATCTGTCGACGACTAGCATTACCAGACCCGATTCCTGTATCTTGCCAGGGTGCGTCTGAAGAGTTTGAGGATCCGATTCCTGTATCTTGCCAAGGTGTATCTGTTGACGACTAGCATTACCAGACCTGATTCTTGTATCTTGCCAGGGTGCGTCTGAAGAGTCTGAAGAGTTCGAGGATCCGATTCCTGTATCTTGCCAGGATGTATCTGTTGACGACTAGCATTACCAGACCCAATTCCTGTATCTTGCAAGGGTGCGTCTGAAGAGTTTGAGGATCCGATTCCTGTATCTTGCCAGGGTGTATCTGTTGACGACTAGCATTACCAGACCCGATTCCTGTATCCTGCCAGGGTGCATCTGAAGAGTTTGAGGATCCGATTCCTATATCCTGCCAGGGTGTATCTGTTGACGACTAGCATTACCAGACCCGATTCTTGTATCCTGCCAGGGTGCGTCTGAAGAGTTTGAGGATCTGATTCCTGTATCCTGCTAGGGTGTATCCGTTGACGACTAGCATTACCAGACCCGATTCCTGTATCCTGCCAGGGTGAGTCTGAAGAGTTTGAGGATCCGATTCCTGTATCCTGCCAGGGTGTATCCGTTGACGACTAGCATTACCAGACCCGATTCCTGTATCCTGCCAGGGTGCGTCTGAAGAGTTTGAGAATCTGATTCCTGTATCCTGCCAGGGTGTATCCGTTGATGACTAGCATTACCAGACCCGATTCCTGTATCCTGCCAGGGTGCGTCTGAAGAGTTTGAGGATCCGATTCCTGTATCTTGCCAGGGTGTATCCGTTGACGACTAGCATTACCAGACCTGATTCCTGTATCTTGCCAGGGTGCGTCTGAAGAGTTTGAGGATCCAATTCCTGTATCCTGCCAGGGTGTATCCGTTGACGACTAGCATTACCACACCCGATTCCTGTATCCTGCCAGGGTGCGTCTGAAGAGTTTGAGGATCCGATTCCTGTATCCTGCCAGGGTGTATCTGTTGACGACTAACATTACCAGACCCGATTCCTGTATCTTGCCAGGGTGCGTATGAAGAGTTTGAGAATCCGATTCATGTATCTCGCCAGGGTGTATCTGTTGACGACTGTATTCTCCAGACTCGATTCCTGTATCTCGCCAGGGCACGTCTGAAGAATTTGAAGATTCGATACCTGTATCCAGCCAGGGCGCGTTTATATAAAGAATTTTAAGGTCAATTCCTGTAACAGGCCAGGTAATCATTTTCTTTTTTAGGTACGCAAGTTCTCGCTAAGGAATCTCTTACGCGATCGACACCTAGATGGCATCTATAAGCCCATCCACGCAACAACAGTCTCCAAATGGCATTCGTAAGCCCATTCCCACTATCACACTGCTGATACTCTACTATGTGAGTGCAAATTTCTGGGCACTCTAGTGTTCAATCATCTTCTACCCTCGGATTACGAAAGGCACGCCAGCCAATCTACATCCTCAGGTCTAAGAAGATTGAACAGGGGCAACTGTTGTACCCCAAAATTTTCCCTCCCATATTCTTCAAGATTTGCCAAGATCAAGGTTCAAAATCTCTCAAGGGTTGCACAGTCCAATTGCCTCCTAACACAGTCAAAATTAGGGTTTTGGTTCTGGCAAAGAATTTGAGGTTTCCAAGGGTCCAATCAAGTCCCACATGCCTACATACATTGTCAAGCATCCCTATGCCAAGTTTCAAGACTCACAGCATCAAATGGCACAGTCAAAAACCCTAATTGCTTCACAGTCAACTGTAGGGGCAAAATGGTTATTTGACAGTCAAAAGTCAAAAATTTTGGTCAACATCTTATTTTGAAGCCACAAACATCATTTGATCAATTCTTGATCATGATTCTCAAGGCATGGCTCAAAAAGTCTCAAGATGCAAAAGTTTCTATTTTTGGACAGCTCAAAAAGTCAACTGCAAATTGACCAAGGCATAACTTCCACATGGTTTATCAGAAAAATTCCATCCAAAGCTCATTTTGAAGATAATGACATTTCCTACAACTCATCTTCACACTTCAAATCCAAGAAATGCTCTCACAAAAAGTTATCAATCTCAACATTATAGGTCATTTTCAAAAGTCAACAAAAAGGAACTTTAGGTCAAAGACCATAACTTGAGATTGGTAAATCCAAATGACATGGGACCAAAGGAATTGGTTAGAGGACTTCAAGAACTTTCCAAAATGTCCAAGAACATGATCAAAGCTTAAAATTTGAGCAAGATATGCCTTGTGGAAGTTGGGCAATTTTTGGGAATTTTGAAAAATCAACTTTGCTTCAAATGCCTCAAAATTGCTAATGGGCCTCAATTTCTTCCATGAATCATTACCCAAAAGCTATGCACGACCCATTAAGCTAAAAGGGAGTTATTTTCTTATTTTTAATTAATTAATTGAATTTTTAATCCTATTAATTCATTTAATTAAAATTAAATATGAGAAAAATACTAAATAATGATTTCAAATCTTTTTGGTGCAGCAAATCCTTCCATCATGACCTAAATATTTCGTGCACATCCTAAAAGGAAAGAATCTTCCATGATTTGGCATAATTGGCATGAAAAAGGTTGAAGAAAAGATATGGAAAATCAAAAATTCAAAGTCATAAATGGATGGATTTTGGGCTGGCTTTTTAACCTAATTCCATTCATATACATGTACACAATTGAACCCTAAGGCCTAAGACACGAAGAAGCTGCGCAGAAACCTAAAGAACAAGCTTGCATTTTTTTGACAAAAAGTGAGAAACTGTTTTCATACATAGAGCTGGTTTCAAGGCCTCAAAAGCATTCCAAAAGCTTGCTAACACATCCAGGAAACTATTGCAATCGAAACCAAGTCTCCAGGCTTCAAGGGTTGGTAGAACGATATCATACTTTCTTGAAAATTATCCATTATCGTTTTATGATTAACATGCATTTTTCATGTGTTTTTAATGTGGATTTATACTAACCATGACCTTCTGAAGCTAATGACATAACTCAATTGAGTTATTAAGCCCTGTACAAGAATTCACCATGGACGTTCCCTAGGGTTTCAGAGCTCCAATTTTAGGGGTTTCTGTATATGGTAAAATTAAGCCTTAAAACCAGTACCATTGAGATCAGGACCTCCAAACGAGTGGAATCCACACCTCGCGCCCTTTTTCTTTTTGACTATGCGCTAATCGCTATTATTGCAGGTTTGGGTTAGTGGGGGTTTAAAACCCCCGCTATTTGCTTTTGTTTACAGGCGAAAAGATGAAGGAGATGCTGATGTGTCCAGACACGGTTGGAGTATTCAAATGATGGCGCGTTTTTTGGTTATTCCATCATAGTATTTGTTTTTCCATTATATCATTCATGTTCCACTATAATATCAAATAAACGCAATGGTTCAGTTGCTAGCTTAGCTGGCTTGCAGGTATTGGGACCTGGGTTTGATTCCCAGGTCCCCTTGTATATTTCATGATTTTTCTATAACACGCTTCTGTGCAGCGCCTCTTCCAAGGTCTATCATGCAACCCTATATCCAAGCCTGCCAAGTGTCCCAGGGCCTCAATCTGATGGCCATCACATGAATTCCACCATGCGCATTAGTCAACCACTCTGCACGCCAACGCTGAAAAGTCAAACAGGGCCTGATTCAATGGGCCTATTTGCTTCAACAAACCTCTCTTTGGGTTCAGACACCCCCAGGGTTTGCTCATTCGTTTAATCCTTTTTTTTCTTTCTTTATTTTTCCTTTTATTCTTTTATTTGTCTTTTTTTTAATTAATTGATTCCTTTAATTTACACAAAAATAATTTTCATAATACAAAAAAAATCAGAAATCATAAAAATAAAAAATATGTTTTGTTTAATATTTAAGTCATTAATATTTTTGTAAATAAATTTTAATAATCAACTTAGGTTAATTTAGGTTAAAATTTTAATGTTTTTCTTAAATAACTAAAAAATGTAGAAATTAGGTTTTAGCATTTTTATTCTTTTTGCTTAATAAATAATTTTCTTATTACCATTATTATTAATTCTTAATTATTTTGTAAATAAATATGTCATTAATTAATTAGAGTAAATTAGGTTAAAACTTAAATATTTTTCTTTAATAATTAAAAACAATTTAGAACTAGGGTTTTATTTAATTTCTAACTTTAATTTTAATTTCCTCATTTCATAAATACCAAAAAAACATTAAAAAAAAATAACTTCTTTTCTTATTAAATAATTAATTTACTTTCAATTTCAATTTAATTTCTTTAAAGGGTCCAACGCCCTCGCATATTCGACTCTAATTTCTTTTCGCGCGTTTGTCCTTATTTTTCTTTTAAATATCATGTAATTGCTCAAAGCCTTGTAATAGTAATTAGGAAATTTATTTATTTTCTGCATTTTATTAAAAAACGGGTCTTTGTTAATTTGGCGATGTATAGACCCGCGCCTTGTAATAGCGTAGGACTTTATTTTCCGCACTTTAATTTCCGCACCCTTTAAACTGCTAATCACATGAAAGAATGAATGGCCCAAATAAAATCAAAGCGTAGCTCACCCAATGCATGACAAGATAAAACATAATCGAAAATGACACACAATTCACACACCACTCTTAGGGTATGCCTCACTGTTGCCTTGCCCCTCGAAACGTGGTCGTCGAGTATAGGACGTTTTAGTAAGTCCTTATGTCCATGAACATGGCATAAGGGTAGCTTCTAAGGTGTCCTACTGTTGCTCTGGTGACCACATTGTCCCTAAACCCTCGAATTGACCCGAACACCTCCAACGGTGGTGCTACCTACCTCTCAATGGTGGGATGACACTATCTTAAGGACATTTACACAGTCTAATTCCTTAGGGTAGGTAGATGACTCATAGATACTTGCTCTAATTCAAAACAAATCAAAAACTTCTTTTCACCCCGACACTTTTCAAAAAGCTTTCAAAAAACAACTTTTCAAACACTCTTGAGGACTGATACAAGAGTCGATCTGAAACTTTAAACGAAACTTTTTCAAACCCACTCACACTTGAAAAGCAAACAACCATTTTGAAAAAACAAATGAGCAAGTATCTAAGAGCCCATGGATAACCATGGATAGAAAGGGTGCTAACACCTTTCCTTTCTATAAATCTACCTCCCGAACCGAGAAACTATCTCATAAGGAATTTTGCTGTGCTTTTGTCCTTTCCATGTTGGAGAACATAAAAGACGGTGGCGACTCTTGCTTACCGCGACATTTCGCGAACCAGCGTTAAACAGTCAGTTCCAGATCCACCGATCACAGTTACAATAACCGGTTACAGGGCTTGGCTGAAATAAAAAGAAATTACTGATTCAGTGGTAACCGATTACAGCTTTTGGGTAAAAGGTTACAACCAAGTAGATTTGAAAAATATATACATTGTCGCATATGTGTAATTGGTTATAACCCTATAGTAACCGATTACTACTGAAGAAAAATTTCAAATATTTTCTATTTTACTTGGTTGTTGGGTGATACCTCTTGGGTCCAACCATTGCACTCTTCCATGCATTTAGAACCTTTTGAAAGGGTGCATTATACGTATAAATTTCATTTTCATTTCCAATGAAAATTAAGACAATAACAACAAGAATCATAACATACAATATAATGTTTTGTATCTCATTTTCAAACAAGTGCATTAATTAATATTCTGATCTTGCATGAAACTTTTACTCTTACATTTTCAAATACATCATTAGAAAAGTTTCATCATATGCGTTGAGCACTTGTGTAATATATTCATTGAATTGTTGTCTTGAAAGAGAAGATATCAATACTTGGTATTGACATTGATTATAAACTTCCATATCTACTTTAAGAATATGTTTCTAATCATTCTTCCAAAGTGATTATGATGTAACCTTTATGTCCAGGATTGTTGGAAGCAAGAGAGTATTAAGGGGGGATTTTTCTCTGTTTACTTTATATTGGTTACTTTGTTTTCAAGATTGTTGGAAACAAGTGTGTGCATTAAAGAGGATTGTTCTTCTTGCACTTAGTGTTTAGATCTTAAAGGTTTTAAGAGCCTTTGATCTCCCTATAGGTTAGATAGTAAGCATTACACTCGGTGTGGGTAGTGTTGTACCCCAATTTTTGCCCTTAAGATTCCTCTATCATCTCATATTAACTCAATAACAACAAGATCACACTAGGGTTTAACTCTTCTCCTTATTTATAGGTTTGTTCATGAGGGATCACCAAGAACCTTTATTTTCATGTGGTGTTCATGTATGTATTGTATTGATCAACTTTTAACTAACAAATATAACGAGTGTTTGCTCTGATGGATGATATTATAGGTGAGGGCACAACACATTTCATCAAGTTGATTCATAGGTTCATGAGTTTATTTACATGCCTTCTTCAACAATTTTTTCATTAAGATTCCAGCTTTATCATTGAGGATGCTTTAAAGTACATCATGATAGGGCTTAATATGATTCATCATACCTCAATTTATCCAAGAAAGTCAAAAGATGCAAGAGTTGATTGAAGAAGTTTGACCTAATTAGACAAGTTCTTGATTTATTGATCACAAGTGCATAAATCTGTCAATTCTTAACATTCGGAAGTGGTTTTTGGTGCTATGGGTTCTCATTATCATCCTCAACAACTTTTGTTCACATGGCAAAGGTAATTGTGCAATAAAGTTTGTAAAAACTGAAAAGGGTTTCCAATCATTTTTGGTGCTTTAGGAGCTAGGGTTTTGGACTTCTAAGGGCTATATTTTGCTTATCTTTTGAGATTTTTGAGTGATTCCAAAGACATGCTTCTCTTTAAAGGGTTATCAGCTAATCACTTCAAGAGTTTCAAGAAAAGTTTGTGTGGAAGATGCATAATGATGAATAAAGATTACAAGTCCTCTAAATAGGCCATCAAATTCCTTTATGTGACTTCAAAAGATCAAAACTTGGTCAATTTTTATCTCCTTAAGCCCATTCATTTTGCATAATGATCTTAAAGATGTTAGCTTCAACTATTATTTTATGTGCAAAGCTTGAAAATGAGTGGAAGATGCCCTAAGAACTCAAAAGATTATAGGTCACCCGATGAATTTTCACCAATTTTGCAAGACTTTAACTTTTTCAATACTTGGTATTTTTGAGTGATTCAAGTTTCACAATGCTCTTTAGGAAGTCTACTTCAATCTAGAATCAATGATCAAAGCTCAATTTTGGAGGAAGGCCTTGTTTGGACTCAAAACATTTTAGGTCACTTTTGAAAAAAAACTTAGAATTTTTCTAAGTACAAAAAGTCAACATCTTTTTATCAACTTTGACTCATCACAACTTTTATGTCAAGCATCCAATTGATCTCACTCTTTGCACATTGTAAATTTTGTGACCTTATATTTCAAATGCTTCAAGAATCACACCATAAGACTCCTTGAGTTGTGAACACCATGGATTCAAAGATGGTACCTTGAAACTGAATTTTTCTCCAAAGTCAGAATTTGAAATTCATAATGTGGCTTCTAATCACCTAATTACCACGCGATTTTCACTTAAACATGAGTAGCACATATGTTTGAATCATTTAGAGCATCAAAATGCATCATTTGGATGAGTTTTAATGCACATATGAACACACTTTGCTCGTGTACAAAGGTGTGCACGAATTTATTTGAATTTGCATCATTAACCCCTCCTCTTGATATCATTCACTTCTCCTATAAATACAGGCTCTATCCCACTCATTTTTGCAAGCTTGAACAACCATAATCACTCTATCAAACTCCCTTCATAACTCACTTTTCTGAGATTTCAAATTCCCCTTTTCTCCACTTTTCAATCTAATTTCTTCATTGATCCTTCATCCTTGAACTTCACTGAACCTAACAGAAGAAGAATCAAGCCTTGAGGTGCCATGAATCGTGCTAGCCAAGTCCATTTACAGAGCAAGTTCATCTGACATCGTTCAGATAGTTTAAGGCACCAGATCTTCTAACTCAAATTACTGTAATGGTCTATGATATTCACTGATGCTTGCTCTTAACTCAATTTTGGTGAAACTTTTTATTTTAACATTTTCAAATATCTCTGGTTTTTTCCAAATCGACTACGTTCTGCTTTATATAAATTTTTCGCGAGCATATGGTTGTGATTGTCTCAAGTAGACGCATCTATTGGTACCACTATGAACGCGTAAATTTAAAGATTCAAGGATCTTGGATTTGCTCTACTTGCAAGAGGCTGGAGGTTCAAGACGACAAACATGTCGTTCTTAAACCAACGACATTGAGCCAATTGTTTTATTTTGATTGGTTGGACTTTCTTGTGTTGTATGCGTGCACTTCAGCTTGGGTCCATGATGTTCCCTTACCTCAGATCCATTGGATCTGCCAGCGTGTTTAAGTGAGAGAGATCCAACGCGCATGGTTTTTCTGATTTGTTTTTATTTTACAAAATTATTTTTTTAAATTTCTTTTATCTTCAAATATTCATAACTCTTTTATTTTTTATCCAAAAATTATAAAAAAATATACAAAAATACTTTGAATTATTTCTGATTTTGTGAACATTTTTTCATATTTTTATTTTTATGTTTGATATTTTTCATAATTTTTTTGTTTGCCTTATTTTAATTGTTTTAAAAATACTTTTTGATATTTTTAAATTCTAAATTTTTTTATGAAAGTCATTTTCCTACTTTCTGACCTTCTAAAATTTTTCTAGAATATTATTTTGACTTCTACTATTTGTGATATTTTTTTCACTTATTTGAGTGATTTTAATTAGTTTAAAAATACTTTTCTGTTTAAAAAAATTACCAAAAATTTTATAAATATATTTGAGGTCATTTTTTATTTTTCTATGGTCTTTTTAAAATTTTCTTTGATACTTTGAATATAGTTTGCTATTTTACCTTTATTTTTCATTTTAAATTCAATTTAAAAATCATTTTTCCTTTTTATTTTATACATTAAATACAATTTATTTTTTAATATATTTTGACTATGTGATGGTTGATATAAACTTCATTAACATCATTGGATTTTGGGTGTTAAGTTTAAGTCCACCAAAATGGATGGATGATTTTAATGATAGTTTGATTAAATTTTTTTATTCAAATATCTCCCCTCCCTCTTCATCTTACCCCTTTCTCAATGTGTTACATGTTGTTAGAGGATGATCTACATATTATCTCTCCAAAATATGGCACATAGATTGCTATTGACCGACGTCAAAATAGGTGCGACTTCTATATAAGTCCACTTACGATTGCTTAACATAACGCTAAATTTTATCCCAATTCGAGAAATAATCATTCGTGGCCCAAAACTATGTTTGCAAGCCCAAGTATGTTTAATTTGAAACCTTGGATCCAACAACCTTGAGGTTCTTTGTTAGGAGGCTTTGGTCTTATCAATCCTCTAATGAATCTTCATAAATTTTGGACTAAGTGAATCATTTAAACATCATTGATCATTTGTTGTTGCCTTGAGAATTTGAAATAAACGATATACTTGAAAAAAAGCAAATGAAATTTATTGTTGAGAGGCTTTGATTTTATCAATCTTCTAATGAATTTTCAAATTCAAGATTCAAGATGGTCATTCAAATAACCTCTAATTTCTAACCTATTAACAATTCACTTTAATTTTTATGCTTTTACTTTATCCTTTTATTTTAAGCACCATTTATATTAGCATTTTCCATTCATGTTATTCTCATCTTTGCTCACTTGAGCATTTATTTTTATGTCAGTTTGTTTTGCTCACTTGAGATTTTCATTTTCTTTTTGAAGATACCTAATAACCAACTTGAACAATAAAAAACTTTAAGGTTACTTGGACTATTTGGTTACTATCTTTGGCATGATGGAGTTGTGGACTTCTTGGACTTAGAATTAGAGACTTTGACCTACCTTGAGACCTTGGGACTTATATTGTTATTCTGTCTAGAGTTCTTTGGGTTTACCCGAAGATATTAGGTTATTTGTTTTCTTTGTGTGCAGGTTATTTTGATCACATGCTTTGTCTATAATCGGGAATTCGTCTGTATACAGCCGTTACTCTGCCCAATTTTTGTGAAGACTTAATGCATTTGAAGCTTGGTTTTCTTAAGAGGTTTATTATCTTTATTTGTTTGGTTTTAATCTAAAGGATCGGAATTCTACATTGACTCATTGTGTCAAGTGTTGGCTTCTTGATGGTTAGATGATTCTTTTCCCTAGAGTTTACCTTATACGCTAGGATAGTCTCTTCATCTCCTCTCATCTTCTTTAATTTCAAAAATCTTCTCCCTCCTTTTCCAAACTATTGTTGTTTTCCAAACTCGAATCACTTTCATAATAAACTTGGACTTAGGTCCATGCATTTTCAAAAATATTTTCTTAATCAAAATTTAACCAACTTAATCATACTTTGATATTTTTTGTGAGAAGACTAAAAGTCAATCAATCTCATTCAAATTATTTTGCCACTTTGGCTTTTTACCTTAAAACTTTGTCAATCCTTGTAGTGATACGAACTACTATACTTCTATGATATATAGTGAAGTGAGATATTTTCCACTTGGGTGTTGAGCGAGGTTTTGTTGATTTTAAAATCCAAGTCATATCCTCCACTTTGAGATGACACAAATTCTCCTTTCTCATAATTGTGAGTAGTAAGTATGTTCTTCCACTCGGATACGGTGATGATGTCTCGTATCTTAAAATTAACCAATGCAGTTGTGTTTTAAAATTTTTAAATGTGAACTACGAGTACCCTGACCCTCTATTGCATGGAAGGTGGTACGTAGGCACTAAAGGTTTGCAACCGCGACAGGTTAAAAAATTGTAAAAAATACTTCTTTTCCTATCTCCACCATCTATTTTTTTATACAACAATTATAGCCAAAATACACAAATTTTCAAAGAGGTTCTTGTGGAGTACGGTAGATGTTTAGGGTGCTAATACCTTCCCTTTGCATAACCAACCCTCAAACTTAGATTTCCACCCCCTCTTTTTGGGTTATTCGCTCTTTACCCATTCCTCTAGAAACAATAAAGTGCAGTGGCAATATTTATTTTATCTGTGCGAGCCAAGTCAATCCAATGGCTTAGTCTTAACATTTCTACCGCTACAGAAAAAAATGGCGACTTCACTGGAGAAAGATCGACCAAATGCTGGTCCATCCCCAAGTGGGTTGAGCCTGTCATTGTTTATTTGTGTATATGCTATTGTTTGTTATATATTATGTGTTGTATATATGTTTGTCTAGATTTTCCTGGTTTTCAGGGTGCTTGGTGATTTCTCATAAGTCCTCTACCTGGACTTGGGAAAACTTAAGATAGGACGGGCAGTATAGTCATGTTAACTTTAAGGGAGTAATCCCAAAAAAGGAGGCATTAGATCCCCTACTCAGTGGAGGCCCCTTTGAATGTAGTGTCGTTTACCAAGTAGTCGGGAAGACATGCTGCTTTCGACCTGAGAGCCTGTTGAAACTGAGGACCGTAGAACCCTTAACCAATCTTGGCCTTTTAGGTGTAGTGTGGAAACTATGACGGAGTAATCTGGAAATGGGTGTCATGCGATAATACACTTGAACGAGTTTTTCCTGAGAATATTACTAATTACGAAGTCAATTGGGATGTTGGTAATATTCGAAGGAAGGATGTAGACTCTGGGAACTTCTTAGAACCTTATTTGGAAGGTGGTAAACTATTAGACCATACCTTGTGTGTAGTACCTTTGACCTCATGCTCGTGACGTCAAACCTATGAACCCCATGTTTGTGATCTTGTGTGTGATTGTTGCATCATGCATTCATGCACCCATGAGCATCCTTTAAAACATTTTGGTTTAAGGGACTTAAGTTGACTTTTGGAGAATATCTCAGGTACTTTCGACCATGGATTCTGGAAAAAGAAAGACTCTGAAGTATAGTTTCAAGAATCCCAAGATATCTGATTTGATGAGTCTGATTCCCGAGATTGAGAGTTCTACAGATTTTCATAAGAAGTATGTATACATCGTGTCTCTCATGAAGCTCAGGTTGAAGGAGGGTATTCTCTCGACTTTGGTCCAGTTCTATGACTCGATGTATCGATATTTCACTTTCCGTGATCATCAGTTGTTGCCTACATTGGAGGAGTATTCTTATCTACTAGGTTTACCTATCACCGATCGTGTTCCTTTCACTGGTTTGGAGGGAGAGCCAAAGTCCCATGAGATAGCTACTATGGTTCATTTGGGGAAGTCTGAGATTGAGGCCCACATGATTACTAAAGGAGGAATTAAAGGATTACCAGCTCATTTTTTATTAGAAAAAGCTCACTACTTTTCTAGGATGAAGAGTAAAATTGCTTTTAAGGTTATCTTTGCTCTACTTGCTTATGGGTTGTTCTTATTTCCAAACGTCGACAAATTTGTGGATATCAATGCCATCATAATATTTTTGATAGGGAATTAATTTCCTACATTATTAGGAGATTCCTATTACTCCATTCATCTTCTGGATTCTTATCATGGAGGGATGATCATTTGTTACACGACTTTGTTGTATCAGGGGTTTATTTCTCACTTACATCGATCTGATGCTTTCTGGGATATCAAGAAAGAACCTCGTTGGGAACCGAAGATTATGGCTATCACTTATTCAAATATTGTTTGGTATCATCAAGCTTACTATGATGTGGAGATTTTCAATAGTTGTGGTAGTTTTACCAATGTACCTATTCTTGGTACAAAGGGAGGAATTAACTACAATCCCGTTCTTGCATGACGACAACTTGGATATCCGATGAGAGATAAGCCAAATAGTATTCATATGAGTGGTTTCGTTCTTAAAGAGGGAGAGGATCATAGGAAAGTTAAGGAGGAAATTTCAAAGGCTTGGTGCCATGTTCACAGGAAGGGTAGAAAGGACTTGGGACCTAGAGGAGTTGTTTCTTTGGAGCCTTATCTCTGGTGGGTACAGGCAAGGGAAATTCAATTGAAGATGCCATATTCCCGTGAAGAACCTATGTCTGATATGTTTGTGAAGACCACTCCTCCCATTTTAGATGATGTGGAAGAGCTTCAGCTTGACCTAGTCAGGATGCAGTAGGAAAAAGAGGCTTGGAAGAAAAAGTGTCAGACTCTAGAGACGTCCTACTGGGAAGACTTGAAAGAGAAGGATGACCTCATTGAGATCCTTGAGAGTCATGCTGCAGAGATGATAGAGAATCAAGAGGATTTATTTTCCTCTAAATCTCGATCAAGACTTAGTCATTCTTTTCCCGACTCTTGTGATTGGAATGTGGTTGCCGATAGGTATGCAGAAGAGAACAAGCAGTTAAAGGCTCAGATTACAAGACTCACAGGAAAGCATGAGTGTGTGGAGTGATCTTCATCATCTTTGATTTCTTAGGATTTTAGATTCTATCTTCTCTTGTACTTGGGATTGTTGAAACTTGTACTAAAAAGTTGTTATCCATTTTGAAGTTATTATAATGATATTTTCAGTATTTCAAAATGTGTTAGTACTTTAATATTTGTAAATTATCTATAATTCTTTGACTCCCTTGAAATATTGATAATGAAATAAATCATGTGTGTTGCATGTTATGTATCATCTTGTAGAGATTTCTTGCATTTCTGATCATACCCAGGTGTCTTACCGAGTTTCTCTACTTCGTTCAGCAAGTTGTCTCACTGGTACAATACTCGGGTTAATTCCAGGAATAAAATGGAGAATCTTGAACAAGAGAATCGCGAGCTACACAAAGAAGTTACTGCTTTGAAGGACGGGATGGACAATATAACTTCTTTGATGGAATCATTGGTGGTTGCTCAGCATCAGCCACCACTTACTCAGCCACAACAAACAACAATTTCTTTTGAAGCTTCGATAACTTCCGTTTTTGTTACTCCAGTTATTGTTGATCAGAATCATATGCCTCAGGGTTACCCGTGGGGAATGCCCGAAAATTTCATTCCAGAAGGGTACAATAATTATGCTCCAATCATTGTAGTTGTTCAAGCTGCTACTACTCCTGGACCTCCTAAGGTGCATGTTACTCCTGCTACTAGAAATGAGATCCATTATGATGCACCTCCTTCGGTGAATGCTATATTATTTGTTAATGATGAATTTTACCATCATATTCCTCCACCGAATGAAAGTCTGGGTTTCTATGACCGGTTGGATGACTTTCAAGACCAGTTCAATGAGATGCAGAAGGAAATGAAGGCCCTTCGAGGAAAAGAATTGTTTGGATAAAATGTTAGTGAACTCTGCCTAGTTCCCAATGTAAAGGTGCCAGCGAAGTTTAAAGTTCCGCAATTTGAGAGGTACAAGGGAAACTCTTGTCCTCATGACCACCTTGTGATGTATATCAGAAAAATATCTACCCATACTGATGATCAACGTTTTCTTATTCATTTCTTCCAAGATAGTTTAATTGGTGCTGCTCTGAAGTGGTATATGAGTTTGTACATTAGTAGTATACGTACCTTCAATGATCTGGGAGAAGCATTCATCAAACAGTATAAGCATAATATGTTCATGGTACCTGACCATGACCAGTTAAGGGCAATCTCTCAGAGAGACAAGGAGTCGTTCAAAGAATATGTGCAACATTGGCGCGAGATAGTTGCCCAGATGGTGTCACCTATGGGAGAACAAGAAATGAACAAGGTCTTCCTGAAAACCCTTGGATCATTTTATTATGAAAGGATGGTCGCCAGTGCACCGAGTGATTTTACCGAAATGGTAAGCATGGGTGTTCGTTTGGAAGAGGTTGTTAGAGAAGGGCGCTTGACAAAAGATGAAGGGACGAAGAAGTCGTCATACGGGTTCTCTCGAAAGAAAGAAAGTGAAACGAATACTGTTACTCCAACCAGTTGTCAATGTAGCTCCAACCACTATTGCTTATGAAAGACCATCCCCTCAGGGAAATAAAGGGCAAAGTCAGAAGCGAGAGGCTTTTGATTCAATTCTAATGAGCTATGCAGAGTTACTTCCAGCTTTGATTCAGAAGAAGTTGGTTGAGACCAGGCCCCCTACTATACCATCACCTTTACCCTGGTATTATAAGGAAGACCAGACATGTGCTTTTAAATAGGGAGCACCAGGGCACAGTATTGAGAATTGTTATCCTTTGAAATCTGAAGTAGAAAAGATGGTGAGATCTGGCCTCTTATCCTTTAAAGATGTTGGCCCTAATGTGAAAGACAATCCTTTTCCTAACCATGGAGGAGAAAATGTTGTAAACATGGTTGTTGGTTGTCCAGGGGGCTTCCGGATTTTAGATACCAACCTGTTTAGAGGAGATTTGGTGAAGATTAATGTTGACCTCTACGAGTTCAGTTACTATACGCATGACCATGCTGGTTGTGATATTTGCAGTACAGATGTCCATGGATGTGATAAGATAAAAGATGATCTTCAGGAAATGATGGATGAAAGGCTCATTCATATAATTAGGCCAAGGGAAGAGTACGAAGAGGATGTGAATATGGTCTTTGGATGTCCTAGAGAATTCCATATTTTTGACGTGAAGTATATGAATGATGATTTGGTGCAGTTGCATGCTACCTTCTGTCACATGGATGGTCAAGAAGAACACCATTATGGGTCTTTCCAGATCTGCTGTAGAGATTCTCGAGGTTGTTCCATAGTGAGAAAGGGTGTTCAGTTGTTGTTAGACAATGGAACTATCAAAGTTTCGGGAAAACGAGATGTTTACAATGGAATTAATGTGATTGAATATTGTTTGGTCGAGACTGTATCAGATGATGAGTATGCTTCTACAGATGAATTCTTTTCCTTAGTTGAAGGTGTGTTATCCAGCAATGATTCTGTTATGTCTAAATATTCTGAAGAAGGGGTGAATGTTATTGTGCCTTGTTTTGTTGTTCCCGCCCCTATAGAGATTGAGTACCATAGTAAGCCAGTTGTTGCTCCAATGGTGATTTGCTTGTCGGGGCCTTTTCCTTATGAATCAGACAAAGTAGTGCCATATAAATACAACGCTACAATCCTAGAGGATGGTTTGGAAGTTCCCACCTAACCTTTTTCTGATGTCAAGAATATTTCTGAAGCCAACCGAGTAACCCGTAGTGGCTGTGTTTTCGCACCTATCATTTGAGGGAATGTTAATGCTGATAAAAAAGTTGTTGAAAATTTTGAACTTAAGAAAGCAGTGGGGGAATCTAGTGGTACTGCTCTAGAAAAAGATGTGGATGATATATTGAAGATTATCAAGATGAGCGACTGCAAGATCGTAGATCAATTATTGCAGACTCCATCAAAGATATCTATTCTAGCCTTGCTAATGAACTCTTCTGCCCACAGGGAATATTTGATGAGAGTATTATATCGAGCTTTCATGGAAAGTTTTATGCCTTTGGACCAATTAAGTAGTGTTGTCGAGAATATTACGTCCTGTAATAACCTGAGTTTCTGTGGTGACGAGCTTCCCGATGAAGGAAGGAGTCATAATCTGGCTCTCTATATCTCCATGAACTACAAGAACGATTCATTATCCTATGTTCTGATTGATAATGGATCCACTTTAAATGTCATACCGAGGAACACACTTATGAAGCTGAAGTACCAAGGAACTCCTATGTTCCTGAGTGGCATAATTGTGAAAGCTTTTGATGGATCGAGGAAGTCTATCATTAAGGAAGTAGATTTTCCTATTCAAATAGGCCCGCACTTATTTTAGATTACTTTCCAGGTTATGGATATTATTCCTGCTTATAACTGTTTACTGGAACGAGCGTGGATTCACGAGGCAGGGGCTGTCACTTCAACTTTGCACCAGAAGTTGAAGTTTGTTCGTGAAGGAAAGGTGGTTATCACAAATGGAGAACATGCTTTGTTAATATCTCATTTATCCTCTTTCAATGTTGTGGAAGTGGATGAAGCTACTGTTGGAACTCAGTTCCAAGCCTTATCTATTGATAATGTAAGGGAAAATGAGAATTCTATAGCTTCATTTAAGGATTCCCAGCAGGTAGTGCATAATGGCCCTAGTAAAGTATAATGGTAGATTGTGGGTCCATCTATGAATAAGAATGGAGCTCGTTTGGGATTCTCTATGAAGAATAATAAAGGTGAGAATATGAGGCTGAAGTCTTCTTTGGGAAAATATCAAGACATCTTTCACAACAGAGTTTATATTCATCCAACTATTCATGTAACGACCGATATTTAATTAATTATTTAATTAAATATTTTTGAATTAGTTGTTGTTGGGATAAGTTGTTGGGTTATCATGTTGTTAGTTGTTGATGAAAGTTACTAAATTGTTATTTGGTTGATTAATCAGTTGATTAATATTAGCAATAATATTAGAATAATATAAGGATAATAGTTGGGCTTAATTAAGTATTGATAGCAGTAAAAGGGGGTTGCAAATATTAAGCCCAATAAGAATTATGGTAATATGTATGTTAAGTTGAATAAGAAGGAATTAGGTTTTTATGAGAAAAGGGAGAATAAGGGTTTATGAGTTTCTGGAGAATACGTAAAGTTGTTGCGGTGAAGAGGAAAAGTGTAAGAAGAGGCAAAGGTTCAAAAGCTATGGCAAAGCGAGGTTCAACCGGTGGAATAGAGCGGCCTCCAATCCGAGGTAAGGGTGGGGTTCCGACTCTATAATATGGTATATAATGAATGGTATATGAGATTGGGTTTGTGAAAATTGTTTCCGGTTGTTTTTGAAATTGATATAATGTTGAAATTGAGAGATGAATAATGGTGCCCAAATGATGTATAATTGATGTAGAAACATAGGATGATAATAGATGATGATTACCTATGATTAGATGATGTTTTTGTACCTATAAGGTAGTGAAATCGCAGAAAAATCAAAGAAAAACTCAAAAATTAACAATTTGCGTCGCTGCAAATAGGGAAGCGGTCGATGCAAAAGCCAGGAGCGGTCGACGCAAGGGTCAACGCAACCTAACCCGAGGGAAGTCCAGTTTTCTGGCAGATTTTGTAACGGCCATAACTTTTGAACTATAACTCCGTTTGATGCGCCGTTCGAAGCGTTAGAAAGCTAACTCGATGAAATACATTTATAAGGAGTAAAATGAGGGATAAGAAGGATAATTATAGTACCAAAGTTAGGATAGAGTTATTTTCCCGTGTTGAATCGCCATGATGTTTTGTGGTGATGAAGTATGATGATGACATGACGATCTTATGATAATGCTTGGTTCATAATAATTATATCAATGATAATGATGATGTAGTATTATAGTATAACAATTTTTAGAAGTTTTGTAATTAGAAATAAGCATTTAGATAAGTAATTAACCTATATAGTCGAGAATTGTTCAAATAATTATGGACAATATTATGTTGTAGGCCTATGGCCAATGTCAAATGGTTGTTGACCTGTTGTTGTGTTGTTGTTGTGGTTGAGTTGCTGTGGGATTATTGTTGATGATATGTTAATGTCAAAATGTTGTTATTTATTGGCAAGATAAAATGGTAGGCTTATGGACATTGTTGTTTTCCTATTGATGTTGTTGTTGGATTACTATTGGTGATATGTTATTGTTGTTGTGACATAATAAGATGTAGGCTTATGCCAACATTGAGCTAATTGTTGTTGTTGAAATATCAAGTTGTAGGCTTATGGCCAGTGTTAAATTAATATTAACTTGTAGGCTTATGCCAATGTTGAATTATGTTGAGTTGTTATGTTATTGTGATTGTCACTGTGAATTCTTGTTGGTGATGCGAAGTTGCAGGGAATTTTAAATGATGATGAATTACCTCTATTTACTAGTAATAATGGTGATGTGGGCTTATGAATTACGATGGATGATGATTGTTGTGAGCATGTGTTAGTGCATTCATTGAGTCATATAAATTTTCATACTCTGTGATGGCCTGGATTGGAAAACCGCGAAGAAGGCTTATGCCTTGTTGATGCCTCTATTTATTGGCATATTTTTAAGATGAGAGTTTTGCTCCAATGGTACCACATGCATGTGCGTTGTAATTGAGTCGCATTTGATGTTTCATCTTGAGTTATGGTGATGATATATTTGTGGTTGCTTTATGTTGTTGACATGTTGTGATAAGTATTATCTAAAAGTGGTGAATTAGTAGTTATGTCATGTTGATGTTTTGTTGTGATTAAAGTTGTTTGTAAGTTGTGAAGTGGTGATTTTTTATGATCTGATTTAATATATTATTTATCATACGACTTATTATATTGTCCGATATCTCACCCTTTATGTTTGAATATTACCCTCTGTTGGTAACGTGCAGGTAATCAAGAAGGACAGTTGTTACCTTTGTTAGTTCGAGTCGGTGTTGTCGCTCTGATATGTAGCACTCGGGGGGATGAACGCTTGATGTTTAATTGTTGATTATCATTTCAGTTGCTGAATTTTTATGTTGATTACATGAAATAATTGTTGTCTTGAAGTTGTTTTAGTTGAATAAGAGATGTTAAGTGAAATGCTTATAAATATAAAGTTATTTGATTTTGAAAAATAAATCAAGTTGTTATCGGCTCATTCGAGTTAAGTGTTATGTATCTGTTTTATATGCGATTAAATTAAGTTTGATTTTAAGTTGTAAATGCAGCATCCTATTTGTGTTGAACTCTGATTTTATTATTATCTGCTGGGTAGAATTGGGGTGTTATAATAGTGGTATCAGAGTAGGTCGGTCCGTCTTACCAAGTTGTCTAATGTTATTTGTTCCTTAGTACGTGACAAGTGTGTGGAACACTGTCGGTGTTTTCTTGCTTTTCTAATCGATTGTATGCAGGATTAGGTTTGAAGATAAGTGGGGGAGAAGCTTTTCTTCTCGGATGTATTTCAGTTGTAAGATATTGGTTTGGTTTGGTGACAGTGCAAGTACTGTTGAAGTTTTGTTATTTCCCGAATTTGAAGGTAACATGATTAAAGACTTTGTTTGTTAATCAAGTTGGAACGTCTTGAGGGAGGATGGTCATACATTATTGATGTTTACTTCTAGAAGGATGAGGAGAAATGTAACAGTTGTTGATTCACGGGTAGAGTGTAAATCCCTGATGTTTCTGAAGATGATTGTTAAGTAATAAGGATAATTTTTAGAAGATGGAATTTAGAAATTTGTGATGTTTCGGTGTTGCTGGTGGACTGTGAAGTTGTCGGTTTAAGTAGCCCTTGCGTAAGATGTCGATGTTTGAACGGTGATAGAATGACAAATTGTTGTAGACCTTGTCATGAGATCCTTTTGAGTGATAGTAAAATTGTTGAAGTTGTTGGAATGTTTTGAATCACGAGTAAGAGTCGGAAATGCGAGGAGATGAGTACGATTTCATGGATGGTAAGTGTTGGTACTTGTACAAATAAATTTTGTTTTGATGTTATCGTAAGGTGTATAATAGTATGTCGTTGCATGACATCGGTGTTCACATTTTCGGATAACTTTTGAAATTCATATCTTGTATTCCGAGTATCGGATTGGTGTTCCATTTGAACCTATGAGGAGATAGAAATATATTATATCATATGAAAGTGTTTTCAAATATGGTTGATGCATTCCCATATTGAGTAACTCTGAAGTTGTCTACAGAACTAGAGGCTTTTTTTTTGCATAAATGATTATTATTGCAGTTGTTCAAGACGAGGTCAAGCATAATATGTTGTTGGCGAATAAGTTGAGAAATGAGATGTTCAACATTAAAAAGAATAGTTGTTCATCATTTCAAGTATGAGATGTTGCATGTGAAGAAAGTTTTATAAAACAAAATAAAAAAATTGATGACTGCTCCGATATTGGTCTTGCCTAATCCGAATGAGTCATTTGTAGTGTACTATAAGTGCGTCTAAGATGGGACTTAGTGGTGTGCTAATGCTGAATGGGCAAGTTGTTGGTTGCGCTTCTAGACGACTCATAGTTCATGAGAGTAATTATCCTACGCGTGACTTAGAGTTAGCAGTGGTGGTGGTGGTTATGTTGAAGATTTAGAGACATTATATTTTTGGTTCCAGATTTGAAGTATTTAGCGACCATAAGAGTTTAAAGTATTTATTTGATTAGAAGGAATTGAATATGAGACAACAAAAAGGTTGGAGTTGTTGAAATATTATGATTCCAGTTTAAATTGTCATCCTTGTAAAGCAAATGTGGTGGTTGATGCATTAAGTCAAAGGACTTTACATATGTCGACAATGATGGTTAAAGAATTGGAGTTAATAGAACAGTTTAGAGATATGAGTTTAGTTTGAAAAGTGACACTGAAGAGTGTTATGTTGGGGATGTTGAAGATTAACAATGATTTTCTGGACAATATCAAAGAAGCTCAGAAGTTAGATGTGAAATTGGTAGATTCGATGGTTGGACTCGATCAATCTGAGAATGATGATTTTAATTAAGATGTGCGGGGTGTGTTGAGATTTCGTAATTGAATTTGTATTCCTGATGATGCAGAGAGGAAAAAATTAATTCTTGAGTTGGAGGATCCTTAACCTTTGTGCGAGGCTAAGTGAGTTTAATATGGACTGTGTAATATGTTGAGCGTTGGTGTCTCATCGATAAAATCGAATGAGAGGGAAATTGTGGGAGTATTTGTAAACCTCATTGGAAATTATTGGATTATGGTGCTTTAGGTGACTCGAGTACAACTTCTAAAGGAACACTATTATAGTTTGGTAATGATGGTTTATACTCGATTATGGTTGTCGTCTATCTATTGACAAATTGAGGAACTGATCACCCTTAATCTCTTGTTGATGGTAGACGAGATCGTGTTGGATGGTATGTACTTTTCTTGCCATCTTAATGGTGAGTGAAGTGGTTGATACTATATCATGAGATAGTTGGTCACCGATTTGTGTGAAGATTGGCTTAGAAAGAGTTGAGGCGTATTGAACAATTCAGAGTAGCGGGTTTATATGCGAGCTAACATCACAAAAGTGAAAGATTGAGAATATCAAGTGAACAATGGTTTTATGGTGGATGTTGAGGAAAGTCTGAAACTAGAATAAGACTTGTAAACTGTATAGTTGGTAGAAACTTTAGTGAGGCTGGTGACTTAAGATGGATTACCAGAGTTGTGCAGCTGAAGCGTATGTGGCGCAGTTGCTATGGGTATAGGACTCTAAATTCTTGATTTGGTAGATTGTTGATGTAGGGATGATATGCCAAGGTGTTATGATATCTTGGAGATATTTGTTGATCCTATAAGGAAATTATTATGGTTGTTAGATGATGGTGAGTTGTGTGTATATTTGTTGAGTTATATTTTTAAGTTGATGTTATAATAATTTTATTCCCGTTGTTGTGATGTTGTCGTTAGTTACCGTAAATGATGGATAGTACTCCATAATGTGACAAAGTTGATTCTGTTGGATATTTTGATGTCATTATAAGGGTGATATGAAGATATGAATAGAGTTGTTGAAATTGTGTTGATAATTGACATGCATATGTATATATGGGAATGAAATTGCGTATGTGTTTTGGTGTTGGAAGTCTTGTTAGGATGATAATGTGATGTTGTATATTCAGGTATAAGTGTGTTATGGTTGTTACTATAAATGTTGATATGTCAAGATATTGTTGAAGTGGTTGATAAGTTATTAACGATTGTGTCGCGAAGGTGTTGAATGATTAGCACGTGTGGATTTGAATTATATCATGTTGAGCATTGTTATGTCAAGAAATTAGTGGTCAAAGTGTTGCCAAACGCGAATTGAAGATTAGAGAGTTGGATGCGAAATTCGCATTAAGAGTGGTAGTATCGAGTGGATTTCTGAGGATGAAAATATTCTAAGTGGGGAGAGTTGTAACGCATGATATTTAATTAATTATTTAATTAAATATTTCCGAATTAGTTGTTGTTGGGATAAGTTGTTGGGTTATCATGTTGTGAGTTATTGATGAAAGTTGATAAATTGTTAATTCGTTGATTAATCGGTTGATTAATATTAGCAATAATATTAGAATAATATAAGGATAATAGTTGGGATTAATTAAGTGTTGATAGCAGTAAAATGGGGGTTACAAATATTAAGCCCAATAAGAATAATAGTAATATGGTATGTTTAGTTGTATAAGAAGGAATTAGGTTTTTATGAGAAAAGGGAGAATAAGGGTTTGGGAGTTTTTAGAGAATGCGTAAAGTTGTTGTGGTGAAGAGGAGAAGTGGAAGAAGAGGCAAAGGTTGAAAAGCTATGGCAAAGTGAGGTTCAACCGGTGGAATAGAGCGGTCTCCAATCCGAGGTAAGGGTTGGGTTTTGACTCTATAATAGGGTATATAATGAAAGGTATGTGAGATTGGGTTTGTGAAAATTTTTTCTGGTTGTTTTTGAAATTTATATAGTGTTGAAATTGAGAGATGAATAATGATGCCCAAATGATGTATAATTGATGTAGAAACATAGGATGATAATACATGATGATTACCTATGATTAGATGATGTTTTAGGACCTATAAGGTAGTGAAATCGCAGAGAAATTGCAGAAAAACTCATAATTTAACAGTTTGCGTCGATGCAAACAGGAAAGCGGTTGACGCAAAAGCCAGGAGCGGTTGACGCAAGGGTCAACGCAACCTAACCCGAGGGAAGTCTAGTTTTCTGGCAGATTTTGTAACGGCCATAACGTTTGAACTATAACTCCGTTTGATGTGTCGTTCGAAGCGTTAGAAAGCTAACTCGATGAAATACATTTATAAGGAGTAAAATGAGGGATAAGAAGGATAATTATAGTACCAAAGTTAGGATAGAGTTATTTTCCCGTGTTGAATCGCCATGATGTTTTGTGGTGATGAAGTAGGATGATGACATGACGATCTTATGATAATGCTTGGTTCATAATAATTATATCAATGATAATGATGATGTAGTATTATAGTATAACAATTTGTAGAAGTTTTATAAATATAAATAAGCATTTAGATAAGTAATTAACCAGTATAGTCGTGAATTGTCCGAATAATTATAGGCTATATCATGTTGTAGGCCTATGGCCAATGTTGAATGGTTGTTGACCTGTTGTTATGTTGTTGTTGTGGTTGAGTTGATATGGGATTATTGTTGATGATATGTTGACGCCGAAATGCTTCAATTTATTGGCAAGATAAAGTGGTAGGCTTTTGGCCAATTTTGTTTTCCTATTGATGTTGTTGTTGGATTACTATTGTTGATATGTTATTGTTGCAGTGACATAATAAGATGTAGGCTTATGCCACGTTGTGCTAAGTGTTGTTATTAAAATATCAAGTTGTTGGATTATGGTCAGTGTTGAATTACTATTAAGTTATAAGCTTATGCCAGTGTTGAATTATGTTGAGTTGTTGCGTTGTTGTGATTGTCACTGTGAATTCTTGTTGGTAATGCGAAGTTGTAGGGAATTTTAAATGATGATGAATTACCTCTATTTACTGGTAATTATGGTGATGTGGGCTTATGCCTTTCCATGGATGATGATTTTTGTGAGTATGTGTTAGTGCATTCATTGAGACATATACATTTGCATACTATGTGATGGCCTAGATTGACAAACTGTGAAGAAGGCTTATGCCTTGTTGATGTCTCTATTTATTGGAAGATTTTTAAGATGGGAGTTCTGCTCCAATGATACCACATGCATGTGAATTGTAATTGAGTCGTATTTGATGTTTCATCTTGAGTTGTGGTGATGATATATTTGTGGTTGCTTTATGTTGTTGACTTGTTGTGACAAGTATTATATAAAAGCCGTGAATTAGTAGTTATGCCGTGTAGATGTTTTGTTGTGATTAAAGTGGTTTTTACATTGTGAAGTGGTGATTTTATATGATCTAATTTAATATATTATTTATCATACGACTTATTATATTGTCTGATATCTCACGCTTTCTGTTTGAATGTTGCCCTCTGTTGGTAACGTGCATGTAATCAAGAAGGACAGTTGTTACCTTCGTTAGTTCGAGTCAGTTTTGTCGCTCTGATACGTAGTACTCAGGGGGATGAACGCTTGATGTTTAGTTGTTGATTATCATTTAAGTTTCTGAATTTTTAGGTTGATTACATGAAATAATTGTTGTCTTGAAGTTGTTTTAGTTAAATAAGAGATGTTAAGTGAATTGAAGCTGAGTATGTATATTCCGCTGCTTATCAATATAAAGTTATTTGATTCTGAAGAATAAATAAGGTTGTTATCGGTTCATCCAGTTAAGTTTTATGTATCTGTTTTATATGCGATTAAATTAAGTTTGATTTTAAGTTGTAAATTTAGCATCCTATTTGTGTTGAACTCTGATTTTATTATCATCTGTCGGGTATAATTGGGGTGTTACAATAGTGGTGTCAGAGCAGGTCGGTCCGTCCGACCAAGTTGTCTAATGTTATTTGTTCCTTAGTACGCGACAAGTGTGTGGAACAATGTCGGCGTTTTATTTCTTTTCTAATCGATTGTATGCAGGAGTATGTTTGAAGATAAGTGGTGGAGAAGCTTTACTTCTCAGATGTGTTTCAGTTATAAGATGTTGGTTCGGTATGGCGACAGTGCAAGTACTGTTGAAGTTTTGTTGTTTCCCAAATCTGAAGGTGACATGGATTAAAGACTTTGTTTATTAATCAAGTTGGAACGTCTTAAGGGAGGATGATCAGACATTATTGAGGTTTACTTCTCGAAGGATGAGGAGCAATGTAACGGTTGTTGATATACTAGTCGAGTGTAAATCCGTGATGTTTCTGAAGGTGATTGTTAAGTAACAAGGATAATTTTTAGAAGATGGAATTTATAAATTTATGATGTTTCGGTGCTACTGGTGGACTTTGAAGTAGTTCATTTAAGTATCCCTTGCGTAAGATGTCGATGTTTGGACGGTGATAGAGTGACAAATTATTGTAGACCTTGTCATGAGATCCTGTGAGTGATAGTAAAAGTTGTTTAAGTTGTTGGAATGTTTTGAATCGCGAGTAAGAGTCGGAAACGCGAGGAGATGAGTATGATTTCAAGGATGGTAAGTGTTGGTACTAGTACAAAGAAATTTTGTTCTGATGTTATCGTAAGATGTGTAATAGTATGTCCTTGCATAACATCGGTGTTTGCAGTTTTAGATAACTTTTGAAATTCATATCATGTGTTCCGAGTATTGGATTGGTGTTCCATTTGAACCTATGAGGAGATAGAAATATAATATATCATATGAAAGTGTTTTCAAATGTTGTTGATGCATTCCCATATTGAGGAACTCTGAAGTCGTTTACGAAACTAGAGGCTTTTTGTGCGTAAATGATTATAACCGCAGTTGTTCGAGACGAGGTCAAGCATAATATGTTGTTGGCAAATAAGTTGAGAAATGAGATGTTCGGCATTAAAAAGGATAGTCGTTCATCATTTCAAGTATGGGATGTTGCATATGAAGAAAGTTTTATAGAATAAAAGAAAAAAATTGATGACTGCTACGATATTGGTTTTGCCTAATCCGAGTAAGTCATATGTAGTGTATTATGAGTGGGTCTAAGATGCGACTTAGAGGTGTGTTAATGCTGAATGGACAAGTTGTTGTTTGTGCTTCTAGATGACTGAAAGTTCAGGGGAGGAATTATCCTACGCATGACTTAGAGTTAGCAGCGGTGGTGGTTATGTTGAAGATTTAGAGACATTATCTTTTTGGTTCAAGATTTGAAGTATTTAGCGACCATAAGAGTTTAAAGTATTAATTTGATCAGAAGGAATTGAATATGAGACAATGAAGATGGTTGGAGTTGTTGAAAGATTATGATTCCGGTTTGAATTATCATCCATGGTAAAGCAAATGTGGTGGCTGATGCATTAAGTCAAAGGACTTTACATATGTCGGCAATGATGGTTAAAGAATTGGAGTTAATTGAGCAGTTCAGAGATATGATCTTAGTTTGTGAAGTGACACCGAAGAGTGTTATGTTGGGGATGTTAAAGATTAACAATGATTTTCTGGGCAGTATCAAAGAAGCTCAGAAGTTAGATGTGAAATTGGTAGATTCGATGGTTGGACTCGATCAGTCTGAGAATGATGATTTCAAGTTAGATGCATTGAGTGTATTGAGATTACATAATTGAATTTGTATTCCTGATGATGCAGAGATGAAGAAAGTAATTCTTGAGTTGGAGGATACTTAACCTTTGTGTGAGGCTAAGTGAGTGTAATATGGACAGTGTAATATGTTGAGCATTGGTGTCTCATCGACAAAACCTAATGAGAGGGAAATTATGGGAGTATTTGTAAACCTCATTGGAAATTATTGGATTATGGTTCTTTAGGTGACTTGAGTACAAGTTCTAAAGGAACACTATTATAGTTTGGTAACAATGGTTTATACTCCATTATGGTTGTCGGCTATCTATTGATAAATTGAGGAACTGATCGCTCTTAATCTCTTGTTGATAGTAGACGAGATCGTGTTGGATGGTATAGAGTTGTCTTGCCATCTTAATGGTGAGTGAAGTGGTTGATACTATATCATGAGATAGTCGCTCACCAATTTGTGTGAAGAGTGGCTAAGAAAGAGTTGATGTGTATTGAACAATTCAGAGTAGTGGGTTTATATGCGAGCTAATGTCACAAAGTAAAAGATTGAGAATATCAAGTGAACAATTGTTTTATGGTGGATGTTAAGGAAAGTCTGAAACTAGAATGTGACTTGTAAACTGTATAGTTTGTAGAAACTTTAATGAGGACGGTGACTTAAGATAGATTATCAGAATTGCGCATCTAAAGCGTATGTGGCGCAGTTACTATGGGAATACGACTCTACATGCTTGATTTGGTAGATTGTTCATGTAGGAATGATATGCCAAGGTGTTGTGATATCTTGGAGATATTTGTTGATCCTATAAGGAAATTATTATGGTTGTTATATGATGGTGAGTTGTGTGTATATTTGTTGAGTTGTATTGTTAAGTTGATGTTTTAATAATTTTGTTCCCGTTGTTGTGATGTTGGTGTTAGTTACCGTAAATGATGGATAATACTCCATAATATGACAAAGTTTATTATGTTGGATATTTTGATGTCATTATAAGGGTGATACGACGATATGAATAGAGTTGTTGAAATTGTGTTGATAATTGACATACATATGTATATATGGGAATGAAATTGCGTATGTGTTTTGGTGTTGGAAATATTGTTAGGATGATAATTTGATGTTGTATATTCAGGTATAAGTGTGTTATGGTTGTTACTACTTTAAATGTCGATATGTCAAAATATTGTTGTAGTGGTTGATAAGTTATTAACGAATGTGTCGCGAAGGTGTTGAATGATTAGCACGTGTGGATTTTAATTATATCATGTTGAGCATTGTTATGTCGAGAAAGAAGTGGTCAAAGTGTTGTGAAATGCGAATTGAAGATCAGAGAGTTGGATGCGAAATTCGCATTAAGAGTGGTAGTATCGAGTGGATTTCCGAGGACGAAAATATTCTAAGTGGGGGAGAGTTGTAACCCCCGATATTTAATTAATTATTTTATTAAATATTTTCGAATTAGTTTTTGTTGGGATAAGTTGTTGGGTTATCATGTTGTGAGTTGTTGATGAAAGTTGCTAAATTGTTATTTGGTTGATTAATCGGTTGATTAAGATTAGCAATAATATTAGAATAATATAAGGATAATAGTTAGGCTTAATTAAGTGTTGATAGCAGTAAAAGGGGGGATGTAAATATTAATCCCAATAAGAATAATAGTAATATGGTATGTTAACTTGAATAAGAAGGAATTAGGTTTTTATGAGAAAAGGGAGAATAAGGGTTTAGGAGTTTTTGGAGAATACGTAAAGTTATTGCGGTGAAGAGGAGAAGTGGAAGAAGAGGCAAAGGTTTAAAATCTATGGCAAAGCGAGGTTCAACGGATGGAATAGATCGGTCTCAAATCCGAGGTAAGGGTGGGGTTCTGACTCTATAATAGGGTATATAATGAATAGTATGTCAGATTGGGTTTGTGAAAGTTGTTTCTGGTTGATTTTGAAATTGATATAATATTGAAATTGAGAGATGAATAATGATGCCTAAATGATGTAGAAACATAGGATGATAATAAATGATGATTACATATGATTAGATGATGATTTAGGATCTATAAGGTAGTGAAATCGCAGAAAAATCGTAGAAAAACTCATAATTTAATAGTTTGCATCGATGCAAACAGGAAAGCGGTCGACTCAAAAGCCAGGAGCGGTCGACGCAACGGTCAACGCAACCTAACCCGAGGGAAGTCCAGTTTTCTGGAAGATTTTGTAACGGCCATAACTTTTGAACCGTAACTTTGTTTGATGCGCTATCCGAAGCACTGGAAAGCTAACGCAATGAACTACATTTAAAAGGAGTAAAATGAGGGATAAGAGGGATAATTCTAGTACCAAAGTTAGGATAAAGTTAGTTTCCCGTGTTGAATCGCCATGATGTTTTATGGTGATGAAGTATGATGATGACATGATGATCTTATGATAATGCTTGGTTCATAATAATAATATCAATGATAATAATGATGTAGTATTTTAGTATAACAATTTGTAGAAGTTTTGTAATTAGAAATAAGCATTTAGATAAGTAACTAACCGATATAGTCTAGAATTGTCCAAATAACTATGGGAAATATTATGTTATAGGCCTATGGCCAATATCGAATGGTTGTTGACCTATTGTTATGTTATTATTATGGTTGAGTTGTTGTGGGATTATTGTTGATGATATGTTAATGTCAAAATAATGCTATTTATTGTCAACATAAAGTGGTAGGCTTATGGCCAATGTTGTTTTCCTATTGATGTTATTGTTGAATTACTATTGTTGATATGCTATTGTTGTTGTGACATACTAAGTTGTAGGCTTATGCCAATGTTGCGCTAATTGTTGTTGTTGAAATATCAAGTTGTAGGCTTATGGCCAGTGTTGAATTATTATTAAGTTGTAGGCTTATGCCAATGTTGAATCATGTTGAGTTGTTGTGTTGTTGTGATTATCACTATGAATTCTTGTTGGTAATGCGAAGTTGCAGGGAATTTTAAATGATGATGAATTACCTCTATTTACTGGTAATAATGGTGATGCAGGCTTATGCCTTACAATGGAAGATGATTGTTGTGAGTATGTCTTAGTGCATTCATTGAGTCATATACATTTGCATACTCTGTGATGGTCTGGATTGGCAATGTGCAAAGAAGGCTTATTCCTTGTTGATTCCTCTATTTATTGGAAGATTTTTAAGATGGGAGTTCTTCTCCAATGGTATAACATGCATGTGCATTGTAATTGAGTCGCAGTTGATGTTGCATCTTGAGTTATGGTGATGATATATTTGTGGTTTCTTTATGTTTTTAACTTGTTGTGACAAGTATTATCTAAAAGCGGTGAATTAGTAGTTATGTCGTGTTGATGTTTTGTTGTGATTAAAGTTATTTGTAAGTTATGAAGTGGTGATTTTATATGATTTGATTTAATATATTATTTATCATACGACTTATTATATTGTCTGATATCTCACCCTTTCTGTTTGAATGCTTCCCTCTTTTGGTAACGTGCAGGTAATTAAGAAGGACAGTTGTTACCTTTGTTAGTTCGAGTCGGTGTTATCACTCTAATACGTAGCACTCAGGGGGGGGGTGAATTCTTGATGTTTAGTTGTTGATTATCATTTCAGTTGCTGAATTTTTAGGTTGATTACATGAAATAATTGTTGTCTTGAAGTTGTTTTAGTTAAATAAGAGATTTTAAGTGAATTGAAGTTGAGTATGTATATTTCGTTGATTATCAATATAAAGTTGCTTGATTTTGAAGAATAAATCAGGTTGTTATCGGTTCATCCGAATTAAGTGTTATGTATCTGTTTTATATGCGATTAAATGAAGTTTGATTTTAAGTTGCAAATGTAGCATCCTATTTGTGTTGAACTCTGATTTTATTATTATCTGCCGGGTAGAATTGAAGTGTTACAGTTCCTAGGATCAATGCTATTCTGGAAGGCGAAGTACAGCAAGAGATGCCGAACTATGTGACACATGGAGTCAAAATCCAAAATTGGATCACTATTGATGTTCCCTCTTGCATTCATATTTCAAAGTAATTTGTTTTTGTCAATCTTTTCAAAAATCTTTCACGCTGCCCAAGGTGAAAGTATTGATATTGTATGGGCATATCTGTTGATTTGATCTTTAAAATCATTAATAAAAGTTGTCTTTGATTCCCAAATTGTGTCTTTATTTTTTGTTTTTTCTTGGAAAATGGTAATCAGAAAAATCCTTTCAAAATAAATAAAAACTGTAATTAAATATGCATAATCACTTGCTATATGTGTCAGTTTCTAAAAGCAATCATAAATCATATGCGCAGATTAATTGAAAAACCCGTTGAATACAATGAACTTGCACCATCTCCCAAATTTGAATATCCTGCGTATGTGGCCGAAGAAGAAGAATATTATGAAATCTCTGAAGAGGTTTCACGGTTTCTTGAGCGCGAGGGAAGTACCATTCAACCATATAAAGAGCCGTTGAAGAAGATTAATTTGGGTTCAGAGGAAGATCCGAAAGAAGTCAATATTGGAGCATTGCTTTATCCCAACATGAAGAGCATAATGATTGAATTTTTGAAAGAGTACGTGGATATCTTTTCTTGGTAATACCAAGACATGCCAGGGTTGGATACTGATATTGTGGAACATAATTTGCCGCTAAAGCCAGAATGTCCGCCAATCAAGCAGAAATTGCGAAGAACTCACCCTGATATGGAAGTGAAAATTAAAGAAGATATTTTAAAACAGATTAATGTCGGTTTTCTTGTGACATTAGTGTACCCTCAGTTGATTTTCAATATTGTCCTAGTACCGAAGAATGACGGAAAAGTATGCGTGTGCGTGGATTATAGAGATTTAAACAAATCTAGTCCAAAAGATGACTTTCCATTACCACATATTGATATGTTGGTTGACAATATAGAAAAATTCAAAGTATTATCGTTCATGGACATATTTTCCAGATATAATCAAATTATAATGGCTCTTGAGGACATGGAAAAACAACGTTTATCATACCGTGGGGAACATTCTGTTATAGAGTGATGCCCTTTGGGTTGAAGAACGCTGGTGCAACATACCAGAGGGCTATGAAAACCCTATTCCATGATCTGATGCACAAGAAAATTGAGGTATATGTTGATGATATGATTGTTAAATCCCAGACTGAAGAAGGGCATATAGAGGATTTGTTGAAATTGTTTCAGCGTTTGAGGAAGTATCGTCTCCACTTGAATCCAAACAAATGTACCATTGGTGTCTGATCAGGAAAATTGTTAGGTTTCATTGTCAGCCAAAAAGGAATTGAATTTGACCCTAATAAACTTAAGGAAATTCAAGAAATGCCAGCACCAAGAACTGAAAATCAAGTTAGAGGCTTCCTTGGGCGTTTGAATTACATTTCCAGATTTATTTCCCATATGACTGCAACGTGTAAGCCGATCTTTAATTTGTTAAAGAAAGATCAATGATGTGTGTGGACAAATGATTGCTAAATGGAATTTGAATTTATTAAAAAGTATTTGCTTGAACCTCCTTTCTTGCTCCCGCCTGTTGAGGGAAGACCATTGATTATGTATATAACAGTGTTAGATAATTCTATGAGCTATATTTTGGGACAACAAGATGAAACATGGAAGAAGGAGTATGCCATTTATCATCTCAAATAGAAGTTTACTAACTATGAGTCACATTATTCTATGTTGGAAAAAACCTTTTATGCTGTAGCCTGGGCGGAAAACGGTTGCGGCAATATATGTTGAATCATACTACTTGGTTGATTTCCAAAATGGATCTGATTAAGTATATTTTTGAAAAGCCTGCTCTTACTGGAAGAATTTCTCGTTGGCAGATGCTGTTGTCTGAATAAATATTAAATACCGTACTCAGAAGGCTATAAAAAGCAGTGTGTTGGTAGATTATCTTGCTCACCAACTAGTTGATAATTATCAGTCTGTTAAATATGATTTCCCTGATGAGGATGTGATGTTTTTCAAGATAAAAGATTGATGAACCTTTACCTGGGGAAGGTCCTGATCCTAAATACCGGTGGGGTATGGTGTTTGATGGAGCTGTAAATACTTATGGGAAAGGAAATGATGTTGTGATTATCACTCTGCATGGATCGCATATCCCATTTACTACAAGGTTGGCATTTGATTGTACCAATAACATGGTGGAGTATAAAGCTTGTATCATGGGTCTCAAGGAGGCTATTGACCTCAGAATCAAAATTCTATATGTGTATGGCAATTCATCTTTGGTAATAAATCAGATTAAAGGAGAATGGGATACTCGTCACCCTGGCTTGATTCCCTACAAAGACTATGCTAGAAGACTATTACCCTTCTTTAATAAAGTTGAATTTCATCATATTCCTAGAGGATAAAATCAGATGGCGGATGCTTTAGCCACTTTGGCTACTATGTATCAAGTAAATACTTGGAACAATGTGCCTCGTATCATAGTGCGGAGTTTGGATAGACCAGCCCATGTGTTTGCAATAGAGGAAGCATCAGACGAAAAACCTTGGTATTTTGATATCAAGCATTTTCTCCAGACTGAGGACTACCCGGCTGGTGCGTTAAATAAAGATATAAAGACATTGAGAAGGTTGGCAGACAACTTTTTCCTCAATGAAGATTTTCTATACAAAAGAAATTATGACATGGTCATGCTCAGATGCGTGGATAGACACGAAACAAACATGTTGATGCATGAAGTTCATGAAGGCTGCTTTGACACCCATGCCAATGGACATTCAATGGTAAAAAAGATGGTTAAGGAAGGCTACTATTGGCTGACAACGGAATCTGACTGTTACAAATTTGAAATGAAGTTCTATAAATGCCAGATTTATGTTGACAAAATTCATGTGCCTCCTACGCTTCTCAATGTTATTTCTTCCCCATGGCCTTTTTCTATGTGGGGTAGTGACATGATTGGAATGATTGAACCTAAGACGTTGAATGGATATTGTTTCATCTTGGTGGCAATTGACTACTTCACCAAATGGGTGAAAGCAGCTTCATATGCTAATGTTACTAAGTAGGCAGTAGTATGTTATATCAAGAATAATATTATATGTCGGTATGGTATGCCAAGCAGGATTATCACCGACAATGGCTCGAATATGAATAACAAGATGATGACAGAACTTTGTGAAGAATTCAAGAGTGTCCATCATAATTCATCTCCCTACAGGCCAAAGATGAATGGGGTTGTTGAAGCTGCTAATAAAAACATTAAGAAGATCATCCAGAAAATGATTGTTACTTATAAAGATTGGCACTAGATGCTCCCTTTTGCTTTGCATGGGTATTGAACATCCGTCCGCACTTCAACAGGGACAACCCTATTCTCTCTTGTTTATGGAATGGAAGAAGTGCTCCCCGTTGAATTTGAGATTCCCTCTTTACGTGTTATAATGGAAACCAAGTTGTCAGAGGCTGAATGGGTCCAAAACAGGTTTGACCAATTGAATTTGATCGAAGAAAAGAGAATGATGGCCTTGTGTCATGGCCAGTTATACCAGAAGATAATGAAGAAAGATTTTGATAATAAGGTCAAGCCGCGTGATTTCAAAGAAGGCGACCTTGTGCTCAGGAAGATCATGTCTTTCAATGCTGATTCTAGGGGAAAGTGGACTCCTAATTTTATAGGCTCATATGTTGTCAATAAATCCTTCTCTAGCAGTGCACTGATTCTTGAAACTATGGATGGTGAGGAGTTTCCACGTCCTATAAATGGTGATGCAGTCAAGAAATATTGTGCTTAAAGAAATAAAAGAACAGCTTGCTAAGTCGAAAAACCGAAAGGGAGGCTTAGGCAAAAAAGAGTGTCTAGGTAGGATGAAAACCCGATAGAGTGGTCTAGGAAAAAATAAGAGACATAAACAGAATAAATTCTCCCTCTAGGATGAAAACCCGTAAGGGAAACGTAGACAAAAGTTAGGGATTTTCTTGGAAAGTAACTGCGTCAGACAAGACTTGATCATTGAAGCAACAATATTCCTAGATCCTCACCACACTTCAACAGAAGCCGCTGCTCAAGAATTCAAAGTTGTTAGGGAGAATAGTGGTCATTGCATTTCAATGTATCTTTTCCAATATATTACCATTTTCTAAACATTGTAATCATCTCTGGGGTCTCGCCAATCGCAGACTACCATTCTATTAATAAAGTTTGAGCTTTTATCCAATTCTTTGCAATTCTTATTTTATTCTCCTTACAAAGACTCCATTTATTATTGATAGTAACTTTTAAAACAAAAATATTAAATTACAAAATTGTTTTTTTGAAAAGAAGTTATAAATTACTTTTTACTTTAGATTTTGTGACTCAAGAAAAACAAAAATAGTGATTCCAAGGATGGACGAACTCTGAAATTTTGGAAGTATATATTCCCCATGAAGGTTCTCCCAGGTCACTTTTGCTAGTATGTGTATGATCTTCTTGTGTTTCTCGAATAGTTGGAGATGATACCAATTGATGTATGAGGCGGTGTCCGATTCATAATCCCATTTTCCCCAGTCAAGACTTGGTTATGTTTTTCCTCCGGGATGTTTATTTTGATTTCGGGTTTTGCATGGTCTAAAGTCTCTATCCCATATTCCCCAGTGAGGTCTTCACTCATATGACGAAAATTAATTCTTCCTTTATGTGATAAGGTGGAATCATTTGCAAAACATCGCCCTTTGCAGTGATGGCATTATTGTTGTTTTTTGATTCCCAAACAACTAAACAAGGGAAATATCTTTTCTAAGAAGTGTTGAAACAATTGTCAACTATTTGTGTTTTCTCCCGCCAAGTGTTGGGTTTGATTTAAAATCCCCATAATTTTGATTTCTTAATGTATTGTCTGACTTCTTAAATCCCCACGTAAAGTTGAGATAATGTTTGTCTCTGAAAGTTGTTATCCCCATATGGTTTCATAATTTCTCCCCAGGGAAGTTTGTGTAATCATCACTCTTGGTATTGAAGAATGTATTTTGGGCTCCCCTTGACGATGTGGTATTGTCCTCCCCATTGAAGTCAACACGAGATTCCTAGTTAAAATCTCGACGACGTGGTTTTCATCTGCTCTAATGAAGTTAGTATTATCATCTCCAATGGAAATCTAGACGTTGAAACATTGTTTTCCCCATTGAAGTATGTGTGATATTCCCTGGTGAAGCCTGGAGGAGGATGTTATCAATGTATCTGTACTGATTTAATATTATGACTTGATTATTTTTGGATTATGTTTCTTCCCACTGGAGTTAAGCCGTGAAATTGGAATTTGTTTCCTCAATTGGTGCTTACTTCCTTATGGAATCTTGATCCTGGATGTGATTTAGTCGAGTGTTGACTTTACCTGAGTTGGTTTTGTCTGGTTATTACCAGTGTTATATGTCTATTTTGTCAACACATATATGATATCATTCATACATTCATACATATATCATGCATAGCTGAATTAAAATTCATTTCTCATTTGCATTCATTAGTATTTTTCTGTTGACCTATTACCCTATTTGTAGAGTTATGTTACCTTCTCTCCAATAGAGTGTCCACCTTAAGCAGAAAGTGTATATCCTTTCATTTTCCCCACTGAGTTATCCCTCGTGGAAGAATTTTGTTGTAGCCTTCCTATTCAGCTTACTTTCTAGTTAGGTCTGTGTTTCCTTTTTGAGTTTATTTCTCATCAAGTGCTTTCTTGGTTGACTGTTTCACTCCGACTTATTTCTGGTTCGAATCAGTGGTTCCTGGCAACATTATTATTCTGATTTATACAGACTTTGAGCTCTGGTTTGAGAATGTGCATTTATTTTACACGGGAAGACTTTTTATCCTTGGCAGGACTGCATTGGCATTTCCTCAGAGGAGTCATATTTCTTTTCCCAACATGGTTTCTTATAACAACAAGTGGTGGTCTCTTTATTTGAGCAAGATGTCCTTCCCCAGTAAGTCTGTTAGTCCCCAGAGAAGATTCATGATTTGTTACTCCAATGAATGGTAGTATCGTCATTATGGGAGATAGTTCGTTATTGAGATTTGTTACTCCAGTGGATGGTAGTCTCTTCATTATGGGAGATAGTTCATTGTTGATATTTGTTACTTCAATGGATGGTAGTCTCGTCATTATGGGAGATAGTTTGTTGTTGAGATTTTTTACTCCAATGGATGGTAGTCTCGTCATTATGGGAGATAGTTTATTGTTGAGATTTATACTCCAATGGATGGTGGTCTCATCATTATGGGAGATAGTTTGTTGTTGAGATTTTGTTACTCCAATGGATGGTAGACTCGTCATTATGGGAGATAGTTCGTTATTGAGATTTGTTACTCCAATGGATGGCAGTCTCGTTATTATGGGAGATAGTTCATTGTTGAGATTTGTTACTCCAATGGATGGTAGTCTCGTCATTATGAGAGATAATTTATTGTTGAGATTTTGTTACTCTGATGGATGGTAGTCTCGTCATTATGGGAGATAGTTCATTTTTGAGATTTTTTCACTCTGATGAATGGTAGTCTCGTCATTATGGGAGATAGTTCATTGTTGAGATTTTGTTAATCCACCGAATGGTAGTCTCGACATTATGGGAGATAGTTCGTCATTGAGACTCACTAGGCTCTGAAGAATTCATTAGTTTCCAGTCGTAAGTACTGATGCTGGTCATTTGTGACTTACCCTAATATTGGTATTTACCGATATTATCTTACCATTTATTTTCCCTGTGAGTCGATGTTATTTTTTTTGCTATCTTATATGTGATTGGATAGTTCGCAAGTATTTGTCGATCTTTGTCATCCATTTCTTTTTTCCTCAATGTTTGAGTTGATGATGCTTTATCTCCTCCTTGGGCTTTACTCCAATGAACTCGAGTCTTTTGTTTACCAGTGATTTATTTTCTTGGTCGAGCTTTCTTTTGATCCTTGTTTTTATTTCCCACATCCCCAGTGGTGTCTTGTGTCACTTTTGAATTTGTTTGTTTGCATGCATGATCATAATCATTTTGCTGCATCTTAAGGCCAAAAATAGGGCTTATTTTATTAACCATCATATCTTCGGATAAAAGACACTTAAATAAGGGCAGTTGTTGTACCCCAATATTTGCCCCTAAGCTTCCTCTATCATCTCATATCAACTCAATCACAATAAGATCACACTAGGGTTTGGCTCTTCTCCCTATTTCTAGGTTTGTTCATGAGGGATCACCAATCACCTTGATTTGTATGTGGTGTTCATGTGTGTTTTGTATTTATCAACTTTTAACTAACAAATACATTGAGTGTTTGCTCTAATGGATGATATTATAGGTGAGGGCACAACACATTTCATCAAGTTGATTCATAGGTTCATGAGTTTATTCCCATGCCTTCTTCAACAATTTCTTCATTAAGATTCAAGCTCCATCATTGAGGATGCTTTAAATTACATCATGATAGAGCTTACTATGATTCATCATGCATGAATTTATCAAATAAAGTCAAAAGATGCAAGAGTTGATTGAAGAAGTTTAACCTAATTGGACAAGTTCTTGATTTATTGATCACAAGTGCATAACTCTCTCAATTATTAACCTTTGGAAGTGGTTTTTGGTGCTATGGGTTCTCATTACCATCCTAAACAACTTTTATTCACATGGAAAAGGTAATTGTGCAAGAAAGTTTGTCAAAGTTGAAAAGGGTTTCCAAGTCATTTTGGTGCTTTAGGAGCTAGGGTTTTGGACTTCTAAGGGCTATATCTTGCTCATCTTTTGATATTTTTGAGTGATTCCAAATACATGCTTCTATTTAAAGGTTTATCAAGTAATAACTTCAAGAGTTTCAAGAAAATTTTGTGTGGAAGATGCCTAATGATGAAGAAAGATTACAAGTCCTCTAAATAGGCCATCAAATTCCCTTATGTGACTTCAAAAGATCATAAATTGGTCAATTTTTATCTCCTTGAGCCCATTTTTTTCCATAATGATCATATAGATGTTAGATTCAACTCTTCTTTTATGTGCAAAGCTTGAAAATGAGTGGAAGATACCCTAAGAACTCAAAAGATTATAGGTCACCCCATGAATTTTCACCAATTTTGCAAGACCTTAACTTTTTCAATACTTGGTATTTTTGAGTGATTCAAGTTTCAAAATTCTCTTTGGGAAGTCTACTTCAAGCTAGCATCAATTATAAAAGCTCAATTTTGGAGGAAGGCCTTGTTTGGACTCAAAAGATTATATGTCACTTTTGAAGAAAAACTTAGAATCTTTTTAAGTACAAAAAGTCAACATTTGTTTCTCAACTTTGACTCATCACAACTTTTAGCTCAAGCATCCAATTTATCTCACTCTTTGCACACTGTAAATTTTGTGACCATATCTTTCAAATGCTTCAAGAATCATTCCATAAGACTCCTTGAGCTGCGAACACCATGGATTCAAAGATGGTACCTTGAAACTGAATTTTTCTCCAAAGTCATAATTTGAAATTCATAATGTGGCTTCTAATCACCAAATAACCATGCAATTTTCACTTAAACATGATCAACACGTATACTTGAATCATTTAGAGCATCAAAACGCATCATTTGGATGAGTTTTGATGCACATATGAACACACTTTGCTCGTGTACACAGGTGTGCACGAATTCATTTAAATTTGCATCATCACCCCTCCTCTTGATCTCATTCACTTCTCATATAAATACAGGCTCTATCCCACTCATTTTCTCAAGCTTGAGCAGCCAAAATCACTCTGTCAAACTTCCTCAATAACTCACTTTTATGAGATTTAGAATTCCCCTTTTCTCCACTTTTCAATCTAATTTATTCATTGATCCCTCTTCCTTAAACTTCATTGAAGCTAGCAGAAGAAGAATCAAGTCTTGAGGTGCCCTGAATCGTGCTACCCAAGTCCATTTACATAGCAAGTTCATCTGACTTTGTTTAGATAGTTTAAGGCACCAAATCTTCTAACTCAAATTACTAGAATGGTGTACGATGTTCACTAATGCTTACTCTTAACTCAATTTTGGTGAAACAATGCATTTGATGTATTTGATTTTCGATTTTAACATTTTCAAACATCTATGGTTTTTTCCAAATAGACTACTTTGTGCTTTATATAAATTTTTCTCGAGCATGTGATTGTGATCATCTCAAGTAGACGCGTCTATTGGCACCACTATGAACACGTAAATTTACAGATTCAAGGATCTTGGATTTGCTCTACTTGCAGGAGGCTGGAGGTTGAAGATGACCTACGTGTCGTTCTTTAACCTGTGACACTGAGACAATTGTTTTATTTTGATTGGTTGGACTTTCTTGTGTTGTATGTGCGCGCTTCAACTTGGGTCCATGATGCTCCCTCACCTCAGATCCATTGGATCTGACAGCGTGTATAAGTGAGAGAGATCCAACGGACGTGGTTCTTTCTGATTTGTTTATATTTTACAAAATTATTATTTTTAATTTCTTTTATCTTCAAAAATTCATAACCCTTTTTTTTAATCCAAAAATTATGAAAAAAATATATAAAAATACTTTGAATTATTTATGATTTTGTGAATATTTTTTCATATTTTTATATTTATGTTTGATATTTTTCAATATTTTTGTTTTGTTTGCCTTATTTTAATTATTTTAAAAAAACTTTTTGATATTTTTAAATTCTAATTTTTTTTATAAAAATCAGTTTCCTACTTTCCAACCTTCTGAAAATTTTCTAGAATTTTATTTTGACTTCTACTATTTTTGATCTTTTTTTCACTTATTTGAGTAATTTTAATTAGTTTAAAAATACTTTTCTATTTAAAAAAATTACCAAAAATTTTATAAAAATATTTGAGGTCATTTCTAATTTTTCTATGGTCTTTTTAAATTTTTATTTGATACTTTGAATATAGTTTGCTATTTTACCTTTATTTTTCATTTTAAAAACATTTTAAAAATATATTTTCCTATTTTATTTTATACATTAAATACAATTTATTTTTTTAATATATTCTGACTATGTGATGGTTGATCATAAACTTCATTAACATCATTGGATCTTGGGTGTTAAGTTTAACTCCACCAAAATGGATGGATGATTTTAATGATAGTTTGATTAAATTTTTTGATTCAAATATCTCCCCTCCCTCTTCATCTTACCCCTTTATCATTGTGTTACATGTTGTTAGAGGATGATCTACATATCATCTCTCCAAACATATGGCACATAGATTGTTATTGACCGGCCTCAAAATAGGTGTGACTTCTATATAAGTCCACTTACGATTGCTTAACATAGCACTAAATTTTGTCCCAATTCGAGAAGTGATCATTCATGGCCCAAACATATGTTTGCAAGCCCAAGTATGTTTAATTTGAAACCTTGATTCCAACAACCTTGAAGTTCATTGTTAGGAGGCTTTTGTCTTATCAATCCTCTAATGAATATTCATATATTTTGGACAAAGTGAATCATTTAAACATAGTTGATCATTTGTTGTTGCCTTAAGAATTTGAAATGAATGATATAGTTGACAAAAAGAAAATGAAACTTGTTATTGAGAGACTTTGATTTTATCAATCTTCTAATGAGTTTTCAAATGCAAGATTAAATATGGTCATTCAACTAACCTCTAATTTTTAAACCATTAACAATTGACTTTTATTTTTATGCTTTTACTTTATGCTTTTATTTTAAGCACCATTTATCTTAGCATTTTTATTTCATGCTATTTTGTTCTTTGCTCACTTGAGCATTTATTTTTATGTCATTTTGTTTTGCTCAGTTGAGCTTTTAATTTTCTTTTTTAAGATATCTAATAACCAACTTGAACAATAAAAAACTTTAAGGTTACTTGGACTATTTGGTTACTATCCTTGGCATTTTGGAATTGTGGACTTCTTGAACTTAGGATTAGAGACCTTGACCTACCTTGAGACCTTGTGACTTGTATTGTTATTTTGTTCGGAGTTCTTGGGGTTTACCCAAAGACATTGTTTGTTTGTTTTATTTGTGTGCATGTTATTTTGATTACATGCTTTATTTGTAAACTGGAATTCGTCTGTATATAGTCGTTACTATGCCCATATTTTGTGAAGACTTAATGCATTTGAAGCTTGGTTTTCTTAAGAGGTTTATTATCTTTGCTTGTTTGGTTTTAATCCAAAGGATGGGAATTCTACATTGACTCATTTTGTCAAGTGTTGTCTTCTTGTTGGTTAGACAGTTCTTTTCCCTAGATTTTACCTTATGCATTAGGATAGTCTCTTCATCTCCTCCCATCGTCTTTAATTTCAAAAATCTTCTCCCTCCTTTTCCAAACTATTCTTGTTTTCCAAACTTGAATCGATTTCACAATAAACTTGGACTTAGGTACATGCATTTTCTAAAATATTTTCTTAATTAAACTTTAACCAACTTAATCATACTTTGACATTTTTTGTGAGAAGACTAAAAGTCAATCAATCTCATACAAACCATTTTGCCACTTTGGCTTTTTACCTTAAAGCTTTTTCTCAAAACATTAGAATCTTGTCGATCCTTGTAGTGATGTGAACTACTATACTTCTACGGTATGTAGTGAAGTGAGATATTTTACACTTGGGTGTTGAGCGAAGCTTTGTTGATTTTAAAATCCAAGCCATATCCTCTATTTTGAGATGACACAAATTTTCCTTTCTCATAATTGTAGGTAGTAAGTATGTTCTTCCACTCGGATACGACGATGATGTCTCGTCTCTTAAAATTAACCAACACACTTTTGTTTTAAAGTTTTTAAAGGTGAATTATGAGTACCCTGATCCCCTATTGCACGGAAGGTGGTACGTAGGCACTAAAGATTCACAACCACAGAGGCTGCAAAAATTGTAACAAATACTTCTTTTCCCATCTCCACCATCTATTTATTTATACAACAATTATAGCCAGAATACACAAATTTACAAAAAGGTTCTTGTGGAGTACCGTAGATGTTTAGGGTGCTAATACCATCCCTTTGCATAACCAACCCCCGAACTTAGATTGTTTCCCCTCTTTTTGGGTTATTCGCTCTTTTCCCATTCCTATGGAAACAATAAAGCGCGTTGGCAATTTTTATTTGATATATGCGTGTTAAGTCAATCCAATGGCTTAGTCTCAATATTTTTATCGCTACAGGTAGGATGTAGAATAATTCTAACTGTAGTGAAATCTCTTTTGTGTTGAAAGCGGACTGGAGTACTCTCGAACTGTGAGAGGAACCAACATATATTTGGTATTATTTATTTTCTGCATTTACCGCTTTCATATTCATACATAAACCAAAAAAATAAGAACATCATCAAATAAAAGAATACAAATCTGTAATCCACTTTATTCAGCCCCGTCTTAGGCGCACTCAAAAACCAACAAATCAGTTGGTGGCCAAAGTGGAAATTCCTGGATAGTCTTTTCGGTGGCACACTTTTTCCCAGCAAAGTATGCATGGGCCTATTTCTCCCCAATGGAATCTGCACTTGAGTTTGTATTCACAATGATGCTTTTCAAGAAGAGTTCCCCAGTAAAAGTGTATGTGGTTTAAATCCTTCTGAAGGATGATTCCTAAGTATAGCCTACACTTTTCAAGAGTTTTCTTAAGATTTCTCCTACTCCCCAATGATAAAATATGTTGTATCATTCCCTAGTGGAAGTTGTACTTCAAGGGTTTTTTGTTCAAGAACTCCTTTCTCCCTAAGTGAAGATTCTCTCCCCGGTAGAGTTTATTATAAACTCTTTCTTCTCAGAGAGATCTCTTTATCCTTAGTAGAACTTGAATTTTCCTTTTACCTAATGGATCGCCATATAGAGAATCCTTGTTTGATAAGGTCTAATTGATAAAGACTTCTTGATAAAAAATTGTTGGTTCCCAGTGAATGTTCATGAAGGTGAACTTATTGGTGAATGGTCACTCACGAAGCAGAGCTTTCTCCCTAAATGAGAGATCTTTCTCATTCCCCAGCTAAGTCATGATGAAATTTCTCTTGTTCCCCAGTAGAAGCTTTTAATGGGATTTCTTTGTCAAGATTTCTCATATCCCTAGAAGGTTCTATTTGTTGAGGAATTCTTATTCAAGAATACTCATATATCCAACAGAAACGTATGGATACATTTTTTGTTCAAGAAATCACTTCATCCCCATCGAAGAGGTTGACAAGTTATTCACTGCAGATCCAATGGTTATTGGTATCCCCGTCAGCGTCCAATCTTCATTGGCATCCTTGCTCAGAATTTGTAGTGTGTTTTGATTCTCTCCAGCAAAGTTTTTAATTTATTTTTGTAATTTCTCTCAGAGTTCATCCTGTGGTTACTGGCTATTCAAGTTGTTATTCCCCATAGAATTTAAAATTTTTAAGGGCTTCTCGTTAGAAATTCCTTGTATCTCTTTATTTCCTCGACAAAATCATGCATCATTACATTGCTTCTACTCAAATGTGTCGTGTTTCAATTAATTTTAGAACATTACTCCATAGAAAAATTCAAACATGCATCGAAGCATAAGCCAATTTTATTTCCTTCTTCCCCAGTGAGGTCGCTCAGTTTCTTGATATAACCGACGATTCGCTAATCCCCGCAGATATCCCATAATACTCCCAGCAGGTCTCTCTAGAGATTACTTATCCTATAATATCACCTTTTACGAATCTCTCCCGCTCAGTGTTGACTAATCCTTCTTTGTTATATCTAGTGTTTATTAGTCTCGATTTTGTTTAATCCAATGTTCATTGGTACCTCTTTTTACATTTAATATTCACTGGCGTCCCTATGTTTAGAAGCTAGTGTTCACTAGTCTTCTTTGGTCGAGTGTTTACTCGTTGCCCTGTTGGTGATCTAGTTTCTTCCTGGTGCAACATTTTTAGGTCTGGTGGTCACCAGTTCCTTTTGAGGTCAAGTATGCTACTCGTGACCCGGTTTTGAATACAATGTTGTTCTGGTATTTTTTAGAGTCTAGTGGTCACTATTTATCTTGAGGCAATTGGTCACTTGCCTCTTCATCTCTTTTATTACTTAGCTGGATTCAGTGGTCACTGGTTCTCCCCGTTTGAGATTAGAAGGTGTTCACCTTGCTTTAGATTCAATGTTCATTGGTTTCCTGTTGAGTACTTTTAGGTCTAGTGGTTACTAGTCCCTTTTAAGTCGAGTGTTCACTTGTTTCTTTGTTTGTGGTCGAGTTCTTTCATTGCACATTCTTTATAGTACTCCTAAGGTCGAGTGGTCACTCGTTACCTTTACTCGATCCCCAGTGTTCCATCAATGTTCTAATGGTTTGGTCCAGTGGTCATTGTTCCTTATTTGATCGAGACCATTGTTTATTTCATACTATTTTAGATCCAATGGTTATTGGTATATTTCTATTCTAGTGTTTACTAGTCTTCTTGGGTCGAGTACAATGTCTACTGGCCTCGTTTTTCAAGTCCAGTTTTCACTAGCATTCTTTGATAAGGGTTTAGTGTTCATTATTCCTCCATGCTTGCAGACCCAGTCCTTTTGGTTTGATACCATAAAGCTACTGAAATACAGTCACCAGTGTTGATACACCTTGTCCTAATTCAAAGCATAAATTTTTGAGTTCATATTTGTATTCAATCCCCTTCTACCTTATTGCTCGAAGGGCTTACACCAATCTCGCTTACATGTTTAAGATGACTGAATTGGGGCAGCTGTTGTACCCCAAAATTTACCCTCTTCATTACAACCCTATTTGGCTTATACTTCTTTATCATATACATACATACATATCATCGGTTATATGGTCATGGGATCAAGGCACTTCTCTTAAGCTTCATCAAGCTACAGAAGACAGTTGTTTCGTCAATCAATGCAGTGAAGCATTAACTCAGGGTTTAAGAATTTAAATGCACTCAACATGTTCCTCTAGGATATTTAATCACTGAGCGATAAATTCCTTATCATGCCAAGCTCTCATGTGTTCCAGCATGCCTTGGATTGCAAAGAAAGTCAAGCGTTTCAGTTGATTTGAAACAGTTTGGGCCGAAAGTCAACATTTCACAGTTCAGGTTCAGAAATTCGTAACTTTTTCTCTGTTCAACATTTTCGAGTGGGTCTTTGGGCATAAGTATCTCCTAGACATCCTTTAGATTTCATATGTTCGGTTCGGGAGCCAATTCTGTATGGAAGATCTCCGAAAATGCAAATACTTTGAAAATTACATGGTGAAGCGGATTTCCAGTCAACTGTTTCTCAAATATTGCAAAAATTATAACTTTCTCGATTTTCAATATTTCGGGATGATTCTTGCGACACGATATCACAAATTTTGTCATCTACAAATATTCTTTAATATTTGAGTTTGAATTATTCTCATAAAGTTTAGGTTTATGGCTCGCTTCTCAAGTTGAACACGAAAATATTATGAAAAAGTTGCGCAACCAAATTTGACATGGAAATGAGAGGGAAATTTGGCTCCAAAAACCATTTTTTATAATTCCAAATCCCAAACATGACTTAAGTCTCTTTCTCTATATGTTGTTTTTCTCTAAAATTCAAAATGGATTCCATCATTATTACACATTCACTCTCAAATATTCAATATGCTCTCAAGAGAAGAACTCTCTATCTCAAGTTCTGAACTACTTTCTGATGAAGCTTCGACGCATCACCACCAAAGCTCCAACCACTGCCGCATGACGATCGACCGTTGCCGCATAGACCGTACAAGTGACCACCGCGCCCCCTCCGCTGCACAGACCACCGCCACGCCGTCCTCTTTCCCTCCACCGCAAAGCCGTTCGTGCGTCCTCCCTCTATTTTTTTCTTCGGTCAACTCTTTTTCATTTCTTTCAGTAAATTCTTGATCCTATTTGCATTTAATTGTTGTGTTGATTTTAATTGGTGAATTAATTGAGATTGCATTGATTTAGCATGAACTAATTTTTGGATTGTGTAAGTTATGTGATTATTGAAAATCTTCATGTTGATGATGTTGATAATTGTTGGAATCGGATGATTACATGGTTTATTTGTTTGGATCTCATGGATTTCGAGTTGATAATTGTTGATGATTGTTAAAGTTCATGTGTCGGTGTTTGATTTTAAGTTGATTAATTGTTGTTGACACTTGAATGATATTTTTTTGAAGCTTGAAAATCATTGTATCAGTGTGGTTTTAATTGTTGCAATTTATTTGTGAATTCCAAGTGAAGTTCCAAGTGTTCGTGTTCAATTTTACGTGTTCGAACATTGATTTTCAATTGATTTTTGGTGAATACTGAAACATGATACGTTGCTGCCCGATATCCATAAATGAACACCAATTATGGTTTAATTCTTGCTTGCTTCATGTTTGAGTCCAACTTGATAATTGTTTAATATTGATGTTGAGTTTTGTTTGTTTTAAATTGACTTTTAGAGGATTTTCATGAGTCGAAATTTTGTTGCCCAGTACTCACGAATGCATTCAAATTGTGACTTAATTCTTGCTTGATTTATGATTAGGTTTAATTTGATGATTTCTTGATGTCGGTGTTGAGTTTTGATGATTTTAAATTGACTTTTTGAGTATTTTCATGAATTGAAATGATGCTGCCCACTAATTGTTTTTGTTGCTCTGACACTTGTTTGAAACTTGTTTCTTCATGAATTAAGCTTGATTTGAGTTATGATATGAATGATAAACTTTGGTTGCCACTCCTTTTTATTACTAACTCATTTGTTGACTTATGCAATCTTCCTAAGACAGTTCAAGAGAGAAATTTGTCACACCTTTTCTCGCATTTAATCAATTAATTAATTCTTGATTATTCGATTAAAGACTTTATCCCACTTCTTTTTTGGTTCAGATTTGTTTCTAACGCGTTTGAACTTGGATTCTCATTTCATGAGACTTGTGGATTGTCATTGTTTGTCTGGACATATATCTTATGCAGAACTACTATTTGGTATTCGGATATGCTTGATGCACTTTCTGCTTGTGATTTATTTTCATATTATCTTGTGCATTCGATTTCTGAATACTTTGTTTGTTGATGAAGTTTTCGCGAAGGTCTTCGGTTTTCTTACGCATTTTTAGGCAAAGGCAACAGACTTTTTTTCCGTTTCGTATTTTTTTCTCATTTTTCTTATTCCTACACTGTCTTTCAATTTCTTCGCCATGAGAAGTAGGAATAGAGATGCATGACTAGAAGTCCTACTATTGTAGGAAATGTTTGATCTGGAAGTCCTACTTTGTAGACAATATTTATGTGATTATCAATTTGTTTTCTCTTTTTACTTTGTTCTTGCAATCGAGTCAATAAAGTGGAAGAATGGCTCGCAATCAGCCCCCACATTTCAAGTCCCTTGATCATTCTTATCTTGTGTTTTACATTGATGCTTTGGATCATGCTCTTCTCTTGTTATCGAGTCAATAAAGTGGAAGGAGGGCTCACAATCGGCCCTAACATTTGTCTTTATTTCGATGATACTTAGCTCACGTTTCATAAAAATTGACGATTCAAGGTTTTACTTGATTTGTGCTTGAGCTATTCTAGTGGAAGAAGAGTCTTTAGACTCCCACGCCAAAATCTGCCTTGGATTCTTGTTTGGATAGCTCATGCTTAGTGCTTAGGTGGTCACCTAATAGCATGGGTATTTGTTTCTTTGGCACTTGCTTGGTTAAGTAGGTATGCTTTAGGTATCTTGGTTAAGTTCCTATTTTGTGAGTAAGTGGTTATTTCTTATGTGTTGTATGCTTGCTTTCATATCTTATTTAAGTTCTTGATTTCTTGCATTCTTCTCTTTCTTTCTCTTCTTGTGTGGTCACATGTTCCCCACAGGACCTTTATTTCATTCTTGGTCAAGATTAAACTGAGTAGACCTTAGGATTGATATTCATGCATGACAGCATTAGGTAGAATTCCCTTGATCCTAACTTTAGGTCCACAAGCATGACAACAAGCAGGATCGAGATTCCCCTTTTGTTAGTCTTTTCTTTTTGCATCCCTTCTAAAACTAAAACTCTTTTTTCTTAATCAAACTCATAAAACACTCTAACATTACTTAAACTCTTTCACAATGAAGAGGGAAGTACTCATATACTCCCACATTTTGAGATACCATCTGATGTATTCTCTCAACAAAAACACTCAACAAATGCAAACCATTTTTGTCTTCAGACTTTTTTTCTTTTAAAACCTTTTCATAATAAGGATGTGTTATTTCCTCTCGACGCATAAGACTCGTAAAGCCCCCAAAGGTCGGGAAACCCTATATCTATTTCTAGAGTGTGAATTTAACATTATCCGCCTAAAAAATACACAACAAACCAACATTTTTTAGAAGAACTACGGTGCCCTGATCCCCTATTGCACGAAAGGTGGTACGTAGGCACAAAGGTTCACAACCACGACGGGCGCACTAATAAAACCTTTTCTTTTTGTATATAATACTTAGCATCTGTGCATTCCCTTTACAACCTAGCTTTAGATTCAAACCCACGCTTTAAATTATACAACAAGAGTGGATTCCATGGAGTACCATGGACGTGAGAGGTGCTAATACCTTCCCCTTGTGTAATCGACTACCTTACCCATTCTCTTGGTCGTAAGACCTTGATTTCTCCCTTCCCAGGTTTTCTTCAATGTTTTACTTTCCCTTCTGTGGGATAAATAAATATTCGATGGAGACTTCATTGTTCATTTTCCTAGTTGCTTCACAATAGACGCATTATATCAATAGTAGCATCAACCAGACCATCAAACAACCATCAGTAGTTGTTTCTCGATTCCAAGAAGGCCATCATCCTAGTCAGAGTTATCCATAAAGCTCACCAAATGACAGACAGGGTGACTTCTCTAATTCCAATTGAAATTATGGCACTTACAAATATGGGAGTCTAATGTTACAATCATTAGAACATGATATCGTGACAGATGTTAAAAAATCTGGACACAGACTGTGCCACAATATCAAACTGGTAAGTTTTTTTTAAAATATAAACGCAGAATGATAAATAACACATCAATATGTTAACCTAGTTTGGTGTAACTTACCTACTTTGTGGCTACCAAGCCAGGAAGGAAATCCACTATCAGTAGTACTAGTTCTAAGCTAAACTCCATCGTTTAAAACTTCTCGCGTAATCCTTACCCATTGCAACTTATACCCAGGTCCTCCCTAGATATGAGAAATCACCATCTCACTTCCAATCACCGCAGTGAAAAAAAATCCTAATTGTAGGAAAAACAGTTCTAGTCCCAGGAACTGTTAGGAAGTACACACTCCCCAATTACAACCAAAAAGACAATCCCAATCCCAGGAACTGCCAAGAAGAACATACTTCCCAATTATACATAGTTAAGACTCTTAACTACAAACAATACTTGGGTTTCTTAAAAGCTTCCACCAAGAAAAATACTCAACTCTGGCTTCATAGCTTCGAGGAGAATAATAACTTGACAAATTGTCAAGTAACAATTTGTCTACCATATAGTATCATAAGATACATGGGTGACTTACAATCACAAGAGCACACACGACTCTCAAAATGGCAAACCCTTATTCTAAAACCAAAAATAACTAACTAGAACTAAATTTCCCTAGGTCTTGGTCTTCCTTTTATAAGCTTCAATTGTCCATGGGCTTCGAAGTCTCTGCCCAACTATTACTTAATCTATGCGTTGATCGCTGCAGAGAATTGTGAGTACAAATTCCTCATCAAAGGTTTTGAATGATGTCAAAAATGAAAAGATTGCACTTCTGAACATTGAATGGTATCCTTATGTCTTGTGACATTCCTCTGCATTAGAGGTCTTAGGAATTATTAAAAAGCATTTTGAAATTGATCCAAGTCATTAAAAACAGTTTTTTGCATAATTTTTTATTGCATTTGTCGGGACATCTACCTTTCAGGTTGACACATGCAACTCAATTTTAAAGCATGTAGCCTCTGGAAGACTCAGGCCGACACATGAATTGTATAGGTCAACACATACTGAAGTATTTCTGAAATTACAGAAATTCTTATTTTATGTGTCAACACATCTATTTTTTAGGTCGACACATTAACTATCATTTTAAAGCTTGTGGCCTCTGACATGTTTCGATTGACACATAGCCTTATACAGGTCGACACATACAATTTAATACTTATGTATGTGTCGACACATACGACATCTAGGTCAATACATCCTGTTTGTTTGGTCAATTTTTCCAAATCTTTTTAATTTAGAATTTATCCTTTTTGCCCTTAAAGTTCCAAAACTATAAATACTCTTTCATGAATCATTAATAACTTGGTGAAACCATAAAATTAGCCTACTTCTCTCTTCATCTTCAACCTCTAACCTATGTACACACATTGACATTACATTGTAACGATGTTCCGTTGGGGAACCATCTAGGCGGGGATTATTAGTGTCCAATTATGTATTGGGTTCAGATTTGTATGGATTTTCATCCAGGAAAAACCACGGGCTTGTCCTCCAAGATCATTGGTTAATTTGGGGGTTTTTATGCGAGACGTTAGAGAGGTAATTTCAGCCAAGTGAAGTCCTTTGGAGATAAAGAATGCAAGGGATCCTTTTGAGATAAAGAACACAAAGGAAGAAGCTCGAGAACAACGAATTACAATTGAAGTCTTGTGTTGCAATAGTTGAAATGGACGGTGTGCGAAAGATATGGATATAAGAATGCAAAGAAGTAGAAAGATCCAGATAGTCAATTTTCATCTATTGTGTCTTTGTCTTTCTCAAGATCAAAATAGGAGAAGGGTTTCAATCAACAACAAGCTTAGAGTTTGTGGAGTTGCTCTTAAACACTTCTCTTGTATCAACGATTTTGCATATTAAGAATTATCCTAATTCCAACGGAATTAGGCGCAAACGTACCCACATGCATACATATCATAATTCCTTGTGTCTCTTTTATTTTTGCTTTTACTTTCTTTGATATTCATTAATCAATTTGTCAAATAGTATTGTGTTATCAATTGAATTGTAAGAATTTTTTGAACTGTTTTTGATTGTAAATCAAGTTTTGATATATATTATAATCACTTTTGATTATAAGTAGTTTTGTGTATCAACACAATCAAAGGAAAAATTCTGAAAATTCACTTGCACACCAAATGTTTGATAAATTGATTCAACTAGTTCTTTTTAATATTGCCATTGGAAATAGCTTTACTAGTAACTTGTGATAAACTTTAAATAAGTTGTTAAGTGATTCAAGTACATTAATTCAATTTGTTTTTCTTATTCCATATTTAATTTTTCATTACGCTTTGCATATCAAAGTTTCCAATAACGTTCGTATAGACGACATTTTGAAAAAGCTTCCGCATCGCTCTTTGATAAAACAACTTTTTCAAAATCATATTTTCGTATGATTTTTTTAAAAGGGGTATCTATTCACCCCCCTATTTCTAGATACACTATAGTAATCTAACAAGTGGCATCAAGAGCGCAGTTCATTCTTGCTTCGAGAATTTTAGAAAATGGCTTACAAACCTAAAGGGGATTATAAAAGAGCCCCAATTTTCATCGGAGAAAATTATAGTTATTGGAAATCTTGTATGCAAATTTATGTTAACTCATATGACAAAGGTGTTTGGGAAGCCATTCAAAATGGTCCAACACTGGTGACACATTTTGTTGATGGTGCTACCGTACCTAAATCGAAAAACTTATAGAATGAGGATGATAATAAGAAGTGGGAACACGATTGGAAAGCAAAGAACATCATTGTATCCGCCATTGGTGTTGATGAGTTCTACCATATTTCCCATTGTCAAACCGCTAAATCTATGTGTGATGCTTAAGTGATTCACTTTGACCAAAGCTTATGAAGATTCATTAGAGGATTTATAAGACCAAAGTCTCCTAATAATAAATCTCAAGGTCATTGGATCAAATGATTCAAATTAAGATACTTGGGCTTACAAACATGGGTTTGGGCCACAAATGATCATTTATCAAATCGGGACAAAATTTAGCGCTATGTTAAGCAATTGTAAGTGGACTTATATAGAAGTCACACCTATTTTGAGGTCGGTCAATAGCAATTTATGTGTCATATGTTTGGAGAGATGATATGTATATCATCCTCTAACAACATGTGACACAAAAAGAATAGGATAAGATGAAGAGGGATGAGATAAGAATTAAACCACATTTGAACCAAAAATTTAATCAAGTCATCATTAAAATCATCCATCCATTTGGGAGGAGTTAAACTCAACACCCAAGATCCAATGATTTTAATGAAGCTCATGATCAAAATCCCATAGTCCAAGATCAACCAGAATATATACAAAATAAAATTGTATTTAAAAAATAAAGAAGAAGATTTTTTAAAATGGTCCTTTAAATGAAAATAAAAGGGGAAAATAGAAACTATATTCAAAACATCTAAGAAAAATTAAATAAGACCATAGAAAAATCAGAAATGAGCTCAAATATTTTTATAAAATTTTTGGTAATTTTTTAAAGTCGAGAAATATTTTTAAAATTAAACAAAATAGGCAAAATAATCTAAAAATTGTGAAATATAGTAATGTCAGAAATAAAAATAAAATGAGGTCTCCAATATTTATCAAGAAGTCATCAGATCCTTCCATATTTTTTTCCATAATTTAAAAATTAATAAAAGTGTTTTTGAACATTTAAAACAACTCAAATAAAATGGAAAAATATAAAAAATATCAAAACACAAAATAAAATTGTGAAAAAATAATAATCAGAAAGAGAAATATCAAAAGTATTTTTAAGATTTTTTTTGTATTTTTTGAAATTAAAATGAATTTTTTTATGAATTTTTCAAGTTTAAAACAAATAAAATATAAAATTAGAAAATAAAATAAAAAACAAAAAGATGTAGACCGTTGGATGAGAGTCAAAATGCGTTAGTAAGCTAATCCAATGGATCAGACGTGTTGTGCATATCATGGTCCTTAGTAAATAAAACACTAAATCATTTATTAAAATCAAAACTTGAAAAAAAACAAATGGCACAATATTATTGGTTAAGAGATGGAACGTTGGTCATCTTCAACCTCTAGCCACGCGAATTTTAGGTCTCTGAAATGGAAAAATTAGAGCTCGACACCGGTACCATTCGCTCCGTCTCTTCAAGACGATTCTAATGGTACCCTCGCGAAAAATTTATATAAGGTGTATCTCAGTTATTTTGGAAGGAAAGATTTGAAAAGGGATTTGAAAATTCATGGCCAAAACTCACTTCTAGTTGAAAATAAATGTTGCGACTAGAATCAGAATGATGAGAGCTTCATTATAGTATCAAAGTTTAAGAGTATTAGTGAAGGAATCTACCTATTGAAGTTCAAATTCAGATCTATGAAACTTGACTTCGCTAGCACGATTTAGGAATTCTTAGAGCTTGGTTCTTCTTTTGTTAGCTTCAGTGAGGTTCAAGGATGAAGAATTGACAAAGAAAATGGATTGAGGAAAGTTGTAAAATCAAATTCGAAGTTGCAGAAAAGTGGGTTCAAAAGGAAGTTTGACAGGATGATTCTGGCTCTCTAAGCTTGAGAAAATGAATGATGTATGACCCTCTATTTATAGGGAAACTAATGGAATGCTTATGCATTTGAAATGATGAAGTTTGGAGGGAAATCGTGTGAAGTTGCAAACATGAAAAGTGTGACTTCTATTTTGCTCAAAACTCAACCAAAGCTTGCATTTCAATGTGCTAATCATTTCTGGAAGTTCATTAAACATGATTAGAAGTAAAAACACGCATAAATTTTGTGTTTAGAGGCCAAATCAAGAATTTTAAACTCTGACTTTGGAGAAAACTTTAGTTTCAAGGTATCATCTTTGAATCAATGGTGTGCACGATTTAAGGAACTTTAGGACTTGATTCTTGATGTAGTAGAAATATGAGATCACAAACTTTAAAATATGAAAAGAATGGAATCAAATGGATGCTTTAGCTGAAAGTTGTGATGAGTCAAAGTTGAGAAAAAGATGTTGACTTTGTGATGAGTCAATGTCTTTCATCTAAACATGACCTTCCATTTAAAATTTACTCTTGACCAAAAAAGATGGCATGAAGTAGACCTCTTTAATGACTTTTTAATACTTGAACCATTTAAAAACTCCAAAAATTGAGAAAGTTATGACTTGGTGAAGTTGGTGAAAATTCATGAGATGACCTATAATCTTTTGCATCCTTAAGGCATCTTCCATCAATTTACAAGCTTAGCACATCAAAGAAGAGTTGAAGTTCACATCTTTAAGATCATTGTGGATAAATAATGGGCTCAAGGAGATAAAAATTTACAAAGTTATGATCTTTTGAAGTCACATAAGGGATTTTGATGGCCTATCTAGAGGACTTGTAATCTTTCTTCATAATTAGGTGTCTTTCACACAAACTTTTCTTGATAATTTTGAAGTGATTTGTTGATAACCCTTTAAAGAGAATCATATTTTTAGAATCACTCAAAAATATGATCGCACTAAATCGCACTATGTTTCTGACTCAAATATCACATGTTTTCCTTAGTCTTTATTATCATTTTCTCGTATTATGTTCCTTTTTCCTTTATTTTCAGGATTCTTGTCATTTCAGAGCCTTCTGTGAAGAAACGAGCCAAAACGCCAAGAAATTAGGGTTTTTCAAGATATTCTGCACTTATGGCGTTCAGCGCCGCGCTGGCTACAGGGAACGCGATGACGTGGCCCACTTTCACCCAGAGACCAACTGCCACGTTCCCATGATGTGGCAGTTCCAGCCACCGCGCCCGCGGCCACTGCCACCGCGCCCGCGGCCTTCACAAAAAGCTTCCCGCTCAAAAGAAGTTGAGGGGTATGCTGGTCTTTACGCATCTCAAGGATCCTCTATAAATAGTTTTCGATTTTCATTCTTTAGTTTCATCCAAGCTTAGTACAATCTTAAGCCATATACTATCAGTTTCTGTAAAGTAATAATCTCTTCACATCGGGGAGTTATTGCGGTGTAGATTGAGTTGTAATCGAGTCTTGGAGCACTTTGGTTGAAGTTTATCATACCAGCCTTACCATTCCGCAGATTTGTATCAGATTCAAGTCTCCGACTGGAGCAAGGTTCTAATTTATTGCATTTCTTTACTTATAATTGCTCTTACCATAGTCTACACGTTTTATAGACTCTAATTGCTCTTACCATAGTCTACACGTTTTATAGACTCTAAATGCTCTTACCAGAGTCTACACATTTTATAGACTCTAAATGCTCTTACCATAGTCTACACGTTTTATAGACTCGCACTTATTATGTCTGGCTAAACTATAAAGGTTTGGATGTAATGATTGTCATCATGGTCATGTTCCAATTATCATGCTAGTGAAAATACTCTGGGGATGTTTTGCTTTTAACTTAAGTCAATTATGTTTAAATGTTTATTGGGTAAGATCGAAAGCCGTCCAAACTAATGATACGACTTGATTATTATTTAACCAAACGAAAAGAGCGAAAGCCGTCGATTGGTTAAATAGGAATCATTGACCTTTTTAGAAAACAATTTTGAAACTATTTTCGGACGCGTTTGTAGGTTTGAAATCTGACTCTTGGTCAAAAGCCAAAAGTCTCTTTAAGTTAATCTTTCCAAGTAAAATTACTTTTCTGTTAAGTCAAAACTATCAATTTCTTAAAAATAGGTTTACCTCTTTAACGCGGAAGGCACCCTTTATATGTGACAATAAAGGAATTTAATTTAAAGAGTAAATTCGGTTCTTAGTAGTCAAAAGCTACAAGTTCCCGTTAAATTGATTCTTTGCTATCAATAGAAAATACTGCCCCATAAGTAGTTTCATCTACGCATGACCGGACCAATATCTGATTACATGATTTACATTCCAACCTGTCTTTTAAACTGTTATTTACTTCGCTCATTTACTTTGTTGCACTGCACTCACATCAATATTCTTGTTCGCCTTAGATAAGCACCTTAGCAATAGAGTTGATAGATTGACAATTGGTCTCTGTGGTTCGATAATCTTATATATTACTTCGATAGGCTATGCACTTGCAGTACTATATTTAGGCTATACCTCACAGACTCCCATCAAGTTTTTGGCGCCGTTGCCGGGGACCAACTTCGTCAAATTTCGTACCCTATTGTTATCCCGTTTAGACTAAGGCTATTTTAGCCGGTAGATGCGTAGAAATCATAGCACCGGTAACCTAATAGATCCTTTAGTAGAACCTGAACGTTACGCTCGTGCCCGTCTTTTTATTCGCAAGATAAGAAGAGCTATGGCAGAAGATCGTAACCAAAGACCACTCAAGGAATTCGCCCAACCATCTAACGAGGAACCTAGTTCTAGTATAGTAAACCCTGCTATAACTACCAACAACTTTGAACTAAAGCCCTCATTATTACAATTAGTACAACAGAACCAATTCGCTGGTCTCGCTACCGAGAACCCGAATCAACATTTAAAGGTATTTATCCAGTTAGCTGACACCCTTAAGGCAAATGGAGCCACACCCGAAGCTATCCGTTTAAGATTGTTTCCTTTTTCCCTTAGAGGTAAAGCTCACGACTGGTTAGACGCCCTTCCAACTAACTCAATAACAACTTGGGAAGACCTTAGGAGAGCTTTTCTTGCGAGATATTTTCCACCAAGCAAGACCGCTGTTCTTAGGAACCTGATCACTTGTTTCACCCAAAACCAAGGCGAATCACTTTTTGATGCCTGGGAGAGATATAAAGAACTTTTAAGAGCTTGTCCGCACCATGGCCTGGAGCAATGGTTAATCATACATACCTTCTATAATGGAATCCATTACAACACAAAGATTTCCATAGACGCTGCCGCTGGCGGAGCGTTGATGAACAAACCTTACCCTGACGCTTGTGCCCTAATAGAGGACATGGCCCAAAACCACGCCCAGTGGGGATTAGAACGAGCGACAGTAGAGAAAAAGGAGAGCCATGGAGGAAAGCATGAGGTAAGTTGCATGGACATGATTAATGCCAAGATGGACGCCCTAGCTTTGAGAGTCGAGAACATGTCTCAAAACCCAACCACAGTAGCAGCAATCCAATCGGAATGCGAACTCTGTGGAACTCAAGGACATCAAACCGTTGACTGTAACCTTTTGAACGAATCTAGCTCAGACCAAGTTAACTATACCCAAGGGAACCCTTTCTCGAATACCTACAATCCTGGATGGAGGAACCACCCGAATTTCTCTTACAAAAACAATAACCCTATCCAAAATCCCGGACCTTCGAGACCTCAAGGATTCCAAACGCAAAAACAAAACCAACCTATGCAAATAGTGCCCCCAAGACCAAATCTTAAAGAAACCACAGACACCTTTATTCAGACTCAAACTCAGCAAAATAAGGAGTTTATGAACCAACACATTCACACGAACGAACTAGTTACTCAACTGGCAACCAAGTTTGACCAGATAATAACCCACACCAAAATGCTTGAGACTCAGATTTCCCAAGTAGCACAAAACACCTCTGTACAAGTTGCACCTGGAGGACAATTCCCTGGACAAACTCAACCAAATCCAAAAGGCCAAGCAAATTCTATCACCTTAAGAAGTGGAACTGCTTATGAAGGGCCTAGAAATCCTAACTTAAGCACATCAGAAAAACCTATGGAAGATGCTACACCTAAAGACCAGGTAGAGGAACCAGAGAAACCAGAAAAGCAATCAAAACCAGAAGTAGGGAATAACACTCAACAACCTTATAAACCACCTATTCCGTTCCCACAGAGGCTGAAAAACACCAAAGTAGAAAACCAGTACCAAAAGTTTATTAAGGTAATAGAGAAACTCCATGTAGAGATTCCTTTTACTGAAGCTATAACCCAGATACCATCATATGCTAAGTTCTTGAAAGATATTTTGACCAATAAACGGCGACTCGATGATCCCAAGCCTTTAGAATGTCATTCTATATCCGAAAATAAACTCGCCAAGAAAGATAAAGACCCTGGAAGTTTTTCTATCCCTTGCATCCTAGGTAACCATATGATAGACAAAGCATTTTTAGACTTAGGAGCAAGCGTAAGTCTGATGCCTCTGGCCGTCTGTAAGAGGTTAAAATTAGGAGAACTTCAACCTACTAAGATGTCCTTACAACTAGCTGATAGATCTGTCAAATATCACATGGGTATTTTAGAAGACATACCTGTCAAGATTGGTCAGTTGTACATTTCGACCGACTTCGTCGTAATGGATATTAAAGAAGATAAAGACATCCCAATCCTCTTAGGAAGACCATTCCTATCGACCGCCGGAGCTATAATAGATGTTAAGAAAGGTAAACTGACTTTCGAGGTAGGAGATGAAAAGATTGAGTTCATTTTATCAAAGTTTCTAATGGCACCAGTGATAGGAGATGCGTGTTATGCCATCGACGTCATTGACGAATGTGTAAATGAGCTCGAACAAAACCAATCTTTAATCAAATTACCATCAACCCCTATTTTAGAGGATGACAGATTTAAGAGTATCGAACCGTACATAGACGACAACCTTTTCGAATGCTTAGCTCTTACCCCTGACCTTATGCCGCGTACTGAGAAACCCACTATAGAACTTAAGGAACTACCCAAGAATCTAAGATATGAGTTTTTGGATGAGGAGATGAATAGACCTGTTATAATTAGCGCCGCTCTAAACCAAATAGAAACAAATCAACTCTTAGATACCTTGCTAAAATATCCCTCAGCTTTAGGGTATAAAGTTTCAGATTTAAAAGGTATAAGCCCATCCGTATGCATGCATCGGATTATGCTAGAAGAAGATTCAAAACCCTCAAGAGAACATCAAAGAAGAATAAACCCTATTGTGATCGGTGGATCTGGAACTGACTGTTTAACGCTGGATCGCGTATGTCGCGGAAGCAAGAGTCGCCACCGTCTTTTATTTTCTCCAAATGGAAAGGACAAAAGCACAGAAAAATTCCTTAAAGAGATTGCTCTCGGTTCGGGAGGTAGGTTATAGAAAGGCGTACCCTAGGGGTGGTGTGTGATTTGTGTGTCATGTTCATTTATTTTTATCTTATTCATGTCATGGGTGATCTACGCGTTTGTTTTTATTTCGTCATTCATTCTTGCATGCCATTATTTAACAGTTAAAAAATTGCGGAAAGATAAAATTCCTAAACTATTACAAAGGCGCGGGTCCACATCGCCAAATTTAATCCAGGACCCGATTTGACATAAAATAAAGAAATAAAATGCGAGAAATATAAAATTACACGGTTTTGGGAGAATTACATTAATATTATACGAAATAAAATAAAATGCGCGAATTGGAATTAAAATTGGAAGCGAGGGCGTTGGACCCTTTTGGAATTAAATTGAATGAAAAGTTAATTAATTATTAAATTAAAGAAAAGAAATGTTTTTTTGATGGTTTTTGTATTTATGAAATAAAGAAAATTAAAATTCAAGAGAAACCCTAATTCTAAGTTGTTTTTAATTATTAAAGAAAAATATTAAAGTTTAACCTAATTTACTAAATATTTAATGTACATGTTTATTTACAAAATAAATTAGTAATTAATAATAATGATAATAAGAAAAAATTATTTATTAAGAAAAGTGATAAAAAGTTAAAAAACCTAATTTCTACATATTTTAATTTATTGAGAAAAAGATTAAAGTTTTAAAACCTAATTGACTAAACTAATTATTAAAGTTTATTTACAAAAAATAATGGTGAAATTAATATTAATAACAATAAACATTTTTTGTTTCTGATTTTTTATTATGAAAATTATTTTAGAAAATTAAAGAAAACAATTAAAAACAATTAAAAGAATGAAAAGGAAAATCAAATAAAAAAAATAAAAATGATGCAAACCATGATGGGTGTCTGGCCCTTTTTGGAGGTGAATTGGAGTGGTTTGGCCATGTATTGGTGTCATGCATAAGTTGTTCTACTTTGGCCATTTGGCTTTTGGCTTTTGGCCATTTGTGTTTTGGCCTCAACGTTCCTTAATCTTCTCAGGATGTCTGTCTCGCCATGTATTAGTGTCATGCATAAGTTTTTCTACTTTGGCCATTTGGCTTTTGGCTTTTGGCCATTTGGCTTTTGGCCTCAACGTTCCTTAATGAACCTGCATGGGATCCTGTCTAAATCTGCAGTGTTGAATCTCACGAACACATTAAATAAAATCATAAAATGCAAATAAAGCCAATATATGAAGAAATTTAATGTTTAGGCACAATATGGCATGTATGAATGATTATACCCTTTTGATCATGGAGATCAAATCAACCTTACCCTTACTGGAAAATCAGTGGCCTGAATGCTTTTATGCCTTACTGGAAAATTAGGATCATGGAGATCAAGCCAGTCTTATCCTTACTGAAGAAGTAATAAGATGTTGGTTTGTAACTGAGATGGCTTGTTTGTAGTGAGAGAGGGATTTGTAATAAGGATTTCAAGGTTTTAGGGTTCTTGAAAGAGTTTGATATTCTAACAGTATTGTGACAAGGTTTTTTCTCTCTTTTTCTCCTCTCCTCTTTTTCTCCTCCTGGTTTGTGTGACAAGAAGGTGATTATATAGTGGAAATTAGGGTAAAGAAAATGGGCTTTGAATGTGCAATTGGGCCTCCAATATTCACTTGAATTCGTCACTTTCCAGGCTAAATCGCAGGGACTTAAGTGCATTTTTTGAAGTTGAAATGTGAAAACAAAATGTATTCGACATCGAGAACTAACTCCTGTCCGAAAATCGACTCAATCGGATAAACGGTGAATTAGTTATGAATTTTTGAAGTTTCAGCTCAGACAAACTTATTTTGGGCTCTAGTGTCGACTCTGACACGTTTTTTCAATAAAAAACTGGTATTGATCGGTGCATAATTTGGTCTCGACTTTTGAAGCAAAGTTGTAGATCTATGAGTCAGGGACCTTGTGTAAAAATATGAGTCAAATCCGATAAAAATTGACCGAGTTATGAATTTTCGAAGTTTCGGCCCAGATGAAATAATATTCAGCATTCAGGATTTTCAGCGTGTCACGCACTCTGAGCAAAAAACGAAGGCCTTTTGAATACCGTTTGAACTCAATACCTTCTGTGAAAATGTAGCCAACTCAATTTGTGAAATTTTGGCGCCAGAACCAGCTCGATACGATGAAAATCGACCAAGTTATGATTTTCTGAACATGACACAAATAAACTTCTGTCACAAATTTTCTGCACGAAAATACTTGATAAATCCACATTTTTGAAGATCTTCTGATCGAAATTGGCTTCCAGCCGTGAGAGATGAAAACGTAGATAATGTCAAGACGGAATTTTGGCCACCGGAACGGGTTCAAAACGAGTCACGATCTTCAAGTTATGAATTTTTTAGCGCGTAGAAGCTGCACTTTCAGCACATTTTTTCACCATATTTCTTCAAGAAAACTCACACATTCGGATACCTTCTTTAAAGAATTGACTCTTGAGCCGAACCTGAATTTGAGAATATGTTATCAGAGATATCTTGGCGAAAGAATACCTGAATATGACGCGCCAGGTTGGACTTGTGAATTTTTCTTGAAGAATATGGGAGGGCAAATTTTGGGGTACAACAGTTGCCCCTGTTCAATCTTCTTAGACCTGAGGATGCAGATTGGCTGACGTGCCTTTCGTAATTCAAAGGTGGAAGATGATTGAACACTAGAGTGCCCAGAAATTTGCGCTCACATAGTAGTGTGACGGGGGAATGGGCTTATAGATGCCATTTAGAGATTGATGGATAGGATGATGGGCTTATAGATGCCATCTGGATGTTGATCGCGTAAGAGATTCCTTAGCGAGAACCTGCATACCTGCAAAAGAAAAATGAGTACCTGATACGTTGCAGGAGTTGGTTTTCAGATGCTTGGTATAGATGTGTCCTGACTGGTTACAGGAGCTGAGTCTGGAGCTTCACAAGATGATGAATGAACCAGGGGTGGTTACTGCCTTAGCATGAATGGTAAGAGAACCTTGGGAGACTTTAACTTCAACAACGCTCGTTGAGAAAAATCTTGGGTGTCTTCTACTGGGATAAGAATCAGGGAGATCTTAGGGTCGATCTGACTGAACCAGAGGAGGCCTTTGACTGGATAAGCATCAGGAAAATCTTAGGGTCGATTTAACTGAACCGGACAAGGTCTTGGAATATCTTCAACTGGATAAGCATCAGGGAGATCTTAGGGTCGATCTGACTGAACCAGAGAAGGCCTTTGACTGGATAAGCATCAGGAAAATCTTAGGGTCGATTTAACTGAACCGGACAAGGTCTTGGAATATCTTCAACTGGATAAGCATCAGAGAGATCTTAGGGTCAATCTGACTGAACCAGAGAAGGCCTTTGACTGGATAAGCATCAGGAAAATCTTAGGGTCGATTTAGCTGAACCGGACAAGGTCTTGAAATATCTTCAACTGGATAAGTATCAGGGAGATCTTAGGGTCGATCTGACTGAACCAGAGAAGGCCTTTGACTGGATAAGCATCAGGAAAATCTTAGGGTCGATTTAACTGAACCGGACAAGGTCTTGGAATATCTTCAACTGGATAAGCATCAGAGAGATCTTAGGGTCGATCTGACTGAACCAGAGAAGGCCTTTGACTGGATAAGCATCAGGAAAATCTTAGGGTCGATTTAACTGAACCGGACAAGGTCTTGGAATATCTTCAACTGGATAAGCATCAGGGAGATCTTAGGGTCGATCTGACTGAACCAGAGAAGGCCTTTGACTGGATAAGCATCAGGAAAATCTTAGGGTCGATTTAACTGAACCGGACAAGGTCTTGGAATATCTTCAACTGGATAAGCATCAGGGAGATCTTAGGGTCGATCTGACTGAACCAGAGAAGGCCTTTGACTGGATAAGCATCAGGAAAATCTTAGGGTCGATTTAACTGAACCGGACAAGGTCTTGGAATGTAGCTTGAGAACTTAACTGGATCTTTCCTGAAAGGTAAAGGTCAGTTATATGCAATGCATGATATGAATCAAGCAATGATGTTCTCAATATAAATGAGACTTGTATGATATGATGTGTCTATGCATGTTATAATGATGTATGTGATGTTTTATGTATGTTTTTGTCTAGGAAAGTGAATCCTTGACGGGTGCCGGGAAGTCGTATCCTGGGCTGATGTCGAAGAATAGATTTTGCTTCCGCTGGGGATGATAACTGCAAGAATACCGGTAGGAGAAGATGACTCCGTTGCGGAATAAACTTGGCAAATGGAGGATTCTGCGGGGAGAAAAGATACTTTAGTGACCATGCTGGGAAGCAATACTCTGTGGGGAGAGGAATGCTTTTGCTGAATTGTTGATGATAACTTGCTGGGGATATCCTTGTTGTATTGGAAGTGTTGATAGACTTCGCTGGGGGTAAGAGAACTTCGTCGGGGACGCTCTTTCCATGGCTCTTGGCTGAGGATAACCCAGTTATATCCTGTTAAGGAAATAACTCTTTAAATAAAGCCGGACGACGCATTCGCGCTTTGCGAGGGATAAGCTTCCAGAATCTACTGGGGATAAGCTTACTGCTTGGGGGAGATGGATTCCAACTTTCCTTGGGAAACTGGATTGGACTCTCCTGGGGGAGTTTTGAGTTGCGGGGGAAGTGATTCCTTTGAATATTTGATATGCCGCCGGGGAACAATCTTTAGGTCGAAACTGCCGGGGATGCTTGTTAAGAATGCCTGTATGCTGCTGGGAAATGTTGAGATCTGCTGGAGGATACCCAACTTCCTTAAGTTTGATAATAGCTTTGCTTGAGGAGAGCGTACTGATTTGCTGGCTCACTCTCTGGGGAATCTGGTTATGTTCTTTAGCTGAACCTACCTTGGTACCTGTGGAGGTGCTTGATAGTTGTTGATGGACAAACCTTCTTCAGGTAGGCAGATGACAAGATGACAGGACATAGTCGTACGCTTTGATCCCTAACTTTTGCCTGGACCGCCCTTTCGGGTTTTCAGTCCACCGGGATACCCATTTTTGCCCAAGCCGCCTTTTCAGGTTTTCGACTTGCCGGGTGTACAGATTTTTTTCATTTCATCCCTTATTTTTGCCCGAACCCTTTTGGTTCGCCGGGAAGCCCTTGTTTTTGCCTAGGTGTGTCAACCCGGCGGGTCTTTGATTTTGCGTAGTATTTTTCGACTATGTCCGTGCTCTCAGAACGTTAGGGAGTTGCCCCTGTTTAGAAGTGTTTTGTCACCAGAAGATGTTTGATCAGGCAAGATTCGTTATTGAAATGCCCCAAGTGACTCAGGCGGAGATTTGCCCCAGGCCATTTTTGCCTTTGAGAGATTCTCCGAATCTTGACTGGATTGCCCCAGATGATGGACCATGATCATGTCTGCCCCTTGGTTGGAAGTGCTTTTGTTCACTAGGTATTTCTCGTGCGAATTTCCCTGTTGTTCAAACAAAAAGTCATATGCAAACAAAGTTATGTTAAAAATGCAAAGCCTATGTCTGTCTTGAAGATTTTTGAAAATGCATTCTTTTTCATAAAACAAGCGAATGTTTGTAAAACATGATGTCAACTCCGTATTTACCGTAGGCCTTAAGGAGTCAGGATACCTTTCGTAACAGTATGCTTTCGAACTAACCCATGCTTCAGCTAGGACTTTTGAGGGTTATAACGTGGCCTGGTTCACGGTTTAAGAAACAAAGGATAAAGGCTCAAATTTTATTTGTACCCACCCGCTCTTCGTGATGTTCTCCAAACCTAAACTCAGCTGATCGTGCGTTAGACCTTGTTTGAGTCTTTGTCCTGATGTTCCAATGATGGTTCGGATATTGATGATTTATTTTGAATGGGCAGTCATTTCTTTTTTTGTTGAGGGTTTGTAGGACCTCTTTCTTTTTGATTTCGTTATCCCTATTTTTTTGCCTGAACTGTTTCTTTTTGGAATTACAGTCAGCGGGATGCCCCAGTTTCATAAGTCCCTTTTTATAGGTTTTGACTTCTTGGGCTTTTCGTTTATGATTTTTTTGATAATGACTGCCTGTCCTTTTGATTGTTCTGAACCATCACTGTCTTTCTTTTTTCGTAAGGATCTCTTTGGTGCCATTCGTTATGCACTTGGATCAACTGAGAGACTACCCTGCCCCAGGTTATGATTAAGGGTTTTAAATTGCGAAAAGAAAAACTCCTACTTCTTTGGCTCAGATGGGTTGACGAGGGATTATCTTCCTTATAACTCCAGTGTTTAGGAATTAAAACAATGCATGTACCTCATCAGCGGGGTCTGTTCAAAAGCATACTGTAAAGATCGTGGTATCGTTTTCGTCATCCTCCCTCAAGAGGCTTAGAATTATTATTTAAGAGTTGACATCAGAAAAAATATGGAAACAGTTTGCATATAGTGAATGCGAATATATTGATTCAAAATAGACATAAGCGATGCATTAATGGAATAACAATGTTTAACATGAATAAATGTTTGAACAAAAGGAAATTGCAACTTGAACATTCGAATGAACAAAGGTTTTCCAGTCTCAGGATTTGTCACTTCAAATGGTGAGTCTTGCAGGGGTAGTAGAAGAACTCAGCCTGGCCATCTTGGGTGAATTCCACAGCTCCTTCCTCAATCAGGTCCTGGATTTTATTTTTTAGAGTCCAACAATCCTCTGTGGCATGCCCCGGACTGTCAGAATGATAAGCGCAGTGAGCGTTGGGATCATATCTTGAGGGTGTCCTGTTGGGATTCTTAGGAGGATCCTTTAGAGTTACCAAGTTCAACCTCAGCAGTTGTTGTAAGGCTTGAGGCAGCGACACGTTGAGCTTGGTGAATTGCCTTTTGGGCTTGTCTGGCTGAAGCTGGTGAGGTTGATACTGAATTGGTGATACTGGAGCCATATGAGGAGCTTTCTCCTTGCCTCTTTGTCTCAAAGATGGTTGAACGATGATTGGCTTTTTACCCTTAGATGTTTGCCCCAGTTGGTTACCCTGAAGCAGTTGGTTGACGAGAAACCGGAGCTCATCTTGTCTTTGAGCTAAACCTTGAATGGCATTCCTCTGCCCCAGCATTTGGGCTTTCATTGCATCCATCTCAGCTTGTAGGTGTTTCAACTTTTCATCCTCAGCACCGTTCTTGACAAAGGTCTCCCTGAGAAGGGTTCTTAGCTCTTCCTGTCCCTTGGATAGATTCAGGAGGATTTCCCTGAACCGAGTCTCTTGAGCAAGAAGGTCCTGGTTATCTAGTTGGAAGGCCATTGCTGAAATAAACAGCGAGAAAGGTAAGTGACCTGCAACAAAGATACCTGTTATGTAATGATATGTATGATATGCGTGCAATGATTTCAAGGACCTCGAGGGGTAAACAAAAAAATTTGTTAGAATTTGGGTCCGGTAGCTTGACTGAAGGAACTTTGTGTTGTTGAGAGTCCTTCTTCAAGGGTCAAAGGCTCACCATATCCAGTGGGTCATAGCCCCTGACTTTAGTCATCCTGTCTGGCTTTGATTTCCAAACAACCTTGGTTGGGGGGAACCTTCTTCAAGTGTCAAAGCTCACCATATCTAGTGGGTCATAGCCCCTGACAATCTTTGGCTAGAGGAAAATAAATCCTCTTTGCCCCTTGCTAGATGTTTGATTTATCATGACCTGCATCACAAGCCCTTGAGATCCTTGAAATGGGTTAGGATGTATGCAATGGTATGATGTTATGTTATGCATGGGGTAATGTGAGTAACCCTGTTATGAGTCCCAATTAAGGACTGCAAACCAAAACCTGCAAGAAACTAGTCCGCAAGAAACCCAGTACACTCTGTTATAAGCCCTAATTAAGGACTATAAACAAAACCTGCAAGAAACTCAATACACTCCGTTATGAGTCCTAATTAAGGACTATAAACAAAACCTGCAAGAAACTTAGTACACTCCGTTATGAGTCCTAATTAAGGACTATAAACAAAACTTGCAAGAAACTTAGTAAGCCCTGTCATGTGTCCCAATTAAGGACTAAAACAAAACCTGCAAGTAGTTCATGTGTCAGATAAAGCATGCAAGCAGTCAAGTACGAAGGCACACAAGTCACACAAGAGAAAGCCCTTAGAGTTTAGGCCAGCATGGGGTCTGGGTATTACCCTCTTTCAGTTTGTTGGTTCATACCTGTCCTATCAAAAGTAATCGGGTTCTTAGGGGATCCCAATATCATTGACTACCCTCAACCGGTCATAACTCCAGCATCGCAATCTTTTCTTGCGGCCAGAACCATCACGAGAGTTTAGCCTCAATGGGCGTAGCATACTGCTACTGTTCTAATGGCCAAGTTGTGTCATTTAAGGTTCTAAGGTCTGTTGGTGCTTAATGACTCCTTGGAAGACCCATATTCTCCCCGTTTCAACACGAGGGATATCGGTACAGACCAAGGCGCCACACCAACGTAGCCACTGCTTCACCCATGTCGGTATACGCCGGACAGGTCCCTCACAGCTTATGCTACCTAAACAGGGTATCCCCAGATCCGGGTTAGGATCTATGTAACTCCGATGCAACCCACAATAGTAAAGTAAGCAAATCAATACAATTGAAAACACAGTTATGAACTAACCCTAAGGTACACCTCACTTTAAGTTTAATTCCCCAGCAGAGTCGCCAGTTCTGTGATCGGTGGATCTGGAACTGACTGTTTAACGCTGGATCGCGTATGTCGCGGAAGCAAGAGTCGCCACCGTCTTTTATTTTCTCCAAATGGAAAGGACAAAAGCACAGAAAAATTCCTTAAAGAGATTGCTCTCGGTTCGGGAGGTAGGTTATAGAAAGGCGTACCCTAGGGGTGGTGTGTGATTTGTGTGTCATGTTCATTTATTTTTATCTTATTCATGTCATGGGTGATCTACGCGTTTGTTTTTATTTCGTCATTCATTCTTGCATGCCATTATTTAACAGTTAAAAAATTGCGGAAAGATAAAATTTCTAAACTATTACAAAGGCGCGGGTCCACATCGCCAAATTTAATCCAGGACCCGATTTGACATAAAATAAAGAAATAAAATGCGAGAAATATAAAATTACACGGTTTTGGGAGAATTACATTAATATTATACGAAATAAAATAAAATGCGCGAATTGGAATTAAAATTGGAAGCGAGGGCGTTGGACCCTTTTGGAATTAAATTGAATGAAAAGTTAATTAATTATTAAATTAAAGAAAAGAAATGTTTTTTTGATGGTTTTTGTATTTATGAAATAAAGAAAATTAAAATTCAAGAGAAACCCTAATTCTAAGTTGTTTTTAATTATTAAAGAAAAATATTAAAGTTTAACCTAATTTACTAAATATTTAATGTACATGTTTATTTACAAAATAAATTAGTAATTAATAATAATGATAATAAGAAAAAATTATTTATTAAGAAAAGTGATAAAAAGTTAAAAAACCTAATTTCTACATATTTTAATTTATTGAGAAAAAGATTAAAGTTTTAAAACCTAATTGACTAAACTAATTATTAAAGTTTATTTACAAAAAATAATGGTGAAATTAATATTAATAACAATAAACATTTTTTGTTTCTGATTTTTTATTATGAAAATTATTTTAGAAAATTAAAGAAAACAATTAAAAACAATTAAAAGAATGAAAAGGAAAATCAAATAAAAAAAATAAAAATGATGCAAACCATGATGGGTGTCTGGCCCTTTTTGGAGGTGAATTGGAGTGGTTTGGCCATGTATTGGTGTCATGCATAAGTTGTTCTACTTTGGCCATTTGGCTTTTGGCTTTTGGCCATTTGTGTTTTGGCCTCAACGTTCCTTAATCTTCTCAGGATGTCTGTCTCGCCATGTATTAGTGTCATGCATAAGTTTTTCTACTTTGGCCATTTGGCTTTTGGCTTTTGGCCATTTGGCTTTTGGCCTCAACGTTCCTTAATGAACCTGCATGGGATCCTGTCTAAATTTGCAGTGTTGAATCTCACTAACACATTAAATAAAATCATAAAATGCAAATAAAGCCAATATATGAAGAAATTTAATGTTTAGGCACAATATGGCATGTATGAATGATTATACCCTTTTGATCATGGAGATCAAATCAACCTTACCCTTACTGGAAAATCAGTGGCCTGAATGCTTTTATGCCTTACTGGAAAATTAGGATCATGGAGATCAAGCCAGTCTTATCCTTACTGAAGAAGTAATAAGATGTTGGTTTGTAACTGAGATGGCTTGTTTGTAGTGAGAGAGGGATTTGTAATAAGGATTTCAAGGTTTTAGGGTTCTTGAAAGAGTTTGATATTCTAACAGTATTGTGACAAGGTTTTTTCTCTCTTTTTCTCCTCTCCTCTTTTTCTCCTCCTGGTTTGTGTGACAAGAAGGTGATTATATAGTGGAAATTAGGGTAAAGAAAATGGGCTTTGAATGTGCAATTGGGCCTCCAATATTCACTTGAATTCGTCACTTTCCAGGCTAAATCGCAGGGACTTAAGTGCATTTTTTGAAGTTGAAATGTGAAAACAAAATGTATCCGACATCGAGAACTAACTCCTGTCCGAAAATCGACTCAATCGGATAAACGGTGAATTAGTTATGAATTTTTGAAGTTTCAGCTCAGACAAACTTATTTTGGGCTCCAGTGTCGACTCTGACACGTTTTTTCAATAAAAAACTGGTATTGATCGGTGCATAATTTGGTCTCGACTTTTGAAGCAAAGTTGTAGATCTATGAGTCAGGGACCTTGTGTAAAAATATGAGTCAAATCCGATAAAAATTGACCGAGTTATGAATTTTCGAAGTTTCGGCCCAGATGAAATAATATTCAGCATTCAGGATTTTCAGCGTGTCATGCACTCTGAGCAAAAAACGAAGGCCTTTTGAATACCGTTTGAACTCAATACCTTCTGTGAAAATGTAGCCAACTCAATTTGTGAAATTTTGGCGCCAGAACCAGCTCGATACGATGAAAATCGACCAAGTTATGATTTTCTGAACATGACACAAATAAACTTCTATCACAAATTTTCTGCACGAAAATACTTGATAAATCCACATTTTTGAAGATCTTCTGATCGAAATTGGCTTCCAGCCGTGAGAGATGAAAACGTAGATAATGTCAAGACGGAATTTTGGCCACCGGAACGGGTTCAAAACGAGTCACGATCTTCAAGTTATGAATTTTTTAGCGCGTAGAAGCTGCACTTTCAGCACATTTTTTCACCATATTTCTTCAAGAAAACTCACACATTCGGATACCTTCTTTAAAGAATTGACTCTTGAGCCGAACCTGAATTTGAGAATATGTTATCAGAGATATCTTGGCGAAAGAATACCTGAATATGACGCGCCAGGTTGGACTTGTGAATTTTTCTTGAAGAATATGGGAGGGCAAATTTTGGGGTACAACACCTATCATGAGTGATGTAGTCAGGAAAGAAGTTCTTAAGTTATTAGAAGCTGGTATCATATACCAAATTTCGGATAGTGAATGGGTAAGCCCAGTCCATGTGGTACCCAAGAAAGGAGGTATCACTGTTCTGAAAAATGAAAAAGGTGAGCATGTGGCAAAACGAACAGAAGGAGGATGGCGTATGTGTATAGATTACAGAAAGTTGAATAAGGCGACGAGAAAAGACCATTTCCCTCTCCCATTTATAGATCAGATGCTTGAACGTCTAGCAAGACACTCATATTTCTGCTATCTTTATGGGTATTCGGGGTTTTTCCAAATCCCTATTCACCCAGAGGACCAAGAAAAAACCACATTTACTTGCCCTTATGGAACATTCGCTTATAGACGAATGCCCTTTGGACTCTGTAATGCACCTGCCACTTTCCAACGTTGTATGATGTCAATTTTCGCAGACTACCTAGATGGAATTATGGAAGTATTTATGGACGATTTTTCAGTGTGTGGGTTTGATTTCAAAAACTGCCTCTCAAACTTAGAGAAAATCTTAAAAAGATGTGTGGAAGTAAACCTGGTGTTGAATTGGGAAAAGTGCCACTTTATGGTAAATGAAGGGATAGTCTTGGGACACATTATTTCTGAAAGAGGTATAGAAGTCGATAAGGCCAAGATAGAAGTTATAGAAAACCTAAACCCACCTAAGACCGTTAGGGAAGTAAGAAGTTTTCTAGGACATGCCAGGTTCTACCGACGTTTCATCAAGAATTTTTCCGGAATAACAAAACCTTTAACTAACTTATTGATGAAGGATGTCGAGTTTGAATTCGACCAAAAATGTCTTGAGGCCTTTGAAGTTTTAAAGCAAGCTCTTATTTCAGCACCTATCATAAGACCACCTGATTGGACACAACCCTTTGAAATCATGTGCGATGCTAGTGATTTCGCTGTAGGAGCTGTACTAGGGCAAAGAAAAGACAAGAAACTGCATGCTATTTACTACGCTAGTAGAACACTAGACGCTGCCCAGCTAAATTATACAACCACAGAAAAGGAATTGCTAGCCGTAGTTTTTGCTATCGATAAATTTCGATCTTATTTGGTGGGAGCAAAAATAATAGTATACACAGATCATGCAGCAATCCGGTACTTGTTAAGTAAGAAAGATGCTAAGCCTAGATTGCTCAGATGGGTTCTTTTACTCCAAGAATTTGACTTGGATATTAAGGATAAAAAAGGAGCTGAAAACTTAGTAGTTGATCATCTCTCTAGGTTAGAACACCTTAAACCTGAACTTATACCTATAGACGATCACTCTACTTATGAAAGATTAATAGCTGGGATAAACTCAACTGAAAAGGAGACCTATGAGGAAATCTCAACCTTGAACAACATACCATGGTATGCAGATATTGTGAATTATCTGGCCGCTGATATCATACCCCCTGACTTAAGCTACCAACAGAAGAAGAAGTTTTTTAGTGATGTTAAACACTTCTTTTGGGATGAACCCCTCCTATTCAAAAGAGGAATAGATAATATATTCAGACGATGTGTGCCGGAAGAAGAAGTAGGCAACGTCATTAAACATTGTCATGTTGCACCTTATGGTGGACATGCAAGCACATCTAAAACATGCGCCAAAATATTTCAAGCAGGTTTTTATTGGCCTACTGTATGGCGCGATGTCCACACTTACATTACAAAATGTGACCGATGCCAACGCACTGGGAACATCTCAAGACGTGATGAAATGCCTTTAAGTAACATCCAAGAAGTGGAAATATTTGATGTCTGGGGTATAGATTTCATGGGACCTTTTCCTTCCTCAATGGGTAACAAGTATATCCTAGTAGCTGTCGATTATGTCTCAAAGTGGATAGAAGATGTTGCATCACCCACAAACGATACCAAGGTAGTTATCAAACTGTTTAAGAATATTATTTTTCCTAGGTTTGGAACCCCGAGGTTAGTCATAAGTGATGGAGGATCGCATTTTATATCTAAGATATTTGACAAGCTTCTAAGCAAATACGGAGTAAAACATAGAGTAGCAACACCATATCACCCGCAAACCAGTGGCCAAGTAGAAGTATCGAATAGGGAGATTAAGCAGATCCTAGAGAAAACCGTATCATTATCCAGAAAAGACTGGTCTGGAAAACTTAAAGACGCCTTATGGGCTTATAGAACGACTTATAAAACCCCTATTGGAACAACTCCTTATCAATTGGTTTATGGAAAGTCCTGTCATTTACCCTTCGAACTAGAACATAAAGCCTATTGGGCCATTAAATCCTTGAATCTAGATTACCTAAAAGCCGGAGAAAAACGTATCCTGGACATTCACAAGCTGGAAGAGCTTCGCTTGAATGCCTATGAGAATGCCATCATATATAAGGAAAGAACCAAGATGTGGCATGATAAAAAGATCATCAAGAAAGATTTCAACCTTGGTGACCCTGTTCTCCTATTTAACTCAAGGTTACGACTTTTTCCTGGTAAGCTTCGTTCAAGATGGACAGGTCCATTTGAAGTGTCAAAAGTTCTAAAGTCTGGAGCAGTAGAAATCAAAAACAATTCATGCGCTCCATTTGTGGTAAATGGACAAAGACTGAAGCTATACAAAGGAGGCGATTTGCCTGTTGACTACTCTAGTCATATTCTTATAGACCCACCAATACCCACATAAAGTAAGATCTAATCGTCAAGCTAAAGACGTTAAACAAGCGCTGCATGGGAGGCAACCCATGGTTTATTCTTAATTTTATTTTATTTTATTTTATTAATTTATATATGTTTTATCTGGACTAATTTCTTGTGTTTATATTTTCAGGATGCATTACCCCGATGGTATGGTTGTGATTTTCAGGGATGAAGCACAAAAAGCCCGATTTGCTACCTTATCTGCTAGACCTATGGTACCCACTAGGTACCCCGATCAGAGCTGCATGGAGGCACTCGGGATTGAGCCAAGTATTAGGTATCTGTGCAACCAACTTGGCTGGGATTCTTATGCTGATGATGTCCACAAAACCTACAGGAACCTTACTCTGGAGTTTCTTAGCTCTGTGGATTATAACCCACGGGTGGGTGAAGGAGATGAGCGAGGATGCCTAAGTTTCAGATTGTTTGGTACCGAGTATACCCTGACCATCAAAGAATTTGGGGATTTGCTTGGTTTCCAAACTGGACCGACCGCTATCACTGAGTTACCATTGAGTTACTATATGGACAGAGATATTGATACATTTTGGCAGGACATTACTGATAGAGCCAGCCTTGACCCCTCTACCCAGTTGTCCAGGAAGATCCATAACCCGACTTTCCGATACTTCGAGATGATCCTGTGCCACACTTTCTTTGGGAGGAGTTACTGTGACCACTTAGTCACCGCTGAGGAGATCCTTTTCCTATACTGTGCCAGTCAGTCCAGACCTATAGCTAGTGGAGGTTTTCTGATAGAGAGCCTCGAGCAGACTTCTCGATCCGCTGTAAGACTCATTCCGGAGGGAATGTGACACAGATAGCTTCTGCTTTGGGTTTGGACAGTATGATAGCACAGCTGACCCCATACTGTGGATATACTTTCCTGGATTTAGACTTTTGCATGGATCGTGGGCTCATGAGGAGGGCCTCTTTCCACCCATATCAGTACAAATTGCTCATCGATGACCAGACAGTTTACACCTTCACACTGCCAGACCCTCAGATGACTTGTGTTTCCAACCCTGCTAATTGGAACTATTCTGTAGAAGGTTGGGGTGAGATATCAGAGTACACTCTAGAATATACTCCTGCTTCCGAAGATCCCACTCCAGAATACACTCCTGCTTCCGAAGATCCTACTCCTGAATACACTCCTGACCCCGAGGACTCTACTCCAGATCACACATCCTGACCCGAGGTTACACACACTACTGTTCTTACTAATAACCTCAGCTTGCAGGAACCTGATATTCGGACTCTGTTGACTGCTATGCGCACTGAGATAGCCACTCTCCGCAATAAGGTGGCTGACCTTCATTTACAGTTGGAACTGAATGATGATACCTTTGCTGGTGAGTTAGATGAATTAGCTCACGAGGTGGCAGAGATTCGACGCCAGCTGACTGAGCTGCGTGGCCCAGACACTCCTGCAGAGCATCCTCCCGGTTGGCGATAGATCTGTGTTATTCACAAGATCCCTAGTTCCAGTATTATTAGTATTATGTTGATTTCCTTTTCAGACTCATTTTTATTTTGCATTATCTGTTTCCTGCATTATTAATAACTATTTTGGTGACCCGATGTCCGTACCTATATATATATATGCATATGTGTTTTTTTCTCTATATCTACCTTTCCTTTACTAATGTTTTTGTTTTTCTGGTCACCATAATGAAAATTTTGATATAAAAATAAATAAATATACATGTATATATGTATTCACATACATATATGCACGTTCGTAAGAAAAATAGGTACACCTCCAAAAAAATTGAAGCTAATGGCAAGGAAGGAAAAGCCCAATGGAAAGGAAGCAAGACCGGCCCAACTTGCCTCGCCCTCACCGCGCCCGCGGTGATCCCTGCCGCGCCCGCGGTGACGTAACGGTCACCTAACGGCTAGTGGCTCGTTTTTCCCCCCATTTTGCCTCTTTTTCCACTTCCAATCCCATTTTCTTCCATTCTTAACCCCCCATAACTTCCTTTATTATCCATACCTACCCCACTACATTTATTCCCATTATTCCCATCATAAATATTCATCAACCACCATTTTTCTTCACTACCTATAAATACCCCCACTATTTCATTTTCTTCCTCACACCTTCAATACTTCTACATCCCATTCTTTCTCTTTATATTCATCCACAAGAAAATCCTATGGAGTATCACGACTACATTTTGCGAGATGGCCAACCCGGAGAAAGACAACAAAAGCGGCTTGAGAAATTGCTGACAACACCAATACACTCTACCAGGTATATCGATGAAAACTGTCTATATTCATTAGGTATATACCATAGTGTATTTTTCCTTCTCGACAAAATAGGCATGCATGATATTTTTGCTACTCAAGCACCAACCTACCCTAGGCTGACGTTCGAATTTTTGAGTTCTTTAATTTATAACGGCTCTCCTAACACTGCTAGCACCGTAGGTGGAGTCAAATTTAGAATGTTTAATGTTGAATATAACTACTCCACTGACGGTCTAGCTGCCATGTTAGGATGGCCTTATGGGGAGGGTGCCATTTGTGAAGCACCTTTAGACACGGATTGGGCATTTGAAGCATTTTGGGCCAGGATTACTAAACAAAATGCAACATCTTTTGATGGCCTACTTGCTTCTCACATCCACAATCCTACCCTTCGTGTTTTTAGATTTCTTTTAGCATCCACCATCTTTGCTCGGGAAAACCCAAACAAGGTGAATGCTAAAGAATTAATTATCATGCAGAGCTGCCTCACAGACACCAAAGTTAATCCAGTCCCATTTATGATTGCCCACATGCACCATGTTTTAAGAAAAGGTGGGCCGATTTCCTTTGGTGGACTGATTACTACTATTGCCCGTGCCATAGGATTAGATACAGAACTTGCCACCCTTGAGCCACTTCCTCCTCGTATTGCAAATCTTAAATTTTTAAGGGATATGCGTTTATGCAAGACGAGGAGGGAAGGTGGTTACTTCCTCATGGTTGGAGGTGCCGCTGTACCCAGTGTTGTTATTCCATGCACCCGTCGTACTGATATCAAATTTGAGCGTAACTGGACCTACGATCTCAACGCTCCTGCTTTTATTGGTCCGTTGCCCCCAAATCTACCTTTAAATGAGGGTAACAACACTGATGATGAGTACGATTTCCAAACGGAAGAACCACCCCATTTTTCACCACCACACACGACACCATCTACTTCTAACCCACATGCAGGTACAGCTCCTAGTTTCCATGTCACTGAGGACATGTGGCGTGAGCATATGGCCCGAGAGGCCCAGAGGGACACCCTCCTTGCTACTTTGCAGCAACAGGCGACCGATAACATGGCCTTCATGCAAGCATCCCAACAGCAAAATGCTAGCTCTCTGCGCACTATTATGGAAAGTCAGCTGGCTTTCCAGAGACAACAGCACCTTAACCAGACCACATACGCTCGTCACTTCCAATTGATGGAGGCAACCCAAGGCACCCTCATTGGTAGGACCCAAGAGCTACAAGCGGCAAATGCCACCTTGACAGAGAGAATGGAGCAGCTAGTTTTGGATCGAGAGAGCCGCCGTCGCAGCCGTAGCCGCCGTTCCGGTCGTACCAACCAGGATGGTGAAGGTCCTAGTGGCCCCCACTAGCGTTTCCAGGTACCTCTTCCTACCTTATTTTGGAACATTGAGGACAATGTCTGATTTAAGTGTGGGAGGAGCATTTATCGCTTTTATTTCCCGTTTTTCCTGCTTTTATTTCCCTTCCGCATTTTTCCTTTTAGGTATGTTATATTCGTAGTTAATAAAATGCATGTGATAGGCGAGTCTTTCTACCCTTTCATTTCCCCCACTTTTTAGCCTTACAAAATTTTTACAAAATCTTTTTCAAAGAATTGTGGTTGTTTTTAAGGATTTGGGCTATGAGACAGGTCCTAGATAGGGTCTATTTCTTGGGCACTCACTTTTTGAAAAATTCGTTATCGTTTTAACACCGTAAGCCTTTTTGAACATTTAGATTAGATCCTTTCTTCCCAATATGCTATGATTTTGAATAAAACTGTACAAATAGGTCTTCAAGTAGTTTATCTTAGCAGTCAGCTCCGGCCTAAGCATGCTCTAAGTGTAGGATCGATAAATATAAGTGGATGATCTCTATTTTGCCTTAAAAGTTTATAAAATAAAGTATGAATACGACTACGAGTTGGGTGATCCTCACAAAGATTACTCAACTCAAGAAAGTTGTAAGCACTAATAAAAACAAAGAAAAAAAATATATATAAGGCACATCCGTTGTAGTTGGTCCAGAGGTATCTGGTGCTGGACTTGGTAGGGCGGACTACGGTCCGATCCCCCGCAACTGCAAATGGGTAAAATAAAAAGGGGTTAAACCAACTCTTGTACCAGAATCCCATCACTTGAGATCAGAGTCACTAACCGGTCACTACACCATGAGTATGTACGGATAACGGGCTTAATGTGATTGCGCCTGAATGAAAAAGGACCTCGTACAAAAAGAAGTCTTAGCATAGTAAGGATATTAGGATCGATCTATATACTTATGAGGTTTATGTCCGCATTTCTGCGAGTAGTGTAATTACGATACCCTTGATTCAGATAGTTAGTGCCTGACAACACACCCTTACTCGAACTTAGAAGCCCTCTTTGCCCAAAACCTGTATACACCATAATTTTCTTTCATCTACTTCTAAGAGTTGTTGCTTGAGGACAAGCAAAGGTCTAAGCGTGGGAGGATTTGATCGCACTAAATCGCACTATGTTTCTGACTCAAATATCACATGTTTTCCTTAGTCTTTATTATCATTTTCTCGTATTATGTTCCTTTTTCCTTTGTTTTCAGGATTCTTGTCATTTCAGAGCCTTCTGTGAAGAAACGAGCCAAAACGCCAAGAAATTAGGGTTTTTCAAGATATTCTGCACTTATGGCGTTCAGCGCCGCGCTGGCTACAGGGAACGCGATGACGTGGCCCACTTTCACCCAGAGACCAACTGCCACGTTCCCATGATGTGGCAGTTCCAGCCACCGCGCCCGCGGCCACTGCCACCGCGCCCGCGGCCTTCACAAAAAGCTTCCCACTCAAAAGAAGTTGAGGGGTATGCTGGTCTTTACGCATCTCAAGGATCCTCTATAAATAGTTTTCGATTTTCATTCTTTAGTTTCATCCAAGCTTAGTACAATCTTAAGCCATATACTATCAGTTTCTGTAAAGTAATAATCTCTTCACATCGGGGAGTTATTGCGGTGTAGATTGAGTTGTAATCGAGTCTTGGAGCACTTTGGTTGAAGTTTATCATACCAGCCTTACCATTCCGCAGATTTGTATCAGATTCAAGTCTCCGACTGGAGCAAGGTTCTAATTTATTGCATTTCTTTACTTATAATTGCTCTTACCATAGTCTACACGTTTTATAGATTCTAATTGCTCTTACCATAGTCTACACGTTTTATAGACTCTAAATGCTCTTACCATAGTCTACACGTTTTATAGACTCGCACTTATTATGTCTGGCTAAACTATAAAGGTTTGGATGTAATGATTGTCATCATGGTCATGTTCCAATTATCATGCTAGTGAAAATACTCTGGGGATGTTTTGCTTTTAACTTAAGTCAATTATGTTTAAATGTTTATTGGGTAAGATCGAAAGCCGTTCAAACTAATGATACGACTTGATTATTATTTAACCAAACGAAAAGAGCGAAAGCCGTCGATTGGTTAAATAGGAATCATTGACCTTTTTAGAAAACGATTTTGAAACTATTTTCGGACGCGTTTGTAGGTTTGAAATCTGACTCTTGGTCAAAAGCCAAAAGTCTCTTTAAGTTAATCTTTCCAAGTAAAATTACTTTTCTATTAAGTCAAAACTATCAATTTCTTAAAAATAGGTTTACCTCTTTAACGCGGAAGACACCCTTTATATGTGACAATAAAGGAATTTAATTTAAAGAGTAAATTCGGTTCTTAGTAGTCAAAAGCTACAAGTTCCCGTTAAATTGATTCTTTGCTATCAATAGAAAATACTGCCCCATAAGTAGTTTCATCTGCGCATGACCGGACCAATATCTGATTACATGATTTACATTCCAACCTGTCTTTTAAACTGTTATTTACTTCGCTCATTTACTTTGTTGCACTGCACTCACATCAATATTCTTGTTCGCCTTAGATAAGCACCTTAGCAATAGAGTTGATAGATTGACAATTGGTCTCTGTGGTTCGATAATCTTATATATTACTTCGATAGGCTGTGCACTTGCAGTACTATATTTAGGCTATACCTCACAGACCCCATCAAAATACCAAAAGATGAGCAAGATAAAGCCTTTAGAAGTTCAAAACCCTAGCTCCTAGAGCAACAAAATGCCTTAGAAAACCTTTTCAATTTTGACAAACCTTCTTGCACAAATACTTTTGTCATGTAAATATAAGTTGTTGAGGATGATAATGAGAAATCATGGCAACTATAACCACTTCCAAGCATTTATAATTGAGGGAGATATGCACTTGTGATCAAGAAATCAAAGACTTGTCTAATTAGGTAAAACTTCTCCAATCAACCCTTGCATCTTTGGACTATCTTTGACAACTTGAGGCATGATGGATCATAATATACTTTGTCACGATACTACTTTAAAACATCTTCAATGATGAAGCTTGAATATCAATGAAGATTTGTTGAAGAAGGTATGAGAATAAACTCATGAACCTATAGATCAACTTGATGTAATGTGTTGTGCTACACAAATTACCCTTATTTTAATAAAGTGTAAGATTTAGATGCAAGGGTAGAAAAAAGATTTTCAAAGGTATTAATTTTCTTATATTATAGATCATAGAATATTTTTTTCTTCTTCTCTTTTCTCTCTTTTATTATTTTGTTTTGTTTCATAACACAAACAACATTTTTCATATAATTCACTTTTGTTCTAAATATACCTAAACATTAATCACTTTATATAAAACCTAATTTTAATTAAAATCAATTTTGCATGATTAATTAACTTAAAGTCATTTTTTTCACAACATAACCAAACACACTCTAAGCAATCTATAGCATTAATTAAATGATTTTAAAATTTGTCAGTTAGTTCATAAATCACATCACACAATTTGAAATTTGATCGCAAATCGGCAATCTTTCTCAGTCCTCACCTCTCGATCTCCGATCTGATCCAAATCCGTTGCCGCTTCCATGGACCGCCTTCTCAAAGCCGCCAGAGGTTCCGGTTCTCTCAACCTCTCCAACCGCTCCCTCAGGTAACACACCTCTTCACTCTCGTTCCTTTCATCTCTATATACATTCTTTTCTCTCATTCACGCATTGCTATGTTGCTTCTTCCACTTGCAGTGAAGTACCCGATGAGGTTTATCGGAATCTTGAAGGCGTCGGTGGAACTGATGATAAGTGGTGGGAGGTACCGTACCTGTTTATCTTTTTCTTGTTTGATTCAATTGGAGTTTTGAGGTATTGGAATTTTGAGCGAAACTTTGAAATTTTGGGATTCTAAGGTCTTGTTTGGATAAATAGCTTATTATGCAGCATATATGAAAAATGTCATAAGCTATTAATGCTGATAAGTTCGAATAAGTCAATCTGAACAGATCGAAAATGTGAAATGAAATGTGAAATTCCGTTTGTGTTTTGTTGTTTTATAGGCTGTGGAGCTTCAGAAACTCATTTTAGCTCACAATAGTATTGAGTTGTTAAAGGATGATATCAGAAATTTAGGTTTTCTTATTGTGTTGAATCTTAGCCACAATAGTCTTTCTCAACTGCCTGCCGCCATAGGAGAGTGAGTTTTTATTTTAAAACTAGTGAACTTTGCTGGTGTTAGTTTTGTATGATATATTTATATTTTGGAGTCTGATGGATTTTCGTTTTTGTTTCTAATTTTTACAGGCTACCTCAGTTGAAGATGTTGGATGTTTCGCACAATTCGTTGGTTAGTATACCGGAGGAGATTGGATCAGCTGCGTCACTTGTGAAGTATGCTTTATCCGATATTCATTTTCTTCCGTAGATTGGTGATATGGGAAAGTTGTCATGTGTTTACACTTTATTTGTATGTGTTCTTTTAGATTTGATTGTTCAAATAATCAGCTCAAAGAACTTCCTAGCTCACTCGGAAGATGTTTGGATTTGTCGGACTTAAAGGTAACGTCGTGATGGTCTTGTCTTGCATAAACTGTTGGGTGTTGATGTTAGTTGTGTGGATGGCTTATGATACATCACATTCTGATTGGTAACAATCGGATAGTTATAATGTCAGTATACAAACTGTTATTCAAAGAAAGAAGAGTGATATGTTTTTTTGGGTGTTGGATTAAGGAAGGTGTTTCTCTTGTGGTAATAACACTACTAGTCCACTAACTACCACAATTTGTTGGGCAAATTATTTTATTGTTCCAAAAGGATTTTTTTCAATTGCTGTTTACTTCCTAAATATGTTGGATTTCCTAAAAAGAAAAGCAAGCATGGCACGTGTTTCTCGAACATCACGTGTATGAACATAAGCTGATGCTGTAAAGACTGAAAAATCTTTTCCATTTCAGCTACAATTTTCTGTCACCCTCGACTTTTAAATTTTTTTACTCTGTTGGATGACCTTGATAATCACCCCCAAAGATTTATTACATCCCTGAAACCCCATTGTTAAACAACCTTCCATGTAAGTTAACAACTTGGTCCTTCCTTTCTTAGGTTATGCATATTATAAATCAATTGATGAAAATGATGTTTACTTTAAATCGGGGCTGTGGAATTTCCTTGTAGGTTCTCCGTGCCTTTGCTATTCAACTGATGAACTCTGTTAAAGAAACTGCTATTTGTTTGTCTGTATCTATAGGCCACGTACAAATAAATGAGGTTTTTTTGATACTCTTATTGCAGGGATCAAACAATCTTATTGCAAGCTTGCCAGAAGATTTAGCAAATTGTTCCAAAATGTCTAAGCTAGATATGGAGGTAGTAACTAGTAGCAAAATTTTGTATGTTAATTGATGACAAACATCTCAGAGAAATTTTGTTTTTTATAAAGCAGGGTCTCATTGTATTTTCTTTTTGTCTTTGCCAGGGAAACAAGCTTACAGTGATATCCGAAAATATCATTTCATCATGGACAATGCTTACTGAATTAAATGCCGGTTAGGGCCTTTGTTCTCTAAATACTCAAAGATATCAATTAGCTCTTTCATTCTTATATGTAGATCCTCTGTTTAGTTAAACTTGTTTTCATTGTTAACACTATTACAGCAAAAAATTTGCTGAATGGCATACCAGCCGGGATTGGAGGCCTTTCACGTTTAATCCGTCTTGATCTCCATCAGAACAGTGAGTTTTTTTTATCAATAAGAATCAAACTTGGTACTCCGGGAACACTCGCACACCCAGCACACCAACCACTTGTGCTAAACCCCGGTGGCAACACCAAGTTTTATAAATAAAGGTCAGACATTTTTGTTTCTTCCCTTTTCATCTTGATATGGAATTTGTACTTGTGTGTCTGTGCAGGAATTTCATCAATCCCTTCATCAATCATTGGTTGTCATTCACTTACAGAGTTTTATTTGGGGTCAAATTCTAACCTATTTTGATGCAAGTCTTTATATTGTTAAAAGCATATTATTCATTTGGTTTTCTTTTACTTATGACTTCCACTCATTTCTAATAAATATTTTACCTTTAAACTCAATTTAGGAATAATAATATTTCTACAGTACCAGTGGAAATAGGGGAACTTTCTCGGCTTGGGACATTAGATCTACACTCTAACCAGGTGTCTAAGAGTATTATTTAGTTTCTAATTACTTCTATTATAAAGGAAAGGAACTCTTATACATAGAATTTTGTTAAAATACAGGCAATTATAGATATGTTCCTATTTTTGCTTCTGATGCTTTTGTTCTTTTCTCCCATAACAGTAAATAATTTGTTGTATTGTTTATTGATTTTGCATATTCACAGCTGAAAGAGTATCCCGTGGAGGCATGCAAATTGAGTCTTTTAGTCTTGAATCTTTCAAATAATTCACTGAGTGGGTTACCTCCTGAAATGGGTAAGTTCAGCAAGTTTTTGTATTATGATAGGTCTAGTATGCATTATTTTGGAAACATAATAGTTGCATAATGAAAACACTATATGAGTTTGCTAGAAAATATACAGGAATACAACTAGTGGGCATCCCCTCGTTAAATTTATTTGAGTATCTCACAAAATTACAAAGATACTGTTCAGTAATAATACTGTTAAAGCAGTTCAGCATTCCTTGTCAAAAAAGTTCTTAATAAGCACTAATAAGAACAGCATATGTCTTGGCCTGAATTATTCTTCAAAGTATAAACAATAATGTTCACCTCAAGAGGAACTTTTTGCATGAGATTCACGCAGTTGTCAAGGGAGTTGTTCATTCGGCATCCTCACCAATATTATGATCTCTTTAGGTGTCAATATGTGATAGGCTTGTCGGTTAATATTTCTAGCTATTTCATCTAGTAAATGGACACCGTTACCTGGAAATAGTAAATGGACACCATTCTGCATCCTTGCCAATTATATGTTATACACGAACCTTTAGTTAGGGAGCCACAGTGAATCTCAAATTCCTTACGTTATGATGTTATTATGTGATGAAATGAAACAGTTAAAAGTAATATGAATATTATTTGACACAAATGAAGAGATAAATATCTTAGTATTGTATCTTGTTTAGGCAAGATGACTAGCTTGAGGAAACTTCTGCTTAGTGGAAACCCATTGCGGACTCTTCGAAGGTACAAAGAGTGTTTGGTTCTTTATGCAGTTAATATTAGTATTTTTGTGTTTTTGACTTATGCCTTTTCTCATCAGCTCATTAGTCACTGGACCTACACCAGCGTTACTAAGATTTCTCCGAAGTAGACTTTCTGAAGGTAAGGTATTATAAAGTGTTGGATGCATTAACATCATACACACAACTGAAGCTTGATCCCTTGTACTTAGTCTAGATATAATATTTTCTTCTGCAGATTCTGAAGATATAACCACATCAAAAAAAGACATAATTGCAATGGCTACTCGATTATCTATCACTTCAAAGGTATTGCATCTTTTGAAGAAGAAAATATACATTCCATAGATTGCCTCAATAACTATTTATAGTATGTTTCGTTATTTTAGTATTTGATAGACCACCAGTAATGCATGGAAAGGGGAATTTTATTAAATTGAAATAGAAAATTATTTAAGAACAGATTCAAAAATTAGAATTAGAGTTTGGTCTAACTCGTTCAGTCATTCCTACAAAACCAACTTGTAAGGTGAGGGTGCCACTCTTCATAAACTCTTTCAAGGCTCTATCTGTAACCAATTTGGGACTTGGGCGCAGCAGAAGAAGGTGAAAACCGAATGATAAACAGTTTACCAAAAGTTGTCTATGGAAGACAGTTGGTCCTTTGGCTAGGCACAGTTTTTAAGGTTATCTATGACAAACTCTAGATACCGTGTTGAATGAGAGAGGCTAGAGGCAGGAAACGTAGCAACCATGTGTTCAACAGAGACTTAAGGGCAGCCAGTGCACGAAGCTCCAACTGAATGGGGCCTGAGTAGGGAAGATCTATGCAACCTTACCTCTTGCAAGCGAGGAGGTTGTTTCCAATATTTCACATGCCAAGCTAACTTACCGTTGCGCGCCATGGCCCGCCCTCAATGTTCATTATTGACTAGAGAACAAAACCAAGTTATAGAGTCCTTTTGGGATAAATATACAAATATTGAGTCTCTTTTTGTCTATTATCAATCACGGGGTTAAGATCTAAATTGATTATAGTGAGGATGACAGCGGGTGAGTTAATGAGTAATAATGCAATCACATGATAGACTTACTAGAGAACCCATGAATTAATGAACTAATGAATAATGATGCAATCACATGAGAGACTTACTAGAGAACCCATATACCTTTGACAACTTGGACTTTGCAATTGATTGAATTGATGCAGATAATCCTGTTCTTTATCGTGTATGTCTTTCCTATTCATTTATTTAGCCTAAAATTTGCTTCTTTGCTAATTGAAGCTCTATTAATAATTGTGTTCAGGAATTTTCTATGGGAGGACTGGGGTTGAGTGCTATTCCATCAGAAGTATGGGAATCAGAGGAGGTCATAAAACTTGATCTTTCCAAAAACTCAATCCAGGAATTGCCAGTTGAACTTTCTTCTTGTGTTTCTCTCCAGGTTAAATCTTCTGTCTGGTTTTAATTCATGAAAAAAGATTTACAAGTTAGTATGATTATCTTCTGATACTGATTGGCACTGCTGTCATCTTAATACGAGTTCCCCAATAACAGGATCTGATTCACTATGTTGACTAGTAATGATATAAGCGATTTCGATCATTTGAAACTTAGAACATTTAAACACTGCAGTAATAAATGTCTAAAATATAGCCACACCTTTTGTAAGTTTTGAAGACCTTTTGTAAGTTTTGAAGACCTTGTGAAATGATTACAAAATTTTCAGCCATTTTCTCTTTATGGTTTCATTTTTTTCTCAGAATTGTAGTATTATTTGTTTGCACGTTGTTCTTTGTTAGTTCTATATGTGCTGGGTTTTTTTTATGTACACTAATATATTAAACAAAAACAGTGGTCAAGACCCTTAACATCCCACTAAATTTGAAAAAGGAAGATGTGCTTTCTTGATCATTTTCAGATTTTCATTGTATAAAGTAAAATATTTCCCATATGGTAAACCTTTTTATCTATGTTGAGTGATTATTTTCATTGAATTAAATTTCATGCTTGGAGTACTTTACTTATTTGGTTATTTGTTTCCATCTTTAAATAATTATAATTTATTGATTGATCAAGCTTTGGGGTTGGGAAGGAGCACTTAAAACTGATTTTCTGTCCAACTTAAACTTTTCTAGTAGTAATTCATTTGTATAGTTTACACTTTCCAGACATTGATTTTATCGAAGAATCAAATTAAAGACTGGCCAGGTTCAATTCTTCAATCACTTTCGAGTCTATCTTGTTTGAAGCTGGACTACAACCCCCTCAGACAGGTAATGACTAATGGTTTCGGAGTTTCTCTGTTCTTTTGCTTGTAAAATGAATTATGGTATCAGCATGTATATAGAATCATTGCAGGACATAACGCTTAACAAATAAAAACTAATATGGTTTTTCCAATTTGAAAAATCAATATAAATAATTCTCCTTCTGGAGGTTATTGCTTTTTGTATAGCTTAAAGAGCTATACTCTGTTGCTACTGGTAATGTATCTCAACTCTCATCCCTTCCCCAGAAAAAGGAAAAAATAAGAGATATTGTTTGTAGATTGTAATGGTAATATCAAACATGTATATGGGTATGCTTTATTCTCTGTTATAAATTCAAATCAAAAGTGTGGTATCACTGACCTTATATTTCTCTTTAATGATAGATACCTTCAAATGGTTTTGAAGTGTTGCCTAAGCTTCAGATCCTGGATCTAAGTGGTAACACAAGTTCATTACTAGGCAGTCCCGCTTTTTCTAGTTTGCCAAACCTGCAAGAGCTTTACCTGAGGTTAGTTAGTTGAAAAGTGCAGGATGTGCAATAAGACTCCATCACACACATGTACGGTTAATTCATATCCTTTATTTCTTGGGAGCCTGTAATTAACTTTCATGTTACAACTCCACAGAAAAACAGGTCTAACTGAAGTTCCGTCAGATATATTGGGATTGCATCAACTACGGATCCTTGACTTGGGTCAGAATTCCCTTCAATCGGTTCCAGAGGTAACTTCTTTTTGGTGATAAAAAACATGGATTAGGCTTGTGCATGTATATTACCTCTTCGATTCAGATCCTATGAAAAGTTGTGATAATTTGCTTTTATTTTAATTTGACATTAAGTTTATCTTAGGTCCATCATTTTGTATATATGCCTATGAAAATTCAGATCTATCCAAGCTTATATTTAGGGATGTCAACGGGGCAGGGGATGTGCGGAAGATGCTTCCCCGCTCCCCGCCCCACCCCGCCCCGCCCCACCCCACCCCACCCCGCCCCACCCCACCCCACCCCACCCCAGTATTTTCCCCATCCCCAATCCCCGTCACGGGGGGAAATTTGTCCCCATCCCCACGGATCTTCACAGTTTCCACGGAGATCCACGAATATCGAGTCTTAAGAAATTTTTTATACTTTTCGATCAAAACTATGACACTAGTATTACGTTATTTTTTCATTTTCTTTATAAAAAAAATGTTATATATTTTGCATCTTTCTTTAAAAAAAATAAAAACATATCTTGCATTCATAACAAACAAAAATGCAAAAGTATTTGCATCAATAGCAAACAAAAATGCAAAAGTGTTTGCAATTGTTAATATTTCTTTTTACTTCAAAATAATAAAGATCCAACAAAACATGTTGTTACCATGCATAATCATACAAAAACTCATGACCTAAATATATCATAATGCATATAAAAAATAGAAAATTAAAATTGTCAAATATCTATAAAAAAATGCTCATAAATATCCCACAATGCATAGCAAAATAGAATTGGATGATAATCGCTAATTTCAAAGCAATTATTCGTTGATGACTCTTCATCCTAATATATTAATTACTTTTTATAAAAAAACATGTAAAATTCTATAATTATATATAAAAGTTAAAGAATATAGTCGGGGTCGGGGAATCCGCGGGGCGGAAGGTACTTTCCCAATCCCCGTCCCAAAGTGTTATTGGGGGAATTTTTCCCTCCATCCTCATCCCCGCAAGGGATAAAATCCCCATCTTCGGAGCTCCAAACAGATAATCTCTACGGGGATTTCTGTTAACAGATTCAAATTGACATCCCTACTTATATCGGGTTTCTGTCTACTATAGAATGCTGGTTGAAGAAAGATGTCACAGCTCATTATTTACCTGAATTCTGAACCATATTTTGTCAAAAGATTAGTGATTAAAAAGAAGACTTACATGTATAGTTGACCACTGAGGGTTAAGTTATTCACACACGGAGGCAATCTCAACTCTTAAAACATGTTTTTTATAGATGAATGATCTATTTTTAAAATAGTATATTTTTCTATTGGTCCTTTTTGATTTCTTATGCTTTGCTCACCTTTCATCTTCTTTCAGGGGCTAAAAAATAGCACCTCTCTAGTGGAGCTTGACCTATCCGATAACAACATCTCTGCCCTTCCACCCGAGCTGGTCAGAAACAAACACCGCTCTCTCATTTAACTTTTTCTTTTCCTTTCTAAAATGATTATGTTTCATACAAATTTGAACATATAGAAATATGCTATACATCTCAATGATGTTTGGTGTGTGAAACTCTTAAAAACAAGAAAAGAAAAAAAAAAAGCATATGACAGTTATTTTATCCTACTCAATGCTGTCATTTTTTTCATATGCATTAGTCGTGGCTTGTTTACTTTGCTCTGATTACTCATTTACTTTAATCAGGGTCTACTGGAACCAAGCCTTCAGGCATTGAGACTTGATGGGAACCCACTTAGAAGGTGACTTCCTCCTGCTCCGCTTTTCTATGAACTTTGTGACAATAGTTTGGATTCTCAAGTGCACTTTAGAACTTACCATTTTCTAAAGCAGAAAGATTGACATAAATATCATTGTCAATAAGTAAACTTTTAAAGATTATGCCCCTTTCTTGGAACTCAAGCATTATCAATTTTGTATTCCTTGAAGTAGACGGAGCTACAATGATTCTCTAATTAAACATAAACAAGTCGGTCACAAGGCCGGATACCAAGATTTCAAAAAAGAATTAAACATAAACAAAGCATATACATCAGCTAGATCTTCTGGAAAGCTTGGTTAATAAAATCATCACAATGTTTTTTTATTTGTTTCAGCATTCGGAGGCCTGTCTTGAATAAAGGAACTAAAGCTATTCTGCAATATTTGAAGGACAAATTGCCAGAGTAGTAGTTTACTTTTTATATATTTTGTGAAAGTATTATTCTCGGACATGAACTAAAGCTGTAATTTAATTTGATTTTTTATATTTAAAGCTTTTGTATTTATTGGTGCCTTAATATGCATGACTTGATTATTGTGTATGTGTATACAAAGGGAGAGTGTATGTGTATCTGTATGGAGGTTGTAATTGTAATACAAACATATCTTTATATTTTAATTGAGTCCTCATTTTTTAAACGTGGTAACTCATTGTATTTTTGTCTGAGTCTCAGGTTAGATAGTGTGACATGATTCACATGATGATTATAAGTAGGGGTGGTTCTAGTTTTATAAGTTAGTTTTGATGGCTTGAATTAGGCTTGGGAGTGTAACCGAGTTGAATTCTTTCTAAATAATTTAGACTTGACTTGTTAAGCAATTGATGAATCATATTTGTTTGATTAAAATATATTAAAACTTGAAGTTGTGATTTAACTTGATTATTTGAGGGACACTTTCCACTCTTTTTATATGTGCATATCACATATTTGAAAAGTCATAATTGTTCTACGTGCGTTTGGGGATGCATCTCTAGACGCACTAAAATTTCAGTAAATTGTGCTATTTTGAGGTCCATCTCATTTTGAATTAATATGATTCAGAGATACATCTTTGTATGTTATTTTGGGTGTATTTAGAGATTTATCTTTGAAATATTTTGAAGTTCTTTAAAAGGTGTTGGAAGGGTGATTTATTTTGGAGATGCATCTTTAGAAATCCCTCTGAATCACTTCAGAGCAGCACCATTGTCTCAGCATCGTAATTTTTTGCAGCTAATTTATATTATAGTAAAATCAATGTAAAATGAAGTTAAATGAAAATAAATAGTCATACATTAATTCAAAACATAATACAATATATAACATTTGTTCGAAAATATAAAAAAAGTAAAACATCCAAATATAAACTAACTACTGGATATGTTTAATCCCATGCCTCCTCTGTCGTCTATATTGTACATCATTTTGTAACTCGACAACCATGATCTCCACGTGGGTCAACTTAGGAGTGTCATCTTCAAAGAGTCTTGCCTCTATGACTTCTCTACCCATCTTCGCAACAAGGAGATAACATTATCGTCAAGCTCTCGGTTTGCTCATCCTGAACGTCAAGTACCTCTAGGTTAGTTGGTCTAGGTGGTCCTCCAATAGCGTCTAGTGTCATGATAGAGTGTGACACTGTATAAAACCATGTCATGTAGCCCTCAACATAAGCCTAGTGTACATGAGTGGACTCCCAACGATACTCCTCTTGTACTAGGTAATTCTCGAAATTATCCAGTATAACACCAAGATCTCTAAGGTGGACGTCGAGATGAGCGACCTCATAGGAAGGTCTTAGAATGATCTGCAAGTAGTTAAACTGGTGCATCGCTCGCTCTGACAAATAAGGATACATAAGAGATGACCCACATGCCAGTCATTTAGAGTATAAAGAGATGACATCAAACAAACGTGTATGGCGGTGACCCTCGAATGGGCAGAAACAAATGTCATTTGTTGTTATATGGTCAAGAGAGACTCTGAATGACTCGACCGCACTATTTCCCTTGTATGAAACAAATGCGGCTGCACGTGGCTAGTTTTCATCGTGATCCGCTGTCGCGGGCGAATCAAAAACGAGTATTTTGTAAAATGCAGTATAACGACAATGACTCGAGTTGTATCGCAAGGATTCTTGATTTTATTATTAACTAATAGAAATTGAATGGGGGTTGGTTTTAGGATCGATTTATAACACGAAATAAGTGATTATCAAAATAAGTTAATCTGCTAATTCAGTTTCTACCTATCATTGATTATTGTAACATCGCTGTCCTAAGCGGGTACTATTCCTGTTCGATCACAATAACATTCAACAAGCGAGAATGATATTATAAGAATTATGTTTCCTGTTTACCGAATTAAGCAAACGGTTAAAATAAGCGAATTAACGAATTAAGCAAACGATAACACGCAATGAAAATTAGAGAACATAAATCAATCGAACCAAACAAAACTATTTTATGACAATCAGATTAAGCAAACGATAAACATATAATAGAGTTGAAAGGAATAGGAATTAAATTGCAAAATTATATTAACCTCAAGTATCAGAACATGAATGTAGCAGATCAACTCAGAGGAAATTTAGCTCTCCATAAAATTCGTACAAAACAAAAGTTCTATTGGGAAAATAAAAAGGTTTTTTCTACTGTAGCACGGCTGAAAACCTTATAAACAAAATAGGGTTTTTCACTACTAAGTTAAACTGGGTCAGAAACATTAACCAGACCCATAAAACGATCCGAAACAGATTATTTTCTAACGTCTGAAACTTCAACGAATTACTGGAACTTATGCAGGTTGAATCAGCTTTTGACTCCAACATTAAAATTGTAGATATTTCTCTTAGCTTTCCGACGAATATTAGAATGCATCAATCCGATTCCCAAAGCTTCAGTTATGATTTTTTTATTGAAAACTGCTAATGCTGAAAATAAAATACGAAAATCAATTAAAGGTAAAAATAAACTAAATTATAAAAACATTATAAAATAGAAAAATAAACAAAACAAATCATGGAAATGCCTAAGTACAAACATAAGAAAATGTGCATCAATATGCACTGATCAAATTCCCCCACACTTAAACTTTTACACTCAGAGCAAAATAAAATCAAAAGAAACACAACAGCATCATCAGCTACTCATTCTAGGCTACAAACTCTTGAATATACAAACCAATTCGAGTCATGTTATTATGCCAAAGCCTAACTTACTCATCCTCCTTTTTGCTCTCTTTCATTCTGGCACAATCACATTAAGCCTGTTATCTCCACACACTCATAGCAAGGCGATCGGTTAGTGACTCTGATCCTTTTTGCACGGGGTTCTGGTACTTACGTGGCATAACCCTTTGCTTACTCAGTTGTAGTTGCGGGGGGATCGGACCGTAATCCGCCCTACCAAGTTCAGCACCAGAAACCGCTGAACCAACTAACAACGAGTCTTATTATCAACTTTTTTTTGTAGGTTCTATGACCGCTGGGTTAAGTGACCGGGTGAGGGTCACCAAACTTAGAAGGCGTGTTCCTTTTTCTTTCCTTTTTTTCCAAATAAAACTTGAATCACTCACTTATTTTCATCGGCTTCCCTGCGTATAGTGCGCGTGAGATAATGTTGACTGCTAAAATAAACTACTCAAGAGCTATTAAAAGATGAGAATTCAAGGCTACGTCATAATAAAAATTCAAATTAACTTCCATATGCATGAGACTTACAGTGTTAAGATGGTACCGATCTTGTGAACTTTTCCCAAGTCTCCACAACTAACCTCATATTAATCTATAACCCAAAACTTTCAAAAAGATGCATACTTTTTATTTTTTTATAACTGAAAATAAAACAACGAACAAAAGTAAAGAAAACAAAACAAATAAATAATTCTCTCCCCCATACTTAAAACACACATTGTCCTCATTGAAAGAAACAAGCATAAAATAAGAGAGATGAGAGAGAGGAAAGAACACGCCCGAGAAGTCAAGGCGGATAGATGGTCGCATAAGTAGCCTTTTCCAACGAGAGTACTTTTATAGTTTCCTCTTCCAACGTGGGACTCTCATGGAATAGCTTGAGGCGGTGTCCTTTGACTTTGCAATTTTTATCAGTACCTTCACTTTTTATTCCTGGATCAAAGAATGTTCTTCTAAAAGTAAAAGTATCAAATAGGCACGTGAACGTGATCTCATCTTTCACAACATCAAGGATCAAAAGGTTACGGGGCTGCCTCACTGCTTTTGCTACATCTTTAAGTGAGATCCTATGCATGCACATGGATGGACTAATATCATAAATATCATCTAAGGTCCATCCAATTCCTTTCTTATACTTCTTCAAAACCTGCAAAAATTTACTTTCTTGATCAAAATAAAATTTAGAAGAAATTATAACTGGGAGTTTTTCATTCATCTCTAGATAAGCATAATTAAGATTTTCAAGAATTAGTTTCAGCTCTCGGAAAGGTGGTTGTTTAATGGATGGTTTGTTTCGAGCAGCTGGAGTATGGAGAGCTTCTTCCACATGAACAACTTCATTTGCAACCTCATATGCAGTAAGAATATCAACTTGCAAGGCGGCCTCAATTTCAGCACAAACAGAGCAAATTTTAATATCAGTACAAACATCACAAGAGTAAACATCATCAAAATCAGATAATGATGGAAAATCAGCTGCAAATAAATCAATACAAGTATCATCAACAGTCTCAGAAAGCAACTCTATTAGAAAAACAGAATTCTCTTCCAAGGGTTGTTGGTTAGATCCTTGAGCTTGTTGCATGATATTCATCAAAGAGGCAAGTTGTTTAATCTGTGTTTGCAAAGTCTGGAGAGTAGAATCTATTTGTTGTTCATACTGGAGATTATTTGCAGCCATTTGTTTGACAATATCCTCTAGCGAAGGTTCAGAAGGTTCTGAGCACACAACCTGAAATTCCTTCAGATGCTTATGCGGATCCTCACCTGTAAGACTATTAAGTTTTGACAACAAGTGTATTAAATCAGATTTTGATTCAAAAAATGTATCAGTTGCAGGATAGTCAATACATAAACCATTATAGCTCACATCAAGGCCAACCAACTGCCTCAAAGTTCTTTGTTCAGCCATGTTATCAATAAACACAAAAATATCAATTATGTCCCAAATAGGCAGAAACAAATAGAAAGAAATAAAACGATTAAAATAAATTCAAAAAAATACAAAAATATAAAATTTAATCTAATGAAGCAAAATAAGAATTTTGAGATTTTTTTTGGATTTTTTCAAACACTATGAAAACAGTAAAAAAATTATTTAAAAATAGAAAAAAATGAATTTTCGATTTTAAGGGTCAAATTCTTTTAGAATTCCATTCTAAAAGATTAATGTTCACCGATTTTTTGCTGACTTTGGGGAAAAAATTCGAAGCAAATCGAAACAATAACTTCTAAACTTACCTGACAGGTTAAAAAACTGTACTGCAATCGGAATTGCAATCCTGAAAATCAACAAACACAACAAAACAACAAAAAAAAAACCAAGAAAAAAAATAACAAGAACACTAAACCTATGGCTATAATATCAGTTAATAAAAACAAGAATTCCCCGACAACGACGCCAATTTTGATCCGCTGTCGCGGGCGGATCAAAAACGAGTATTTTGTAAAATGCAGTATAGCGACAATGGCTCGAGTCGTATCGCAAGGATTCTTGATTTTATTATTAACTAATAGAAATCGAATGGGGGGTTGGTTTTAGGATCGATTTATAACACGAAATAAGTGATTATCAAAATAAGCTAATCTGCTAATTCAGTTCATACCTATCATTGATTATTATAACATCGCTTCCCTAAGCGGGCACTATTCTTGTTCGATCACAATAACATTCAACAAGCGAGAATGATATTATAAGAATTATATTTCCTGTTTACCGAATTAAGCAAACGGTTAAAAATAAGCAAATTAACGAATTAAGCAAACGATAACACGCAATGAAAATTAGAGAACATAAATCAATCGAACCAAACAAAACTATTTTATGACAATCAGATTAAGCAAACGATGAACATATAATAGAGTTGAAAGGAATAGGAATTAAATTGCAAAATTATATTAACCTCAAGTATCGGAACATGAATGTAGCAGATCAACTCAGAGGAAATTTAGCTCTCCATAAGATTCGTACAAAGCAAAAGTTCTATCATGAAAATAAAAAGGTTTTTTCTACTGTAGCACGGCTGAAAACCTTATAAACAAAATAGGGTTTTTCACTACTAAGTCAAACTGGGTCAGAAACATTAACCAGGCCCATAAAACGACCCGAAACAGATTATTTTATAACGTCTAAAACTTCAACAAATTACTGGAACTTATGCAGGCTGAATCAGCTTTTGACTTCAACATGAAAGTTGTATATCTTTCTCTTATCTTTACGATGAATATTAGAACGCATCAATCTGATTCCCGAAGCTCCAGTTATGATTTTTTTTTATTGAAAACTGCTAATGCTGAAAATAAAACACGAAAATCAATTAAAGGTAAAAATAAACTAAATTATAAAAACATTATAAAATAGAAAAATAAACAAAACAAACCATGGAAATGCCTAAGTACAAACATAAGAAAATGTGCATCAATATGCACTGATCACATCGTAGTCAGACGAAATTTTCTACTCGGTAATACGAGTGAAGTGAGAGATGATTCATCTCTGAAAATGGTTCAGATGAAATTATTAGTAACAAGTGTAACAAATGAATTATGAAATAGTTATTAACAAGAAATTACTGTAAGAAGAGTGCATCACCCGGTCATCTGCTTTGTATTCCAAAGACAATCTCGCCCAGTTTCGAGTGCAGGTACACTAAACAGGCGACCTTCTAGTTGTACCCGTGAATCAAAGTCAGATCAACAAAGTACTTAAGGTAAATCACATTGACATAGGTTGCACTTTTATCCACAAACATGGACGTGTCAACTAGGAACAAGAGGTAACACCTCAATGCGCAATGCCAATGGAACTCAACCTGCACACCATCGCCTACGACATCCAGGGACCACTACAAATGGTTTTTTATAAAGCTTTACCATAAAAATAAACCTAGCATAAGCACCCCTAGTAGCATTTGTCTCCTGTGCGACCTCAGTTGGGCCAGCTCCCAAATAGGTGACCATCAAGTCGGCGCTTTCGTCTCGACTGATCCTCATATGGTTCAGTAATCTCCCATAATAGGAAGATGCACGAGGTATGAGACGTCATCTACGGTGGTGATCATATCGCCTATAGGTAGGTGGAACTATGTCGTTTCTAAGTGCCACCTCTCTGCAAAAGTCGCATGCATGTTGTGATTTATGGTCACATATAGAACAAAATATAAACCGTCATGTAAAAAAGAAATATAATCATAAGTATGGATTTTATATGTTGTCACAACATATGTATTACAAAAGAAAAGAAATATATCTCTCGATACCAGACATGCCTAGCATCATGTCTGCATAATGATGAAGTAAGAAGGTGTCAAATGACCCTCCTGAGTAACTTTCTAATAGGGCATCCGGATCGACAACGTCTTCCTCCTAGGCTTCAGAGTCAACAGGGGTTTCAAGAACCTCTGATTCTGCTGCATCATATGCCTGAGATGCCTGATAGAGTCGACTACAAGAACCAGACGGCCGAGGCTGCGAAGTAGATGCACCATCAAACGAGTTGATAGAGTCGGCTACAAGAACTAGACGGTCGGGGCTGCGAAGTAGATGCACCATCAAACGAGTTATTAGTAAGTCGTTGCTTCGTGGTTCTCGCTGCCACGATCCTCTCTCATCGTACCGATGCAATTTGGAACACGTCCGAGCCTAATTCGACCCTAATTCAACCAGTATTATTTTTCACAAATTTCTGAAAATCACCAAATTTTTTGGTTGAGTAAAATCCGAAGATGTATCTCCAAAAACTATGTAGAGAAAATCTGGAAATGCATCTCCGAACAAACATGCGATTTTCCTCCCATGACCGAAACTCGTTTTCTGCCCTATCAGTCTCAAAAATACTTAATGTACATTCTTCTATCCGATCAATTTCGTTTAAACTATTGTCTAATGTAACTTAAAATACTAACTATAAATCAAAACATAAAAAGATAACAAAGTTTAAAAAATTTACCAAATGAAATTGATTGATGAGAATGAGAAATTTAGATGTTATGAGATGTTGAAAAAGAGGAGAAAGAGTTCCAATGATATAAGTTTAAATGAATAGATAAGAAATAAAATCATAGCAAATTTCAAATGAGTTTTTTTGAAATTTTTTAAAAAAATAAAGAAAAAAAATACATCTTCAAACACATTTTTTACCTACGAAAATACATTTTCAAATTAAATTTTATATATTAAATTTTAATATAAAAGTAATATCTCTTCAATCTGATACGAGAAATAATTAAAATAAATAAGTCTGGAGATACATACGTCACAAACATTTTAGCCTTTTCTTGGAATAACTCATAAGGTGAAAAGATTATCCCCAAAAATAAGGGGTTTTCTTCAAAATCAGAATCAGAAACCCATGCGCCAGTCGGTATCAATTCGTTTCATTGAAAATATTTCAGTCATAAGTGAAAGCTAGTAATAATTGCTTCCCCTAGAATTGATTTCAAACTTCAAAATCACTTTCTTAGCCACTCCGGTACTCAGGCGTTCTCTTCTCTAAACTCTATCCGGCATCTGATCTCTCTACCGGACAAAGCCCCGGCGGTCGCATTCCTCTCCGGTGGACGCATTCCTCTCCGGTGGTCGCATTCTCTCTCCTGCTAGCGTCTATCTCATTCACGGTATGTCTCATTCATTATGCGAGATTAGGTTTTGCATTATCCGTCAATTTTCACTTCAAAATTTCAACACATACATACATATAGGAATATGGAGGCAAATGCAACACCACATGATAATCATGAGGATCAAGATGAATTTGTTTTGCTTGATTTGGATGGTGTTTATGGCCTAATTGATATTCCACCTAATGCTAACTATGTTCTTAGGGTAACTTCCCAATCCTCTCCTCATGAAATTCTTCATAATTGTTATTCAATTTTTGTCTAGTTATCAACTTATTATCACATCATTGTTAATTACAGGGTCTTGATACTTTAAACCCAGAACTGATCATTGCTGACAAATTTAAGCTGGTAAGTTTCCTACTTCAAAATTCCATGGTTTTTTTGCAATTTGACGAATTGAAATATTTGGTTAAGTGCTAAATGATTTCATCTGAATCCTTTGGAAGATATTTAGATGCAGTGATTTAAGTGTTGTTATGGGTCATTGTTGTCTACAGATTGGTGAATACGATGAGACAATTGGAACATGTATCGCATTTGAAGAACAAGGTGAGTTACATTTCATGGATGCATAATACTCTTCTGAAGAAAAATATTAGGTCTTGGAAATTATGTTATAGAAACTCTGATAGGCTACGCTTGAATAAGCCACACATAAACACTGTCAGATTAATATAAAATAGCACCTAATCTAAGTATACAATTCATTTTGAGGTTATTAGTGTCATCAAAGAAAACACAGGTGACTGAAAAATTGTCATGATGCTTTTAATGCAATTTTGGCTTTTAACCTCCTAGACAATATTTTTCCTTCGAAGTGATATTAGTTGTGTCATTCTCATTACACAATAGGTTTTGCCGCTTAACCTAGTCCTACTCCTACCTAAACTGCCTCTTAGTTGTGAAAAAGTGATATTTTTATTTATACCTGTTTCCTTCCAAGTGATAACTGATTTTCAAAAGCTGATGATGCTTCACCACACACTTCCTTAAAGTTATGGATTTAATGTATTTGTGTTCATGTTTTCGTTGAGAATGAAGTGTCATTGTTTCTTACTTGAATATTGTTTTCGATAAGTGTCATTGTTTCTTACTTGTATATTGTTTTTCAATATTTCCTAGTAATGATTAGTATACTTGTAATCATAGTTTATGTAGCTACGGTTCACTTGAGTTGCTCCTCTTCCATCCTTGCTGTTGTTAAAGTTTCAAGCAGACTCAAAAATATGAACACTTGTATTTGTTTCAGTTTATTAGGAACATACTCTGCTTCTAATTTTTTTTAGCTGCCAACTAAATTGTGAATTAGTCGTGGCTAGAATCATAGTCAACCGTTAATCATTTTCAACATCCATGTGTGTTACAGGTTAATTAGTTAGTAGTTAGTTGCTCACTTGGTATCTATGTAATTGATGCAACTCCTTCATGTAAACATGATTTCTCATTTTCGATACAATTTCATTTTATGATCCATGTATCTTTTCTCTCTTTTATGACCTCTGTCAACTTTTCTCACATGGTATCGGTCATCGGAGTCATAATATTGTAACAATATGGAAGACATGTTAGGAAGCATTGTATCAAATTATTTTTAATATCATTTTGATTCCTACTTATTAGGACTATTTAAAATATGTTGTTTGATCAATTAGCTTTCATTGTGCAGATACACCAGTGGTTCATGAAGAGACTGGACCATCTGAAGCGAATCTTTTTTCTGGAAGAAAACTAATTGATTCAAGCCAACCTCCAACAAAGCAACTCAAACCTGTATGTCAGCTTCATAAGGTTCTCAAGTTTAAATTATCACCTGATTCTGAAATTCAAAGTCGCACTGCAGAGGAAGACAGTTGAATTTGAAAGCTGATATAATATACAATTTTTCCTTATTTTGTTGATAAATTTTTTGGTGGTGAGTGTTGACATTTACCTTTAGGTATATAAACTCCTCCCGTTTCAAAATGATTGTCATTTTAGCAAATAAATTTTATTTCAAAAAGACTGTCATTTTAACGTTTCAATGTAGTAATGATTACTATTTTTTCAATTGTACCATTTATTTTTTTACTCTCTACACTATTTTCAATACATTAATTGGGTTACTTTTGTAAAAATATACTCCCTCCGTTTCAAAATGTATGTCGTTAAAGGTTTTTGGACCCAAATTAAGAAATGTAATGATGTTGTCATAAGACATTACACTTTTACAAAATTAACCCTATTAATGTATTTGAAGTAGTGTAGAGAGTAAAAAGTAAATGACACAATTGGAAAAATAGTAATCATTACTACATTGAAAAATGAAAACGACACTCATTTTGAAACAAAATTTGTTTGCTAAAATGACAGTTATTTTGAAACGGAGGGAATGATGTTTTATGACAACATCATTACATTCTTTAATTTATGTGCAAAAACCTTAAATGACATTCATTTTGAAACTGAGAGAATATTTTTTCCTCAATAGGAGCTATTTTGATTATTTAATGTTTATATTATTATGTAGGGATACTCAAATTAATCAGTTTGAATTTGATGGTTTATTCATAACGATATCCGGATCGAGTTTTTAAAAACCGGTTAATTTTATTTTGGTTTTTAAACCAATCCATTTTTAAAATTAATTGGACACCCATACTTAAATGGGTGGGTAACCACAACCAAATAAAAATCCATGTGTGAAGCCCAAACCCTAATCTAACAATCCTCTGTTCTTCTCTCTCAATCGATTACTAAATCCAAAGTAAATGATTGTTTGTTCTTCTCTCTCAATCTCAATGGATTGCAAAACCTTAACCTAAGCTATTCTCGGTTCTTCTCTCTTAATCTCAACCCTAACCTACATTATTCTCCATTCCATCAAAAATCTCAAATCGATCTAACCAGTGAACAAGGGAACCTCTGGGGAACGAAACCTCTTCCTTTTCAACTTTGGTGAATGCGTTTATGTCGGTTGTATTTCAATTGTTCCATATTTTAAATTTTATGTTTGATCTGTGTTCCATTTTTTATTTTGTTCCTTGTATTTCAATTGTTCTTTTTATGATTTTATGTTTGATCGTGTTCCATTTTTTATTTTGTTTCCTTTCACAACAATGCAATATTCACTGATCAAGAACGGGCAGATGCCCCTCCCGAGCATCCTTCTCGTAGAGCTGACTACCAACGTCTCCGGATATCACGGAGCCTTCGTGGCCCGGAAAGATTGCATCCATATCCTCATTATCTTGCGGAGGACGTCGTCTAGGTAGGGGATCACGTGCAGGTCTCCAGTACTCACGTAGGACCTGACAATCCCTATGTTGGGTCTGCTTGACCAACTCAATGAAGAGACCTTGGCCCAGCGCTGTGGACTATAAATATCCTCTCTTTTAAGAGGGTCAGGTATTCAACACTTTCTAACTCTCACGCTTGCTTGCTCATTCCGCAACTTACTTTGGCATCAGAGTGTCTTACAGGTGCCCCCACCTCACTCAACTTCTGCTCGAGTTAGCTGTGACGGTCCATTCTGATCAGGTACGATCAGTGGCGTCGTTTGTGAGAAACTTGCTTCCCCGTCTTCCGTTTACTCAAGACTAAAGCTAAATCACTCTTTCGTCTGTCATGGTTGATCAAACAGCAAAAAACAACATGAATGTCTGCATCGTCGACGTCAACAACAACGTCACTGATAATAATTCCGACATCGACAACGCTGGTACTGCGGACCATAACTATCTCGACGATTTGAAGACGATCGACCACTTCCTCAAAACCACCAACCCAACCAGTTTCTGGAGGTCCCCGTTCCCGTCGGAGCAGACGCCACGACTAGGGCACTGTTCGCGGCGATAAACCAGACAAATTATTTGATCTTCTCTCAAGGAGAGAGGTTAAGGGCGCTCGAAGAGCCCCCAGGAGACATATGAGGCCCCATTCTCCCCCTCCTCGCCAGTAGAGGAACGTATCCAATCTCCCCCGCAGAGACGTAGGTGGGACGCCTCTCGAAGTCCCTTTCCCCAATCAATCGAGCGACGTCCCACATTGGAGAGGGACCAGCCCGTCGACACGGGGAAACGCGACCATATCCCGTCGCGTAAAGAGCAAAGACCCCCTGGAGACAGAAGCAGGGGAAATAACGAACGATCGTACCGCCCGAGGAACACTCTGCGTGACCAGGGCCGCCATAACCACCACTACAACAGATCTCCTTCTCACTCGCCAGATAGGAGTGACGAAGACGACCCCCGCGGTCCCTTGTCACAAGCCATCATGGAAGCACCCATTCCCCTGGGCATGGAGAAGCCTCCCCATCTGAAGGAGTACGACGGTGCCGACCTGGTGGACCACATAGACGGGTTCGAGGCAATGCTGCATTATCATAATGTCGGGGGACCAATCAAATGTCGGTTGTTCCCCACAACTTTAAGGAAAGCTGCGATGGACTGGTACAAGAGTCTCGCCCCGGGGTCAATTACCTCCTGGCAAAATTTAAAGAACCAGTTCATCAGTTCGTTTACCGCTTCACGTCGGCACCCAAAGAATGAAGTAGCCCTCGTGGCTATCATCCAGAGACACGACGAGACTCTCAAGGAATTTATTGATCGGTTCAACCGGAAATCCATCCAGGTTTTCTGCACCGATCACATGAAGAGATACCTGCTCGAGAGGGGACTCTTCCCGAGCATGGAGTTCAGAAATGTTGTTGGAATCGAACCACCCCGGACATTCGATGCACTCCTCGAGAAAGCCAGAGCATACATGGACTACGAGGAGAGGGAAGCGACCAATAGAGCCCGGGACCCCAGGAATCGTGGATCAACCAACAATCCGCGACAACAAGACTCCGACCCTCCTCGACGAACTAGCAAGAAGAGGAAGGATGACAATCTCCGAGACCTTCATGAGCAAAGAGGACCCTCGGGGCAATTTATTGAGTACACTCTATTAACGACTTCCCGCGAGCGCATTTTGGCGGAGTGTGCGAACACAGATTTCAGGGACGGCGGCGTCAAGCATCCTTGTCCCACTCATGCTAAGCCCAGAGCAGATCGGAGCAAATACTTCCAATATCATCGCAGCCATGGACACTTGACTGAAGATTGTATCCATCTCAAGGATGCTATTGAGACCCTCATAAAAGGGGAAGACTCTGAAAATATCGTCGCGACGCCCCCCCCCCCCCCCCCCCCATCGAGATGCCTGCGAAACAAGGGAGATAGAGGAGGATGCCCGACCACCTGATGAGTCGGTTCCCATCCAGACCGCATTCTCCGTTACGAGACCGGAGGACTTCTACGTCCCCGAACATATGGAAGAGCCTCTGTCCACGCACAACAGGTGGGAAAGCTTCCCCTCCGCCATGGTCATAAATGGTGGAGGGTTCAATGACATAACTATAAATTCAACAAAGAGGAAGTTGAACGAACTGGTCGACGCGGCCCCCCTCAAACGGTGACTTTCGAGAGGGTAAAGGGAAGATTAAAGCCAATTACCTTTTACCTCGAGGAGTTGCCCGAAGGGGCCCCCAATTCAGTCACCCCTCTTCTCACCAGGGCGAGAATGACTAACTTTGATGTTCATCGTGTCTTGGTCGACGAGGGAAGTTCTGTCGACGTGATGTACACCCAGCTCTTCAAAACTTTGCAGCTCGACGACTCTCACCTTTCACCATACGTGGGGTCCGACCTGCAGGGCTTTAACAGCTCGACCTCCAAGGCATGGGGGTACGTGGAGCTCATGGTCACCTTTGGAGAAGATACCGCCACCTGGCAAGTCAAGGTGCGCTTCCTGGTCATGACTGTCCGTCTATCTACAGCTGCATCCTAGGGAGACCGACACTGGCAGAGTTGACCGCAGTTGTGATACGGTAGGAGAACTGACTTGGAGGTTTTGCGTTTGATCGCAAATGTTGCGATTAGCAAGAGTCGTCACCGACTTTTCTTTTATCCAAAAGGAAAGGTAAAAAAGCACAGGAAAGACCTTTGAGATTTATTTCTTGAGTTCGGGGGGTAGATTATGAAAAGGGAAGGTATTAGCACCCTTTTCATCCATGGTTTTCCATGGGCTCTTAGTTACTTGCTAGATCACTTGCTTTTTGTTTGAAATTGTGCTTTGTGTGGTTTTTGAAAGTATTTTGTAAAGAGACCATTGTTTAGGCAAACTTTGTAATGATTCTCGTTCGTAAGAATGTATACAAAGTGTTTGATCTTTTGAAAATATTTTCAAGTTTGTAAGATGTTTTGAAAGTGTGGGTGTTTGTTTTGAAAATAGCAAGGATGTTTGTTTTGAAATGGAGCAAGTAATTAGGAGCATTCTACCTACTCAAAAGTCTTTCTTGTTCATGTTCTTTTCCTTTGACATTGCTATCTTACGATTGATTTGATAAGTAACCCTATCTTTGGATGTAAACGGGACGGGCGTGGGTCATCGTATAACCATGATTAGCAATGTTGCAAGGTATCTTAGCATTTTTTTTAGGGACTAAGATCATTTGAAAGGCAACTTAGATAGCGTCATCGAGGGACAATAATCTTGTATTTTCTTGTTTTTGCTAAGATATCTTACATGCGTAATATGTCCATTTTGTAAAGGCAACCAAGTGGATTTACCCTAGGGGGTGCTTGTGTGCAAGTGTATTGTTTTCATGCTTGATTTTGTTTTGAATTAGGGTTTTCTAAGTATTGGTTTTAGTCTTTCCATACAAACCCTAATTACTAGCATGTTATATATAAAGCGATAAATTGCGGAATTTAAAGTTACTACGCTATATTTGTGGGAGGGGGGTATACAAATTGTAAATGGGGATTGCAAGAATATAAACCTAATTAATCTATTACAATCAAATTGAATTTATACAAGAATTGAAATAAATAAATGTACAAAAATAAATATGCAAGAATGTAAATGCAAAGAAAATGGATATTTTTGTTTGGATTTTTTAGAGAAAAGTGAATTTTGTTTTAACCTAATATATTAAAAGAAAATAAATAATTAAAATAATAAAAGTAAACCTAACTTAATAAGAAAAGATTTTAAATAAAATCTAAGTCTATTAATTGGTTAAAAAGAAATTAAGTTTAAGAAAAGTATTTTTGTATTTTTATCTTGAAAATAATTTGTAGTATTATAAAATATTTTGGCCTTTTTTTATATTAAATAATATATTTAAATTGGTGTAAAAGAAAATAAATAAAAACCTATTATTTTAATTAAATTTACAAGATGTTTAATGAAATGAAGAACGTATTTATTAAATAAAAATAACTTTTATGAGAGAAAAATAAATAAACTAAGCTAAAATATAAATCTATTATTTTTTGTATTTTTTATGATTTTTTAATATTAGGAAAAATATTTAAGAAAATAAATGAAAAAAATAAGAAAATAAAATAAAATCTGGGTCAGGGTGCAAATAGCCCCAAAGGGTGTTAGCTAGCAAAAACAAAAATAAACAAAACCCAAAGAGGCCCAACGTCCTGCAAAAAAAGAAGTCAACATTGCAAAAATATGAAGAAAAAAACCAAAAGGGTACCACTGGGGCTCGAACCCATTTTCCAAAGGTTACAGGCGCGCGCTTCTACCACTGGGGTGACTATACATCCGTTAACATAAGCAAAACAACAAATATATGACACAAAACGCGTCATGAGTTGCACTTCATCTTCAACCTCCAGTTAGGCCAACTGTAACTTTTCATTTCTCAACAAAAATGAAAACTGTAAACATGAAACTTGTAGCAAATTTTCTCACGGGTTCAGAAATATAAAGCATTAAAACTATATATCAAAGATAAACATGAATTTTATTGGCCCTAAACTAAACCCTAAAAATCTCAGAAGTTCCAGTCTCAAAATTCTCTAAGCTCAAGCAAAATTAATGGAAACTATGGATATGGTTAGCTCCAGGGCAATGATATCTATATGTTTTGTTCACAAATAAATCATTGATGATGCATGTATGAAGAGTTCCAAAGTTAAAAAACTTACCTTACAATAGGGTATCGGGTTTGAAGTTTGAGCAGCTTTCAAGGAGTTCTAATGGTTGGGTTAGCTTCCTCAAGTTCCCAAGAAGCTAATGGAATGCTTAGCTTGAGCTGAAAGGGCCTGATGAGTTCTGGAGAAGTCCAAGTGCAAAGCTCTATTTTTGAAAATAGAGGACGGTGTTAATGGTGTTACAGTTCTGTAACAGGGTGAGGGATCAATTCTAAATGATGTTTAGAAGTTTTAGGAACCAAAAGGCTTGAAAACGCACGAGGGAGTTATGAGTTTCAAGTTTTTGGTCAGTTTATGTGAAAATGGAAGTATGGAATGTGATTATGAGTTCTAGGTCTTTTCAGGGCTTGAGCCTTTGTGTCTTTGGTGCAAATAGTTTGTGTATCTATAAGCAAAAGGATTGGAGTGCATTGGCAATTCAGAAGTACCAATTTTAAGCTTTTGGCTAAGTTACTTGATTTTGAAGAAAAGAGGGAAACCAAGTTTCAATGTGAGGTACAAGTATGGACTGGGTGATTGTAAGTTTCTAAACCATTTCTCATGAGTTATAGAACTTGTCTGATCAGAAGAGAACAAATGCAAGGCTCAAGAACAAGTTTTGTGCAAAAAAACACTTTATCAAAATGGTAATGTGCACTTTCTTCCAAAAATGGATATAAAGCATGTCCATGCATTGAATGCTTGAAATGAGACCTCTAACAACTGTGTAAGCCATTAATTATGGAGTGCCTAACAAGTTTGAGGCCTGCAAAGTAAAGTTTATGCAGCATAGTTTGAATTTTGAATTTGGTTCATCACAAAATGACTTGTAATTCAAGTGATAAAACCATAACTTCATCTCTTCAATTCTCCCTACTCAAGAATGATCTCAAGGAGTTCTTGGATATTTTGGAAAGCTTACAATGTGCTCTATAACCAATCTTTGAATTGCTTTTGAATATTCCTCTTGGAACTATATGAAAAAGTGCCATGAAGTTGGGTCAAAATCCTGACCAAATTAGGGCAAAATTTCACTAAGTGTTTTGTTTCATGACCACATGTTCATAAAATTATAACTTGAGATTCAAGCACTTTTGGAAGGAGTTGTGTAAAGAAAAGTTGTAGATTTCATGGAGATTTACAACTTTCATGTTGGAAGTTTCTCTTGAATCATCTTGCATCATGGTGAAAATTTTGCTCAAAGTTATGAAAAACATGCAATTTCCAACACTTAGAAAAATTTCTAAGTTTAGAAATTTTGACTTTTCAAAATGAAATCTTGACTTTTTAATTTCTTGATGAATAAGTTTCATATTTTTACATTTTTTGATGAATTATGATCTTTGGCATTTCAGTTTGACCAAAAAGTCAAAGTTTGACTTTTCAGTATACAGTTGACTTTTGATCAGTTGACTGAAAATTCATTTGTCAATCCTTTGAACTTAAGCAATGTTTTGAGTCATGTCATTAGGTCAAAGTGATGCAATTGGACTCTTGAGATCATGCCTTAAACCAATTGATCATTTGTTAGGTTAGAAAATCAAAAATTTCTCTTTCCCAGTCAAAACCCTAATTTTGACCATTTTTCCCTTTTCGAGATTGAATCCAATTTCTTGAGGAATTATGGTCCAAACTTGATCAAATGATACATATGAGTCTAAAATATTGATGTGGATAAAAAATTATGAAGTTTGACTTTGAATTCGCCATAGTTGACTTTTTCCCCAATACATCTGATTTTTTAGGTCAACTGCTCAATTGACTGAGCAAAGATGTGATCCAAGACTTGAAACTTGACATGAGTAATCTTGGGGGTCCATAATGATCCATGAAAGTCATATGGGGTATTGAAAGTTCAATTATCTTTGTGCAATCTCAAACCCTAATTTTAGTCACCAGTGCTTAAGGAGGTGTCTTGAGCTGATCAAACCCTAGTGCAGTCTTGAGCTAAGGAGATCTTGTGAGCAAATTCTTGATAAGTGAGAGGGAAAATTTTGGGGTACAACATCGGTACCCTCCACCTGAAGATGAAGTTCTACAAAAAAAGGGCACGCGTTGCCACCATCCAGGGCGACCTAACAGATGCCCGAAGATGCTTCAATGCTGCGGCCAAGGGACAAAACATGATTGACACTGGGGCACAGCCCGCCAAGAGAGTTGCAGTAGAACGACTAGAGCCACAACCCACGGAAGCACAGAGGGCTCCTCCAAAGGTCGACTCAATCTCGTTGGACACCCGCTTCGACCAAGACGAAGCACCCAACGGCGAGTAGGGGCTCCTCCAACCAATTCCGGATGGGAACTTAGAGCTCGTCCCTCTCGGTGAAGACCCGAACAAAGAGGTGAAGATCGGCACTGGACTCCCCGACATGGAGAGGAAGCAGATCAAGGCTTGCTTGAGGGAGAATGCAGATTTGTTCGCGTGGAGCACCGCAGAGAAGCCCGATCTCGACCCCGAGGTCGCTTGTCATCAACTCGCCATTGATCCAGCCGCTAGGGAAATAGTACACCGTAGGCTTAGACAGTCCCCTGAGAAAAAGGAGGCTACTGAAAAAGTTGTAAAAGACCTCCTAGAGGCAAATTTTATTTCTGAAGCCCGGTATTCAACCTGGCTGTCAAATGTTGTACTCGTTAAAAAGAATAATAGAAAATGGCATATGTATGTTGACTATACCGATCTTAATCGGGCATACCCCAAAGATGTATTCCCCTTGCTTAATATTGACATGCTGGTCGATAACTCGGCAGACTATAAATTTTTTATCTTTCACGGATGCCTATTTGGGTTATAACCAAATCCCAATGACAATGAGCGATAAAAACTGCACTGCCTTCATGACCAGCTCGGGCAATTATTACTAAAACATAATGTCCTTCAGTCTGAAAAACACATGAGCAACATACCAGCGGATAATGAACAAAGTCTTCCGCAACGAGATCAGAGATATGCTCGAGGTATACATGGACGACATGATCGTCAAATCTCGAGTAGACACCGACCATGTTGCTCATCTTAGAAAAGTATTTGCCTAAGCAAGGCAATGTATAATGAGGTTCAACCCCGAGAAATCCACCTTCGGGGTGAAGGCGGGAAAGTTCCTCGGGTTTTACCTAATACAACGAGGAATCAAAGCCAACACCGACAAGTGTCGGGCGCTCTCCGATCTCCCTACACCCAATTAAAAAAAATCCATACAAGTCCTGAATGGTATGCTCGCCTTGCTCTCCCGTTTCGTCGCGAAATTTGCTCAACATGCCCTTCCATTTTTCAAACTCATGTGCAAGGAGGCAGTTTTGAATGGACCGAGGAATGCGATCGAGCCCTCCTCCGTCTCAAGAAGAGCCTTTCACAGCGGCCCGTACTATCACGACCACTAGACGGGGAGACGTTATTCCTATATCTGGCCGTCTCCATCGAAGCCGTCAGTGCGGCCCTCATTCGCGAGACTCCTGACGGTAAAAAACCCGTGTGTTTCACGAGAAAAGCACTTCAGGGACCCGAGGTCAGATACCAACAGATTGAGAAGGTGGCTTTGGCCCTTGTCAATGCAGCGAGAAGGCTTAGACACTATTTCCTCGCACACACGATCATTATACGAACATACCAGCCCGTGAGACAGCTCTTAGGCCGACCAGACATGGCAGGTCGAATGCTAAAGTGGTCCTTGGAGCTTTCGGAATTCGACATCTAGTAAGAAAGCAGGAAGGCTCTAAAGGCCTAAGCTCTGGTCGACTTCGTCGCTAAGATGACCGCTCACAACTCCCCCGCAGGGAAGGAGTACAAGTGGACCATCTTTGTAGATGGAGCGTCCAGCTCGACTGGGAGTGGAGCAGGAATCCTCCTCGAAAAAGAGGAACGTGTCATGATTGAACACTCTCTCACTTTGTCCTTTCCGACCTTAAATAATCCGGAAGAATACGAGGCTCTGCTCGTAGGTCTAAGACTGGCCGATGATTTAGGAGCTCATGAGATACACATTTTCACCGATTCCCAACTTGTCGCGTCTCAAGTTCAAGGGGAATACCAGGCTAAGAACAACAGGGTCATTGAATACTTAAACTTGGTCAAAGAACATATGAAAAAGTTCGATCGAGCAGAAATTACACACGTACCATGCAAACAGAACATGCGAGCCGATATACTTTTAAAGCTCGCGAGCACGAAAAAGAAGGGTGGAAACAAGTCAGTCATATAGGAATCCTTGTATCGCCCGAGCATTGAAAGGTCCATGACTCTACTCGAAGTGAATGCCATCGGGGATAGCTCATGCTGGATGACCCCGGTGTTTAACTTTCTGACGAAAGGGGAACTTTCCCTCGACCAAAGGGAGGCAGCCATTACCAAACGACGGGCATGCTCGTACGTGGTTCTCGAACACAAACTCTACCACCGGGGATTCTCCATCCCACTCCTTAAATGTGTCGAAGAGTCTGCAATCCCTGAGATACTGCGGGAAATCCACGAGGGAATCAACGCCCAACACATGGGCGGAAGATCCCTAGCACGAAAGACACTTCGAGCAGGATACTTTTGGCTGACCATGCAATAAGACGCTAAGGAGCATGTCAAGAAATGTGACAAGTGCCAGAGGCACGCGGAGATGCACCTCGCGCCCCCACACGAGCTCACAACGCTATCCTCCCCGTGGCCATTCGCGTGGCGGGGAATGGATATCCCCGGGACTTTCATACAAGGAACCTATCAAAACAAGTTCCTTATCGTAGTCGTCGACTACTTCACGAAATGGGTTGAAGCCGAAGCTCTGGCCAAAATCACGTCGCACAACATCCTCCGTTTCTACAAGCGAAACATACTTTCCCGATTTGGAATACCACGAGCACTCGTCACCGATAATGGGACACAGTTCACCGATCAAAATTTCCAAAACTTCGTCGCCAGGCTCGGCACCAAGCATCATTTCACCTCGGTCGAACATTCCCAAACTAATGGGCAAGTCGAGGCTGCAAATAGAGTCAGCATGCATGGACTCAAACGCAGGCTAGGCGAAGCTAAGAGGGGATGGATAGAAGAGCTGCACATCATCCTATGGGCTTATCAAACAACGCCCATTCGACGATTATAGAGACATCATTCTGGCTGACCTACGGCACCGAGGCCGTCATACCGGTAGAATTCATGGAGCCATCTAGGCGAACTAAAATGCCCCTCGACAAGGAGATGAACGACGAGGCCCTCAGAGATGAGTTCGACCTGGTCGAAGAAATCCGATCAGGGGAAGCTCTTCGCGAGGCCACACTAAAACAGCAGGTAGCCCTACGGCATGACAACAAAGTTATAAAGCACGAATTTCTGGTCGGCAACCTAGTCTTGCAAAGAAACCAGAAGGACTCCCGCGAAGGGAAGTTGACCGCAAACTGGAAGGGGCTTACCGTGTCCAATGAGCTACGGGAACCGGAGCATATTACCTCGAGCAATTGAACAGAGAACCACTACCTCGACCATGGAATACTGCAAAGCTAAAATAATATTATAGCTAAGTCCCTCACTTGATGAGGACTTTTGCCGTTGAATATTCCCATTCAGATGATGAGGGGAAAAAGCTCGACCACGTAGGCGCATCGAGGTACAGACGCGACCTTCAAACTAACGAAAGGCAGGATGTTGTTCATTCTAACGAGCAACATCCTCGCCCGACAGGGACACCTCGATCGAGCTCCGCTGTCGAAGTACCCCAACATGGCATGACACCCAGCTCGCGATGGGCAGTCCATGCCACGAGCTTAGGATCTTGACCGCGATCATACGCTCGTCCCGCGAATCACTACTCCGCGCCCTCGACACATTTTAATATGTGTCAGACAAATATTAGGGTTGAGCACACAACTCCATGTGGAAAACACGAACTTCGTGGAAAACTTATAACGCCCACAACAATGGTCGAGCATATATGTCCACACAGGATATACAAGTATTCATGAAATAACCTAGTAAAAAACAATGACAAACAGAAATAACAAAAAGCATTAAATGAAGCAAATGATTATCAAAGGCGACCACTTAGGTCGAAGATGTCTGAATATTACAAATATTACAGGCACGCATACCCAAATACAAATAAAATGAAAAAGAAACAAGTGTCAATCGCTCCCCGGAGTGCTAACTTCGGTTCCAGGAGAGTCAGGAGGAGGAACCACCCGACCATCAATAACCTGGGACAGAACCCTATTTCCTTTAGTGTTTAACCCTGGGTTCAACATGGACAACTGTTTTATAGAAGATTCAAAGCCGTCGGTCAAGGCATTAACGCAGTCCGACTCTAGGAGTTGATTTCGAGCAATGAAGTCGGCACGCGTGCGTAAGTTAGCTACCCCCTCAGGTTCATCCTCCGCGGGCAACGTAGCAGCTTTTAGGTTTGCAACCTCCTTCGCCAGGCGCCGGTTATCACTCTCCAGCCGTTTCCTTATTGAGCTGGAGGCAGTCTTTGTCCGTGATAGCTTTCTCATCTCTCTCCTTCTCCCCCTCCAGCATGTCGGCCTGCTCGTGAAACATATCCTTTCTTCTCCATACACGAGTAGTACCATGTCGTAGTTTCTTTTGTATAACACCCCATTACTCATAAAGAATTTTGAAGCTAACCTTCGCAGGGTTCACTTGTCAATGATAAAGGCATTTTCTGGATATTCCTGCTTTTCCAGGTACTTCTTGATATCATAGAACCAAGGCTTGCTTTCCGGTCCTTATTCAATAGCAAGGCAGTGTGTGGGATCTTCGAAATGTCTAATTGTGATGCGTGGTTCGTGATTCGGCCAGGTTACCTTGAACATAGCTGATAAAGTTGTCAGGGCATCTGCAATTTGATTTTCTTCTCGCAGGATGTAGCTGAAAGTGGTCTCGGTGAACTCCTCAGCCAATTTAAAAACATGATCCCGATATGGAATCAGTTTTGGGTGTTTTGTATCCCATTCGCCATTAACCTGATATATGACTAATGCAGAGTCTCCAAATACTTTGAGGTACTTTATTTTCAGATCAATGGCAGCTTTCAGTCCTAGCATGCAAGCTTCGTATTCGGCAATGCTGTTGGTACAGTCAGAACACAATCTTGCGGTATATGGATTGTGATAGTTCTTCAGAGAAGTCAAAATTTCCCCTATGTCACACTCTACTGCATTTGAAGCCCCGTCGAACGTGAGTGTCTAACGTGCCCATGGCTCGGGTCCTGGTATTTCATAGTCGGCTATAATCATGACGTTTTCATCTGGAAAGTCGAATCTCATAGGCTGATATTTTGGCAGTGGTTGGTGAGCTAGATGATCAGCTAGTATACTACCTTTGATGGCCTTCTGAGTGACATATTGGATGTTGTATTCTGATAATAGCATTTGCCATCGTGCGATTCTCCCGGTAAGAGTTGGCTTTTCAAACACGTACTCCAGAGGATCCATTCTTGCTATTAACCATGTAGTGTGGGTTAACATATATTGCCTTAACCTCTTGGCAACCCAAGCCAGTGCGCAACAAGTTTTCTCGAGGAGTGAGTACCTGGTTTCGCAGTCAGTGAATTTTTTGTTGAGGTAATAAATCACATGCCCCTTTCTTCATGTTTCATCCTGCTGCCCCAAAACACAACCCATTGATCCTTCGAGCACTGTCAGATACATGATGAGTGGTCTTCCGGGGACTGGCGGCATTAAAATTGGTGGCTCTTGTAGATACTGTTTTATCGTCTCGAAGGCAGTTTGACAATCATCATTCCATACTACTGTCTTATCTTTTTGTAATAACTTGAATATTGGCTCGCATGTAGCTGTTAGATGCGATATGAACCTTGAGATGTAATTCAATCATCCTAAGAAACCATGCACTTCCTTTTCTGTCCTGGGTGCTGGCATCCCTTGTATATATTTTACTTTGTCGGAGTCTACATTGATACCCCGCTGGCTTACAATGAAACCCAACAATTTGCCTGATCTGACGCCAAATGTACATTTGTTCGGATTTAACCTTAGTCTGAACTTGCGTAGCCGTCCTAATAGCTTTTGTAAATGTATGATGTGTTCCTTCTCCGTATGGGATTTGGAGATCATATCATCTACGTACACTTCAACCTCTTTGTGGATCATGTCATGGAATAATGTGACCATTGCCCTCTGATAGGTTGTCCCTCCATTCTTTAGATCGAATGGCATTACCTTGTAGTAGAAAGTTCCCCAAGGTGTCATGAAGGTAGTCTTTCCCATGTCTTCGGGCGCCATTTTGATTTGATTATAGCCCGAGAAGCCACCTATGAATGAGAATACTGAGGCTTGAGTCGTGTTATCCACCAGAATATCTATGTGGGGTAACGGGAAATCGTCCTTGGGGCTTGCTTTGTTCAGATCTCGATAATTCACACACATGCGTACCTTTCTGTCTTTCTTGGGTACTGGAACAATGTTACCTATCCAGGGTGGATAATCTACCACTGCTAAGAACCCTGCGTCAAATTGTTTAAGAACCTCTTATCTGATTTTGCTGGACATATCTGGACGAGTTCTCTTGAGTTTTTGCCTAACTGGAGAACACCATTCTTTGAGAGGCAGTCTGTGCACCACAATGTTGGTATCCATCCCTGGCATGTCTCTGTAGGACCAAGCAAATATGTCCACGTACTCGTGAAGTAGTTTGATAAACCCTTCCTTGACGGTCTGCTCTAACCTTGTCCCTAGCTTGATTTCTTTGGGATCTTCCTCTGTGCCCAGATTAATGGTCTCTACAGCCTCTTGGTGTGGTTGTATACTGTCAGCCTTTCGGTCTATTTCCTTCGTCATTTCCTCAGAGAGTTCCAGATCTTCATTATCTTCCTCTTCGGCTTGGTTGATAGGAGCCTCAAAATTGTATCGGGTTGCAGCAGTAACATTATCAGTGGTTTTGGGCATGGATATACATATTTATCATGTTTTGGTGCAAATTTTAGTATATGAGTTTTTGAAAATGCATATGCAGAGAAAGTCTTGCCATTTTTTTATTTTTAAGGAATAAATGCAAGAGAAAGACAAGGATCTTGATTGAAAATAAAATATAACTTTTATTGATTGTAAATATTGTCTGAAACAAAAATGGGGAACCCTTACAAGCAACCCCTATGCCTCAGGCTTGACATAGGTTCTTTCAAAAACAAGAAAAATTACTTAGGAAAGAAAAACATCTCGGGAATCTCCACGGCAGTCCAACTTTTGATTTCTTCTCCTGGAGCGCACTCCGTGATAAAGTATGTTTCCTTTCTGGTGTGAACTTTGTTGGATATCATCGCCACGTGTCCGCCATGCTTTGTTCCCTTATTGATAAAGGTTTCTTGAATCAGAGGGAAGCATGCTTTGCCTTTTGGAGTAGCTTTCGATGATTCATAGCCCAATCCAAAGCGATTCTTCTTCTCAGGGATTTCTTGGAGATTTCCCCAGCCTTTTGAGGCATCACATCCCATGGTTGCTTGCAGATGTCTCCATGATGTCACCTTAGGCTTATTACCCTTCTCGACTGGTAAAGTCGCCATTGAAGCAATTTCCAAGGCTTGGAACGGGGTAGCTATACAGTCTTCATCAACACTGATATATCTGTATGATTCAATGTGACTTACAAAGATATCTTCCTCGCCATCGATTATGATTAACTTTCCTTCCACTTGGAACTTCAATTTTTGATGCAGGGTCGAGGTGACTGCCCCTGCTGCATGGATCCAAGGTCTCCCCAGTAAGAAAGTGTATGCTGGTTCTATATCCATGACCTGGAAAGTGATGTCGAATATATGCGACCCAATTTTAACTGGCAGATCCACCTCTCCTAACACCGAGCTTCGAGAACCGTCAAATGCTTTTACTATTGTAGAACTTGGCCTCATCACGACGTCATTTATTGTTAACTTTATCAGATTGGACTTTGGCAACACATTGAGGGTAGAACCGGTATCAGTGAGAACCCTGGATAAATGGGTAGTGCCTATTTACATAGTAATATGGAGTTCCTTGTTATGAGCTCGACCCTGTGGCGGTAATTGGTTGTTGCTGAAACCCAAGTATGATCCGGATGTTAGGTTTGCTACGATATTGACAAATTGATTCACCGAAATTTCTTTCGCAACGTGAGTCGAACTTAGTACTTTCATCAAGGAGTCTCGATGTGCTTCAGAGTTGATGAGTAGTGATAGTATGAAGATTTTTGCTGGAGTTTGGTAAAGCTGATCCACCACTCGGTAATCACTTCTTTTGATCATTTTCAGAAATTCTTCTGCCTCTTGATCAATAAAGTTTTTGCTTGGAGGTTCTGTCTCTTGACTTGTATCAACCACTGCTTTTCCTTTGTGCTTTGTTGGAACCTCATCTTTCTTCTTTGATGGTTCAACTCTAAAAATTCAACCGCTTCAGGTCATACCCCTTGTCCCTTCTATATTAGAAATTGCAGGTCCTTGACTTGGTGAGGGCTCACTTTCTTGTTTCACTCCATTAATATATACGGTCGAGTCATAACTCCATGGCACTGCTTTGTTACTCTCATAAGGGCTAGGTGAGGGTCCCTTAATCACCATTGTGGCCTTTGGAATAGTTGGTATTAGGAGAGTTTTCTTGGGTGCCATCCTTGTGGTCTCCGTTGATTCTTCCCACGGGATCACTAGAGTTTTTTTGTTAATATTTGGGCCCCGGAAAGGGATTACCAATGGCTTCTTTCCTTCAATCGCGACTACATATTTTGCTCCAGGGTATGGTCCGAATTGGACTATCCCCTGGTCCATTAGCTTTTGCAAAGTTCTTTCAAAGGCTTTATTATGTTCCAACAAGAACCCACATTCGAACAAATATTCCTTTAACAAGTCGATTGGGGTTTCTGCTTGTCTGATTGCCCCAAAGTCAGTGACTACTTTAATTGCACTTATTTCCGGCCCTCCATGCGGAGGCATGGGATTTGTCTTGATGTTAGGTTTCTCAAAGGTGATATCTTGAGATTCTAACAAGTCCCGCACTTTGTGTTTGAATGCCCAACATTGCTCTATGGTGTGCCCTGGAGAATTAACATGGTATTAGCATTTGGCATCAGCATTATACCTTCATGGGAGTGGCCCAACTGGAGGAGCTAGAGGTTTGATTTCCACCAATGATGCCTTAACCAAGTGTTGTAATAATTGGTTGGGTGACATAGGGAGTGGATCAAAGTTTCTTTGTGGCCTTTTAAATCTATCTTGTTACTGCCCTTGCGGGATCATTAGTGGTTGTGATGCCCTTGGTTGTGAGGCTACAACGTTAATTTCTCCCTCTTTTCTTTTCGGGTAGTTTGAAGCAGGTCTTTTTGGATTATGGGGAGCATTTGATGATCCTCCTGATATCTTCCCACTTTTTATTCCAGTCTCGATTCTTTCTCTGATAGTCACTAGATCTGAGAATCCCGAAGAGATACTCCCAACCATTTTCTCGTAATACAGCTCTTACAAAGTCCCCATGAACATATCTACTAATTCCTTTTCTAATAGCGGTGGTTGCATACGGGATGCCATCTCCCTCCATCTTTGAGCATATTCCTCGAAGGACTCTTCTTTCTTCTGGTTCAGATTTTGGAGTTGCATGCAGGTAGGCGCCATGTCCATGTTATATTTATAATACTTTAGGAAGGCATTAGCAAGATCTGCCCAGGTTTGAATGTGTGCTCGCTCCAATTTCATATACCAGTCTAAAGATGTCCCACTTAGGCTATCATGAAAATAGTGAATCATCAGCTTCTGATTATGGGCATGGGCATGCATCTTCCTACAATACATGCGTAGATGATTTCTTGGACAAATGAGCCCCTTGTACTTTCCGAAGTCAGGTACTTTGAACTTTGGTGGAATTACCACATCAGGAACTAGGCCCATTTCGAGAGGGTCTACCTCGAAAGCGTCAAAACCTTCCACAACTTTTAATCTTTCCTCCAGAGCTTTGTACTTATCTGCCACCGGTGGATTGTCAACAGCATGAGTACTAGTCGTCTTTAAGGGTGCCTGGTTGGCATCCTCTAGGCCGTGGTCTCCGTATTGTAGGTCTAAGTAGTTGTTTGTGCTGTTGACTAGGATTTGTAGGGTCCCTTCTTTTGATGGTGGTGGGACAAACCTTTCAGTCTCAGCTTCTTGTTGGGCCATGACGGACTTTTGGAGTCCTGCCTCTGGTTCTTTCCTTGGTTGGTGACCGCTTGGTGCACCAATGGTTTGGGCTACTTCTTCGAAAGTTACCCTGGGAATCTGGTCCCGCCTGTCAATGATGTTCTTCAGAACTAGGAGAACTTGACTCAGATCTCCCTTCATTGAACTCACAACACCCTTTACTTGGTCGAGATATTCTTTGAATGCAGCCTGAGTCTCCTCAATTTGTTCCATTACTTTTTGTTGGTAGGCCCTTGTTTGATATAGAGGTCAAGGAGGTGGAAATCTTCTTCTACCAATGGTTTACTGGAGAGATTTTGCGAGAGATAAGTTTTGATATGATATGCAGGTGTTTTATGAATGCATGCATGTAGATGAATGTGTATGAACATGAAATGTCTTATTCACTTAGGTACACAATTATCTTTTGTTTATTATTATTTTAATTGGTGACAATTTTGAAATGGATACGCAAACGAGATACAGAAACAAAATGCCTTTATTGAAAGTAACATAATCCAGATATTGAAAAATATTACAACTTTGAATCAAAACTTGTTTACATAAACATAAATGAAGGGAAATAAATCTTCTAGGTGCGCCTGCGGATGTGTGCTCTGAAACCATCAACCATTGCTTGACAAAGATGGAGAAAGTCTTCAACGTCCTTTGGAAGAGGAACCATCACACTTTATGCGTCTCTCATACTTCTAGAGATATCCTCAATAAGATTGTTGTCTAAGAGGACAAACTTTTCATGTCTTTCTTTGTAATACCGATACTCTTGATAAAGATGTGGGATTATCTTATAGTTATCTCTCCCTGCTTGGGAGATCTTGACATACTGCTCTTTCCAATACATCTTTTCACCCCTCATTTATGTATAAAGTCTCCGCTGAATAAGGAAGTCTTTTTCGAGACCCTGCAATTCTAGGCATACTTGTTCGTATTCTCCAGTTTTCTGAACCAAGAGTCCTTGTGCCTCCATCCTCTCGAGGCATTCCTTATTCTATGCTTCTTGGTTGTCTCGCAATCCAGTGGTGAGGTACTTTATTTTCTCTTCTTGGTCTAAGGAAGCTTGTGTTAAACCTTGGATCTAGGCTCTTAGGTCCTCCTCTAGTACATTCTTGTCATGTGTAGCCTTTTCATACCATCTGGTTAACTTTCCAATTTCAGCAGCAACATCTTCTAACCTTTGGTTGTGGGAATCCAGATTGAAGGTTGCACTTAGCAGTCCTTCGGTTGTACGCTTTCGCTTGAGACTCTCCTTCTCCAATGCTTTTTGATCTCTCTCAATTTGTGGATCCTTAGACTCAAGTATGAGCTACATCTGCTTCTTCTCTTTGGTTATATCGTGAAGGTTGAGTTCTAACTCTTTCTTTTCCATTTGAGCTTGCTTTAGGGCATTTTTCAAATTGTCAATTTCTTCCAAGGATATAGGCGTGACCTCAGGGACCTCTGTCTCGTACCCTGGATCTATCTCAAAGGGCAGCTTGATAATTTGTACCCTATCTCTGACCCACCTGGTGTAAGGCTCTCTTGCTATGGCATTCTTTCTTTCAGCTCTCCTCTTATTGACCTTATTCCAAGTCCAGATAACCTTGTTGAGCAACTCTTGGTCTTTTGTACCCATGTCGTGGATGATCAATGGTCGGAGTTGTTCGTCCGTAGGTCTGTCTTCCAAGGGATAAACCCTAGCTGTCGCAGGGCCAGAGTAGGGTTGTAGTTAATACAACCTCGTGATCCAATCAACGGGACATTAGGAAAGTATCCACAGCTAATAGTGATGTCACCAATATCTAGCTTCCTTGCATACCATAGTATCGTGTTTACAGTGAGAGACTTTAATTTCTGGAGCCATTCGCATTTGGTCAGCTTCAGAATCATATAATCTTCTTTGTAAAGATGGATCATGAACTAAGTATATAAGAGTGGAATGCAACAATTCAAAGTCCCCTTTCTCTTTTCATACATCACATGCAAAGTGTAATAAACGTCGACGAGTAGAGCATGAGTTGGATCAGTATTAAAGACTTTCGTGCCCCAAAATATGCTAATGGCTGCAGGATCAATATAGTCTGTGGTCTGAGGAAATAAAATTACACCAAATACCAGTAGCCCCAAACAATCAACACAAGACTCCCATTTTTTATAATTAGCAAATTCAAGTGCCTTAGCTTCCAAGTATATCCTTTTGATTCCCTCTATCGGACCTTCCCGTCGGTAATTTTGCACTAACTCAGGGTAGGGGATCCCTAAGCCTTTTGTCAAAACTTTGACTTCAACAGTTTGTCCGATACCTACATAGGCCTTCTCTTTGGAAAAGTCAAGAATTCTGTCAAATTCTTCCAGAGCCGGTGCTAGCTGGAAGTCTTGGAAAGTAAAACATCTCAGCGGAGGGTCGTAGAACTGAATGAGTGCAAATACAACATTTATTTGAACATCTACTCTAGTCAAGTCAAGGGTATCCCCATAGCGGCGAGCGTACATCTTCAGAGTTGTCTCAGATAACTTCCCCTTTATAGTTTTGATTTCCGAAAGGTCGGGCTGGAAGGCATTGACGCAGACAAGTTGTTTCTCTTTGGTATCCATTTTTTGTTTAGACAGTCCCCAAAAACTTGATTTTAATATCTTTTGTTTTGGTACCCTATGAATAAGACATATAAAAGGCGCAACTGATGAATATATGACAAATATGACTGCACGAATGTATGGATGCATGGTTTAGTGGCGAGGTTTTGGTGATAGGTACCCTTAGAAGGTAGGTTCCTTAATTTTGACCTACAGTTAATCTATCCCCCCAGAAGGTGGTTTTCTTAAGGTGTATCATGAATAACACCAGAGGGAAAAGGCACAAGGGCCTCCCTTAGGTGGAGCCTCTTTACGGACCGAAACTTTCGTCTCAAAGTCGTGAAAGGTCTCATCATGAGATTTTAGGTTAAGGTCGTTACAAAGAGTCATGGGTGACCTTCCAAAGTCCTACTCGTCAAGAGGATACCTCTCGATAAGTATTCCTTTTTCGGAAGTTCACCGACTCTAGGCGAAGTCGTCACATAAATTCGCAGGGATGATGTACCCCCTAAGCTAATAGACGAACCTTCTTTCTAAGGTTATTGAAAATATTTTTTGAAATAAAAATTCCCGCCACGCAGTAAATATATGATAAAAAGAATTGACAATAAATAAACAAATGCAATAAATAGATGAAAGCAATAAATAAATAAAGAAAATAAAAACCCCAAAGCAAAAAACCCTAAAACCTAAAGTTGAAGTCCCCAGCAGAGTCGCCAACTGTAAAAACTGCTTTTTTAAATCAAGAGTCGCCACTATCAGTTTTTATCCTAGGGAAGGGCATCTAATAGAAAACCCTAATTCGCAGACAAAGATTCTAGGTTTCAGACTTCATTAGACGAAAAGGTGTTAGGCACCTTTCATCTACCTTATTCACAAGGATACTAGGTTTTAGGTTTAGGTTCGGGTAAAATAGGGTTTTAAATTTTAATTAGGTGAAAGGGTTTAAATATTTTTATAGGGGAACTCGCTATGATTTGTGATCGTATGCCTACGTATCCTCTTATGAGGAACCAGAGTCCCAATTCGTAGTTCGTATGGGTTTGTGTTTTTTAGGGGTCGCAAACGTACTTTGAATCACCTCGCATTTTGGCTGGGAGTAGTGATTGCGGAGATTTTGGCTAAATGTGCAGTAAGTCAAAATCTGCTTGAAACCCTTTTGCAAAAATAGTTGTTTAGATTAATTTGTTGCGCAAAATAGTTTTATGTTTGTTATATATTTTTTATAGATATTAATTGCAAAAATTCTTATTAGTGCATGACATAAAAAAATATTTAATGCAAATAATATAAGAAAATAATATGCAATTTTTTATGTAAAAATAATTTAGGTGATATAATAAATAATATTAATATTTATAATAAAAATTAATAATTATAATAATAAAAAAAATAATTACAAAAATAGAAAAGTAAAAGAAAAAAAAAAATTTTATGAACAGGAGGGTTGGATCTTCTGGTTGTTAAGCTCTAGCAATTTTTTTGGAAAAAGGGATGTTCTGAAAGGGGCATAAGTTCTGCAGGGGATGCAGGGAAATTGACTGGATTTTGGCCCTAGTCGCAGAACTTCTGAAGAGACACGCTGTAAGCTAGTTAGCAAAGTCAAAAAATAGGGACGTCAAATTCTGGGCTAAGCCCACTACTCAGAGTTTCTGGAAAAGGACAGACAAAAAGTATATAAGTCTAATGCTGATTCTAGACAAGGGAAAAATCTGAAACCTGGTTTAGCCTAGTCAGAACTTCTAAAAAGGGAACTATATCTGAACGTAATAAATTAGCGTGAATCTATGCAATCAGAATATAAACTATCTACAGATCTTTTCTATAGTTTCAGCCCTGCCTATGTTCTTCTGACCCTATCCAGCATGAAAACAGTAAAGAAACAGATTAAAATTTGTTACCCCTTTGGCGCTTTTACTTCTGACTCTGGTGCGTGTTTTGCTATCCTTTCCTCCTTCTTCTACAAATTCTGGTGATAATAGTGACGGAAGGTGAAGCGACGACGATTGAAACTAGGGTTCCAGATATTGGAACTTCAATTACTCTTCTGCGTGTTCTTCTTCTGGGTTTTCCATAAATTCCACTCTCCTTGCTCTTTCTTCAAGCGTTACTGTATTGCTTTTCTCTTCAAATTCGTCTCTCTTCTCCTATTCTTTCCTCCCTTTTCTCCTCCCCGTTTGCTAATTTTCTCCTCTGTTTATAATGTTCAATTGTTGGGCTTGGACTATGGCTAGAGCAAAGATTGAGGATATAATTAAAAAGATTTGATTGGAATTGATACTATGTGGAAGATTTGATTGAAATTGATACAGCGCACGTCCAACAAATTTAGGCTTGGGTTGCTTAGCCTCTGAAACTCTGAGCATGGGCTGTGGAAGATAATCTGATTCTGCCCTTGCTTACAATTTTCCTCTGCTAGAAGATCTGATATTCCAGTTCTGTATCAGCACTAGCTTGTGCGTGATTCTGGCTCTGATATGCACAACTTTTTGCGTTTGTTTCTGTAAAGAAGAACTTCTGGGATTTGTTTCAGAAGTTCTGTTGGGTCAGCGCTTGATTTATATAACCTAATATTTCTTCGTTTGCAGTCAGAACTTCTTCTTTAATTTCAATTGGGCCTAACGTTAATTCTTCTTTTCTTTTGTATACTCCGAGATTTAATTTCCACCCCTCCTTTAATAACAACTAAATCTTCTTGTTTTAAAATACACCCCCCTTGATCTTGAATAAAGATAGTCCATCAGATATTGTTGTACCATCTTTAATTAAATAATTCTAAGAAAAATGATCGCTAAGGTAGGACAAATTTGGGGTATGACACATGCCAATCCTCTAGGATCACACGACGATCCTAACGACGAACGCCTGTTTTTCATAAATGTACTGGGCACAGGACGAATATTGCGAGCAGATTATGAGTATCACGACCAAGTTCATAAGTTTGTTAGCCAAACACATGGAGATCACGAGGGAGACTAACCTAAGCACCGGGCACAGGATGAATATTGCGAGCAGATTATGAATATCACGACCAAGTTCATAAATTTGTTAACCAAACACATGAAAATCACGGGGAAGACTAACCTAAGTACCGTCGAAAGGACGAATATCAAGGGCACAATCACAAATCATATGCCTAAATGCATGAGTTCCCCGGGCAGAGCCCCCCAGATACAAAATCCTACTACGCATCGTCAAAATCTATCAAATCCTACTACTAAACATCATCAAAATCTATCTATACCTAAGATATCAAGGAAAGGGAACACTTACTTGAAGAATAGATGAAGAACGACGGTGGTTGAGGAAGGGTGTGCTGTGGACTGTGTGGCGGGTTCAAGGATCCTGGAAAACGGCACGGTGTTGACAGCGGAGAAAGTGGAGAGCGCGAAAATGTGAAAGTAAATTATGAGTCCTGGAGCCCTATTTATAAAGCCGACATGGAATGTGAAGCATCGCGTCGAGCAGCTCATAAGCCGCTTTTCTCCCCGACACCTACATATACAGGTAATGATGGCCAATACTCCCTAGGTCATCATTACTATTCCCAAGAGCTATGCCACGTGTCTGACAAACACATCGTTTACTCCCTGTGAGTGCTCATCGAACCCACTTCGACCTCTACCCGGGGCCAAATCTTAAACCGGTGACGTCCCCCTTTTTATGGTATAAAAGCTCTGTGTCGAGCAGCGCATCTTGCAAAAGGACGAACTAGGACTAAGTCATGACTCCTTCACCAGGAGCAGCGATTTGGGGGGCTCATGTTCTAGACCGGGCATGCCCTTGGCCCAACTCCCAGTAAGGCCCAATCTAGGTGTGCCAACCTGCACCACTGACCAGTTCTATCCTCGAATGCGGCGAGCAACTACCATATTTTCTCCACGAGGAGACAACCTTACCACACAGGGACAACACCCCGAGTAGACTAAGGGCGATCACCTCTGACCATGCAGGCTTCGAGGACACCCCGATGGACTCGTCGACCAAGGCTGGCCCCCCACTCGACCTGGCATATGACGGGGATCACCCACAACGAGAAGATGCCCCTCCCGAGCATCCTCCTCGTAGGACCGACTACCAACGTCTCCGGATATCACGAAGCCTTCGTGGCCGCGAAAAGATCGCATCCATATCCTTCTTACCTTGCGGAGGACGTCGTCCAAGTAGGGGATCACATGCGGGTCCCCACTACTCATGTAGGACCAGACAGTCTCTATGTTGGGCCTGCTTGACCAGCCCAATAAAGAGACTTTGGCCCAGCGCTGGGGGCTATAAATATCCTCTCTTTCGAGAGGGTCAGATATTCAACACTTTCTAACTCTCACGCTTGCTTGCTCATTCTGCAATTTATTTTGGTATCGGAGTGTCTTGCAGGTACCCCCACCTCACTCAACTTTTACTCGAGTTAACTGTGACGGTCTATTCTGATCAGATACGATCAAATAGCAATTGTGAAATAAGAAAAATTAATGATTGAAAAAAATAAGAAATATTAAATTTCAGTTTGGTAAATTAATTTGTCTTTTTTTTAATTGTTTATGTATGAATTTGTGTTATTAACGGACAACATCCATAATCGAACCCTCAACCATAGTATGCACAAATTAACAAAAACGCTACAGCTCTCGGGGCCCTGTGCTATATAATAAGAAATTTCATCATTAAATTTATATATAACATAAATAAAGAGAAATTAACATGCACATGTTTCATTTTATACATGTCATCTTCAGATATGATATAGTTATGAAAATATCTCTGAAATATATTAAAATTTTTGAAATTTTCGGTTCCGTACCAAATATTTCACGTAAATATCAGAAATTTTGTTAAATTTTCAAGTTTTTAACGTATTATTTAGTTGTTATCGGATATTCCAAATTTTCAGTTCTATCATTAAAATAATAAACCAGGAATTTGAAATTTCTGGTGTATGAAAAATATCGGAAATTTTGAAATTTCCGACTTTTTTTTACCCAAAATACAAACTAGAAATTTGAAGTTTAACTAAAATTTCCGATAAAAGTTTTCTACTAGAAATTTACTAAATTTTCGGTACTTGTAGAACTATTGTAAAATTTATCGGAAATTATAAAATTTTCGGTAAATCGTAATTGGAAATTTTAAAATTTTCGATATATCACTAACGAAAATTTGTAAAATGTAAAAAATTTTCAGTATGCAATAAAAATCAATATTGAAAATTTGTTAAGAGTATCAGAAATTTTAAAAATTATCTCTTTGATCAATAGTAATTTTTTTTTAACAAAAATAAAAAATTTAGAATAAATAGTGAAAGAGATATTTTAGAAATATTAAAATTTAGAAGGTGACCTATATAAAATACAGGGATAACATCTTAATTTCTTTATAAGTAAGAATACATATATTTTTTTTTAAACAGACTCTACAAATTTGGAGGTGCTGTGCTAAGTCTCTTGTTTCACTTGTTACAGACCGGCTTTGCGACATTAATGCTTTTTAATACTTTTGTGATTGATAGTTGATATGAAATAGTATTTTATATAGGTTTTGAAATTTGGCATCCAATTGTTTGTCACTGGTAAATGGGAGAACTTTTCTTATAAGATCATTTATAATGCATTGTTGAAAAAATAATTAAGTAGTTAAATAAATATAATAAAATATTGAATAAAGTGTGGAAAGTGAGTTTGATTAATTGACGTTGAAAAGAAATATTTGAAAAAATCTTATTTACTTTGATTTTTTATATTTTTATCTCATCAGGTAAATTATTTCATAATAGATTAATTTTTTTCACTATAATTCATTATTATTTTTTGTTTATAAATAGAGACTTGATTATTTGATTTAGACACCAAAAAAATTGAAAACATAAAATAAAATAAAATAATGAGATAGAATATTAAGTTTTATTAAACAAATCTATTATAGTGTAAAAATGGTAAGAATGTTAAATTATTAAGTAAAAGAAAAAAATGATGGGAAGTGTAAAAGAAAAAATTGAATAAGTAAATCATTTTACATAATTTAAGGTTATATTGGGTGGTTTTACTAGGCACAAAATTTATGTGGTTAAAATCTTCCTATTTTCAATTAAAATTCATCACAGAAAAATAATAATCTCTGTATTATTGTATTGGAATTAGTTTTGGATAATGATGGTGATTATTGGGAATGGGAAACAGAAAGAGGGTGGTTTAGGGAAGGGATTTAAAATGGGAATGGATTTAAGTTGTGTTGGTTCTCGTTTATGCTTACCGATTGAATTTATTATTGGGTCATCTTAACTTGTGTTAAGAGCATAGGATAAATATATTATAATTAGAAAATTTAAATACATTTTAAATGTAATAAAATTATATTTAAAGTTTTAAAATATTAAATCCACATGTTTCAAAAAAATATTTTTACAAATAGTCTATTAATTTGTACAGTTGAGGCACATGTTAGTTTTTTTTCTTTCTTATTTAATATTCTCTCTATTTCTTTATAAGTATCACTTTTGTGAAAAAAAATGATTTCTATTTAATTATTATTTTTAAATTTTAAAGTAATAATTATTATAGTTTTGTTAAAATTATTTCTAATTAGTTATTATAAGAGAGAAAAAATATATTGAAATGATTAAAAATTAAAGATATTATAAATTAAATAAAAATCATAATTTAAAAAATAATAATAATTATTAATTTTTTTAGCATGTGTAAAAATTAAAATGTGACAATTAAAAAGAAAAAGAGAGATTAACACAGTTAAAAAATGTATAAGGTTTGAATGGAGTCAAATTTAGTAAGATACTTGAGGTTGATATTTATCTTAGTTTATTGTGAGACTGCATAATTGTTAAGTACAGAGGAGAGTGAAAAAACTAGAATATTGTTTCGAGTGGAGATGGAGATAAAGTATTATACTGGGTGGAAATGGAGGTAGAAAACTAGAATGAACTGTTATAATAATGCTCTTTTCTACAATCATGATTTTTGAACTTTGACATCCTAGTCACATGGGAGCAGTTCCAACTTTTACAAGATTGATTTTATCTGTTTCAGTTGGTTAGAACATAGAATATATATTTAGCTTTTAATTTACATTTGTTTTTTATGAACTTGAATTTCAGATTTAGAGTGTAAATCTAGTATTTTTAATTTAAATTAAACATGCAATGCAAAGCCTTATGTTTCCAGATAATTTCTATGACTTGATGTTAAAATTCATCACAATCATTTGTCTGTATCGGTTTACACTCTCAAAGTATGTTTTACACTTTGTAGTGTTTTCATTAATTCAACTTCTTAATTGCTTATTAAGAAAAACTATATTTGATGGGGTCTTGTATGGTAAATTAGTGGGTCTAGAATACTCGAGTTGCAATTTATCATATATTTGTATATTTGTATGTTGTTTTCAGCTTATTTTTGTATGATTGGAAGGATATATAAATGATCAAGTGGTACACATGAAAAAGATTAGTAATCAAATTTTTTAAGATTTGAATATTGTTTAACAGACTGATTTAACTTTTGTCTTTATTTTGATTTGATATGGTTTTTCTGTAAGTGAATTGAGTGAGAATATTTAAGAAAGTTTTGCTTAAGTGTTTTTTAATATGAAAGAATCATGTTAGTCTTTCTTTCTTTGAATTAATTTGATATTTGGTTGGTCTGTCCAAAAGCAGGAAATATTTAATTAGAATTTTAGGAAATTTGAGATAATACAAAATTTGAGAACTAAGCACCACTCCATCGAAGAAACAAATTTTTGCTTGGACTCACGTCACTCTTGTTATATAGATTTGATTGAGATAACTAGATGCAACCATTGTGGTTTCAAGCTAAAGTTCAATAATGGAATAATTTTCACATATACACATTCAAAGATTTGCAAGAAGTAACTCAAATAGTGAAGCAAATAAGAGATTGAAAACAATCCCTTCATCAACAACAAATGTGACTTTATCATTCCCAATTTTTACTCCTAAGACTCCACCCCTATTTGCATCATTGCATAGCATCAAACTCATAAACTGTGGTTAATTTCTAACCCCGTCATCTTGGGATTCGCCTATGTAGAGATCATCAAACATCTTGTTGTGTTTATTTTGCTCTTAATACATCACTAACCTCATGAAAATACAAAAAAAAAAGTCTTACTTGTTTTGTTTCTTTTACCATGTAGGATATTGAATCAAGAAGTTTAAGTGGTTGGGTAATCAGGCTTTTGAGTGTTCCTCAATACCTCAAGCTCTCCCATTCATTCATGATGATCAATAATTTCTCTCTCATCGATAATCAAGTTCAAGTTTGCATCAATTCAAGTTCTCAAACTCTAATCGATCATATGCTCCAACTTAGGGTTTTGGTTAAAGTCAACTTGATGTTGACTTTTTGACCAAAACATGATCTCAAAGTTTGAAATATGATTCAAGGGTCTCAAGTACTTCTTTGTGGTCCATTCATTTGATTCAATTGGCTCAAAAAGTTTGATTTGTTGATAGTTGGAAGGATTTGGTTCAATTGATAAAAAGTCAACAAATGCCTAAATTCAAAGTTTGAATTTTGACATTTTTTGTCAACTATGGACTTCTAAGGTCGAGAATCAAGAAAATATGGAAAGTGTTTGAGTTTGATCAAGATAAATCAAGAAAATCAAGAAAAGATTCAAAATTGTCAAAATTAGGGTTTTGGAAATTTTTCAAGTGACCAACTTTCCAAGGTCATTGCGGTTGATTCAAGCATCCAATTGAAACACTTAAGGGCTGCATTTAAATGTTGTGTTTGATGCTACAAGTTGATGAAAATTTGAGGTCAAAATCTTTCTTCAAGTGGGAGAAATTGATGGTGAAAGTTGAGGTTTCAAGTTGTTACAAGATTCAAAACACTTAGAATTTTTTCTAAGTTTTAAGCCTTTCCAAGTGCATGACTTTATGGCAAGTTTATGATCAATCCAAGCAACCCTTTTTTATGCTTGATGGCTGCAATCAAAGAGCATGTATAATACTTCATCTTAGTGGAAATTTGATCCAAAAAGCTTTTACCAATTGCAAGATATGGAAGGCTAAAGTTGAGACTTCATGGTTATGTGGAATGGCGAGTTAACTCAATTTTCACTGTCTTTGGAACTCAGATATTTTGAAAAAATTTGAGGTCCATTTTGAACACTTTCCAAGTCTTTTCTCAACTTGTTGTCAACACAAAACTTGTTCCTTTATATGCTAGCTTTACAAAGATACCATTTTGGTGCAATCGGGACCGTAACAATAAGGACAAAACCTGTCCAAACTGATGCACCTGATTTTTTAAATTTGGAATTATGTGAAAAAATGAGTTTGATCAAAACTTTCTCAACAAGTTATGAGATGGTTTCAGAATGACTCAAGCATAAAAAACAAACTCGTCCAACCCTAATTTGAGAGCTAAAAATGTTCATACATGCCAAAATCCAAACCTAAGCCATTTGTACCATATTTACCATTTTTGTTCAAATTCATCCAATGAGCAACTCTCAAGCCTTGCATCTGATACAAACCTAATTCCTAACCTATATGAAGTCTCTGTAAAAGGCCAAACTCAACTAGTTGCTACACATAGAAAAAATATCCATTAAACTCCATCTTTAACCTTCAAAAACCAAAATTTTGAAATTCAATATTCTTGTACTTTACTTCCAAACTTTGTTTATAAACACCATCCATACACCTCATATATGTTTCTGTATGCATCCATAGTTACCTGGAATCATTGAATTGAGCCACCCAACCTCACTCGTTTTCATCTGCAACTTGACTTGGTCTGGGAGTTGTAGAGCATTTCAGAACAAAGTGAACATTGCCACACATTCCTGGAGGTGCAAGAAAGCTATTGGCATCGTTATCTCATTTCTGGACTACCCGAAAAGGAGCGACAGACTCACTCTGTTAGGTAATATTCTAAACACTTAGCTCACCCACTTAGAGGCATCATTTGTATTCGTTCTTTTTGCAAACATGTATATTTTGATGTGTTGATTGAAATCCCTAAGTTTGATTTCATTGATTGCGCATATTCAGAGTTTAATTTTTGTTTGAAGTTTCTAGGGTTTTCTGGTATTTGCTCGTTTGTGCATCATTATGTATGTTTCAATAAAATCAATCCCCGCGGTTGTATTCGTTGTGAAATTCTGAGTAAAATGATATATTAACATGCTATTTTTGATGAAAAATCCATGAATGACTTTTTGGCCATGGTTGTGTTTCAACGAGGAAGAAGAAGATGATAACGCGTGTTCCATGTTCAAATTTATGTGTTGTCATTTTTTTACTGGCTAGCGTATTTGGTTTCATTGTTATTCTATTTGAATGATTATAATAATGACTAATATTACACGCTGCAGTGGTAAGGCTTATGTTCTGCGTGCTTAATGTCTTGAGTTCGATTCCTCTAGGGAGTTATGTTTTACAACTCACTTTGTTTTCTTCTTATTTTCCTTGTCTTTTTTTACTTTGGACAAAAATGACTTGGGATTTTTCCAATAGGGCTCAACGTATAAGCCTTATTTCAGGCTTCACACTCCATATCTAGTTTACACCCCCTTCTTTTTTTTATTTATTTGTTTTTGTTGATTATTTTAATTGTTAATTTCTTCAAAAAATTATATATTAAATATATAACAAAATGTTTTTGACTTAGTTTTATTTATTTTTGATATTTTTATTTAATTGTTTTACCACTTTTATTTATTAGAAAATTAGTCCAAAAAAAATATAAACTTGATTGACTTGTTCTGGATTTATTTTCTTGATATTTTATCAATTTCTTGATGCCCTCTTTGATGATGTTTTAATACCATGACTTGTCATCTTTTGACTTTAACCTTAAATAATGCATTTGATGATCTTTGGTTAGCATGATAAAGTTGCAAAAGAATTTGGTCTTGATAAATTGATATTGCTTGATAATTTGTGATGATGAGTCATTTGGTGATGTGACTTTGGTGTTTGTCTCCTTAGGGTTAGGATTGATTTGTTTGTATGTATATGCACGACATAACCTTAATGCAATGAGTTTGTTTGGATTTGATTCTTGGTACTTTACCATGTTGAATGTCTTTGATGTTTGAACTTGATCTACTCAAACTTGACATGCTTTGATACTTGCCTTGTTATGTCTCTTGCATGACCTTGATATATGATATTAACATTTTCATATGCTTAATTGACTTATGTTTATCTTGAATGATCTTTTTCCATGACGCTTGTCTTACCTTTATAATTTATCTTGACTTGCTTTGGTATGAGTTCCTTGTTTGATACTTATCCACTCTTGATTTCATGCACATTGATTATGGTTTAATCTTAACCTAACATGCTTAGATGATTCATGTCATGTCTTATATACTTGATGTCAAACCTTGATCTTTTCTTGTTTAGTTAGAGGCATGTTATTTGATTTTTACTTTGGTCATTTCATTACTTGACTTTGATGCTTATACTTGATATGTCTTGATAATTACCGTTGAACATCATGTTCCTCATGTACATACACAAAATGGTTTAGTTGAGTCATTAATTATATGTCTTCAATATATTGCTAGACCATTAATAATTAGAACTGTAACACCCCAATTTTATTTATTAGTTATTTTATTAGTTATTTATTTTATTAATTATTATATAGTAATTAATTAAATTGTGTAATTTTGTGAATATATGAGTTATTTGGATTAATTACTGTGATGTGTGATATATGATTTATTTTATAAATTGGGAATATGTGTTATATGCGTAATTGGGTTAGTAAGTGTGAGAATATCATTGTTAATTAATTGAGCCTTATGTGTCACACTAGTGTGAGTGGGGTAAGATAAGCCCATTTGAGTAAAACAATAGTTAGTATGTAAAACAAAGAGAATGTAGATCTAGAGAGAGAAGTTGTCAAAACAAGAGAAGAGAAGAAAGAGTAAAAGAGGAGCAAAGAGAAGAGAAGAAGGGAGAACCCTAGAAAAGGATCTACTTCCAAGGTAAGGGTGGATTTTTACTTAATTATGAGAGTATGTGATGTATGTAATGGGTAGAAACATATTTAGGATGAAATCCCTAAATTTTATAGTTTTGAAATGTTAAGGTTTTGATAATGAATCCTTGAATATGATGGGTAACTGTGTTGAAATGTGTCTTTCTTCCTTGATTTATGTGTCTTATGATATGATATATTTTGGAATTGTTTGAGGTCAAAACTTGGGGTTTGGGGTTTGTTGAAAGGTTGAAAAAACAAGAAAAATCACACAAAATCACTTGAAAATATGGTTTTTTGGGCTCTGACACGGCCCGTGTCAGCTAACACGGGTGGTCGTGTCATCTCTGTGGCGTTTGCATTTCGAAATCATTTTGGTCATAACTTTTGAACTGTAACTTCATTTGAGTCCCCGTTCAATAAAAATAGTTTTGTTGGCAGTAGGTGATTTAATCACTGTGTGATTATGTAAAATGACATGTATATGTGTTATGCGTATTGGTGATTGGTGTTGGATTGTAACAATGTTTTGTACATTGTTTATTATGTGATGTGAGGATGTTTTGGTGCAGGGATACTATGAATATGAATTGTGTGTGAATAATTCATGAGTATGTGTATATATATGCTAATGTATGTGTTGTACCCTAAATTTTGCCCTCTCGTTTCTCAAAGGATCCTCCTAGACCCTCAGGTTTGCTTCTATCAAGTTTCAAGTCTTGGACTACAATTTCCCAAGAAAGACATTCACAAGGGCAAAATGGGAAAAATTAGGGTTGTGACTGAAAATGATCGAACTTTGATTTTTGACCTAAATACCTGGCTTATTGGTTGGAAGCATGATCGCAAGGATCCGAGTGCGTCATTTTGACCTAATTGCGCATTTCAATTCATCTCCTGAGATCAGTGGATTGATAGACAAATTCGGTCAACTGGTGGGAAAAGTCAACTGTATAATAAAAAGTCAAACTTTGACTTTTGACCAAAGTTGAATCCTAAAAATCATATTTCATCAAGACATCCAGAATATGAAATTTGATCATCAAAAATCAATAAAGTCAAAAATCCAACTTTTGCAAGACTTGGAAATTTTTCTAAGTTAAGTTCATTGCTTCCTGACATCTTGTCACTACAATTCAAAATGGTTCAAGATGTTATAAATAATTCAAGTTATTACAATGTGACATTTTTGAAAGTTTACAAATCCTAAACTTTGTATTGCTTGGACTTTTTCCTTTGACTCAAAACCTTGCCACAATGCTTTGTCTTTGATACAATGTGCATAAATTACTCCACAAACCAAACTTGTTTCATGCTGCAAACTATGTTGTCCAAGTTATTGCTGAACAAAATGATATGCTACTTCTATACATTGCCACAACACTCCAAAAACCTACTCATTTATTGTCCTATAAAATCTTGGGCTATGCTGCACCACAAACCTGTCACAAAACCTATATATGTTGTCCTATACAGTCCAAAAAAACAGTCCAAAACTACTTTATGCAGTCTGCTCCAACCTGCATCATAACAGCCACAAAATTGCACCAAAATGGAAAAAGAAAATTGTGTGGAAAAACATCAAAGTAATAGGCAAAAACAGTTCAAAACAACTTATTTTGTTTCCCTCCTAAAACCTCAGTCAAGGATCTATAAAAGGGACTGTTTCATAAGACTCAAGGGGGGATTTTTTAGGGAGAAAAAGGAGAGAAGAGAAAAACAGAACTTTGGTTAAACTCTCCCCATTCATAAAAACCAGCTCATTCATAAAAACTCTGCTCATCTTCAACTCTGTTTTCACTCACAAAACAGAAAAATCCTCAACCCATTGTTGTACAACCTTGCAAACTTCCCCTAAACCAACTACCCAAACACCTCATATACATCACATAGATATTGTTCTAACATAAGAACAATTTCTATAACACCTTTATCATCACCTTCCAAGCATAAACAAAAAGAAACAATTTTGCACCTTTGACTGGGTTGGAGCAATTCTGGAACTTTGTCACACAGAGAAAGGATTGGAGTAGCTCCAAAGAGGAGCTCGGTCATTCATCACTTTAAATCCGGAGATATCCATACATATTCCAAAGTTTTGCTTCAAGAGGTATATTTTTTTTCCAAACTATAATATCTTTTTCCATACATCATTTTCTGTTTGTGTTCAAAAGATATGTAAAAGATAAATCAAAAAAGGAAAACTCAGTAAAAAAGAGCCAAGACAGGGGCTGACACGAGTGCCAGTGACATACGACACGGCCGTGTCAGCTCCTCTGTTTAAAAAAATATAACAAAAATGCAGGTCAGGGGCTGACACAGGTGCCCGTGTCACATGACACGGCTGTGTTAGACATACTGGAACTTTACGCTAACAAAATTGCAGGTCAGGGGGTGACACGGGTGCCCCTGTCACTGGACACGACCCGTGTCAGTTTAGCTGGTACAGAAAAGGAAAAAACGTGCATGGACCATTATAGAAGCTGACACGGGTGCCTGTGTCATAGGACACGGCCCGTGTCAGACCAAACATCATAAATTTTAATTTTCTTTTGATCTTTTGCTTTTATTTTCATTCAATTTGGTTGTAATAATTAGGACTTTTATTTTTCGCAACCCCCACTTGTATGCTTGTATACCCCATCCCTCAAAAAGCATGTAATAACGTAGGACCTTTATTTTCCGCATTTTTATTGCTTTCATAAATGATAGTAATTAGGGTGTATGGCAAGATAAAACCAACAAGTAGACCACCCTAATCAAAGACTAAATGCATGCAATCAAACACATCATTCACACATGCACGTCTAGGGTAATCTCGCTTTGTTGCCTCGGAAAATAATCTTGTCCCTCGAATATAGGTGTTTTAGCAAAGACCCTCGGTAAAAGATCATAGTCCCTCGATGTCACTCGATGTTGCCTTCGGTAAACGATCTAGTCCCTAAACAAAAATTGCTAAAATGTCTCATAGGTTGCCTTCGATGACTATACAAAATGTCCCGTGCCCGTCCCTTCACATCCAACGATGGGGCTTCTTACCAAATCAATGGTAAGATAGAAACATCTAAAGGAGGAGGAAAAGAACATTTAAGACCTTTTTGAGTAGGTAGGTTACTCCTAGTTGCTCGCTTGCTCACAACAAAATATTTTATACACCAACACTTCACTTTGAAACATTTTTCAAAAGATAAAACACTTTGTATGCGTTCTTATAGAGACGAGAATCATTACAAAGACATTCTTTTACAAAATACTTTCAAAACCCACATCACAAGCACATTTTCAAACAAAAGCAAGTGATCTAGCAAGTAACTAAGAGCCCGTAGATAACTACGGATGAAAAGGGTGCTAACACCTTCCCTTTTTATAATCTACCCCCTGAACTCAAGAAATAATCTCGAAAGGTGTTTCCCGTTCTTTTTAACCTTTCCTTTTGGATAAAAGAAAAGTCGGCGACGACTCTTGTTAACCACAACAATTGCGATCAAACGCAAACATCCCAAGTCAGTTCTCCCACCGCGTTACAGTATGGTCATTCACGTGTGATGAATTATTGAAGATATGCATTGATGAGTTTTGGGTGTCTTTTTAGTATGCACATAACACTTGATTTTGTGTATATGTATGTTGTGAATTGATGATGAATGAGAATAACATTGTTGGACATTTCTTGCTATATATTATTGAGGTGTGTTGAGTTGATTAATACTATGGGAATGTATTGTATATGAATGATGACATAAAATTTTATGTATGTGCAATGGTGAGATAATTCAAATATGATGAATTATGTGATATATGCTCATATGATTAAGATTGAGAGATGATATTAATTGCATATAATTGATGAGATTACACATATATCATTTGTTGTCAAGAGGCAATATTTACTAGTTTCATGGAGGCTAGTGACTTGTCCCAAACTTGGAGCTGGGGGTTTGAAAGCTTAAATAACGGCCTTTTTGGTGGTTATCTATCTTGAAGATGTGGACACGGTTTAAATGTAAAAATCGTTAAGGATAACAATTGGTACCACATGCATATTGCATTGAGTTGCATTTTAGTCACATGTGTCGATGTTAAATGTTGAATTAATGTGAAATATGTGATATTGATTTGAATGTTACCTTTGTGGTATTTATGATGGATTATCTTTGAAACATGAATCTTTGAGCAATGTTGTATATGTGAACATGTGAATTGTGTTGGAATATGTTAAATACATGACTATGTGAAGTGTGATTAATTCAATTATATGTATGTATGTGATGCAATTACTTATTATTATATATTTCTATAATGATGTGAATTCTCACCCTTCTGTTAGAATGATGTTTTATATGACATCGCTCAAGTATCGAAGATAGTGGTGCTTCTTGTGAGGATTAGTCGGAGGAGCTGGTTCTTGTTTTATCCACTTACTAGGTAGTGAGTCATGCTCTGGTCATATAACACGGAGAAACGTTTAAACTCGTATTTTTTTAGTGATTATTATTATACTCTCTTTATTTATGATGTATTGAGATTATGTGATGGTGGCCTTTAGTGCCTAATGTTTTATTATATAATTTTCATAACGGGATTTCAATTATTGATATCATTTAAAAAAGAGAATTATTCCGTTGAAAGATGCATATGTATATGGAATATGAATTTAAATGTGTGTTATGAGCATGACCGGTGTATTTGTTGTTAGTTTTAAAGTACATGTGACACCCTCTTTTAATATACATGCTAATTTACTCTGATTATACCATATATTTTATGCGGGAGCTTTATGAAGTGTTACATTATTGGTATCAGAGCATGGTCGGCTAGTTGGCCAGGTTATTAATGTGTTTATTCCCTTAGTACGCGACATGTGTGTGAAGCACTGTTGATACTTTCTTATTTTTCTCATCATTTGTTTGCGGGAGAGAGATTGAAACAAGTGGGGAAGAAGTTATTGCTACGTGCAACATTATGCTTAGGTAACTTTGAGCATAAGATAAATGACACTATTGCAGTTGGGTAACGATGGTTTATGCCACCGTCATGGTTGTCGACTACCTATTGATAAATCGAGGATATGATCACCATTAATCTCTTGTTGATAGTAAACGAGATCGTATTGGATGAGATAGGCTTGTCTTGCCAGCTTGATAGTATGTAAAGTGAATGAGTCGGTGCAGGATGGCACTGTGTTGTTAGCATTGATGGAAATGTTGGATATTAGTCGAGAAGTGAAGTTCTGGTATTCAGATCACATTTGTCCTAAAATATGTTGAGACACCTTTTTCTGAACAAGCAAGCAATGATAAGATAAATGATAATCGAAGTGTAGAAAAGTAAAGAACACACATGATTGTTAACCCAGTTCGGTGTAAACCAACACCTACTCTGAGGGCTACCAGGCTAAAGATCAATTTAACTACTAATAGTATCAATTCGAAGCTAAACTCCCCCGTTGACCACTTCTCACTTAACCACTACCCTTGCTTAACTTCTACCTAAGACTCACCTAGGTATGAGACCCTTCTCAAATCCCTTCCAATCATAAAATAGTGACTGAACAATTCTAAACACTTAGAAAATTATAGAAGTCACATTTCAAAGACACACAATCATTCACTGCTTACAAGCTTTGGAATGATTGGCAGAACTTACAACAAAAATAAAGTCCTACTCTTTTATCAACATGATAGTCGAGAGGCTCACAATAAGCTCACAAACCCTAATAAAAAAATAGTGTAAGTTCATAAAAAACAACTAGGGTTGAAGCCTTCTATTTATAATCTTCAATGAACTGGATTTGGGCTTCACAAACCCCAGTTGGATAAGTAACAGGCACTGCAGAATTATCTCCTCAAAGATAGGACATCAATCATTAGTTTCCTAAATTATATCCATAATTAGAAACTAACAATTCTCCTTGAAATCAACTTGAATCTTCTTCAATATTCAAACTGAGTGCCACATAGGATAACACAGTGTTCACATAACACTTTTCACTTGTAACAGACTAGAAAATCTAACAATCCATCTGTACACAATCACGTTATCAAAAGAGCATGCTTAGGACATCGCATAAGACATGTTGCTTCAGTTCATAGAACATATTTATTCAACATGTCAAAGCTAAGTTAGTTTTACCATACATACTGTCAATTACAGCAAAAACAAAGAAATAACAAGAAGGAGCAACTGGTGAATTATCAATCGTTCGTGATTTTCCTGAGATATTTCCTTAAGATGTAAGTGATTTACCTCCAGAGCGTGAGGTGGAGTTTACAATCGACTTAGTTCCTAGAACTAGTTAAGTATCGATGGCTCCATATCGGATGTCAACATCTAAATTGAAAGAGTTGAAGAGTCAATTTGAGGATTTGCTTGAGAAGAGATTCATTCGTCCTAGTGTGTCACTGTGGGGTGCACCAATTTTTTTGGTTAAGACGAAAGGAGATACTATGAGGTTATGTGTGGATTGTAGACAACTGAACAAGGTGACTATCAAGAATAAGTATCCACTTCTGAGGATTGATGATTTGATGGATCAGTTGGTTGGTGCAAGTGTGTTCAGTTAGATATATTTGAGGTCTGGGTATCACCAAATTCGTGTGAAGGATGAAGATACTCAGAAGACTGCTTTTAGAATAAGGTATGGTCATTATGAGTATTATGTGATGTCGTTCGGTGTGACCAATGCACCTGGTGTATTTATGGAATACATGAATAGGATTTTCCATCAGTATTTGGATAAGTTTGTTGTGGTTTTCATCTATGATATTGTTGTACCCCAAAATTTGCCCTCTCATTCTTCAAGGCCTTTCTCACGAGGATTCTCAAGGTTCAAGCTTGCACAAGTACTTTGGAATTTTCCAGTACCAAAATTAAAAGGAAACTGTCAAAAAGGGAGAAAACAGATAAAAATATTATTTTGACAAAAATTGGAGAAATACAAGTGTTCTTCGATTGGCCTTTTGGCCTCTTTCGACACAAGCTTGGCTTGCATCCTTTGATTGGCCTTTTGACCTCTTTCGACACAAGCTTGGCTTGCATCCTTCGATTGGCCTTTTGTTCTCTTTCGACACAAGCTTGGCTTGCATCCTTCGATTGGCCTTTTGACCTCTTTCGACACAAGCTTGGCTTGCATCCTTCGACTGGGCATGGGCCTCTGACACGGTTTGGTTTGGATTCACAAGGAAAAAAGCCTCTTGTAATCTATTTCATTTCCAAGGCAAAAGGCTCTCTTTTAACATCCTTTGATTTGCACCTCTTGATCCCTATTTGCCTCTTTCGAATCTGGACATTTTGCCTCATGTATGCCTCTTTCGAATCTAGACATTTTGCCTCATGTATGCCTCTTTCGAACCTGGACATTTTGCCTCCTGCATGCCTCTTTCGAATCTAGACATTTTGCCTCATGTATGCCTCTTTCGAATCTGGACATTTTGCCTCATGTATGCCTCTTTCGAATCTGGACATTTTGCCTCCTGTATGCCTCTTTCGAATCTGGACATTTTGCCTCCTGCATGCCTCTTTCGTTTGGGCATGTGGTTCTCTTCATGCAAGTCTTTATTTGAGCATTGACCTTTTGTGTGATTGCTTGGAGTCACAAAGTTTAGACCTCCTCCATGCAGGCTTCGACAAGACATTGACTATGTTTGTACTAGCTTCGACTGGACAACATTTCTCTTTAGTATGCTGCATTTCCATCCTTGACAAACTTCAGCACATGGTTGATGGCCCCCCTCAAAAGACATATAGTGGTGGACTTGAGGGGCATACATATGAGTCCCTGTCGAAGGGTACGCCTTAGTAGTCCATTCGAAGCACACATTTAGCCCCTTCAAATGATGCACAAAGATGATTCGTTCGAAGGATACTTGTTGGAGGAAAGTCAAACAATGTGTTGGAAGAAGAATCTGGTCGAAGGAGGGTCAAAATGAAAGGATAAAATATTCAAAGATGCTTGCTACCAAGTTCAGACATGGTACACTGGCCAAAACTGCTGCATAGCAGTCCTGAAACACTGCCCCATTCTTGCACCGAAATAGCATACAAGCACTGTCCCTCGAAGGCTGCAAAGAGCAGTTTACCCAAATTGTTCAAATTATTTTGTTTTCCCTCCAAAAGCTTCAGCCAACTTTGCCTATAAATAAGAGGCTCCAACACATGTTTAAGGGAGGATCTTGGGACCAGAGGAACGAATCTCCCAAATTTTCTCAAACACAACAAATCTCTCAAGTCCCTTCAACACTTGTGAGAACAAACCCAGAACCACATACTTACTTCCTTTGATTCTGAAGAACAAGTACTCTTCAGTATCCTTTAAATCCAGTTTGGAAAGAAACATAAGACTTGTTTCTTTCCTTCCTTTGAATCCAGCATTCCAAGCACAGCTGTTGGCCCCCTCTTTCGAATCCAGCATCTTGGGCCCCAACTCAAGGTCCCACACCCATTCAAAGCCTCCATCAAGGTAAGTCACTCTTACCCTTGAACCTTTCATTTCATGCCATAACATGTAAATAATCTTTTTGTTCGTTTCAAGCATGTATATACCATTGTTCCTTTCGTTTCCACCCCGTTAACATGTTTTTAAAAGTTAACCCTTTCGTTTTGCTTTCTGTTTACCTGAACTAGCTTTAATTATTAAACTGTTTGAAAGATAAATATTAGCATGGCCTCAGGCCATGTTGCCATTTAATGCTTGAAATGAAAGAAACAGGAAACAGGAAATAGGAAAGGAAGCTTCTGGCTTCTATCCTCTTTCTCCAGGTCGAACGAAAGATACAACCATACACTGACTTCCAGGCTCAGTCGAAAGGCATTCCCTCACTGCTTTCAACCTCCAATCGAAGAAGGCAATAAGGCAGAACCAGAAGGCTTCGCCATACACTGACTTCCAGGCCCCAGTTGAAGGATACAACTTGCTGCTGCCTTTGCCCAATCGAAGGACAGGACCTCGCCCCTGCCAAGGCCCAATCGAAAGACGTGACTTTGCTGTTGCCAACCCCAATCGAAGGAGGCCAGTAGAATGCAAATCGAAGGCTGCTGCTTCCTGGGTCGAAAAACCCTCATTTTTCTTGCTTTTATTTTATTTTTACCTTTACATTTCTATGCACTTCAATATGGTTGTAATAGTGTAGGATTTATTTTTTGCACTTTTTATTGCTTTTGTACAAATGCTAGTAACTAGGTGTGTATGGCAAGATAAATCCAACAAGTAGACAACCTAAAAATCAAAGACAAATGCATGCAATAAAACACACTTTGCACACATGCACCCTTAGGGTAATCTCACTTGTTGCCTCGGAATATAGTCATGTCCCTCGAGCATGGGCGTTTTAGCAAAGACCCTCGATAAAAGATCGTAGTCCCTCGATGACCCTCGATGTTGCCTTCGGTAAACGATCTAGTCCCTAAAAACGACATTGCTAAAACGTCCCATATGTTTCCTTCTATGACTATATAAACGTCCCATGCCCGTCCCGTTCAACATCCTAACGCAAGGTTGTTCATCAAACACAATGGTGAAACAACACTGTTAAAAGGGTTAAAACATAAGAAAAATCTTTGAGTAAAATAGGGTAGACAACTCTTAGTTACTTGATCAAAAATCTTGCAAAACATCCTTGCCATCTTTCAAACACACTTCACAAATACAACTTCAAAAATAATTTCCAAACAACTTTCAAAACATTGAAACATCTTTTCAAAAAGACAAACACCTTTGTAAAACATTCAAACAAGAATTGTTACAAAGGTTGCCTAGACAAGGCATCTTTTTCAAAACATTTTCGAAACCACACACACAAAGCACCATTTCAAACAATTGAAAAGCAAAGGCAAGTGATCTAAAACAAGTAACTAAGAGCCCATGGATAACCATGGATGAAAATGGTGCTAGCACCTTCCCTTTTCATAATCTACCCCCGAACCCACGAAAACATCTCAAAGGTCTTTCATGTGCTTTTTGACCTTTCCTTAGGATAAAATAAAAAGTCGGTGGCGACTCTTGCTAAACTGAAACATTTGCGAACACAAACGCAAATCCCAAGTCAGTTCTCCCACCGTATCACCGAACTGGCGACTCTGCTGGGGATTTTTCTAAAAGTGGGGTTACCTTAGGGTTTTTAGATCACCTTTACATGCTTACTTTGATTGCTTTGATTGCTTTACTTTTTGGGTTCGTTGTTTGGGTTTGTTGTAAATCCTACACCCGGATTTGGGGGCACCTTTTTAGGTAAATAACAATAAACTGTGAGGGAACTGTGCGGGGTATACCGACATGGTTGAAGCAGTAGCTATGTTAGTGTGACATATTTGTGGGTACCGGTAGCCCTTGAGTAGTCAAGGAGAATACGGGGCCGCTGAGTGATGTCATGAAGCACTAACGAACTCTTAGAACCTTACTTGACCATCTTGGCCTTTTTAGGGGTAGTGAGATGACCGACTTTGGTGCAGTCCGAAGTTGGTAGATACTCGATACTACACTCATTGAGGATTATTTTCTTGGAATATTTTGGTCGCCAGTCAAGTGGCTAAACCAAAACAATGAACACAGAAAATAATCCAGTGATATTGAGCTCCTTAGAACCCAGTTTCTATTTTAGGACAGGTTGAGCCAACTAACTTCAAGAGAGTACTTACCTACAAACCCCATGCAAGCCTAAACCTAAGGACTTGTCTGCTTTGTGTGAATATGATTACCTGTATATACACTTGCTTACTTCTGCATACATGTACATAACATCATAACATCATACCATAAGCATTTTCAATAACCATTTCAAGGATCTTGAGGGTCTTTTGATGCAGGGTCACGTTGAACCAGACGTCTACCAAAGAGAAAGAGGGTTCCCCTCTAAAAAAACATCATCAAAGATCAAGTGCAACAACTTGAATCGGGGGCTATGACCCACTTGACATGGTGAGCTTGATTCTCGTGGAAAGACATCCACCGGTACAAAGGTCTCCAATCAAAGATGTTGATCAAAGTTCATTCTCTAACATTTTCCTGTGTTTACCCCGAGAGATTCTTGAAAACATGCATCCACATATCATGCATCATATCATGACAGGTTTCTCCCACACAGGTCTCCTTATCTTCCTACTGTTTATTTCAGTAGAGGTGGATCTAGAGCAGACTATCAAGGACATCCAGGCTCAAAACTCTCAACTTCAAGAGATGTTCTTGAACCTATCCAAGGGACAAGAAGAGGTCAAGGCGCTCCTCACCAGGGGCATGATCGTGGGAAATCCCGGGGACGACAGAGATGACCAGTTGGAGTGGCTACAAACTGAGATAACCATAATGAAGGTCCAAATGATGGGGCAACTGGTGAGCCAGATGGCTCTTATCCAAAATCTGGCACAAGGACAAGAGGAGCTGAGGGTTCTCATCAACAAGCTTCGTCAAGATGGATGTAACCAAATGGGGCAAACATCTAGAATTGGGGATCAAGTCATCATTCAGCCTCCCATGATACAAGAAGTCGGTTTAAGGGAGAGAAGACCTTCTCACTTTGCTTCCACGTCACGAGCCCAACAACGACTTCGTCAACATCAACCGGAAAATCAGCAAAGGCAAAGCGAGCCCAAAAGACAGTTCACCAACATCAACATGTCACTGACTCAAGCGCTACAACACATGTTGAAGGCAGAGCTGATTACATTAAAGGCTCCTCTCCGGAACCCAAATACTTCCGCTCCTACCTATCATCCCAATGAAAGGTGTGCATACCACTCTGACAGTCTGGGACATGACACAAACAACTGTTGGGCTCTGAAGAACAAGGTCCAAGACATGATTGATGCCAAGGAGATCGAGTTTGACCCTCCAGAGACTCCAAACGTGATCACTTCTCCTATTCCAAATCATTGAGAATGTCTTTGTTTCATTTGAATTTTCAAGTTGTAATTTCTTTTGTTATTCAAACAATTATCTATTAATGTCAAACTCTGTTTCATTAATGCATTGCATATGTTTGTCTTGAATTCATCCTTTCATTTTCATTACATTTTAAACTATGCTTTTTACCTTCTTTATGACATTTAACTTTTTCTAAAAGTTACAAGCCTTTAGATGGAGGATGACAAAAATAATGCCATAATCTCATACAATATGCTTTTGAATAGACCTTGCTGATGATGTACATGCATTTCTTTTAAATCCTAAACACCAGAGTTATAAAGAAGATAACCCCTAGTCAACCCCTTCGAGCCAAAGAAGTAGAAGTTTTCTATTTTAACACAAATTGAAACCCTTAATCAAAACCTGGGGCAGGGTAGTCTCTCAGTTAATTCAAAAAAAAGGGATGCATTTTAAGTCACAAACTCTCAGTTCGTAATACAATGAATGACATCAAAAACATTCCTTTGGAACCAAAAGACAGTGATGGTTCTTTATCTCATAGGCAGTCATTATCTCTCTCAAAAAAAAAAATCCCACTGAGCCAAAATCTATAAAGGAGGCTTAAGAAAGCTGGGGCATCCCGCTGACTATAATCTCGAAAACAGGAACAGTCAGGCAAAAGTTAGGGATAACGAATCAAAAGAAAGAGGTCATTACCAATCCTTAACAACATGAAAAATGTTGCAAAAATGATGACTGCCTTCCCAATAAATTCAACTGGTGTGAACCATCACCAAAATGTCGTTCCAAACTCGAATAGAGTTCGACGCACAATTAACTGAGTTTAGAATTGAAGAACATCACGAAGAGCGGGTGGGTACAAATATACTTTGAGCCTTTATCCTTTGTTTCTTAAACCGTGAACCAGGCCACATTACAACCCTTCAAAAGTCCTAATTGAAGCATGGGTTAGTTCAAAATCATATTGTTACAAAAGGTATCCTGACTCCTGTAAGGCTTTGCCCTAAATCTTATGTTGAATTTGTCTTATAAAAAGTTTTCTGCTAAAAAACGCATTTTTCAATACTTCGAGACAAGCATAAACTTTGCACTACTTGAATATCATTGTTTGCATATGGCTATTTGTTTAACAGCGGAGAAATTCACACAATGAATATCCAGTGAACAAAAGCTCTCTCAGTGAACAAAATCAATTCAAGAAGGATGACACTTCCATTGATGAATCTCCTATCAACAGGGGGACTTGACATGTCACTATCCAGCACACCTGGGGCAGTCCAGTCAAGATTTCAAGAAATCTCTGAAGAAGTGCAGAATAACCAGGGGCAAGTCTCCATCTCCGTCACTTGGGGCATTGAACATCAATCTCAGTGAAGGGTTACATACAGTGTCACAAACATCTGATATTAGGGGCAGGTCTCCATCTCCGTCACTTGGGACATTGAGCGGCAATCCCAACAAAGGGTTGCGTACAATCAAACTTTTTGGCAATACCACAAACATTCTCTGCTAGGGGCAGTGACAAATCTCCCCAAAATCCTTCTCATAGGATGATTCCCCAGCAAGAGTATAATCTCTGACCCCCTTTTCCCAGCTGAATCAACCTCAAGAATCCTCGAGGACTTCCCCCAACGAAGATGTCACCTCTCTAGCGGACTGACGACATGGTTTATTTCCCCAACAACACCAGGATTCCCCAGCTTGAGTTTGCCTCTCCAACTACTACAAATCAAAGGACCACAACTCCTCTTCCCCAGTAGACTACTCTACAATCCCCAGCAAGTTACTGCGAAACCTGGACCCGACCAGGTATCAGTTCAACTTCGACTTCCCAGTAGAGAAACGGACGACTAAGACTCCTAAACTCCTTTTCCAAGCAGAAATAAACATACTCCCCACAGAGTTTTCAACTTCCCCCAGCAGAGTTCTCCTCAAACAACAAAACAGGAATCCATTGGAAATATTCTAAGCAAAGTTTGAAGACACACCTACTCTTCAACAACAATCCGGGATTTAATAACTCCCTAACACTTGTCAAGGATTTATTTTCCCAGACAAAAATACATTTCACATTTCATACATCATATTTACATACATGATAAGTGCATACAACACAATCTCATTTACTTTTGAGAACATCATGACATTATGCATTTCATGCATCATGACATTGCATACAACTAACTCTTTACTTTTTCAGGAAAGATCGATCGACAGATAAAAGTCATTACCTTTTGGAGTAGTAGTCATCCAAGATTCCTTCATCATCCTGCTAAGGTTGTAGTCATCCAAGATTCCTTCATCATCCTGCTGAGGTTGTAGTCATCCAAGATTCCTTCATTATCCTGCTGAGGTTGTAGTCATCCAAGATTCCTTCATCATCCTGCTGAGGTTGTAGTCATCCAAGATTCCTTCATCATCCTGCTGAGGTTGTAGTCATCCAAGATTCCTTCATCATCCTGCTGAGGTTGTAGTCATCCAAGATTCCTTCATCATCCTGCCGAGGTTGTAGTCATCCAAGATTCCTTCATCATCCTGCTGAGGTTGTAATCATCCAAGATTACTTCATCATCCTGCTGAGGTTGTAGTCATCCAAGATTCCTTCATCATCCTGCTGAGGTTGTAGTCATCCAAGATTCCTTCATCATCCTGCCGAGGTTGTAGTCATCCAAGATTCCTTCATCATCCTGCCGAGGTTGTAGTCATCCAAGATTCCTTCATCATCCTGCTGAGGTTGTAGTCATCCAAGATTCCTTCATCATCCTGTTGAGGTTGTAGTCATCCAAGATTCCTTCATCATCCTGTTGAGGTTGTAGTCATCCAAGATTCATTCATCATCCTGCTGAGGTTGTAATCGTCCAAGATTCCTTCATCATCCTGTTGAGATAGTAATCGTCCAAGATTCCTTCATCATCTATTTGGAGTAGCAATCATTTCTGGATGGCATCTTTAAGCCCATCTCCAACAACTATCCATCATCTCTCCAAATGGCATCTGTAAGCCCATTCTCGACATCACAATGCTGATACTACACCATGTGAGTGCAAATTTTTGGGCACTCTAGTGTTCAATTATCTTCCACCTTCGGATCACGAAAGGCTCGAAAGCCAATCTATATCCTCGGGTTTAAGAAAATTGAACAGGGGCAACTGTTGTACCCCAAAATTTTCCCTCATTTTTCAAGGCCTTTCTCACGAGGATTCTCAAGGTTCAAGCTTGCACAAGTACTTTGGAATTTTCCAGTACCAAAATTAAAAGGAAACTGTCAAAAAGGGAGAAAACAGATAAAAATATTATTTTGACAAAAATTGGAGAAATACAAGTGTTCTTCGATTGGCCTTTTGGCCTCTTTCGACACAAGCTTGGCTTGCATCCTTCGATTGGCCTTTTGACCTCTTTCGACACAAGCTTGGCTTGCATCCTTCGACTGGGCATGGGCCTCGGACACAGTTTGGTTTGGATTCACAAGGAAAAGATCCTCTTGTAATCTATTTCATTTCCAAGGCAAAAGGATCTCTTTTAACATCCTTCAATTTGCACCTCTTGATCCCTATTTGCCTCTTTCGAATCTGGACATTTTGCCTCATGTATGCCTCTTTCGAATCTGGACATTTTGCCTCATGTATGCCTCTTTCGAACCTGGACATTTTTCCTCCTGCATGCCTCTTTCGAATCTAGACATTTTGCCTCATGTATGCCTCTTTTGAATCTGGACATTTTGCCTCATGTATGCCTCTTTCGAATCTGGACATTTTGCCTCCTGCATGCCTCTTTCGAATTTGGACATTTTGCCTCCTGCATTCCTCTTTCATTTGGGCATGTGGTTCCCTTCATGAAAGTATTTATTTGAGCATTGACCTTTTGTGTGCTTGCTTGGAGTCACAAAGTTTAGACCTCCTCCATGCAGGCTTCGATAAGACATTGACTATGTTTGTACTAGCTTCGACTGGACAACATTTCTCTTTAGTATGCTGCATTTCCATCCTTGACAAACTTCAGCACATGGTGGATGGCCCCCTCAAAAGACATATAGTGGTGGACTTGAGGGGCATACATATGAGTCCCTGTCGAAGGGTACGCCTTACTAGTCCATTCGAAGCACACATTTGGCCCCTTCAAATGATGCACAAAGATGATTCGTTCGAAGGACACTTGTTGGAGGAAAGTCAAACAATGTGTTGGAAGAAGAATCTGGTCGAAGGAGGGTCAAAATGAAAGGATAAAATATTCAAAGATGCTTGCTGCCAAGTTCAGACATGGTACACTGGCCAAAACTGCTGCATAATAGTCCTGAAACACTGCCCCATTCTTGCACCGAAATAGCATACAAGCACTGTCCCTCGAAGGCTGCATAAAGCAGTTTACCCAAATTGTTCAAATTATTTTGTTTTCCCTCCAAAAGCTTTAGCCAACTTTGCCTATAAATAAGAGGCTCCAACACATGTTTAAGGGAGGATCTTGGGACCAGAGGAACGAATCTCCCAAATTTTCTCAAACACAACAAATCTCTCAAGTCCCTTCAACACTTGTGAGAACAAACCCAGAACCACATACTTACTTCCTTTGATTCTGAAGAACAAGTACTCTTCAGTATCCTTTGAATCCAGTTTGGAAAGAAACACAAGACTTGTTTCTTTCCTTCCTTCGAATCCAGCATTCCAAGCACAACTGTTGGCCCCCTCTTTCGAATCCAGCATCTTGGGCCCCAACTCAAGGTCCCACACCCATTCAAAGCCTCCATCAAGGTAAGTCACTCTTACCCTTGAACCTTTCATTTCATGCCATAACATGTAAATAATCTTTTTGTTCGTTTCAAGCATGTATATACCATTGTTCCTTTCGTTTCCACCCTGTTAACATGTTTTTAAAAGTTAACCCTTTCGTTTTGCTTTCTGTTTACCTGAACTAGCTTTAATTATTAAACTGTTTGAAAGATAAATATTAGCATGGCCTCAGGCCATGTTGCCATTTAATGCTTGAAATGAAAGAAACAGGAAACATGAAATAGGAAACGAAGCTTCTGGCTTCTATCCTCTTTCTCCAGGTCGAACGAAAGATACAACCATACACTGACTTCCAGGCTCAGTCGAAAGGCATTCCCTCACTGCTTTCAACCTCCAGTCGAAGAAGGCAACAAGGCAGAACCAGAAGGCTTCGCCATACACTGACTTCCAGGCCCCAGCCGAAGGATACAACTTGCTGCTACCTTTGCCCAATCAAAGGACAGGACCTCGCCCCTGCCAAGGCCCAATCGAAAGACGTGACTTTGCTGTTGCCAGCCCCAATCGAAGGAGACCAGTAGAATGCAAATCGAAGGCTGCTGCTTCCTGGGTCGAAAGACCCTCATTTTTCTTGCTTTTATTTTATTTTTACCTTTACATTTCTATGCACTTCAATATGGTTGTAATAATGTAGGATTTATTTTTTGCACTTTTTATTGCTTTTGTACAAATGCTAGTAACTAGGTGTGTATGGCAAGATAAAACCAACAAGTAGACAACCTAAAAATCAAAGACAAATGCATGAAATAAAACACACTTTGCACACATGCACCCTTAGGGTAATCTCACTTGTTGCCTCGGAATATAGTCATGTCCCTCGAGCATGGGCGTTTTAGCAAAGACCCTCGATAAAAGATCGTAGTCCCTCGATGACCCTTGATGTTGCCTTCGGTAAACGATCTAGTCCCTAAAAACGACATTGCTAAAACATCCCATATGTTGCCTTCTATGACTATACAAACGTCCATGCCCGTCCCGTTCAACATCCTAACGCAAGGTTGTTCATCAAACACAATGGTGAAACAACACTGTTAAAAGGGTTAAAACATAAGAAAAATCTTTGAGTAAAATAGGGTAGACAACTCTTAGTTACTTGATCAAAAATCTTGCAAAACATCCTTGCCATCTTTCAAACACACTTCACAAATACAACTTCAAAAATAATTTCCAAACAACTTTCAAAACATTGAAACATCTTTTCAAAAAGACAAACACCTTTGTAAAACATTCAAACAAGAATTGTTACAAAGGTTGCCTAGACAAGGCATCTTTTTCAAAACATTTTCGAAACCACACACACAAAGCACCATTTCAAACAATTGAAAAGCAAAGGCAAGTGATCTAAAACAAGTAACTAAGAGCCCATGGATAACCATGGATGAAAAGGGTGCTAGCACCTTCCCTTTTCATAATCTACCCCCTGAACCCACGAAAACATCTCAAAGGTCTTTCCTGTGCTTTTTGACCTTTCCTTAGGATAAAATAAAAAGTCGGTGGCGACTCTTGCTAAACTGAAACATTTGCAAACACAAATGCAAATCCCAAGTCAGTTCTCCCACCGTATCACAGATATTGTAATATATTTAAAGAGTGAAGAGGATCGTGCTGAACATCCGAGGATTGTGCTATTTGTGTTGAAAGAAAAGCTGTTGTATGCTAAACTTTATAAGTGAGTTTTGGTTGAAGGAAGTGAGTTTCCTTGGTCATGTAATATCGAGTGGTGGCATTATTGTTGATCCGTCGAAGATTGAGGCTGTGTCTCAATGGGAATCTCTGAAATCTGTTTCTGAGATTATAAGTTTTCTTGGTTTAGCCAGTTATTATCGGGAGTTTATTGAATAATTTCCAAGTTAGACTTGTCATTAACGCAATTGACTAGGAAGGGTTAAGCTTTTATTTGAACTGCACACTGTGAATTTGGTTTTCAAAATCTTAAGAGAAAGTTGACAACGACTCCTATTTTGATTTTGCCTAATTCGGCAGAACCATTTTTTGTGTATTGCGACGCTTCATTGATGGATTTAGGAGGTTTATTGATGCAGAATCAACAAGTTGTAGCTTATGTTTCAAGGCAACTTAAAGTACATGAAAGGAATTATCTGACTCATGATTTAGAGTTAGATGTTGTTGTGTTTGTATTGAAACTTTATAGGCATTATATGTTTGGATTAATATTTGATGTGTTTAGTGATCACAAGAGTTTAAAATATATGCTTAATCAGAAAGAGTTGAATATGAGGCGAAAAAGATGGTTGGAATTCTTGAAGGATTGTGATTTTTGTTTGAATTACCATTCAGGTATAGCGAATGTTGTGGCTTATGCATTAAGTAGGAAGTTGTTTCATATGTCGATATTGATGATGCGACAGTTGGAATTACTTGAGCAATTTCAAGATATGAGTTTGGTTTGTGAAGAGACTTCTTCTGGAGTTAAGCTTGGTATGTTGAAGCTTACTATTGGCATTCTTGATGAGATTCGAGAAGGTCATAAATATAATTTGAGTTTGGTGGATCGATTGACGTTGACCAATCAAGGGCGAGGTGGAGATTTTCAGATTGATGAGAATGGTATAATGAGATGTTGTGGTAGAGTTTGTGTGCCGAATATAGCCATTTTGAAGAAGAGGATTCTCGAGGAAGGGAATTGTAATGGATTGAGTATTCATCCTGGAGCTACTAAGATGTATCAGGATTTGAGGAAATTATTTTGGTGGCCAGGTATGAAGAAAGAGTTTGTGGAATTTGTGTATTCTTGTTTCATTTTTCAGAAGTCGAAGATTGAACATCAGAAACCGTCTGGTTTGATGAAACCGTTATCTATTCCTGAATGGAAATGAGATAGTATCTTTATGGATTTTGTTTCTAATTTACCCAAAACACCGAGTAATTTTGAAGCTATTTGGGTTTTGTGGACAAGTTGACGAAATATGCTCACTTTATTCCGATGATAATGGATTATCCAATGGAGAAGCTAGCAAAGTTGTACATTGAGAAGATTGTCAGTTTGCATGGTATTCTGTCTAGAATTGTGTCAGATAGGGATACGAGATTTACTTCGAGATTTTGGGAAGGTTTGCAAAATGCTTTGGGCATTAAGTTGCCTTTGAGTTATGCATATCATCCACAAACAGATGGTCATATTAAGAGGATGGTTCAGTCACTTGAGGATATTTTGAGAGCTTGTGTATTGAAACAAGGAGGTGCTTGGGATAGTTACTTGCCTTTGATTGAGTTTACTTATAACAACAGTTTCCATTCGAGTATTGGGATGACACCGTTTGAGGCTTTGTATGGTAGAAGGTGTAGGATGCCTTTGTGTTGGTATGAATCAGAAGATATTGCTGCTATTGGACCTGAGATGATCCAACAAACTACCGATAAGATTAAGATGATTCAGGAGAAGATGAAGGCTTCTCAGATTCGTCAGAAGAGTTATCATGATAAGAGGAGGAAAGCACTTGAGTTTGAGAAGGGAGATCATATGTTTCTTTGAGTTACTTCAGTAACGGGTGTTGGTCGAGTGTTTAAGTCGTGTAAGTTGACGTCGCGTTTATTGGTCCTTATTATATTTCAGAGAAGGTAAGTGTGTGATACAGTGGCAGAACCGACTGTTATACTGGTTTTGCATTTGTGTTCGCAAATGTTGTGGTAAGCAAGAGTCACCACCGACTTTTCTTTTATCCAAATTAAGGAAAGGGTGAAAAGAACAGAAAAATACCTTTTCGATAATTTTCTGAGTAAGTGGGTAGATTATGGAAAGGGAAGGTGTTGGCACCCTTTCCATCCGTAGTTATCTACAGGCTCTTAGATGCTTAGCTCATTTTTTTGAAATACCTTGTGCTTTATGTTTTTGAAAAGTATTTGAAAATGCCTTAGTGCGGCGATTCGCTTTATGATAACTCTTGCATCAGTCTTCAAGAGTGTTGACAAAGTGAATGCTTTTGAAATGTTTTTTGTGTAAGTGTGAAAGTTTGTTTTGAGCATAACATCTAGGAACTTATCTACTTATACTCGAAAGGGTTTATTCTTTTCCAACTATCCTTTAGACAGTGTTATCCTACTATTAGTGAGTAGGTATCCCTATCGTTGGATGTTTGAGGGACATTCGAAGGGACGATTTATAGTCACAAAGGCAAATGGGCAAGAAGCTTTAGTAACTACCCTAGGGTTCTAAGATCATATTTTTCTCGAGGCAACATCGACAGGGTCATCGAGGGACTTATGATCTTTTTGAACCAGAGGGTAGCCACTAAAACCTCTGACGTTTCGAGAGTTATGACTATTTTCCAAAGGCAACCAAAGTGGGTGTACCCTAGAGGTGTGTATGTGCAAGGTGTGCTATGTTCAGTTATTTTAGTCTTGAGTTAGGTTTGCTAACGTTTGATTATTAATCTTGTCATGCAATCCTATTAGGCATATGTTGTACCCCAAAATATTCTCTCTCTTTTCTCAAGACATTTTATCACAAGGATTTTCAAAAATTTCAAAGTCTGCACAAGTACAAAACAGACAAAAAGGGCAAAACAGATAAAAAATGATTTTTTGACAAAATTGAAGAAAAGCAAGCTTGTTTCGACTCATTCATCCTTCGATTGGGAATTATGTCTTCTTCGAGCGAGCCTTGATTCACACGCTTCGACTGAACATTTAGGCTTCCTTCGATGCAACCTTGATTCACACGCTTCGACTGAACATTTAGGCCTCCTTCGATGCAAGCTTGGTTTTCATCCTTCGATTGAGCATCTGGCTTCTTCGAGCGAGCTTTGATTTACACGCTTCGATTGGACATTTGGATTTCCTTCTAGCAAGCTTTCCACAAGCTTCAATTAAGCATATGGCCCTCTACATGCTTGCTTTGATTCACAAAGCATGTGACCTCCTGCATGCAAGCTTCAATCTAGGGAGCAATGACCTCCTACAGGAAAGCTTCGATTGGGAAAGGATTACCTTCTTACAAAGCTTCGATTAGAGTATGGTTTCCTTTCAAAGCAACATACGTCGAATCCAACTCTGGACCCCTTCATGCATCCTTTGGTCCACAAGCTTCATTCAAGTAGTGGGCTTCTACATGCATCTTTCGATTCACCAACATCAACCTCTTTAATGCATCCTTTGGTTCACAAGCTCCATTCAAGTAATAACCTCTATGATACGGTGTCAGAACCGACTATTAATACTGGTTTTGTGTTTTGTATTTGCAAATGTTGCAGTAAGCAAGAGTCTCCATCGACTTTTATTTCATCCAACAAAGGAAAAGGAAAAAGAACAGAAAAACCTTTTTCGAGAATATTTCTGAGTATGAGGGGTAGATTATAGAAAGGCAAGGTGTTAGCACCCTTTCTACCCGTGGTTTTCCACGGGCTCTTAGGTACTTGCTCATTCTTAAATTGCTTTTGTGTGTTTATGTGTTTGAAAAATGTTTTATTTACTTCGTGATAACCCTTGTATCGGTCCTCAAGAGTGTGACGAAGTTGTTTTGAAAAATGTTTTGAAAGTGTTTGTGTAAAATTCGTTTGCTTGAGCAAGTACCTAGTGTGATACGGTGGGAGAACTGACTTTGTCTGTTTTGCGTTTTGATCGCATTTTTGCGGATAGCAAGAGTCGCCACCGACTTTTCTTTTATCCAAAAGGAAAGGTAAAAAAGCACAGGAAAGACCTTTCGAGATTATTTCTCGGGTTCGGGGGGTAGATTATGAAAAGGGAAGGTGTTAGCACCCTTTTCATCCATGGTTTTCCATGGGCTCTTAGTTACTCGTTTAGATCACTTGCTTTTGTTTGACAGTGTGCTTGTGGTGTGGGTTTTGAAAGTATTTTGAAAATGTCTTTGTAATGGTTCTCGTTTCTATAAGAACGCGTACAAAGTGTTGTTTTGAAAATAGTTCAAAGATGTGTTTGTGGATTGTGTTTTTGAAAATGGTTTTGAAAAGATGTTTTGCAATGGTTCTCGTCTCTATAAGAACGTATACAAAATGTTTTGTCTTTTCGAAAATGTTTTGAAATGAGAGTGTTGGTGTGTAAAAGTGTTTTTTTGTCGTGAGCAAGCGAGTAACTAGGAGCGAATCTACCTACTCGAAAGGTCTTAAACGTGCTTTTCCTTCTCCTTTAGATGCGGCTATCTTCGTCCTCGACTTCGTAGATTAGATCCTCAGAGTCATGAAAGGCCATAGCAGTATCGTTACCCATGGGATCCGGAATGGAGGGGTACCTGCATTTGTGAGTGTGAGTGTGTGTAAGGGTATAACCATCCTTTAAAAAATAAAATGTAAAAGAAAAAACAATGAGCACAAAAGTTTGTATGTAAAAAAATGTCCATGATTCATTGAATTTCATATGAAGATGAAATAAAAACCCTTACAAATGTACCATTGTGCCTTAGGCAAGACACAAGGTTTTAAATGTGCGAATTGTTTGTGAATATTACAAGCCCAACAGAAATGTAAAGATAAATTACTGAGAGATGAAAGTTATTGGGACAAAGTCTCTGGCTCCCCAATTGCGAAGTCCTCCGTTGATAGTAGGAAATATCTAATCCTCCAAGCTGCAATCTTCTTCACTATCTTCCACCGCATTGACCGCTCGGTTGCTAATCTTCAAGGGTGGCCCTCCAGCACGGGCACGACGCACAACCTTCTGAGCACTTGAAGGGAACCCTAGACCAAACTTGTCAGATTTATACAGAATATCCAGAAGTTTCCCCCAGATGGTGCATCCACCCTCCTCTACTACTGCCTTGGCGTCCTTCAGAGATGACATCCGGAGTGGAGGTTTTGTAATCTTGGGAATCTGGGATGCAGCCTTGGTCACTGCTACCTCTTGAGGGACCTCTTTGAAATATTGAAAAGGAGTTTCAATAAACTCTCCATCCAATTCCACATACCGGAAAGAATTAAGGTGGCTAATCATATACTCTTCCTCTCTGTTGACAGTGATAATCTTTCTCTGGACCGGGTATTTTAGCATCTGGTGTAGTGTAGAGCTGACAGCACCAACATTATGGATCCACGGTCGTCCTAGCAGACAGGAGTAAGAGGGGCGTATGTCCATTACATAGAAGGTTGAGTTGAAAGTTTGAGTCCCAACTTTTATGGGGATATCCACCTCCTCGTGCACCATCCTCTTTGAGCCATCAAACGCTCTCACGACTATGTTACTGGGTTTCAACGTCAGTCCTTCGCAGTCTAATCTGTTGAGAGCTTTCTTCGGTAAAACATTCAAAGATGAGCAAATGTCCACCAAGACATGGGCCAAAGTTGTTCCTCTACATTCCACAGAGACGTGCAATGCCTCGTTGTGTTTCCTTCCCCTTGGTGTCAGATCAGCATCCGAGAAGCCTAGACCGTTATCCTCTATCAAACTGGCCACACAATCTTGAAATTGGTCAGCAGACGTCTCTTGAGGGACATGGGCTGTCTTTAGGAACTTCACCAGGGCTTTCGTATGTGCCTCAGAGCATAGCAACAATGCCAACATGGAGATTTTAGAGGGAGTTTTCCCCAACTGTTCAACTACGTCGTAGTTTCTCTTCTTTATTATTCTCAGGATCTCCTCCATTTCCTTCTTGGAGGTTTCGGGGATAGCCAGTGGTTGAGCCTTCGTCTGGACAGGCTCTTCTTGAATACTTTTTCCTCGAGTTTCAGCAGCAGAAGTGTTGGTAGGAATGACAACAAGAGTTGTATCGTCTTCGTCAATAGGAGCACTTGCATATATGATTATTGGTACTGAGGTAACCTTTGGAGCAACCACTGGTCCAAAAACTGCCTTTGGAGGGGCAATTTCTGGAGAGAAGATTCTACCGCTTCAGGTAATCTTACTGGTTCCAGCAATATTGCTAATGTCAGAGTCTTCTTCTTTGGAGTTTATCTCTTCGGAGGCCAACCTATCTTGTTTGATACCATGGTAGTAGATGTCTCCACCATAATTCCACGACACCGTTTTGTCTGATTCATACGGTACTGGCCTGGGCATTGTGATTATAAGAGGAGTAGTTTTTGGAACCGATGTAATTCTAACGGGTCTTTTGGGAACCCTGGAAGAATTGGCGGAGATGGTCATGATTGAAACGTCTTCAACAGGAATAGGTAAAACAAGAGTACTTTCAAACATAATCTATTTGTTGTCTATCAAGCGTTGAATGCCTGTTTTCAACAAAGGGCAAACAGTTGGTGAGGATAAGAGAGATGGCAATCTTCATTACAACCCGGGAATACACCGGCTTCCAACAAGTTTATCTTAATGATTGAGAGTGGAGTCAAGAGTTCATCAATTATGGTAGCAAACAAATCTTCTGCGATAGCATTGGTGTTATGGACATGTCTAGGCATAGGAGCAGAAATGACGTTTGGCTTTTCGGGCGCATCAAACTCAATCTCTTTTGCTTCTATAAGGTCTTGAATCTTGTTTTTCAGGGCCCAATAGTTGTTAGTGTCATGACCCGGACTTTCGGAATGATATGCGCATCTGACATTTGGGTGATAATGAGGGGACGCCGTGTTGGTGCTCTTTGGAGCTTCTTTTAAAGTTGCCAAATTAGATTTCAGAAGGTGCGATAAAACCTGGGCTAGAGTCATGTTGATTATGGTGAATTGCCGGACTGGCCTCTCCACCCTCGGTTGATTACTTCTCGGTTGATCAAATGTAGGCTTTGGGATCATGACAACCCCACCATTGGTCGGCGCTCGACTCTCCCTTGGTTCCTTTGTGGATATACAACAACTACTTCTTTCTTCCTAGTGAAAGGCTTTCTCACAGCTGTAGAGGCAGATGAATCCTTCTGAATCTTTCCACTTTTTATGCCATCTTCCACCCTCTCTCCGATTAGTATTAACTCAGTAAATCCTGCAGATGAGCTTCCAATCAGATGGTTGAAGAAAGGGCCCGATAGAGTGCCTAAGAACATGTCTACCAATTCCCTTTCAGACAGAGGGGGTTGCACTCTCCCAGCTAGGTCTCTCCATTTCTGCGCGTAATCCTTGAAACCCTCATTGGAAGCCATAGCCATACTCTGAAGTTGAGTACGGGTAGGCGCCAAATCAGCATTATATTGGTATTGCTTATAGAAAGTTGCGGCGAGATATTCCCAGTTGTGGATGTTGGCCCTTTCCAATTGGTAAAACCAATCGAGTTGTATCCCTGATAGGCTATCTTGGAAAAAATGCACCCACAGGTCTTTATCGGCGGAGCGGCTGAATCTTTCTCACATATGATGGGAGGTGCATATTAGGACATGAAACCCCGTCATATTTTGCAAACAACGGCACTTTGAACTTTGGTGGGATCACAATTCCCGACACCAGTCTCAATTCTTCAAAGTCTAGACCTGGCACCTTTTGTATTTCCATAGCGCTCAAATGCTCTTCAAGATGTCTGTACTTATCATCTGCTGGAGGATACTGTTCCTCTGAGTAGTCTTCCTCTTCTTCCTCCTCTTCAGATTCTGACGGAACCGCTGTTTCTTTTCCTTTCCCTTCTCCTTCCCCGGAAGTAGTTGCAAAATTCAAGGTTCTTCTAGTCTGTCCCTGAAACAAGTCCCTATGTTTTAGGCTTACATGAGTTTTGTAGGTAAGTACACTCTTGAAGTCTAGTTGGCTCAACTTGTCCTAGCAATAGTGATCAGGTTCTAAAGGATCTAAATATCACCGAACTTTCTCTTAGGCATTGTCTCAGCACAACAATCTTTTCTTGCGGCCGAGATATCCCCAAAGTCTAGCCTCAATGAGTGTAGTATCGAGTATCAACCAATTTTCAGCTCTACATCGAAACCGGCTATCTCACTACGTCCTAATGGCCAAGTTTGTTCAATTAGGGTTCTAAAGTCAATTAGTACTTCATGACGCCACTCAGCGGCCCCATATTCTCCTCGATTCACCACGAGGGATACCGGTACCTATAAATGCGTCACACTAACATAGCTATTGTTTCAACCATATCGGTCTATGCCGTACAGTCTCTACAATCTATTGCTATTTACCTAAAAATGTGTCCCAGATTCGGGTGGAGGATCAAAGCAAACCCAATAGAAAGAACTGAATATAAAGCACACAAATCAAATAATGAAAGCGAGTAAAGGTGATCTAACCCTAAGGTAACCCCACTTTTATATTTTTCCCCAGCAGAGTCGCCAGTTCTATGATACGGTGGGAGAACTGACTTTGTCTGTTTTGCATTTTGATCGCATTTGTGCGGATAGCAAGAGTCGCCACCGACTTTTCTTTTATCCAAAAGGAAAGGTAAAAAAGCATAGGAAAGACCTTTCGAGATTATTTCTCGGGTTCGGGGGGTAGATTATGAAAAGGGAAGGTGTTAGCACCCTTTTCATCCATGGTTTTCCATGGGCTCTTAGTTACTCTTTTAGATCACTTGCTTTTGTTTGAAAGTGTGCTTGTGGTGTGGGTTTTGAAATTATTTTGAAAATGTCTTTGTAATGGTTCTCGTTTCTATAAGAACGCGTACAAAGTGTTGTTTCGAAAATAGTTCAAAGATGTGTTTGTGGATTTTGTTTTTGAAAATGGTTTTGAAAAGATGTTTTGCAATGGTTCTCGTCTCTATAAGAACGTATACAAAATGTTTTGTCTTTTCGAAAATGTTTTGAAATGAGAGTGTTGGTGTGTAAAAGTGTTTTTTTGTCATGAGCAAGCGAGTAACTAGGAGCGAATCTACCTACTCGAAAAGTCTTAAACGTGCTTTTCCTTCTCCTTTAGATGCGGCTATCTTACCATTGATTTGGTAAGAAGCCCCATCATCGGATGTGAAGGGACGAGCGTGGGACGTTTGAATAGTCATAGAAGGCAACTTATGTGACATTTTATCAATGTCATTTTGGGACTAGATCGTTTTATCGAAGGCAACATCGAAGGTCATCGAAGGACTACGATCTTTTTTATCCAAGGGTCTTTGCTAAAACGTCCCATATTCGAGGGACATGACTATTTTCCGAAAGGCAACAAAGTGAGATTACCCTAGAGGTGTTAGTGTGCAAGTGTGTTAGTTTGCATGCATTTTGTCTTATATTTGAAAGTTATCTGTTTATTGATTTTATCTTGCCATACATCCTATTTACTAGCAATATATGAAAAGCAAGTAAAAATGCAGAAAATAAAATCTAAGCTATTACATCACTTTAGGGGGATGGGGGTACAATTTAACCATAGGGATGAAATGGAGACTGAAATATTACAACCATATCGAATAATAATGAAAACAATGTAAAAGCAGTGCAAAACAAAGGGAAAAATGTATTTTGAACTGCTATGTGTCGACCCATGCTGTTATGCATCGACACATAGCTTTTCCCTGCTCCTGTAAAACAAAATAAGTTCAGTATGGGTCGACACATAATGGGATGTGTCGACTCATGCACCTTCTTGTATCAACGCGAAACGTGTATGTATCGAATCATAGGCTCTTCCAGCTTCTGTTTTGCAATCTGAACTCAGTATGGGTCGATACATGGGGGTTATGTGTCGATACATGCTGTATTTTCCTGCCTTTAAACATTGTTTTTCTTATCTGTACAGGTTAGCTTACAACATATGATGGATAGATGTAAATAACAAATGAGTGAATAAGCCTAAATCATAAACAAACGACTAGGTTCAAAGGGATAATAAAATACTACATCTTATCTTCAAGAACAACAGATTGTTAATGATGTATAGAAAGATATCAAGTCAAGAGGACTTACCTTTGGGCTGCACTGGTTGTTTTAGATCTGAATGCTTTTCCAAATACTGTGATGACTTTGTGAGTCTTCAGAAAGCTGCTCCGGACTACTGGAACTGAGTTGGACTGTAATGTAATATTTTTGGTATTTTTGATGGTGAAAATGAATAGCACTACAAGGACTGTTTTTATGTTTGGACAAACTTTGTATGTGATGAAGTGTTTGGCTTATGGAGAGTTTGTATGGTGGAATGATGGGTTGGGGTTCTGTTTTGAATAAGAACAAAACTGTTTTTTTTGAATGAATGAGATTTTGAGGGTTTACCAATATAACTTCTGGATTTTCTCCTTGTCCTTTTTCTCTATTTTTTCTAACCTCTTTGTCTTGCAAATGCTTCTCCTATTTATAGGCAAAGGACATGTGAACAAAGGCTGAATATGTTTTACAACACAATATGTTATGGTTTGGTTGGGATGTAAGTACCAAACTATGTCAAGTACTCCATGGTTCCAAGATAAATTACCAAAGTTGCTGGTTTACAGGGGTTGATTTCCATGTTTTATGGTGGAGTAAAATCAGAAACCAACAAAGTATGGGCTCAAGACAAACTTTGTACAAAAAGCTTGCTTTTCAAGAATAACAATGCTGCCTTTATGCCATAAATGGAAAGATCTTTTGGAAAATGGTTTAAACAATTGGGTAATATCTCAAGAGTGGGTGTAAGCATTAAATTATGATGATATTTGCAAGCAAAGAAACCTGCAACATAAGATTATGCAGCAAATCATGAGAGTTTTGTTATGTGTTCTTCACTTAGAGTGACTTGCAATTCAAAGATAGATGGCCAACTTCAAGCCTTTGAATCTCCTAACTCAAGTATGATAAATTTATGCTCTTGGATGTTTTGGAAAGCTTGAAACATCCTCTATAACTTTCATGTTGGCCATTTTGACAAAATCATCTTAGAACTATGTGAAAGAATGCCAAGAAGTTGGGATAAAAACCTGACCAAAACTGCTGAAAATTTCTCTAAGTGTTAAATGAAAATGTCCTGACTTCATGAATTCATAACTTGAAATCCAAGCATATTTAGGAGAAGTTGTGTAAATAAATATTGTAGATATCATGGAGATCTACAACTTTCATGTTGGAAGTTTCTCTTGAATCATCTTGCATCATGGTGAGAATTTTGCTCAAATTTTATGAAAAAACATGAAATTTCCAACACTTAGAAAAATTTCTAAGTTTAGAAATTTTGACTTTTCAAAATGAGATCTTGACTTTTTGATTTCTTGATGAATAAGTTTCATATTTTGACATGTTTTGATGAATTATGATCTTTTGCACTTGAATTTGACCAAAGAGTCAAAGTTTGACTTTTCAGTATACAGTTGACTTTTGATCAATTGATTGCAAAATTCATCTGTCAATCTAATGGACTTGCAATGTTTAGAACCATGTTATTAGGTAAAATGATGCAATTGGACTCTTGAGATCATGCCTTAAACAAATTGATCATTTTCTAGGTCAAAAATCAGAAATTGCCCTTTCCCAGTCAAGACCCTAATTTTGACCATTTTGCCCTTTTGATGATTTGATCAAATTTCTTGAGGAATTGTGATACAAAATTGATCAAATGATACATATGAGGCTAAAATGTTGATGTGGATAAAAAAAATATGAAGTTTGACTGTAAATTGGCCATGGTTGACTTTTTTTAATAGAGTTGATTTTTAGGTCAACTGTCCAATTGACTGATAAAAAATGTGGTTCTAAGCTTGAAACTTGTCATGAGTAATATTAAGGGTCCATAATGATGTTTGAAAGTCATATGAAGCATTGATAGCCCAAAAATCCTTGTGCAAACTCAAACCCTAATTTTGGGTCATCAGTGTGAGATGAGATGTCATGAGCTGACCAAACCCTAATCTAGTCTTGAGTCAAAGAGATCTTGTGAGAATAGTCTTAATAAATGAGAGGGAAAATTTTAGGGTACAACAACTTCCCCTGTTCAATCTTCTTAGACCTGAAGAGTTAGATTGGCGAGTTTTGCCATTCGTGACTCGAAGGTGAGAGAATGATTGGACACTAGAGTGCCCATAAATTTGCACTCGACGATGTGTAGTTTGAGGGAATGGGCTTAAAGATGCCATTTGGAGAAGTGACAGAATCTTGTTGGAGATGAGCTTGCAGATGCCATCCAAGAATGTTTGTTGAATTATAAGTTGTAAGCTGAAAGAATGAGTATTAGAATTGTGTCTGTGTCTGTAGCGTGTCTGAATTGTATCTGAAAGTTGAATCTGAATGAGTATCAGGATGGCATCCTTGTATGGAGCGTATCTGAACTGTATCTGAAAGGTGAATCTGAATGAGTATCATAATGGCATCCGTGTCTGGAGCGTATCTGCATTATATCTAAAAGTTGAATCTGAATGAGTATCATAATGGCATTCGTGTCTGGAGCGTATCTGAACTGTATCTGAAAGTTGAATCTGAATGAGTATCAGAATGGCATCCGTGTCTGGAGAGTATATATACTGTATCTGAAAGTTGAGTTTGAATGAGTATCAGAATGGCATCCGTTTTTGGAGCGTATATGAACTGTATCTGAAAGTTGAATCTGAATGAGTATCAGAATGGCATCCGTGTTTGGAGTGTATCTGAACTGTATCTGAAAGTTGAATCTGAATGAGTATCAGAATGGCATCCGTGTCTGGAGCGTATCTGCACTGTATCTGAAAGTTGAATCTGAATGAGTATCAGAATGGCATCCGTTTCTGGAGCGTATCTGCACTGTATCAAATAGTATATTGTTAATGCTAGCTGTTTAATCTTATCCTAAAAAGGGTAAAATGTTAGCTGAAACAAAGTTATATTGCATGAAATGTATGATGCAATGTATTTGCTTTATCAATGTTTATGATATGTGGATGTAATGTATGCGCATGTAAGCTGATTTGGTGTATTGTTGTTTGATTGAGGAAAATAAATCCTTGAATGCTGCTGAGGATATGTTGAATTTCCATGTCTTGAAGTCGAAGTACTGACGAACTCTTGTTGAGAGAAGTAAATTTCGTTGTAAGGGCAACGCCATGTACTGCTTGTAAGATTTGCTTGGGGAATCCTGAGAATTTGACGATTTCTACTGGGGATTAATATTTTGAAGTTTTAGTTCCGCTGGGGATTCAAATGACGTACTATGGGGATTACTTATGAAATAGCCTAGAGACGTTTTCCTGTCTTTTCAACCTATCAGTAATTGTCCTTCTTATTTTGTTTATTTGTAAACAGTAATTATGTTCAAATGCATATGTTCATCAATGATTCATTGGACGTTTTTGCAAACAAAACACAAGAGTAAAGAAAAAGACAAATAGTTTTTGCACTTTCAAAGGGATATCTTTGTATTGACTTTGAATAAGTATTTTGTACAAAGGAGGCAATCATTCTAGTAAGAGAATGGTGCCATAAAATAAGAAAAATTTATACAAAGAAAGATAGCTATGTGTAATAATTCCATGGGGTTCCCACTCTGCTATAGCCTTTATATCTCCGAATATCTTGTCTATTTGTTGCTTCGTCCAAAGATGATTGAATTGATCAGAAACTCTGAGCTTGTCAGTGGGAGTCAAATGTTGTCCGTCAAGTGATCTGACGGGACATAGTCATACGCTTTAATTCCTTAACTTTTTCCTGGACCGCCCTTTCGGGTTTTCAGTCCACCGAGAAACCCTTTTTTGCCCAAGTCTCCCTTTTGGGTTTTCATTTTGCCGGGTGTACATATTTTTTTTATTTTTATCCCTAATTTTTCCCGAACCTTTTTGGTTCGCCGGGATGCCCTTGTTTTTCCTAGGTGTGTCAACCTAGCGGGTCTCTTATGCGTAGTATCTTTTGACTATGTCCGCGTTTGCAGGGTGTGGCAGGTTGTTGCCATCCATGGTGGTCAAGATCATTACCCCACCAGAGAACATGCTTTTTATTACAAATGGTCCTTCATAGGTAGGAGTCCATTTGCCCCTGGGATCACTTTGTGGCAAGATGATACATTTGATCACTAGATCCCCAACTTGATATACTTGGCGTCTGACTTTCTTGTTGAAAGCCTTGATCATCCATTTTTGATACATTTGACCATGAAAAACAATAGTAAGTCTCTTTTCATCAATTAAATTCAGTTGATCAAGTCGAGTTTGGATCCAATCGTCTTCATTCAAACCTGCATCTTTCATAATCCTCAGAGAGGGGATCTGAATCTCAATAGGCAAAACAACTTCCATGCCATATACCAAAGAATAGGGTGTTGCCCCAGTTGATGTGCGAGCCGTGGTTCGATACCCGTGGAGAGCGAATGGTAGCATCTCATGCCAATCCTTGTAGGTGACTGTCATCTTCTGTATGATCTTCTTAATGTTTTTATTTGAAGCCTCGACACCACCATTCATTTTTCGCCGGTAGGGAGAAGAATTGTGATGCTGAATTTTGAATTGCTCGCACAAGGCGGTGACCATAGTGTTGTTAAGATTTGTATCATTGTCAGTGATGATCCTTTCCGAGATACCGTACCGGCAAATGAGATTTTGCTTGATGAAGCAGGCAACAACATTCTTAGTAATGGAAGCGAAGGAAGCTGCTTCGACCCACTTTGTAAAGTAGTCAATGGCCACTAGGATGAAGCGGTGTCCATTGGAGGCTGTAGGCTTGATCTCCCCAATCATATCAATTCTCCACATAGCAAATGGCCAAGGAGCCGTCAAGACATTCAAAGGAACCGGAGGTACGTGCACCTTGTCAGCATAAATTTGACACTTATGACAGTTCTGAGAGTGTTGATAGCAGTCTTCTTCCATGGTAGACCAATAATAGCCTGCTCATAGGATTTTCTTCGCCATCGTATACCCACTGGAGTGAGTGCCAAAAGTACCTTCATGTAATTCAGCCATGATCTTTTCCGCTTCAACCTTTTCCACACACCAAAGCAGAATGGAGTCATGATTACGTTTGTACAGGATGCCATTACTCAGGAAGAACTTAGCAGATAATCTCCTTAAGAATTTCTTATCATTGATTGAAGCTCCTTCTGGATATTCTTGAGCCTCGAGATACCTCTTGACTTCATGAAACCAAGGCTGGTCCACTACCTCTTCAGTATTAATCTCATGACAGTAGGCTGGTTCATCCATCCGCTCAATGGTGATTTGAGGAGCCTCGTTATCCCAATTAAGTTTAAACATAGATGACATTGTAGCTAGTGCGTTTGCTAGCTTATTTTCCTCTCGCAGGAAATGCTCGAAGGTAATCTTCTCAAAATGTGGTAGCAATGTCAAAACATGTTATTTGTAAGGGATAAGGTTTGGGTGCTTAGTGTCCCATTCCCCTTTGATCTGGCTGATGACCAAAGCTGAATCTCCAAACACATCTAAAGATTTGATTCCCAAGTCTATGGCAGCTCTGAGACCAAAGATGCACGCTTCGTATTCCGCCATGTTGCTCGTACAGTTGAAGAAAAGTCTGGTAGTAAAGGGAGTATGACACCCTGCCGGAGATATGAGTACAACGCCGATTCCATTACCCAATGCATTAGATGCCCTATCAAAGAATAGGGTCCATCGGGATCCTTGTTCAGGTCCTTCATATGGCCTGATTTCTTCACAGTTGTCTAATGTCATGATGTCTTCATCTGGGAATTCAAACTTCATGGACTGATAGTCCTCTACAGCTTGATGAGCAAGATGATCAGCTAACACACTGCCCTTTATAGCTTTCTGGGTAGTATACTGTATATCATATTCTATTAGGATCATTTGCCATCTAGCTATTCTCCCAGACAGAGCAGGCTTCTCAAAGATGTATTTTATCGAATCCATCTTAGATATCAACAAGGTAGTATGAGTCAGCATATACTGTCTTAGCCGGTGAGCAGCCCATGCCAGAGCGCAGCAAGTTTTCTCGAGCAGTGAATATCTGGTTTCACAGTCGGTAAAATTTTTGCTCAGGTAGTAAATAGCGTGCTCTTTTCGGCCAAACTCGTCATGCTGCCCCAATACACACCCCATTGAGTTTTCTAAAACAGTCAGATACATGATCAGTGGTCTTCCCTCGACTAGTGGCATCAAAACAGGAGGCTCTTGCAAGTACTCTTTGATTTTGTCGAAAGCAGTTTGATATCCATCATTCCATTTGACTACTTGATCTTTCTTCAATAGTTTGAAGATTGGCTCACAAGTAGCTGTTAGGTGAGAAATGAATCTGGCAATATAGTTCAAGCGTCCCAAGAATCCTCTGACTTCCTTCTCAGTACGAGGAGCAGGCATTTCTTGTATTGCTTTAACCTTGGCAGGATCGACCTCAATACCTTTGTTACTGACGACAAAGCCTAGGAGTTTACCGGACTGTACTCCGAATGTGCACTTGTTTGGATTCAACCTTAGTTTATACTTCTTCAATCTCTCAAACAACTTTTGCAAGTTATCAAGGTGCTCTTCTTCTATTTGTGATCGGGCTATCATATCGTCTATGTAGACCTCTATTTCATGATGTATCATGTCATGAAACAAAGCTACCATGGCACGCTGATAGGTTGCCCCAACATTCTTCAGTCCGAATGGCATCACTTTGTAGCAGAATGTGCCCCACTATGTGACAAATGTTGTTTTCTCCATGTCCTCAGATGCCATTTTGATTTGGTTGTAACCTGAGAATCCGTCCATGAAGGAAAACACCTTGTGCTGGGCCGTATTGTCAACCAGGATATCAATGTGGGGGAGTGAAAAATCATCTTTAGGGCTGGCCCTATTCAAATCTCTATAGTCCATACACATTCGTACTTTGCCATCTTTTTTAGGCACGGGAACAATGTTGGCTACCCATTGAGGATAGGAAGTGACAACCAAGAATCCAACATTGAATTGTTTCATGACTTCTGCTTTGATCTTCTCTAACATGTCAGGTCTCATGCGGTGGAATTTTTATTTTACTGGTGGATAGTCTTCTTTTGTTGGCAGACGATGTACCATGATGTCTGTATCGAGTCCCGACATGTCTTCATATGACCAGGCAAATATCTCAACATAATAATGCAACAGCTGAATCAGACACTCCTTGACAATGGGCTCCAAATTGGAACCCACTTTGACCTCTTTTTTATCCTCCTCGGTACCCAGGTTCATTGTATCCACAGGTTCCTCGTGAGGCTGAATGGCTCTTTCCTCTTGTTGTAGTAGTCTGGCCAGTTCCCCTGGTACTTCACAATCTTCCTCACCTTCGTCCTCGACTTGGTAGATTAGATCCTCAGAGTCATGAAAGGCCATAGCAGTATCGTTACCCATGGGATCCGGAATGGAGGGGTACCTGCATTTGTGAGTGTGGGTGTGTGTAAGGGTATAGCCATCCTTTAAAAAATAAAATGTAAAAGAAAAAACAATGAGCACAAAAGTTTGTATGTAAAAAAACGTCCATGATTCATTGAATGTCATATGAAGATGAAATAAAAACCCTTACAAATAGACCATTGTGCCTCGGGCAAGATACAAGGTTTTAAATGTGCGAATTGTTTGTGAATATTACAAGTCCAACAGAAATGTAAAGATAAATTACTGAGAGATGAAAGTTATTGGGACAAAGTCTCTGGCTTCCCAATTGCGAAGTCCTCTGTTGATAGTAGGAAATATCCAATCCTCCAAGCTGCAATCTTCTTCACTATCTTCCACCGCATTGTCCTCTCCGTTGCTAATCTTCAAGGGTGGCCCTCCAGCACGGGCACGACGCACAACCTTCTGAGCACTTGAAGTGAACCCTAGACCAAACTTGTCAGATTTATACGGAATATCCAGAAGTTTCCCCCAGATGGTGCATCCACCCTCCTCTACTACTTCCTTGGCGTCCTTCAGAGATGACATATGGAGTGGAGGTTTTCTAATCTTGGGAATCTGGGATGCGGTATTGGTCACTGCTACCTCTTGGGGGACCTCTTCGAAATGTTAAAAAGGAGTTTCAATAAACTCTCCATCCAATTCCACATACCGGAAAGAATTGAGGTGGATAATCATATACTCTTCCTCTCCGTGGACAGTGATAATCTTTCCCTGGACCGGGTATTTTAGCATCTGGTGTAGTGTAGAGGTGACAGCACCAGCATTATGGATCCACGATCGTCCTAGCAGATAGGGGTAAGAGGGGCGGATGTCCATTACATAGAAGGTTGAGTTAAAAGTTTGAGTCCCAACTTTTATGGGGATATCCACCTCCCCGTGCACCATCCTCTTTGAGCCATCAAACGCTCTCACGACTATGTTACTGGGTTTCAACGTCAGTCCTTTGCAGCCTAATCTCTCGAGAGCTTTCTTCGATAAAACATTCAAAGATGAGCCAGTGTCCACCAAGACATGGGCCAGAGTTGTTCCTCTACACTCCAGAGACATGAAATGCCTCGTTGTGTTTCCTTCCCCTTGGTGTCAGATCAACATCTGAGAAGCCTAGACCGTTATCCACCGTCAAACTGGCCACACAATCTTGAAATTGGTCAGCAGACGTCTCTTGAGGGACATGGGCTGTCTTTAGGAATTTCACCAGGGCTTTCGCATGTGCCTCGGAGCACAGCAACAATGCCAACATGGAGATTTTGGAGGGAGTTTTCCCCAACTATTCAACTACGTCGTAGTCACTCTTCTTTATTATTCTCAGGATCTCCTCCATTTCCTTCATGGAGGTTTCAGGGATAGCCAGTGGTTGAGCCTTCGTCCGGACAGGCTCTTCTTGAATAATTTTTCCTCGAGTTTCAGCAGCAGGAGTGTTGGTAGGAATGACAGCAGGAGTTGTATCGTCTACATCAATAGGATCACTTGCATATATGATTATTGGTACAGAGGTAACCTTTGGAGCAACCACGGGTCCAAAAACTGCCTTTGGAGGGGCAATTTCTGGAGAGAAGATTCTACCACTTCAGGTAATCTTACTGGTTCCGACAATATTGCTAATGTCGGAGTCTTCTTCTTCGGAGTTTATCTCTTCGGTGGACAACCTATCTTGTTTGATACCATGGTAGTAGATGTCTCCACCATAATTCCACGGCACCGTTTCGTCTGATTCATACGGGACTGGCCTGAGCATTGTGATTATAAGAGGAGTAGTTTTTGGAACCGATGTAATTCTAACGGGTCTTTTAAGGACCCTGGAAGAATTGGCAGAGATGGTTATGATTGAAACGTCTTCAACATGAATAGGTAAAATAGGAGTACTTTCAAACATAATCTCTTTGTTGTCTATCAAGTGTTGAATGCCTGTTTTCAACGAAGGGCAAACATTTGGTGAGGATAAGTAGAGATGGCAGTCTTCATTACAACCTGGGAATACACTGGCTTCCAACAAGTTTATCTTAATGATTGAGAGTGGAGTCAAGAGTTCATCAATTGTGGTAACAAACAAATCTTCTTCGATATCATTGGTGTTATGGCCATGTCTAGGCATAGGAGTAGAAATGACGTTTGGCTTCTCGGGCGCATCAAACTCAATCTCTTTTGCCTCTATAAGGTCTTGAATCTTGTTTTTCAGGGCCCAACAATTGTTAGTGTCATGACCTGGACTTTCGGAATGATATGCACATCTGGCATTTGGGTGATAATGAGGGGACGCTGTATTGGTGCTCTTTGGAGCTTCTTTTAAAGTTTCCAAATTGGATTTTAGAAGGTGCGGTAAAATCTGGGCTAGAGTCATGTTAATTCTGGTGAATTGCCGGACTGGCCTCTCCACCCTCGGTTGATTACTTCTTGGTTGATCAGATGTAGGCTTTGGGATCATGACAGCCCCCACCATTGGTAGGCGCTCGACTCTCCCTTGGTTCCTCTGTGGATATACAGCAGCTACTTCTTTCTTCCCAGTGAAAGGCTTTCTCACAGATGTAGAGGCAGATGAATCCTTCTGAATCTTTCCACTTTTTATGCCAGCTTCCACCCTCTCTCCGGTTAGTATTAACTCAGTAAATCCTGCAGATTAGCTTCCAATCAGATGGTTGAAGAAAGGGCCCGATAGAGTGCCTAATAACATGTCCACCAATTCCCTTTCAGACAGAGGGGGTTGCACTCTCCCAGCTAGGTCTCTCCATATCTATGCGTAATCCTTGAAACCCTCATCGGAAGCCATAGCCATACTCTGAAGTTGAGTACGGGTAGACGCCAAATCAGCATTATATTGGTATTGCTTATAGAAATCTGCGGCGAGATCTTCCCAATTGTGGACGTTGGCCCTTTCCAATTGGTAAAACCAATCGAGTTGTGTCCCTGATAGGCTATCTTGGAAAAAATGCACCCACAGGTCTTTATCGGAGGAGTGCGGCTGAATCTTTCTCACATATGATAGGAGGTGCATATTAGGACATGACACCCCGTCATATTTTGCAAACAACGACACTTTGAACTTTGGTGGGATCACAATTCCCGACACCAGTCCCAATTCTTCAAAGTCTAGACCTGGCACCTTTTGTATTTCCATAGCGCTCAAACGCTCTTTAAGATGTCTGTACTTATCATCTGCTGGAGGATAATGTTCCTTTGAGTAGTCTTCCTCTTCTTCCTCCTCTTCAGATTCTGATGGAACCGCTGTTTCTTTTCCTTTACCTTCTCCTTCCCCGGAAGTAGTTGCAAAATTCAAGGTTCTTCTAGTTTGTCCCTGAAACCTTATCCCCATGTTCAAAACCCCAGTGACCTTCTTTGCTTTCTTCTTTCTTTCTTCAGCTAACAGAGTCTTCAACTCTTCCTGCCCCTTGTCTAGGGTCATGAGTAACTGTTGAAATTGCGTGTTTTAAACTTGAAGATCTTTGATTGTCTGTTCGAGATCCATCTTACTGAAATAAACAATAGAGAGATGAGGAAACTCGTTGCAAAAGGCCTGTTTATGTTATGATGAATGAAGATGCAATATGCAAATGATTCCAAGGAAAATTAGAGATTTACATTTTTTCAAAGCAAAAAGGAACACACGTTATATTAAAAATCCAAGTTTGAATACATCATGCCTCCTTGGGCTTATAATGAAAGAAACAAAATACAACTGAACTCCTAAGACAAAAAGAATGAACGCATCCTCTTTGGAGCAATGTAGGCATTTAGGTTTTTCTCTTCATGAAGCAGTTTGGTGAGCTCCAGAACCTTTTTCTCACTGGCGTAATATTGGGCTTCAAAGGTGTCTCGCTCTTCCTTCAACTGAACCCAAGCTTTATGCAGGTCTTCGAGAGAGGTAGGCATGCCGGGATGAAGAACGGTGTATGGGACATCTCCTTCAATAACAGGCTCAATGATGACAGGAAGGATGTGAGGGTAAGGCATCAAGAGACTCTGGGTACAAGCCCGTACCCACTTAAGGTAAGGCTCGAGAGGGATAAAGTTTTTATGTCCCAAAGTCCTACTGTCCACCTTGTACTCCATTCCCCAAGCACGTGTAAACCTCTGGCGGTAACCTTGGTCTTCTTTGTCGTAGTCGAACACCAGACCTTGGATGAGCATCTCATGAGGGCCGTCTCTTAGGGCATACCTAAACTGTCGAAGAGCTAAGAATGGGTTGTAGGTGATACCTCCCCTAATACCAAGTAGAGGTACGTTAGGGAACTCCCCACATCGGTCAATGATAGAGACATTTTCCAAGGATCTCAAACACCAACGGATATCAGAGTGGGTGAGAGACATCATCCTTTGAGACCAAGTCAGTCTTTGTTCGTTCTTCAATGCTGACTAAGGCAGGTGTGAAGTGAACCACTTAGCGAGTAGGGGGATACAACACAAAAGAGTACCTCTTTTCTTCATGGTGCAGGTATGAAGGCAATGTGAGATATCTCCTAGTAAGGTAGGTATAGGATTGCGAGAGAGAAAGAATTTGATGGTGTTAACGTCTATGAATTGGTCTGAATTAGGAAACAGAACCAAACCATAAATGAGAAGAGCCAGGACGTCTTTGAAATCTTGGAAATCCATGTCGTCCCAGAATGAACGAGCCTTTTCCAATAAAAACTTAGCTAGAAAGACTTTAACCCCGCTTCTTGTCTCCCAATTGGTTATAATGTCGGCCCTCTTCATATGCAAAGCTTCGGCGATGACTTAGGGTTTTGGAATCCCTTCTAGACCGGTGAACGGTATTTGATCAAGCACAGGCACCCCTAAGAGTAGAGAGAACTCTTCCAGTGTAGGTACCAATTGATAGCCCGGGAAAGTGAAACAATGATGTACAGGATCAAAGAATTAGAATAGTACACACATCATCTCTTCTTGGAAGTTGGATGTAGCCAAACTGAGGAGTCGACCATATTTCTTGGTAAAAGGAGAATCCCCGGGCACTTTTGAGGCTAGCTCTTAAAGTTGAGGATGTGCTTTTACAAAGCTGATTTAGATGGTGTTTCTTCGGAGGGAATTCATGTCCTATAAAACAAAAACAAAGATAAATTTATAAATCCTTGAAATGGTTAGTGAGCATGCGTATGATGTTCATGATGTTTATGATGTTTACGTATAAGTAAATATATACACACACCATAAACAAGTCCCTATGTTTTAGGCTTACATGAGTTTTGTAGATAAGTACACTCTTGAAGTCTAGTTGGCTTAACCTGTCCTAGCAATAGTGATCAGGTTCTAAAGGATCTAAATATCACCAAACTTTCTCTTAGGCATTGTCTCAGCACAACAATCTTTTCTTGCGGCTGAGATATCCCCAAAGTCTAGCCTCAATGAGTGTAGTATCGAGTATCAACCAATTTTCAGCTCTACATCGAAACCGGCTATATCACTACGTACTAATGGCCAAGTTTGTTCAATTAGGGTTCTAAAGTCAATTAGTGCTTCATGACGCCACTCAACGGCCCCGTATTCTCCTCGATTCACCACGAGGGATACCGGTACCCATAAATGCGTCACACTAACATAGCTATTGTTTCAACCATATCGGTCTACGTCGTACAATCTCTACAATCTATTGTTATTTACCTAAAAATATGTCCCAGATCCGGGTGGAGGATCAAAGCAAACCCAATAGAAAGAACTGAATATAAAGCACACAAATCAAATAATGAAAGCGAGTAAAGGTGATCTAACCCTAAGGTAACCCCACTTTTATATTTTTCCCCAGCAGAGTCGCCAGTTCTGTGATATGGTGGGAGAACTGACTTTGTTTGTTTTGCATTTTGATCGCATTTGTGCGGATAGCAAGAGTCGCCACCGACTTTTCTTTTATCCAAAAGGAAAGGTAAAAAAGCATAGGAAAGACCTTTCGAGATTATTTCTCGGGTTCGGGGGATAGATTATGAAAAGGGAAGGTGTTAGCACCCTTTTCATCCATGGTTTTCCATGGGCTCTTAGTTACTCGTTTAGATCACTTGATTTTGTTTGAAAGTGTGCTTGTGGTGTGGGTTTTGAAAGTATTTTGAAAATGTCTTTGTAATGGTTCTCGTTTCTATAAGAACGCGTACAAAGTGTTGTTTCGAAAATAGTTCAAAGATGTGTTTGTGGATTGAGTTTTTGAAAATGGTTTTGAAAAGATGTTTTGCAATGGTTCTCGTCTCTATAAGAATGTATACAAAACGTTTTGTCTTTTTGAAAATGTTTTGAAATGAGAGTGTTGGTGTGTAAAAGTGTTTTTTTTATCGTGAGCAAGCGAGTAACTAGGAGCGAATCTACCTACTCGAAAGGTCTTAAACATGCTTTTCCTTCTCTTTTAGATGCGGCTATCTTACCATTGATTTGGTAAGAAGCCCCATCGTCGGATGTGAAGGGACGAGCGTGGGACGTTTGAATAGTCATAGAAGGTAACTTATGTGACGTTTTAGCAATGTCGTTTTGGGACTAGATCATTTTACCGAAGGCAACATCGAGGGTCATCGAAGGACTACGATCTTTTTTATCGAAGGGTCTTTGCTAAAACGTCCCATATTCGAGGGACATGACTATTTTCCGAAAGGAAACAAAGTGAGATTACCCTAGAGGTGTTAGTGTGCATGTGTGTTAGTTTGCATGCATTTTGTCTTATATTTGAAATTTATCTGTTTATTGATTTTATCTTGCCATACATCCTATTTACTAGCAATATATGAAAAGCAAGTAAAAATGCGGAAAATAAAATCTAAGCTATTACATCACTTTAGGGGGATGGGGATACAATTTAACCATAGGGATGAAATGGAGACTGAAATATTACAACCATATCGAATAATAATGAAAACAATGTAAAAGCAGTGCAAAACAAAGGGAAAAATGTATTTTGAACTGCTATGTGTCGACCATGTTGTTATGCATCGACACATAGCTTTTCCCAGCTCCTGTAAAACAAAATCAGTTCAGTATGGGTCGACACATAATGGGATGTGTCAACTCATGCACCTTCTTGTATCGACGCGAAACGCGTATGTATCGACTCATAGGCTCTTCCAGCTTCTATTTTGCAATCTGAACTCAGAATGGGTCGATACATGCTGTATTTTCCTGCCTTTAAACATTGTTTTTCTTGTCTGTACAAGTTATCTTACAACATATGATGGATAGATGTAAATAACAAATGAGTGAATAAGCCTAAATCATAAACAAATGACTAGGTTCAAAGGGATAATAAAATACTACATCTTATCTTCAAGAACAACAGATTGTTAATGATGTATAGAAAGATATCAAGTCAAGAGGACTTACCTTTGGGCTGCAATGGTTATTTTAGATCTGAATGCTTTTCCAAATGCTGTGATGACTTTGTGAGTCTTCAGAAAGCTGCTCCGGACTGCTGGAACTGAGTTGGACTGTACTGTAATATTTTTGGTATTTTTGATGGTGAAGAGGAATAGCACTACAAGGACTATTTTTATGTTTGGACAAACTTTGTATGTGATGAAGTGTTTGGCTTATGGAGAGTTTGTAGTTTGGAATGATGGGTTGGGGTTCTGTTTTGAATAAGAACAGAATTGTTTTTTTTTAATGAATGAGATTTTGAGGGTTTACCAATATAACTTATGGCTTTTCTCCTTGTACTTTTTCTCTATTTTTTCTAACCTTTTTGTCTTGCAAATGCTTCTCCTATTTATAAGAAAAGGACCTGCGAACAAAGGTTGAATATGTTTTACAACACAATATGTTATGGTTTGGTTGGGATGTAAGTACCAAACTATGTCAAGTACTCCATGGTTCCAAGATGAAGTACCAAAGTTGTTGGTTTAGAGGGGTTGATTTCCATGTTTTATGGTGGAGTAAAATCAGAAACCAACAAAGTATGGGCTCAAGACAAACTTTGTACAAAAAGCTTGCTTTTCAAGAATAGCAATGGTGCCTTTATGCCATAAATAGAAAGATCTTTTGGACAATGGTTTAAACACTTGGGTAATAGCTCAAGAGTGGGTGTAAGCATTAAATTATGGTGATATTTTCAAGCAAAGAAACCTACAACATAAGATTATGCAGCAAATCATGAGAGTTTTGTTATGTGTTCTTCACTTAGAGTGACTTGTAATTCAAAGATGGATGGCCAACTTCAAGCCCTTGAATCTCCTAGCTCAAGTATGATAAATTTATGCTCTTGGATGTTTTGGAAAGCTTGAAACATCCTATATAACTTTCATGTTGGCCATTTTGACAAAATCATCTTGTAACTATATGAAAAAATTCCAAGAAGTTGGGATAAAAACCTGACCAAAACTGCTGAAAATTTCTCTAAGTGTTAAATGAAAATGTCATGACTTCATGAATTCATAACTTGAAATCCAAGCATATTTAGGAGAAGTTGTGTAAATAAATATTGTAGATATCATGGAGATCTACTACTTTCACGTTGGAAGTTTCTCTTGAATCATCTTGCATCATGGTGAGAATTTTGCTCAAATTTTATGAAAAAACATGAAATTTCCAACACTTAGAAAAATTTCTAAGTTTTGAAATTTTGACTTTTCAAAATGAAATCTTGACTTTTTGATTTCTTGATGAATAAGATTCATATTTTGACATGTTTTGATGAATTATGATCTTTTGCACTTGAATTTGACCAAAGAGTCAAAGTTTGACTTTTTAGTATACAGTTGACTTTTGATCAGTTGATTGTAAAATTCATCTGTCAATCCAATGGACTTGCAATGTTTAGAACCATGTTATTAGGTAAAATGATGCAATTGGACTCTTGAGATCATGCCTTAAACAAATTGATCATTTTCTAGGTCAAAAATCAGAAATTGCCCTTTCCCAGTCAAGACCCTAATTTTGACCATTTTGCCCTTTTGATAATTTGATCAAATTTATTGAGGAATTGTGATCCAAACTTGATAAAATGATACATATGAGTCTAAAATGTTGATGTGGATAAAAAAATATGAAGTTTGACTGTAAATTGGCCATGGTTGACTTTTTTTCAATACAACTGATTTTTAGGTCAACTGTCCAATTGACTGATCAAAAATGTGGTTCTAAGCTTAAAACTTGTCATGAGTAATATTAAGGGTCCATAATGATGTTTGAAAGTCATATGAAGCATTGATAGCCCAAAAATGCTTGGGCAAACTCAAACCCTAATTTTGGGTCATCAGTGTGAGATGAGATGTCCTGAGCTGACCAAACCCTAATCTAGTCTTGAGTAAAAGAGATCTTGTGAGAAAAGTCTTGATAAATGAGAGGGAAACTTTTGGGGTACAACACCTAGGAAATTTCTACCTACTCGAAAAAGTTTGTTCGTTTTCCTTTAGATAGCGCTATCCTACTATTAAGGAGTAGGTATCCTTATCGTTGGATTTGTGAAGGGACGTTCGAAGGGACGAAATGGTCTTTGAAGGCAACAAGTAAAGTTACCTTAGCATTTCGAAGGGACTATCTTCATAAGATCAATTTGTAGGAAACATGAGGGACAAGTAGGGACTATGATCTTTATGACGATTTTGAATCGTGGGTCATTGCTAAGGTATCCATGCATTCGAGGGACACGACCATTATTTCCGGGGCAACAAAGTGGGGCAAACCCTAGGAGTGAGCATGTGCGAGTGTGTTTTTTCAGTTAATTATCTTTGCACAATTTAGGGTTTTCTACTATATTAATCATTTACCTTTCACATGCAAGCCTATTGTCCATACATCTAACAGTTAAATAGTTGAAGAAATTAAAAGCAAGAAATTAAAACCCTAACTATTACAAGGCTTTGGGGGAGGGAATTACATAATCAAAAACCCGGGAAAAATGATAAGCAAAATAGTAAACCTAATTAACTATTATGACTTGGGAACAATTACAATAATTAATGAGAATAAAGAAAATAAGGACGCGCATGGTGAAATAAATACGAGAATGAAGTCTAAGTCCTAAAAAATCTAATCAATTAAAGGGAAAATATTTTTGTATTTTATTATTTAAGAAAAAATATTTTAAATCTTTAACCTAGCTCTAATTAATTAAAAAAAAACATTATGTATTATTATTTTTTTATTGAGAAAATAACATAAATTTTGAAATTTGCAAGTTAGTCCTAATTTCTATTAAATTTTAATTGCAAAAAAATGTTTAAGTTAACCTAATTAAACTAATTAATTAAATGCAAATAAATATTTTATGAAAATAATTAACTAAATCTAATATTTTTTGATTTTTTGGTTTTATGATTTAATAAAAAAAAGGATTTTTATTGTAAAATAATTAAAACAAATGAATTTTGTAAAATAATTAAAACAAAGATAAAAATTAAAAGTTAAAAGAGAAAAGGAATTTGGGCCTCATGTTGGATGGAAAAGGGGGGTATGCTGCCCAAATTGCCTATTAGGCCCAGAGCCTGCGTTTGATCCAATGCATCTCTCTTCTGACGGTTAATGGTGGACCAGTATACGTGGCACGTTGGATCTGTGATGGAGATTAATCTAAGAGACGAGACCAGAGGGCGCGTGGAGTCTTCAGTAAGCGTAGGGCACTGGATCTGCAATCAAATAATCAGAAAAATGCAAAAGCAACGCGCCTGGGATCGAACCCAGGACGCTTGCTTCACAACCCTTCAACCTTAACCATCCGCGTTGTTTGTTAACTTGTTCATATAAACAACAAAAATTAATATAATATGAAAACAATATCTAATGTTGAGTCAACCTAACACGTGTTCATTGTGGGCCCCTGTAATTTAAATGAACGAATCACAAGCTTTTATCCTGCCACATCTGCACAGGGAGGGTCAAACCACCCCTCGCGGTGGTTGACCACCATCGTCTCCGGCGATCTCAAAAATCCAACCTGCGATATGGCGCGATTCCGATCCATAGATTTGGCCTACCCCCCTAAATCATAGGCTGCGAGTTCAACCATGGGGTTAGTTTAACCTAAAATGACCTGCATCTCTAAGAACGAAACTTGTACTTCTCTAAACCCTAGCAATGGTGATTTGCAGTCATGACTCTGTTCCTTGCATGTGACACATTATATAATTCGCAAATAACAACAACATTATGAATATGCAGCCAAAAACGATTTATATCAAGAGTTCAACGAGTTTTGAGATCAAGAATTTTACCAATGTGGGAAGATCGGGCTGGGGCGATTCAAGGTGCTTTGGCCTTCAAGGGTGGATGAGAAGAGGTGTTGGGATCCTCAGAATGATGATAGGATGCTTGGTTTTGATTGAAGGAGGTTGGAGCGTATGTTATGGAGTTGCACCTTTCTTTTCAATTTTTGAAACCCTTGTTCTTGGTTTTGAGGCAGCCTCTCCGTGTCCATTAGGGTTGGGATTATTGTGCTTTTATATTGAATTACTTTAGGTCAACAAAATAAGAAAGAAATCCATGCTTTCAATGATAAAAATAATTGCTTTCAATTATTTGATTTTGCTTATTTTTGGAACAAATCCAGTCTTGCTCTCTTTCCACGATTCCCCTCTAATTTGCCAACACATTTTCATGTTTATTTGATGAGAAAAAGATTCACAATCATATCTTACATATTTTTCATTATTTATTTATTTAATTTTGACTTTTAATGAATAAATAATCAAAATAAATAATAGAAATAATGGAAAAATATATGAGTGGGCTCAAGGGTCGTGGGCCATGTTAGAAGCATAATGCAAGCATAAAAAGTTAGGCTCATTTGAGGAAAAAAAATGCAATTTTGGGCATTGTTGACTTTATGCAAATTTCCAAAAATAGCCAACTTTGACAATGCATATCTCTCTCAATTTTGATCTTAAGAGGGTGTTCTTGGACTTTTTAGAAATCTTAGGATGTCATCTAAGCAACCTTTTTGGTCTCATCTCAATTGGGTCTTCCATGTTCATGTAAAAAGCTTTGACCCACAAGGTGTTTTTTTTGACTTTTTGGAATGACCTATAATGTCTGAATCCATATATTTTGATGAGTGGATTTCTTGAACTTGAGGGATGAAGATGAGTTGTAGGGAATTGGATTCTCTTCAAAATGATCCTTGGATGAGAAATGTTTGATAAAGTATGAGGAAGTTATGCCTGGTCAAAGTTTGGTTGACTTTTCCTGAGAAACCCTAATTTAGCAACTTTTGAATTTTGATGAATTAGGGGCATTCATTGGGGAGTCATGATCAACCCTTGATCAAATGATGGATATCAATTCAAAATGTTGATGTTGACCAAAAATCTTGAAGTTTGACTGTATATGAGCCACATTTGACTTTTGACCTAGTACAATTGCTTTTCAGGCATTTGAGCAGTTGACTGAGCAAACTTCTTGTTCAAGGCATGAAACTTGGCATAGATGATCTTGAGGACATATTAGGACTATGGAGGGCATATTAGGCCTTTGGAGTTCCCCCATCTTGATGAAAATGGAAACCCTAATTGGAGGTCCATTGCTTTATGAGAGAGTTTGTCTGGCCAACTCTTGGGAATCCTTGAGCAAGTTGAGGATCTCAATGAGCATGTGATGAGTAAAATGAGAGGGTAAATTTTAGGGTACAACAGCTGCCCCTGTTCAATCTTCTTAAACCTGAGGATGTAGATTGGCCGGTCTGACTTTCGTGATCTGAAGGTGGAAGATGATTGAACACTAAAGTGCCCAGAAATTTGCACTCGCATGAAGTAATACTGATTGGTGATATTGGGAATGGGCTTATAGATGCCATTTGGAAGTCGACAGAGAATCGTCGAAGATGGGCTTAAATATGCCATCCAGGAAAGATATCGATTGTATAAGAGATTCCTTTATGAGAATTCTTGTACCTGCCGTTGAGGAGGACTTCGTCGGGGAATGTTGACTTATGTCCTGGGAAATAGAGTATATGAGCTTCAGCTATCCATTACTCTATTGGGGAGTTAACTCCTGATTGAGGAAGTGGAAGTAAACTGCATATCTGGTTAGGGTCCAGGCTGCACAACGACTTACTGGGGGAATGTGAAATCGACCGTATCTGGTCGGGTCCAGGTCTTACATTGTTGTAACCTGTTGTCTGGAGATAAGAGAGAATAAACCTGGATGGTAAGGTTATGAGAAGGAACCTGGGTCGTAGGGTTACTTAGAAACGAAATCCTGGATAGTAGGGCTATGAGAAGGAACCTAGGTCGTAGGGTTACTTCGAGATGAAAGCCTGGATAGTAGGGCTATGAGATGGAACCTGGATCGTAGGGTTACTTCGAGATGAAAGCCTGGATGGTAGGGCTATAAGAAGGAACCTAGATCGTAGGGTTACTTCGAGATGAAAGCCTGGATGGTAGGGATATGAGAAGGAACCTGGATAGTAGGGTTACTTCGAGATGAAAGCCTGGATGGTAGGGCTATGAGAAGGAACCTGGATAGTAGGGTCACTTCGAAATAAAAGCCTGGATAGTAGGGCTATGAAAGCCTGGATAGTAAGGCTATGAGAAGGAACCTGGATAGTAGGGTTACTTCGAGATGAAAGCCTGAATGGTAGGGCTTATGGGAAGGAACCTGGATAGTAGGGTTACTTTGAGATGAAAAGCCTGGATGGTAGGGCTATGAGAAGGAACCTGGATAGTAGGGTTACTTCGAAATAAAAGCCTGGATAGTAGGGCTATGAAAGCCTGGATAGTAAGGCTATGAGAAGGAACCTGGATAGTAGGGTTACTTCGAGATGAAATCCTGGATGGTAGGGCTTATGGGAAGGAACCTGGATAGTAGGGTTACTTCGAGATGAAAGCCTGGATAGTAAGGCTATGAGAAGGAACCTGGATCATAGGGTTACTTCGTTTTTGGTTATAGAGATTAGTTAACCCGCTTGATCTTTGGGAATTGTTTTTTCATTAGTTATCTACAAATATGATATGTATAGCTTCACGGGTTTAATCTTGAACTGTTGGAATTGTTGATGATAATCGTCTTTCCTGAAAAGATAATAGGGTTAATCATATGTGTAATGCATGAAATGCCTCGTGAGATGATGTTCTCAAAATAAATGAGATTACGCTTTATATGATATGTATGTGCATGTCATGATGTATGTACATGAAATGTTGTTGGGACATGTCCAAGCCTGGGAAAATAAATCCCTGACTGCTATTGGAGGGTATAGAATTCCTGACTGTTGTAGAGAATTGTGGTTCTTCTATTTCCGCTGGGAATGGTGAATGGAAATGACTGTGCTTCTGTCAGGGAGAGACTCTGTTTGAGAATAACTCTGCGAGTAATAACTTGGAAGGTGAATTTCCGCAGCTAAAATAATGGGCTCTGTCGGGGATTGAGCTTCTGTATCCAGAGAAATAAACACTGCTTGGGGAGATAAAAATTATGATGACCCGCTCGCAATTATGAACTTCGGCAGGGGGGATATAGATGTCAGGTTTCTGAAAGACCCTGGCTGGGGAGATTACTTCCTATTTCGGGAAAGTTGACATTAATGCTTTGAATGCTTTTACTCTATGGGGAGTGTATGTACTGATGATTGTTCTCCAAAGCTGTCCCTGCCCTGGTACCTGCTGGGCCGAGTAACTGTCGGGTTTGACATTTCTTCTTTTTGCCCCTGTTTCTGAAATTATGAGCAATTGTCTTTTTGTTTCTTATGTAAATATTTATGAGCAACAATCATATTCAAATGCATATGTCAAAAATAAATTATTGGACGTTCTTACAAAACAAAACAAAAAAGGAAAAAAAACTCATAGTTTCTTGTGAAAATGATTTTGTATTGATTTTTTGAAGTTGGCCTGTAATAGGAGCTTTTGTACAAGGAGAATGACGCTCTAGTAAGAGAACGCCGCTGTAAAAATAGAAGCTATACAATTTTGTGTAAAAAGAAAATAGCTATGTGCAACAATCCCATTGTGTTCCAACTCTGCTATTGCCCCTATGTCTTCGAGCGTCTCATCACTTTGCTTCTTGTTCGAAGTTGATTAGGTTGATAGATGTCGTTCGAGCTTGATAGTTGATAATGAGGTCTGATCGCAAGGTGATCCAATGGGACATAGTGACACGCTTTACGTCCCTAATTTTTCCTGAACTGCCCTTTCGGGTTTTCAGTCCACCGGGATACCCTTTTTTGCCCAAGCCGCCTTTTCAGGTTTTCGGCTTGCCGGGTGTACATATTTTTTTCATTTTCATCCCTCATTTTTACCCGAACCCTTTTGGTTCGCCGAGAAGCCCTTATTTTTGCCTAGGCCAGTCAACCTAGCGGGTCTTTTAATCAGGCGTAGTATCTTTTCACTATGTCTGCATTGACAGGGTGAGGAAGTTTGTCACCGTCCATGGTAGTTAGGATCATGGCTCCACCTGAGAAATTTTTTTTGACCATAAATGACCCTTCATATATGGGGTCCATTTGCCCCTGGGATCACCTTGCGGCAGTATGATACGCTTGATCACCAGATCCCCGACTTGATATTCTTGACATCTGACTTTCTTGTTAAAAGCCTTGATCATTCGCTTTTGATACGTCTGACCATGACAAATAGCAGTAAGTCTCTTCTTGTCGATTAGATTAAGCTGATCAAGTCGATTCTGGATCCAGTCGTATTTGTTCAAACCCGCATCCTTCATAATCCTGAGAGAAGGTATTTGGACCTCGATGGGTAGGACTGCCTCCATGCCATACACTAGAGAGTAGGGTGTTGCCCCTTTCGATGTCTGTGCTGAGGTACGATATCCACGAGGAGAAAATGGTAACATCTCATGCCAATATTTTTATGTCACTGTCATCTTCTGTACAATCTTCTTGATGTTCTTGTTAGCCGCTTCAACAACGCCATTCATCTTCGGTCGATAGGGAGAAGAGTTATGATGTTGTATCTTGAACTATTTACAGAGCTCGGTGATCATTGTGTTTTTGATATTTGTACCATTGTCAGTAATAATTCTCTCTGGCACACCATACCGACATATCAGATTATGCCTGATGAACCGAGCCACAACGTTCTTGGTTACAGTAGCAAAGGAGGCTGCCTCAACCCATTTTGTGAAGTAATCAATGGCCACTAAGATGAAGCGATGTCCATTGGAAGTAGTAGGTCTGATTTCTCTGATCATGTCAATGCCCCACATTGTAATGGGCCACGGAGCTGTCAAGACGTTCAAGGGAACCGGAGGCACATGCACCTTATCAGCATAGATTTGGCACTTATGACAAGTTCGGAAGTGCTGATAACAATCTGCTTCCATAGTGGGCCAGTAGTATCCTGCCCGTAGGATCGTTTTATCCATGGTATGTCCACTAGAATGGGTTCCGAAGGTACCTCCATGTAGATCCGTCATAATCCTCTCTGCTTCGCTCTTGTCTACATACCGTAGTAAGGTAGAGTCATGGTTGCGCTTGTAGAGGATTCCATTACTGAGGAAGAATTTCGTAGCGAACCTTCTTAGAAACTTCTTATCATTGACAGATGCCCCTTCGAGATACTCTTGAGTCTCGAGGTACCTTTTTACTTCATGGAACCAGGGTTTATCTGCTACCTCTTTAGTATCAATTTCACAGCAGTGTGCTGGTTCATCCAACCTCTCAATGGTGATTCGGGGAGCTTCATTGTCCCACCTGACTTTAAACATAGAAGACATGGTAGCTAGCGCGTCCTCTAACTGATTCTCCTCTCGTGGGAAATGTTCAAAGGTTACCTCCTCAAAGTATAGGAGAAATGTCAGCACGTGCTCTTTGTATGGGATGAGATTCAGATGCTTCGTATCCCATTCGCCTTTGATCTGACTTATCACCAAGGCTGAATCCCCAAAGACATTTAAGAACTTGATCCTGAGGTCAATAGCGGCTTTGAGGCCCATGATGCAGGCTTCATATTCCTCCATATTGTTAGTGTAGTTGAAACATAGTCGGGCAGTGAAAGGAGTATGACAGCCCTCAGGAGATATGATTACAGCGCCGATGCCATTACCAAGTGCGTTCAAAGCTCCGTCAAAAACCATGATCCATCAGGATCCTTCCTCAGTTCCTTCATCCAGTCCAGGTTCTTCGTAGTCAGTTACCAGCATAATATTCTCATCTGGGAACTTAAAATTCATGGACTGGTAGTCATCCACGGCCTGATGAGCCAAATGATCAGCCAATACACTGCCTTTGATTGCTTTCTGGGTTGTACATTGTATATCTTATTCGGTTAAGATCATCTTCCATCTCGCTATTCTTTCGGAGAGAGCGGGTTTCTCAAAGATGTATTTGATTGGATCCATCTTAGATATCAACAAGGTAGTGTGGGTCAACATGTACTGTCTTATTCAGCGAGCATCCTATGCCAAAGCGCAACAAGTTTTCTCGAGCAGTGAGTACCTTGTCTCACAGTCGGTAAACTTTTTGCTAAGGTAGTATATTACGTGCTCTTTTCGACCAGACTCGTCATGCTGCCCCAGCACACACCCCATTGTGAATTGTCTAGCAATGTTAAGTACAAAATCAAAGGTCTTCCTTCAACCAGAGGCATTAGAATTGGCGGTTCTTGGAGATATTCTTTGATCCTTTCGAAGACTGTCTGGCACTCGTCATTCCATTTTACCATTTGATCTTTCTTCAGAAGCTTGAAGATGGGTTCACAAGTAGCAGTCAGATGTGAAATGAACCTGGAAATATAATTTAAACGTCCCAAGAAACCTCTAACTTCTTTCTCTGTACGGGGAGCCGACATCTCTTGTATGGCCTTTACCTTCACAGGGTCTACTTGAATACCTTTGTCACTGACGATGAAACCCAAAAGCTTACCAGACCTTACCCCGAAGGTGCACTTGTTCAGATTCAACCTCAGCTTGTATGTCTTCAACCTGTCGAACAACTTTTGTAGATGATCAAGGTGCTCTTCCTCGGTTTGAGACCTGGCTATCATGTCATCAACATAAACCTCGATATCATGGTGAATCATATCGTGGAACAAAGTGACCATGGCGTACTGATAGGTTTCCCCAGCATTCTTCAACCCAAAAGGCATCACCTTATAACAGAAGGTGCCCCACTGTGTGATGAAGGTTGTCTTCTCCATGTCTTCAGGAGCCATCTTGATCTGGTTGTAGCCAGAGAAGCCATCCATGAAGGATAAGATTTTGTGTTGCACGGTGTTGTCAACCAGAACATCAATGTGAGGAAGCGGGAAGTCATCCTTGGGGCTTGCCCTATTCAGATCTCTGTAGTCCACACACATCCGTACCTTACCATCTTTCTTTGGCACCGGAACAACATTAGTAACCCACTACGGATAGGAGGTGGCGGCTAAGAACCCTGCGTCAAACTGTTTCATGACCTCTGACTTGATCTTCTCTGACATTTCAAGGCGCATACGGTGGACCTTCTGTTTAACCGGAGGACAGTCTTCCCTGGTCGGCAGACGATGTACCACAATATCAGTGCCTAAACCAGGCATGTCTTCATATGACCAGATGAAGATCTCAACATAGTTGTGCAACATCTGTATCAACCGCTGTTTGATCTTAACTTCCAGATTTGCACCGATCTTGACTTCTCTTCTGTCTACCACCGTGCCCAGGTTTATTATCTCTACTGGCTCTTCATGAGGCTATATAGCCCTTTCTTCCCGCTGTAATAGTCTAGCAAGTTCTCCAGGCACTTCATAATCATCCTCACCTTCGTCCTCGGCTTGGTTGATCGAATTTTCGAAGTCATAACTGGCAGTAGCAGAGCTGTTATCAATGGGATCCAGAGTGGATATGGATCTGCAGTATGATACGTAAGTGTGTGTAAGAGCATAGTTGTTTTGATAAAGTGAAAACATAAAAGAAAAACAGAGAACGCAAAATTTGTATGCAAGGAACGTCCAATGTTTTAATGATGATATATGAAATGACAAATAATAGTCCTCACAAACAAAGCCAATGTGCCTCGGGAAAGGCACAAGGCTGTAGAGTTTAAATTGTTTATTACAAATCTCAAAACAAGTAAGACAATTACTGCGGAATAAAAGAAACTGGTATAAAATCCCTAGCCGTCCAATTACTCGGTCCACCATTGGTAGTTGGGCAGATCCAGCTGTCAATGTCAGAGTCTTCCTCACTGTCTTCAATGGCATTAATTCCCCGATTGCTGATACGTAGGGGAGGTCCTCCAGCTCGAGCACGTCGAACATCCCTTTGAGCTCCTGAAGTAAAGCCCAAACCAAACTTGTCAATTTTGTGAGTAAAATCAAGGAGTTGTCCCTAGTTGGTATACCCACCTTCTTCAACCACTGCTCTAGCGTCTTTGAGAGAAGCCATCTTCAGGGGAGGTTTGGTGCTGGTAGTAGTCTCAGTTGACGCCAAAATATGGGGAGCCTCTTCAAAGTTCTGGCAAGGTGTCTCTAAATTCCCCGTCCATCTCTACGTATCTAAAGGAGTTGAGGTGGCTTACCATATTCTCCTCTTCGCCACGTGCAGTGATAATCTTTCCCTTCACTGGATACTTCAGCATTTGCTGCAGTGTAGAAGTAACAACCCCAACTTCATAGATCCAAGGACGACCCAACAAACAAGAGTATGATGGCTTGGTATCCATCACATAGAAGGTGGACTCAAGGGTTTGAGAGCCTACCTTGACATGGATGTCTACCTCCCAATGCACCATTCTCTTTGACCCATCAAAAGCCCCAACCACAATGTTACTAGGCTTTAAGGTCAAGCCCTCATAATCCAACCGATCAAGCGCCTTCTTAGGCAGAACATTCAACGAAGACCCAATATCTACCAGCACATGAGCCATAGTGGTGCCCCTGCATTCGATCGAGACATGCAGAGCATCATTATGCTTCCTCCCTTTCGGTGTCAAGTCGGTATCTGAAAAGCCCAGTCCATTGTCAGCAGTCAGGCTGGCCACACACTCTTTGAATTGATCAGCCAAGGTCTCTTGTGGCACATACACGGTCTTGAGGAATGCGATCAAGGCCTTCGCATGGGCCTCGGAACACAACAACAGAGACAACATAGATATCTTCGAGGGGGTCTGCCCCAGCTGCTCGACCATATTGTAGTCGCTCTTTTTTGATTATTTTCAATATTTCCTCTATCTCTTGCTTAGAGGCTTCTACGACAATCTTTCTAGATGCCTCCATCCGGGCAGGCTCACCTAGAGCTTCTTTGCCTCGGGTCCCAGATGACTCGTCGGCAGGGGTAATGATTGGAGTAAGAATAGGAGTAGTAGTTGAAGTACTAGTAGGAATAGCAGACGAAATAACAACAGGCCTATTAACAGTCTTTAGGGAAATCTCGGGAGAAAAAACCCTTCCACTTCTAGTAACCTTGCTGGTCCCGACAATGTTACTGACATCAAGATCAGCCTCTTCATTCTTCAGATCTTGTTTGATGCCATGATAGTACACATCGGCACCATAATGCCAAGGGACAACTTTGTTTTAGGCATACGGGACAGGGCCAAGAAGGGTGATTATTAACGGAGCGACCTTTGGAGCGGGTGTAATCCTAACAGGTCTTCTCGAGGAGACCTTGGAAGGATTTGCGGAAATGGTTATAATAGCAACATCTTCAAATGGAATAACGGGAATCAAAGTTTTCTCGAACAAAATTTCTTTGCTGTCCATTAGGTGTTGAATACCTGTCTTCAGCAAATGGCAACCAGAAGGCAGAGATGAACACACATGGAAACCTTCACCACAACCCAGAAATAAACCGGCCAACAACAAATTCTTCTTAACAGTCATAAGAGGAGTAGAAACTTCATCAACTAAGGTCACAAACAGATCGATATCAACAACATTAACTCCACGATTGTGCTTAGGCATGGGAGCAGTTATGACATTGGGATTTTCCGGAGCATCGAACTCAATTTCCTTGGCCTCAATCAGATCTTGTACCTTATTTCTTAGAGCCCAGCAGTCGTTTGTATCGTGGCCAGGACTCTCAGAATGGTAGGCACACCGAGCGTTTGGATTATATCGAGGAGATGTGGTATTCGGATTCTTGGGAGCCTCTTTCAAGGTTGCCAAGTTGGATCTTAGCAGATGGGGTAGAACCTTAGCCAACGTTATGTTAATCAGGGTAAACTTCATTTGTGGTCTTTCCACCCTCTGTTGATTGTTGCGTTGTGGAGCAGCGGCAGGCCTAAGTATCATTACAACACTTACTGTCTGACGGTGTTCAGCTCTACTTTGGCCTCTTAGGCTATAGATGGCACTGGCTTCCTTTTTACCAGCAAAAGGATTCTTTATCGAACTCGAAGAGGCATCTTTCTGTATCTTACCGCTCCGGATCCCAACTTCTACCCTCTCTCCAGTTAGAATCAGCTCGGTGAAACCAGCTGACGAGCTGTCGATCAAATGGTTAAAGAATGGACTAGATAGCGTCCCAAGAAACATATCGACCAACTCCCTATCAGATAAAGGGGTTGGACTCTCCCAGCCAAGTCTCTCCACTTCTGTGCATAGTCCTTAAAGCCTTCACCTGCACCCATGGTCATACTCTGGAGTTGAGTACGAGTGGGGGTAAGGTCAGCGTTGTATTGATACTGCTTATAAAAAGCAACAGCTAGATCTTCCCAGTTTCAGACATTGGTTCCCTCCAGTTGGTAGAACCATTCAAGCTGAGTCCCTGACAGACTGTCTTGAAAGAAGTGAACCCACAAATTTCTATCAGCGGTGTGGGGCTGGATCTTCCTTACGTAGGAACGGATATGGAGCTTTGGGCAAGACACCCCATCATACTTTGTGAAAACTGGAGCCTTAAATTTCTGCGGGATGACCACTCCCGACACCAATCCCAGTTCGAGAAATCCAACCCAGGTATTTTCTAGACTTCCATAGCGCTCAATCGATCTTCCAACTGTTTGTACCTATCCTCAGTGGGAGGATACTGCTCATCATTGTAGTCTGTATCATTGTCAGAGACTTCAGAACTAGGATTCTCTTCCCTTGTTTCTCTCTCTTTATTTCCCCCTCTTTGGACGAGGAAGTCAGATCGACTTGTTGCTTTAGCGGACCCCCGAACCTTCTGCCCATATTGAGGATACCAACGGGCTTCTTCTTCTTCTTCTTCTTCTCTTTCAAGATGAGGGCCTTCAGATCCTCCTTCCCTTTTGCCAGAGTTATGAACATCTGTTGAAATTGGGCATTTTGTGCCTGAAGATCCTTGATGGTTTGTTCAGAAGACATTACTGCTGAAATAAACAGCGAAGAAGATGAGAAACCTGTAATGGTACCTGTTTATGAAATGCTATGGGTGGGATGCATATGCAATGATTTCAAGGATTCATAAAGACTCAAATTTGTTTAACCAAAAGAAACACACGTTAATTGCATTAATAAGTTCGAATTGTTATAAAGAATTCCCTTTAGGCTTACAATTAAAAAAAACAAAACTTAAAGCAAAAAGAAACTAGGTCTCCCAGGAGAGCATCCTCTTTGGTGCAATGTAGGCGTTTATGTTCCTTTCTTCATGAAGCAGCCTAGTGAGCTCCAGGACCTTATTCTCGCTGGCATATAACTGAGCTTCAAACGTGTCCCGCTCCTCTTTGAGTTGAACCCAGGACTTCTGTAACTCTTCATGATTAGTTGGCATGTCAGGATGATGAACAAGGGAAGTAGTATCTCCTTCAATAACTGGTTCCACAGTTATTGGTAGGACAGTAGGGTAAGGCATCATAAGACTTTGGGCACGGGCTCGTACCCATCGGAGATAAGGCTTAAGAGGAATGGAATTCTTGTGCCCCATCATCTTGCTATCAATTTTATACACCACGCCCCAAGCTTTTATGAACCTTCTGCGGTATCCCTGGGCATCATTCTCATAGTTAAAGGCGATTCCTTGGATAAGCGTATCATGAGGACCATCTCTTCTCGCATAGCCAAACTGACATAGTGCCAAACAAGGTTTGTAAGTGATTCCTCCCCTAATACCTAAGAGAGGGACATTGGGGAATTCACCACAGTGATCGATGATGGTAACATCTTCCGAGAACCATGAACACCAATGAATGTCTAAATGTGTAAGGGACATCAGCCTACGAGACCATTTCAAACCCTGTTTATTCTTCAAAATAGACCTGGGTAGGTGCGAAATAAACCACCTAGCCAATAGAGGAGTGCAACATAGGAGGGTCCCCCTTCTCTTTAAAGTGCGAGCATACAGAGAGTATAGAACATCCCCAAGTAATGTAGGCACCAGATTATGAGACAGAAAAACCTTAATAGTGTTCACATCTACGAGTTGATCCGTATTAGGGAAAAGTACCACCCTGTAAACGAGAAGTGCCAGCACCTCTTCGAAAGCTTGTAAATCCAGGGTATCCCAAAAATGGTAAGCCTTCTCGAATAGAAACTTAACCGGGATTCCTTGGACACTTCCTCTAGTCTCCTAACTTGTCACTATGTCAGACCGTTGTAAGGACAGAGCTCGAGCAATCTCTTCAGGATTTATATGTTCTTCCATACCGTTGAAAGGTGTGATACAGTGGGAGAATTGACTTGAGGTTTTGCGTTTGTGTTTGCAATTGTTTTGGTTTAGCAAGAGTCACCACCGACTTTTTATTTTATCCAAAGGAAAGGTCAAAAAGCACAGGAAAGACCTTTGAGATGTTTTCTTGGGTTTGGGGGGTAGATTATGAAAAGGGAAGGTGCAAGCACCCTTTTCATCCATGGTTATCCATGGGATCTTAGTTACTTGTTTAGATCACTTGCTTTTGCTTTTCAATTGTTTGAAATGGTGCTTTGTGTGTGTGGTTTTTGAAAATGATTTTGAAAAAGAGGCCTTGTCTAGGCAACCTTTGTAATGATTCTTGTTTGAATATATACAAAGGTGTTTGTCTTTTGAAAGGATACTTCAAAGTTTTGAAAGTTTGATTTGGGAAATATTTTGAATTGTGTTGTGAAGTGTGTTTGAAAATAGCAAGGATGTTTTGCAAGCTTTGATCAAGTAACTAAGAGTTGTCTACCCTATTTTACTCAAAGATATTTCCTATATGTTTTTAACCCTTTTGAAAGTGTTATTTCACCATTGCATTTGGTGAACAACCTTGTATTAGGATGTCAAACGGGACAGGCGCGGGTCATCGCATACAATCATTGAAAGCAACTTGTGAGACGCTCTAGCAATTTTGTAATAGACGAGATCATTTTATCGAAGGCAACATCGAGGGTCATCGAGGGACTACGATCTTTGTTTATCGAAGGGGCATTTTCTAGAGTGTCTCATATTCGAGGGACATGATTGCATTTTCTGAAGCAACAAGCGAGGTTACCCTAGAGGTGCAAGTGTGCATTGTGTTTGTCATTTTCATGCATTTAGGTCTTGTATTAGGTCATCTAGCGATTGCTTTTGGATTTTCGCATACAAACCCTAATCTCTAATCATGGCATATTTGAAAGCATAAAGTGCGAGAATTAAAATCTAAGCTATTACAAAAGTATCCGGGAATGGGGGTACAATTATTTACAAATGGGGATGAATCTCACAAGGATAACAATGTCCAAATATCAAGTGTTACAACCAAATCGAATCGTCGCAACTTAATTTAAAGTTATGACAAATAAAAAAAATCAATAATATTATGAGATGCATGTATTTATTTAAAAATAAATAAATAAAGATCTATTCTAAAAAGAAAGATTAAAAATTATTATTATTCTTTGTATGTGTTTTTTATTAATCATGTAAATAAAAAGCTTAAAAGAATAAAATTTAATTAAATAAAAATTCTATTATTTTTTGTATTTTTATTAATCAACAAAAAGAGTTTAAAGAAAACAAAATTAATTAACTCAAATTAAATGCTTTTTGGTATTTTCATTACGTGAAACAAGATTAATTAATAAAGAATAAAATAAAACTAACTTAAAAGAAAACAAAACAAAGTTTAGTATATTATTTAGTGTTTTTATTAACTAAAAGAAAAAAAAACAAATTAGTTAAAATTAAATAAAAAAAACAAAGGTATTTGTTAGTCTAAAGAAAAAGAAAAGAAAATAAGAAGAATGGGCTTAGGATTTAGGAGTTGGGCCCAAAACATAAACAAGGGAAGGGGAGAGTCAGAATGGAAAAATGGGGGGTTAGCCAACATTTCGTATGGGCTTAAGGGATGGATGGCCCAATGTTTGATTTGTACAATGTTCAGGGTTTGGCAATTTAGGGTTCATTGTGTGATTAGGGTTTGTAAACCCCTTTACAGCGGCGCCGTTTCGTTCTTCCTCTTCATCTCTCTCACTCAACGGTGTTCTAACCTCCCTCTAAACCTAAGCCGCCGGAGCGCCACCTCTTCCTCTCATCTCCTCACAGTGATCTATGGCTTTGGTTCTAAACGGTATGATTTGTCCCTTTGATTTTAACAGTTTTTTCAGTTTTGTTTGCTTCGCATGTTTTGCTTTATAGTTTAGTCTTTTAATCTTTTGATGTTTACATGTATGTGATGTAGCGAAGAAGGTTGGAGAAAAACGTACCTTGGGGATTTTCTAGAAAGTGGAGGGAGAGAGGTTGGACTGACGACACTTCCTTGGTGGCCGGAGGTACGAGGAAGAGATGATGGTCACGCCTTTTGGTAACTTATGAGATTTTATTATTGTTTGTTGATTTGTTGATGATGAGTTCTTTCTGAAACCTTCTTGTTGATGTTTTGCTGTTGATGATGGATGCGATTCTGAAACTTTGTTGTTGGTTACTTCTGAAAACTCTTTTCCTCTCTCTTGGCTTTGAAGGTTAATGATGATTTGATGTTCTGAAACTTCTTGTTTTTTGTTTGTTTTCGTTAATGATGATGATCTGAAACTTGTGATTTTTTCCTCTACCTTGAATGTTGGTGATGATTAAATTGAAACTTTGTTGTTGATGTTGAGATTTGGTTGAACTGAGTTTGAAACTTTATTGGATAATGGTGTTGGTGTTTTGATTGATGAAGCTTTTGGTTATGGTTGGTAGTTGTTTTTTGGATGTTGGGTTTTGATACTGTCACAATTTTGGTTTGTTTGGCAAGCTTGCTTTTGGTTGTTGGCTTGAAAGCAGGCTTGTGTTAGCTTTGCAGTTTGTAGAGTTTTGGGGTTGTTGTTCTGTTTGATTGTGCAGGTTGGTTGGCTTTGGCTTGCTCCTGTTAGCAGGTTTACAGTTTGGCTGTGGTTTGCTTCTGTTAGCAGGTTTACAGTTTGGCTGTGGTTGTTTTGCAGTTTGGAACTGCAGGTTTGTGGTGTTTTTGATTTGCAGTTTGGAACTGTAGGTTTGTGGTGTTTGAAACTGTTAACAGTTTGGCCAGCTTGCTTCTGTTTTGGAATTTGTTTGTGATTTGAGGAGAAACTATTGGATGTATTTTTCTGTTTGTGTAGTTTGGAGAGTTGTGGAATTGCTTTTTGTATATTTTCAGCTTGGTCCCTTATTCAAAAGTTTAACAGGTTTTTAACTTGTTCTGCAGTTTGGACTATTTGTTTTTGTTATGCACCTTGGTTCTGCCAGGTTTTGAACAAAAAATGATTCTTCCTATCTTTGTACTATCTGACCGTCTTATATCTCTTTTTTTTTGCTTGTTTGTCACTTGTGACAACCTGCTTTGCCAAACTGTAAACCTTCACCAAAGGTGATATCTTTCTCTCTTTCTCTCTCTATGACAAAGCATTTTTGCTTTTTCTTATTATATTCTGAAAAGTTCTGCCTTTGTCTGGAAAATGATGATAGCTATAACAAGCTTTTTGGCTTATGATTTGGTTTATCTTCTGCATTTGCCTGCTGTTTACTTTTGGCCTGCTGTACTTTTTTGCATTGCATACTTGCATCCAGTTGCTTTGTATGCTACATCCAGTTTGTTTTTGCTTAGTACAATTTGCATTCAGTTTGTTGACTTAGTACCTTTGTAACTCAGTTTGCCTTGTATGCTAGCTTTGTACCTTTGTATGCTTGCTTTGTACAACATGTCTTGCATTTGAAACTTGCTGCATCCAGTTTTGGCGCCTTAATACTTTTTTTTGAATAAATTGCTCTTGTATGCTTGCATTTTACTTTTCTCTTTGTGAACCAAGAAGAGCAATCTTCTTGTGATTTGCAAAGAGAAAAATAAAAACATGATGAACAAATAGCACTCTGATTCCGGACGGCAAACTTTAATGATGACTTTTTTCTTTCTTTTTCTGTTTGAAAAATTAACTGTACTAATCCTCTTTTCTTTGTCTTTTTTTCATGTGAGCATAAATTGGACGATGACAAAGCAGAAGAAGCCGGAGACTTTGAGCATGGGAGCAATGGAGTTTAGGAGGCTTAGGCTTAGATTAGATAGATTTCCATTAATTGTAACAATTTATTTTCCCAAGTACTATAAGTTGTAAAAACTTACAATATTCAATAATAAATTATTTTTGTATCAATCATCTGAAAAATCTTTGTGAGGCAAACTGATATCCAATAAGATCATTTATTGTCCAATAATCTTGCCATTCTTTCTTCAAGTCTTCACTGATTATTTAAGATTCCCAAATCAAAATAATTGAAATTGCATTCCAGCATTTCCAATACAGATAACTTAAAATCCAAGTAATCCCGAAAACTCTGTAATCTCATAACCTTGCATCAGTATTCCAATCACAATACGCATTATATAATAAACAAGCAAGCATTCCATTAACCGACAAACATTTTAACAGACGCACATTATCTTGGTTAACCTAGATCAGACAAGAACCTGAATGTTACATATGACAGTCTTAGCTCCTATCTCTTATCCCAGATAATCAGGCCTTAAGAACAAACAACAATCTTTCAGTAGGCTTAAAAAGTGTGAAAACATGTGACAGTTAACTGAATTTCTGAGAATTTAGTTTCTTCTGATAAATGCGATAGAAACCCTAATTCTTGATCTGCTGCCAAAGAAAAGTCTGTTTGATCGATTCCTGAGCCAATCTTGAGAATCTGAGAAAACACCCTAGGGTTGTGATTTCTTGTGAAAAAGGGAGGGCAAATTTTGGGGTACAACAGTTGCCCCTGTTCAATCTTCTTGAACCTGACGATTTAGATTGGCGAGTTCGGCCTTTCGTAACTCGAAGGTAAAAGAGGATTGGACACTAGAGTGCCCGTAAATTTGCACTCGTCGAAGTATAGCTGGGGGAATGGGCTTAAAGATGCCATTTGTAGATGTGACAGAATCTTGTCGGAGATGGGCTTAAAGATGCCATCCAAGAAAAATCGATTGTATAAGAGATTCCTTTGTGAGGTCTTGGATATCTGTTGTTGAGGAAGATCCCGCTGGAGAAAGCCGATCTTTATTCAGAGTAATAGAATTTTAGGAGCTTCGTCGTCCGTCATTCTGCTGGTGGGTCGTTTCTGCTGAGATTTAGGAACTCGTCTGTAGTTCAACTGAGGAAATATCTATGCTGAGATTTAGGAACTTGCCCGTAATTCAACTGAAGTAAAAGCTTTGTCGAGATTTTAGGAACTTGTCCATAATTCGACTGAAGTAAAAGCTTTGTCGAGATTTTAGGAACTTGTCCGTAATTCGACTGAAGTAAAAGCTTTGTTGAGATTTTAGGAACTTGTTCGTAATTTGACTGAAGAAAACATCCCTGCTGAGATTTATGAACTTGCCCGTAATTCAACCGAGGAAACATCTATGCTGAGAATTAGGAACTTGTCCGTAATTCAACTGAAGAAAAGCTCCGTCGAGATTTAGGAACTTGTCTGTAATTCGACTGAAGAAAACATCCCTGCTGAGATTTAGGAACTTGCCCGTAATTCAACCGAGGAAACATCTATGCTGATATTTAGGAACTTGTCTGTAATTCAATTGAAGAAAAGCTCTGTCGAGATTTAGGAACTTGTCCTTAATTCGACTGAAGAAAACATCCCTGCTGAGATTTAGGAACTTGCCCGTAATTCAACTGAGAAAAAAGCTTTGTCGCTTTAATTTGTGAGAATCTTTCCTGAAAGGTAAAGGTTAGTTGTATGTAATGCATGACATGTATCAAGCGACGAGGTTCTCGAAATAAATGAGATTGTGCTGTATGATGCTGTAAGATGTGTTTTATCAACTGTCTATGATATATGAATGTAATGTATGCGCATGTAAGCTGATTGGCTATTTTGTTGAGGAAAATAAATCCTGGATAGCTGGAGATAATGAAATCTTTGACTGCTGCCGGGGAAAATAAATCCAAGACCACTTGTTCAAGATCTTTGACAACCTCCATGGGGAAACTGCTGGGGAGATCAGGAGTTTGGGTTGTACGCCAATCTACTGGGGACTTTAAGAGCGAGGATCTCCGTTCTGCTGGAAATATCACGGGAAAACTGAATGGTTTACGCTGGGGATTAGTAGATCAAAGTTTCATCTCCGCTGGGGCTCTTCATGACATGCTGATTTGATCGTGGTGACTTCACTGGGGAAGAATAAATTTCTGGGGAATTATCTGGTTTTAAAGTGACTCTTCAGGGATAAAGGGGGAAAATGGATGGTCTCCACTGGTATTCAAAGGCTGGAGTTTTGGCTCCGCTTGGGGAAGAAAATTTCATTTTACTGAGGGTTTGCCGTTCAAAGTTTTGCTCCGCTGGGGATCAGGAGTTTGAACACTCAACTCTGATGGGGATTCCTGAAACTTAACTCCGCTGGGGATATGCATTTTAGAGCTTCGACTCTGTTGAGGACCTGGATGATGTATTGCAGAGGATTTCTCCTGGAAAAGCCTAAAGACATCTTCCTATACCTTCGTCCTATCAGTAATTATCCTTTCTTGTTTCGTTTTATTTGTAAGTAGTGATTATATTCAAATGTATATGCTCATTTAATAAATCATTGGACGTTTTCAAATAAAACACAAGTGTAAAAAAGAAAGAAAAGGCAAACAGTTTTCTGTACTTTGAAGTAACTTTGTATTAACTTTGTGTAAGTATTTTGTACAAAGGAAACAACCATCCTGGTAAGAGAATGTTGTCATAAAATTGAGAAAAATTTATACAAAGAAAGATGGCTATGTGTAACAATTCTATGGGGTTCCCATTCTGTTATGGCCTTCACAACTCCGAGTATCTTGTCCATTCGTCGCTTTGTCCGCAGATAATTGGATTGATCAGAAACCTGGAGCTTGTTCGTGAAGAGATTGTCCTCAAAGTGATCCGACGAGACATAGTCATACACTTTAATTCCCTAACTTTTGCCTGTATCGCCCTTTCAAGTTTTCGATCCACCGGGAAACCCTTTTTTACCCAAGTCACCCTTTCGGGTTTTCAACTTGTCGGGTGTACAAATTTTTTTTGTTTATCCCTAATTTTTGCCTGAACCGCCCTTTCGGGTTTTCGATTCACCGGGATGCCCATTTTTTCCCAAGTCGCCCTCTCGGGTTTTCGACTTTTCGGGTCGTTTATGCGTAGTATCTTTTGACTATGTCTGCGTTCGTAGGGTGCGGCAGGTCATTTCTGTCCATGGTGGTTAAGATCATTGCCCCACCGGAAAAGATGTTTTTGATCATAAATGGTCCTTCGTAAGTAGGAGTCCACTTGCCCCTGGGATCACTCTGCGGTAAGATGATTCACTTGATTACAAGATCTCCGACTTGATATACCTGACGCCTGACTTTCTTGTTGAAAGCCTTGATCATTCGTTTTTGATACGTCTGACCATGACAAACAGCAGTAAGTCGCTTCTCGTCGATCAAATTAAGTTGATCAAGCCGGGTCTGAATCCAATCGTCTTCACTTAAACCAACATCCTTCATAATCCTTAAAGAAGGAATCTGAACCTCCATAGGTAAAACAACTTCCATGCCATATACCAAAGAAAAAGGGGTTGCCCCAGTTGAAGTACACGCCGTGGTACGATATTCATGTAGAGCAAACAGGAACATCTCATGCCAGTCCTTGTAGGTGACTGTCATCTTTTGAATGATCTTCTTGATATTTTTGTTCGCAGCTTCAACATCACCGTTCATCTTTGGCCGATAGGGAGATGAATTGTGATGTTGAATCTTGAACTGCTCGTACAGAGCGGTGATCACAGTGTTATTCAGGTTTGTACCGTTGTCTGTGATGATCCTGTCGGGGATACCATACCGGCATATGAGGTTCTACTTGATGAAGTGGGCAACCACATTATTTGTAACAGAGGCGAAGGAAGCTGCTTCGACCCACTTAGTAAAGTAATCAATAGCCACCAGGATGAAGCGATATCCATTGGATGCTGTAGGCTTGATCTCTCCAATCATGTCGATTCCCCACATTGCGAATGGCCAAGGAGCTGTTAGAACATTGAGAGGAACTGGGGGAATATGTACCTTGTCAGCATAGACTTGGAATTTGTGACAAGTACGGGCATATTGATGACAATCAACTTCCATGGTAGACCAGTAGTAGTCTGCCCTTAGAATCTTTTTAGCCATCGTATGTCCGCTCAAGTGGGTGCCAAATGTGCCACTATGCAATTCAGTCATAATCTGCTCAGCTTCAACCTTATCCACACAACGAAGCAGAACACAATCATGGCTGCGCTTATATAGGATACCATTGCTCAGGAAGAATTTGGCAGCAAATCTCCTTAAGAACTTTTTGTCGTTGACTGAAGCTCCTTCAGGGTATTCTCGAGTCTTGAGATACCTTTTGATTTCATGAAACCAAGGTTGTTCCACTACTTCTTCGGTATTAATCTCATGACAGTGTGCAGGTTCGCCCATTCGCTCGATGGTGATTTGGGGAGCCTCATTATCCCAGTTGAGTTTAAACATGGAAGACATTGTAGCTAGAGCATCCGCTAGCTGATTTTCTTCTCGCGGGAAGTGCTCGTAGGTAATCTGCTCGAAATGAGGTAACAATGTCAGGACATGTTCTTTGTATGGGATGAGGTTAGGATGTTTAGTGTCCCACTCTCCTTTGATTTGACTGATAACCAAAGCTGAGTCCCCAAACACAACCAAAGATTTGATTCCTAAGTCAATCACAACCTTGATACCAAAGATATAAGCTTCATACTCGACCATGTTGTTAGTGCCGCTGAAGTAGAGTCTAGCAGTGAAAGGTGTATGGTAACCTTCTGGAGAGATAAGTACCGTGCCTATACCTTTGCCAGGTGCATTTTAAGCACCATCAAAGTACAGGGTCCATCGGGTTCCTTGTTCAGGTCCGTCATACGGTCCGTTACCTTCAATGTTGTCCAATGTCATAATGTCTTCATCTGGAAAGTCGAATTTCATGGATTGGTAATCTTCGACAACTTGATGAGCTAGATGGTCAGCTAGTACACTCCCCTTTATAGCTTTTTAGGTTGTGTACTGGATATCATACCCAGTCAGGATCATTTTCCATCTAGCGATTCTTCCAGATTAAGCAGGCTTTTCGAAAATATACTTGATCGGATCCATTTTAGAAATCAGCAAAGTGGTATGTGTCAACATATACTGCCTTAGTCGGCGAGCAGCCCATACCAAAGTGCAACAAGTTTTCTCGAACAGTGAATAGAGAGTCTCACAGTCGGTAAACTTTTTGCTAAGGTAATAAATGGCATGCTCTTTTCGACCAAACTCGTCATGTTGGCCCAGTACACAACCCATTGAATTATCCAAAACAGTCAGATACATGATTAACGACCTTCCTTCGACAGGTGGCATCAAGATAGGAGGTTCTAGCAAATACTCCTTGATTTTATCGAAAGCAACTTGACAGTCATCATTCCATTTAACCACCTGATCTTTCTTCAACAGCTTGAAGATTGGTTCACAGGTAGATGTTAGGTGAGAAATGAACCTCGCAATGTAGTTTAAGCGTCCTAAGAAACCTCTGACCTCCTTTTCAGTGCGGGGGCAGGCATTTCTCGTATAGCTTTGACTTTAGCAGGATCAACCTCAATGCCTTTGTTGCTGACGATGAATCCCAAGAGTTTACCAGACCTGACTCCGAAAGTGCACTTGCTAGGATTCAGTCTGAGCTTATACTCCTTCAATCTGACAAACAACTTTTGCAGATGGTCGAGGTGTTCTTCTTCTGTTTGTGAACGGGCTATCATGTCGTCTACGTAGACTTCGATCTCATGATGTATCATGTCATGAAACAAAGCTACCATGGCACGCTGATAGGTTGCCCCAACATTCTTCAGTCCGAATGGCATTACTTTATAGTAGAAGGTACCCCACTGTGTAACAAAAGTAGTCTTCTCCATGTCTTCGGGGGCCATTTTGATCTGGTTGTACCCTGAAAATCCATCCATGAAAGAAAATACCTTATGTTGAGCTATGTTGTCGACCAAAATGTCAATGTGCGGTAGTGGAAAGTCATCTTTAAGGCTAGCCCTGTTTAAGTCTCGGTAATCCATGCACATTCTTACTTTGCCATCTTTCTTAGGCACGGGCACAATGTTAGCAACCCATTGTGGATAGGAAGTAACAACAATAAATCCGGCATTGAATTGCTTCATTACTTCGGCTTTGATCTTTTCGGACATGTCGGGCCTCATTCGACGGACTTTCTGTTTGATTGGTGGACAGTCTTCTCTTGTAGGGAGACGGTGAACCATAATATCTGTATCCAGTCCCGACATATCTTCATAAGACCAGGCGAAGATCTCAACATATTCATTCAACAACTGAACTAAGCGCTCTTTGACATTTGGCTTCAAGTTGGCACCCATTTTAACCTCTTTTCTGTCTTCGGTAGTACCCAAGTTGATAGTCTCTAACAACTCTTCATAGGGCAGAATAACCCTCTCTTCCTGTTGTATAAGTCTATCCAACTCTCCAGGCACTTCACAGTCTTCATCACCTTCGTATTCGACATGATTGACCAGATCTTCAGAGTCACTGAAGGCCAAAGCAGAATTGTTACCCATGGAATCCGGAGTGGATGGGTACCTGCATTTTGTGAGTGTGGGTGTTTGTAAGGGATAGCCACCTTTAAACAAAATAAAATGTAAAAGAAAGAAAATGAACACAAAAGTTTATAGATGAAAACGTCCATGATTCATTAAAAACGGCATATGAAAATGAAGGAATCAAGCCCTTACAAATGGACCTATATGCCCTGGGCCGCACAAGGCAAAAAGAGTGTACGAATTGTTTAATAATTATTACAGACCAACTGAAAAATGTTCAAAAGATAAATTACTGATTGATGAAAGTAATGGGAACGGAGTCTTTTGCCTCCCAGTTGTACAGTCTTCCTTCAATGGTTGGAAAGATCCAGTCTTCAAAATTACTCTCATCTTCAACATCTTCCAAAGCATGAACTCCATGATGAGTGATCTTTAATGGTGGTCCTCCAGCCCGGGAGCGACGCACAACCTTCTGACTAGAAGCAGTGAAACCCAAACTGAACTTATCTGTCTTGAAAGGAAAATCTGGTACCTGACCCCACACTGTACTTTCTCCTTCCTCGATCACAGCCTTCGCATCTTTAAGGGACGACATCAGGGACACAGGCTTGGTAACTGCAGGCACAGAAGTTATCGTCTTGGCCGTCGCAACTTCAGGAGAAACCTCTTCAAAGTGTTGGAAAGGTGTTTCTATGAATTCACCATCTAACTCCATATAGCGAAAAGAGTTAAGGTGGCTTATCATATACTCCTCCTCACCATGAACTGTTATGATCTTACCCTAGACTGGGTACTTGAGCATCTGGTGTAGGGAAGAAGTGATTGCCCCATCGTTGTGGATCCATGGCCTTCCCAATAAACATGAATATGAAGGACGAATGTCCATCACATAAAATGTAGAGTTGAAAATTTTTGTTCCCACCTTAATTGGCATGTCCACTTCTCCGTGAACCATCCGCTTAGAACCGTCGAAGGCTCTAACAATGATATTACTGGGTTTTAAGGTCAAACCCTCACAGTCCAATCAGTCCAATGCTTTCTTTGGTAGGACATTTAAAGATGATCCGGTATCAACCAGAACATGAGCAAGTGTGGTCCCTTTGCACTCGACCGAAACATGCAGCGCATCATTATGCTTTCTTCCCTTAGATGTTAGATCGACATCAGAGAAGCCAAGACCATTGTCGGCGGTTAGGCTGGCTACACACTCTTGAAACTGATCCGCAGAAGTTTCTTGAGGTACATGCACCGTCTTCAGGAATTTGATCAAGGCTTTGGCATGAGCCTCGGAACAGAGCAATAGAGCCAACATGGAGATTTTTGAAGGGGTTTGCCCCAGTTGTTCTATGACATCATAGTCGCTCTTCTTGATTATCTTTAAAATTTCCTCCATTTCCTTTTGGGTGGTCTCGGGGATAACCAAAGGCTGAGCCCTTGTCCTGACGGGCGCTTCTTGGATCCCCTTACCTTTATCAGTCGTAACAGCAGAGGGTACAACTTCGGGAGTAACAATTTCTTCAATTAGTGGACTTCGCATAGATATATTGACTGGCACATGAGCACTTGAGGGTCCGAAGACTGCCCTTGGAGGAGCAATCTCCAGAGAGAAGATTCTTCCGCTACGAGTTATCTTACTTGTCCCCGCAATATTTCCTACATCAGGAGTTTCATCACCAGAATTCTCTTCGGCTGATTCGATCTGCTTAACACCATGGTAGAAGATCTCTCTTCCATAATTCCATGGTATCTTCTTGTTGGACTTATATGGGATAGGCCCTGGCATCATAATCTTCAGCGATACAAACTTTGGATCAGGTGTAATCTTAACAGGCCTTTTGCAGGTCTTGGAAAGATTGTCGGAAATTGTGATTATAGCAATATCATTGATTGGAGTAACAGGAGTAACAGGAGTAACATGAGTAATAACATCAACATGAGTTTTCTGAAAGAGGATCTCTTGAGTATCCATCAGGCGTTGGATGCCTAATTTCAACAGCGGACAGTCGGATTGCAAGGTTGAACAAAAGTAACAATCTTTTTCGCAGCCCGAGAAAATCCCGTCTTTCAACAGATTCACCTTGATCATTGGCAATGGAGTCATTAAGTCATCAACGACAGTAACATGAAGATCTTCTACAATAGCATGGACATTATGACCATGTTTTGGCATAGGAGTGGATATCACATTAGGTTTTTCGGGAGCATCAAACTCTACCTCCTTGGCATCTATCAAATCTTGGATCTTGTTTTTAAGGGCCCAACAGCTATTGGTGTCGTGCCCCACACTGTCCGAATGATAGGCACACTTAGCATTGGCACGATAAAGAGGGGAATTTGTACTCGGATTTTGTGGCGGATCTTTCAAGGTGGTAAGGTTTAACTTTAACAGATGAGGGAGGACCTGAGCCGGTGTCATATTGATACGAGTGAATTGCCGTTGTGGCCTTTCCACCCTATTTTGGTTAGCTCTAGATTGACTGCTTCGAGGTTGATCGGCTGAAGAGTTCTGAATCATCACAGCCCCCACCGCTGGTCGGCGCTCCATTCTTCCCTGATTTCTCTAGGTGTAAACAGCAGAAGCTTCTTTCTTGGCTGGGAAGGTCTTCTTGATAGCAGTGGAAGTTGATGCATCCTTCTGAATTTTACCACTCTTAATGCCAGCTTCGACCCTTTCACCTGTCAGAATTAATTCGGTGAACCCCGCAGATGCGCTCCCGATCAAGTGATTAAAGAATGGACCTGACAGGATCCCCAAAAACATATCAACAAGTTCCCTCTCAGACAATGGTGGCTGCACCCTTCCAGCCAAATCCCGCCACTTCTGGGCATACTCCTTAAATCCTTCATTAGAGACCATACTCATACTCTATAGTTGAGTATGAGTAGGCGCTAAATCTGCGTTATATTGGTATTGTCGGTAGAAAGCAGCAGCTAAATCCTCCCAGTTATGTACATCAGATCTTTCAAGTTGATAGAACCAGTCCAATTGCGCACCCGACAAACTATCTTGAAAGAAGTGGACCCAAAGATCCTTATCAGAAGAGTGAGGCTGGATCTTTCTGACGTAGGACCGTAGATGCATCTCCGGACAGGAAAAACCGTCGTATTTAGCAAATGTAGGCACTTTTAACTTGAGAGGAATGACGATCCCATCAACCAACCCTAATTCTTTGAAATCTAGTCCTGGTACCCTTTGTACCTCCATGGCTGCCAACCGATCTTCAAGATTCTTATACTTATCGTCCGCCAGAGGGTACTGCTGTTCGGAGTAATCTTCCTCCTCTTCTTCTTCTTCCTCTTCAGCTTCAAACTCGGAGGGCACCGCAACTCCTTTTCCTTTACCAGCCCCTTCATCAGACGTTGAGGGGAACTCGAGGACCCTTCTAGCTTGGTTCTCAAACCTTCTTCCCATAGTGGCCACACCAATTCTTTTATTTTTCTTTTTTCCTTTTTCCTTCTCTTTCTCTAACAGTGCTTTAAGATCCTCTTGACCCTTTGCCAAGGTTATGAGGATTTGTTGGAATTGCGAATTCTGTGCTTGCAGATCTTTGACCGTCTGCTCTATATCCATCTTGCTGAAATAAACAGCAGAAAGATAAGGAAACCTGGTGTGAAGACCTGTTTATGCATATGATGAATGATATGTTTATTCATGTAATGCATCCAAGGATTCAGAAATTCAAAGTTGTTGCAGACAAAAAGAAAGCACGTCATATTAATAAGAAGAAATTTGTCAGTACATAAATGCCCCATGGGCAAAATATTACAAAGTTCTTAATATAAAAAGACGTTGCGCATCCTCTTTGGTGCGATGTATGTGTTAAAAGTCTCCTCTTCGTGGAGTCGGCGGGTAAGTTCCAAAAACTTCTTCTCACTGGCATAGAAGCTGGATTCAAAAGTGTTCCGCTCTTCCTTGAGCTGTATCCAACTCTTTTGCAATTCTTCCAATGATGTTGGCATGTCTGGATGTAGGAGGGTGTATGGAACCTCTCCTTCCATAAAAGGCTCTATGATCACGGGGAGAATGTGAGGGTAAGGCATCATAAGACTTTGGGCGCGGGTTCGTACCCACTTGAGGTAAGGCTCAAGGGGGATGGAATTATTGTGCCCCAGTGTCTTACTATCCACTTTATTGGGCATCCTCCATGCTCGGATAAACCTTTTTCGAAGTCCTTGAGTGTCGTTGTCGAAGTCAAAAACCAAGTCCGGAGTCAGCATGTCATGAGGGCCATCCCTTCGGGCATACCCAAATTGTCTCAGAGCTAAACAGGGGTTGTAGGTAATGCCTCCCCTAATGCCAAGTAGTGGGACATTAGGGAATTCCCCACAACGATCAATGATGATGACATTTTCTCTGGACCGAGAACATCAATGAACATACGAATATGTAAGAGTCATCAACCGTTGTGACCACCTCAAGCCTTGTTCATTCTTCAAGACTGACTGGGGAAGGTGAGAAATAAACCACCTTGATAGAAGAGGAGTACAACACATGAGAACACCTCTTTTCCTTATTGTTCGTGTGTAAAATGAGTGTAGGATGTCCCCAAGCAATGTAGGCACAGGATTCCGAGCTATGAAAATCTTGACAACATTCACATCTACAAGCTGATCAAGGTTTTGGAACAAGACCAACCCATAGATGAGAAGTGCTAAAATCTCCTCAAAAGCTTGCAGATCTAGAGAATTCCAACAGTCTTGTGCCTTCTCAAACAGAAACTTTTCCAAGAAACCCTTGACACCACTTCTGGTTTCCCAATGCCCTTTGATATCAGACAGCTGCAAATGTAAGGCTTGAGCAACATCTTCGGGCTTTGGTTCTCTTTCCGTACCGTTGTAGGGTAGTTGATGAAGAATAGAATCCTCGGGAGTTGAGAAAATTCCTCCAAAGTAGGTACTAGTTGGTAATCCGGGAATGTGAAACAGTGGTGAAGGGGGTCAAAGAACTGGAAGAGGACTTTCACCATGTCTTCTTCAATGTTGGAGTTGACCAAGTTGAGGAGTCTACCATGTCTTTCACTGAAGAGAGAATTCTCTGGAATCTTGGAAGTAATTTCCTTGAGTTGAGGAGGTATTCTCACAAGGTTGACTTGGATGGTTTTTCTGCGAAGAGATTCCATGACCTACAAAACAGGAACAAAGATGAATATCCAAACCCTTGAAATGGTTAGTGGATGAAAATGATGCTTCATGATGTTCATGATGTATGCACAAGTATATGTACAAGTAAATCACACAAGATCCTAGTTTCAGGCTTGCATGGGGTTTCATAGGTAAGTACCCTCTTGAAGTTTGTTGGCTCAACCCGTCCTATAAATAGTAATCGGGTTCTAAGGAGCTCAATATCACCAGATTATTTTCTGTGTTCATTGTTTCAGTTTAGCCACTTTACTGGCGACCTAAATATTCCAAGAAAACAACCCTCAATGAGTGTAGTATCGAGTATCTACCAACTTCGGACTGCACCAAAGCCGGTCATCTCACTACCCCTAAAAAGGCCAAGTTGGTCAAGTAAAGGTTCTAAAAGTCCATTAGTGCTTCATGACATCACTCAGCGGCCCCGTATTCTCTTTGATTAACTCAAAGGCTACCGGTACCCACAAATATGTCGCACTAATATAGCTATTGCTTCAACCATATCGGTATACCCCGCACAGTTTCCACAACGTATTGCTATTTACCTATGAATATTTCCCAAATCCGGGTAGAGGATTACAAACCCAAACAATAGAACCGAATGTAAAGCAATCAAGGCAAACAAGATAAGCATGCAAAGGTTGTCTAAAACCCTAAGGTAACCCCACTTTTAGAAGATGTCCCCAACATAGTCGCCAGTTCTGTGATACGGTGGGAGAATTGACTTGAGGTTTTGCGTTTGTGTTTGCAATTATTTCGGTTTAGCAAGAGTCGCCACCGACTTTTTATTTTATCCAAAGGAAAGGTCAAAAAGCACAGGAAAGACCTTTGATATGTTTTCTTGGGTTCGGGGGGTAGATTATGAAAAGGGAAGGTGCAAGCACCCTTTTCATCCATGGTTATCCATGGGCTCTTAGTTACTTGTTTAGATCACTTTCTTTTGCTTTTCAATTGTTTGAAATGGTGCTTTGTGTGTGTGGTTTTTGAAAATGCTTTTGAAAAAGAGGCCTTGTCTAGGCAACCTTTGTAATGATTCTTGTTTGAATATATACAAAGGTGTTTGTCTTTTGAAAAGATACTTCAAAGTTTTGAAAGTTTGATTTGGGAAATATTTTGAATTGTGTTGTGAAGTGTGTTTGAAAATAGCAAGGATGTTTTGCAAGCTTTGATCAAGTAACTAAGAGTTGTCTACCCTATTTTACTCAAAGATCTTTCCTATATGTTTTTAACCCTTTTGACAGTGGTATTTCACCATTGCATTTGGTGAACAACCTTGTATTAGGATGTTAAACGGGACAGGCGCGGGTCATCGCATACAATCATTGAAAGCAACTTGTGAGACGCTCTAGCAATTTTGTAATGGACGAGATCGTTTTATCGAAGGCAACATCGAGGGTCATCGAGGGATTACGATCTTTGTTTATCGAAGGGGCATTTGCTAGAGTGTCTCATATTCGAGGGACATGATTGCATTTTCCGAAGCAACAAGCGAGGTTACCCTAGAGGTGCAAGTGTGCATTGTGTTTGTCATTTTCATGCATTTAGGTCTTGTATTAGGTCATCTAGCGATTGCTTTTGGATTTTCGCATACAAACCCTAATCTCTAATCATGGCATATTTGAAAGCATAAAGTGCGAGAATTAAAATCTAAGCTATTACAAAAGTATCCGGGAATGGGGGTACAATTATTTATAAATGGGGATGAATCTCACAAGGATAACAATGTCCAAATATCAAGTGTTACAACCAAATCGAATCGTCGCAACTTAATGTAAAGTTATAACAAATAAAAAAAATAAATAATATCATGAGATGCATGTATTTATTTAAAAATAAATAAATAAAGATCTATTCTAAAAAGAAAGATTAAAAATTATTATTATTCTTTGTATGTGTTTTTTATTAATCATGTAAATAAAAAGCTTAAAAGAAGAAAATTTAATTAAATAAAAATTCTATTATTTTTTGTATTTTTATTAATCAACAAAAAGAGTTTAAAGAAAACAAAATTAATTAACTCAAATTAAATGCTTTTTGGTATTTTCATTACGTGAAACAAGATTAATTAATAAAGAATAAAATAAAACTAACTTAAAAGAAAACAAAACAAAGTTTAGTATATTATTTAGTGTTTTTATTAACTAAAAGAAAAAAACAAATTAGTTAAAATTAAATAAATAAAAAACAAAGGTATTTGTTAGTCTAAAGAAAAAGAAAAGAAAATAAGAAGAATGGGCTTAGGATTTAGGAGTTGGGCCCAAAACATAAACAAGGGAAGGGGAGAGTCAGAATGGAAAAATGGGGGGTTAGCCAGCATTTCGTATGGGCTTAAGGGATGGATGGCCCAATGTTTGATTTGTACAATGTTCAGGGTTTGGCAATTTAGGGTTCATTGTGTGATTAGGGTTTATAAACCCCTTTACAGCGGCGCCGTTTCGTTCTTCCTCTTCACCTCTCTCAATCAACGGTGTTCTGACCTCCCTCTAAACCCAAGCCGCCGGAGCGCCACCTCTTCCTCTCATCTCCTCACAGTGATCTATGGCTTTGGTTCTAAACGGTCGGTTTGTCCCTTTAATTTTAACAGTTTTTCAGTTTCGTTTGCTTCGCATGTTTTGCTTTACAGTTTAGTCTTTTAATCTTTTGATGTTTACATGTCTGTGATGTAGCGATGAAGGTTGGAGAAAAACGTACCTTGGGGATTTTCTGGAAAGTGGAGGGAGAGAGGTTGGACTGGCGGCGCTTCCTTGGTGGCCGGAGGTACGAGGAAGAGATGATGGTCACGCCTTTTGGTAACTTCTGAGATTTTATTATTGTTTGTTGATTTGTTGACGATGAGTTCTTTCTGAAACCTTCTTGTTGATGTTTTGCTGTTGATGATGGATACAATTCTGAAAATTTGTTGTTGGTTGCTTCTGAAAACTCTTTTCCTCTCTCTTGGATTTGAAGGTTAATGATGATTTGATGTTCTGAAATTTCTTGTTTTTTGTTTGTTTTCGTTAATGATGATGATCTGAAACTTGTGATCTTTTCCTCTACCTTGAATGTTGGTGATGATTAAACTGAAACTTTGTTGTTGATGTTGAGATTTGGTTGAACTGAGTTTGAAACTTTATTGGATAATGGTGTTGATGTTTTGATTGATGAAGCTTTTGGTTATGGTTGGTAGTTGTTTTTTGGATGTTGGGTTTGGATACTGTCACAAGTTTTGTTTATTTGGCAAGCTTGCTTTTGGTTGTTGGCTTGATAGCAGGCTTGTGTTAGCTTTGCAGTTTGTAGAGTTTTGGGGTTGTTTTTCTGTTTGATTGTGCAGGTTGGTTGGCTTTGGCTTGCTCCTGTTAGCAGGTTTACAATTTGACTGTGGTTTGCTTCTGTTAGCAGGTTTACAGTTTGGCTGTGGTTGTTTTGCAGTTTGGAACTGCAGGTTTGTGGTGTTTTTGATTTGCAGTTTGGAACTGCAGGTTTGTGGTGTTTGAAATTGTTAACAGTTTGGCCAACTTGCTTCTGTTTTGGAATTGGTTTGTGGTTTAAGGAGAAACTATTGGATGTATTTTTCTGGTTGTGTAGTTTGGAGAGTTATGGAATTACTTTTTGTATATTTTCAGCTTGGTCCCTTGTTCAAAAGTTTAACAGGTTTTTAACTTGTTCTGCAGTTTGGACTATTTGTTTTTGTTATGCACCTTGGTTCTACCAGGTTTTGAACAAAAAATGGTTCTTCCTATCTTTGTACTATCTGACAGTCTTATATCTCTTTTTTTTTTGCTTGTTTGCACTTGTGACAACCTGCTTTGCCAAGCTGTAAACCTTCACCAAAGGTGATATCTTTCTCTCTTTCTCTCTCTATGACAAAGCATTTTTTCTTTTTCTTATTATATTCTGAAAAGTTTTGCCTTTGTCTGGAAAATGATGATAGCTATAACAAGCTTTTTGGCTTGTGATTTGGTTTATCTTCTGCATTTGCATGCTGTTTACTTTTGGCCTGCTATGCTTTTTTGCATTGCATACTTGCATCCAGTTGCTTTGTATGCTGCATCCAGTTTGCTTTTGCTTAGTACAGTTTGCATTCAGTTTGTTGACTTAGTACCTTTGTCACTCAGTTTGCCTTGTATGCTAGCTTTGTACCTTTGTATGCTTGCTTTGTACAGCATGTCTTGCATTTGAAACTTGCTGCATCCAGTTTTGGCGCCTTAATGCTTTTTTTTGAATAAATTGCTCTTGTATGCTTGCATTTTACTTTTCTCTTTGTGAACCAAGAAGAGCAATCTTCTTGTGATTTGCAAAGAGAAAAATAAAAACATGATGAACAAATAGCACTCTGGTTCCGGACGGCAAACTTTAATGATGACTTTTTTCTTTCTTTTTCTGTTTGAAAAATTAACTGTACTAATCCTCTTTTCTTTGTCTTTTTTTCATGTGAGCATAAATTGGATGGTGACAAAGCAGAAGAAGCCGGAGACTTTGAGCATGGGAGCAATGTAGTTTAGGAGGCTTAGGCTTAGATTAGATAGATTTCCATTAATTGTAACAATTTATTTTCCCAAGTACTATAAGTTGTAAAAACTTACAATATTCAATAATAAATTATTTTTGTATCAATCATCTGAAAAATCTTTGTGAGGCAAACTGATATCCAATAAGATCATTTACTGTCCAATAATCTTGCCATTCTTTCTTCAAGTCTTCACTGATTATTTAAGATTCCCAAATCAAAATAATTGAAATTGCATTCCAGCATTTCCAATACAGATAACTTAAAATCCAAGTAATCCCGAAAACTCCGTAATCTCATAACCTTGCATCGGTATTCCAATCACAATACGCATTATATAATAAACAAGCAAGCATTCCATTAACCGGCAAACATTTTAACAGACACACATTATCTTGGTTAACCTGGATTAGACAAGAACCCGAATGTTCCGTATGATAGTCTCAGCTCCTATCTCTTATCCCAGATAATCAGGCCTTAAGAACAAACAACAATCTTTCAGTAGGCTTAAAAAGTGTGAAAACATGTGACATTTAACTGAATTTCTGAGAATTTAGTTTCTTCTGAGAAATGCGAGAGAAACCCTAATTCTTGATCTGCTGCCAAAGAAAAGTCTGTTTGATCGATTCTTGAGCCAATCTTGAGAATCTGAGAAAACACCCTAGGGTTGTGATTTCTTGTGAAAAAGGGAGGGCAAATTTTAGGGTACAACTAAAGGTAACTGATCAAGAATAGGTACCCCCAACAACTGAGAAAATTCCTCCATAGTAGGCACTAGCTGGTAATCCGGGAAGGTGAAACAATGGTGCACAGGATCAAAGAACTGAAATAGCACTTTTAATAATTCTTCATCAGGTTTTGCAGTGACCGAGTTGAGCAACCGACCATGCTTTTAAATGAATGGATAACTTTAAGGAACCCTTAATGCCAGGTCCTTTAGTTGGATAGGCACTTTCACAAGGTTAATCTGGATAGTGTTCCTACGGGCGGATGCCATGTCGTACAAAACAAAGCAAAAATGAGCCCTAGGAAATCCTTGAAATGATTAGTTATAATATGCCATGCTTATGATGTCATGATTATGCTAGAAAATCACATGTATAGCAAACAACAAGCAAGTCACACCAAATCCTTAAGTTTAAGGCCTGCATGAGTTTTAAGGTCATACCCTCTTGAAGTTGGATTGGTTCAACCTGTCCTATAAATAGTAACCGGGTTCTAAGGGATCTCAATATCACCGATATTTCCCCTAGTTTCGTTCAATAGGCGATTGACTCACAACCAAACAAAACTCAAGAGTCAAACCTCAATGAGTGTAGCATCGAGTATCTGTCGACCTTGGGAATACACTAAAGTTGGCCATCTCGCTACGTCCTACTGGCCAAGTTGTGCAATTAAAGGTTCTAAGGTCAGTTGATGCTTCACGACAACATGCGGTGGCCCCGTACTCTCCCTGATTGACTCAAGGGTTACCGATACCAACCAAAGTGCCACATCAATGTAGCTACTGCTTCAACCGTGTCGGTATACCCCACACAGTTCCCTCACAGTTTATTTCTACTTACCTAAAAGGTATCCCCATATCCGGGTGTAGGATCTATATAACCCCAATAAAACCCTTGAATATAAAGCAGGCAAAGAAAAATACAAGCAAGCAAGTTAAAAATGACCTAGATCCTAAGGTATACCCCACTTATACAATCCCCAGTAGAGTCGTCAGTTCTGTGATACGGTGGCAGAACCGACTGTTAATACTGGTTTTGCATTTTGTATTCGCAAATGTTGCGGTAAGCAAGAGTCGCCACCGTCTTTTATTTCATCCAACAAAGGAAAAGGAAAAAGAACAGAAAAAACCTTTTTCGAGAATATTTCTGAGTACGGGGGGTAGATTATTGAAAGGGAAGGTGTTACCACCCTTTCTATCTGAGGTTTTCCACGGACTCTTAGGTACTTTCTCATTCTTAAATTGCTTTTGTGTGTTTGAAAAAAGTTTTATTTACTTCGTGATAACCCTTGTATCAGTCCTCAAGAATGTGACGAAGTTGTTTTGAAAACTGTTTTGAAAGTGTTTGTGTAAAATTTGTTTGTTTGAGCAAGTACCTAGGAACTTTCTACCTACTCGAAAAAAGTCTATTCGTTTTCCTTTAGATGGCGCTATCCTACTATTAAGGAGTAGGTATCCCTATCGTTGGATTTGTGAAGGGACGTTCGAAGGGACGAAATGGTCTCTGAAGGCAACAAGTAAAGATACCTTAGCATTTCGAAGGGACTATCGTCATAAGATCAATTTGTAGGCAACTCGAGGGACAAGTAAGGACTATGATCTTTATGACGATTTTGAATCGCGGGTCATTGCTAAGGTATCCCTACATTCGAGGGATACGACCATTATTTCTGAGGCAACCAAGTGGGGCAAACCCTAGGAGTGAGCATGTGCGAGTGTGTTTTTTCAGTAAATTATCTTTGCACAATTTAGGGTTTTCTACTATATTAATCATTTATCTTTCACATGCAAGCCTATTGTCCATACATCTAACAATTAAATAGTTGTAGAAATTAAAAGCAAGAAATTAAAACCCTAACTATTACAAGGCTTTGGGGGGAGGGAATTACATAATCAAAAACTCGGGAAAAATGATAAGAGAAATAGTAAACCTAATTAACTATTACAACTTGGGAACAGTTACAATAATTAATAAGAATAAAGAAAATAAGGATGCGCGTGGTGAAATAAATACGAGAATGAAGTCTAAGTCCTAAAAAATCTAATCAATTAAAGGGAAAATATTTTTGTATTTTATTATTTAAGAAAAAATATTTTAAATCTTTACCTTAACTCTAATTAATTAAAAAAACATTTTGTATTATTATTTTTTTAATGAGAAAATAACATAAATTTTGAAATTTGCAAGTTAGTCCTAATTTCTATTAAATTTTAATTGCAAAAAAAAATGTTTAAGTTAACCAAATTAAACTAATTAATTAAATGCAAATATATATTTTATGAAAATAATTAACTAAATCTAATATTTTTTTATTTTTTGGTTTTATGATTTAATAAAAAAAGGATTTTTATTGTAAAATAATTAAAACAAATGAATTTTGTAAAATAATTAAAACAAAGATAAAAATTAAAAGTTAAAAGAGAAAAGGAATTTGGGCCTAATGTTGGATGGAAAAGGGGGGTATGCTGCCCAAATTGCTTATTAGGCCCAGAGCTTGCGCTTGATCCAACGCATCTCTCTTCTGATGGTTCATGGTGGACCAGTATATGTGATCACAACCCTTCAACCTTAACCATCTGCGCTGTTTGTTAACTTGTTCATATAAACAACAAAAATTATATAATATGAAAATAATATCTAATGTTGAGTCAACCTAACACGCATGCATTGTGGGCCCCTGTAATTTAAATGAACGAATCACAAGCTTCTATCCTGCCACATCTGCACAGGGAGGGTCAAACCACCCCTCACGGTGGTTGACCACCATCGTCTCCGGCGATCTCAAAAATCCAACCTGCGATATAGCGCGATTCCGATCCAGACATTTGGCCTACCCCCCATAAATCACAGGCTGCGAGTTCAACCAAGGGGTTAGTTTAACCTAAAACGACCTGCATATCTAAGAATGAAACTTGTACTTCTCTAAACCCTAGCAATGGTGATTTGCAGTCACGACTCTGTTCCTTGCATGTGACACGTTAGATAATTCGCAAATAACAACAACATTATGAATATGCAGACAAAAACGATTTATATCAAGAGTTAAGCAAGTTTTGAGATCAAGAATTTTACCAATGTGCGAAGATCGGGCTGGGGCGATTCAAGGTGCTTTGGCCTTCAAGGGTGGATGGGAAGAGGTGCTGGTATCCTCAGAATGATGATAGGATGCTTGGTTTTGATTGAAGGAGGCGGGATCGTATGTTATGGAGTTGCACCTTTCTTTTCAATTTTTGAAACCCTTGTTCTTGGTTTTGAGGCAGCCTCTCTGTGTCCATTAGGGTTGGGATTATTGTGCTTTTATATTGAATTACTTTAGGTCAACAAAAGAAGAAGGAAATCCATGCTTTCAATGAGAAAAATAATTGCTTTCAATTATTTGATTTTGCTTATTTTTGGAACAAATCCAATCTTTCTCTCTTTACACGATTCCCCTCTGATTTGCCAGCACATTTTGATGTTTATTTGATGAGAAAAAGATTCACAATCATATCTTACATATTTTTCATTATTTATTTATTTAATTTTGACTTTTAATGAATAAATAATCAAAATAAATAATAGAAGTAATGGTAAAATATATGAGTGAGCTCAAGGGTCGTGGGCCATGTTAGAAGCATAATGCAAGCATAAAAAGTTAGGCTCATTTGAGAAAAAAATACAATTTTGGGCATTGTTGACTTTATGCAAATTTCCAAAAATGGCCAACTTTGACAATGCATATCACTATCAATTTTGACCTTAAGAGGGTGTTCTTGGACTTTTTAGAAAGCTTAGGATGTCCTATAAACAACCTTTTTGGTCTCATCTCAATTGGGTCTTCCATGTTCATGTAAGAAGCTTTGACCCACAAGGTGTTTTGTTGACTTTTTGGAATGAGCTATAATGTCTGAATCCATATCTTTTAATGAGTGAATTTCTTGAACTTGAGGGTTGAATATGAGTTATAGGGAATTGGATTCTCTTCAAAATGAGCCTTGGATGAGAAATTTATGATAAAGTATGAGGAAGTTATGCCTGGTCAAAGTTTGGTTTACTTTTCTTGAGAAACCCTAATTTAGCAACTTTTGAATTTTAATGAATTATGGGCATTCCTTGGGGAATCATGATCAAACCTTGATCAAATGATGGATATCAATTCAAAATGTTGATGTTGACCAAAAATCTTGAAGTTTGACTGTATGTGGGCCACAATTGACTTTTGACCTAGTACAGTTGATTTTCAGGCATTTGAGTAGTTGACTGAGCAAACTTCTTGTGCAAGGCATGAAACTTGGCATAGATGATATTGACGACATACCAGGACTATGGAAGGAATATGAGGCCTTTAGAGTTCCCCCATCTTGATGAAAATGGAAACCCTAATTGGAGGTCCATTGCTTTAGGAGAGAGTTTGTTTGGCCAACTCTTGGGCATCCTTGAGCAAGTTGAGGATCTCAATGAGAATGTGTTAAGTAAAATGAGAGGGAAAATTTTGGGGTACAACATACTCCTACATGCAAGCTTCGATTCAGAGAGCAACGACCTCCTGTTGGCGTCCTTCAATTCAAAAGGCAATGGCCTTCTGAAAGTTTCCTCTGATTCACGAAGCCAGGATCTCCTTCATGCTAGCAGGCACAAGGCAATGGCCTCATGATTGGCCTGCTTTGATTCATAAGGCAATGGCCTTCTTCATTGTTTGCTTCTATTCACAAGGCGAGGGTTTTTCTCACACTAGCATGCACAAGTCATTATCACCTTCATGTCACCTTCGAATACACCTACATGCTGGCATCAAATCCACCTTCAGGATTGCTTTGAATCACCTTCATATCACCTCTGAATCCATCTGCAGACCCTTTAACACACATAGTGCTACATTATAACACGCAATTTGGTGGCCCATTAGAAGGACTTGCCATGTGTGGGAATATTTGGTTTTACCTATTTTTAAGTCTGGTCGAAGGTTTGGGCCTAGGTGATAAAAAACAAGAGGACTCAAAGTAGCATACTCAACTGAAGAGGGCCATTCAAAGAACACATAGTTGGTCCATTCGAAGGACACACAACTGGTGGAAATGAATGCTGCTTTATTGAGCTTAGTCGAAGGCTATGGAAAGATGAAGGATTTGATTCAAAGAGTCAAGTTGTCCATAGGTCATGCTACACAGGCCTCCAACTTTTGCCTCAATCCATATTAAATTGTTCTTCAAGCCAACTTGCTTTTGATGACATCACTACCATTTTAGAAAGTTTTTGAGCCTTGCGCCTGTCTCTTCTGCACACTTGCCCCTTATAAGTTAGGAGCCAGCCATCTAAACTATTGATTTTAGTACTTTTATCTTGGGATTATAAAAAGTTGACACAAGTGGATGTTGGCCTTTCAAAGAAACTATTTTATTCTTTCATAAAGCTGCTCATTCCAAATTTTCTCTCTATAAATAGAGAGTTCATTTGCACATAAAAAAAGGAGTTGGGAGGCAACAAGAGAAAACGCTGGCAGATTTTGGCTGTGTGGGAAGAATCTTAAAAAAAACTCTCAAACTCTCAAGATTCTCAAACACTAAATACACTCTCAAACCCATAATCTAAAGAAACACAACACCTGTTTCTTTCCTCTTTCGAATCCAGAAGTGACCACACCCTTTGTTTCTGCTTCCTTCGAATCCAGTCAAAGAAACACCACACTCGTTTCTTTCCTCCGAATCCAGGATAATCCAGGGCTACAACTTAGGTCCAACACACATATCCCAACTTCAAGCAAGGTAAGTCATTCTGACCTTAACCCTTTCGTTTTAAGCATGTAAATAACAATTGTTCACTTTTCGTTTCTATACTTTCGATTGTATGGTTTTCTTGTCCAAGTACACGTTGAAACTAACATGTACAGACTTCAAACAAAAGAAAAAGTTATATGTGAAACGAAGCCTTAAGCTTTGCCCCCATACTGCTTCATAGTCCAAACGAAGGAAAAATAAGGGAGAAACAAAGTGCACACACTCACGTTAATTCCCAGACCCAATCGAAAGAAGCAGCAAGAAGGGTGAATCGAAGCTTACTTGCTCACACTAACCTTCCTGCAATCGAGAGAAGCAAAAAAAGGAAGAATCGAAAGAAGCCAGGAAGAGATGAATCGAAGGGTGTTGCTGCCTGATCGAAGGACTTGTTTTCCTTTCTTTCATTTTGTTTTGTCTTACTATTCAATATGGTTGTAATAGTGTAGGATATTTACCTTCTTCATTTTTTATTACTTTATACAAAATGCTAGTAATTAGGGTGTATGCAAGATAAAATCAACAAGTAGACCACCCTAATCAAAAGATAAAAATGCATGCAATCAAACACAATTTGCACACGTTCACCTCTAGGGTTAACTCCACTTGTTGCCTTGAGAAAATGGTCATAATACACATGTAAGACGTCTTAGCAAAAACAATCAAAAGATCATAGTCCCTCGATGACGCTTCGAATGTTGCCTTACAAATAATCTTAGTCCCTCAAGAGAAATACTAATATGTCTCACAACATTGCTATTCATGACTATGCGATGACCCACACCCGTCCCTTTTACATCCAAAGATAAGGCTGCTTACCAATCAATGGTAAGATAGTAATATCAAAGGAAGGGAAAAATGAACGAAAGACTTTGGAGTAGGTAGAACGTTCTTAGTTGCTTGATCACAATCCATTTTAAAAAAAAATAAAACATGTTTTCAAACACACCAAATACTTTCAAAACATGAAATATTTTCAAAAAGTCCAACACTTTGCATACATTCTTATAGAGACGGGAATCATTACAAAGTTTGCCTAAACGAAGGCTCTTTTCAAAAATACTTTCAAAACCCACCACAAACACATTTTCAAACAATGCATTTTCAAAATGATCTAGAAAGCAACTAAGATCCCATAGATAACTATGGATAAAAAGGGTGCTAATACCTTCCCTTTTTATCATCCACCCCCCGAACTCAAGAAAACATCTCAAAGGTCTTTCCTGTTCTTTTCACCCTTTCCTTATTGGATAAAAGAAAAGTCGGTGGCGACTATTTCTATCCGCAACAATTGCAATCAAACGCAAAACAAACCAAGTCAGTTCTCCCACCGTGTTACAGAACTGGAGACTCTGCTGGGGATAAAGTTAAAAGTGGGGTTACCTTAGAGCTAGATCACATTTACTTGCTTTCATTGTTTGATTTGTTTGTTTTACATTTATGGATCCTTGTTTGGGTTTGTATTTATCCTCTACTCGGATCGACAAACACCTATTAGGTAAGTAGCAATAGATTGTTGAAATTGTACGGCGTATACCGATATGGTTGAAGCAATGGCTATGTTAGTGTGACATATTTGTTGGTACCGGTATCCCTTGTGTTGAATCAAGGAGAATACAGGGCCGCTGAGCGGTGTCATAAATCACAACTAACCATAGAACCTTTAATTAAACAACTTGTCCATTAGGAAGTAGTGAGATAGCCGACTTTGGTGCAAAGCTCAAGATTAGTTGATAATCGATACTACACTCATTGAGATCAAACTTTTTGGATATCTCAACCGCAAGAAAAGATTGATTGTTCTGAGACAATACCTAAAAGAAAGTCAGTGATATTGAGATCCCCTAGAACTTGGTTACTTTCTAGGACAGGTTGAGCCAACTAAACTTCAAGAGGGTACTTACCTATGGACTCCATACAAGCCTAAACCTAAGGACTTGTCTGCTTTGTGTGTATATGATTATTTGTACATAACAACTTGCTTGCTTTGCATACTTGTACATAACATCATGACATCATACCATAGCATTTTTCAATAACCATTTCAAGGATCTCAAGGGCCTATGATGCATGGTCACGTTGAACCAAACGTTCATCAAGGGGAAAGAGGATTTATTTTCCTCTAAACCAAACACCGTCAAAGACCAAAGTACAACAACTTGAGTCAGGGGCTATGACCCACTTGACATGGTGAACTTGATTCTCGTGGAAGGACATCCACCGATACGAAGTTCTCCAATCAATGTTGTGAGAAAAGTTCAACTTCTAATATCTTCTGGTGTTTACCCCGCGAGATCCTTGAAAACATTGCATCCACATATCATGCATAACAGGTTTTCCCCACACAGGTTTCTCATCGGCTTACTGTTTATTTCAGTAGAGATGGCTCTAGACCAAACAATTAAAGATCTCCAAGCTCAAAATGCTCAGTTCCAACAAATGCTCATGAACTTAGCCAAGGGGCAGGAAGATCTGAAAACACTCTTCACCAAAGAGAGTAAGAAGAAGACTAAGAAGAAGGTTGTCACCCTCAAAATAGGAAGAAAGTTCAAGGGACCTTCCCAGCTAGCTCAAAAAGAATATATTTCTTATGAAGAAGAGTACAATCAAGAAGAAGAAGCTAGAAGCACTAGAGCTAACCAAGCTACTGACAACAAAGATTATTCTGAGGAGCAGTATCCATTGGCTGATGATAAATACAAATAGCTGGAGGATCGCCTCAATGCTATGAAGATTTAGGAGAAACCTAGCTTGGACTTTGAAGAGTTAGGGTTGGTTTCCAGAGTGGGCATCCCACCAAAGTTCAAAATCCCTACTTTTGCCACATATGATGGGGTCTCTTGTCCTAAGATTCATCTAAGATCCTATGTCCGCAAGATTCAGCCACACACCACTGATTAGAAGCTCTGGGTCCATTTCTTTCAAGAGAGTCTAGTGGGGACTCAACTTGAATGGTTCTATCATTTGGAAGGTTCTCACATTCACACCTGCGAGGATCTAACTGCTGCTTTCTACAAGCAGTACCAATACAACGCTGATCTTGCACCAACTCATGTGCAGTTGCAGAATATGACCATGGGTTCCAACGAGGGCTTCAAAGAATATGCCCAAAAATGGAGAGACTTGGAAGGCAGAGTGCAGCCACCCTTAACTGACAGGGATCTGATTTATATCTTCATGGGAACTTTGACATGACCTTTCTTCAATCATCTAATTGGAAGCTCTTCGGCCGACTTCACTGAGTTGATTCTAACTGGAGAACGAGTTGAAAATGGAATCAGAAGCGGAAAGATCCAGGGAGCTACATCCTCCGATACTCAGAAGAAGCCATACAATGGGAAGAAAGAGTATAATGATGTGTACAGCCAAAAGGGCCGTAACAAGAGTAACCACGACCAACATGTGGGGGCAGTCCTAATCTCTAGTCCTGCATCAGTACGACAACAACAACGGGGAAATCATCGAAGGCAAGAAGAGCCCAAAAGACAGTTTACCAACATCAATATGCCACTGTCACAAGCATTGCAAAACACGTTGAGGATGAATCTGATCACATTAATAGGACCTCATCCAAAACCCAAAACTTCTTCCCTTAACTACAATCCTGATGCAATGTGTATTTATCATTCCAGTAGTCCCGGGCATGATACTAACGACTGTTGGGTGCTGAAATACAAGATTCAGAATATGATTGACACTAAGGTGATTGAGTTCGGTCCTCCTGAGACTCCAAACGTGATCACTGCTCCCATGCCAAATCATTGAGCGTTCTAGTTCATTTTAAATTTTCAATTGTAATTTCTTTTGTTGTTCAAACACTTATCTATTAATGTTAAACTCTATTTTATTAATGCATTGCATATGATAATCAACTCGTGTTAAAAGTTGCAAGCCTTTAGAGGGAGGATGACGAAAACAATGCCATATTCTCATACAGTATGCTTTGAATAGACCTTGATGATGATGTACAAGAGTTCTTTCAATTCCCAAACAGTGGAGTTATAAGGAAGATAATCCGTAATCAACCCATATGAGCCAAAGAAGTAGGAGTTTTCTTTTTTCACACAAATTGAAACCGTTAATCAAACCTGAGGCAGGGTAGTTTCTCAGTTAATTCAATTGCACATTCAGTCGCAAGCTTTCACTTAGTACACAATGAATGACATCAAAAACATTCCTCTGGAATCAAAAGATGGTGATAGTTCCCTACCAAATAGGCAGTCGTTCTCTCAAAACAAAAAGCCCACTAAGTCAAAACCTACGAAGGAGACTTAATAAAAACTGGGGCATCCCGCTGGCTGTAATCTAAAAACAAGAGCAGTCAGGCAAAAATTAGGGATGGTAAATCAAAAAGAGGTCACTACAAATCCTCGACAACATGAAAAAAATGATGACTGTTGTTGTACCCCAAATTTTTCCCTCTCACTTATCAAGAATTCCCTCACAAGATCTCTTTGACTCAAGACTGTATTTGGGTTTGACCAGCTCAAGACACCTCCTCATGCACTGATGACCAAAATTAGGGTTTGAGTTTGCACAAGGATTTTTGGACTATCAATGCTTCATATGACTTTCAAGGATCATTATAGACCCTCCAAGATTATTCATGTCAAGTTTCAAGTTTTGAATCACACTTTTGATCAGTCAATTGGACAGTTGACCTAAAAATCAGTTGTATTGGGGAAAAAGTCAACCATGGCCAATTTACAGTCAAACTTCATAATTTTTGATACACATCAACATCTTAGACTCATATGTATCATTTTATCAAGTTTGGACCACAATTCCCCAAGAAATTTGATCAAATCATCAAATGGGTAAAATGGTCAAAATTAGGGTTTTGACTGAGAAGGGGCAATTTTTGATTTTTGACCTAGAAAATGGTCAATTGGGTTAAGGAATGATCTCAAGAGTTAAATTGAATCATCTTTACCTAATGACATGGTTCAAAACATTGCAAATTCATTGGATTGACAGATGAATTTTTCAGTCAACTGATCAAAAGTCAACTGTGCACTGAAAAGTCAAACTTTGACTTTTTGGTCAAATTCAAGTGCCAAGGATCATAATTCATCAAAACATGTCAAAATTTGAAACTTGTTCATCAAGAAATCAAAGATTTAAGATTTGGATTTGAAAAGTTGAAAAATTCTAACTTAGAAAACTTTCTACGTATAGAAAATTTCTTATTTTTTCTCAACTTTAGGCCAATTTTTCACCATGATACAAAATGATTCAAAGGAGGTTCCCAACATGAAAGTTGTATATCTCCATGAAATCTACAACTTTTCTTCACACAATTTCTCCTAAAGATGCTTGGATCTCAAGATATAACTTTGTGAATACATGCTCATGAACTAAAACAACTTAGTGAAATTTTGCCCTAGTTAGGCATGTTTTTGACCTAACTTCATGGCAACTTTTCACCTAGTTCCAAGAGGAATATTCAAAAGAATTTCAAATATGGGTTGTAGAAAACATTGCAAGCTTTCCTAAATGTCCAAGAACTCCTTTAGATCATTTTTGAGTAGGGAGAATAGAAGAGATGAAGTTGGCAATTTCTCACTTTGATTATAGGTCATTTTCATGAAGAACAAGTTTTCAAATTTGCAAATTGGCTGTAAAATATTCCCTTTTCAGGCCTCAAACTCGTTTTTCACTCCACCATTAATGAATTGCACAAGGTTTCATGCCCTAAAGCCAAGCATTCAATGCATTGTACAAGGAAATAACTATTTTTGGAAGAAAGGCAACATTGCCATTTTAGAAAAGCATGCTTTTTGCATTTTGTCATTTCTTGAGCCTTGGAATTGTTCTTTCTGCACAAACCAAGTCTCTAAACCTGAGCAAAACGTGTTTAGAGCTTCAAGCCACCCTATAAGCTCAGATTGATGCCTTAAGAAGTCACTTCTTACACTTGCTTCAGAAACAAGAAATGTAGCAAGACATGTGATCTTGTACTTCTGAGCAAGCACAAGTCCTCTAACCTCTTGCTCTATATAAAGCCATCATTTTGTAACTAAAACCATGCATTCCCAAGCCTTAAAACACCTTAGAATCAGAAATTGCATAACAAGCCTCCAAACTTGCCATTTCTGACTTGTGAACTGAATCTTCCATTCTACTCGTGCGTTTTCAGGCCTTTTGCTTTCCCAAGCTTCCTTACCATACAAGTAAACCATCCCACACCCTGAAGCATCACTGTAACTCCATTTTCCCCATTGTTCAAGTTCAAAAACAGAGTAACACAAGTGGATTTCTCCAGATCATTCCAGCCACCCTCAAGACAAGCTAAGCATTGCATTAGTTTCCTAAAGGTTCAAGGAAGCTAACCTGATCATCACAGCATCCTAAAGCAAGCTCATTTCCAAAACACGATTTCCATTTTCAAGGTGAGTTTTATGTTTTTCTAACTCTTAATACAGACATAGTTAGCTTTCCATTTGTGAATATACAATGTAGACATCATTGCTACGAAGCTGTACATATCCATAGTTTGCATTTATTTGGCCCGAGTTTAGAGAATTTTATGTTTGAAGTTTCTGGAAAAATTAGGTTAAGATTTAGGGCCAACAAAATTCTCTCTGATCTTGGACTTATAGTTTTAGTTATTTACATGGTTGGAATCGTGAGATAAAATGCTATAATGTTCATGTTATCACTTTCCATTTTTATTGAGAAATGAAAAAGTTACAGGAGGTCGGACTGGCTAGAGGTTGAAGATGAAGTACAGGGTAAGGAAGTGTTTTATGTTATGTATTTTTGTTTTTATTTGAACTAACGGATGTACAGCCACCCCAGTGGCAAGGCAACACGCATAAATGCCTTAGGTCACGGGTTCGAGCCTTGGCGCTGCCTTTTGCAATTTTCCACATTTTTTTCATCTTTTTTTTTGTTTGCAGCGTGGGCTTATGAGCATTGGGCCTGATATTTTTACTAACTTTCTGCCTCCAGTTTACTCATGGCACCCCTGGCCCATATATTTTTATTATTCATTTTTATTTTCATTTTTATTTTATTAAATATATTTTCCTTAATAATAAAAACCATCAAAAATATAAAATGATTAATATTATATTTTGTTTTATTTTATTTTATTTTCTCATAAAAAATATTTTTATTTAGTTATATATTATCTATTTTTGTAAATAAATTTGTAAATTAAAATAGAATTAGGTTAAATATTTATTTTTCTTCACACCTATTAAATATTTTATTTTAATATATAAAAAAGACCAAAATACTTCATAAATACCATATATTATTTTCAAGACAAAATTACAAAAGTACTTAAAGAAATTTATTTTCTTTTAATAAATTAGAATTAGGGTTTAATCAAAATCTTTTCTAAAAAAACAATTTCCTTCCTTAATTAATTGGAAATAATCTTGATTTATTTATTAGGTTTAGGATTAAAACTTTTTCACATAAAAACCAAACAAAATCTTCTTTGCATTCATACATATTTACATATTTAATTTATTTTGTACATTATTTATTCCAATACTTGTATAAATTCAATTTGGTTGTAATAGATTAATTAGGTTTATATTATTGCAATCCCAATACATAAATTGTATACCCCCCTCCCACAAAATGTTGTAATAGCGTAGTAATCTTTAAATTTCGCAATTTATCGCTTTACATAACATGTTAGTAATTAGGGTTTATATGGTAAGATAAAAACAATCAAATAGAAAACCCTAATCTATGATACGGTGGGAAGAACTGACTGTTTTTGGAATGCTGGTTTATGTTTTGTGTTTGTTTTTGCAAAATGTCGCTGTAAGCAAGAGTCTCACCGACTTTTATTTTATCCTACAAGGAAAGGAAAAAAGCACAGAAAAATTCCTTTTTTGAGATTTTCTGAGTACGGGGGGTAGATTATAGAAAGGGAAGGTATTAGCACCCTTTCTATCCGTAGTTATCTACGGGCTCTTAGGTACTTGCTCATCTTTTTCAAAATTGTTTTCTTTGTGCTTGTGGGTTTTGAAAAGTTTTGTTTTTAACTTCGATTTAACTCTTGCTTTTGTCGTCAAGAGTGTAATGAAGTGTTTTTGAAAACTTTGTTTGAAAAGAAGTGTAAGTGTGAAAAATTTGTTTTGTTTTGGATGAGAAAATATCTAAGAACTATCTACCTACTCAAAAAAATGAATCGTTCTATGCTAATTTCCCTTAGACAATGCTATCCCACTATTAGTGAGTAGGTAGCACCGTCATTGGAGTTTGAGGGTCAATTCGAAAGAGGGACCTATGGTCACTAAAGAAATGTTAGGACGCCTTAGCGGTAACCCTAATGTCTTAGATCATTTGCTTGAGGCAACAATATCCGAGGCAACCGTTTCGAGGAAACTATGATCTTTTAGATAAGAGGACGACCTCTAAAACGGCCTATACTCAATGACCGTGTACGAAGGCAACCAAGTGGGGTGTACCCTAAGAGTGCACATATGCGAGTGTGTTGATTTCAGTTATTTTTATCTTTGCACATGTTAAGGGTGATCTAATTTGATTTTAAGATTAAGCATTCATTCTTGTCATGTAAGCCCTATTACCAAACATCTAACAGTCGTAATTTGCAGAATTTAAATGCGGAAATTAAATTACAAGGCGTCAGGTATTTACATCGCCAAAAGCAACCCTTTGAAAATAAAATAAAGCGGTAAAAAGTAAACGTCCTAATTAATTATTACATACCAGAAACAGATACATCAATTGGATAAAGAAAAATAAAGCGCGATGCAAAACTAAATCGGATGCGAGATTACGGTTTTGACCCTTTTAAAAGAAAATGTTTTTCTTTGTTGTTTTTTATTTAAGAAAAGAAATTAATCCTAAAATTAAATACTAAATTAATTAATTAAATGGAAAAAATAATTAATGACATATTTTTTTGTGTGGAGTTTTTGTTAATTTAAGAAAGAAATTAAAATAATTAAATTATGTTAAAACCTAATGATTTCTAATTGATTTTATTTATTTACAAAAATAAATTAAAGTTTCCTAGTTAATATTCTAATTAATTAATTAGTATTTATTAATAAAAATTAAATTCTGAATTAAAAAAATATTTTTGTGAGTTTTTTGATAGAAAAAGAAAATTTGTTATTGGTTAGTAAATTAATTAAATAAAATAAAATAACTAAAAAATAAACAAAATATAAAGAAAAGGATAAGAGGGGCCTGATTTGGGTGTTTGAATAGCAATTTTGTTGGCCCATTTGAAGCTGATCCATGTGACTTTTTCTGATCCAGTGTTCATGTATTGACCTGCATATGGTGTGCTTCCAATACTTGACCACCAGATCTGGCCACCTGGCCATCTGGCACGCTGAAGAGTGAGGGAGTATGATGGTCCTTTGGTATGAACGCGCACATGATTACCTACAAGAAAATAATATTGAGGAAATGGGGGACCTGGGATTCGAACCCAGGTCCTGAAGGGAAATACACGCTATGCTTGCCACCATGCTACTTAACTTGTTTTGTCAAAATAATTTAAGCTAATAATAATATAAATAAAGCAAACACACTAATGGATTTTCGCGCGAAATTTAAACAAACCAGTAAGGGGGTGACAACACATCATCCCTGTCCTCAAACCGTGGCTAAAAGTTCCAATAACTATACCTACGGACCCTGTCCGTCACTACAAACCAAGCTTATTCCAAAGTCCGCTACAGGCCATATAAACGCATTCTAAGAACATGGTTGCGTTCATCTCAACCTACTGATCACAACCATAACCATTATCATGGCTAATTGTACCTGATACAAAAAACCCTAAAAACGAACAACAAACCCTAGCAATGGTGGATCTTGATACAAGTCAGATAAACGAAATTGGTTATTACAAAAAGCTTGCAAATGATGCGTGGATTAAGAATATGCAGTAATTTCATGTTAACAATGCCTAAATTGGAAAATACGAAATCAATAATATAGGGGATCCGTGGATGACTTACAATGCTCTAGGAAGCTTGAAAACGCCTGGTTGTGATTGGTTTCGCTTGTGGAGATGGCCAGGAAGAGATTGAGACACTTGCCAAACCCTGAGGATGCCTCTATGATTGATTTTGATCTCAAGCTTTTTCTTGATTTTTGCCAATTCCGTTCTGCCTCTAGAATTGCTCTTCAACCCTGATTTTTGTCCCTATCGCCTCCTTATGTATTGTACAATACATTAGGTCTGAATTCCTTGTCCAAATCTTCCTCTATCAATGCTCTTGATGTGGATTTGATTTGCTTTGAACAACCTTCCAAAATTGGCTTGATTTGGATCTTTTTGTGTACAATTGCTTTGATACGAATTTGATATGGTGCAAGCTGTCTAATAAGACCTGAAATGATCACAAGATCTTTAGTTTTCAATGTTTTTGATTTTATGTGATTTTATTTGATTTAAAATGAATGAATTAAAATAAAATCAAATTAAATAATAAAAATATGATATGGACACATGGGCAAGGCTAGAGCATGTGGGCAATAATGCAAACTCAGAACAAGTGAAAAAGAATGGGCCTATTTGGCAAAATTTGAAGTTTTGGGGATAGTTGACTTTTGGCAATTTTGCAAAAAAGTACAACTTCAATAATGCATAACTTCTTCAATTTTGAATCTTTGGAGGTGTTCTTGGACTTTTTAGAAATCTTGAGATGTCCCCTAACCAACCATTTTGGTCTCATCTAATTTTGATATTCCATGATCAAGTTAGAAGCTTTGACAAAAAAGGTGTTTTTGTTGACTTTCAAAAATGACCTATAATGCCAAAATTCATAACTTCTTGTGATTGCATCTTTTGATCTTGGGGTATGAAGATGAATTATAGGGATTTGCATCCTCTTCAAAATGATATTTGTATGGGTCATTTATCATAAAGTATGAGAAAGTTATGCTTGGTCAAAGTTGAGTTAACTTTTCCTACAAAACCCTAATTTAGCAACTTTTGAATCTTGATGAATTGTGAGCAATCCTTGATGAATCATGATCAAACCTTGGTCAAATTATGAAATATCCTTCAAAATGAGAATTTTGACAAAAAATATTGAAGTTTGACAGTATGTAGGTCACAGTTGACGTTTGCCCTAACAGAGTCGATTTTTGGACCTTTGAGCAATTGACTGAGCAAACTTTCTCTGCAAGGCTTGAAACTTGACATGGATGATATTTAGAACATATTAGAACATTGGTGAGCACTTGGGGTTACTTGGACTCAAGGATATTTATGCAACACAAAACCCTAATCTAGGGTAGACTGCCTTAGGAGAGAGCTTGTCTGACCAACTCTTGGACTACTTTGAGCAACTTGGAGATTTTTCTTGCAATGTTTTGAGAAATATGGGAGGGAAAATTTTGGGGTACAACAGCTTCCCCTGTTCAATCTTCTTAAACCTGAGGATGTAGATTGGCTTTCATTCCTTTCGTGATCCAAAGGTGGAAGATGATTGAACACTAGAGTGCCCAGAAATTTGCGCTCGCATGAAGTGGTAATTGTCTTGTGATGTCGGGGATGGGATTATAGATGCCATTCGGAGTAGTGTCGGGAGGATGGGCTTAAAGATGCCATCTGAAGAAGTGTCGATCTCATAAGAGATTCCTTAGCGAGAGCTTGTATATCTGTCGTTTGAGGAAGATTCCGCTGGGGGGAGTCTGATCTTTGTTGAGGTTTAGGAACTTGCCCGTAATTCAACTGAGGTGTCGAGATTTAGGAACTTGCCCATAATTCAACTGAGGGGAAACATCTTCGTCGAGATTTAAGAACTTTCCTGTAATTCAACTGAGAAAATTTCTCTGCTGAGATTTAAGAACTTGTCTGTACTTCAACGGAGGAACACTTTTGTCGAGATTTAGGAACTTGCCTGTACTTCAACCGTGTAAACATCTCTGTTGAGATTTAAGAACTTGTCCGTAATTCAACTTGGGGAAACATCTTCGTCGAGATTTAAGAACTCGCCCGTAATTCAACTGAGAAAACTTCTCTGGTGATATTTAGGAACTTGTCTGTAATTCAACGGAGGAACTTTGTCGAGATTTAGGACTTTTCCTGTACTTCAACTGAGAAAACATATCTGTTGAGATTTAAGAACTTGTCAGTAATTTGACTGGAGGGAAACATCTTCATCGAGATTTAAGAACTCGCCCGTAATTCAACTGAGAAAACTTCTCTGCTGAGATTTAGGAACTCGTCTGTAATTCGACGAAGGAACTTTGTCGAGATTTAAGACCTTATCTGTAATTCAACTGAGAAAACATCTCTGCTGAGATTTAAGAACTTGTCAGTAATTCGACTTGGGGAAACATCTTCGTCGAGATTTAAGAACTCGCCCGTAATTCAACTGAGAAAACTTCTCTGCTGAGATTTAGGAACCTGTCTGTACTTCAACGGAGGAACTTTGTCGAGATTTAGGACCTTATCTGTAATTCAACTGAGAAAAACATCTCTGCTGAGATTTAAGAACTTGTCAGTAATTCGACTTGGGGAAACATCTTCGTCAAGATTTAAGAACTCACCTGTAATTCAACTGAGAAAATTTCTCTGCTGATATTTAAGAACTTGTTTGTACTTCAACGGAGGAACTTTGTCGAGATTTAGGACCTTGTCTGTAATTCAACTGAGAAAAACATCTCTATTGAGATTTAAGAACTTGTCAGTAATTCGACTTAGGGAAACATCTTCGTCAAGATTTAAGAACTCGCCCGTAATTCAACTGAGAAAAATTCTCTGATGAGATTTAGGAACTTATCTGTAATTCAATGGAGGAACTTTGTCGAGATTTAGGACTTTGTCTGTAATTCAACTGAGAAAAACATCTCTACTGAGATTTAAGAACTTGTCCGTAATTCGAATGGAGGGAAACATCTTCATCAAGATTTAAGAACTCGCCCGTAATTCAACTGAGAAAACTTCTCTACTGAGATTTAGGAATTTGTCTGTAATTCAACGGATGAATTTTGTCGAGATTTAGGACCTTGTCTGTAATTTAACTGAGGAAAACATCTCTGCTGAGATTTAAGAACTTGTCAGTAATTCGACTGGCGGAAACATCTTCGTCGAGATTTAAGAACTCACCCGTAATTCAACTGAGAAAACTTCTCTGATGAGATTTAGGAACTTGTCTGTAATTCAACGGAGGAACTTTGTCGAGATTTAGGACTTTGTCTATAACTCAACTGAGAAAAACATCTCTGCTGAGATTTAAGAACTTGTCCGTAATTCGACTGAGGTAAAAGTTTCATAGCTTTGAATTTTGTGAGAATTTAACCGCATCCTTCCTGAAAGGTAAAGGTTAGTTGTATGTAATGCATGATATGTATCAAGCAATGATGTTCTCAAAATAAATGAGATTGTGTTGTATGATGCGTATATGCATGTGTCATGATGCATGGAAATGTAATATTTTTAGCTGGGGAAAATAAATCCCGGGTAGCTGTTGGAGAAAAGAGCTGAATTCTTCGTTTCTGCCGGGGATAGCGAATGAGGATGATTGTGAGAATAAACCCGCAGGAGAGGATAACTTCGATGGGGAATACACTGATGAGGAGATTACTCTATGGGGAAGAGATGCTCTGTAGAGGATTCTGCTGACAAATTCAGCTGGGGATAAAATTACCGTTGCTGGTGATACTGAATCCTGTTGGGGATTCGAGTTTCTGCTTGTGGAAGGAAATGAACTCCGCTGGGGATGATTTTTCGAATAGCGACCTTACTAGGGATAACCTTTTAGGCTCTACTAGGGACAATCTACCAGAGTCTACTGGGGATGGTTCTCCGAATTTCACTAGGGAAACTTTTACAAACTGCGCTGGGGAAACTTTCCAAACTCCACTGGGAATATTTTTTCAGACTGCGCTAGGGAAACTTTCCAAACTCCACTGGGGATATTTTGTACTCCGCCGGGGATGATAAGACTTTTCAGTGCTGATGATAGATAAACTCTGTTTGGGGAGAATATTACCGATTCATTCACAATTGTGAGTCTCAGCTGGGGAGAGCTAACATTACTGCCTTCTCTTACTCTGCGGGGGGTGAAAGTATTTCAGCCATATTCTTCAACTAAATTTACCTTGTACCTAGTGGACAGAGCAACTGTACAGTTTGGACAATTCTTATTTTCCCCTATTTCTGACATTACAAGTAATGGTCTTTTGTTTCGCATGTAAATATTCATGAGCAGTAATTAATGTCAAATGCATATATCAAAAATGAACATTGGACGTTTTTTTGCAAAACAAAAGAGAAAAAGGAAAAACAGTTGAAATTTCTTTGAAAATGAATTGTATTAATTTTGAAGTTTGGCCTGTAAATAGGCGTTTTTGTACAAGAGGCTGACGTCCTAGTAAGAGAACGCCGCCGAACAAATAGAATTTATGCAATTTGTAATAAACAAATAAAAACAGCTATGTGAATAATCCCACTGGGTTCCAACTCTGCTATTGCCCTTATATCCTCGAGCATCTCATCACTTTGCTACTTGGTTAAAGGTAGATCAAATTGATTAGTGCCGTCCGAGCTTGATAGTTGATACCGAAGTTTGGTTGCAAGATGATCCAATGAGACATAGTGTTACGCTTTAATCCCTAATTTTTGCCTGGACCGCCCTTTCGGGTTTTCAGTCCACCGGGATACGCTTTTTTGCCCAAGCCGCCTTTTCAGGTTGTCGACTTGCCGGGTGTACAATTTTTTTTATTTTCATCCCTTATTTTTGCCCGAACCCTTTTGGTTCGTCGGGAAGCCCTTATTTTTGCCTAGGCCAGTCAACCTAGCGGGTCTTTGATTATGCGTAGTATCTTTTCACTATGTCTGCATTGACGGGGTGAGGAAGGTCGTCACCATCCATGGTGGTTAGAATCATAGCTCCTCCTGAGAAAATGTTCTTAACCATAAATGGCCCTTTGTAAGTAGGGTTCCATTTGCCCCTGGGATCACCTTGAGGTAAGATAATGCGCTTGATCACCATATCCCCAACTTGATACTCTTGTCGTCTAACTTTTTTGTTAAATTCCTTGATCATACGCTTTTGGTACATTTGACCATGACAAATAGCAGTAAGTCTCTTCTCCTTGATTAAATTCAGCTGATCAAGCCGGGTCTGAATCCAGTCATCTTCGCTCAAACCTGCATCCTTCATAATCCGAAGAGAGGGTATCTGAACTTCAATGGGCAAGACGGCCTCCATGCCATAAACAATGGAATAAGGGACGTTTGGTGCTGGTAATAGTCTCAGTTGACGCCAAAATATGGGGAACCTCTTCAAAGTTCTGGCAAGGTGTCTCTAAATTCCCCGTCCATCTCTACGTATCTAAAGGAGTTGAGGTGGCTTACCATATACTCCTCTTCGCCTCGTGCAGTGACAATCTTCCCCTTCACTGAATACTTCAACATTTGATGCAGTGTAGAAGTAACAACCCCAACTTCATAGATCCAAGGACGACCCAACAAACAAGAGTATGATGGCTTGGTATCCATCACATAGAAGGTGGACTCAAGGGTTTGAGAGCCTACCTTGACATGGATGTCCATCTCCCAATGCACCATTCTCTTTGACCCATCAAAAGCCCCTACCACAATGTTACTAGGCTTTAAGGTCAAGCCCTCATAATCCAACCGATCAAGCGCCTTCTTAGGCAGAAGATTCAACGAAGACCCAATATCTACCAGCACATGAGCCATAGTGGTGCCCCTGCATTCGATCGAGACATGTAGAGCATCATTATGCTTCCTCCCTTTCGGTGTCAAGTCAGTATCTGAAAAGCCCAGTCCATTGTCAGCAGTCAGGCTGGCTATACACTCTTTGAATTGATCAGCCAAGGTCTCTTGTGGCACATACACGGTCTTGAGGAATGCGATCAAGGCCTTCGCATGGGCCTCGGAACACAACAACAGAGACAACATAGATATCTTCGAGGGGGTCTGCCCCAGCTGCTCGACCATATTGTAGTCGCTCTTTTTTGATTATTTTCAATATTTCCTCTATCTCTTGCTTAGAGGCTTCTACGACAATCTTTCTAGATGCCTCCATTCGGGCAGGCTCACCTAGAGCTTCTTTGCCTCGGGTCCCAGATGACTCATCGGCAGGGGTAACGATTGGAGTAAGAATAAGAGTAGTAGTTGAAGTACTAGTAGGAATAGCAGACGAAATAACAACAGGCCTATTAACAGTCTTTGGGGAAATCTCAGGAGAAAAAACCCTTCCACTTCTAGTAACCTTGCTGGTCCCGACAATGTTACTAACATCAAGATCAGCCTCTTCATTCTACAGATCTTGTTTGATGCCATAATAGTACACATCGGCACCATAATGCCAAGGGACAACTTTGTCTGAGGCATACGGGACAGGGCCAGGAAGGGTGATTATTAACGGAGCGACCTTTGGAGCGGGTGTAATCCTAACAGGTCTTCTCGAGGAGACCTTGGAAGGATTGGCGGAAATGGTTATAATAGCAACATCTTCAAATGGAATAACGGGAATTAAAGTTTTCTTGAACAAAATTTCTTTGCTGTCCATTACGTGTTGAATAACCTGTCTTCAGCAAATGGCAACCAGAAGGCAGAGATGAACACACATGGAAACCTTCACCACAACCCGGAAATAAACCGGCCAACAACAAATTCTTCTTAACAGTCATAAGAGGAGTAGAAACGTCATCAACTAAGGTCACAAACAGATCGATATCAACAACATTAACTCCACGATTGTGCTTAGGCATGGGAGCAGTTATGACATTGGGCTTTTCCGGAGCATCGAACTCAATTTCCTTGGCCTCAATCAGATCTTGTACCTTATTTCTTAGAGCCCAGCAGTCGTTTGTATCGTGGCCAGGACTCTCAGAATGGTAGGCACACCGAGCATTTGGATTATATCGAGGAGATGTGGTATTCGGATTCTTGGGAGCCTCTTTCAAGGTTGCCAAGTTGGATCTTAGCAGATGGGGTAGAACCTTAGCCAACGTTATGTTAATCAGGGTAAACTTCATTTGTGGTCTTTCCACCCTCTGTTGATTGTTGCGTTGTGGAGCAGCGGCAGGCCTAAGTATCATTACAACACTTACTGTCTGACGGTGTTCAGCTCTACTTTGGCCTCTTAGGCTATAGATGGCACTGGCTTCCTTTTTACCAGTAAAAGGATTCTTTATCGAACTCGAAGAGGCATCTTTCTGTATCTTACCGCTCCGGATCCCAGCTTCTACCCTCTCTCCAGTTAGAATCAGCTCGTTGAAACCAGCTGACGAGCTGCCGATCAAATGGTTAAAGAATGGACTAGATAGCGTCCCAAGAAACATATCGACCAACTCCCTATCGGATAAAGGGGTTGGACTCTCCCAGCCAAGTCTCTCCACTTTTGTGCATAGTCCTTAAAACCTTCACCTGCACCCATGGTCATACTCTGGAGTTGAGTACGAGTGGGGGCAAGGTCAGCGTTGTATTGATACTGCTTATAAAAAGCAACAGCTAGATCTTCCCAGTTTCAGACATTGGTTCCCTCCAGTTGGTAGAACCATTCAAGCTGATTCCCTGACAGACTGTCTTGAAAGAAGTGAACCCACAAATTTCTATCAGCGGTGTGGGGATGGATCTTCCTTATGTAGGAATGGATATGGAGCTTTGGGCAAGACACCCCATTATACTTTGCGAAAACTGGAGCCTTAAATTTCTGCGGGATGACCACTCCCGACACCAATCCCAGTTCGAGAAATCCAACCCAGGTATTTTCTAGACTTCCATAGCGCTCAATCGATCTTCCAACTGTTTGTACCTATCCTCAGTGGGAGGATACTGCTCATCATTGTAGTCTGTATCATTGTCAGAGACTTCAGAACTAGGATTCTCCTCCCTTGTTTCTCTCTCTTGATTTTCCCCCTCTTTGGACGAGGAAGTCATATCGACTTGTTGCTTTAGCGGACCCCCGAACCTTCTGCCCATATTGAGGATACCAACGGGCTTCTTCTTCTTCTTCTTCTTCTTCTTCTTCTTCTCTTTCAAGATGAGGGCCTTCAGATCCTCCTTCCCTTTTTCCAGAGTTATGAACATCTGTTGAAATTGGGCATTTTGTGCCTGAAGATCCTTGATGGTTTGTTCAGAAGACATTACTGCTGAAATAAACAGCGAAGAAGATGAGAAATCTGTAATGGTACCTGTTTATGAAATGCTATGGGTGGGATGCGTATGCAATGATTTCAAGGATTCTTAAAGACTCAAATTTGTTTAACCAAAAGAAACACACGTTAATTACATTAATAAGTTCGAATTGTTATAAAGAATGCCCTTTAGGCTTACAATTAAAAAAAAACAAAACTTAAAGCAAAAAGAAACTAGGTCTCCCAGGAGAGCATCCTCTTTGGTGCAATGTAGGCGTTTATGTTCCTTTCTTCATGAAGCAGCCTAGTGAGCTCCAGGACCTTATTCTCGCTGGCATATAACTGAGCTTCAAACGTGTCCCGCTCCTCTTTGAGTTGAACCCAGGACTTCTGTAACTCTTCATGATTAGTTGGCATGTCAGGATGATGAACAAGGGAAGTAGTATCTCCTTCAATAACTGGTTCCACAGTTATTGGTAGGACAACAGGGTAAGGCATCATAAGACTTTGGGCACGGGCTCGTACCCATCGGAGATAAGGCTTAAGAGGAATGGAATTCTTGTGCCCCATCATCTTGCTATCAATTTTATACACCACGCCCCAAGCTTTTATGAACCTTCTGCGGTATCCCTGGGCATCATTCTCATAGTTGAAGGCGATTCCTTGGATAAGCGTATCATGAGGACCATCTCTTCTCGTATAGCCAAACTGACGTAGTGCCAAACAAGGTTTGTAAGTGATTCCTCCCCTAATACCTAAGAGAGGGACATTGGGGAATTCACCATAGTGATTGATGATGGTAACATCTTCCGAGAACCGTGAACACCAATGAATGTCTAAATGTGTAAGGGACATCAGCCTACGAGACCATTTCAAACCCTGTTTATTCTTCAAAATAGACCTGGGTAGGTGCGAAATAAACCACCTAGCCAATAGAGGAGTGCAACATAGGAGGGCCCCCCTTCTCTTTAAAGTGTGAGCATACAGAGAGTATAGAACATCCCCAAGTAATGTAGGCACCAGATTATGAGACAGAAAAACCTTAATAGTGTTCACATCTACGAGTTAATCCGTATTAGGGAAAAGTACCATCCCGTAAACGAGAAGTGCCAGCACCTCTTCGAAAGCTTGTAAATCCAGGGTATCCCAAAAATGGTAAGCCTTCTCGAATAGAAACTTAATCGGGATTCCTTGGACACTTCCTCTAGTCTCCTAACTTGTCACTATGTCAGACCGTTGTAAGGACATAGCTCGAGCAATCTCTTCAGGATTTATATGTTCTTCCATACCGTTGAAAGGTGTGATACGGTGGGAGAATTGACTTGAGGTTTTGCGTTTGTGTTTGCAATTGTTTTGGTTTAGCAAGAGTCACCACCGACTTTTTATTTTATCCAAAGAAAGGTCAAAAAGCACAGGAAAGACCTTTGAGATGTTTTCTTGGGTTCGGGGGGTAGATTATGAAAAGGGAAGGTGCAAGCACCCTTTTCATCCATGGTTATCCATGGGCTCTTAGTTACTTGTTTAGATCACTTGCTTTTGCTTTTCAATTGTTTGAAATGGTGCTTTGTGTGTGTGGTTTTTGAAAATGATTTTGAAAAAGAGGCCTTGTCTAGGCAACCTTTGTAATGATTCTTGTTTGAATATATACAAAGGTGTTTGTCTTTTGAAAGGATACTTCAAAGTTTTGAAAGTTTGATTTGGGAAATATTTTGAATTGTGTTGTGAAGTGTGTTTGAAAATAGCAAGGATGTTTTGCAAGCTTTGATCAAGTAACTAAGAGTTGTCTACCATATTTTACTCAAAGATATTTCCTATATGTTTTTAACCCTTTTGAAAGTGTTATTTCACCATTGCATTTGGTGAACAACCTTGTATTAGGATGTCAAACGGGACAGGCGCGGGTCATCGAATACAATCATTGAAAGCAACTTGTGAGACACTCTAGCAATTTTGTAATAGACGAGATCATTTTATCGAAGGCAACATTGAGGGTCATCGAGGGACTACGATCTTTGTTTATCGAAGGGGAATTTTCTAGAGTGTCTCATATTCGAGGGACATGATTGCATTTTCTGAAGCAACAAGCGAGGTTACCCTAGAGGTGCAAGTGTGCATTGTGTTTGTAATTTTCGTGCATTTAGGTCTTGTATTAGGTCATCAAGCGATTGCTTTTGGATTTTCGCATACAAACCCTAATCTCTAATCATGGCATATTTGAAAGCATAAAGTGCGAGAATTAAAATCTAAGCTATTACAAAAGTATCCGGGAATGGGGGTACAATTATTTACAAATGGGGATGAATCTCACAAGGATAACAATGTCCAAATATCAAGTGTTACAAAACAAAACAAAGTTTAGTATATTATTTAGTGTTTTTATTAACTAAAAGAAAAAAAACAAATTAGTTAAAATTAAATAAAAAAAACAAAGGTATTTGTTAGTCTAAAGAAAAAGAAAAGAAAATAAGAAGAATGGGCTTAGGATTTAGGAGTTGGGCCCAAAACATAAACAAGGGAAGGGGAGAGTCAGAATGGAAAAATGGGGGGTTAGCCAGCATTTCGTATGGGCTTAAGGGATGGATGGCCCAATGTTTGATTTGTACAATGTTCAGGGTTTGGCAATTTAGGGTTCATTGTGTGATTAGGGTTTGTAAACCCCTTTACAGCGGCGCCGTTTCGTTCTTCCTCTTCATCTCTCTCAATCAATGGTTTTCTGACCTCCCTCTAAACCTAAGCCGTCGGAGCGCCACCTCTTCCTCTCATCTCCTCATAGTGATCTATGGCTTTGGTTCTAAACGGTACGATTTGTCCCTTTGATTTTAACAGTTTTTTCAGTTTTGTTTGCTTCGCATGTTTTGCTTTATAGTTTAGTCTTTTAATCTTTTGATGTTTACATGTATGTGATGTAGCGAAGAAGGTTGGAGAAAAACGTACCTTGGGGATTTTCTAGAAAGTGGAGGGAGAGAGGTTGGACTGACGGCACTTCCTTGGTGGCCGGAGGTACGAGGAAGAGATGATGGTCACGCCTTTTGGTAACTTCTGAGATTTTATTATTGTTTGTTAATTTATTGATGATGAGTTCTTTCTGAAACCTTCTTGTTGATGTTTTGCTGTTGATGATGGATGCGATTCTGAAACATTGTTGTTGGTTGCTTCTGAAAACTCTTTTCCTCTCTCTTGGCTTTGAAGGTTAATGATGATTTGATGTTCTGAAACTTCTTGTTTTTTGTTTGTTTTCGTTAATGATGATGATCTGAAACTTGTGATCTTTTCGTCTACCTTGAATGTTGGTGATGATTAAATTGAAACTTTGTTGTTGATGTTGAGATTTGGTTGAACTGAGTTTGAAACTTTATTGGATAATGGTGTTGGTGTTTTGATTGATGAAGCTTTTGGTTATGGTTGGTAGTTGTTTTTTGGATGTTGGGTTTGGATACTGTCACAGGTTTGGTTTGTTTGGCAAGCTTGCTTTTGGTTGTTGGCTTGATAGCAGGCTTGTGTTAGCTTTGCAGTTTGTAGAGTTTTGGGGTTGTTGTTCTGTTTGATTGTGCAGGTTGGTTGGCTTTGTCTTGCTCCTGTTAGCAGGTTTACAGTTTGGCTGTGGTTTTCTTCTATTAGCAGGTTTACAGTTTGGCTGTGGTTGTTTTGCAGTTTGGAACTGCAAGTTTGTGGTGTTTTTGATTTGCAGTTTGGAACTGCAGGTTTGTGGTGTTTGAAACTGTTAACAGTTTGGCCAGCTTGCTTCTGTTTTGGAATTGGTTTGTGGTTTGAGGAGAAACTATTGGATGTATTTTTCTGGTTGTGTAGTTTGGAGAGTTGTGGAATTGCTTTTTGTATATTTTCAGCTTGGTCCCTTATTCAAAAGTTTAACAGGTTTTTAACTTGTTCTGCAGTTTGGACTATTTGTTTTTGTTATGCACCTTGGTTCTTCCAGGTTTTGAACAAAAAATGGTTCTTCCTATCTTTGTACTATCTGACCGTCTTATATCTCTTTTTTTTGCTTGTTTGTCACTTGTGACAGCCTGGTTTGCCAAACTGTAAACCTTCACCAAAGGTGATATCTTTCTCTCTTTCTCTCTCTATGACAAAGAATTTTTGCTTTTTCTTATTATATTCTGAAAAGTTTTGCCTTTGTCTGGAAAATGATGATAGCTATAACAAGCTTTTCGGCTTATGATTTGGTTTATCTTCTGCATTTGCCTTCTGTTTACTTTTGGCCTGCTGTACTTTTTTGCATTGCATACTTGCATCCAGTTGCTTTGTATGCTACATCCAGTTTGTTTTTGCTTAGTACAATTTGCATTCAGTTTGTTGACTTAGTACCTTTGTAACTCAGTTTGCCTTGTATGCTAGCTTTGTACCTTTGTATGCTTTCTTTGTACAACATGTCTTGCATTTGAAACTTGCTGCTTCCAGTTTTGGCGCCTTAATACTTTTTTTTGAATAAATTGCTCTTGTATGCTTGCATTTTACTTTTCTCTTTGTGAACCAAGAAGAGCAATCTTCTTGTGATTTTCAAAGAGAAAAGTAAAAACATGATGAACAAATAGCACTCTTATTCCGGACGGCAAACTTTAATGATGACTTTTTTCTTTCTTTTTCTGTTTGAAAAATTAACTATACTAATCCTCTTTTCTTTGTCTTTTTTTCATGTGAGCATAAATTGGACGATGACAAAGCAGAAGAAGCCGGAGACTTTGAGTATGGGAGCAATGGAGTCTAGGAGGCTTAGGCTTAGATTAGATAGATTTCCATTAATTGTAACAATTTATTTTCCCAAGTACTATAAGTTGTAAAAACTTACAATATTCAATAATAAATTATTTTTGTATCAATCATCTGAAAAATCTTTGTGAGGCAAACTGATATCCAATAAGATCATTTACTATCCAATAATCTTGCCATTCTTTCTTCAAGTCTTCACTGATTATTTAAGATTCCCAAATCAAAATAATTGAAATTGCATTCCAGCATTTCCAATACAGATAACTTAAAATCCAAGTAATCCCGAAAACTCTGTAATCTCATAACCTTGCATCAGTATTCCAATCACAATACGCATTATATAATAAACAAGCAAGCATTCCATTAACCGGCAAACATTTTAACAGACGCACATTATCTTGGTTAACCTAGATCATATAAGAACCTGAATGTTCCATATGACAGTCTCAGCTCCTATCTCTTATCCCAGATAATCAGGCCTTAAGAACAAACAACAATCTTTCAGTAGGCTTAAAAAGTGTGAAAACACGTGACAGTTAACTGAATTTCTGAGAATTTAGTTTCTTCTGATAAATGCGATAGAAACCCTAATTCTTGATCTGCTGCCAAAGAAAAGTCTGTTTGATCGATTCCTGAGCCAATCTTGAGAATTTGAGAAAACACCCTAGGGTTGTGATTTCTTGTGAAAAAGGGAGGGCAAATTTTGGGGTACAACAGTTGCCCCTGTTCAATCTTCTTGAACCTGACGAGTTAGATTGGCGAGTTCGGCCTTTCGTAACTCAAAGGTAAAAGAGGATTGGACACTAGAGTGCCCGTAAATTTGCACTCGTCGAAGTATAGCTGGGGGAATGGGCTTAAAGATGCCATTTGTAGATGTGACAGAATCTTGTCGGAGATGGGCTTAAAGATGCCATCCAAGAAAAATTGATCGTATAAGAGATTCCTTTGTGAGGTCTTGGATATCTGTTGTTGAGGAAGATCCCGCTGGAGAAAGCCGATCTTTATTGAGAGTAATAGAATTTTAGGAGCTTCGTCGTCTGTCATTCTGCTGGTGGGTCGTTTCTACTGAGATTTAGGAACTCGTCTGTAATTCAACCGAGGAAATATCTATGCTGAGATTTAGGAACTTGCCCGTAATTCAACTGAAGTAAAAGCTTTGTCGAGATTTTAGGAACTTGTCCGTAATTCGAATGAAGAAAACATCCCTGCTGAGATTTATGAACTTGCCCGTAATTCAACCGAGGAAACATCTATGCTGAGATTTAGGAACTTGTCCGTAATTCAACTGAAGAAAAGCTCTATCGAGATTTAGGAACTTGTCTGTAATTCGACTGAAGAAAACATCCCTGCTGAGATTTAGGAACTTGCCCGTAATTCAACCGAGGAAACATCTATGCTGAGATTTAGGAACTTGTCCGTAATTCAACTGAAGAAAAGCTCTGTCGAGATTTAAGAACTTGTCCTTAATTCGACTGAAGAAAACATCCCTGCTGAGATTTAGGAACTTGCCCGTAATTCAACTGAGAAAAAAGCTTTGTCGCTTTAATTTGTGAGAATCTTTCCTGAAAGGTAAAGGTTAGTTGTATGTAATGCATGACATGTATCAAGCGACGAGGTTCTCGAAATAAATGAGATTGTGCTGTATGATGCTGTAAGATGTGTTTTATCAACTGTCTATGATATATGAATGTAATGTATGCGCATGTAAGCTGATTGGCTATTTTGTTGAGGAAAATAAATCCTGGATAGCTGGAGATAATGAAATCTTTGACTGCTGCCGGGGAAAAATAAATCCAAGACCACTTGTTCAAGATCTTTGACAACCTCCATGGGGAAACTGCTGGGGAGATCAGGAGTTTGGGTTGTACGCCAATCTACTAGGGACTTTAAGAGTGAGGATCTCCGTTCTGCTGGGAATATCACGGGAAAACTGAATGGTTTCCGCTGGGGATTAGTAGATCAAAGTTTCATCTCCGCTGGGGCTCTTCATGACATGCTGATTTGATCGTGGTGACTTCACTGGGGAAGAATAAATTTCTGGGGAATTATCTGGTTTTAAAGTGACTCTTCAGGGATAAAGGGGGAAACTGGATGGTCTCCACTGGTATTCAAAGGCTGAAGTTTTGGCTCCGCTTGGGGAAGAAAATTTCATTTTACTGAGGGTTTGCCGTTCAAAGTTTTGCTCCGCTGGGGATCAGGAGTTTGAACACTCAACTCTGATGGGGATTCCTGAAACTTAACCCTGCTGGGGATATGCATTTCAGAGCTTCGACTCTGTTGAGGACCTGGATGATGTATTATAGAGGATTTCTCCTGGAAAAGCCTAAAGACATCTTCCTATACCTTCGTCCTATCAGTAATTATCCTTTCTTGTTTCGTTTTATTTGTAAGCAGTGATTATATTCAAATGTATATGCTCATTTAATAAATCATTGGACGTTTTCAAATAAAACACAAGTGTAAAAAAGAAAGAAAAGGCAAACAGTTTTCTGTACTTTGAAGTAACTTTGTATTAACTTTGTGTAAGTATTTTGTACAAAGGAAACATCCATCCTGGTAAGAGAATGTTGTCATAAAATTGAGAAAAATTTATACAAAGAAAGATGGCTATGTGTAACAATTCTATGGGGTTCCCATTCTGTTATGGCCTTCACAACTCTGAGTATCTTATCCATTCGTCGCTTCGTCCGCAGATAATTGGATTGATCAGAAACCTGGAGCTTGTTCGTGAAGAGATTGTCCTCAAAGTGATCCGACGAGACATAGTCATACACTTTAATTCCCTAACTTTTGCCTGTATCTCCCTTTCAGGTTTTCGATCCACCGGGAAACCCTTTTTTACCCAAGTCACCCTTTCGGGTTTTCAACTTGTCGGGTGTACAGATTTTTTTTTGTTTATCCCTAATTTTTGCCTGAACCGCCCTTTCAGGTTTTCGATTCACCGGGATGCCCATTTTTGCCCAAGTCTCCCTCTCGGGTTTTCGACTTTTCGGGTCGTTTATGCGTAGTATCTTTTGACTATGTCTGTGTTCGCAGGGTGCGGCAGGTCGTTTCTATCCATGGTGGTTAAGATCATTGCCCCACCGGAAAAGATGTTTTTGATCACAAATGGTCCTTCGTAAGTAGGAGTCCACTTGCCCCTGGGATCACTCTGCGGTAAGATGATTCACTTGATTACAAGATCTCCGACTTGATATACCTGACGCCTGACTTTCTTGTTGAAAGCCTTGATCATTCGTTTTTGATACGTCTGACCATGACAAACAGCAGTAAGTCGCTTCTCGTCGATCAAATTAAGTTGATCAAGCCGGGTCTGAATCCAATCGTCTTCACTTAAACCAACATCCTTCATAATCCTTAAAGAAGGAATCTGAACCTCCATAGGTAAAACAGCTTCCATGCCATATACCAAAGAAAAAGGGGTTGCCCCAGTTGAAGTACACGCCGTGGTACGATATTCGTGTAGAGCAAACAGTAACATCGCATGCCAGTCCTTGTAGGTGACTGTCATCTTTTGAATGATCTTCTTGATATTTTTGTTCACAGCTTCAACATCACCGTTCATCTTTGGCCGATAGGGAGATGAATTGTGATGTTGAATCTTGAACTGCTCGTACAGAGCGGTGATCACAGTGTTATTCACGTTTGTACCGTTGTCTGTGATGATCTTGTCGGGGATACCATACCGGCATATGAGGTTCTACTTGATGAAGCAGACAACCACATTCTTTGTAACAGAGGCGAAGGAAGCTGCTTCGACCCACTTGGTAAAGTAATCAATAGCCACCAGGATGAAGCGATATCCATTGGATGCTGTAGGCTTGATCTCTCCAATCATGTCGATTCCCCACATTGCGAATGGCCAAGGAGCTGTTAGAACATTGAGAGGAACTGGGGGAATATGTACCTTGTCAGCATAGACTTGGAATTTGTGACAAGTACGGGCATATTTATGACAGTCAACTTCCATGGTAGACCAGTAGTAGTCTGCCCTTAGAATCTTTTTAGCCATCGTATGTCCGCTCAAGTGGGTGCCAAATGTGCCACTATGCAATTCAGTCATAATCTGCTCAGCTTCAACCTTATCCATAAAACGAAGCAGAACACAATCATGGCTGCGCTTATATAGGATACCATTGCTCAGGAAGAATTTGGCAGCAAATCTCCTTAAGAACTTTTTGTCATTGACTGAAGCTCCTTCAGGGTATTCTCGAGTCTTGAGATACCTTTTGATTTCATGAAACCAAGGTTGTTCCACTACTTCTTCGGTATTAATCTCATGACAGTGTGCAGGTTCGTCCATTCGCTCGATGGTGATTTGGGGAGCCTCATTATCCCAGTTGAGTTTAAACATGGAAGACATTGTAGCTAGAGCATCCGCTAGCTGATTTTCTTCTCGTGGGAAGTGCTCGTAGGTAATCTGCTCGAAATGAGGTAACAATGTCAGGACATGTTCTTTGTATGGGATGAGGTTAGGATGTTTAGTGTCCCACTCTCCTTTGATTTGACTGATAACCAAAGCTGAGTCCCCAAACACAACCAAAGATTTGATTCCTAAGTCAATCACAGCCTTGATACCAAAGATATAAGCTTCATACTCGACCATGTTGTTAGTGCCGCTGAAGTAGAGTCTAGCGGTGAAAGGTGTATGGTAACCTTCTGGAGAGATAAGTACCGCGCCTATATCGTTGCCAGGTGCATTTGAAGCACCATCAAAGTACAGGGTCCATCGGGATCCTTGTTCAGGTCCGTCATACGGTCCGTTACCTTCAATGTTATCCAATATCATAATGTCTTCATCTGGAAAGTCGAATTTCATGGATTGGTAATCTTCGACAGCTTGATGAGCTAGATGGTCAGCTAGTACACTCCCCTTTATAGCTTTTTGGGTTGTGTACTGGATATCATACTCAGTCAGGATCATTTTCCATCTAGCGATTCTTCCAGATAAAGCAGGCTTTTCAAAAATATACTTGATCGGATCCATTTTAGAAATCAGCAAAGTGGTATGTGTCAACATATACTGCCTTAGTCGGCGAGCATCCCATACCAAAGTGCAGCAAGTTTTCTCGAGCAGTGAATAGAGAGTCTCACAGTCGGTAAAATTTTTGCTAAGGTAATAAATGGCATGCTCTTTTCGACCAAACTCGTCATGTTGGCCCAGTACACAATCCATTGAATTATCCAAAATAGTCAGATACATGATTAACGACCTTCCTTCGACAGGTGGCATCAAGATAGGAGGTTCTAGCAAATACTCCTTGATTTTATCGAAAGCAACTTGACAATCATCATTCCATTTAACCACCTGATCTTTCTTCAACAGCTTGAAGATTGGTTCACAGGTAAATGTTAGCTGAGAAATGAACCTCACAATGTCGTTTAAGCGTCCTAAGAAACCTCTGACCTCCTTTTAAGTGCGGGGGGCAAGCATTTCTCGTATAGCTTTGACTTTAGCAGGATCAACCTCAATGCCTTTGTTGCTGACGATGAATCCCAAGAGTTTACCAGACCTGACTCCGAAAGTGCACTTGCTAGGATTCAGTCTGAGCTTATACTCCTTCAATCTGACAAACAACTTTTGCAGATGGTCGAGGTGTTCTTCTTCTGTTTGTGAACGGGCTATCATGTCGTCTACGTAGACTTCGATCTCATGATGTATCATGTCATGAAACAAAGCTACCATGGCACGCTGATAGGTTTCCCCAACATTCATCAGTCCGAATGGCATTACTTTATAGTAGAAGGTACCCCACTATGTAACAAAAGTAGTCTTCTCCATGTCTTCGGGGGCCATTTTGATCTGGTTGTACCCTAAAAATCCATCCATGAAAGAAAATACCTTATGTTGAGCTGTGTTGTCGACCAAAATGTCAATGTGCGGTAGTGGAAAGTCATCTTTAAGGCTAGCCCTGTTTAAGTCTCGGTAATCCATGCACATTCTTACTTTGCCATCTTTCTTAGGCACGGGCACAATGTTAGCAACCCATTGTGGATAGGAAGTAACAACAATAAATCCGGCATTGAATTGCTTCATTACTTCGGCTTTGATCTTTTCGGACATGCCGGGCCTCATTCGAAGGACTTTCTGTTTGATTGGTGGACAGTCTTCTCTTGTAGGGAGACGGTGAACCATAATATCTGTATCCAGTCCCGACATATCTTCATAGGACCAGGCGAAGATCTCAACATATTCATTCAACAACTGAACTAAGCGCTCTTTGACATTTGGCTTCAAGTTGGCACCCATTTTAACCTCTTTTCTGTCTTCGGTAGTACCCAAGTTGATAGTCTCTAACAGCTCTTCATAAGGGAAGAATAGCCATCTCTTCCTGTTGTATAAGTCTATCCAACTCTCCAGGCACTTCATAGTCTTCATCACCTTCGTATTCGGCATGATTGACCAGATCTTCAGAGTCACTGAAGGCCAAAGCAGAATTGTTACCCATGGAATCCGGAGTGGATGGGTACCTGCATTTTGTGAGTGTGGGTGTGTGTAAGGGATAGCCACCTTTAAACAAAATAAAATGTAAAAGAAAGAAAATGAACACAAAAGTTTATAGATGAAAATGTCCATGATTCATTAAAAACGACATATGAAAATGAAGGAATCAAGCCCTTACAAATGGACCTATGTGCCCTGGGCCGCACAAGGCAAAAAGAGTGTACGAATTGTTTAATAATTATTACAGACCAACTGAAAAATGTTCAAAAGATAAATTACTGATTGATGAAAGTAATGGGAACGAAGTCTTTTGCCTCCCAGTTGTACAGTCTTCCTTCAATGGTTGGAAAGATCCAGTCTTCAAAATTACTCTCATCTTCAACATCTTCCAAAGCATGAACTCCATGATGAGTGATCTTTAATGGTGGTCCTCCAGCCCGGGAGCGACGCACAACCTTCTGACTAGAAGCAGTGAAACCCAAACCGAACTTATCTGTCTTGAAAGGAAAATCTGGCACCTGACCCCACACTGTACTTCCTCCTTCCTGGATCACAGCCTTCGCATCTTTAAGGGACGACATCTGGGACACAAGCTTGGTAACTGCAGGCACATAAGTTATCGTCTTGGCCGTCGCAACTTCAGGAGAAACCTCTTCAAAGTGTTGGAAAGGTGTTTCTATGAATTCACCATCTAACTCCACATAGCGAAAAGAGTTAAGGTGGCTTATCATATACTCCTCCTCACCATGAACTGTTATGATCTTACCCTAGACTGGGTACTTGAGCATCTGGTGTAGGGAAGAAGTGATTGCCCCAGCGTTGTGGATCCATGGCCTTCCCAATAAACATGAATATGAAGGACGAATGTCCATCACATAAAATGTAGAGTTGAAAATTTTTGTTCCCACCTTAATTGGGATGTCCACTTCTCCGTGAACCATCCGCTTAGAACCGTCGAAGGCTCTAACAATGATATTACTGGGTTTTAAGGTCAAACCCTCACAGTCCAATCAATCCAATGCTTTCTTTGGTAGGACATTTAAAGATGATCCGGTATCAACCAGAACATGAGCAAGTGTGGTCCCTCTGCACTCGACCGAAACATACAGCGCATCATTATGCTTTCTTCCCTTAGATGTTAGATCGACATCAGAGAAGCCAAGACCATTGTCGGCGGTTAGGCTGGCTACACACTCTTGAAACTGATCCGCAAAAGTTTCTTGAGGTACGTGCACCGTCTTCAGGAATTTGATCAAGGCTTTGGCATGAGCCTTGGAACAGAGCAATAGAGCCAGCATGGAGATTTTTGAAGGGGTTTTCCCCAGTTGTTCTACGACATCATAGTCGCTCTTCTTGATTATCTTTAAAATTTCCTCCATTTCCTTTTTGGTGGTCTCGGGGATAACCAAAGGCTGAGCCCTTGTCTTGACGGGCGCTTCTTGGATCCCCTTACCTTTATCAGTCGTAACAGCAGAGGGTACAACTTCGGGAGTAACAATTTCTTCAATTAGTGGACTTCACATAGATATCTTGACTGGCACATGAGCACTTGAGGGTCCGAAGACTGCCCTTGGAGGAGCAATCTCCAGAGAGAAGATTCTTCCGCAACGAGTTATCTTACTTGTCCCCGCAATATTTCCTACATCAGGAGTTTCATCACCGGAATTCTCTTCGGCTGATTCGATCTGCTTAACACCATGGTAGAAGATCTCTCTTCCATAATTCCATGGTATCTTCTTGTTGGACTTATATGGGATAGGCCCTGGCATCGTAATCTTCAGCGGTACAAACTTTGGATCAGGTGTAATCTTAACAGGCCTTTTGCAGGTCTTGGAAAGATTGTCGGAAATTGTGATTATAGCAATATCATTGATTGGAGTAACAGGAGTAACAGGAGTAACATGAGTAATATCATCAACATGAGTTTTTTGAAAGAGGATCTCTTGAGTATCCATCAGGCGTTGGATGCCTGATTTCAACAGCGGACAGTCAGTGCTTTAAGATCCTCTTGACCCTTTGCCAAGGTTATGAGGATTTGTTGGAATTGCGAATTCTGTGCTTGCAGATCTTTGACCGTCTGCTCTATATCCATCTTGCTGAAATAAACAGCAGAAAGATAAGGAAACCTGGTGTGAAGACCTGTTTATGCATATGATGAATGATATGTTTATTCATGTAATGCATCCAAGGATTCAGAAATTCAAAGTTGTTGCAGACAAAAAGAACGCACGTCATATTAATAAAAAGAAATTTGTCAGTACATAAATGCCCCATGGGCAAAATATTACAAAGTTCTTAATGTAAAAAGACGTTGCGCATCCTCTTTGGTGCGATGTATGTGTTAAAAGTCTCCTCTTCGTGGAGTCGGCGGGTAAGTTCCAAAAACTTCTTCTCACTGGCATAGAAGCTGGCTTCAAAAGTGTTCCAATCTTCCTTGAGCTGTATCTAACTCTTTTGCAATTCTTCCAATGATGTTGGCATGTCTGGATGTAGGAGGGTGTATGGAACCTCTCCTTCCATAAAATGCTCTTTGATCACGGGGAGAATGTGAGGGTAAGGCATCATGAGACTCTGGGCGCGGGTTCGTACCCACTTGAGGTAAGGCTCAAGGGGGATGGAATTCTTGTGCCCCAGTGTCTTACTATCCACTTTATTGGGCATCCTCCATGCTTGGATAAACCTTTGTCGAAGTCCTTGAGCGTCGTTGTCGAAGTCAAAAACCAAGTCCGGAATCAGCATGTCATGAGGGCCATCCCTTCGGGCATACCCAAATTGTCTCAGAGCTAAACATGGGTTGTAGGTAATGCCTCCCCTAATGCCAAGTAGTGGAACATTAGGGAATTTCCCATAACAATCAATAATGATGACATTTTCTCTGGACCGAGAACACCAATGAATATCAGAATATGTAAGAGTCATCAACCGTTGTGACCACCTCAAGCCTTGTTCATTCTTCAAGACTGACTGGGGAAGGTGAGAAATAAACCACCTTGATAGAAGAGGAGTACAACACATGAGAACACCTCTTTTCCTTATTGTTCGTGTGTAAAATGAGTGTAGGATGTCCCCATAGATGAGAAGTGCTAAAATCTCCTCAAAAGCTTGCAGATCTAGAGAATTTCAGCAGTCTTGTGCCTTCTCAAAGAGAAACTTTGCCAAGAAACCCTTGACACCACTTATGGTTTCCCAATGCCCTTTGATATCAGACGGCTGCAAATGTAAGGCTTGAGCAACATCTTCGGGCTTTGGTTCTCTTTTCGTACCGTTGTAGGGTAGTTGATGAAGAATAGAATCCTCAGGAGTTGAGAAAATTCCTCCAAAGTAGATACTAGTTGGTAATTCAGGAATGTGAAACAGTGGTGAAGGGGGTCAAAGAACTGGAAGAGGACTTTCACCATGTCTTCTTCAATGTTGGAGTTGACCAAGTTGAGGAGTCTACCATGTCTTTCACTGAAGAGAGAATTCTTTGGAATCTTGGAAGTAAGTTCCTTGAGTTGAGGAGGTATTCTCACAAGGTTGACTTGGATGGTTTTTCTGCGAAGAGATTCCATGACCTACAAAACAGGAACAAAGATGAAGATCCAAACCCTTGAAATGGTTAGTGGATGAAAATGATGCTTCATGATGTTCATGATGTATGCACAAGTATATGTACAAGCAAATCACACAAGATCCTAGTTTCAGGCTTGCATGGGGGTTTCATAGGTAAGTACCCTCTTGAAGTTTGTTGGCTCAACCCGTCCTATAAATAGTAATCGGGTTCTAAGGAGCTCAATATCACCAAATTATTTTCTGTGTTCATTGTTTCAGTTTAGCCACTTTACTGGCGACCTATATATTCCAAGAAAACAACCCTCAATGAGTGTAGTATCGAGTATCTACCAACTTCGGACTGCACCAAAGCCGGTCATCTCACTACCCCTAAAAAGGCCAAGTTGGTCAAGTAAAGGTTCTAAAAGTCCATTAGTGCTTCATGACATCACTCAGCGGCCCCGTATTCTCTTTGATTAACTCAAAGGCTACCGGTACCCACAAATATGTCGCACTAATATAGCTATTGCTTCAACCATATCGGTATACCCCGCACAGTTTCCACAACGTATTGCTATTTACCTATGAATATTTCCCAAATCCGGGTAGAGGATTTCAAACCCAAACAATAGAACCGAATGTAAAGAAATCAAGGAAAACAAGATAAGCATGCAAAGGTGATCTAAAACCCTAAGGTAACCCCACTTTTAGAAGATGTCCCCAGTAGAGTCGCCAGTTCTGTGATACGGTGGGAGAATTGACTTGAGGTTTTGCGTTTGTGTTCGCAATTATTTCGGTTTAGCAAGAGTCACCACCGACTTTTTATTTTATCCAAAGGAAAGGTCAAAAAGCACAGGAAAGACCTTTGATATGTTTTCTTGGGTTCGGGGGGTAGATTATGAAAATGGAAGGTGCAAGCACCCTTTTCATCCATGGTTATCCATGGGCTCTTAGTTACTTGTTTAGATCACTTGCTTTTGATTTTCAATTGTTTGAAATGGTGCTTTGTGTGTGTGGTTTTTGAAAATGCTTTTGAAAAAGAGGCCTTGTCTAGGCAACCTTTGTAATGATTCTTTTTTGAATATATACAAAGGTGTTTGTCTTTTGAAAAGATACTTCAAAGTTTTGAAAGTTTGATTTGGGAAATATTTTGAATTGTGTTGTGAAGTGTGTTTGAAAATAGCAAGGATGTTTTGCAAGCTTTGATCAAGTAACTAAGAGTTGTCTACCCTATTTTACTCAAAGATCTTTCCTATATGTTTTTAACCCTTTTGACAATGTTATTTCACCATTGCATTTGGTGAACAACCTTGTATTAGGATGTTAAACGGGACAGGCGCAGGTCATCGCATACAATCATTGAAAGCAACTTGTGAGACGCTCTAGCAATTTTGTAATGGACGAGATTGTTTTATCGAAGGCAACATCAAGGGTCATCGAGGGATTACGATCTTTGTTTATCGAAGGGGCATTTGCTAGAGTGTCTCATATTCGAGGGACATGATTTCATTTTCCGAAGCAACAAGCGAGGTTACCCTAGAGGTGCAAGTGTGCATTGTGTTTGTCATTTTCATGCATTTAGGTCTTGTATTAGGTCATCTAGCGATTGCTTTTGGATTTTCGCATACAAAACCTAATCTCTAATCATGGCATATTTGAAAGCATAAAGTGCGAGAATTAAAATCTAAGCTATTACAAAAGTATCCGAAAATGGGGGTACAATTATTTATAAATGGGGATGAATCTCACAAGGATAACAATGTCCAAATATCAAGTGTTACAACCAAATCGAATCATCGCAACTTAATGTAAAGTTATAACAAATAAAAAAAATCAATAATATCATGAGATGCATGTATTTATTTAAAAATAAATAAATAAAGATCTATTCTAAAAAGAAAGATTAAAAATTATTATTATTCTTTGTATGTGTTTTTTATTAATCATGTAAATAAAAAGCTTAAAAGAAGAAAATTTAATTAAATAAAAATTCTATTATTTTTTGTATTTTTATTAATCAACAAAAAGAGTTTAAAGAAAACAAAATTAATTAACTCAAATTAAATGCTTTTTGGTATTTTCATTACGTGAAACAAGATTAATTAATAAAGAATAAAATCAAACTAACTTAAAAGAAAACAAAACAAAGTTTAGTATATTATTTAGTGTTTTTATTAACTAAAAGAAAAAAAACAAATTAGTTAAAATTAAATAAATAAAAAACAAAGGTACTTGTTAGTCTAAAGAAAAAGAAAAGAAAATAAGAAGAATGGGCTTAGGATTTAGGAGTTGGGCCCAAAACATAAACAAGGGAAGGGGAGAGTCAGAATGAAAAAATGGGGGGTTAGCCAGCATTTCGTATGGGCTTAAGGGATGGATGGCCCAATGTTTGATTTGTACAATGTTCAGGGTTTGGCAATTTAGGGTTCATTGTGTAATTAGGGTTTGTAAACCCCTTTACAGCGGCGCCGTTTCGTTCTTCCTCTTCACCTCTCTCAATCAACGGTGTTCTGACCTCCCTCTAAACCCAAGCCGCCGGAGCGCCACCTCTTCCTCTCATCTCCTCACAGTGATCTATGGCTTTGGTTCTAAACGGTCGGTTTGTCCCTTTAATTTTAACAGTTTTTCAGTTTCGTTTGCTTCGCATGTTTTGCTTTACAGTTTAGTCTTTTAATCTTTTGATGTTTACATGTCTGTGATGTAGCGAAGAAGGTTGGAGAAAAACGTACCTTGGGGATTTTCTGGAAAGTGGAGGGAGAGAGGTTGGACTGGCGGTGCTTCCTTGGTGGCCGGAGGTACGAGGAAGAGATGATGGTCACGCCTTTTGGTAACTTCTGAGATTTTATTATTGTTTGTTGATTTGTTGATGATGAGTTCTTTCTGAAACCTTCTTGTTGATGTTTTGCTGTTGATGATGGATACGATTCTGAAAATTTGTTGTTGGTTGCTTCTGAAAACTCTTTTCCTCTCTCTTGGCTTTGAAGGTTAATGATGATTTGATGTTATGAAACTTCTTGTTTTTTGTTTGTTTTCGTTAATGATGATGATCTGAAACTTGTGATCTTTTCCTCTACCTTGAATGTTGGTGATGATTAAATTGAAACTTTGTTGTTGATGTTGAGATTTGGTTGAACTGAGTTTGAAACTTTATTGGATAATGGTGTTGATGTTTTGATTGATGAAGCTTTTGGTTATGGTTGGTAGTTGTTTTTTGGATGTTGGGTTTGGATACTGTCACAGGTTTTGTTTATTTGGCAAGCTTGCTTTTGGTTGTTGGCTTGATAGAAGGCTTGTGTTAGCTTTGCAGTTTGTAGAGTTTTGGGGTTGTTGTTCTGTTTGATTGTGCAGGTTGGTTGGCTTTGGCTTGCTCCTGTTAGCAGGTTTACAATTTGGCTGTGGTTTGCTTTTGTTAGCAGGTTTACAGTTTGGCTGTGGTTGTTTTGCAGTTTGGAACTGCAGGTTTGTGGTGTTTTTGATTTGCAGTTTGGAACTGCCGGTTTGTGGTGTTTGAAACTGTTAACAGTTTGGCCAACTTGCTTCTGTTTTGAAATTGGTTTGTGGTTTGAGGAGAAACTATTGGATGTATTTTTCTGGTTGTGTAGTTTGGAGAGTTATGGAATTATTTTTTGTATATTTTCAGCTTGGTCCCTTGTTCAAAAGTTTAACAGGTTTTTAACTTGTTCTACAGTTTGGACTATTTGTTTTTGTTATGCACCTTGCTTCTACCAGGTTTTGAATAAAAAATGGTTCTTCCTATCTTTGTACTATCTGACAGTCTTATATCTCTTTTTTTTTTGCTTGTTTGCACTTGTGACAACCTGCTTTGCCAAACTGTAAACCTTCACCAAAGGTGATATCTTTCTCTCTTTCTCTCTCTATGACAAAGCATTTTTGCTTTTTCTTATTATATTCTGGAAAGTTTTGCCTTTGTTTGGAAAATGATGATAGCTATAACAAGCTTTTTGGCTTGTGATTTGGTTTATCTTCTGCATTTGCATGCTGTTTACTTTTGGTCTGCTGTACTTTTTTGCATTGCATACTTGCATCCAGTTGCTTTGTATGTTGCATCCAGTTTGCTTTTGCTTAGTACAGTTTGCATTCAGTTTGTTGACTTAGTACCTTTGTCACTCAGTTTGCCTTGTATGCTAGCTTTGTACCTTTGTATGCTTGCTTTGTACAACATGTCTTGCATTTGAAACTTGCTGCATCCAGTTTTGGCGCCTTAATGCTTTTTTTTTGAATAAATTGCTCTTGTATGCTTGCATTTTACTTTTCTCTTTGTGAACCAAGAAGAGCAATCTTCTTGTGATTTGCAAAGAGAAAAATAAAAACATGATGAACAAATAGCACTCTGATTCCGGACGACAAACTTTAATGATGACTTTTTTCTTTCTTTTTCTGTTTGAAAAATTAACTGTACTAATCCTCTTTTCTTTGTCTTTTTTTCATGTGAGCATAAATTTGATGGTGACAAAGCAGAAGAAGCCGGAGACTTTGAGCATGGGAGCAATGTAGTTTAGGAGGCTTAGGCTTAGATTAGATAGATTTCCATTAAATGTAACAATTTATTTTCCCAAGTACTATAAGTTGTAAAAACTTACAATATTCAATAATAAATTATTTTTGTATCAATCATCTGAAAAATCTTTGTGAGGCAAACTGATATCCAATAAGATCATTTACTGTCCAATAATCTTGCCATTCTTTCTTCAAGTCTTCACTGATTATTTAAGATTCCCAAATCAAAATAATTGAAATTGCATTCTAGCATTTCCAATACAGATAACTTAAAATCCAAGTAATCCCGAAAACTCCGTAATCTCATAACCTTGCATCGGTATTCCAATCACAATACGCATTATATAATAAACAAGCAAGCATTCAATTAACCGGCAAACATTTTAACAGACACACATTATCTTGGTTAACCTGGATTAGACAAGAACCTGAATGTTCCATATGATAGTCTCAGCTCATATCTCTTATCCCAGATAATCAGGCCTTAAGAACAAACAACAATCTTTCAGTAGGCTTAAAAAGTGTGAAAACATGTGACAGTTAACTGAATTTCTGAGAATTTAGTTTCTTCTGAGAAATGCGAGAGAAACCCTAATTCTTGATCTGCTGCCAAAGAAAAGTCTGTTTGATCGATTCTTGAGCCAATCTTGAGAATCTGAGAAAACACCCTAGGGTTGTGATTTCTTGTGAAAAAGGGAGGGCAAATTTTAGGGTACAACAAAAGGTAACTGATCAAGAATAGGTACCCCCAACAACTGAGAAAATTCCTCCATAGTAGGCACTAGCTGGTAATCCGGGAAGGTGAAACAATGGTGCACAGGATCAAAGAACTGAAATAGCACTTTTAATAATTCTTCATCAGGTTTTGCAGTGACCGAGTTGAGCAACCGACCATGCTTTTCAATGAATGGATAACTTTAAGGAACCCTTAATGCCAGGTCCTTTAGTTGGATAGGCACTTTCACAAGGTTAATCTGGATAGTGTTCCTACGGGCGGATGCCATGTCCTACAAAACAAAGCAAAAATGAGCCCTAGGGAATCCTTGAAATGATTAGTTATAATATGCCATGCTTATGATGTCATGATTATGCTAGAAAATCACATGTATAGCAAACAACAAGCAAGTCACACCAAATCCTTAAGTTTAAGGCCTGCATGAGTTTTAAGGTCATACCCTCTTGAAGTTGGATTGGTTCAACCTGTCCTATAAATAGTAACCGGGTTCTAAGGGATCTCAATATCACCGATATTTCCCCTAGCTTCGTTCAATAGGCGATTGACTCACAACCAAACAAAACTCAAGAGTCAAACCTCAATGAGTGTAGCATCGAGTATCTGTCGACCTTGGGAATACACTAAAGTCGGCCATCTCGCTACGTCCTACTGGCCAAGTTGTGCAATTAAAGGTTCTAAGGTTAGTTGATGCTTCACGACAACATGCGGTGGCCCCGTACTCTCCCTGATTGACTCAAGGGTTATCGATACCAACCAAAGTGCCACATCAATGTAGCTACTGCTTCAACCGTGTCGGTATACCACACACAGTTCCCTCACAGTTTATTGCTACTTACCTAAAAGGTATCCCCATATCCGGGTGTAGGATCTATATAACCCCAATAAAACCCTTGGATATAAAGCAGGCAAAGCAAAAGACAAGCAAGCAAGTTAAAAATGACCTAGATCCTAAGGTATACCCCACTTATACAATCCCCAGTAGAGTGGTCAGTTCTGTGATACGGTGGCAGAACCGACTGTTAATACTGGTTTTGCATTTTGTATTCGCAAATGTTGCGGTAAGCAAGAGTCTCCACCGTCTTTTATTTCATCCAACAAAGGAAAAAGAAAAAGAACAGAAAAAACCTTTTTCGAGAATATTTCTGAGTACGGGGGGTAGTTTATTGAAAGGGAAGGTATTACCACCCTTTCTATCTGTTGTTTTCCACGGACTCTTAGGTACTTTCTCATTCTTAAATTGCTTTTGTGTGTTTGAAAAAAGTTTTATTTACTTCGTGATAACCCTTGTATCAGTCCTCAAGAATGTGACGAAGTTGTTTTGAAAACTGTTTTGAAAGTGTTTGTGTAAAATTTGTTTGTTTGAGCAAGTACCTAGGAACTTTCTACCTACTCGAAAAAAGTCTATTCTTTTTCCTTTAGATAGCGCTATCCTACTATTAAGGAGTAGGTATCCCTATCGTTGGATTTGTGAAGGGACGTTCGAAGGGACGAAATGGTCTCTGAAGGCAACAAGTAAAGATACCTTAGCATTTCGAAGGGACTATCGTCATAAGATCAATTTGTAGGCAACTCGAGGGACAAGTAAGGACTATGATCTTTATGACGATTTTGAATCGCGGGTCATTGCTAAGGTATCCCTACATTCGAGGGATACGACCATTATTTCTGAGGCAACCAAGTGGGGCAAACCCTAGGAGTGAGCATGTGCGGGTGTGTTTTTTCAGTAAATTATCTTTGCACAATTTAGGGTTTTCTACTATATTAATCATTTATCTTTCACATGCAAGCCTATTGTCCATACATCTATCAATTAAATAGTTGTAGAAATTAAAAGCAAGAAATTAAAACCCTAACTATTACAAGGCTTTGGGGGAGGCAATTACATAATCAAAAACTCGGGAAAAATGATAAGAGAAATAGTAAACCTAATTAACTATTACAACTTGGGAACAGTTACAATAATTAATAAGAATAAAGAAAATAAGGATGCGCGTGGTGAAATAAATACGAGAATGAAGTCTAAGTCCTAAAAAATCTAATCAATTAAAGGGAAAATATTTTAGTATTTTATTATTTAAGAAAAAATATTTTAAATCTTTAACCTAACTCTAATTAATTAAAAAAACATTTTGTATTATTATTTTTTTAATGAGAAAATAACATAAATTTTGAAATTTGCAAGTTAGTCCTAATTTCTATTAAATTTTAATTGCAAAAAAATGTTTAAGTTAACCTAATTAAACTAATTAATTAAATGCAAATAAATATTTTATGAAAATAATTAACTAAATCTAATATTTTTTGATTTTTTGGTTTTATGATTTAATAAAAAAAGGATTTTTATTGTAAAATAATTAAAACAAATGAATTTTGTAAAATAATTAAAACAAAGATAAAAATTAAAAGTTAAAAGAGAAAAGGAATTTGGGCCTGATGTTGGATAGAAAAGGGGGGTATGCTGCCCAAATTGCTTATTAGGCCCAGAGCTTGCGCTTGATCCAACGCATCTCTCTTCTGATGGTTCATGGTGGACCAGCATATGTGGCACGTTGGATGTGTGATGGAGATTAATCCAAGAGATGAGACCAGAGGGCGCGTGGAGTCTTCAGTAAGCGTAGGGCACTGGATCTGCAATCAAATAATCAGAAAAATGCAAAAGTAACGCGCCTGGGATTGAACCCGGGACGCTTGCTTCATAACCCTTCAACCTTAACCATCTGCGCTTTTTGTTAACTTGTTCATATAAACAACAAAAATTATATAATATGAAAATAATATCTAATGTTGAGTCAACCTAACACGCATGCATTGTGGGCCCCTGTAATTTAAATGAACGAATCACAAGCTTCTATCCTGCCACATCTGCACAGGGAGGGTCAAACCACCCCTCACGGTGGTTGACCACCATCGTCTCCGGCGATCTCAAAAATCCAACCTGCGATATAGCGCAATTCCGATCCAGACATTTGGCCTACCCCCCATAAATCACAGGCTGCGAGTTCAACCAAGGGGTTAGTTTAACCTAAAACGACCTGCATATCTAAGAACGAAACTTGTACTTCTCTAAACCCTAGAAATGGTGATTTGCAGTCACGACTCTGTTCCTTGCATGTGACACGTTAGATAATTCGCAAATAACAACATCATTATGAATATGCAGCCAAAAACGATTTATATCAAGAGTTAAGCCAGTTTTGAGATCAAGAATTTTACCAATGTGCGAAGACCGGGCTGGGGCGATTCAAGGTGCTTTGGCCTTCAAGGGTGGATGGGAAGAGGTACTGGGATCCTCAGAATGATGATAGGATGCTTGGTTTTGATTGAAGGAGTCAGGATCGTATGTTATGGAGTTGCACCTTTCTTTTCAATTTTTGAAACCCTTGTTCTTGGTTTTGAGGCATCCTCTCTGTGTCCATTAGGGTTGGGATTATTGTGCTTTTATATTGAATTACTTTAGGTCAACAAAAGAAGAAGGAAATCCATGCTTTCAATGAGAAAAATAATTGCTTTCAATTATTTGATTTTGCTTATTTCTGGAACAAATCCAATCTTTCTCTCTTTACACGATTCCCCTCTGATTTGCCAGCACATTTTGATGTTTATTTGATGAGAAAAAGATTCACAATCATATCTTACATATTTTTCATTATTTATTTATTTAATTTTGACTTTTAATGAATAAATAATCAAAATAAATAATAGAAGTAATGGTAAAATATATGAGTGAGCTCAAGGGTCGTGGGCCATGTTAGAAGCATAATGCAAGCATAAAAAGTTAGGCTCATTTGAGAAAAAAAAATACAATTTTGGGCATTGTTGACTTTATGCAAATTTCCAAAAATGGCCAACTTTGACAATGCATATCTCTATCAATTTTGACCTTAAGAGGGTGTTCTTGGACTTTTTAGAAAGATTAGGATGTCCTATAAACAACCTTTTTGGTCTCATCTCAATTGGGTCTTCCATGTTCATGTAAGAAGCTTTGACCCACAAGGTGTTTTGTTGACTTTTTAGAATGACCTATAATGTCTGAATCCATATCTTTTGATGAGTGAATTTCTTGAACTTGAGGGTTGAATATGAGTTATAGGGAATTGGATTCTCTTCAAAATGAGCCTTGGATGAGAAATTTATGATAAAGTATGAGGAAGTTATGCCAGGTCAACGTTTGGTTTACTTTTCTTGAGAAACCCTAATTTAGCAACTTTTGAATTTTGATGAATTATGGGCATTCCTTGGGGAATCATGATCAAACCTTGATCAAATGATGGATATCAATTCAAAATGTTGATGTTGACCAAAAATCTTGAAGTTTGACTGTATGTGGGCCACAGTTGACTTTTGACCTAATACAGTTGATTTTCAGGCATTTGAGCAGTTGACTGAGCAAACTTCTTGTGCAAGGCATGAAACTTGGCATAGATGATATTGAGGACATACCAGGACTATGGAAGGAATATGAGGCCTTTAGAGTTCCCCCATCTTGATGAAAATGGAAACCCTAATTGGAGGTCCATTGCTTTAGGAGAGAGTTTGTTTGGCCAACTCTTGGGCATCCTTGAGCAAGTTGAGGATCTCAATGAGAATGTGTTAAGTAAAATGAGAGGGAAAATTTTGGGGTACAACATACTCCTACATGCAAGCTTCGATTCAGAGAGCAACAACCTCCTGTTGGCGTCCTTCGATTCAAAAGGCAATGGCCTTCTGAAAGTTTCCTCTGATTCACGAAGCCAGGATCTCCTTCATGCTAGCAGGCACAAGGCAATGGCCTCATGATTGGCCTGCTTTGATTCATAAGGCAATGGCCTTCTTCATTGTTTGCTTCTATTCACAAGGCGAGGGTTTTTCTCACACTAGCATGCATAAGTCATTATCACCTTCATGTCACCTTCGAATACACCTACATGCTGGCATCAAATCCACCTTCAGGATTGCTTTGAATCACCTTCATATCACCTCTGAATCCATCTGCAGACCCTTTAACACACATAGAGCTACATTATAACACGCAATTTGGTGGCCCATTAGAAGGACTTGCCATGTCTGGGAATATTTGGTTTTACCTATTTTTAAGTCTGGTCGAAGGTTTGGGCCTAGGTGATCAAAAACAAGAGGACTCAAAGTAGCATACTCAACTGAAGAGGGCCATTCAAAGAACACATAGTTGGTCCATTTGAAGGACACACAACTGGTGGAAATGAATGCTGCTTTATTGATCTTAGTCGAAGGCTATGGAAAGACGAAGGATTTGATTCAAAGAGTCAAGTTGTCCATAGGTCATGCTACACAGGCCTCCAACTTTTGCCCCAATCCATATTAAATTGTTCTTCAAGCCAACTTGCTTTTGATGACATCACTACCTTTTTAGAAAGTTTTTGAGCCTTGCGCCTGTCTCTTCTGCACACTTGCCCCCTATAAATTAGGAGCCAGCCATCTAAACTATTGATTTTAGTACTTTTATCTTGGGATTATAAAAAGTTGACACAAGTGGATGTTGGCCTTTCAAAGAAACTATTTTATTCTTTCACAAAGCTGCTCATTCCAAATTTTCTCTCTATAAATAGAGAGTTCATTTGCACATAAAAAAAGGAGTTGGGAGGCAACAAGAGAAAACGCTGGCAAATTTTGGCTGTGTGGGAAGAATCTTAAAAAAAACTCTCAAACTCTCAAGATTCTCAAACACTAAATACACTCTCAAACCCATAATCTAAAGAAACATAACACCTGTTTCTTTCCTCTTTCGAATCCAGAAGTGACCACACCCTTTGTTTATGCTTCCTTCGAATCCAGTCAAAGAAACACCACACTCGTTTCTTTCCTCCGAATCCAGGATAATCCAGGGCTAAAACTTAGGTCCTACACACATATCCCAACTTCAAGCAAGGTAAGTCATTCTGACCTTAACCCTTTCGTTTTAAGCATGTAAATAACAGTTGTTCACTTTTCGTTTCTATACTTTCGATTGTATGCTTTTCTTGTCCAAGTACACGTTGAAACTAACATGTACAGACTTCAAACAAAATAAAAAGTTATATGTGAAACGAAGCCTTAAGCTTCTCCCCCATACTGCTTCACAGTCCAAACGAAGGAAAAATAAGGGAGAAACGAAGTGCACACACTCACGTTAATTCCCGGACCCAATCGAAAGAAGCAGCAAGAAGGGTGAATCGAAGCTTACTTGCTCACACTAACCTTCCTGCAATCGAGAGAAGCAAAAAAAGGAAGAATCGAAAGAAGCCAGGAAGAGATGAATCGAAGGGGGCTGCTGCCTGATCGAAGGACTTGTTTTCCTTTCTTTCATTTTGTTTTGTCTTACTATTCAATATGGTTGTAATAGTGTAGGATATTTACCTTCTTCATTTTTTATTACTTTATACAAAATGCTAGTAATTAGGGTGTATGCAAGATAAAATCAACAAGTAGACCACCCTAATCAAAAGATAAAAATGCATGCAATCAAACACACTTTGCACACGTTCACCTCTAGGGTTAACTCCACTTGTTGCCTTGAGAAAATGGTCATAATACGCATGTAAGACGTCTTAGCAAAAACAATCAAAAGATCATAGTCCCTCGATGACGCTTCGAATGTTGCCTTACAAATAATCTTAGTCCCTCAATAGAAATACTAATATGTCTCACAACATTGCTATTCATGACTATGCGATGACCCACACCCGTCCCTTTTACATCCAAAGATAAGGCTGCTTACCAATCAATGGTAAGATAGTAATATCAAAGGAAGGGAGAAATGAACCAAAGACTTTGGAGTAGGTAGAATGTTCTTAGTTGCTTGATCACAATCCATTTTAAAACAAAACAAAACATGTTTTCAAACACACCAAATACTTTCAAAACATGAAATATTTTCAAAAAGTCCAACACTTTGCATACATTCTTATAGAGACGGGAATCATTACAAAGTTTGCCTAAACGAAGGCTCTTTTCAAAAATACTTTCAAAACCCACCACAAACACATTTTCAAACAAAGCATTTTCAAAATGATCTAGAAAGCAACTAAGATCCCATAGATAACTATGGATAAAAAGGGTGCTAATACCTTCCCTTTTTATAATCCACCCCCCGAACTCAAGAAAACATCTCAAAGGTCTTTCCTGTTCTTTTCACCCTTTCCTTATTGGATAAAAGAAAAGTCGGTGGCGACTATTTCTATCCGCAACAATTGCAATCAAACGCAAAACAAACCAAGTCAGTTGTCCCACCGTGTTACAGAACTGGAGACTCTGCTGGGGATAAAGTTAAAAGTGGGGTTACCTTAGAGCTAGATCACATTTACTTGCTTTCATTGTTTGATTTGTTTGTTTTACATTTATGGATCCTTGTTTGGGTTTGTATTTATCCTCTACTCGGATCGACAAACACCTATTAGGTAAGTAGCAATAGATTGTTGAAATTGTACGGCGTATACCGATATGGTTGAAGCAATGGCTATGTTAGTGTGACATATTTGTTGGTACCGGTATCCCTTGTGTTGAATCAAGGAGAATACGGGGCCGCTGAGCGGTGTCATAAATCACAACTAACCATAGAACCTTTAATTAAACAACTTGTCCATTAGGAAGTGGTGAGATATCCGACTTTGGTGCAAAGCTCAAGATTAGTTGATAATCAATACTACACTCATTGAGATCAAACTTTTTGGATATCTCAACCGCAAGAAAAGATTGATTGTGCTGAGACAATACCTAAAAGAAAGGTCAGTGATATTGAGATCCCCTAGAACTTGGTTACTTTCTAGGACAGGTTGAGCCAACTAAACTTCAAGAGGGTACTTACCTATGGACTCCATACAAGCCTAAACCTAAGGAATTGTCTGCTTTGTGTGTATATGATTATTTGTACATAATAACTTGCTTGCTTTGCATACTTGTACATAACATCATGACATCATACCATAGCATTTTTCAATAACCATTTCAAGGATCTCAAGGGCCTATGAGGCAGGGTCACGTTGAACCAAACGTTCATCAAGGGGAAAGAGGATTTATTTTCCTCTAAACCAAACACCATCAAAGACCAAAGTACAACAACTTGTGTCAGGGGCTGTGACCCACTTGACATGGTGAACTTGATTCTCGTGGAAGGACATCCACCGATACGAAGTTCTCCAATCAATGTTGTGAGAAAAGTTCAACTTCTAATATCTTCTGGTGTTTACCCTGCGAGATCCTTGAAAACATTGCATCCACATATCATGCATAACAGGTTTTCCCCACACAGGTTTCTCATCGGCTTACTATTTATTTCAGTAGAGATGGCTCTAGACCAAACAATTAAAGATCTCCAAGCTCAAAATGCTCAGTTCCAACAAATGCTCATGAACTTAGCCAAGGGGCAGGAAGATCTGAAAACACTCTTCACCAAAGAGAGTAAGAAGAAGACTAAGAAGAAGGTTGTCACCCTCAAAATAGGAAGAAAGTTCAAGGGACCTTCCCAGCAGGCTCAAAAAGAAGATATTTCTTATGAAGAAGAGTATAATCAAGAAGAAGAAGCTAGAAGCACTAGAGCTAACCAAGCTACTGACAACAAAGATTATTCTGAGGAGCAGTATCCATTGGCTGATGATAAATACAAATAGTTGGAGGATCGCCTCAATGCTATGAAGATTTAGGGGAAACCTAGCTTGGACTTTGAAGAGTTAGGGTTGGTTTCCAGAGTGGTCATCCCACCAAAGTTCAAAATCCCTACTTTTGCCACATATGATGGGGTCTCTTGTCCTAAGATTCATCTAAGATCCTATGTCCGCAAGATTCAGCCACACGCCACTGATTAGAAGCTCTGGGTCCATTTCTTTCAAGAGAGTCTAGTGAGGACTCAACTTGAATGGTTCTATCATTTGGAAGGTTCTCACATTCACACCTGCGAGGATCTAACTGCTGCTTTCTATAAGCAGTACCAATACAACGCTGATCTTGCACCAACTCATGTGCAGTTGCAGAATATGACCATGGGTTCCAACGAGGGCTTCAAAGAATATGCCCAAAAATGGAGAGACCTGGAAGGCAGAGTGCAGCCACCCTTAACTGACAGGGATCTGATTTATATCTTCATGCGAACTTTGACATGACCTTTCTTCAATCATCTAATTGGAAGCTCTTCGGCCGACTTCACTGAGTTGATTCTAACTGGAGAACGAGTTGAAAATGGAATCAGAAGCGGAAAGATACAGGGAGCTACATCCTCCGATACTCAGAAGAAGCCATACAATGGGAAGAAAGAGTATAATGATGTGTACGGCCAAAAGGGTCGTAACAAGAGTAACCACAACCAACATGTGGGGGCAGTCCTAATCTCTAGTCCTGCATCAGTATGACAACAACAACGGGGAAATCATCGAAGGCAAGAAGAGCCCAAAAGACAGTTTACCAACATCAATATGCCACTGTCATAAGCATTGCAAAACACGTTGAGGATGAATCTGATCACATTAATAGGACCTCATCCAAAACCCAAAACTTCTTCCCTTAACTACAATCCAGATGCAATGTGTATTTATCATTCCAGTAGTCCCGGGCATGATACTAACGACTGTTGGGTGCTGAAATACAAGATTCAGAATATGATTGACACTAAGGTGATTGAGTTCGGTCCTCCTGAGACTCCAAACGTGATCACTGCTCCCATGCCAAATCATTGAGCGTTCTAGTTCATTTTAAATTTTCAATTGTAATTTCTTTTGTTGTTCAAACACTTATCTATTAATGTTAAACTCTGTTTTATTAATGCATTGCATATGATAATCAACTCGTGTTAAAAGTTGCAAGCCTTTAGAGGGAGGATGACGAAAACAATGCCATATTCTCATACAGTATGCTTTGAATAGACCTTGATGATGATGTACAGGAGTTCTTTCAATTCCCAAACAGTGGAGTTATAAGGAAGATAATCCGTAATCAACCCATATGAGCCAAAGAAGTAGGAGTTTTCTTTTTTCACACAAATTGAAACCTTTAATCAAACCTGAGGCAGGGTAGTTTCTCAGTTAATTCAATTGCGCATTCAGTCGTAAGCTTTCACTTAGTACACAATGAATGACATCAAAAACATTCCTCTGGAATCAAAAGATGGTCATAGTTCCCTACCAAATAGGCAGTCGTTCTCTCAAAACAAAAATCCCACTAAGTCAAAACCTACGAAGGAGACTTAATAAAAACTGGGGCATCCCGCTGGCTGTAATCTAAAAACAAGAGCAGTCAGGCAAAAATTAGGGATGGTAAATCAAAAATAGGTCACTACAAATCCTCGACAACATGAAAAAAATGATGACTGCTGTTGTACCCCAAATTTTTCCCTCTCACTTATCAAGAATTCCCTCACAAGATCTCTTTGACTCAAGACTGCATTTGGGTTTGACCAGCTCAAGACACCTCCTCATGCACTTATGACCAAAATTAGGGTTTGAGTTTGCACAAGGATTTTTGGACTATCAATGCTTCATATGACTTTCAAGGATCATTATAGACCCCCCAAGATTATTCATGTCAAGTTTCAAGTTTTGAATCACACTTTTGATCAGTCAATTGGACAGTTGACCTAAAAATCAGCTGTATTGGGGAAAAAGTCAACCATGGCCAATTTACAGTCAAACTTCATAATTTTTGATACACATCAACATCTTAGACTCATATGTATCATTTGATCTAGTTTGGACCACAATTCCCCAAGAAATTTGATCAAATCATCAAATGGGTAAAATGGTCAAAATTAGGGTTTTGACTGAGAAGGGGCAATTTTTGATTTTTGACCTAGCAAATGGTCAATTGGGTTAAGGAATGATCTCAAGAGTTCAATTGAATCATCTTTACCTAATTACATGGTTCAAAACATTGCAAATTCATTGGATTGACAGATGAATTTTTCAGTCAACTGATCAAAAGTCAACTGTGCACTGAAAAGTCAAACTTTGACTTTTTGGTCAAATTCAAGTGCCAAGGATCATAATTCATCAAAACATGTCAAAATTTGAAACTTGTTCATCAAGAAATCAAATATTTAAGATTTGGATTTGAAAAGTTGAAAAATTCTAACTTAGAAAACTTTCTACGTATAGAAAATTTCTTATTTTTTCTCAACTTTAGGCCAATTTTTCACCATGATACAAAATGATTCAAAGGAGGTTCCCAACATGAAAGTTGTATATCTCCATGAAATCTACGAATTTGCTTCACACAATTTCTCCTAAAGATGCTTGGATCTCAAGATATAACTTTGTGAATACATGCTCATGAACTAAAACAACTTAGTGAAATTTTGCCCTAGTTAGGCAGGTTTTTGACCTAACTTCATGGCAACTTTTCACCTAGTTCCAAGAGGAATATTCAAAAGAATTTCAAAGATGTGTTGTAGAAAACATTGCAAGCTTTCCTAAATGTCCAAGAACTCCTTTAGATCATTTTTGAGTAGGGAGAATAGAAGAGATGAAGTTGGCAATTTCTCACTTTGATTATAGGTCATTTTCATGAAGAACAAGTTTTCAAATTTTCAAATTGGCTGTAAAATATTCCCTTTTCAGGCCTCAAACTCGTTTTTCACTCCACCATTAATGAATTGCACAAGGTTTCATGCCCTAAATCCAAGCATTCAATGCATTGTACAAGGAAATAACTATTTTTGGAAGAAAGGCAACATTGCCATTTTAGAAAAGCATGCTTTTTGCATTTTGTCATTTCTTGAGCCTTGGAATTGTTCTTTCTGCACAAACCAAGTCTCTAAACCTGAGCAAAACGTGTTTAGAGCTTCAAGCCACCATATAAGCTCAGATTGATGCCTTAAGAAGTCACTTCTTACACTTGCTTCAGAAACAAGAAATGTAGCAAGACATGTGATCTTGTACTTCTGAGCAAGCACAAGTCCTCTAACCTCTTGCTCTATATAAAGCCATCATTTTGTAACTAAAACCATGCATTCCCAAGCCTTAAAACACCTTAGAATCAGAAATTGCATAACAAGCCTCCAAACTTGCCATTTCTGACTTGTGAACTGAATCTTCCATTCTACTCGTGCGTTTTCAGGCCTTTTTCTTTCCCAAGCTTCCTTACCATACAAGTAAACCATCCCACACCCTGAAGCATCACTGTAACTCCATTTTCCCCATTGTTCAAGTTCAAAAACAGAGTAACACAAGTGGATTTCTCCAGATCATTCCAGCCACCCTCAAGACAAGCTAAGCATTGCATTAGTTTCCTAGAGGTTCAAGGAAGCTAACTTGATCATCACAGCATCCTAAAGCAAGCTCATTTCCAAAACACGATTTCCATTTTCAAGGTGAGTTTTATGTTTTTCTAACTCTTAATACAGACATAGTTAGCTTTCCATTTGTGAATATACAATGTAGACATCATTGCTACGAAGCTGTACATATCCATAGTTTGCATTTATTTGGCCCGAGTTTAGAGAATTTTGAGTTTGAAGTTTCTGGAAAAATTAGGTTAAGATTTAGGGCCAACAAAATTCTCTCTGATCTTGGACTTATAGTTTTAGTTATTTACATGGTTGGAATCGTGAGATAAAATGCTATAATGTTCATGTTATCACTTTCCATTTTTATTGAGAAATGAAAAAGTTACAGGAGGTCGGACTGGCTAGAGGTTGAAGATGAAGTACAGGGTAAGGAAGTGTTTTATGTTATGTATTTTTGTTTTTATTTGAACTAACGGATGTACAGCCACCCCAGTGGCAAGGCAACGCGCAGAAATGCCTTAGGTCACGGGTTCGAGCCTTGGCGCTGCCTTTTGCAATTTTCCACATTTTTTTCATCTTTTTTTTTGTTTGCAGCGTGGGCTTATGAGCATTGGGCCTGATATTTTTACTAACTTTCTGCCTCCAGTTTACTCATGGCACCCCTGGCCCATATATTTTTATTATTCATTTTTATTTTCATTTTTATTTTATTAAATATATTTTCCTTAATAATAAAAACCATCAAAAATATAAAATGATTAATATTATATTTTGTTTTATTTTATTTTATTTTCTCATAAAAAATATTTTTATTTAGTTATATATTATCTATTTTTGTAAATAAATTTGTAAATTAAAATAGAATTAGGTTAAATATTTATTTTTCTTCACACCTATTAAATATTTTATTTTAATATATAAAAAAGACCAAAATACTTCATAAATACTATATATTATTTTCAAGACAAAATTACAAAAATACTTAAAGAAATTTATTTTCTTTTAATAAATTAGAATTAGGGTTTAATCAAAATCTTTTCTAAAAGAACAATTTCCTTCCTTAATTAATTGGAAATAATCTTGATTTATTTATTAGGTTTAGGATTAAAACTTTTTCACATAAAAACCAAACAAAATCTTCTTTGCATTCATACATATTTACATATTTAATTTATTTTGTACATTATTTATTCCAATACTTGTATAAATTCAATTTGGTTGTAATAGATTAATTAGGTTTATATTATTGCAATCCCCATACATAAATTGTATACCCCCCTCCCACAAAATGTTGTAATAGCGTAGTAATCTTTAAATTTCGCAATTTATCGCTTTACATAACATGTTAGTAATTAGGGTTTATATGGTAAGATAAAAACAATCAAATAGAAAACCCTAATCTATGATACGGTGGGAAGAACTGACTGTTTTTGGAATGCTGGTTTATGTTTTGTGTTTGTTTTTGCAAAATGTCGCTGTAAGCAAGAGTCGTCACTGACTTTTATTTTATCCTACAAGGAAAGGAAAAAAGCACAGAAAAATTCCTTTTTTGAGATTTTCTGAGTACGGGGGGTAGATTATAGAAAGGGAATGTATTAGCACCCTTTCTATCCGTAGTTATCTACGGGCTCTTAGGTACTTGCTCATCATTTTCAAAATTATTTTCTTTGTGCTTGTGGGTTTTGAAAAGTTTTGTTTTTAACTTCGATTTAACTCTTGCTTTTGTCCTCAAGAGTGTAATGAAGTGTTTTTGAAAACTTTGTTTGAAAAGAAGTGTAAGTGTGAAAAATTTGTTTTGTTTTGGATGAGAAAATATCTAAGAACTATCTACCTACTCAAAAAAATGAATCGTTCTATGCTAATTTCCCTTAGACAATGCTATCCCACTATTAGTGAGTAGGTAGCACCGTCATTGGAGTTTGAGGGTCAATTCGAAAGAGGGACCTATGGTCACTAAAGAAATGTTAGGACGCCTTAGCGGTAACCCTAATGTCTTAGATCATTTGTTTGAGGCAACAATATCCGAGGCAACCGTTTCGAGGCAACTATGATCTTTTAGACAAGAGGACGACCTCTAAAACGGCCTATACTCAATGACCGTGTACGAAGGCAACCAAGTGGGGTGTACCCTAAGAGTGCACATATGCGAGTGTGTTGATTTCAGTTATTTTTATCTTTGCACATGTTAAGGGTGATCTAATTTGATTTTAAGATTAAGCATTCATTCTTGTCATGTAAGCCCTATTACCAAACATCTAACAGTCGTAATTTGCAGAATTTAAATGCGGAAATTAAATTACAAGGCGTCAGGTATTTGCATCGCCAAAAGCAACCCTTTGAAAATAAAATAAAGCGGTAAAAAGTAAACGTCCTAATTAATTATTACATACCAGAAACAGATACATCAATTGGATAAAGAAAAATAAAGCGCGACGCAAAACTAAATCGGATGCGAGATTAGGGTTTTGACCCTTTTAAAAGAAAATGTTTTTCTTTGTTGTTTTTTATTTAAGAAAAGAAATTAATCCTAAAATTAAATACTAAATTAATTAATTAAATGGAAAAAATAATTAATGACATATTTTTTGTGTGTGGAGTTTTTGTTAATTTAAGAAAGAAATTAAAATAATTAAATTATGTTAAAACCTAATTATTTCTAATTGATTTTATTTATTTACAAAAATAAATTAAAGTTTCCTAGTTAATATTCTAATTAATTAATTAGTATTTATTAATAAAAATAAATTCTGAATTAAAAAAATATTTTTGTGAGTTTTTTGATAGAAAAAGAAAATTTGTTATTGGTTAGTAAATTAATTAAATAAAATAAAATAACTAAAAAATAAACAAAATATAAAGAAAAGGATAAGAGGGGCCTGATTTGGGTGTTTGAATAGCAATTTTGTTGGCCCATTTGAAGCTGATCCATGTGACTTTTTCTGATCCAGTGTTCATGTATTGACCTGCATATGGTGTGCCTCCAATACTTGACCACCAGATCTTGCCACCTGGCCATCTGGCACGCTGAAGAGTGAGGGAGTATGATGGTCATTTGGTATGAACGCGCACATGATTACCTACAAGAAAATAATATTGAGGAAATGGGGGACCTGGGATTCGAACCCAGGTCCTGAAGGGAAATACACGCTATGCTTGCCACCATGCTACTTAACTTGTTTTGTCAAAATAATTTAAGCTAATAATAATATAAATAAAGCAAACACACTAATGGATTTTCGCGCAAAATTTAAAGAAACCAGTAAGGGGGTGACAACACATCATCCCTGTCCTCAAACCGTGGCTAAAAGTTCCAATAACTATACCTATGGACCCTGCCCGTCACTACAAACCAAGCTTATTCCAAAGTCTGCTACAGGCCATATAAACGCATTCTAAGAACATGGTTGCGTTCATCTCAACCTACTGATCACAACCATAGCCATTATCATGGCTAATTGTACCTGATACAAAAAACCCTAAAAACGAACAACAAACCCTAGCAATGATGGATCTTGATACAAGTCAGATAAACGAAATTGGTTATTACAAAAAGCTTGCAAATGATGCGTGGATTAAGAATATGAAGTTATTTCATGTTAACAATGCCTAAATTGGAAAATACGAAATCAATAATATAGGGGATCCGTGGATGACTTACAATGCTCTAGGAAGCTTGAAAACGCCTGATTGTGATTGGTTTCGCTTGTGGAGATGGCCAGGAAGAGATTGAGACACTTGCCAAACCCTGAGGATGCCTCTATGATTGATTTCGATCTCAAGCTTTTTCTTGATTTTTGCCAATTCCGTTCTGCCTCTAGAACTGCTCTTCAACACTGATTTTTGTCCCTATCGCCTCCTTATGTATTGTACAATACATTAGGTCTGAATTCCTTGTCCAAATCTTCCTATATCAATGCTCTTGATGTGGATTTGATTTGCCTTGGACAACCTTCCAAAATTGGCTTGATTTGGATCTTTTTGTGTACAATTGCTTTGATACGAATTTGATATGGTGCAAGCTGTCTAATAAGACCTGAAATGATCACAAGATCTTTAGTTTTCAATGTTTTTGATTTTATGTGATTTTATTTGATTTAAAATGAATTAATTAAAATAAAATCAAATTAAATAATAAAAATATGATATGGACACATGGGCAAGGCTAGAGCACATGGGAAATAATTAAAACTCAGAACAAGTGAAAAAGAATGGGCCTATTTGGCAAAATTTGAAGTTTTGGGGATAGTTGACTTTTGGCAATTTTGCAAAAAAGTACAACTTCAATAATGCATAACTTCTTCAATTTTGACTCTTTGGAGGTTTTCTTGGACTTTTTAGAAAGCTTGAGATGTCCCCTAACCAACCCTTTTGGTCTCATCTAATTTTGATATTTCATGCTCAAGTTAGAAGCTTTGACAAAAAAGGTGTTTTTGTTGACTTTCAAAAATGACCTATAATGTCAAAATTCATAACTTCTTGTGATTGCATCTTTTTATCTTGGGGTATGAATATGGATTATAGGGATTTGCATCCTCTTCAAAATGAGATTTGTATGGGTCATTTATCATAAAGTATGAGAAAGTTATGCCTGGTCAAAGTTGAGTTGACTTTTCCTACAAAACCCTAATTTAGCAACTTTTGAATCTTGATGAATTGTGAGCAATCCTTGATGAATCATGATCAAACCTTGGTCAAATTATGAAATATCCTTCAAAATGAGAATTTTGACAAAAAATATTGAAGTTTGACTGTATGTAGGTCACAATTGACGTTTGCCCTAGCACAGTCGATTTTTGGACCTTTGAGCAATTGATTGAGCAAACTTTCTCTGCAAGGCTTGAAACTTGATATGGATGATATTTAGAACATATTAGAACATTGGTGAGCACTTGGGGTTACTTGGACTCAAGGATATTTATGCAACACAAAACCCTAATCTAGGGTAGACTGCCTTAGGAGAGAGCTTGTCTGACCAACTCTTGGACTACTTTGAGCAACTTGGAGATTTTTCTTGCAATGTTTTGAGAAATATGAGAGGGCAAATTTTGGGGCACAACAGCTTCCCCTGTTCAATCTTCTTAAACCTGAGGATGTAGATTGGCTTTCATTCCTTTCGTGATCCGAAGGTGGAAGATTATTGAACACTAGAGTGCCCAGAAATTTGCACTCGCATGAAGTGGTAATTGTCTTGTGATGTCGGGGATGGGATTATAGATGCCATTCGGAGTAGTGTCGGGAGGATGGGCTTAAAGATGCCATCTGAAGGAGTTTCGATCTCATAAGAGATTCCTTAGCGAGAGCTTGTATACCTGTCGTTTGAGGAAGATTCCGCTGGGGGGAGTCTGATCTTTGTTGAGGTTTAGGAACTTGCCCGTAATTCAACTGAGGTGTCGAGATTTAGGAACTTGCCCATAATTCAACTGAGGGGAAACATCTTCGTCGAGATTTAAGAACTTTCCTGTAATTCAACTGAGAAAATTTCTCTGCTGAGATTTAAGAACTTGTCTGTACTTCAACGGAGGAACACTTTTGTCGAGATTTAGGAACTTGCCTGTACTTCAACCTTTAAACATCTCTGTTGAGACTTAAGAACTTGTCCGTAATTCAACTTGGGGAAACATCTTCGTCGAGATTTAAGAACTCACCCGTAATTCAACTGAGAAAACTTCTCTGGTGAGATTTAGGAACTTGTCTGTAATTCAACGGAGGAACTTTGTCGAGATTTAGGACTTTGCCTGTACTTCAACTGAGAAAACATATTTGTTGAGATTTAAGAACTTGTCAGTAATTTGACTGGAGGGAAACATCTTCATCGAGATTTAAGAACTCGCCCGTAATTCAACTGAGAAAACTTCTCTGCTGAGATTTAGGAACTCGTCTGTAATTCGACAAAGGAACTTTGTCGAGATTTAAGACCTTGTCTGTAATTCAATTGAGAAAAACATCTCAGCTGAGATTTAAGAACTTGTCAATAATTCGACTTGGGGAAACATCTTCGTCGAGATTTAAGAACTCGCCCGTAATTCAACTGAGAAAACTTCTCTGCTGAGATTTAGGAACCTGTCTGTACTTCAACGGAGGAACTTTGTCGAGATTTAGGACCTTGTCTGTAATTCAACTGAGAAAAACATCTCTGCTGAGATTTAAGAACTTGTCCGTAATTCGACTTGGGGAAACATCTTCGTCGAGATTTAAGAACTCGCCTGTAATTCAACTGAGAAAATTTCTCTGCTGAGATTTAAGAACTTGTTTGTACTTCAACGGAGGAACTTTGTCGAGATTTAGGACCTTGTCTGTAATTCAACTGAGAAAAACATCTCTACTGAGATTTAAGAACTTGTCAGTAATTCGACTTGGGGAAACATCTTCGTCAAGATTTAAGAACTCGCCCGTAATTCAACTGAGAAAAATTCTCTGATGAGATTTAGGAACTTATCTGTAATTCAATGGAGGAACTTTGTCGAGATTTAGGACTTTGTCTGTAATTCAACTGAGAAAAACATCTCTGCTGAGATTTAAGAACTTGTCCGTAATTCGAATGGAGGGAAACATCTTCATCGAGATTTAAGAACTCGCCCGTAATTCAACTGAGAAAAGTTCTCTACTGAGATTTAGGAACTTGTCTGTAATTCAACGGAGGAATTTTGTCGAGATTTAGGACCTTGTCTGTAATTTAACTGAGGAAAACATCTCTGCTGAGATTTAAGAACTTGTCAGTAATTCGACTGGAGGAAACATCTTCGTCGAGATTTAAGAACTCACCCGTAATTCAACTGAGAAAACTTCTCTGATGAGATTTAGGAACTTGTCTGTAATTCAACGGAGGAACTTTGTCGAGATTTAGGACTTTGTCTATAATTCAACTGAGAAAAACATCTCTGCTGAGATTTAAGAACTTGTCCGTAATTCGACTGAGGTAAAAGTTTCATAGCTTTGAATTTTGTGAGAATTTAACCGCATCCTTCCTGAAAGGTAAAGGTTAGTTGTATGTAATGCATGATATGTATCAAGCAATGATGTTCTCAAAATAAATGAGATTGTGTTGTATGATGCGTATATGCATGTGTCATGATGCATGGAAATGTAATGTTTTTAGCTGGGGAAAATAAATCCCGGGTAGCTGTTGGAGAAAAGAGCTGAATTCTTCGTTTCTGCTGGGGATAGCGAATGAGGATGATTGTGAGAATAAACCCGCAGGAGAGGATAACTTCGATGGGGAATACACTGATGAGGAGATTACTCTATGGGGAAGAGATGCTCTGTAGAGGATTCTGCTGACAAATTCAGCTGGGGATACAATTACCGTTGCTGGTGATACTGAATCCTGTTGGGGATTCGAGTTTCTGCTTGTGGAAGGAAATGAACTCCGCTGGGGATGATTTTTCGAATAGCGACCTTACTAGGGATAACCTTTTAGGCTCTACTAGGGACAATCTACCAGAGTCTACTGGGGATGGTTCTCCGAACTTCACTAGGGAAACTTTTTCAAACTGCGCTGGGGAAACTTTGCAAACTCCACTGGGAATATTTTTTCAGACTGCGCTGGGGAAACTTTCCAAACTCCACTGGGGATATTTTGTACTCCGCCGGGGATGATAAGACTTTTCAGTGCTGATGATAGATAAATTCTGTTTGGGGAGAATATTACCGATTCATTCACAGTTGTGAGTCTCAGCTGGGGAGAGCTAACATTACTGCCTTCTCTTACTCTGCGGGGGGTGAAAGTATTTCAGCCATATTCTTCAACTAAATTTACCTTGTACCTAGTGGACAGAGCAACTGTACAGTTTGGACAATTCTTATTTTCCCCTGTTTCTGACATTACAAGTAATGGTCTTTTGTTTCGCATGTAAATATTCATGAGCATTAATTAATGTCAAATGCATATATCAAAAATGAACATTGGACGTTTTTTTGCAAAACAAAAGAGAAAAAGGAAAAACAGTTGAAATTTCTTTGAAAATGAATTGTATTAATTTTGAAGTTTGGCCTGTAAATAGGCGTTTTTGTACAAGAGGCTGACGTCCTAGTAAGAGAACGCCGCCGAACAAATAGAATTTATACAATTTGTAATAAACAAAGAAAAACAGCTATGTGAATAATCCCACTGGGTTCCAACTCTTCTATTGCCCTTATATCCTCGAGCATCTCATCACTTTGCTACTTGGTTAAAGGTAGATCAGATTGATTAGTGCCGTCCGAGCTTGATAGTTGATACCGAAGTTTGGTTGCAAGATGATCCAATGAGACATAGTGTTACGCTTTAATCCCTAATTTTTGCCTGGACCGCCCTTTCGGGTTTTCAGTCCACCGGGATACGCTTTTTTTCCCAAGCCGCCTTTTCAGGTTGTCGACTTGCCGGGTGTACAAATTTTTTTATTTTCATCCCTTATTTTTGCCCGAACCCTTTTGGTTCGTCGGGAAGCCCTTATTTTTGCCTAGGCCAGTCAACCTAGCGGGTCTTTGATTATGCGTAGTATCTTTTCACTATGTCTGCATTGACGGGGTGAGGAAGGTCGTCACCATCCATGGTGGTCAGAATCATAGCTCCTCCTGAGAAAATGTTCTTAACCACAAATGGCCCTTTGTAAGTAGGGTTCCATTTGCCCCTGGGATCACCTTGAGGTAAGATAATGCGCTTGATCACCAGATCCCCAACTTGATACTCTTGTCATCTAACTTTCTTGTTAAATTCCTTGATCATACGCTTTTGGTACATTTGACCATGACAAATAGCAGTAAGTCTCTTCTCCTTGATTAAATTCAGCTGATCAAGCCGGGTCTGAATCCAGTCATCTTCGCTCAAACCTGCATCCTTCATAATCCGAAGAGAGGGTATCTGAACTTCAATGGGCAAGACAGCCTCCATGCCATAAACAATGGAATAGAGGAGGTTTGGTGCTGGTAGTAGTCTCAGTTGACGCCAAAATATGGGGAACCTATTCAAAGTTCTGGCAAGGTGTCTCTAAATTCCCCGTCCATCTCTACGTATCTAAAGAAGTTGAGGTGGCTTACCATATACTCCTCTTCGCCACGTGCGGTGATAATCTTCCCCTTCACTGGATACTTCAGCATTTGGTGCAGTGTAGAAGTAACAACCCCAACTTCATAGATCCAAGGACGACCCAACAAACAAGAGTATGATGGCTTGGTATCCATCACATAGAAGGTGGACTCAAGGGTTTGAGAGCCTACCTTGACATGGATGTCCACCTCCCAATGCACCATTCTCTTTGACCCATCAAAAGCCCCTACCACAATGTTACTAGGCTTTAAGGTCAAGCCCTCATAATCCAACCGATCAAGCGCCTTCTTAGGCAGAACATTCAATGAAGACCCAATATCTACCAGCACATGAGCCATAGTGGTGCCCCTGCATTCGATCGAGACATGTAGAGCATCATTATGCTTCCTCCCTTTCGGTGTCAAGTCGGTATCTGAAAAGCCCAGTCCATTGTCAGCAGTCAGGCTGGCTACACACTCTTTGAATTGATCAGCCAAGGTCTCTTGTGGCACATACACGGTCTTGAGGAATGCGATCAAGGCCTTCGCATGGGCCTCGGAACACAACAACAGAGACAACATAGATATCTTCGAGGGGGTCTGCCCCAGCTGCTCGACCATATTGTAGTCGCTCTTTTTTGATTATTTTCAATATTTCCTCTATCTCTTGCTTAGAGGCTTCTACGACAATCTTTCTAGATGCCTCCATCCGGGCAGGCTCACCTAGAGCTTCTTTGTCTCGGGTCCCAGATGACTCATCGGCAGGGGTAACGATTGGAGTAAGAATAAGAGTAGTAGTTGAAGTACTAGTAGGAATAGCAGACGAAATAACAACAGGCCTATTAACAGTCTTTGGGGAAATCTCGGGAGAAAAAACCCTTCCACTTCTAGTAACCTTGCTGGTCCCGACAATGTTACTGACATCAAGATCAGCCTCTTCATTCTTCAGATCTTGTTTGATGCCATAATAGTACACATCGGCACCATAATGCCAAGGGACAACTTTGTCTGAGGCATACGGGACAGGGCCAGGAAGGGTGATTATTAACGGAGCAACCTTTGGAGCGGGTGTAATCCTAACAGGTCTTCTCGAGGAGACCTTGGAAGGATTGGCGGAAATGGTTATAATAGCAACGTCTTCAAATGGAATAACGGGAATTAAAGTTTTCTCGAACAAAATTTCTTTGCTGTCCATTAGGTGTTGAATACATGTCTTCAGCAAATGGAAACCAGAAGGCAGAGATGAACACACATGGAAACCTTCACCACAACCCGGAAATAAACCGACCAACAACAAATTCTTCTTAACAGTCATAAGAGGAGTAGAAACTTCATCAACTAAGGTCACAAACAGATCGATATCAACAACATTAACTCCACGATTGTGCTTAGGCATGGGAGCAGTTATGACATTGGGCTTTTCTGGAGCATCGAACTCAATTTCCTTGGCCTCAATCAGATCTTGTACCTTATTTCTTAGAGACCAGCAGTCGTTTGTATCGTGGCCAGGACTCTCAGAATGGTAGGCACACCGAGCGTTTGGATTATATCGAGGAGATGTGGTATTCGGATTCTTGGGAGCCTCTTTCAAGGTTGCCAAGTTGGATCTTAGCAGATGGGGTAGAACCTTAGCCAACGTTATGTTAATCAGGGTAAACTTCATTTGTGGTCTTTCCACCCTCTGTTGATTGTTGCGTTGTGGAGCAGCGGCAGGCCTAAGTATCATTACAACACTTACTGTCTAACGGTGTTCAGCTCTACTTTGGCCTCTTAGGCTATAGATGGCACTGGCTTCCTTTTTACCAGTAAAAGGATTCTTTATCGAACTCGAAGAGGCATCTTTCTGTATCTTACCGCTCCGGATCCCAGCTTCTACCCTCTCTCCAGTTAGAATCAGCTCGGTGAAACCAGCTGACGAGCTGCCGATCAAATGGTTAAAGAATGGACTAGATAGCGTCCCAAGAAACATATCGACCAACTCCCTATCGGATAAAGGGGTTGGACTCTCCCATCCAAGTCTCTCCACTTTTGTGCATAGTCCTTAAAGCCTTCACCTGCACCCATGGTCATACTCTGGAGTTGAGTACGAGTGGGGGCAAGGTCAGCGTTGTATTGATACTGCTTATAAAAAGCAACAGCTAGATCTTCCCAGTTTCAGACATTGGTTCCCTCCAGTTGGTAGAACCATTCAAGCCGATTCCCTGACAGACTATCTTGAAAGAAGTGAACCCACAAATTTCTATCAGCGGTGTGGGGCTGGATCTTCCTTATGTAGGAATGGATATGGAGCTTTGGGCAAGACACCCCATCATACTTTGCGAAAACTGGAGCCTTAAATTTCTGCGGGATGACCACTCCCGACACCAATCCCAGTTCGAGAAATCCAACCCAGGTATTTTCTAGACTTCCATAGCGCTCAATCGATCTTCCAACTGTTTGTACCTATCCTCAGTGGGAGGATACTGCTCATCATTGTAGTCTGTATCATTGTCAGAGACTTCAGAACTAGGATTCTCCTCCCTTGTTTCTCTCTCTTGATTTTCCCCCTCTTTGGACGAGGAAGTCAGATCGACTTGTTGCTTTAGCGGACCCCCGAACCTTCTGCCCATATTGAGGATACCAACGGGCTTCTTCTTCTTCTTCTTCTTCTTCTTCTTCTTCTTCTCTTTCAAGATGAGGGCCTTCAGATCCTCCTTCCCTTTTGCCAGAGTTATGAACATCTGTTGAAATTGGGCATTTTGTGCCTGAAGATCCTTGATGGTTTGTTCAGAAGACATTACTACTGAAATAAACAGCGAAGAAGATGAGAAACCTGTAATGGTACCTGTTTATGAAATGCTATGGGTGGGATGTGTATGCAATGATTTCAAGGATTCTTAAAGACTCAAATTTGTTTAACCAAAAGAAACACACGTTAATTACATTAATAAGTTCGAATTGTTATAAAGAATGCCCTTTAGGCTTACAATTAAAAAAAAAAAACTTAAAGCAAAAAGAAACTAGGTCTCCCAGGAGAGCATCCTCTTTGGTGCAATGTAGGCGTTTATGTTCCTTTCTTCATGAAGCAGCCTAGTGAGCTCCAGGACCTTATTCTCGCTGGCATATAACTGAGCTTCAAACGTGTCCCGCTCCTCTTTGAGTTGAACCCAGGACTTCTGTAACTCTTCATGATTAGTTGGCATGTCAGGATGATGAACAAGGGAAGTAGTATCTCCTTCAATAACTGGTTCCACAGTTATTGGTAGGACAGCAGGGTAAGGAATCATAAGACTTTGGGCACGGGCTCGTACCCATCAGAGATAAGGCTTAAGAGGAATGGAATTCTTGTGCCCCATCATCTTGCTATCAATTTTATACACCACGCCCCAAGCTTTTATGAACCTTCTGCGGTATCCCTGGGCATCATTCTCATAGTTGAAGGCGATTCCTTGGATAAGCGTATCATGAGGACCATCTCTTCTCGCATAGCCAAACTGACGTAGTGCCAAACAAGGTTTGTAAGTGATTCCTCCCCTAATACCTAAGAGAGGGACATTGGGGAATTCACCACAGTGATCGATGATGGTAACATCTTCCGAGAACCGTGAACACCAATGAATGTCTAAATGTGTAAGGGACATCAGCCTACGAGACCATTTCAAACCCTATTTATTCTTCAAAATAGACCTGGGTAGGTGTGAAATAAACCACCTAGCCAATAGAGGAGTGCAACATAGGAGGGTCCCCCTTCTCTTTAAAGTGCGAGCATACAAAGAGTATAGAACATCCCCAAGTAATGTAGGCACCAGATTATGAGACAGAAAAACCTTAATAGTGTTCACATCTACGAGTTGATCCGTATTAGGGAAAAGTACCATCCCGTAAACGAGAAGTGCCAGCACCTCTTCGAAAGCTTGTAAATCCAGGGTATCCCAAAAATGGTAAGCCTTCTCGAATAGAAACTTAACCGGGATTCCTTGGACACTTCCTCTAGTCTCCTAACTTGTCACTATGTCAGACCGTTGTAAGGACAGAGCTCGAGCAATCTCTTCAGGATTTATATGTTCTTCCATACCGTTGAAAGGTGTGATACGGTGGGAGAATTGACTTGAGGTTTTGCGTTTGTGTTTGCAATTGTTTTGGTTTAGCAAGAGTCACCACCGACTTTTTATTTTATCCAAAGGAAAGGTCAAAAAGCACAGGAAAGACCTTTGAGATGTTTTCTTGGGTTCGGGGGGTAGATTATGAAAAGGGATGGTGCAAGCACCCTTTTCATCCATGGTTATCCATGGGCTCTTAGTTACTTATTTAGATCACTTGCTTTTGCTTTTCAATTGTTTGAAATGGTGCTTTGTGTGTGTGGTTTTTGAAAATGATTTTGAAAAAGAGGCCTTGTCTAGGCAACCTTTGTAATGATTCTTGTTTGAATATATACAAAGGTGTTTGTCTTTTGAAAGGATACTTCAAAGTTTTGAAAGTTTGATTTGGGAAATATTTTGAATTGTGTTGTGAAGTGTGTTTGAAAATAGCAAGGATGTTTTGCAAGCTTTGATCAAGTAACTAAGAGTTGTCTACCCTATTTTACTCAAAGATATTTCCTATATGTTTTTAACCCTTTTGAAAGTGTTATTTCACCATTGCATTTGGTGAACAACCTTGTATTAGGATGTCAAACGGGACAGGCGCGGGTCATCGCATACAATCATTGAAAGCAACTTGTGAGACGCTCTAGCAATTTTGTAATAGACGAGATCATTTTATCGAAGGCAACATCGAGGGTCATCGAGGGACTACGATCTTTGTTTATCGAAGGGGCATTTTCTAGAGTGTCTCATATTCAAGGGACATGATTGCATTTTCTGAAGCAACAAGCGAGGTTACCCTAGAGGTACAAGTGTGCATTGTGTTTGTAATTTTCGTGCATTTAGGTCTTGTATTAGGTCATCTAGCGATTGCTTTTGGATTTTCGCATACAAACCCTAATCTCTAATCATGGCATATTTGAAAGCATAAAGTGCGAGAATTAAAATCTAAGCTATTACAAAAGTATCCGGGAATGGGGGTACAATTATTTACAAATGGGGATGAATCTCACAAGGATAACAATGTCCAAATATCAAGTGTTACAACCAAATCGAATCGTCGCAACTTAATTTAAAGTTATAACAAATAAAAAAAATCAATAATATTATGAGATGCATGTATTTATTTAAAAATAAATAAATAAAGATCTATTCTAAAAAGAAAGATTAAAAATTATTATTATTCTTTGTATGTGTTTTTTATTAATCATGTAAATAAAAAGCTTAAAAGAATAAAATTTAATTAAATAAAAATTCTATTATTTTTTGTATTTTTATTAATCAACAAAAAGAGTTTAAAGAAAACAAAATTAATTAACTCAAATTGAATGCTTTTTGGTATTTTCATTACGTGAAACAAGATTAATTAATAAAGAATAAAATAAAACTAATTAAAAGAAAACAAAACAAAGTTTAGTATATTATTTAGTGTTTTTATTAACTAAAATAAAAAAAAACAAATTAGTTAAAATTAAATAAAAAAAACAAAGGTATTTGTTAGTCTAAAGAAAAAGAAAAGAAAATAAGAAGAATGGGCTTAGGATTTAGATGTTTGGCCCAAAACATAAACAAGGGAAGGGGAGAGTCAGAATGGAAAAATGGGGGGTTAGCCAGCATTTCGTATGGGCTTAAGGGATGGATGGCCCAATGTTTGATTTGTACAATGTTCAGGGTTTGGCAATTTAGGGTTCATTGTGTGATTAGGGTTTGTAAACCCCTTTACAGCGGCGCCGTTTCGTTCTTCCTCTTCATCTCTCTCAATCAACGGTGTTCTGACCTCCCTCTAAACCTAAGCCGTCGGAGCGCCACCTCTTCCTCTCATATCCTCATAGTGATCTATGGCTTTGGTTCTAAACGGTATGATTTATCCCTTTGATTTTAACAGTTTTTTCAGTTTTGTTTGCTTCGCATGTTTTGCTTTATAGTTTAGTCTTTTAATCTTTTGATGTTTACATGTATGTGATGTAGCGAAGAAGGTTGGAGAAAAACGTACCTTGGGGATTTTCTAGAAAGTGGAGGGAGAGAGGTTGGACTGACGGCACTTCCTTGGTGGCCGGAGGTACGAGGAAGAGATGATGGTCACGCCTTTTGGTAACTTCTGAGATTTTATTATTGTTTGTTAATTTGTTGATGATGAGTTCTTTCTGAAACCTTCTTGTTGATGTTTTGTTGTTGATGATGGATGCGATTCTGAAACTTTGTTGTTGGTTGCTTCTGAAAACTCTTTTCCTCTCTCTTGGCTTTGAAGGTTAATGATGATTTGATGTTCTGAAACTTCTTGTTTTTTGTTTGTTTTCGTTAATGATGATGATCTGAAACTTGTGATCTTTTCCTCTACCTTGAATGTTGGTGATGATTAAATTGAAACTTTGTTGTTGATGTTGAGATTTGGTTGAACTGAGTTTGAAACTTTATTGGATAATGGTGTTGGTGTTTTGATTGATGAAGCTTTTGGTTATGGTTGGTAGTTGTTTTTTGGATGTTGGGTTTGGATACTGTCACAGGTTTGGTTTGTTTGGCAAGCTTGCTTTTGGTTGTTGGCTTGATAGCAGGCTTGTGTTAGCTTTGCAATTTGTAGAGTTTTGGGGTTGTTGTTCTGTTTGATTGTGCAGGTTGGTTGGCTTTGGCTTGCTCCTGTTAGCAGGTTTACAGTTTGGCTGTGGTTTGCTTCTATTAGCAGGTTTACAGTTTGGCTGTGGTTGTTTTGCAGTTTGGAACTGCAGGTTTGTGGTGTTTTTGATTTGCAGTTTGGAACTGCAGGTTTGTGGTGTTTGAAACTGTTAACAGTTTGGCTAGCTTGCTTCTGTTTTGGAATTGGTTTGTGGTTTGAGGAGAAACTATTGGATGTATTTTTCTGGTTGTGTAGTTTGGAGAGTTGTGGAATTGCTTTTTGTATATTTTCAGCTTGGTCCCTTATTCAAAAGTTTAACAGGTTTTTAACTTGTTCTGCAGTTTGGACTATTTGTTTTTGTTATGCACCTTGGTTCTTCCAGGTTTTGAACAAAAAATGGTTCTTCCTATCTTTGTACTATCTGACCGTCTTATATCTCTTTTTTTTTTGCTTGTTTGTCACTTGTGACAGCCTGCTTTGCCAAACTGTAAACCTTCACCAAAGGTGATATCTTTCTCTCTTTCTCTCTCTATGACAAAGCATTTTTGCTTTTTCTTATTATATTCTGAAAAGTTTTGCCTTTGTCTAGAAAATGATGATAGCTATAACAAGCTTTTTGGCTTGTGATTTGGTTTATCTTCTGCATTTGCATGCTGTTTACTTTTGGCCTGCTGTACTTTTTTGCATTTCATACTTGCATCCAGTTGCTTTGTATGCTGCATCCAGTTTGCTTTTGCTTAGTACAGTTTGCATTCAGTTTGTTGACTTAGTACCTTTGTCACTCAGTTTGCCTTGTATGCTAGCTTTGTACCTTTGTATGCTTGCTTTGTACAGCATGTCTTGCATTTGAAACTTGTTGCATCCAGTTTTGGCGCCTTAATACTTTTTTTTGAATAAATTGCTCTTGTATGCTTGCATTTTACTGTTCTCTTTGTGAACCAAGAAGAGCAATCTTCTTGTGATTTGCAAAGAGAAAAATAAAAACATGATGAACAAATAGCACTCTGATTCCGGACGGCAAACTTTAATGATGACTTTTTTCTTTCTTTTTCTGTTTGAAAAATTTACTGTACTAATCCTCTTTTCTTTGTCTTTTTTTCACGTGAGCATAAATTGGACGACGACAAAGCAGAAGAAGCCGGAGACTTTGAGCATGGGAGCAATGTAGTTTAGGAGGCTTAGGCTTAGATTAGATAGATTTCCATTAATTGTAACAATTTATTTTCCCAAGTACTATAAGTTGTAAAAACTTACAATATTCAATAATAAATTATTTTTGTATCAATCATCTGAAAAATCTTTGTGAGGCAAACTGATATCCAATAAGATCATATACTGTCCAATAATCTTGCCATTCTTTCTTCAAGTCTTCACTGATTATTTAATATTCCCAAATCAAAATAATTGAAATTGCATTCTAGCATTTCCAATACAGATAACTTAAAATCCAAGTAATCCCGAAAACTCCGTAATCTCATAACCTTGCATCGGTATTCCAATCACAATACGCATTATATAATAAACAAGCAAGCATTCCATTAACCGGCAAACATTTTAACAGACGCATATTATCTTGGTTAACCTGGATTAGACAAGAACCTGAATGTTCCATATGATAGTCTCAGCTCCTATCTCTTATCCCAGATAATCAGGCCTTAAGAACAAACAACAATCTTTCAGTAGGCTTAAAAAGTGTGAAAACATGTGACAGTTAACTGAATTTAAGAGAATTTAGTTTCTTCTGAGAAATGCGAGAGAAACCCTAATTCTTGATCTGCTGCCAAAGAAAAGTCTGTTTGATCGATTCTTGAGCCAATCTTGAGAATCTGAGAAAACACCCTAGGGTTGTGATTTCTTGTGAAAAAGGGAGGGCAAATTTTAGGGTACAACAAAAGGTAACTGATCAAGAATAGGTACCCCCAACAACTGAGAAAATTCCTCCATAGTAGGCACTAGCTAGTAATCCGGGAAGGTGAAACAATGGTGCACAGGATCAAAGAACTGAAATAGCACTTTTAATAATTCTTCATCAGGTTTTGCAGTGACCGAGTTGAGCAACCGACCATGCTTTTCAATGAATGGATAACTTTAAGGAACCCTTAATGCCAGGTCCTTTAGTTGGATAGGCACTTTCACAAGGTTAATCTGGATAGTGTTCCTACGGGCGGATGCCATGTCCTACAAAACAAAGCAAAAATGAGCCCTAGGAAATCCTTGAAATGATTAGTTATAATATGCCATGCTTATGATTTCATGATTATGCTAGAAAATCACATGTATAGAAAACAACAAGCAAGTCACACCAAATCCTTAAGTTTAAGGCCTGCATGAGTTTTAAGGTCATACCCTCTTGAAGTTGGATAGGTTCAACCTGTCCTATAAATAGTAACCGGGTTCTAAGGGATCTCAATATCACCGATATTTCCCCTAGCTTCGTTCAATAGGCGATTGACTCACAACCAAACAAAACTCAAGAGTCAAACCTCAATGAGTGTAGCATCGAGTATCTGTTGACCTTGGGAATACACTAAAGTCGGCCATCTCGCTACGTCCTACTGGCCAAGTTGTGCAATTAAAGGTTCTATGGTCAGTTGATGCTTCACGACAACATGCGGTGGCCCCGTACTCTCCCTGATTGACTCAAGGGTTACCGATACCAACCAAAGTGCCACATCAATGTAGCTACTGCTTCAACCGTGTCGGTATACCCCACACAGTTCCCTCACAGTTTATTGCTACTTACCTAAAAGGTATCCCCATATCCGGGTGTAGGATCTATATAACCCCAATAAAACCCTTGAATATAAAGCAGGCAAAGCAAAAGACAAGCAAGCAAGTTAAAAATGACCTAGATCCTAAGGTATACCCCACTTATACAATCCCCAGTAGAGTGGTCAGTTCTGTGATACGGTGGCAGAACCGACTATTAATACTGGTTTTGCATTTTGTATTCGCAAATGTTGCGGTAAGCAAGAGTCTCCACCGTCTTTTATTTCATCCAACAAAGGAAAAAGAAAAAGAACAGAAAAAACCTTTTTCGAGAATATTTCTGAGTACGGGGGGTAGATTATTGAAAGGGAAGGTATTACCACCCTTTCTATCTGTGGTTTTCCACGGACTCTTAGGTACTTTCTCATTCTTAAATTGCTTTTGTGTGTTTGAAAAAAGTTTTATTTACTTCGTGATAACCCTTGTATCAGTCCTCAAGAATGTGATGAAGTTGTTTTGAAAACTGTTTTGAAAGTGTTTGTGTAAAATTTGTTTGTTTGAGCAAGTACCTAGGAACTTTCTACCTACTCAAAAAAGTCTATTCGTTTTCCTTTAGATAGCGCTATCCTACTATTAAGGAGTAGGTATCCCTATCGTTGGATTTGTGAAGGGACGTTCGAAGGGACGAAATGGTCTCTGAAGGCAACAAGTAAAGATACCTTAGCATTTCGAAGGGACTATCGTCATAAGATCAATTTGTAGGCAACTCGAGGGACAAGTAAGGACTATGATCTTTATGACGATTTTGAATCACGGGTCATTGCTAAGGTATCCCTACATTCGAGGGATACGACCATTATTTCTGAGGCAACCAAGTGGGGCAAACCCTAGGAGTGAGCATGTGCGGGTGTGTTTTTTCAGTAAATTGTCTTTGCACAATTTAGGGTTTTCTACTATATTAATCATTTATCTTTCACATGCAAGCCTATTGTCCATACATCTATCAATTAAATAGTTATAGAAATTAAAAGCAAGAAATTAAAACCCTAACTATTACAAGGCTTTGGGGGAGGGAATTACATAATAAAAAACTCGGGAAAAATGATAAGAGAAATAGTAAACCTAATTAACTATTACAACTTGGGAACAGTTACAATAATTAATAAGAATAAAGAAAATAAGGATGCGCGTGGTGAAATAAATACGAGAATGAAGTCTAAGTCCTAAAAAATCTAATCAATTAAAGGGAAAATATTTTTGTATTTTATTATTTAAGAAAAAATATTTTAAATCTTTAACCTAACTCTAATTAATTAAAAAAACATTTTGTATTATTATTTTTTTAATGAGAAAATAACATAAATTTTGAAATTTGCAAGTTAGTCCTAATTTCTATTAAATTTTAATTGCAAAAAAAAATGTTTAAGTTAACCTAATTAAACTAATTAATTAAATGCAAATAAATATTTTATGAAAATAATTAACTAAATCTAATATTTTTTGATTTTTTGGTTTTATGATTTAATAAAAAAAGGATTTTTATTGTAAAATAATTAAAACAAATGAATTTTGTAAAATAATTAAAACAAATATAAAAATTAAAAGTTAAAAGAGAAAAGGAATTTGGGCCTGATGTTGGATGGAAAAGGGGGGTATGCTGCCCAAATTGCTTATTAGGCCTAGAGCTTGCGCTTGATCCAACGCATCTCTCTTCTGATGGTTCATGGTGGACCAGCATATGTGGCACGTTGGATGTGTGATGGAGATTAATCCAAGAGATGAGACCAGAGGGCGCGTGGAGTCTTCAGTAAGCGTAGGGCACTGGATCTGCAATCAAATAATCAGAAAAATGCAAAAGTAACGCGCCTGAGATTGAACCCGGGACGCTTGCTTCACAACCCTTCAACCTTAACCATCTGCGTTTTTTGTTAACTTGTTCATATAAACAACAAAAATTATATAATATGAAAATAATATCTAATGTTGAGTCAACCTAACACGCATGCATTGTGGGCCCCTGTAATTTAAATGAACGAATCACAAGCTTCTATCCTGCCACATCTGCACAGGGAGGGTCAAACCACCCCTCACGGTGGTTGACCACCATCGTCTCCGGCGATCTCAAAAATCCAACCTGCGATATAGCGCAATTCCGATCCAGACATTTGGCCTACCCCCCATAAATCACAGGCTGCGAGTTCAACCAAGGGGTTAGTTTAACCTAAAACGACCTGCATATCTAAGAACGAAACTTGTACTTCTCTAAACCCTAGAAATGGTGATTTGCAGTCACGACTCTGTTCCTTGCATGTGACACGTTAGATAATTCGCAAATAACAACAACATTATGAATATGCAGCCAAAAACGATTTATATCAAGAGTTAAGCCAGTTTTGAGATCAAGAATTTTACCAATGTGCGAAGATCGGGCTGGGGCGATTCAAGGTGCTTTGGCCTTCAAGGGTGGATGGGAAGAGGTGCTGGGATCCTCAGAATGATGATAGGATGCTTGGTTTTGATTGAAGGAGGCAGGATCGTATGTTATGGAGTTGCACCTTTCTTTTCAATTTTTGAAACCCTTGTTCTTGGTTTTGAGGCAGCCTCTCTGTGTCCATTAGGGTTGGGATTATTGTGCTTTTATATTGAATTACTTTAGGTCAACAAAAGAAGAAGGAAATCCATGCTTTCAATGAGAAAAATAATTGCTTTCAATTATTTGATTTTGCTTATTTTTGGAACAAATCCAATCTTTCTCTCTTTACACGATTCCCCTCTGATTTGCCAGCACATTTTGATGTTTATTTGATGAGAAAAAGATTCACAATCATATCTTACATATTTTTCATTATTTATTTATTTAATTTTGACTTTTAATGAATAAATAATCAAAATAAATAATAGAAGTAATGGTAAAATATATGAGTGAGCTCAAGGGTCGTGGGCCATGTTAGAAGCATAATGCAAGCATAAAAAGTTAGGCTCATTTGAGAAAAAAATACAATTTTGGGCATTGTTGACTTTATGCAAATTTCCAAAAATGGCCAACTTTGACAATGCATATCTCTATCAATTTTGACCTTAAGAGGGTTTTCTTGGACTTTTTAGAAATATTAGGATGTCCTATAAACAACCTTTTTGGTCTCATCTCAATTGGGTCTTCCATGTTCATGTAAGAAGCTTTGACCCACAAGGTGTTTTGTTGACTTTTTAGAATGACCTATAATGTCTGAATCCATATCTTTTGATGAGTGAATTTCTTGAACTTGAGGGTTGAATATGAGTTATAGGGAATTGGATTCTTTTCAAAATGAGCCTTGGATGAGAAATTTATGATAAAGTATGAGGAAGTTATGCCTGGTCAAAGTTTGGTTTACTTTTCTTGAGAAACCCTAATTTAGCAACTTTTAAATTTTGATGAATTATGGGCATTCCTTGGGGAATCATGATCAAACCTTGATCAAATGATGGATATCAATTCAAAATGTTGATGTTGACCAAAAATCTTGAAGTTTGACTGTATGTGGGCCACAGTTGACTTTTGACCTAGTACAGTTGATTTTCAGGCATTTGAGCAGTTGACTGAGCAAACTTCTTGTGCAAAGCATGAAACTTGGCATAGATGATATTGAGGACATACCAGGACTATGGAAGGAATATGAGGCCTTTAGAGTTCCCCCATCTTGATGAAAATGGAAACCCTAATTGGAGGTCCATTGCTTTAGGAGAGAGTTTGTTTGGCCAACTCTTGGGCATCCTTGAGCAAGTTGAGGATCTCAATGAGAATGTGTTAAGTAAAATGAGAGGGAAAATTTTGGGGTACAACATACTCCTACATGCAAGCTTCGATTCAGAGAGCAACGACCTCCTGTTGGCGTCCTTCGATTCAAAAGGCAATGGCCTTCTGAAAGTTTCCTCTGATTCACGAAGCCAGGATATCCTTCATGCTAGCAGGCACAAGGCAATGGCCTCATGATTGGCCTGCTTTGATTCATAAGGCAATGACCTTCTTCATTGTTTGCTTCTATTCACAAGGCGAGGGTTTTTCTCACACTAGCATGCATAAGTCATTATCACCTTCATGTCACCTTCGAATACACCTACATGCTGGCATCAAATCCACCTTCAGGATTGCTTTGAATCACCTTCATATCACCTCTGAATCCATCTGCAGACCCTTTAACACACATAGTGCTACATTATAACACGCAATTTGGTGGCCCATTAGAAGGACTTGCCATGTGTGGGAATATTTGGTTTTACCTATTTTTAAGTCTGGTCGAAGGTTTGGGCCTAGGTGATCAAAAACAAGAGGACTCAAAGTAGCATACTCAACTGAAGAGGGCCATTCAAAGAACACATAGTTGGTCCATTTGAAGGACACACAACTAGTGGAAATGAATGCTGCTTTATTGATCTTAGTCGAAGGCTATGGAAAGATGAAGGATTTGATTCAAAGAGTCAAGTTGTCCATAGGTCATGCTACACAGGCCTCCAACTTTTGCCCCAATCCATATTAAATTGTTCTTCAAGCCAACTTGCTTTTGATGACATCACTACCTTTTTAGAAAGTTTTTGAGCCTTGCGCCTGTCTCTTCTGCACACTTGCCCCCTATAAATTAGGAGCCAGCCATCTAAACTATTGATTTTAGTACTTTTATCTTGGGATTATAAAAAGTTGACACAAGTGGATGTTGGCCTTTCAAAGAAACTATTTTATTCTTTCACAAAGCTGCTCATTCCAAATTTTCTCTCTATAAATAGAGAGTTCATTTGCACATAAAAAAAGGAGTTGGGAGGCAACAAGAGAAAACGCTGGCAGATTTTGGCTGTGTGGGAAGAATCTTAAAAAAAACTCTCAAACTCTCAAGATTCTCAAACACTAAATACACTCTCAAACCCATAATCTAAAGAAACACAACACCTGTTTCTTTCCTCTTTCGAATCCAGAAGTGACCACACCCTTTGTTTCTGCTTCCTTCAAATCCAGTCAAATAAACACCACACTCGTTTCTTTCCTCCGAATCCAGGATAATCCAGGGCTACAACTTAGGTCCTACACACATATCCCAACTTCAAGCAAGGTAAGTCATTCTGACCTTAACCCTTTCGTTTTAAGCATGTAAATAACAGTTGTTCACTTTTCATTTCTATACTTTCGATTGTATGCTTTTCTTGTCCAAGTACACGTTGAAACTAACATGTACAGACTTCAAACAAAAGAAAAAGTTATATGTGAAACGAAGCCTTAAGCTTCGCCCCCATACTGCTTCACAGTCCAAACGAAGGAAAAATAAGGGAGAAACGAAGTGCACACACTCACGTTAATTCCCGGACCCAATCGAAAGAAGCAGCAAGAAGGGTGAATCGAAGCTTACTTGCTCACACTAACCTTCCTGCAATCGAGAGAAGCAAAAAAAGGAAGAATCGAAAGAAGCCAGGAAGAGATGAATCGAAGGGTGCTGCTGCCTGATCGAAGGACTTGTTTTCCTTTCTTTCATTTTGTTTTGTCTTACTATTCAATATGGTTGTAATAGTGTAGGATATTTACCTTCTTCATTTTTTATTACTTTATACAAAATGCTAGTAATTAGGGTGTATGCAAGATAAAATCAACAAGTAGACCACCCTAATCAAAAGATAAAAATGCATGCAATCAAACACACTTTGCACACGTTCACCTCTAGGGTTAACTCCACTTGTTGCCTTGAGAAAATGGTCATAATACGCATGTAAGACGTCTTAGCAAAAACAATCAAAAGATCATAGTCCCTCGATGACGCTTCGAATGTTGCCTTACAAATAATCTTAGTCCCTCAAGAGAAATACTAATATGTCTCACAATATTGCTATTCATGACTATGCGATGACCCACACCCGTCCCTTTTACATCCAAAGATAAGGCTGCTTACCAATCAATGGTAAGATAGTAATATCAAAGGAAGGGAGAAATGAACGAAAGACTTTGGAGTAGGTAGAACGTTCTTAGTTGCTTGATCACAATCCATTTTAAAAAAAAACAAAACATGTTTTCAAACACACCAAATACTTTCAAAACATGAAATATTTTCAAAAAGTCCAACACTTTGCATACATTCTTATAGAGACGGGAATCATTACAAAGTTTGCATAAACGAAGGCTCTTTTCAAAAATACTTTCAAAACCCACCACAAACACATTTTCAAACAAAGCATTTTCAAAATGATCTAGAAAGCAACTAAGATCCCATAGATAACTATGGATAAAAAGGGTGCTAATACCTTCCCTTTTTATAATCCACCCCCCGAACTCAAGAAAACATCTCAAAGGTCTTTCCTGTTCTTTTCACCCTTGCCTTATTGGATAAAAGAAAAGTCGGTGGCGACTATTTCTATCTGCAACAATTGCAATCAAACGCAAAACAAACCAAGTCAGTTCTCCCACCGTGTTACAGAACTGGAGACTCTGCTGGGGATAAAGTTAAAAGTGGGGTTACCTTAGAGCTAGATCACATTTACTTGCTTTCATTGTTTGATTTGTTTGTTTTACATTTATGGATCCTTGTTTGGGTTTGTATTTATCCTCTACTCGGATCGACAAACACCTATTAGGTAAGTAGCAATAGATTGTTGAAATTGTACGGCGTATACCGATATGGTTGAAGCAATGGCTATGTTAGTGTGACATATTTGTTGGTACCGGTATCCCTTGTGTTGAATCAAGGAGAATACAGGCCGCTGAGCGGTGTCATAAATCACAACTAACCATAGAACCTTTAATTAAATAACTTGTCCATTAGGAAGTAGTGAGATAGCCGACTTTGGTGCAAAGCTCAAGATTAGTTGATAATCGATACTACACTCATTGAGATCAAACTTTTTGGATATCTCAACCGCAAGAAAAGATTGATTGTGCTGAGACAATACCTAAAAGAAAGGTCAGTGATATTGAGATCCCCTAGAACTTGGTTACTTTCTAGGACAGGTTGAGCCAACTAAACTTCAAGAGGGTACTTACCTATGGACTCCATACAAGCCTAAACCTAAGGACTTGTCTGCTTTGTGTGTATATGATTATTTGTACATAACAACTTGCTTGCTTTGCATACTTGTACATAACATCATGACATCATACCATAGCATTTTTCAATAACCATTTCAAGGATCTCAAGGGCCCATGATGCAGGGTCACGTTGAACCAAACGTTCATCAAGGGGAAAGAGGATTTATTTCCCTCTAAACCAAACACCGTCAAAGACCAAAGTACAACAACTTGAGTCAGGGGGCTATGACCCACTTGACATGGTGAACTTGATTCTCGTGGAAGGATATCCACCGATACGAAGTTCTCCAATCAATGTTGTGAGAAAAGTTCAACTTCTAATATCTTCTGGTGTTTACCCCGCGAGATCCTTGAAAACATTGCATCCACATATCATGCATAACAGGTTTTCCCCACACAGGTTTCTCATCGGCTTACTATTTATTTCAGTAGAGATGGCTCTAGACCAAACAATTAAAGATCTCCAAGCTCAAAATGCTCAGTTCCAACAAATGCTCATGAGCTTAGCCAAGGGGCAGGAAGATCTGAAAACACTCTTCACCAAAGAGAGTAAGAAGAAGACTAAGAAGAAGGTTGTCACCCTCAAAATAGGAAGAAAGTTCAAGGGACCTTCCCAGCTAGCTCAAAAAGAAGATATTTCTTCTGAAGAAGAGTACAATCAAGAAGAAGAAGCTAGAAGCACTAGAGCTAACCAAGCTACTGACAACAAAGATTATTCTGAGGAGCAGTATCCATTGGATGATGATAAATACAAATAGCTGGAGGATCGCCTCAATGCTATGAAGATTCAGGAGAAACCTAGCTTGGACTTTGAAGAGTTAGGGTTGGTTTCCAGAGTGGTCATCCCACCAAAGTTCAAAATCCCTACTTTTGCCACATATGATGGGGTCTCTTGTCCTAAGATTCATCTAAGATCCTATGTCCGCAAGATTCAGCCACACGCCACTGATTAGAAGCTCTGGGTCCATTTCTTTCAAGAGAGTCTAGTGGGGACTCAACTTGAATGGTTCTATCATTTGGAATGTTCTCACATTCACATCTGCGAGGATCTAACTGCTGCTTTCTACAAGCAGTACCAATACAACGCTGATCTTGCACCAACTCATGTGCAGTTGCAGAATATGACCATGGGTTCCAACGAGGGCTTCAAAGAATATGCCCAAAAATGGAGAGACCTGGAAGGAAGAGTGCAGACACCCTTAACTGACAGGGATCTGATTTATATCTTCATGGGAACTTTGACATGACCTTTCTTCAATCATCTAATTGGAAGCTCTTCGGCCGACTTCACTGAGTTGATTCTAACTGGAGAACGAGTTGAAAATGGAATCAGAAGCGGAAAGATCCAGGGAGCTACATCCTTCGATACTCAGAAGAAGCCATACAATGGGAAGAAAGAGTATAATGATGTGTACGGCCAAAAGGGTCGTAACAAGAGTAACCACGACCAACATGTGGGGGCAGTCCTAATCTCTAGTCCTACATCAGTACGACAACAACAACAGGGAAATCATCGAAGGCAAGAAGAGCCCAAAAGACAGTTTACCAACATCAATATGCCACTGTCACAAGCATTGCAAAACACGTTGAAGATGAATCTAATCACATTAATAGGACCTCATCCAAAACCCAAAACTTCTTCCCTTAACTACAATCCTGATGCAATGTGTATTTATCATTCCAGTAGTCCCGGGCATGATACTAACGACTGTTGGGTGCTGAAATACAAGATTCTGTATATGATTGACACTAAGGTGATTGAGTTCGGTCCTCCTGAGACTCCAAACGTGATCACTGCTCCCATGCCAAATCATTGAGCGTTCTAGTTCATTTTAAATTTTCAATTGTAATTTCTTTTGTTGTTCAAACACTTATCTATTAATGTTAAACTCTGTTTTATTAATGCATTGCATATGATAATCAACTCGTGTTAAAAGTTGCAAGCCTTTAGAGGGAGGATGACGAAAACAATGCCATATTCTCATACAGTATGCTTTGAATAGACCTTGATGATGATGTACAGGAGTTCTTTCAATTCCCAAACAGTGGAGTTATAAGGAAGATAATCCGTAATCAACCCATATGAGCCAAAGAAGTAGGAGTTTTCTTTTTTCACACAAATTGAAACCTTTAATCAAACCTGAGGCAGGGTAGTTTCTCAGTTAATTCAATTGCGCATTCAGTCGCAAGCTTTCACTTAGTACACAATGAATGACATCAAAAACATTCCTCTGGAATCAAAATATGGTGATAGTTCCCTACCAAATAGGCAGTCGTTCTCTCAAAACAAAAATCCCACTAAGTCAAAACCTACGAAGGAGACTTAATAAAAACTGGGGCATCCCGCTGGCTGTAATCTAAAAACAAGAGCAGTCAGGCAAAAATTAGGGATGGTAAATCAAAAAGAGGTCACTACAAATCCTCGACAACATGAAAAAAATGATGACTGCTGTTGTACCCCAAATTTTTCCCTCTCACTTATCAAGAATTCCCTCACAAGATCTCTTTGACTCAAGACTGCATTTGGGTTTGACCAGCTCAAGACACCTCCTCATGCACTGATGACCAAAATTAGGGTTTGAGTTTGCACAAGGATTTTTGGACTATCAATGCTTCATATGACTTTCAATGATCATTATAGACCCCCCAAGATTATTCATGTCAAGTTTCAAGTTTTGAATCACACTTTTGATCAGTCAATTGGACAGTTGACCTAAAAATCAACTGTATTGGGGAAAAAGTCAACCATGGCCAATTTACAGTCAAACTTCATAATTTTTTATACACATCAACATCTTAGACTCATATGTATCATTTGATCAAGTTTGGACCACAATTCCCCAAGAAATTTGATCAAATCATCAAATGGGCAAAATGGTCAAAATTAGGGTTTTGACTGAGAAGGGGCAATTTTTTATTTTTGACCTAGCAAATGGTCAATTGGGTTAAGGAATGATCTCAAGAGTTAAATTGAATCATCTTTACCTAATGACATGGTTCAAAACATTGTAAATTCATTGGATTGACAGATGAATTTTTCAGTCAACTGATCAAAAGTCAATTGTGCACTGAAAAGTCAAACTTTGACTTTTTGGTCAAATTCAAGTGCCAAGGATCATAATTCATCAAAACATGTCAAAATTTTAAACTTGTTCATCAAGAAATCAAAGATTTAAGATTTGGATTTGAAAAGTTGAAAAATTCTAACTTAGAAAACTTTCTACGTATAGAAAATTTCTTATTTTTTCTCAACTTTAGGCCAAATTTTCACCATGATACAAAATGATTCAAAGGAGGTTCCCAACATGAAAGTTGTAGATCTCCATGAAATCTATGACTTTGCTTCACACAATTTCTCCTAAAGATGCTTGGATCTCAAGATATAACTTTGTGAATACATGCTCATGAACTAAAACAACTTAGTGAAATTTTGCCCTAGTTAGGCAGGTTTTTGACCTAACTTCATGGCAACTTTTCACCTAGTTCCAAGAGGAATATTCAAAAGAATTTCAAATATGGGTTGTAGAAAACATTGCAAGCTTTCCTAAATGTCCAAGAACTCCTTTAGATCATTTTTGAGTAGGGAGAATAGAAGAGATGAAGTTGGCAATTTCTCACTTTGATTATAGGTCATTTTCATGAAGAACAAGTTTTCAAATTTGCAAATTGGCTGTAAAATCTTCCCTTTTCAGGCCTCAAACTCGTTTTTCACTCCACCATTAATGAATTGCACAAGGTTTCATGCCCAAAAGCCAAGCATTCAATGCATTGTACAAGGAAATAACTATTTTTGGAAGAAAGGCAACATTGCCATTTTAGAAAAGCATGCTTTTTGCATTTTGTCATTTCTTGAGCCTTGGAATTGTTCTTTCTGCACAAACCAAGTCTCTAAACCTGAGAAAAACGTGTTTAGAGCTTCAAGCCACCCTATAAGCTCAGATCGATGCCTTAAGAAGTCACTTCTTACACTTGCTTCAGAAACAAGAAATGTAGCAAGACATGTGATCTTGTACTTCTGAGCAAGCACAAGTCCTCTAACCTCTTGCTCTATATAAAGCCATCATTTTGTAACTAAAACCATGCATTCCCAAGCCTTAAAACACCTTAGAATCAGAAATTGCATAACAAGCCTCCAAACTTGCCATTTCTGACTTGTGAACTGAATCTTCCATTCTACTCGTGCATTTTCAGGCCTTTTGCTTTCCCAAGCTTCCTTACCATACAAGTAAACCATCCCACACCCTGAAGCATCACTGTAACTCCATTTTCCCCATTGTTCAAGTTCAAAAACAGAGTAACACAAGTGGATTTCTCCAGATCATTCCAGCCACCCTCAAGACAAGCTAAGCATTGCATTAGTTTCCTAGAGGTTCAAGGAAGCTAACCTGATCATCACAGCATCCTAAAGCAAGCTCATTTCCAAAACACGGTTTCCATTTTCAAGGTGAGTTTTATGTTTTTCTAACTCTTAATACAGACATAGTTAGCTTTCCATTTGTGAATATACAATGTAGACATCATTGCTACGAAGCTGTACATATCCATAGTTTGCATTTATTTGGCCCGAGTTTAAAGAATTTTGAGTTTGAAGTTTCTGGAAAAATTAGGTTAAGATTTAGGGCCAACAAAATTTTCTCTGATCTTGGACTTATAGTTTTAGTTATTTACATGGTTGGAATCGTGAGATAAAATGCTATAATGTTCATGTTATCACTTTCCATTTTTATTGAGAAATGAAAAAGTTACAGGAGGTCGGACTGGCTAGAGGTTGAAGATGAAGTACAGGGTAAGGAAGTGTTTTATGTTATGTATTTTTGTTTTTATTTGAACTAACGGATGTACAGCCACCCCAGTGGCAAGGCAACACGCATAAATGCCTTAGGTCACGGGTTCGAGCCTTGGCGCTGCCTTTTGCAATTTTCCACATTTTTTTCATCTTTTTTTTTGTTTGCAGCGTGGGCTTATGAGCATTGGGCCTGATATTTTTACTAACTTTCTGCCTCCAGTTTACTCATGGCACCCCTGGCCCATATATTTTTATTATTCATTTTTATTTTCATTTTTATTTTATTAAATATATTTTCCTTAATAATAAAAACCATCAAAAATATAAAATGATTAATATTATATTTTGTTTTATTTTATTTTATTTTCTCATAAAAAATATTTTTATTTAGTTATATATTATCTATTTTTGTAAATAAATTTGTAAATTAAAATAGAATTAGGTTAAATATTTATTTTTCTTCACACCTATTAAATATTTTATTTTAATATATAAAAAAGACCAAAATACTTCATAAATACCATATATTATTTTCAAGACAAAATTACAAAAATACTTAAAGAAATTTGTTTTCTTTTAATAAATTAGAATTAGGGTTTAATCAAAATCTTTTCTAAAAAAACAATTTCCTTCCTTAATTAATTGGAAATAATCTTGATTTATTTATTAGGTTTAGGATTAAAACTTTTTCACATAAAAACCAAACAAAATCTTCTTTGCATTCATACATATTTACATATTTAATTTATTTTGTACATTATTTATTCCAATACTTGTATAAATTCAATTTGGTTGTAATAGATTAATTAGGTTTATATTATTGCAATCCCCATACATAAATTGTATACCCCCCTCCCACAAAATGTGTTAGAACAATGTTTGAATCTACTACCCTATGTTTAAGTTTTGATGATAACAAAGTGAAAAGATATATTATTTATATGATTCATGTATGAACTATTTGCTGCCTAAATTATTACGTTCTGATTTGCAGAAATTCTGATAGGTATAAGCAAGAGCATACTTAATCAGCATCAGAAATTTGGTTCTTGACATCAGCATCAGAAGTTGCTATATCAGAATACCTGAATCAGAAGATCAACTCACGTATATGCTGAAGCCTGATGAACAGAACTACACTCAACACTCTGATAAAGAAAACTACAGTTCATCAGCAGTTAAGCAGAGTCAGAATGAGCCAAGCCAGAACATGTATTAAGTAAGCAACGGTAATGTGCATTAAAAGCAAATTAATACCAACGGCCTCATTCCAGACAAGATCTGCTCGATAAGGAAAGTTTGTTATTAGCATTGAATCAAGAATATTGCTCCAACGTTCATAATCTCAGTGCTATATAAACAAGACTTTGAAGATTGAATTGGCTAATGCTCTCCAACATCTTACACGCCAAAAAGCTGATCATAATCTTCCTTCTCTCAGTTTTCTAAACACCTCATATCTCCTTACTCAATCATTGTTTAGTAATCTAGTTTCTAAGCTTAAAGTTGTGTATATATCACAGTTGTGATACAGTTTTGTAGAAAACATTCACACACTTAGATTTATCTTCCTTGTAAGAAAGTGTTTCCTTGACAAACCGGGTTGTGGTTTGCATCAAGAAGGCTTTAGCAGTTGTTAAAGCAGTTTGTAATATTCAGTTGAATATAGTGGATTAAGACCTCGTTGGAGAGAGGTGAAATCACCTTGACGGGTGGACTGGAGTAGTTTGAGATCAAACGAACCAGGATAAAAATATCTTGTTCATTGCATTGATTTTCAGTTTTACAATTCAACCCCCCCTTCTTGTGTTTTTCACTACTTCAATTGGCATCAGAGCGCCTGGTTCTGAACTAAAACACTTAACCGTGTCAGTACAAGATCCAGCGTCAGAAAAATACAATGGCAGGAAACTATTCTCACACCAGCAATGACAACAATGAGGACAGAGACAGATTCAGCGGCAAACCTCCAGTCTTTGATGGAGAAAACTTTGATTACTGGAAAGACAGAATTGAAAGCTTCTTTCTGGCACATGATGCTGATCTGTGGGATATGGTGACAAATGGATACATGCAACCTGTGAATGCAAGCGGTCAGAAGATTGATAGAAAAACAATGTCTGACCAACAAAAGCGTGACTTCAAGAATCACCACAAGGCCAGAACCATCCTCCTCAGCGCCATCTCCTATACTGAATATGAAAAGATCTCCAACAGAGACACAACAAAGAACATTTTTGACTCACTCAGAATGACGCATGAGGGCAACGTTCAGGTCAAAGAAACTAAAGCTCTGGCGCTCATTCAGAAGTATGAGGCGTTCAAAATGGAAGAATCTGAATCCATTGAAACAATGTTCTCAAGATTCCAGATTCTGGTAGCTGGTCTCAAGGTTCTGGACAAAGGATACTCTACTACTGACCATGTCAAGAAAATCATCAGAAGTTTACCCAAGCAGTGGAGACCAATGGTTACAGCTCTGAAGCTAGCTAAATATCTCAACAAAATCACTCTGGAGGAACTTATCAGCTCCCTCAGAAGTCATGAGATAGAGCTAGAAGCTGACGAGCCTCAGAAGCAAGGTAAGCCTTTAGCATTAAAATCTAACAAAAAATATGAGTCTAAAGTTTTGCAGGCAGTTGAAGAAACATCTGATGGATCCTCATCAGAAGAAGACAAACTCTCCCTCCTCTCCAGAAGAGTAAATCAACTGTGGAAGCAAAGACAAAGGAAGTTCAGGAATCCCAGAAGATCTGATCAGAACGAGTCTTCTTCCAGATACAGAAGGACAGATTCTTCCTCTGGATACAGAAGATCTGAAGGCTCCTCTAGTAGCAAAAAGCCAAACACCAAGGACATCATCTGCTATGAGTGCAATGAGCAAGGACACTACAAGAGTGACTGCCCAAAGCTTCAGAGGGAAAAGCCCAAAAAGAAGTTTGGAAGAGAGAAGAAGAAAAGTCTCATGTCCACATGGGATGACTCTGACTCGTCTGAAGCTGACTCAGAATCAGATGATGAGAGAGCCAACATAGCTCTCATGGCTAATATTTCAGAAGATAGTGAAGCTTCTGAATCAGACTCTGAATCAGACACTGAAGAGGTATTTCCTAACTTTGCTGTTAATTTTACCAAGGATGAACTTGCTGAAAGCCTTAATGAGATTCTGGAACGGTATCAGCAAATTAGAGTTAAATTCAGAGACCTGAAAAGGAATCTTGAATCTGACTCTAATAAGACTGAGAGTCTCAAATTGGAGAATTCTGAGCTGAGAAATAAGATTTCAAAATTAGAAAACACTTTACAAAACTCTCAGAAGGAACCAATTTCTGAAACTCCCAGCAACGCTGATGAGATCATCAAGGAGTATGATCACAGTTTCCAGAAGTTCCTTGCTAAAATCATAGATAGAAGCAAAATGGCTTCAATGATCTATGGAGTTAGCAGAAACGGCAGGAAAGGAATAAGATACCAAGGTAAGGTTCCTACACCAAAGAATGTCATGGACTTAACCATTAAACACACTCCTCTGAATTCACATTTTGTGTATGGTCACACACATGATATTAAATACACTAGCAGTAAGCACTCTGTGAAACCAAAATTCAACCAGAGTTTTGGTAAAACTAACAAATCAGGACCCAAGAAAATCTGGGTACCTAAGGATAAAATAATACATGTTGCAGATATCTTTAGCAGCAAGTCAGAAACACCAGTCATGGTACCTGGACTTTGGCTGCTCGCGACACATGACGGGAAGAAGGCATATGTTCCAAAGCCTGGAACTTAAGCCTGGAGGCCACGTTGGCTTTGGAGGCAATCAGAGGGGAAAGAGAATTGGCTCTGGAACTGTAGGTAATGGAAATCTTCCCTCTATTAATAATGTTCTGCTAGTAGATGGATTAATGCATAATCTGTTATCCATAAGTCAATTAAGTGATAACGGTTATGATATAATCTTTAATAAAAAATCATGTAAAGCTGTTAGTCAGAAAGATGGGACTATCCTGTTTAATGGTAAGAGGAAAAACAACATTTACAAAATCAAACTTTCTGAACTAAAGAGTCAGAATGTAAAATGCCTTCTGTCTGTTAACAACGAGCAGTGGATCTGGCACAGAAGATTGGGGCATGTTAGTATGAGAAGAATATCTCAGATTAACAAACTCAATCTGGTCAGAGGACTTCCTAATTTGAAGTTCAATTCAGATGCTCTGTGTGAAGCATGTCAGAAAGGCAAGTTTGCAAAACCTTCTTTTAAATCCAAAAATGTTGTTTCTACCTCTAAGCCATTAGAACTTCTGCACATTGACTTATTTGGACCAGTTAAAACTGCTTCAGTCAGTGGCAAGAAGTATGGGTTAGTAATCGTAGATGACTATAGCAAATGGACATGGGTAAAGTTCTTAAGACACAAGGACGAGTCACACTCTGTGTTTGTTACCTTATGTAACCAAGTTCAGAATGAAAAGGATCTTAGAATCGTTAAAGTCAGAAGTGATCATGGTGGAGAATTTGAAAACAAAGATTTTGAGTCATTCTTTAATGACAGAGGCATTCTGCATGATTTCTCTTGTCCTAGAACTCCCCAACAAAATGGAGTTGTAGAACGAAAGAACAGAACATTGCAAGAAATGGCCAGAACCATGATCAATGAGACAAACGTTGCTAAGACCTTCTGGGCAGAGGCAATAAACACAGCGTGCTACATTCAGAATAGAATCTCAATAAGACCTATTCTGGAAAAGACTCCATATGAATTGTGGAAGAACAGAAAGCCCAACATTTCATACTTTCATCCATTTGGATGTACTTGCTTTATATTAAATACAAAGAATTATTTGAACAAGTTTGACTCTAAAGCACAGAAGTGTATCATGTTAGGATACTCTGAACACTCAAGAGGGTACAGAGTATACAATACAGAAACACAGATTGTGGAAGAATCAATCAGTGTTCGTTTTGATGATAAGCTTGACTCTGAAAAGTCAAAGCAGAATGAAGTTTTTGCAGGTATGGAAATTGAATTTACAGGTTCTGAAGACAAGTCATCAGAAGCTCTCAACACAGACACTCCTTCAACGTCTGAAAGGAGCACTGCTAGCAATCCTACAAGAGCTACTGATCAACCTCAGAAGAGATTACCCAGAAGCAGCTTGAACCACCCAGAAGAGACTATCTTAGGAAGAAAGGAAGATCCAATCAGAACAAGAGCAAGCTTCAGAAACTCTGAAGAAACACTCATGGGACTTGTGTCTCTGATTGAACCTTCTTCTATTGATGAAGCACTTCTGGATAATGACTGGATTCTGGCAATGCAAGAAGAGCTGAATCAATTCACCAGAAATGACGTATGGGATCTCGTTCCCAGACCCAAAGGATTCAACGTCATTGGAACAAGATGGGTGTTCAGAAACAAGCTAAATGAACAAGGTGAAGTCATCAGAAACAAGGCACGACTGGTTGCACAAGGTTATAGTCAGCAAGAGGGGATAGACTATACAGAAACCTTTGCTCCAGTCGCCAGGTTAGAATCTATCAGACTTTTAATTTCATTTGCTGTTAATAGAGGCATCACTCTGTATCAGATGGATGTCAAAAGTGCATTCTTAAATGGCTATATAGAAGAAGAGGTTTATGTGCACCAACCCCCTGGTTTTGAAAATACAAAACATCCAGAACATGTTTTCAAACTAAAGAAGTCACTATATGGTCTGAAACAAGCTCCCAGAGCTTGGTATGAAAGGCTAAGTAACTTTCTGTTAGAAAATGAATTCACCAGAGGGAAGGTGGACACTACCTTATTCTGTAAATCAGTTAAGAATGACATCTTAGTCTGTCAAATTTACGTTGATGATATTATTTTTGGTTTTACTAATCCTTCTCTTGGAAGAAAATTTGCTAAGTGTATGCAGGCAGAATTTGAGATGAGCCTCATGGGGGAACTGAAATTCTTTCTAGGAATTCAGATCAATCAAACTCCAGAGGGAACTTACATTCATCAGAGCAAATACATCAGAGATCTTCTGAAGAAATTTGACCTCTCAGAATGTAAGCCATCAAAGATTCCAATGCATCCCACGTGCATTCTGGAAAGAGAAGAGGTAAGCAAAAATGTAGAACAGAAAGTCTACAGAGGTATGATTGGTTCTCTCCTTTATCTGACTGCTTCAAGACCTGATATATTATTCAGCATTTGTATTTGTGCTAGATTCCAATCAGATCCTAGAGAATCTCACTTAACAGCTGTTAAGCGAATTTTCAAGTATCTGAAAGGTACTACTAATCTGGGTTTGTTTTATAGAAAATCTAGTGATTACAGTTTAGTAGGCTACTGCGATGCTGACTTTGCTGGAGACAGAGTGGAGCGAAAAAGTACCTCTGGAAGCTGCCAGTTTCTGGGAGAAAATCTGATCTCTTGGTCCAGCAAAAGGCAATCAACAATTGCGCTATCAACAGCAGAAGCTGAGTACATAGCAGCAGCAGGATGTAGCACACAAATGCTCTGGATGAAAAGTCAGCTTGAAGACTTCCAGATTTTTGAGAGTAACATTCCTATACTTTGTGATAATACCTCTGCTATTTGTTTAAGTAAGAATCCCATTCTACATTCTAGAGCTAAGCATATAGAAATAAAACATCACTTCATTAGGGACTATATTCAGAAAGGAATTTTGAATTTAAAATTTATAGATACAGACCATCAATGGGCTGATATCTTTACTAAACCCCTTTCAGAAGATAGGTTTAATTTCATTCTGAAACATCTCAGCATGAAAGTCTGCCCAGAGTGAAAATGTTTTAATTTCATATATTTATCTTCAGAATGTAATTGTTTTACTGTGAACTTCTGATCAATCTTCTTTCAGAAAGATAGAACATGCAGGTTGTATCAGATGCAAGTCTAAAGATCTGAGAGTCTAAGCTCAAAGACAGACGTGCTGATCACTACATCAAACACGTGTCATCCAATCATCAGCAAATCTCTGAAGCAGAACGCGTGCACGCTTCTGAGAAGGCAAAACGCTGATTGGGTGCATTGAGACACATGTCTGGTAACCGTTTTTAAGTATCTTTCTCAAATCCCCCAAAATCAGCAAGCATTAAATGAAAGTAATCATGTGTTTAAAACGTAGTCATGATTTTTCTCTTTCTTAAAAACGTTTACTTTTTCAAAATATTTTGAACTCTATTTAAACACATTAACCTCTCATTCTAATTCTTTACAGTTTCTCACCAATTCTCAAGCATTCTCTGCATTTTTCTGTGTTCATCTCATGCAAACCCTTTTTCTCAGTTTCTTCTCAAAATCTTTTAGTGTGAACATGGCAACCTCCAGCAGTGCTTCTGCAGGTCCTCAGAAGAAAGCATCATCTGAACAGTATCAAGTGCCATTCAGAACACTCCTCACTCCTGTGAAGAATCTTGAAGTGTTATCTGAATTGATCATTGATTTTGGAAGCTTGAAGGAAAACGGTTTTGACCTAACAGAAGAAGTTAGGGCACAAAAATGGGAAAGGTATTTTGACAGGTTGGTTGGACCAACATTCCCTATGTTGGTGAAGGAGTTCTGGATTCATGCGACGGCTTCAACGCATCAAGTCACCTCCTACATCATGGGGAAGAAGATTGTGATCACTGAGGATCACATAGCAAGGTTAATAGGCTACAGTGGCGGTGGCGTCCGCTGTATTGATATGGCTGAGAGATGTGCTGACGTGGGCGTGATAGATGAAAGGATTTTCACCCATGGGGTGCCCAGCAGCAAGATCAAAGATCTGAAGGATCATCACAGAGTTTGGGCGAAGATAATTCTGGGGTGCTTCAACCATAGGAAGCCAACTAGTTCCCCTGATTACATAAATATGGATCAGCAGTTTCTGATCTACTTTATCAATCAGAAGGTAAAAATCAACTTGGCTCATCTTCTGTTCAACCACCTCAAAACAAGTGTGAAGGAAACCAGGGAAGAAGAAAGAACGAAGAGGGATTGGATTCCATTTGGAAGGTTGATATCAGATATTATGACAGAGAATAGGCTGATAGAGCATCTGATAGAAGCTCAAGAGTTAAGCACCATTGAACCAACAGTTGGGAAGCCTCTGAACACGAAGAACTTGAAGAAAATGAAGTTGATAGAGAATATCAAAAAGGAACCCAGCGCTACTCCTATTGTTGATATCACCAGCAGAAGAGTTCCACTGAGTGACTTTCCCTTATTCTCTCAGATAGAATCCAAGCCAGTGGTAGTTCTCAGATATATGGACGCGTGCAAAGCTGATGGCACAGATCCAACTCTGAAGATCAAAGATCTGCATCAACCTCAACCAGAAGTGACTCTGAAGAAGACAAAGAAGAGGAAGGCACCTTCAGAAGGATCATCCCAGCAGACACCCAAGAAAAGAGGTAATTTATCTGCTGCTTCTGTTTTAAATTCTTCTACTATTCCAGCATCTATTCCTCCTCCAACCTCTCATAGAATCTCAATCCCCATCCCAACAATAGATGAAACTGAACCAGAAGATGACCCTTCTGAGGCATTAAAACTCAGAAGACCCAGAACCAAACATCCCAAACCAACAATCTCAACAACATCAGCAATTGACAAAGTGTTGTCTGACATTGATCAACACACTTCTGATCACTCCGCCAATCCAAACTCTGAACCAAAAATTGTCCCTCCTCCACAACCAGAACAACAGCAATCTGCTGAAGAACCAGAACAACAACAACCTCTCTCATCCATTCCAGAAGAACCCCTTATCCCTGAACAACCAGAAATTCCAACAACTTCTCCTCAACCAGCAATTCCGTCTCCCTCTCCTCCACCAGAAATTCATCCACCATCACCTCAACCTGAGTTTCATCACTCTGAAACTCAAACTCCTCCACCTTCTGAACCTCATTCACCTCAATCATCTGAACCACAACCTCTGGCAATCCAGCTGCCATGTGGAACAACAGTCACCATGGCCCAGCTGCCATCCTCGCCAGATTCTACACCACCAAATACTCCCAAAACACCAAACAGTCCAATCATAATCTCAGACTCTCCCACTCCATCTCCAAAACAAACAGCTGCCAAACAAACCACCGAAAACCCCAGCAGGACCTTCATAGACTTAACTAGCCTTGACCGTCTTGCTGATCTGAAACATAAAATAGCCATCCCAAAACCAAAACAACCAGATGTTGGCTCTGGTATTATGAATTTTGAAACAGGTTTGCAGCAATGGATTGCTTCTCTGAAGCAAGTCTGTCCTGGAATGATTGAACCAGCTGCCTCTGACCAGCTCTGGTCACAATTCAGACTTTGGGTACGTGCTGAAGCCCTAGAGTTGCAGGATATCAACTATGAGCAGGCACAACAGAACTTCAACAAGCTGCTGAAGGAAGTTGAAAGTCAGCTGCCTCAGGAAGCTGTGCTCCCTCTGGATAGTGAACCTTGGTCTGAGAAACAGCTAGCTTCAAAGGTGCAACCAGAAGAAGACAAGACCATTCAAGCTGAAGCAAGTCAAGCTGAAGATGTTGCAGAAAGCTCTCAGAAGCTTCCTACTTCTGATGTTTCTCAAGCTGCCTTGGACAGGCAGACTCTGGAAGAGCTGAAGCTGAATGACATGCGTCTGCAGCAGAGGATGGATGAAAACGACCAGAAGATGAAAGAAAGAATGGATGTGCAGGATAGCAAGATTGACACTGTTGTCAGCATGGTACACAAGCAGAATGAGACTGCTGATCAGATCAAAGCCATGCTGGAGAACCTGTTCACACGCTTTCCTCTCCAACCTTAGTTTTTTCATTCATGTCATTTTCATGTTTTCTTTGATTTTCTGATGTACTGTTTGAATATGTTTTGTTTAATTCTGAACCTTTTAATATGACAAGTTTTTCTGATCTTAATTGTTTTTAGCACATCACTTACATTTTTTGATTGCTGACAAAAAGGGGGAGAACAAGAATTATATTTTAAACAATAACGGATTACTAAGACAGAAATTCTCGAACATTCTAACTCTATTATACTTGAAAATGTTTTCTGTTTTGCTTAAGTCTACAGGTACAAGGAAGCTCCTGGAAACTCTGAAGACTAAAAGCTCTGAAGCTCTGATCCGCTCTGATACTCTGATCCAAAGCAAAGCTCTGACAAGAAAAGCTCTGATACGCTGATCTGAAGCTCTGCTCTGATATGCTGATCTAAAGCTTCTGATAGTCAAAGACCTGATACTCTGATGTTCAAAGAAAGGCAAAAAGATCTGATCCTGAAGAACTCTTGGAATCAAAAAGGGAAGTAATAAATTCAGGGGGAGTATCTCTCAACTCTGATATCTCTTTATCCCTTATCTTTGATAACCTCTTACTCTGATACATATCTCTGATACCTTTTCACGTTATTTTCAATTAAAAATATCCAGTTTTTGTCATCATCAAAAAGGGGGAGATTGTTAGAACAATGTTTGAATCTACTACCCTATGTTTAAGTTTTGATGATAACAAAGTGAAAATATATATTATTTATATGATTCATGTATGAACTATTTGCTGCCTAAATTATTACGTTCTGATTTGCAGAAATTCTGATAGGTATAAGCAAGAGCATACTTAATCAGCATCAGAAATTTGGTTCTTGACATCAGCATCAGAAGTTGCTATATCAGAATACCAGAATCAGAAGATCAACTCACGTATATGCTGAAGCCTGATGAACAGAACTGCGCTCAACACTCTGATAAAGAAAACTACAGTTCATCAGCAGTTAAGCAGAGTCAGAATGAGCCAAGCCAGAACATGTATTAAGTAAGCAACGGTACTGTGCATTGAAAGCAAATTAATACCAACGGCCTCATTCCAGACAAGATCTGCTCGATAAGGAAAGTTTGTTATTAGCATTGAATCAAGAATATTGCTCCAACGTTCATAATCTCAGTGCTATATAAACAAGACTTTGAAGATTGAATTGGCTAATGCTCTCCAACATCTTACACGCCTAAAAGCTGATCATAATCTTCCTTCTCTCAGTTTGCTAAACACCTCATATCTCCTTACCCAATCATTGTTTAGAAATCTAGTTTCTAAGCTTAAAGTTGTGTATACATCACAGTTGTGATACAGTTTTGTAGAAAACATTCACACACTTAGATTTATCTTCCTTGTAAGAAAGTGTTTCCTTGACAAACCGGGTTGTGGTTTGCATCAAGAAGGCTTTAGCAGTTATTAAAGCAGTTTGTAATATTCAGTTGAATATAGTGGATTAAGACCTCGTTGGAGAGAGGTGAAATCACCTTGACGGGTGGACTGGAGTAGTTTGAGATCAAACGAACCAGGATAAAAATATCTTGTTCATTGCATTGATTTTCAGTTTTACAATTCAACCCCCCCTTCTTGTGTTTTTCACTACTTTAAAATGTTGTAATAGCGTAGTAATATTTAAATTTCGCAATTTATCGCTTTACATAACATGTTAGTAATTAGGGTTTATATGGTAAGATAAAAACAATCAAATAGAAAACCCTAATCTATGATACGGTGGGAAGAACTGACTGTTTTTGGAATGCTGGTTTATGTTTTGTGTTTGTTTTTGCAAAATGTCGCTGTAAGCAAGAGTCGCCACCGACTTTTATTTTATCCTACAAGGAAAGGAAGGTATTAGCACCCTTTCTATCCGTAGTTATCTACGGGCTCTTAGGTACTTGCTCATCATTTTCAAAATTGTTTTCTTTGTGCTTGTGGGTTTTGAAAAGTTTTGTTTTTAACTTCGATTTAACTCTTGCTTTTGTCCTCAAGAGTGTAATGAAGTGTTTTTGAAAACTTTGTTTGAAAAGAAGTGTAAGTGTGAAAAATTTGTTTTGTTTTGGATGAGAAAATATCTAAGAACTATCTACCTACTCAAAAAAAATGAATCGTTCTATGCTAATTTCCCTTAGACAATGTTATCCCACTATCAGTGAGTAGGTAGCACCGTCATTGGAGTTTGAGGGTCAATTAGAAAGAGGGACCTATGGTCACTAAAGCAATGTTAGGACGCCTTAGCGGTAACCCTAATGTCTTAGATCATTTGTTTCGAGGCAACTATGATCTTTTAGACAAGAGGACGACCTCTAAAACGGCCTATACTCAATGACCGTGTACGAAGGCAACCAAGTGGGGTGTACCCTAAGAGTGCACATATGCGAGTGTGTTGATTTCAGTTATTTTTATCTTTGCACATGTTAAGGGTGATCTAATTTGATTTTAAGATTAAGCATTCATTCTTGTCATGTAAGCCCTATTACCAAACATCTAACAGTCGTAATTTGCAGAATTTAAATGCGGAAATTAAATTACAAGGCGTCAGGTATTTACATCTCCAAAAGCAACCCTTTGAAAATAAAATAAAGCGGTAAAAATTAACGTCCTAATTAATTATTACATACCGGAAACAGATACATCAATTGGATAAAGAAAAATAAAGCGCGACGCAAAACTAAATCGGATGCGAGATTAGGGTTTTGACCCTTTTAAAAGAAAATGTTTTTCTTTGATAGAAAAAGAAAATTTGTTATTGGTTAGTAAATTAATTAAATAAAATAAAATAACTAAAAAATAAACAAAATATAAAGAAAAGGATAAGAGGGGCCTGATTTGGGTGTTTGAATAGCAATTTTGTTGGCCCATTTGAAGCTGATCCATGTGACTTTTTCTGATCCAGTGTTCATGTATTGACCTGCATATGGTGTGCCTCCAATACTCGACCACCAGATCTGGCCACCTGGCCATCTGGCATGCTGAAGAGTGAGGGAGTATGATGGTCCTTTGGTATGAACACGTACATGATTACCTACAAGAAAATAATATTGAGGAAATGGGGGACCTGGGATTCGAACCCAGGTCCTGAAGGGAAATACACGCTATGCTTGTCACCATGCTACTTAACTTGTTTTGTCAAAATAATTTAAGCTAATAATAATATAAATAAAGCAAACGCACTAATGGATTTTCGCGCGAAATTTAAACAAACCAGTAAGGGGGTGACAACACATCATCCCTGTCCTCAAACAGTGGCTAAAAGTTCCAATAACTATACCTACAGACCCTGTCCGTCACTACAAACCAAGCTTATTCCAAAGTCCGCTATAGGCCATATAAACGCATTCTAAGAACATGGTTGCGTTCATCTCAACCTACTGATCACAACCATAGCCATTATCATGGTTAATTGTACCTGATACAAAAAAACCCTAAAAACGAACAACAAACCCTAACAATGGTGGATCTTGATACAAGTCAGATAAACGAAATTGGTTATTACAAAAAGCTTGCAAATGATGCGTGGATTAAGAATATGCAGTTATTTCATGTTAACAATGCCTAAATTGGAAAATACGAAATCAATAATATAGGGGATCCGTGGATGACTTACAATGCTCTAGGAAGCTTGAAAACGCCTGGTTGTGATTGGTTTCGCTTGTGGAGATGGCCAGGAAGAGATTGAGACACTTGCCAAACCCTGAGGATGCCTCTATGATTGATTTCGATGTCAAGCTTTTTCTTGATTTTTGCCAATTCCGTTCTGCCTCTAGAACTTCTCTTCAACCCTGATTTTTGTCCCTATCGCCTCCTTATGTATTGTACAATACATTAGGTCTGAATTCCTTGTCCAAATCTTCCTCTATCAATGCTCTTGATGTGGATTTGATTTGCTTTGAACAACCTTCCAAAATTGGCTTGATTTGGATCTTTTTGTGTACAATTGCTTTGATACGAATTTGATATGGTGCAAGCTGTCTAACAAGACCTGAAATGATCACAAGATCTTTAGTTTTCAATGTTTTTGATTTTATGTGATTTTATTTGATTTAAAATGAATTAATTCAAATAAAAATCAAATTAAATAATAAAAATATGATATGGACACATGGGCAAGGCTAGAGCACGTGAGCAATAATGCAAACTCAGAACAAGTGAAAAAGAATGGGCCTATTTGGCAAAATTTGAAGTTTTGGGGATAGTTGACTTTTGGCAATTTTGCAAAAAAGTACAACTTCAATAATGCATAACTTCTTCAATTTTGACTCTTTGGAGGTGTTATTGGACTTTTTAGAAAGCTTGAGATGTCCCCTAACCAACCCTTTTGGTCTCATCTAATTTTGATATTCCATGCTCAAGTTAGAAGCTTTGACAAAAAAGGTGTTTTTGTTGACTTTAAAAAATGACCTATAATGTCAAAATTCATAACTTCCTGTGATTGCATCTTTTGATCTTGGGGTATGAAGATGGATTATAGGTAATTGCATCCTCTTCAAAATGAGATTTGTATGGGTCATTTATCATAAAGTATGAGAAAGTTATGCTTGGTCAAAGTTGAGTTGACTTTTCCTACAAAACCCTAATTTAGCAACTTTTGAATCTTGACGAATTGTGAGCAATCCTTGATGAATCATGATCAAACCTTGGTCAAATTATGAAATATCCTTCAAAATGAGAATTTTGACAAAAAATATTGAAGTTTGACTGTATGTAGGTCACAGTTGACGTTTGCCCTAGCACAGTCGATTTTTGGACCTTTGAGCAATTGACTGAGCAAACTTTCTCTGCAAGGCTTGAAACTTGACATGGATGATATTTAGAACATATTAGAACATTGGTGAGCACTTGGGGTTACTTGGACTCAAGGATATTTATGCAACACAAAACCCTAATCTAGGGTAGACTGCCTTAGGAGAGAGCTTGTCTGACCAACTCTTCGACTACTTTGAGCAACTTGGAGATTTTTCTTGCAATGTTTTGAGAAATATGGGAGGGAAAATTTTGGGGTACAACAGCTTCCCCGGTTCAATCTTCTTAAACCTGAGGATGTAGATTGGCTTTCATTCCTTTCGTGATTCGAAGGTGGAAGATGATTGAACACTAGAGTGCCCAGAAATTTGCACTCGCATGAAGTGGTAATTATCTTGTGATGTCGGGGATGGGATTATAGATGCCATTCGGAGTAGTGTCGGGAGGATGGGCTTAAAGATGCCATCTGAAGGAGTGTCGATCTCATAAGAGATTCCTTAGCGAGAGCTTGTATACTTGTCGTTTGAGGAAGATTCCGCTGGGGGGAGTCTGATCTTTGTTGAGGTTTAGGAACTTGCCCGCAATTCAACTGAGGTGTCGAGATTTAGGAACTTGCCCATAATTCAACTGAGGGGAAACATCTTCGTCGAGATTTAAGAACTTTCCTGTAATTCAACTGAGAAAATTTCTCTGCTGAGATTTAAGAACTTGTCTGTACTTCAACGGAGGAACACTTTTGTCGAGATTTAGGAACTTGCCTATACTTCAACCGTGTAAACATCTCTGTTGAGATTTAAGAACTTGTCTGTAATTCAACTTGGGGAAACATCTTCGTAGAGATTTAAGAACTCTCCCGTAACTCAACTGAGAAAACTTCTCTGGTGAGATTTAGGAACTTGTCTGTAATTCAACGGAGGAACTTTGTCGAGATTTAGGACTTTGCCTGTACTTCAACTGAGAAAACATATCTGTTGAGATTTAAGAACTTGTCAGTAATTTGACTGGAGGGAAACATCTTCATCGAGATTTAAGAACTCGCCCGTAATTCAACTGAGAAAACTTCTCTGCTGAGATTTAGGAACTCGTCTGTAATTTGACGAAGGAACTTTGTCGAGATTTAGGACCTTGTCTGTAATTCAACTGAGAAAAACATCTCTGCTGAGATTTAAGAACTTGTCAGTAATTCGACTTGGGGAAACATCTTCGTCGAGATTTAAGAACTCGCCCGTAATTCAACTGAGAAAACTTCTCTGCTGAGATTTAGGAACCTGTCTGTACTTCAACGGAGGAACTTTGTCGAGATTTAGGACCTTGTCTGTAATTCAACTGAGAAAAACATCTCTGCTGAGATTTAAGAACTTGTCAGTAATTCGACTTGGGGAAACATCTTCGTCGAGATTTAAGAACTCGCCTGTAATTCAACTGAGAAAATTTCTCTGCTGAGATTTAAGAACTTGTTTGTACTTCAACGGAGTAACTTTGTCGAGATTTAGGACCTTGTCTGTAATTCAACTGAGAAAAACATCTCTACTGAGATTTAAGAACTTGTCAGTAATTCGACTTGGGGAAACATCTTCGTCAAGATTTAAGAACTCGCCCGTAATTCAACTGAGAAAAATTCTCTGATGAGATTTAGGAACTTATCTGTAATTCAATGGAGGAACTTTGTCGAGATTTAGGACTTTGTCTGTAATTCAACTGAGAAAAACATCTCTGCTGAGATTTAAGAACTTGTCCGTAATTCGACTGGAGGGAAACATCTTCATCGAGATTTAAGAACTCGCCCGTAATTCAACTGAGAAAACTTATCTACTGAGATTTAGGAACTTGTCTGTAATTCAACGGAGGAATTTTGTCGAGATTTAGGACCTTGTCTGTAATTTAACTGAGAAAAACATCTCTGCTGAGATTTAAGAACTTGTCAGTAATTCGACTAGAGGAAACATCTTCGTCGAGAATTAAGAACTCACCCGTAATTCAACTGAGAAAACTTCTCTGATGAGATTTAGGAACTTGTCTGTAATTCAACGGAGGAACTTTGTCGAGATTTAGGACTTTGTCTATAATTAAACTGAGAAAAACATCTCTGCTGAGATTTAAGAACTTGTCCGTAATTAGACTGAGGTAAAAGTTTCATAGCTTTGAATTTTGTGAGAATTTAACCGCATCCTTCCTGAAAGGTAAAGGTTAGTTGTATGTAATGCATGATATGTATCAAGCAATGATGTTCTCAAAATAAATGAGATTGTGTTGTATGATGCGTATATGCATGTGTCATGATGCATGGAAATGTAATGTTTTTAGCTGGGGAAAATAAATCCCGGGTAGCTGTTGGAGAAAAGAGCTGAATTCTTCGTTTCTGCTGGGGATAGCGAATGAGGATGATTGTGAGAATAAACCCGCAGGAGAGGATAACTTCGCTGGGGAATACACTGATGAGGAGATTACTCTATGGGGAAGAGATGCTCTGTAGAGGATTCTGCTGACAAATTCAGCTGGGGATAAAATTACCGTTGCTGGTGATACTGAATCATGTTGGGGATTCGAGTTTCTGCTTGTGGAAGGAAATGAACTCCGTTGGGGATGATTTTTCGAATAACGACCTTACTAGGGATAACCTTTTAGGCTCTACTGGGGACAATCTACCAGAGTCTACTGGGGATGGTTCTCCGAACTTCACTAGGGAAACTTTTTCAAACTGCGCTGGGGAAACTTTCCAAACTCCACTGGGAATATTTTTTCAGACTGCGCTGGGGAAACTTTCCAAACTCCACTGGGGATATTTTGTACTCCGTCGGGGATGATAAGACTTTTCAGTGCTGATGATAGATAAACTCTGTTTGGGGAGAATATTACCGATTCATTCACAGTTGTGAGTCTCAGCTGGGGAGAGCTAACATTACTGCCTTCTCTTACTCTGCGGGGGGTGAAAGTATTTCAGCCATATTCTTCAACTAAATTTACCTTGTACCTAGTGGACAGAGCAACTGTACAGTTTTGACAATTCTTATTTTCCCCTGTTTCTGACATTACAAGTAATGGTCTTTTGTTTCGCATGTAAATATTCATGAGCAGTAATTAATGTCAAATGCATATATCAAAAATGAACATTGGACGTTTTTTTGCAAAACAAAAGAGAAAAAGGAAAAACAGTTGAAATTTATTTGAAAATGAATTGTATTAATTTTGAAGTTTGGCCTATAAATAGGCGTTTTTGTACAAGAGGCTGGCGTCCTAGTAAGAGAACGCCGCCGAACAAATAGAATTTATACAATTTGTAATAAACAAAGAAAAACAGCTATGTGAATAATCCCACTGGGTTCCAACTCTGCTATTGCCCTTATATCCTCGAGCATCTCATCACTTTGCTACTTGGTTGAAGGTGGATCAGATTGATTAGTGCCGTCCGAGCTTGATAGTTGATACCGAAGTTTGATTGCAAGATGATCCAATAAGACATAGTGTTACGCTTTAATCCCTAATTTTTTCCTGGACCTCCCTTTCGGGTTTTCAGTCCACCGGGATACCCTTTTTTGCCCAAGCCGCCTTTTTAGGTTTTCGACTTGCCGGGTGTACAAATTTTTTTATTTTCATCCCTTATTTTTGCCCGAACTCTTTTGGTTCGTCGGGAAGCCCTTATTTTTGCCTAGGCCAGTCAACCTAGAGGGTCTTTGATTATGTGTAGTATCTTTTCACTATGTCTGCATTGACGGGGTGAGGAAGGTCGTCACCATCCATGGTGGTTAGAATCATAGCTCCTCCTGAGAAAATGTTCTTAACCACAAATGGCCCTTTGTAAGTAGGGTTCCATTTTCCCCTGGGATCACCTTGAGGTAAGATAATGCGCTTGATCACCAGATCCCCAACTTGATACTCTTGTCGTCTAACTTTCTTGTTAAATTCCTTGATCATACGCTTTTGGTACATTTGACCATGACAAATAGCAGTAAGTCTCTTCTCGTCGATTAAATTCAGCTGATCAAGCCGGGTCTGAATCCAGTCATCTTCGCTCAAACCTGCATCCTTCATAATCCGAAGAGAGGGTATCTGAACTTCAATGGGCAAGACGGCCTCCATGCCATAAACAATGGAATAGGGTGTTGCCCCTGTTGACATTCGCGCTGAAGTACGGTACCCATGAAGAGCAAATGGTAACATCTCGTGCCAGTCTTTGTATGTCACCATCATCTTCTGCACAATCTTCTTGATATTTTTATTAGCCGCTTCTACAGCCCCATTCATCTTCGGCCGGTAGGGAGAAGAGTTGTGATGCTGTATCTTGAACTGCTTGCAGAGCTCGATGATCATCTTATTGTTGAGATTTTTACCATTGTCTGTAATGATCCTCTCTAGTACACCATACCGACATATCAAGTTGTGCCGAATGAGCCGTGCCACGACGTTCTTGGTTACTGTAGCAAAGGAAGTTGCTTCAACCCACTTCGTAAAGTAATCAATAACTACCAGGATGAAAGGATGCCCATTAGATGCCGTAGGTATGATCAAGCCGATCATGTCAATGCCCCACATGGAAAAAGGCCAAGGTGTTGTTAAGACGTTTAGAGGTACTGGAGATATATGCACCTTATCAGCATAGACTTGGCACTTGTAACAGGTCCGAGAATGCTGATAATAGTCGGCTTCCATTATGGACCAATAATATCCTGCCCGGAGGATTTTCTTTGCCATGGTGTGTCCACTGGAATGAGTCCCGAAAGTACCTTCATGTAACTCTACCATAATCCTTTCTGCCTCGTTCTTATCCACACATTGCAGTATGGTTGAATCATGGTTACGCTTGTAAAGAATGACATTGCTGATGAAGAACTTCGTCGCGAACCTCCTCAAAAACTTCTTGTCATTAACAGATGCACCCTCAGGGTATTCCTGAGCCTCAATATACCTCTTCACCTCATGAAACCAGGGTTTATCTGCTACCTCTTCAGTCTCAATGTCGCAGCAATGTCCAGGTTCGTCCAACTTTTCAATGGTAATCCGGGGAGCTTCATTGTCCCAATTGACTTTAAACATAGAAGACATCGTAGCTAGCACGTTCGCCAACTGATTCTCCTCTCTAGGGAAGTGTTCAAAGGTTATCTCTTCGAAATGCGGAAGCAACGTCAACATATATTCTTTGTAAGGAATAAGATTAGGGTGTTTCGTATCCCACTCGCCTTTGATCTGACTGATCACGAGAACAGAATCTCCGAATACACTTAAGAACTTAATCCTTAGGTTAATTGCTGCTCGAAGACCCATGATGCACGCTTCATACTCCGCCATATTGTTGGTGCAGTTGAAACATAGTCGGGCGGTGAACGGAGTATGAGAGCGTTTAGGAGATATGATCACGGCGCCAAAGCCATTGCCCAAAGCGTTTGAAGCTCCATTAAAGTACGTAGACCATTGAGATCCTTCCTCAGGTCCTTCATCCGGTCCAGGTTCCTCACAGTCAGTCACTATCATGATATTCTCATCCGGGAATTCAAAGTTCATAGACTGGTAGTCGTCCACTGCCTGATGTGCCAGATGATCTTCCAACACACTTCCCTTGATTGCCTTTTGGGTCGTATATTAGATGTCGTACTCAGTCAAGATCATCTGCCATCTTGCTATTCTTCCAGACAAGGCAGGCTTTTCGAAGATATACTTGATTTGATCCATCTTTGATATCAATAGAGTAGTGTGAGTCAGCATACACTGTCTCATCCGGTGAGCAGCCCATGCCAAAGCGCAACAAGTTTTCTCAAGCAACGAGCATCGGGTCTCGCAGTCAGTAAACTTTTTACTAAGGTAGTAAATAGCATGCTCTTTTCGGCCAGACTCGTCATGCTGACCCAACACACACCCCATTGAATTGTCGAGTATTGTCAAGTATAAGATTAAAGGTCTCCCTTCAACTGGAGGCATCAGAATAGGTGGCTCTTGGAGATACTCTTTGATCCTTTCGAAAGCGGCCTGACATTCATCATTCCATCTTACCACTTGATCTTTCTTTAGTAACTTGAAAAATGGCTCACAAGTAGCAGTCAGGTGTGAGATGAACCGGGCAATATAGTTCAGACATCCTAGAAATCCTATGACTTCTTTTTCGGTTTGGGGAGCTGGCATTTCCTGTATAGCCTTCACCTTTGCAGGATCCACTTGAATACCTTTATCACTTACGACGAAACCCAGCAGCTTACCAGATCTCACCCTGAAGGTGCACTTGTTCGGGTTTAACCTCAGCTTGTACAACTTCAACCTGTCAAATAGCTTCTGAAGATGGTCCAGATGTTCTTCCTCAGTCTGGGATCTTACAATCATGTCATCGACATATACCTCAATCTCATGATAGATCATGTCATGGAACAAAGCGAACATGGCGCACTGATATGTTGCCCTAACATTTTTTAATCCTAAAGGCATGACCTTGTAGCAAAAGGTACCCCATTGAGTAACAAAGGTTGTCTTCTGCATATCCTCGGGAGCCATTTTAATCTGATTATAACCGGAGAAACCATCCATAAAGGAGAAGACCTTATGTTGTGTGGTGTTATCAACCAGAACATCGATATGAGGCAGAGGGAAATCATCCTTGGGACTTGCCCTGTTCAGATCCCTATAATCGACACACATCCGAACTTTACCATCCTTCTTCGGCACCGGAACCACATTGGCCACCCACTGTGGATAAGACGTAACTGCTAGAAAACCGGCGTCAAACTGCTTCATAACTTCAGCCTTGATTTTCTCAGACATCTCTGGGCGCATTCGACAGACTTTCTGTTTCACTGGAGGACAGTCTTCCTTGGTAGGCAATCGGTGAACCACAATGTCGGTATCCAACCCATGCATATCTTCATAAGACCAGGCAAAGATCTCAACGTAGTCACACAGCATCTGAATCAGTCGTTGCTTAACACTAGACACCAGATTTGCACCGATCTTGACCTCTTTCTTGTCTACCTATGTACCCAGATTTACTGTTTCCACTGGCTCTTCGTGCGGCTGTATGTCCCTCTCTTCCTGAAGTAACAGTCTAGCAAGTTCACCAGGCACTTCGCAATCATCTTCACCTTCGTCTTCGGCTAAGTTGATCGGACTTTCGAAGTCATAACCGGCAGTAGCAGAGTCGTTATCAGTGGGATCCAGAGTGGATGTAGACCTGTATATGTGAGTGTGTGTAAAATAGCTGTTTTGCAAGATAAAAAAGAAGAACAAGGAGCGCAAAATTTGAAATACAAGATAACGTCCAATGCTTTTATTAATGATATATGGAGATAACAAATATAAAGCCCTCACAAACAAATCCACGGTGCCTCGGGTAAGACACCGGGCCGTAAAGTTTAAAAACTGTCTGTTACAAATTCAAAACAAAAGTCTCATTACTGGGTAATAAAAGAAATTGGCACGAAGTCTTTTGCCGTCCAATTGCTTAGTCCGCCATTAGTAGTCGGGTAGATCTAACTGTCGAACTCAGATTCTTCATCATCATCTTCAATGGCATTCACTCCTGAATTGCTGATAAACAGGGGAGGTCCCCCGATCCGCGCACGCCAAGCAACCCTTTAAGCTTCTGCAGTGAAACCCAAACCAAACTTGTTAGTCTTATGTGCAAAATCAGGGAGTTGGCCCCAATTTGCACACCCACCTTTCTCAACAACAGCCTGGGCATCCTTGAGGGAAGCCATCTTCATTGGAGGATCTTCAGTAATAATTTCAGTTGATGCCAGCATCCGGGGAACTTCTTCAAAATGCTGAAACGGGGTCTTAATGAACTCTCCGTCCATCTCCACATACTGGAATGAGTTGAGGTGGCTCACCATGTACTCCTCTTCTCCCCGTACCCTAACAATTTCCCCTTCACTGGGTATTTCAGCATCTAGTGGAGCGTAGAAGTTACTGCCCCAGCTTTGTGGATCCATGGGCGACCCAGCAAACAAGAATAAGATGGCCGAATGTCCATCACATTGAATGTAGACGCGAATATCTGAGAACCAACCTTAACTAGAATATCCACTTCTCCATGTACCATCCTCTTGGACCCATCAAAGGCCCTAACTACAATGTTACTTGGCTTCAGCTCCAACCCTTCACAGTCTAACCGGTCTAGTGCTTTCTTGGGTAAAACATTCAATGAAGACCCAGTATCCACCAATACATGAGCTAGAGTAGTGCCCCTGCACTCAATGGAAACATGCAGAGCGTCATTGTGATTCTTCCCCTTAACGGTCAAATCAGCGTCGGAGAAACCCAACCTGTTATCTACTGTTAAACTAGCCACACAATCTTTAAACTGATCAGCTGATGTCTCCTGCGGCACGTGCGCAGTCTTCAGGAAAGCAATCAGAGCCTTACCATAGGCCTTTGAACACAACAATAAAGACAACATAGAGATCTTCTATGGGGTTTTCCCCAGCTGTTCGACTACATTGTAGTCACTTTTCTTGATGATCTTTAAAATCTCCTCTATTTCCTGTCTAGAGGCTTCAACAGTAATCTTCTTCGGTGCCTCCGTCCGGGCAGGCTCACTGGTGGTCACTTTGCCGCGAGTGTCAGATGACTCGGTGACAAGGGCAAGAATTGGAACTTGAGTAGGGACAGTAGCAGGTGTAATAACAACAGGCTTCCGAACAACTGGTGTAGAGATCTTAGGGGAGAAAAGCCTTCCGCTGCGGGTGACTTTACTAGATCCGACAATATTGTTGACGTCAGTATCAGCCTCTTCATCTTTCAAATCTTGTTTAACCCCGTGATAATACACGTCAGCCCCATAGTGCCACGGGACATCCTTATCTGACGTATAGGGGATAGGTCCAAGAACAGTAATGATTAAGGGAGAGATTCTCAGAACAGATGTAATTCTAACAGGCTTTCTCGAGGAAGCCTTGGAAGTATTGTCGAAAATGGTGATTATAACAACTTCTTCAACAGGAACCAAAGGAACAAAAGTCTTCTCAAACATAATTTCTTTGTTATCCATCAGGCGTTGGATACCTGACTTCAATAGATGGCAACTAGTAGGTAGGACGGAACAAAGACGGCAACCTTCGCCACAGCCCAGAAATAAACCGGCTAACAGAAGGTTCTTCTTCACAGTCATCAATGGAGTAGCAATGTCTTTCACAGAAACCACAAACGAGTCTTCATCTACATTATTCACTCCATGCTTGGGCATCAGAGAAGTCATAACATTAGGCTTTTCGGGCACTTCAAACTCAATCTCCTTAGCATCGATCAAATCTTGTACCTTATTCTTCAAGACCCAGCAGTCATTCGTATCATGCCCCGGGCTATCAGAATGAAAAGCACAGTGGGTGTTCGGATTGTACAGTGGTGATGTTGTATTGGGATTCTTCGGGGCTTCCTTCGGAATCACCAAGTTGGTCTTTAGCAACTGCGGCAGAATCTGAGACAAGGTCATATGGAGCTGAGTGAATTGTCTTCGCGGCCTCTCGGCTCTTGGCTGATTGTTGCATTGTGTGGCAACAATTGGTCTTGATATAACAACCGCATTGACTGCTTGGCGGCGCTCAGGTCTATTCTGGCCTTTTGAACTGTAAACTGCACTGGACTCTTTCTTAAAAGGTTTCTTCTCGGTACCTGATGAAGCACCCTTCTGTATCTTACCGCTCTTGATACCGGCCTCAACTCTTTCCTCGGTCATAATCAGCTCAGTAAAACCTGACGATGAACTTCCAATCAGATGGTTGAAATACGGACCAGATAAGGTCCCCAAAAACATATCCACTAACTCCCTGTCAGCCAGTAGGGGTTGTACTCTTCCAGCAAGGTCCCTCCATTTCTGAGCGTAGTCTTTGAAACCTTCGCTCGCACCCATAGACATACCCTGAAGTTGGGTACGCGTGGGAGCAAGGTCGACATTGTATTGGTACTACTTGTAAAAAGCAGCAGCAAGGTCTTCCCAATTACGGATACTAGCTCCTTCCAGCTGGTAAAACCACTCAAGTTGAGTCCCTAAGAGACTATCTTGAAAGAAGTGGATCCAGAGGTTCTTATCAGCAGTGTATGGTAGGATCTTTCTAACATACGAGCGGAGGTGTAGCTTTGGGCAGGAGACACCGTCGTATTTAGCAAAGGCTGGTGCTTTAAACTTGTGCGGAATCACCACCCCAGATGACAAACCCAAATCTCCAAAGTCCAACCCAAGTACCTTCTGGACCTCCATTGCGCTCAACCGGTCTTCGAGTTACTTATATCTATCCTCAGCCGGAGGATATTGGTCCTCATCAAAGTCAGTCTCATTGTCAGATACCACAGGGCTAGGAACCCTCCTTTCTTCTTGGTTCTCTCCCCCTCCAGATGAGTGGGTTAAATCAACCTTATCTCGCAAATTGTTCCCGAATCTGTGACCCATGTTCATGAGGACTGTCTTCTTCTTCTTCTTCTTCTTCTTCTTCTTCTTATCCTTCAAGATAAGAGTTTTCATATCTTGCTGACCCTTGGCCAAGTTCATAAACATTTCCTGAAACTGGGCGTTCTGAGCTTGCAGAGCCTTGATAGCTTGATCAGTTGATGTTTCAGCAGACATGATATGCTGAAATAAACAGCGAAGAAGATGAGAAACCTGTAAGGGTACCTGTGATGAGGTGCATGGAATGAAATGCGTATGATATGATCTCAAAGACTTTAGGGATTCAAATTCGTAAACCAAAATGAAACACACTTTTATTAGATAAACTTGAAACAATGTTTGACAAATGCCTTTAAGGCGTTACAAAAAGAAATACTGAAAAGTAAATCAAAACTAGAAATAACAAAAGACATCAGCACTCCCATGGTCGTTTTCCTCTTGTGCTGACATAGTCGTTGAGGACCTTCTCATTCTCCAACTGTCTTGTAAGCTTTAGAATCTTCCGCTCCTGCTCGTGATACTTTTCTCTGTAAGTATCCCGCTCTTCTCTCAGCTGGATCCACGACCTATTTAATGCCCCAATGTCAGTTGGTATGTACGGATGTAGGACAGTAGGAGGAACCCCTTCTTCATCAGCATTCTCAATAATTACCGGTAAGACAGCTTCGTACGTTATTCCCAGCTTTTGGGCATGGATTCGAACCCATCAGAGATATGGTTCCATCAGAAGAGAGGTCTTCATCCCTAACTCATGCGGATCAGACCTGTGTACCCTGTTCCAAGCTTGTATGAACCTGCGGCGATGCTCTTCACTATCCCCTTGGAAGTCAAAAATAATGCTCGGCATTAGGAACTCATGAGGTCCGCCCCTCCTAGCTCGCCCAAACTGAAGTAAGGCCAAACAAGGGTTATAGGTAATCCCTCCTCGAATTCCAAGTAGTGGAACATTGGGGTATTCCCCACAGCAATCAATAACAGCTACTTCTTACATGTCCTTAATACTCCAGATGATGTCAGTGTGAGTAAGAGACATAATCCTGTAGGCCCAACCCATGCCTTCCTTGTTCTTCAAAACAGATTTAGGGAGGTGAGAAATAAACCACCTCACCAGCAATGGTGCACAACACATAAGGGTTCCCCGTTTCCGAGCAGTACGGGCATAAAGAGAGTGTATAATGTCACCCAAGAGAGTGGGCATCGGATTACGGGACATGAAAATCTTCACTGCATTCACGTCGACGAAAGAATCTGAGTTAGGAAACAACACCAAACCATAAATGAGAAGAGCCAGGATATCCTCAAATTCTTGAAAACCCAAACTGTCCCAAAACTGATTAGCCCGATCAACCAAGAACTTAGCCAAGAAGCCCTTTGTCCCACTTCGACTGTTCCAGTTAGACATTACCTCAGCCTTTATCAGATGGAGGGCTGAAGCAATCTCTTCCGGCCTAATGGCATTCTCATAACCTGTAAATGGCGTCTGCTCTAGAATAGAAATACCAAGTAGATCAGAGAACTCATCCAGAGTAGGGACTAACTGATAGTCTGGGAAAGTGAAGCAATGGTATAATGGATCAAAGAACTGGCAAAAAACACTCATCATCTGCTCATCTAATTCGGAAGTGACCAAACCAAGGAGGTGCCCATGTCTTCTGATAAAGGAGGAAATATCTGGAACTTTTGCAACCAAATCTCTGAGCTAAGTAGGAATCTCTACAAAACTGATCCGAATAGTGTTTCTACGCATAGGTGCCATGACCTACAAAACAGAACAAAGATGAATCCCCTCTGTCTTTAAAATGGGTTAGTCCAATGCAATATGTATGCAATGTCATGATGCATGATGTCATGATAGAAACACACCACAAGTATTCACAGATAGCAAACATGGTAAGGGAAAACAAGTCACATAGATAGCCCTTAGATTTCAGGCTGGCATGGAGTTTAGGTATTACCCTCTTTCAGTTTAGTTGGTTCAACCTGTCCTAGAAATAGTAACCGGGTTCTAGAGGATCTCAATATCACTGACCACCCTCGATCGGTCATAATTCCAGTTTAGCAACCTTTTCTTGCGGCCGGAATCATCGTGAGAGTTTAGTCTGAATGAGTGTAGCATACTGCTACTTTCTATGGCCAAGTTGGTCAATTATAGGTTCTAAGGTTAGTTGGTGCTTAATGACCCCTTAGAAGACCCATATTCTCCTTGTTCCACCACAAGGGATATCGATACAAACTAAAATGCCACACCAACGTAGCTACTGCTTCAACTGTATCGGTCTATGCCGTACAGTTCCCTCACAGTCTATTGCTACTTACCTAAAAGGTATCTCCAGATCCGAGTTAGGATCTATAGTAACTCCGATTCAAACCCACAAAGATAAAGCATACAAATCAAGCAATTGAAAACATTATGATGAACTATTCCTAAGGTACACCCCACTTATCATTTCCCCAGCAGAGTCGCCAGTTCTGTGATACGGTGGGAAGAACTGACTGTTTTTGGAATGCTGGTTTGCGTTTGTTTTCGCAAAATGTCGCGGTAAGCAAGAGTCGCCACCGATTTTTATTTTATCTAACAAGGAAAGTAAAAAAGCACAGAAAAATTCCTTTTTTGAGATTTTCTGAGTACGGGGGGTAGATTATAAAAAGGGAAGGTATTAGCACCCTTTCTATCCGTAGTTATCTACGGGCTCTTAGGTACTTGCTCATCATTTTCAAAAAAAAAATTCTTTGTGCTTGTGGGTTTTCAAAAGTTTTGTTTTTAACTTTGATTTAACTCTTGCTTCTGTCCTAAAGAGTGTAATGAAGTGTTTTTGAAAACTTTGTTTGAAAAGAAGTGTAAGTGTGAAAAATTTATTTTGTTTTGGATGAGCAAATATCTAAGAACTATCTACCTACTCAAAAAAATGAATCGTTCTATGCTAATTTCCCTTAGATAACGCTATCCCACTATTAGTGGGTAGGTAGCACTGTCGTTGGAGTTTGAGGGTCAATTCGAAAGAGGGACCTACGGTCACTAAAGCAATGTTAAGATGCCTTAGCGGTAACCCTAATGTCTTAGATCATTTGTTTGAGGCAACACTATCCGAGGCAACTGCTTCAAGGCAACTATGATCTTTTAGACAAGAGGACGACCTCTAAAACGACCTATACTCAATGACCGTGTACGAAGGCAACCAAGTGGGGTGTACCCTAAGAGTGCGCATGTGCGAGTGTGTTGATTTCAATTATTTTTATCTTTGCACATGTTAAGGGTGATCTAATTTGATTTTAAGATTAAGCATTCATTCTTGTCATGCAAACCCTATTACCAAACATCTAACAGTCGTAATTTGCAGAATTTAAATTACAACGCGTCGGGTATTTACATCGCCAAAAGCAACCCTTTGAAAATAAAATAAAGCGGTAAAAAGTAAACTTCCTAATTAATTATTACATACCGAAAACAGATACATCAATTGGATAAAGAAAAATAAAGCGCGACGCGAAACTAAATCGGATGCGAGATTAGGATTTTGACCCTTTTAAAAGAAAATGTTTTTTTTGTTGTTTTTTATTTAAGAAAAGAAATTAATCCTAAAATTAAATACTAAATTAATTAATTAAATGGAAAAAAAATAATTAATGACATGTTTTTTTTGGAGGTTTTGTTAATTTAAGAAAGAAATTAAAATAATTAAATTATGTTAAAACCTAATGATTTCTAATTGATTTTATTTATTTACAAAAATAAATTAAAGTTTCCTAGTTAATATTCTAATTAATTAATTAGTATTTATTAATAAAAATAAAATTTTGAATTAAAAAAAATATTTTTGTGAGTTTTTTGATAGAAAAAGAAAATTTGTTATTGGTTAGTAAATTAATAAAATAAAATAAAATAACTAAAAATTAAACAAAATATAAAGAAAATGGTAAGACGGGCCTGATTTGGGTGTTTGAATAGCAATTTTGTTGGCCCATTTGAAGCTGATCCATGTGACTTTTTCTGATCAAGTGTTCATGCATTGACCTGCATATGGTGTGCCTCAAATACTTGACCACCAGATCTGGCCACCTGGCCATCTGGCGCGCTGAAGAGTGAGGGAGCATGATGGTCCTTTGGTATGAATGCGCACATGATTACCTACAAGAAAATAATATTGAGAAAATAGGGGACCTGAGATTCGAACCCAGGTCCTGAAGGGAAATACACGCTATGCTTGCCACCATGCTACTTAACTTGTTTTGTCAAAATAATATAAGCTAATAATAATATAAATAAAGAAAACGCACTGATGGATTTTCGCGCGAAATTTAAACAAACCAGTAAGGGGGTGGCAACACATCATCCCTGTCCTCAAACTGTGGCTAAAAGTTCCAATAACTATACCTACGGACCCTGTCTGTCACTACAAACCAAGCTTATTCCAAAATCCGCTACATGCCATATAAACACATTCTAAGAACATGGTTGCGTTTGTCTCAACCTACTGATCACAACCATAGCCATTATCATGGCTAATTGTAATTGAAACAAAAAACCCTAAAAACGAACAACAAACCCTAGCAATGGTGGATCTTGATACAGGTCAGATAAACAAAATTGGTTATTACAAAAAGCTTGCAAATGATGCATGGATTAAGAATATGCAGTTATTTCATGTTAACAATGCCTAAATTAGAAAATATGAAATCAAGAATATAGGGGATCCGTGGATGACTTACGTGCTCTAGGAAGCTTGAAAACGCCTGGTTTTGATTGGTTTCGCTTGTGGAGATGGCCAGGAAGAGATTGAGACACTTTCCAAACCCTGAGGATGCCTCTATGATTGATTTTGATCTCAAACTTTTTCTTGATTTTTGCCAATTTCGTTCTGCCTCTAGAACTGCTCTTCAACCCTGATTTATGTCCCTCTCGCCTCCTTATGTATTGTACAATACATTAGGTCTGAATTCCTTGTCCAAATCTTCCTATATCAATGCTCTTGATATGGATTTGATTTGCTTTGAACAACCTTCCAAAATTGGCTTGATTTGGATCTTTTTGTGTACAATTGCTTTGATACGAATTTGATATGGTGCAAGCTGTCTAACAAGACCTGAAATGATCACAAGATCTTTAGTTTTCAATGTTTTTGATTTTATGTGATTTTATTTGATTTAAAATGAATTAATTCAAATAAAAATAAAATAAAATAATAAAAATATGATATGGACACATGGGCAAGGTTAGAGCACGTGGGCAATAATGCAAACTCAAAATAAGTGAAAAAGAATGGGCCTATTTGGCAAAATTTGAAGTTTTGGGGATAGTTGACTTTTGGCAATTTTGCAAAAAAGTCCAACTTCAACAATGTATAACTTCTTCAATTTTGACTCTTTAGAGGTGTTCTTGTACTTTTTAGAAATCTTGAGATGTCCTATAACCAACCATTTTGGTCTCATATCATTTTGATATTCCATTCTCAAGTTAGAAGCTTTGACAAAAAAGGTGTTTTTGTTGACTTTCAAAAATGACCTATAATGTCAAAATTCATAACTTCTTGTTATTCCATCTTTTGATCTTGGAGTATGAATATGGATTGTAGGGAATTGCATCCTCTTCAAAATGAGCTATTGATGGGTCATTTCTCATAAAGTATGAGAAAGTTATGCTTGGTCAAAGTTGAGTTGACTTTTCCTACAAAACCCTAATTTAGCAACTTTTGAATCTTGATGAATTGTGAGCAATCCTTGATGAATCATGATCAACCCTTGGTAAAATGATGAAATATCCTTCAAAATGAGAATGTTGACAAAAAATCTTGAAGTTTGACTGTATGTAGGTCACAATTGACTTTTGCCCTAGCACAGTCGATTTTTGGACCTTTGAGCAATTGACTGAGCAAACTTTCTCTGCAAGGCTTGAAACTTGACATGGATGATCTTGAGAACATATTAGGACATTGGTGAGCACTTGGGGTCACTTGGACTCAAGGATCTTGATGCAACACAAAACCCTAATCTAGGGTAGACTGCCTTAGGAGAGAGCTTGTCTGACCAACTCTTGGACTACTTTGAGCAACTTGGAGATTTTTCTTGCAATGTTTTGAGAAATATGGGAGGGAAAATTTTTGGGTACAACATAATCCAAGACAAAATCAAGCATGAAAATGACACACTTGCACACAAGACACACCTAAGGTTATCCTACTTGGTTGCCTTATACAAAAAGGGCCATATTACGCATGTGAGGTATCTTAGCAAAAACAAACAAATACAAGATCATAGTCCCTCGATGACACTATTCAAAGTTGCCTTACAAAATGATCTTAGTCCCTCAAAAAATGCTAATATAATTTGCAACATTGCTAACCATGACTATACGATGACCCACGCCCGTCCCGTTTACATCCAAAGATAGGGTTGCTTACCAAATCAATGGTAAGACAACAATATCAAAAGAAAAGAAAATGAACAAGAAAGACATTTGAGTAGGTATATTACTTTTAGTTACTTGCTCCATTTCAAAACAAATATCATTTCTATTTTCAAAACAATCACATACACTTTCAAACATCTTACAAACTTGAAAACATTTCAAAAAGACAAACATCTTTGTATACATTCTTACGAATGAGAATCATTACAAAGATTGCCTAAACAATGGCCTCTTTCTCAAAATACTTTCAAAACCACACAAAGCAGAATTCAAACAAAAGCAAGTGATCTAGCAAGTAACTAAGAGCCCATGGAAAACCATGGATGAAAAGGGTGTTAATACCTTCCCTTTTCATAATCTACCCCCCGAACTCAAGAAACAATCTCAAAGGTCTTTCTTGTGCTTTTTCACCTTTCCTTTTGGATAAAAGAAAAGTCGATGGCGACTCTTGCTAACCGCAACATTTGCGATAAACGTAAAACAATCAAGTCAGTTCTCCTACCGTATCACAGAACTGGCGACTCTGCTGGGGATAATTCTAAAAGTTGGGTTACCTTAGGGATTAGATCACATTTACTTGCTTACATTGTTTGAATTGTATGCTTTACATTATGGTTCTTTGTTTGGGTTTGAATCCTCTACCCGGATTTGGAATACATTATAGGTAAGTAGCAATATATTATGGAAACTGTGCGGGGTATACCGACATGGTCTAAGCAATAGCTACGTTAGTGCGACATATTTGTTGGTATCGGTAGCCTTTGAGTTAATCAAAGAGAATACGGGGCTGCTGAGTGATGTCATGAAGCACTAATGAACTTCTAAAATCTTTACTTGACCAACTTGGCCTTTAGGATGTAGTGAGATGACCGGCTTTGGTGCAGTCCGAAGTTGGTAGATACTCGATACTACACTCATTGAGGTTTGGTTTCTTGGGATATTTCGGTCGCCATTAAAGAGGCTTGAGTTGAAACAATGACCAAGGAAACAATCCAGTGATATTGAGCTCCTTAGAACTCGTTTATTATTACTAGGACAGGTTTAAGCCAACTAAACTTCAAGAGGGTACTTACTTATAAACTCCATGCAAGCCTAAAACCTAAGGATTTGTTTGCTTTGCTTGTATATGCATACTTGTACATAACATCATGGACATCATGAACATCATATACATCCACTAACCATTTCAAGGATTTTTGGATTCATCTTTGTTTTTGTTTTGTAGGATATGGATTCACTTCGCATGAAAACTATTCAAGTCAACCTTGTGAGAATTCCTCCATAACTAAAGGAGCTACTTTCAAGAATTCCTGAGAACTCCACATTCACCGAGAGACATGGTCGTCTACTCAACTTGGTCACCTCCAACATAGATGAGGATATGATGAAGGTGCTCTTTCAGTTCTTTGATCCTTTGCACCATTGCTTCACATTCCCCGACTATCAACTTGTGCCTACTTTGGAAGAATTCTCCCAACTCTCGAGGATTCCCATTCTCAATCAACTACCTTTCAATTGTACGGAAAGAGATCCAAAGCCAGAGGAGATAGCTCAAGCTCTACACTTGCACTCGTCTGATGTCACAACTCATTGGGAAACAAAGAGTGGTGTTAAAGGTTTCTTAGCAAATTTCCTATTTGAGAAAGCCCAAAGTTGTTGGAATTCCTTAGATTTGAAAGCCTTTGAGGAAATTGTGGCTCTCCTCATCTATGGGATGGTTTTGTTTCCAAATTCTGATCAGCTCATAGATGTCAACACCGTCAAAATCTTCATATCCCGCAACCCGGTGCCTACATTGCTAGAGGATATCCTACACTCTTTTCACACTCGCACAATGAGGAAAAGAGGTGTCCTTATGTGTTGCACTCCTCTCTTGGAAAGATGGTTTATTTCTCATCTTCCCCAATCAATATTAAAGAATGAGCAAGGTTCAAGGTGGTCACAAAGGTTGATGACGCTCAAGCATTCAGACATTCATTGGTTCTCCCGATCCAAGGAGAATGTTATCATTATGGACCGTTATGGAGAATTTCCTAATGTCCCTTTACTTGGCGTTAGGGGAGGAATCACCTACAACCCATGTTTAGCCTTAAGGCAGTTTGGTTTTGCCTGAAGGGATGCCCGCATGAGATGTTGATTTAAGGTTTGGTATTCGACTATGATAATGGTGATCAAGGTCTTTGCCAGAGATTTATCCGAGCTTGGAGGATGCTAAACAAGGTGGATAGAAAGAATTTGGGACACAAGAATTCCATACCTCTTGAGCCTTACCTCAAATGGGTACGAACCCGCACTCAGAGTCTTATGATGCCTTACCCCTCCATTCTCCTGGTAATCATTGAGCCTGCTAAGGAAGGAGATGTTCCATACACTATCCTACATCCTGACATGCCCACATCTCTTGAAGACCTACAAAGTGATTGGATACAACTCAAAGGAGGGCGAGATACTTTCGAAGCCCAATTCTACGCAAGCGAGAAGAAGCTTTTATAACTCACTAGGCTAATTCACGAGGAGCAGACTCTGAATGCCTACATTGCACTAAAGAGGATGCGCACTACTTTTCTATCTTAGAGTTTTGTATTATTTTGCCCAAGGGGCATTGATGTACTCAAACTTTATCTTATTAATATAACGTGTGTTTCCTTTTTTGTCTAAAGCAAATTTGAATCTTTGAAATCCTTGAAAACATTGCATATGCATATATCATTCATCAACATAAGCAGGTTTTTGCAATAAGTCTCCTCATCTTTCTACTGTTTATTTTCAAGTAAGATGGATCTCGAGCAAACAGTGAAATATCTTCAAGCTTAGAATACACAGTTTCAATAGTTTCTCATGACCCTAGCCAAGGGGCAAGAAGAGCTGAAGACTCTGCTGGCTGAAGAGAGGAAAAAGAAAACAAAGAAGGTAACTGGAGTCTTAAACATGGGGAGAAGATTTCAGGGGCAGACCAGAAGGACTTTGAACTTTGCAACAACATCCGGTGAAGGAGAAGGGAAAGGCAAAGAAACAGCTGTTCCGTCAGAATCGGAAGAAGAGGAAGACTAATCCGAGGAATAGTATCCTCCAGCTGATGACAAGTACAGACATCTCGAAGAGCGTTTGAGCGCGATGGAAATACAAAAGATGTCGGGCTTAGACTTTGAAGAATTGGGACTAGTGTCGGGGATTGTGATTCCTCCGAAATTCAAAGTGCCTATGTTTGTAAAGTATGATGGGGTGTCATGCCCTAAAATGCATCTTCGATCATATGTGAGGAAAATTTAACCCCACACCGCTGATAAAGAGTTATGGGTGCACTTTTTCCAAGACATTTTGTCTGGAACACAACTCGACTGGTTTTACCAACTAGAAAGAGCCAACATCCACAATTGGGAAGATCTTGCCGCAACTTTCTACAAGAAATATCAATACAATGCTGATTTGGCGCCTACCCGTACTCAACTCCAGAGTATGGCCATGGCCTCCAATGAAGGTTTCAAGGACTATGTACAAAAATGGAGAAATTTGGTTGGAAGAGTTCAACCCCCTCTGTCTGAAAGGGAATTGGTGGACATGTTCTTAGGCACCTTATCTGGTCCCTTCTTCAACCATTTAATCAGAAGTTCATCTGCAGGCTTTACTGAACTAATATTAACCAGAGAGAGGGTGGAAGCTGACATAAAAAGTGGAAAGATTCAGAAGGATTCATCTTCTTCTACAACTATAAGGAAGCCTTTCATCAGGAAGAAAGAGGTAGCTGCTGTATATCCGCAAAGGAACCAAGATAGGGCCGAACGCCGACCAATGGTGGGGGCTGTTATGATTCCCAAGCCTACATCTGATCAACAAAGAAGTAATCAACCAAGGGTGGAAAGGACAGTCAGGAAATTCACCAGAATCAACCTGACTCTGTCTCAAGTATTACCACATCTTTTGAGATCCAACTTGGCAACCTTGAAAGAAGCTCCGAAAAACCCCAATACAACATCCCCTCATTATCACCCCAATGCCCGTTGTGCATATCACTCTGAAAGTCCTGGTCACGATACTAATAACTGTTAGGCCTTAAAAAACAAAATACAAGACCTCATTGAAGCAAAAGAAATTGAGTTTGATGCGCCCGAGAAGCCAAATGTCATTTTTGCTCCTATGCCCAGACATGGTCACAATACCAATGCTATTGAAGAAGATTTTTTTGTTACCACAGTTGATGAACTCATGACTCCACTACCAATCATTAAGACGAACTTGTTGAAAGTCGGTGTGTTCCCGGGCTGTAATGAAGCTTGCCATCTCTGCTTATCCTCACCAGCTGATTGCCCTTTGTTGAAAGCAGGCATTCAGCGCCTGATAGATAACAAAGAGATTTTGTTTGAAAGTACTCCTATTCCACCTATTCCTATTGAAGATGTTTCAATCATTACCATTTCTGCCAATTCTTCCAGGGTCTCCACCAAAAGAACCGTTAGAATTACATCAGTTCCGAAAGAAGCTCCTCTAATAATCACAATGCCTGGGCCAGTCCCATATGAATCAGACAAAACTGTACCATGGAATTACAGAGGGGACATTTACTACCATGGCATCAAACAAGACTGGCCGGCCACCGAAGAGATAAACTCTGAAGAAGAAGATTCTGACATCAGCAATATTGCCGGAACTAGTAAAATTACCCGAAGCGGCAAGATCTTTTCCCTAGAAATTGCTCCCCCAAAAGCAGCTTTTGGACCCGTGATCATCCCTGTGGTTGTTCCAAAGGTTACTTCCGTACCCATAATCATCTCTGCAAGTGCTCCTATTGACGAAGCCTTCACAACTCCTGTTATCGTTCCTACCAACACTCCTGCTGCTGAAACTCAAGGAAAGAGTATTCAAGTGGAGCCTGTCCGGACGTAGGCTCAATCGCTGACTATCCTTGAGGCATCCAAGAAAGAAATGGAGGAGATCCTAAAAATTATAAAGAGGAGCGACTACGATGTAGTTGAACAATTGGGGAAAACTCCCTAGAAGATCTCCATGCTGGCATTACTACTGTGTTCCGAGGCACATGCAAAAGCCTTGGTGAAGTTCTTAAAAACAGCCAATGTGCCTCAAGAGACGTCTGCTGATCAATTCCAAGACTGTGTGGCCAGCTTGACTGCGGATAACGTCCTAGGCTTCTCGGATGCTGATCTAACACCAAGTGGAAGAAAGCATAATGAGGCATTACATGTCTCAGTGAAATGCAGGGGCACAACTCTGGCCCATGTTTTGGTGGATACTGGCTCATCTCTGAATGTATTACCCAAAAAAGCTCTTGACAGACTTGATTGTGAGGGGCTAACGTTAAAGCCGAACAACATAATAGTGAAGGCATTTGATGGTTCGAAGAGGATGGTGCACGGGGAAGTGGATATCCCTATAAAGGTTGGAACTCAAACTTTCAATTCAACCTTTTATATAATGGATATCCTCCCTTCTTACTCCTGCTTGCTAGGCTGGCCATGGATCCATAACACTGGCGCTATTACCTCTACACTGCACCAGATGCTGAAGTATCTGGTTCAAGGGAAGATTATCACCGTACATGGAGAGAAAGAATACATGATCAGCCATCTCAATTCCTTCAGATATGTGGAATTGTACGGCGAATTCATTGAAACTCCTTTTCAACACTTTGAAGAAGTCCCCCAAGAGGTGGCAGTATCCAAGGCTGCTCCCAAGATTACAAGGCCTCCACTCCGGATGTCATCTCTGAAGGATGCCAAAGTAGTGGTGGAAGAAGGAGGATGCACTATCTGGGGAAAACTTCCAGATATCCCGTATAAATCTGACAAGTTTGGCCTAGGTTTCACTTCAAGTGCTCAAAAAGCTATACATCGTGCCCGTGCTGGGGGGCCACCCTTGAAGATCAGTAACCGTGAGGTCAACGCGGTAGAAGATGGTGAAGATGGTTGCAACCTGGAGGATTGGATCTTTCCGACTATCAATGGAGGGCTCAGCAATTGGGAGGCCAGAGATTTCATCCCAATCACTTTCATCCCTTAGTAATTTATCTTTACATTTTGTTGGATATGTAATATTCAAAACAATTCGCACTCTTAAAACCTTGTGTCTTACCCGAGGCACAATGGTCCATTTGTAAGGGTTATTATTTCATCTTCATATGACATCAATGAATCATGGACGTTTTTGCATTCAAACTTTTGTGCTCATTGTTTTTCTTTTACATTTTATTTTCTTTCAAAGATAGTTATACCTTTACATACACCCACACTCATAATGCAGGTATCCATCCATTCTGGATCCCATGGGTAACGATACTGCTATGGCCTTTCGTAACTCTGAGAGTCTAATCTACCAAGCCGAAGACGAAGGTGAGGAAGGTTGTGAAGTACCAGGGGAACTGGCCAGACTGCTACAACAAGAAGAAAGAATCATCCAGCCTCATGAGGATCCCGTGGATACAATCAACCTAGGTACCGAAGAAGAAAAAAAGGTCAAAGTGGGCGCCAATCTAGAACCCAGTGTCAAGAAGCGTCTGATCCATCTATTGCATGATTATGTCAAGGTCTTTTCCTGGTCATATGAAGACATGCCAGGACTTGATGAAGATATTGTGGTACATCGAGAGAGGATTGTCCGCCAGTAAAGCAAATAGTACGTCGGATGAGGCCTGATATGTCAGAAAATATTAAAACAGAGGTCATGAAGCAATTTAACACTGGATTCTTGGATGTCACCTCTTACCCCCAATGGGTTGCCAATGTTGTTCCCGTGCCCAAAAAGGACGGCAAAGTACGAATGTGTGTGGATTACCGAGATTTGAATAGGGCAAGCCCTAAAGATGACTTTCCACTCCCCCACATTGATATCCTAGTTGACAATACGGCACAACACAAAGTGTTTTCCTTCATTGATGGATTCTCAGGTTACAACCAAATCAAAATGGCACCTGAGGACATGGAGAAAACAAAATTTGTCACACAGTGGGGCATATTCTGCTACAAGGTGATGGCATTCGAACTGAAAAACGCTGGGGCAACCTATCAGTGCACAATGGTAGCTTTATTTCACGACATGATACATCATGAAATAGAAGTCTACATGGACGATATGATAGCTAGATCACAAACAGAAGAGGAGCACCTTGATCACTTGAGAAAACTGTTCGAGAGACTGAAGAATTACAAGCTAAGGTTGAATCCAAACAAGTGCACATTCGGGGTACGGTCTGGTAAGCTCCTAGGCTTTATTGTCAGCAACAAAGGTATTGAGGTCGATCCTGCCAAAGTTAAAGCAATACAAGAGATGCCTGCTCCTCGTACTGAGAAGGAAGTCATAGGATTCTTGGGACGTTTGAATTATATCGCCAGATTCATTTCTTACTTGACAGCTACTTGTGAGCCAATCTTCAAACTATTGAAGAAAGATCAAGTAGTCAAATGGAATAATGAATGCCATGTTGCTTTTGATAAAATCAAAGAGTACTTACAAGAGCCTCCTGTGTTGATGCCACCAGTCGAGGGAAGACCGTTGATTATGTATCTGACTATTTTAGAAAATTCAATGGGGTGTGTATTGGGGAAGCATGACGAGTCTTGCCGAAAAGAGCACGATATTTACTACCTGAGCAAAAAGTTTACCGACTATGAAACCAGATATTCACTGCTTGAGAAAACTTGCTGCGCTTTGGCATGGGCTGCTCGCTGGCTAAGACAGTATATGATGACTCATACTACCTTGTTGATATCTAAGATGGTTCCGATAAAATACATCTTCGAGAAACCTGCTCTTTCTGGTAGAATAGCGAGATGGCAGATGATCTTTACAGAGTATGACATACAGTATTCTACGCAGAAAACTATAAAAGGGAGTGTATTGGCTGATCACCTTGCTCACCAAGCTGTAGAAGACTACCAGTCCATGAAGTTCGATTTTCCGGATGAAGACATCATGACATTAGACAACTGCAAAGAATTCAGGCCATGTGACGGACCTGAACAAGGATCCCGATGGACCCTGTTCTTTAATGGAGCATCCAATGCACTTGGTAATGGTATCGGTGTTGTACTCATATCTCCGGAAGGGTGTTATACCCCCTTTACCGCCAGACTTTGCTTCAATTGTACAAACAACATGGCGGAATACGAAGCGTGCATCTTTGGTCTCAGAGCTGCCATAGACTTGGGGATCAAATCCTTGGATGTATTTTGAGATTTAGCTTTGGTCATCTGTCAGATCAAAGGGGAATGGGACACCAAACACCCAAACCTTATCCCTTACAAAGAACATGTTTTGATATTGCTACCACATTTTGAGAAGATTACCTTCGAGCATTTCCCGCGAGAAGAAAATCAGCTAGCAGATGCTCTAGCCACAATGTCATCTATGTTTAAGCTTAATTGGGATAACGAGGCTCCCCAAATCACCATCGAACAATGGATGAATCAACACACTGTCACGAGATTAATACTGAAGAAGTAATGGACCATCCTTGGTTTCATGAAATCAAAAAGGTATCTCGAGGCTCAAGAATACCCAGAAGGAGCTTCAATCAATGATAAGAAGTTCTTAAGGAGATTCTCTGCTAAATTCTTCCTTAGTAATGGCATCCTGTATAAATACAATCATGACTCTGTGTTACTTCGGTGCGTAGATAAAGTTGAAGTGGAAAGGATCATGGCCGAATTACACGAAGGCACTTTCGGCACCCATTCCAGTGGGCATACAATGGCAAAGAAAATCCTACGGGCAGGCTATTACTGGTCTACCATGGAGGCAGATTGCTATCAACACTCCCGAACCTGCCATAAGTGCCAAATTTATGCCGACAAGGTGCACGTACCTTTGGTTCCTCTGAATGTCTTGACGGCTCCCTGGCCCTTTTCTATGTGGGGAATTGATATGATTGGGGAAATCAAGCCGACAGCCTCCAATGGACACCGCTTCATCTTAGTGGACATTGATTATTTTACAAAGTGGGTGGAGGCAGCTTCCTTCGCTTCTGTCACCAAGAACGTTGTTGCCCGTTTCATCAAGCAAAATCTCATTTTCCGGTACGGTATCCCAGAAAGGATCATCGCTGACAATGGTACAAATCTCAACAACACTATGATCACCGCATTGTGCGAGCAATTCAAGATTCAACATCACAATTCTTCTCCCTATCGACCGAAGATGAATGGTGTTGTAGAAGCTGCAAATAAGAACATTAAAAAAATCATACAAAAAATGACAGTCACATACAAAGTCTGGCATGAGATGCTACCATTTGCTCTCCACGGGTATCGTACCACGGCTTGCACATCAATTGGGGCAACACCCTATTCTTTGGTATATGACATGGAAGCCGTCCTGCCTATTGTGGTTCAGATCCCCTCTCTGAGGATTATGAAGGATGCAGGGTTAAATGAAGATGATTGGATCCAGACTCGACTTGATCAATTAAATTTGATCGATGAGAAGAGACTTACTGCTGTTTGCCATGGTCAAATGTATCAAAAACAGATGATCAAGGCTTTCAACAAGAAAGTCAGATGCCAAGTTTATCAAGTTGGGGATCTAGTGATCAAACGCATCATCTTACCACAAGGTGATCCCAGGGGCAAATGGACTCCTACCTATGAAGGACCATTTGTAATCAAAAACATTTTCTCTGGTGGAGCAATAATCTTGACCACCATGGATGGCAACGACCTGCCACACCCTGCGAACGCGAACATAATCAAAAGATACTACGCATAAGAGACCCGCTAGGTTGACACGCCTAGGCAAAACAAGGGCATCCGGGCGAACCAAAAGGGTTCGAGCAAAAGTTAGGGATAAAACAAAAAAAATCTGTACACCCGGCAAGTTGAAAACTCGAAAGGGCGACTTGGGCAAAAAAGGGTTTCCTGGTGGATTGAAAACCCGAAAGGGCGGTCCAGGCAAAAGTTAGGGAATTAAAGCGTATGACTATGTCCCGTTGGATCACTTTATGGACAACCTTTGGCTACCACTTACAAACTCAGAGGTTCTGATCAATTCAATCATCTTTAGACAAGGCAACAAATAGACAAGACGCTCGGAGATACGAATGCTATAACAGAATGGAAACCCCATGGGATTTTTTGTACACATAGCTATCTTTTCTTTGTATCAAAATCTTCATTTTTTTTACGACAACATTCTCTTACTAGAATGTTTGCCTCCTTGTACAAAAAATACTTATTCAAAATCAATACAAAATATTCCTTTGAAAGTGCAAAAAACTATTTGTCTTTTCTTTATGTTTGTTTTGTTTATGAAAACGTCCAATGATTCATTGATGAGCATATGCATTTGAACATAATTACCGGTTACAAATAAATGAATTGAAAAGAGGCAATTACTGATAGGTTGAAAGGATAGAGAAATGTCTCTAGGATATTCCATAAGTAATCCCCGACAGTGCATCGTTCAAATCCCCAGCAGAACAAAATTTCAAATTGTTGATCCCCAATAGAAGTTGTCAAATTTCTCAGGGCTCCCCAACAGGTTTTACAAGCAGCACATGGCATTTACAACAGAGTTTATTTCTCAAAACAGAAATTCATCAACATGAATATTTACACTCCATATCCTTAACAGCAGTCACGGATTTATTTTCCCTAAATCAAACAGCAATGCAGCAAATCAACTCTCATATGCATACATCGCATTCATATATCATAAAAATTGATAAACACGAATGCATACAACATAATCCCATTATGCACATATTTCATGCATCATGAATTGGCATTTTAAGCTAACATTTTACCCTTTTCAGGAAAAGATTAAAAACTACCATTAACAATATTCAAAACTTGATACAGTTCAGATACGCTCCAGACACAGATGTCATCCTGATACTCATTCAGACTTAACTTTCAGATACAGTACAGATAAGCTCCAGACACGGATGCCATTCTGATACTCATTCAGATTCAACTTTCAGATACAGTTCAGATACACTCGAGACATGGATGCCATCCTGATACTCATTCAGACTCAACTTCTTAGATACAGTTCAGATACGCTCCAGATACGGATGCCATTCTGATACTCCTTCAAATTCAAACTTCTCAAATACAGTACAGATACGCTCCAGACACGGATGCCATTCTGATACTTATTCAGATTCAACTTTCAGATACAGTTCAGATACGCTCCAGACACGGATTCCATCCTGATACTCATTCAGACTCAACTTCTCAGATACAGTTCAGATACGCTCCAGATATGGATGCCATTCTGATACTCCTTCAAATTCAAACTTCTCAGATACAATACAGATATGCTCTAGATACAGATGCCATTCTGATACTCATTCAGATTTAACTTTCAGATACAGTTTAGATACGCTCCAGATACGGATGCCATTCTGATGCTCATTCAGACTCAACATTCAGATACATTTCAGATACGCTCTAGACACGGCTGCCATTCTGATACTCATTCAGATTTCAACTTTCAGATACAGTTCAAATACGCTCCAGATACGGATGCCATTCTGATGCTCATTCAGACTCAACATTCAGATACAGTTCAGATACGCTCCAAGCACGGACGCCATTCTGATACTCATTCAGATTTCAACTTTCAGATACAGTTCAGATACACTCCATACACGGATGCCATCCTGATACTCATTCAGATTCGACTTTCAAATACAGTACAGATACGCTCCAGACACAGACGCCATTCTGATACTCATTCTTCCAGCTTACAAATTACAATTCAACAATCACCTTTGACGACATCTTTAAGCCCATCTCCTACAACTTTCTATCACCTCTCGAAATGGCATCTGTAAGCCTATTCCTTCTATCATTACATCATCGAGTGCAAATTTATGGGCACTCTAGTGTCCAATCATCTTCCACCTTCGAGTCACGAATGGCAAAACTCGCCAGTCTAACTCTTTAGGTTTAAGAAGATTGAACAGGGGCAGCTGTTGTACCCCAAAATTTGCCCTCTCACTTATCAAGATTTTCCTCACAAGATCTCTTTGACTCAAGACTGCATTAGGGTTTGACCAACTCAAGACACCTCCTCATGCACTGATGACCAAAATTAGGGTTTGAGTTTGCACAAGGATTTTTAGACTATCAACGCTTCATATTACTTTCAAGGATAATTATAGACCCCCAATATTATTCATGTTAAGTTTCAAGTTTTGAATCACACTTTTGATCAGTCAATTGGACAGTTGACCTAAAAATCAACTGTATTGGGGAAAAAGTCAACCATGGCCAATTTACAGTCAAAATTCATAATTATTTATCCACATCAACATATTAGACTCATATGTATCATTTGATCAAGTTTGGACCATAATTCCCCAAGAAATTTGATCAAATCATCAAAAGGGCAAAATGGTCAAAATTAGGGTTTTGATTGAGAAGGGGCAATTTTTGATTTTTGACCTAGAAAATGGTCAATTGGGTTAAGGAATGATCTCAAGAGTTCAATTGCATCATCTTGACCTAATGACATGGTTCAAAAGAATTGCAAATCCATTGGATTGACAGATGAATTTTTCAGTCAACTGATCAAAAGTCAACTGTGCACTGAAAAGTCAAACTTTGACTTTTTGGTCAAATTCAAGTGCCAAGGATCATAATTCATCAAAACATGTCAAAATGTGAAAAATTTTCATCAAGAAAATAAAGATTTAAGATTTGGATTTGAAAAGTTGAAAAATTCTAACTTAGAAAATTTTCTAAGTATAGAAAATTTCTTATTTTTTCTTAACTTTAGGCCAAATTTTTACCATGATAAAAAATGATTCAAAGGAAGTTCCCAACATGAAAGTTGTAGATCTCTATGAAATATACGACTTTGCTTCACACAATTTCTCCTAAATATGCTTGGATCTCAAGATATAATTTTGTGAATTCATGCTCATGAACTAAAATAACTTAGTGAAATTTTGCCCTAGTTAGGCAGGTTTTTGACCTAACTTCATGGCAACTTTTCACCTAGTTCCAAGAGGAATCTTCAAAAGAATTTCAAATATGGGTTGTAGAACACATTGCAAGATTTCCAAAATGTCCAAGAAATCCTTGAGATCATTTTTGAGTAGGGAGAATCGAAGAGATGAAGTTGGCAATTTCTCACTTTGATTATAGGTCATTTTCATGAAGAACACGTTTTCAAATTTGCAAATTGGTTGTACAATCTTCACTTTTCGGGCCTCAAACTAGTTTGTCACTCCACCATTAATGAATTTCACAAGGTTTCATGACCTAAAGCTAAGCATTCAATGGATTGTACAAGGAAATAACCATTTTTGGAAGAAAGGCAACATTGCCATTTTAGAAAAGCATGCTTTTTGCATTTTGTCCTTTCTTAAGCCTTGGACTTGTTCTTTCTGCACAAACCAAGTCTCTAAACCTGAGAAAAACGTGTTTAGAGCTTCAAGCCACCCTATAAGCTCAGATTGATGCCTGAAGAAGTTACTTCTCACACTTGCTTCAAAAACAAGAAATGTAGCAAGACATGTGATCTTGTACTTCTGAGCAAGCACAAGTCCTCTAACCTCTTGCTCTATATAAAGCCATCATTTTGAAACTAAAACCATGCATGCCCAAGCCTTGAAACACCTTAGAATCAGAAATTGCATAACAAGCCTCCAAGCTTACCATTTTTGACTTGTGAACTGAATCTTCCATTCTACTCGTGCGTTTTCAGGCCTTTTGCTTTCCCAAGCTTCCTTATCATACAAGTAAACCATCCCACACCCTGAAGCATCACTGTAACTCCATTTTCCCCATTGTTGAAGTTCAAAAACAGAGTAACACAGGTGGACTTCTCTAGATCATTCCAGCCACCCTCAAGACAAGCTAAGCATTGCATTAGCTTCCTAGAGGTTCAAGGAAGCTAACCCGATCATCACAGTATCCTAAAGCAAGCTCATTTCCAAAACACGATTTCCATTTTCAAGGTTAGTTTTCTGTTTTTCTAACTCTTAATACAAACATAGTTAGCTTTCCATTTGTGAATATACAATGTAGACATCATTGTTACAAAGTTGTACATATCCATAGTTTGCATTTATTTGGCCTGAGTTTAGAGAATTTTGAGTTTGATGTTTCTGGAAAAATTAGGTTAAGATTTAGGGCCAACAAAATTCTCTCTGATCTTGGACTTATAGTTTTAGTTATGTACATGGTTGGAATCATGAGATAAAATGCTATAATGTTCATGTTATCACTTTCCATTTTTATTGAGAAATGAAAAAGTTATAGGAGGTCCGGTTGGCTAGAGGTTGAAGATGAAGTACAGGGCAAGGAAGTGTTTTATGTTATGTATTTTTGTTTTCATTTGAACTAACGGATGTACAGTCATCCCAGTGGCAAGGCAGCACACAAAAATGCCTTAGGTCACGGGTTCGAGCCTTGGCGCTGCCTTTTGCAATTTTCCACATTTTTTTTCATCTTTTTTTTTGTTTGCAGCGTGGGCTTATGAGCATTAGGCCTGATATTTTTACTAACTTTCTGCCTCCAGTTTACTCAAGGCACCTCTGGCACATATATTTTTATTATTCATTTTTATTTTCATTTCTATTTTATTAAATATATTTTCCTTAATAATAAAAATCATAAAAAATATAAAAGGATTAATATTATATTTTGTTTTATTTTATTTTATTTTCTCAAAAAATATTTTTGTTTAGTTATATATTATCTATTTTTGTAAATAAATTTGTAAATTAAAATAGAATTAGGTTAAATATTTATTTTTCTTCACACCTATTAAATATTTTATTTTAATATATAAAAAGACCAAAATACTTCATAAATACCATATATTATTTTCAAGACAAAAATACAAAAATACTTTAAAAAAAATATTTTCTTTTAATAAATTAGAATTAGGGTTTAATCAAAATCTTTTCTAAAAAACAATTTCCTTCCTTAATTCATTGGAAATAATCTTGATTTATTTATTAGGTTTAGGATTAAAACTTTTTCACATAAAAACCAAACAAAATCTTCTTTGCATTCATACATATTTACATATTTAATTTATTTTGTACATTATTTATTCCAATACTTGTATAAATTCAATTTGGTTGTAATAGATTAATTAGGTTTATATTATTGCAATCTCTATTCATTAATTGTATACCCCCCCCCCCCCCCCCCCCCCTCACACAAAAATATTGTAATAGCGTAGTAATCTCTAAATTTCGCAATTTATCGCTTTACATAACATGTTAGTAATTAGGGTTTATATGGTAAGATAAAAACAATCAAATAGAAAACCCTAATACAAGACAAAATCAAGCATGAAAATGACACACTTGCGCACAAGACACCCCTAGGGTTATCCCACTTGGTTTCCTTATGCAAAAAGGGCCATATTATGCATGTGAGGTATCTTAACAAAAACAAACAAATACAAGATCATAGTCCCTCGATGACGCTATTCAAAGTTGCCTTACAAAATGATCTTAGTCCCTCAAAAAATGCTAAGATATTTTGCAACATTGCTAACCATGACTATACGATGACCCACGCCCGTCCCGTTTACATCCAAAGATAGGGTCTCTTACCAAATCAATGGTAAGATAACAATATCAAAAGAAAAGAAAATGAACAAGAAAGACATTTGAGTGGGTATATTACTTTTAGTTACTTGCTCCATTTCAAAACAAATATCCTTGTTATTTTCAAAACAATCACATACACTTTCAAACATCTTACAAACTTAAAAACATTTCAAAAAGACAAACATCTTTGTATACATTCTTACGAACGAGAATCATTACAAAGATTGCCTAAACAATGGCCTCTTTCTCAAAATACTTTCAAAACCACACAAAGCACAATTTCAAACAAAAGCAAGTGATCTAGTAAGTAACTAAGAGCCCATGGAAAACCATGGATGAAAAGGGTGCTAATACCTTCCCTTTTCATAATCTACCCCCCGAACTCAAGAAACAATATCAAAGGTCTTTCCTATGCTTTCTCACCTTTCCTTTTGGATAAAAGAAAAGTCGATGGCGACTCTTGCTAACCGCAACATTTGTGATAAAACGTAAAACAATCAAGTCAGTTCTCCCAGCGTATCACAACTGCCTTTTGACAAAACTTAACTTGTCCGAGCCATCAGCAAAGCGTTATCCCATATTCAATTGGAATTCAAAAAGGCACAATTAACTGAGTTTAGGACTGAAGAGTATCACGAAGAACGGGTTGGGTACAAATAAACTTTGAGCCTTATCCTTTGTTTCTTAAACAGTGAACCAAACCACGTTATAACCCTTCGAAAGTCCTAATTGAAGCATGGGTTAGTTCAAACGTATATTGTTACCAAAGGTATCCTGACTCTTGTAAGGCTTACTATACATCCTGAGTTGAACTCAAATTCTTACCAAATTCTTTATCTGCTAAAACACATTTTCAAAACTTCAAGACAAACATAAACTTTGCATCATTTCAATATTGTTGTTTGCATATAGCTATTTGTTTGACAACAGAGAAATTCACACGAAGAATATCCAAAGAACAAAAATTATCAAGAAACAGAACCACTTCAAATTGGAAGACACTCTCAATGACAAATCTCCTATAAGCAAGGGGACATGACATGTCACTATCACTCATCTGTGGCAGTCAAGTCGAGATTCCAAGAAATATCTCAATAAGTGTTAAATAACCAGGGGAAGGTCCGCATCTCCATCACTTGTGGCATTGAACATGAACCCCAACAAAGGGGCACGTGCGGCCAAGCAAACATTTTATGGCAGTACTACAACACTTACTACTTGGGGCAGTGACCAAATTCCCCCAAAGTCCTTTTCATAGGGTGATCCCCAGTCAAGTCCCCATGAAGTCATCTCTATAAGGTTAGCCCTACAGGATAATCTTCACAATTAAGGGGGAAAACCCCTCCAGACCAAATTCATGGATATCCCCACAAAGTTGGATCCATGCAATCCCCAGCCAGAATGCCAATCTCTGGAAAACCTTCTTCCCATCTGAGTTGGTCATAAGAAGAAGCCTCGAGGAGTTCTGTCAAAAGAATACATCTCCCCTAGAAGCTCGTCAAATATTCCTCTAACCAGGGTTTCTTTCCCCAACAAACAGAAAATTCCCCAGCTGAGTCTGTCATCCGCAGCTGAGTCTATCCTCTCCATTCTGAGTTTTCCTTTTAGACTATTACAAATTAAGGGACCACAATCCTTAATCCCCAGAAAAGTCACCAACAAAGTCTTTGCTATCTCCAAAAGTTGTTGAGAAGCCTGGAACCCGACCAAATAACAGTCAACTTCATCCTTTCAAGCAAGTTACTATGAAACCTGGACCCGACCAAATACTAGTTCAACTTCACCCTACCCTTAAATTACTGTGAAGACTGGATCCGACCAGATAAAAGTAAACCATTTTTCCAAGTTGCTGAAGCCTGGACCTGACTAGATAACAATTAACCTCCAGTTTAAGTGGCTGAAACCCGGATCTGACCGGATAACAGTCAACCCCATTTTTCCAAGTTATTGAAGCCTGGACCCGACCAGATAATAGTTAACCACTAGTTCAACTTACCGAAGACCAGATCCAACCGGATAATAGTAAACCACAACTGCTGAAGCCTAGACCCGACCAGATAATAGTTAACCTCCAGTTCAAGTTGCTAAAATCCAGATCCGACGGATAACAATTAATTCCATTTCTCTAGTTGCTGAAGCCTGGACCCAACCAGATAACAGTCAACCTCCAGTTCAAGTCGCTGAAACCCGGACCCGATCGGATAACAATTAATCTTATTCCAAGTTGCTAGAGCCTAGACCCTACCAGATAATAGCTTAATTTCTCCAATTGCTGAAACCTGGACCCGACCAGATAACAGTTTGACTTTTACAAATCAATAAACAAAACTCTTCTTCCCTAGTAGAGTTTGCCACTGTTCCAATAAGTCGCTGCAAAGCCTGGAATCTGACCAGATAATAGTAACTTCTTTGTCCCCAGTAAGTCATTGTGAAGTATGGAATCCGACTAGATAACAACTAAACTTTTAAGGGATAATTCTCCAGTAGAGCAATGGATAACTGAAAGTCCCGAACTCTTTTTCCCAAGCAGAGATCAACACTCTCCTCAGAGTTTTCTCAAATGAGTCAACATTCCCCAACGGGAATATCCTAAAAAAAGGTCTGAAGAGGAGCGTGCTCTTCATCCCCAGTAGCACTCCAAGATTCAACTCCCCAAAAACTCACCAGCATTTGTCAAGGATTTATTTTCCCAGACAAAGATACATTCCAATAACATTTCACATTTCATACATCATATTACATACATGATAACTGCATACCGCATAATCTCATTTATTTTGAGAACATCATCAAGCCATGCATACATCTGCATGCAACTAACCCTCTTCCTTGCAGGAAAAATCAATCAAATCAAAGACCTCTTCTGGTTAGATTTATTTCTTCCAGATTAAAGATAGGAAAAATCAAGACCTCTTCTGGTCAGATTCATTTCTTTTACATTAAAGACAGGCGAATCAAAAAACTTTTCTAGTTAGATTCATTTCTTCCAGATTAAAGACAGGACAACTATCTACAAGAACAGATGAAGTTTTACGCGAAATCATCCTGAAGCAACCCTACCTAGGTTCCTTCTCTTTCCAAGATGAAGTTTTACATGGACTCATCCTGAAGCAACCCTACCCAGGTTCCTTCTCTTTAACAGATGAAGTTTTACACTAACTCATCCTGAAGCAACCCTATCCAGGTTCCTTCTCATTCCCAGATGAAGTTTTCACACGGACTCATCCTGAAGCAACCCTACCCAGGTTCCTTCTCATATATTCCCAGGTGAAGTTTCACATGGACTCACCCTGAAGCAACCCTACCCAGGTTCCTTCTCATTTACAAATGAAGTTTTACACTGACTCATCCTGAAGTGACCCTACCCAGGTTCCTTCTCATTTCCAAATTCAGTTCTACACAGGCTCATCATAAAAGAAATCTTACACAGATTCCTCCAGACACGGTTTCATACGGATTTATCCTGAAGAAATCTTACACAAATTCCTTCTAATGCATTTCCATACATGGCTTAACACGGGTCTATTCTAGCATATCATTCAGAGTTAAATCAACCAAAGATTTATTCTGATACACCTCCCAGTTACAATCAAGCTCAGGCTTGGTTTAACTTCTATCAATAATTACATTTGGATGGCATCTATAAGCCCATCTCAGACAACTCTCCATCATCTCTCCAAATGGCATCTTCAAGCCCATTTCTTACACAATCAACCACCACATCATCAAGTGCAAATTTCTTGGCACTCTAGTGTTCAATCATCTTCCACCTTCAAGTCAGAAATCGAGGACTCACCAATCTAACTCACCAGGTTTAAGAAGATTGAACGGGGGCAGCTGTTGTACCCCAAAATTTTCCCTCTCTTTTCTCAAGATATTTTATCACAAGGATTTTCAAAAAGTTCAAAGTCTGCACAACTACAAAACAGACAAAAATTGAAGAAAAGTAAGCTTGCTTCGACTCATTCATCCTTCGATTGTGCATTTTGGCTTCTCTGAGCGAGCCTTGATTCACACGCTTTGACTGAACATTTAGGCTTCCTTCGATGCAACCTTGATTCGCACGCTTTTACTTAACATTTAGGCCTCCTTCGATGCAAGCTTGGTTTTCATCCTTCGATTGAGCATCTGGCTTCTTCGAGCGAGCTTTGATTTACATGCTTCGATTAAACATTTGGCTTTCCTTCAAGCAAGCTTTCCACAAGCTTCGATTAAGCATATGGCCCTCTACATGCTTGCTTTGATTTACAAAGCACGTGGCCTTCTGCATGCAAGCTTCAATTCAGGGAGCAATGACCACCTGCATGCAAGCTTCGATTGGGCAAGGATTACCTTCTCACAAAGCTTCGATTGGAGTACAGTTTCCTTTCAAATCAACATACGTCGAATCCAACTCCGGACCCCTTCATGCATCCTTTGGTCCACAAGATTCATTGAAGTAGTGGCCTTCTACATGCATCTTTCGATTCACCAGCATCAACCTCTATTGTACCCCAAAATTTTCCCTCCCATTCTCGCACAAGACATACTCCTAGAGGTTCTCAATTGCTCAAGGTTGACCAAGAATTGACCAAACAATTCTCCTCCTAAAGGAAATGAACCCCCAACTAGGGTTTCAATTTTCATCAAGGTGGTTGATCTCCAAAGGTCTCAAATGCTTTCCATGGGCCTAATATGCCCTCAAGGTCATCCATGCAAAGTTTCATGCCTTGCTCAATAAGTTTGCTCAGTCAATTACTCAAGTATTAGAAAATCAACTATGCTAGGTCAAAAGTCAACTGTGGCCCATGAACAGTCAAACTTCAATATTTTTGGTCAACATCAATATTTTGAAGTGATATCCATCATTTGATCAAAGGTTGATCATGATTCCTCAAGAAATGCTCCTAACCCATCAAAAGTCAAAATGGCAAATTAGGGTTTCTATAGGAAAATTCAACTAAACTTTGACCAAACATAACTTTCTCATACTTTATCAGAAATTTTCCAACCAAAGATCATTTTTAAGAGAATCCAAATCCCTACAACTTCTCTTCAGCCCCCAAGATCGAGAAATGCACCATTTGAAAGATATGAGCTCAGACATTACAGGTCATTTTCAAAAAGTCAACAAAGGCCACTTTTTGTCAATACCTTTTACATCAAGATAACATCTTCAAATGCAAAATTTATCAAAAGAAGGATTGAAGTAGACATCTTGGGATTTCCAAAAATTCCAAGATCATCATCATGAGGTCAAAATTGAGCAAGTTATGGCTTGCCCAAGTTGGGAAAATTTTGGGAAATTTCAAGAATGGTGCATTAAGAAAATTTGAACTTTTGAGTCATTGGCTTAACGTTTTGAGCTTCAATTATCTTCATAAGCCTATAAAGGACCCCTACTATCATTTTTGCATTGCCTTACCATTTTCATCTATTTTAGTCATATTTATTTTGATTTATTTCAAATAAATACAAAATAAATTATATAAAATAAATGAAGATGGGCTTAGGAATTTGGGATGATGCTTTGGCTTGCTTAAAGGCCCACAATCACGTACAAATAGTTTCCAGATTCACTCATCATCAAAAATTGCATGAAATCACAAATTATGGCATTTTTTCAAATATGGATCATGGATTAAAAACAATGTTTATGGCCATGATTCTTTCCATTCAACCTTGTCTCCTCATTCTACCCTATATATACCTCATGTTAGCAAGCCAAACGCACACACATATAGCCTGAAAGAAGCCACACGAAATTGGAAAAAATCACCAAAGTTTTCAAAACTGAAACACGATTTGTAGGGACTTTCAAGTCAAACCAACAATCATACGTTACTCCTGAAGTTCCTAGAGACCAGATCCAATCGATCCCAAAGCTTGCAAAGTTCCAGATCATCAGATCTTGATCTCTCCGATTGGTAATTTTTTCTTGATCTCAAACTCTCCATACGCGTTATTTAAATCCATACTAAGCATGTATATGTATTATTGATGATATTTGCGTGCTTTCTAACATTTTACATGTAAAGATAAGGCCATGGATCGCAGGATACCATTTCTAAGGTTCTAGAACGGTTAAGCTTCGAACAAGACGTTGCAGAACTTTTCAGGCCAAACGGCCACCACCATTGAACTCGTAGCATACGAAATAGGGGGTAGCCTTAATCTCAAGCCTTGATTTTGATTTGTGCAGGTTTTAGGGTTTTGAATGGCTGGAGAAGGTGACCGGAGTTTGACTCCGGAACCTCTAAAATATTGACCCCGGCAAGCCATCGTGCCTCTCTTCCATTGGACCATTCAAAACTGGCGCGCGTTTTTTTTTTCATTTCTAATATATATCTGACCAATTTTCCTATATTATATTATTGTTTTGGTTATGTAAATGAATGATCATACAACTCAATTGGCAAATGAACGTATGCGTGAGAGAGAGGACCTGGGTTCGAGTCCCAGGTCATGCATTTTCATTTTTCTAACATATCATCTGCAGATTTGATGCTTCAAGTCCAAATGTGTGCATCATGAACCACTAGATCCAAGCCATCAGATCATCACTTGATCCAGATCTAGCGCCTCTAATGTGCAGACCACCATGTACCCCTTCAGCTTGAACGTACAGGATCCTTGACTAAGGTTGTGGGCTTTGATTTGTTGGGCCTAGCACGTTTTCAGATCAGCACACCTTGTTTTACTGAATACCCCCAGGCCCATTTGTTTTGTCTTAATATTTTTTTTTTTAATTTTTGCTTTCATTTATTTAATTAACCATAAAAAATCAGAAAAAAAAATCACCAAAAATATTAGATTAGTATTTTTAATTAAACTAATTTTGTAAATAATTTAGAGAAATATTTTAACTATTTTCTTTAATTTAAATTGAAGTAGAACTTAGGATTTAATTAGATTTAATTATTTTCTTTTCATAATAAAAAACAAAAAAAACTTAGACTATTTTTCTTAATTAATTTTTATTTTCTAAATATACTTTAGGACATTTAATTTAATTATTTTTCTTAGTTAAAACAAAAATCAAACAAATAAGTTCTTGTTTACTTAGAATAGTTTATTAGGTTTCTAGACGCTTCTTTATTTCGCGCGCGCATTTTATACTATTATGTATCTGTCTATGGATTGTAATAGCCCTAATTAGGATTTTCATTTTTTCGCACTTTACTTTTCGTCCATTATTATGTATCTACACCAAAGTCCTGTAATAGCGTAGGAACCTTTAATTCTCGCTTTTACATTCTTGTATGCTTGTACATAATTGCTAGTAAGTAGGTGTGCATGACAAGACTAATCAAATTAATCATTAGATCACTAACCTCAAGATAATATACCTGAAAAAACACACTTCTCACACTTGCATCCTTAGAGTATTCCTCACTCGGTTGCCTAGGAAATGGTCATGTCCCTCGAACGTAGGGATATCTTAGCAAAGACCCTCGGTATAAAAGTCATCATAAAAGATCATGGTCCTTAAACGTCCCTCGAGTTGCCTTTTGGTAAAATGATCTTGTCCCTCAATATTGCCTATATGATGACAGTCCCTTCAAAATGCTAAGATATCTTTACATGTTACCTTCAATGACCATAATCGTCCCTTCCGATAGTCCCTCAACATAAAACGATAGGGCTACCCACTCACTAATAGTAGGATAGCACTATCTAAAGGAAAGGAGGAAAAGAACGTCCTTTTTCGAGTAGGTAGATGACTCTTAAGTACTTGCTCAAACCTAAGTTTTTACACTTACACACTTTCAAAAAACTACTTTAAAAATGCTTTATCACACTCTTGAGGACTGATACAAGAGTTACCATAAAGCAAACAAAACTTTTCAAAATACGCAAACACAAACAGTTTTAAAAATGAGCAAGTACCTAAGAGCCCGTGGAAAACCATGGATGGAAATGGTGTTAATATCTTCCCTTTTCATAATCTACCCCCTTACTCAAACTCTCGAAAAAGGTCTTTTTCTATTCTTTTCACCCTTTCCTTTATTGGATAAAAGAAAAGTCGATGGCGACTCTTGCTTACCGCGACATTTGTGAACAAAAAACGCAAACCAGTATTAAACAGTCGGTTCTGCCACCGTATCACGGAACTAGCGACTCTGATGGGGAATAGATAATATTGTGGGGTTTACCTTAGGGTCTAGATCATTTTGCTTCTTTGATTGTTTGTTTTCTTTATTTTTAAGGGTACTGTTTGGGGTTACTATAGATCCTACACCCGAATATGGGGGAACCTTTTAGGTAAGTAGCAATAGATCATGGAAACTGTGCAGGGTATACCAACACGGTTGAAGCGACAGCTATGTTGATGCGACACTTTGGTTGGTACCGGTAGCCCTTAAGTTAATCAAGGAGAATACGGGGCCGCTGCATGGTGTCATGAAGCGTCAACTGACCTTAGAACCTTTAATTGAACAACTTGGCCATTAAGACGTAGTGAGATGGCCGTCTTTGGTGTATTCCCAAAGTCGACAGATACTTGATGCTACACTCATTGAGATTTGACTCCCGAGTTTTGTTTGGTTGCGAGTCAGTCTCCTATCGGAACAAAACTTGTAGGAAAGATCATTGATATTGAGATCCCTTAGATCCCGGTTACTATTTATAGGACAGGTTGAACCAATCCAACTTCAAGAGGGTATTACCTTAAAACCCATGCAAGCCTTAAACCTAAGGTCTTGGTGTAATTTGCTTGTGCTTGCTATATATGTGATTTCTTAGCATAATCATGACATCATAACATGGCATATCATACTAACCATTTCAATGATTTTCTAGGGCTTATCTTTGTCTTGTTTTGCAGGATATGACATTCGCTCGCAGGAACACTATCCAAATCAACCTTGTGTAAGTGCATCCTTAACTCAAGGAGTTAGCATCAAGGATTCCTGAAAGCTCTCCCTTCAATGAAAAGCATGGTCGACTTCTCAACTTGGTTACTTCAACCCCTGATGAAGAAATGTTAAAGGTGCTCTTTCAGTTCTTTGACCCATTACACCACTGCTTCACTTTTCCTGATTACCAGTTAGTGCCTACTATGGAGGAGTTTTCTCACTTATTTGGGGTACGAATCCTTAATTAGCTACCATTCAACGGTACGAAAAGAGACCCAAATCCTGAAGAGATTGCACAAGCTTTGTCTTTACAAAAGTTTGATGTAGTGGCAAATTGGAAAACCAGAAGAAGTGTCCAAGGATTTCCAACTAAGTTTCTATTTGAGAAAGCCCACTATTTTTGGGATAGCCTGGATTTACAAGATTTTGAGGAGGTGTTGGCCCTTCTCATATATGGGATGGTATTATTCCCTAACACGTACCAACTCATATATGTGAATGCGGTTAAGGTTTTTTTGTCGCATAATTCGGTGCCTACCTTACTTGGGGATATTCTACACTCTCTGCATACTCGCACTCTAAATAGAAGAGGGACCCTTATGTGTTGTACTCCTCTATTGGCTAGGTGGTTTATTTCACACCTACCCTGGTCTATTCTGAGAAATGAACAGGGTATGAGATGGTCTCATAGGCTGATGTCCCTTACACATTCATATATTCATCGGTGTTCCCGGTCCTTGGAGAATATCATCGTTATTGATCATTATTGGGAATTACCTAATGTCCCTCTCTTAGGCATTAGGGGAGGAATCACTTATAATCCTTGTTTAGCATTGCAACAGTTTGGTTATGCTAGAAGGGATGGTCCTCATGATGCATTCGTCCAAGGAATCACCTTTGACAATGAGAATGATGTCCAGGGTTATCGTAAGAGGTTCATTCGAGCTTGGGGCATGACAAACAGAGTTCATAGCAAGACACTGGGGCACAAGAATTCCATCTCTCTTGAGACTTACCTCAAACGGGTGCGAGCTCGCGCTCAATGTCTTAGGATGCCTTACCCCGCCATCTTACCTGTGATCATGGAGCCAATTGCTGAAGGAGACACTCCTTACGTTGTTCTTCATCCTGATATGCCAACTAATTTTGAGGAGCTACGGAAATCCTGGATCCAACTCAAAGAAGAACGGTATACCTTTGAAACCCAATTCTACGCCAGCGAGAAGAAGGTTTTAGAGCTCACTCGATTACTTCATGAGGAGAGGAGCATAAATGCCTACATTGCACCAAAAAGGATGCGCCTGTGGGAAGCTTGAATCTTCCTTTTGCTTGGAGAATTTTATTGTTGTTTGTTCCCTTTGTAAGCCCAAGAGGCATTATTGTGATCAATAAAATATCTTAACGTTTGTTCTCTTTCTGTTTAAGAAAATTTGAGTCTTATAAATCCTTGAAAACATTGCATACATCTATCATACATATCATTGCATAAGCAGGTTTCAGAGCAGGTTTCTCATCCTCTTCGTTGTTTATTTCAGCAATGGCTCTAGAACAAACAGTGAAGGATCTACAAACTCATAATGCCCAGTTTCAACAGATGATCATGGCTCTGACCAAGGGGCAAGAAGAACTGAATGCCCTGCTTATTAAAGAAAAGAAGAAGCCAAAGAAGCCAACTGGGTTAGTGAATCTGGGAAGAAGGATCACGAGATCAGTGCAGCGAGCCTCTCAACTGGTAACTTTATCAAAGGAAGGAAATAGTCAAGAAGAGGAAACAAGAGAGGAAGACTCCAGACCAAAAGAATCTGATGGTGAATCTGACTATGATGAGGAGAAGTATCCTCCCGCTGATGAAAAATACAAACAGCTGGAGGATTGTTTGAATGCAATGGAGGTCCGAAAGGTACCAGGTCTAGATTTTGAAGAGCTGGGTTTGGTCTTTGGGGTTGTCATCCTGCAAAAACTCAAGGTGCTAGTGTTCGCCAAATATGATGGGGTTTCATGTCCCAAGATGCACCTCCGATCTTATGTGAGGAAGATCCAGCCTCACACTGTTGACAAGGACTTATGGGTCCACTTCTTTTAGGATAGTCTGTTCGGAACTCAACTAGAATGGTTCTACCAGCTGAAAAGGACCAACATTCATAATTGGGAAGACCTGGTTGTTGCTTTCTACAAGTAGTATCAGTATAATGCAGACCTTGCTCTCACTCGTACTCAACTCCAAAGTATGTCTATGGGGTTGAGCGAGGGCTTTAAGGACTATGCTCAGAAGTGGAGGGACTTAGCAGGAAGAGTCCAGCCTCCCATGTCTGATAGGGAGCTAGTGGATATGTTTCTCCGTACCTGTCTGGTCCATTCTTTAATCACCTGATTGGAATCTCCTCAGTCGGCTTTACCGAATTGATTTTGATAGGAGAAAGGGTGGAAGCTGAAATTAGGAGTGGTAAGATCCAAAAGGATGCACCCTCCAGTGCAGTAAGGAATCCATTTGCTGGGAAGAAAGAGGTTAGTATTATGTACCATCAAAGGAATCAGGACATAACTGAACACCGTCCAGTGGTAGGGGCTGTCATGATCTTTAAGCCTGCACCTACTCAACAAAGGAATAATCAACTGAGAACATAAAGGCCGGTAAGATAGTTTACCCTGATAAATATGACGATGTCTCAAGTCTTGCCTCATCTACTGAAGTCTAATATGGTAACCTTGCAGGAAGCTCCGAAGAATCCCAACACCGCCTCTCCTTGCTACAACCCTAATGCTCGTTGTGCTTACCATTCAGAAAGTCTAGGCCATGATACAAACGACTGTTGGGCTTTGAAAAACAAGGTGCAATACCTTCTCGAGGCAGAGGAAATTGAATTTGACGCCCCTGAGATTCCAAATGTTATCACTGCTCCTATGCCCAAGCACGACCATGGTGTTAATGCCATCAAAGATGATATGTTTGTTACTGATGTTGAAGAGCTTGTTACTGCTCTCTTGACCGTTAAGAGAACTTGTTGAAGGCATATTTATTCTCGGGCTGTGGTGAAGGTTGCCACTTATGTTTATCTCTACCGACTGGTTGTCAATTGTTGAAGGCAGATGTTCAGCGCCTGATGGATGATAGAGAGATTTTTTTTGAAAAGACTCCCGTTCCAACCATTTCTTGCAAGGATATTTCAATAATAACCATTTCCGTCAATCCTCTCAGGGTCTCCACCAAAAGACCCGTTAGGATTACATCTGTTCTGAAGGTGACTCCACTGATAATTACTATGCCAGGGCTAATCCCATACTCCTCGGAAAAAACTGTTCCTAAGAACTATGGGGGTGACGTCTACTACCATGATGTCAAGCAAGACCTGCTGGCTGTTGAAGACCAGGTTTCTGAAGATGTTGATCCTAACATTGGAAACATTGTTGGAACCAGAAAAATAACAAGAAGTGGAAGAATGTTCTCCCCTGAGATTTCTCCTCCAAAAGTTGTTACTGGTCTTGTGATCATTCCTACTTTTGTTCCTGCTGATACTACTTCTACAATTCCTGTGATTACCCCTGCTGACACCCCTATCACCGAGTCGACCGAGACTCGGGGCAAAGACATATTGGTTGAGCCTGTCCAGACGAAGGCGCATTCAGTATCTATCCCAGAGGCTTCCAAGAAGGAGATGGAAAAATTCTGAAAATTATAAAGAAGAGCGACTACAATGTAGTCGAACAGTTGGGGCAGACCCCTTCAAAGATTTCTATGCTAGCCTTTCTTTTGTTCTCCGAAGCTCATGCGAAGGCTCTAGTGAAATTTATTAAAACTACCCATGTGCCACAGGAAACCTCTGCTGACCAATTTGAAGATTGTGTTGCCAGTTTGACGGCTGATAACGGTTTGGGTTTTTGTGATGCTGATCTGACACCTAGAGGGAGGAAACACAATGATGCGTTGCATGTCTCTGTCGAAGTCAGAGGCATTAATTTGGCCCATGTCCTAGTAGATACGGGTTCATCATTGAACATGCTGCCCAAGAAAGCTCTGGATAGACTAGACTATGAAAGTTTGACCTTGAAACCTAACAACATTGTAGTGAGGGCTTTTGATGGTTCGAAGAGAATGGTGCACGGGGAGGTGGACATCCCTATCAAAGTTGGTTCTCATACCTTTGGCTCCACCTTCTACGTGATGGATATCAGACCATCTTATTCTTGTTTGTTGGGTCGCCCTTGGATCCATGGGGCGGGAGCTGTCACGTCTACTCTGCATCAGATGATGAAATACCCGGTAAGAGGAAAGATTGTCACGGTACACGGTGAAGAATAATACATGGTCAGTCACCTGAACTCCTTCAGGTACTTAGAAATGGATGACGAGTTCATCGAGACTCCATGTCAGAACTTCGAAGAGGTGCCTCAGACTATGGCTGCAACTGAAACTATCATCAATCTGCCAAAAATCCCCAGACCTCCCTTAAGGATAGCTTCTCTCAAGGATGCAAAAGCAGTTATTGAAGAAGGTGGGTCTACCATCTGGGGTCAGCTCCCTGATATTCCATACAAGTCTGATAAGTTTGGTTTGGGTTTCTCTTCAGGGGCTCAAAGGGCTGTTCGACGTGCTCGTGCTGGAAGACCTCCCCTACGCATCGATAATCATGGGGTCAACACTCTAGAAGACAACAACAGTTACAATGACATGGATAGCTGGATCTTCCCTACTACCAACGATGGACCCAATAACTAGACGGAAACAGACTTTGTACCGATTACTTTTATTCATAAGTAATTGTATTTTTTGTTTTATGGACATGTAATAAACAATATAACTTTATGGCCATGTGTCTTACCCAGGGCACATTGGTTTATTTGTGAGGGTTATCATATTTCAATTACATATGGCATTAATAAAGCATTAGACATTTATTGCATACAAATTTTTCGCTCTCTATTTTTTTTCTTTTCTGCTTTTTACTTTGTCTATACAGCTACGCTCTTACACACACTCATGTATCAAACTGCAGATCCATATCCACTCTGGATCCCATTGATAACAGTTATGCTATTGCCGGTTATGACTTTGAAAATCCGATCAACCAAGCCAAGGACGAAGGTGAGGAAGATTGTGAGGTACCTGGAGAACTTGCTAGACTATTACATCAGGAAGAAAGGGCCATACAACCTCATGAAGAGCCAGTTGAGACAATAAACTTGGGCACAAAAGAAGACAGGAAAGAAATAAAGATAGGTGCAAATCTGAAGCTTGGTTTCAAATAGCGTTTGATTCAGATGTTGCATGATTATGTTGAGATCTTTTCTTGGTCATATGAAGACATGCCGGGACTAGACACGAATATTGTGGTTCATTGTCTGCCAACTAAATAAAATTGCCCTCTGGTAAAGCAGAAGGTCTGTCGCATACGCCCTGAAATGTCAGATAAAATAAAAGCAGGAGTTATGAAACAATTCAACGCTGGGTTCTTGCTGTCAATTCTTATCCCCAATGGGTTTCTAATGTAGTCCTGGTACCTAAAAAGGAAGACAAGGTACGAATGTGTGTGGACTACCGAGATTTGAACAGGGAAAGCCCCAAGGATGACTTTCCGCTTCCCCACATTGACGTTCTGGTTGACAACACCGTGCATCACAAGATCTTTTCCTTCATGGACAGTTTCTCTGGCTATAATCATATTAAGATGGCACCCAAAGACATGGAGAAGACAACCTTCATCACACAATGGGGAACTTTCTGTTACAAAGTGATGTCGTTCGGGTTGAAGAACGCTGGGGCAACCTATCAGCAAGCCATGGTAGCTTTATTTCATGACATGATTCACCATGAGATAGAAGTTTATGTTTATGACAAGATAGCCAGGTCTCAAACCGAGGAAGAACACCTTGATCATCTACAAAAGTTGTTTGATAGGTTGAAGACATACAAGCTGAGGTTAAATCCGAACAAGTGCACCTTCAGGGTAAGGTCTGGTAAACTCATAGGTTTCATTGTCAGTGACAAGGGTATTCAGGTAGACCCCTGCAAAGGTAAAAGCTATACAAGATATGTCGGCTCCTTGCACTGATAAGGAATTTAGAGGTTTCTTGGGACACCTAAATTACATTGCCAGGTTCATTTCCCATCTAACTGCTACTTGTGAGTCAATCTTCAAACTTCTGAAGAAAGATCAAGTGGTAAAGTGGAATGACGAATGTCAGACTGCCTTCGAGAGAATCAAGGAATACCTTCAAAAGCCTCCAATTCGGATGCCTCTGATTGAAGGAAGACCTTTGATAATTTACTCGACAATGTTAGATAATTCAATGGGGTGTGTGCTAGGGCAGCATGACGAGTCCAGTCGAAAAGAGCATGTGATATACTACCTTAGCAAAAAGTTTACCGACTATGAAACAAGATACTCACTGCTCGAGAAAACTTGATGCGCTTTGGCATGGGCTGCTCGCCGACTGAGACAGTATATGTTGACCCACACTACTTTGTTGATATCTAAGATGAACCCGATCAAGTACATCTTCGAGAAGCCCACTCTCTCTAGAAGAATAGGAAGATGGCAAATGATGCTGACCGAATACGACATTTAATACACGACCCATAAATCAATCAAGGGAAGTGTACTAGTTGATCATTTGGCTCATCAGTTGTGGATGACTACCAATCCATGAACTTTGAATTCCCGGATGAGAATATTATGCTAGTAACTGACAGTGAAGAACCTGGACAGGATGAAGGACCTGAGGAAGGATCCTGATGGACTATGGTTTTTGATGGAGCCTCCAATGCACTCGGCAATGGCATCGGTGCCGTAATCATATCCCCTAAGGGTTATCATACTCCTTTAATTGTCCGATTATGTTTCAACTGTACCAACAATATGGCAGAGTATGAAGCATGCATCATGGGTCCCAAAGATGCTATTGACCTGAGGATCAAATTCTTAAGCGTTTTCAGGGATTAAGCCTTGGTAATAAGTCAAATCAAAGGGGAATGGGACACGAAGCACCCGAATCTCATCCCTTACAAAGAACATGTGCTGACATTGCTTCCACACTTTGAAGAGGTCACCTTTGAACATCACGAGAAGAGAATCAGTTAGCGGACACGCTAGCTACTATGTCATCTATGTTCAAGGTCAAGTGGGACAACGAGGCTCCTCGAATAACTATTGAGAGGTTGGATGAACCAGCATACTGCTATGAGATTGACACTAAAAAAGTAGCCGACAAACCTTGGTTCCATGAAGTGAAAATGTATCTCGAGGCTCAAGAATATCCCAAGGGGGCGTCTGTCAATGATAAGAAGTTTTTGAGAAGGTTCTCCGTAAAATTCTTCCTCAGTAATGGAATCCTCTACAAGCGCAACCATGACTCTACTTTACTTCGGTGTGTAGACAAGAGCGAAGCAGAGAGGATTATGGCAGATTTACATGAAGGTACCTTTGGCACCCATTCTAGTGGACACACCATGGCTAAAAATATCCTACGGGCAGGATACTATTGGTCCACTATGGAAGCATATTGTTATCAGCATTTCCGAACTTGTCAAAAATGCCAGATCTATGCTGATAAAGTACATGTACCTCTGGTTCCCTTGAATATCTTGACGGCTCCCTGGCCCTTTGCAATGTGGGGCATTGACATGATCAGAGATATTAGACCTACTGCTTCCAATGGGCATCGCTTCATCCTAGTGGCTATTGATTACTTCACAAAGTGGGTTGAGGCTGCCTCCTTTGCTACTGTTACCAAGAATGTCGTGGCGCGGTTTATCAAGCATAACCTGATTTTTCGGTATGGTGTGTCAGAGAGAATCATCACAGACAATGGTACAAATCTCAACAATACAATGATCACCGAACTCTGTAAACAATTCAAAATCCAACATCATAATTCTTCAGCTTATTGGCCGAAGATGAATGGCATTGTGGAGGCTGCTAACAAGAATATTAAGAAAATCATACAGAAGATGACAGTGACATACAAAGACTGGCATGAGATGTTACCATTCGCTCTTTATGGTTATCGCACCTCAGCATGTACGTCAACAGGAGAAACACCTTATTCTCTGGTATATGGTATGGGGGTTGTCCTACCTATTGAGGTCCAGGTCCCTTCTTTAAGGATCATGAAGGATGCAGGCTTAAACGAAGACGATTGGATCCAAAATCGACTTGGTCAACTGAATCTGATTGATGAGAAAAGGCTCACTGCTGTCTGTCATGGTCAAATGTATCAAAAACGGATGATCAAGGCTTTCAACAAAAATTTCAAATGTCAAGTGTATCAAGTGGGTGATGTGGTAACCAAGCGCATCATACTGCCACAAGGTGATCCCAGGGGCAAATGGAATCCCACGTACGAAGGGCCATTTGTGATCAAATGTATATTTTCTGGTGGAGCCATGATTCTAACCACCATGGATGGTGACGACCTTCCTCACCCTATTAATGTGGACATAGTGAAAAAGTACTACGTGTGAATAAAGATCCGCTAGGTTGACTGGCCTAGGAAAAAATAAGGGCGTCCCGACGAACCAAAAGGGTTCAGGAAAAAATTAGGGATAAATACAAAAAAATTTGTACACCCGACAAGTCAAAAACCTGAAAAGGAAGCTTGGGAAAAAAAGGGTATCCCGGTGGACTGAAAACCCGAAAGGGCGGTCCAGGAAAAAGTTAGGGATTTGAAGTGTATGACTATGTCTCATTGGATCACCTTGCGATCAGACTTCAGTATCAACTATCAAGCTCAAACGGTACCGATCAATCCAGTCAGCTTCGGACAAGTAGCAAAGTGATGAGACACTCAAGGACATAGGGGTAATAGCAGAATTGAAACTCGATGGGATTATTACACATATCTGTTTTCTCTTTGTACACTATTTTGTGTGATTTTCATTTCTTATGACGATGTTCTCCTACTAGAACGTCAGTCTCTTTGTACAAAATTCCTATTATAGGCGAACTTCAAAAAATCAATACAAAATCATTCCTTGAAAGTACAAAACTATTTGTTTCTTTTTTGTTTTGCAAAAACGTCCAATGATTATTTTTGACATATGCATATCAATATGATTACTGCTCACAAATACTTGCATAAAAACAAGAATACAGTTGCTAATGACTTTAAGAAACGGGGAAAAGTCTAAAAAACAAGTTGTAGTCCCGACAGTTACTCTTCCCATCATGGTATAGGGGTAGAGACTGTTTGAGTCGAAGTCACTGCTACATACGACCCCGTGACGTCTTTGTTCCCCACAAAGCGAAAACAACCAAAGTTTTGACCTCTTCTTTCCCAAGCAGGAAGTTCCTTCTTCAACTGCAATCTGTATTCCCCAGTCGAGCTTTATAATTTCAAACAGTTATAAAACCTCCTCCCAGGTAGAGTTTATTTCTCTAACTACGGAAGTTCATTCCCCAATAGAGTTTATTTCTCTACAACGGCAAAATATTCCAATAAAGCATCCTCCCTCCACAAAGTTATTCTCAAACATAGTCAATTACCGGTAGAGTTATTCTCAAGCAGAGTCAATCCCCGGCAGAATATCCTCAGACAGAAAGAGGAAATCCATAGCGAATCATCTCCATTCATCATCCCCAGCAGAAACGAAGGATTCAGCGTCCCAATACTCTTCAGCAGCAGTCCGGGATTTACTTTCCCCGACTAAGAAATATCGCAAAAGCATCCCAAATTCATACATAATGGCATGCGCATACGCATTACAAACAGCATAATCTCATTTATTTTGAGAACATTATCACAAGGAATTTCATACATCATGACACATCTGATGAAGGGCTATTTCAGCAATTTCCTCAGAAAGATCAATTCAACAAACACCGTTGACTACTTACGTGACCCAATAGTCTTCTCAAAAGCCACGTCTGATGAAGGGCTATTTCAGCAATTTCCTCAGAAAGATGTCCTCACAAGACCTTCTCTGGTTCAGTCAGATCGACACTAAGATCTCTCTGATTTCTATTCCAGTTGAAGATATTCCAAGTCTTTTGTCTGGTTCAGTTGGATCGATGCTAAGATTCTTCTGATTTCCATTTTAGTCAAAGTTAATACAAGACCTTCTCTGGTTCAGTCAGATCGACACTAAGATCTCTCTGATTCCTATTCTAGTTGAAGATATTCCAAGACTTTTGTCTGGTTCAGTTGAATCGATGCTAAGATTCTTCTGATTCCCATTCCAGACAAATTTAATCCAAGACCTTATCTGGTTCAGTCAGATCGACACTAAGATCTCTCTGATTCCTATTCCAGTTGAAGATATTCCAAGACTTTTGTCTGGTTCAGTTGAATCGACCCTAAGATTATTCTGGTTTCCATTCCAGTCAAAGTTAATTAAAGACCTTCTCTGGTTCAGTCAGATTGACACTAAGATCTCTCTGATTCCTATCCCAATTGAAGATGATCCAAGACCTTTTTCTGGTTCAGTTAAATCGACACTAAGATTTTTCTGATTCTTATCCAGTCAAAGTTAATTCAAGATTTTCCTCTGGTTCAGTCAGATCGATGCTAAGATCTCTCTGATTCCTATTCCAGTTGAAGATGATCCAAGACTTTTTTCTAGTTCAGTTAAATCGACACTAAGATTTTTCTGATTCTTATCCAGTCAAAGATGATTCAAGATTTTCCTCTGGTTTAGTCAGATCGACATTGAGATCTCTCTGATTTCTATTCCAGTTGAAGATAATTCAAGAGCTTTATGGGTTCAGTTAGATCGACACTAATATTTTTCTGATTCTTATCCAGTCAAAGATAAATCAAGACCTTCGTTGGTTCAGTTCAAATCGACTGTTGATTTGTTACTGATTCTTAACAGTTTAATCTCATTTCCCCAATAAGTCGATGTGAAGCCTGGAATATGACCATATAGCATTCAGCCTCATCATCCTCAACAAGTCATTGTGAAGCCTGGATCCTGACCAGATAGCAGTTCACTTCTGTCTCTTCAGTCAAGAGATGACTCCCCAGTAGAGTAATGGACAACTAAAGCTCCTAAACTCTATTTCTCAAGCAGAGACCAAAATTCCTCAGCGGAGTCCTCCTCAATAGCAGGAATAAGGTTTCCCACAAAAGAGTATCTCATCAACATTGTTCTGGATGGCATCTTTAAGCCCATCTCCGACGATCTCCCGTCACCTTATCTGGATGGCATCTTTAAGCCCATCTCCGACGATCTTCCATCACCTTCTCTGGATGGCATCTTTAAGCCCATCTCCGATGATCTTTCGTCACATTCTCCAAATGGCATATGTAAGCCCATTCCCAACATTATCTACACAGTCAAGTATCGTTTCAGATGAGTGCAAATTTCTATGCACTCTAGTGTTCAATCACCTTCCACCTTCAGATCACGAAAGGCAGACCAGCCAATCTAAATCTTCAGGTTTAAGAAGATTGAACAGGGGCACCTGTTGTACCCCAAAATTTTCCCTCCCATTCTCACACAAGACATACTCTTAGAGGTTCTCAATTGCTCAAGGTTGACCAAGAATGGACCATATAATTCTCATCCTAAAGGCAATGAACCCCCAACTAGGGTTTCAATTTTCATCAAGGTGGTTGATATCCAAAGGTCACAAATGCTTTCCATGGTACTAATATGCCCTCAAGGTTATCCATGCCAAGTTTCATGCCTTGCTCAATAAGTTTGCTCAGTCAATTGCTCAAGTATTGGAAAATCTACTATGCTAGGTCAAAAGTCAACTGTGGCCCATGAATAGTCAAACTTTAAGATTTTTGGTCAACATCAACATTTTGAAGTGATATTTATCATTTGATCAAAGGTTGATCATGATTCCTCAAGAAATGCTCCTAACCCATCAAAAGTCAAAATGGCAAATTAGGGTTTCTATAGGAAAAGTCAACCAAACTTTGACCAAGCATAACTTTCTCATACTTTATCAGAAATTTTCCAACCAAAGCTCATTTTGAAGAGAATCCAGTTCCCTACAACTTTTGTTCAGCCCCCAAGATCAATAAATGCACCATTTGAAAGATATGAGCTCATACATTACAGGTCATTTTTAAAAAGTCAACAAAAGCCACTTTTTGCCAAGACCTTTTACATCAAGATAACATCTTCAAATGAAAAATTGATCAAAAGAGGGACAAAATTTAGACATCTTGGGATTTCCAAAAAGTCCAAGATCATCATCATTAAGTCAAATTTGAGCAAGTTATGGCTTGCCCAAGTTGGGAAAATTTTGGGAAATTTCAAGAATGGTGCATTGAGCAAATTTGAAATTTTGAGTCATTGGCTTAACTTTTTGAGCTTCAATTATCTTCCTAAGCCTATAAAGGACCCCTGATATTATTTTTGCATTGCCTTACCATTTTCATCTATTTTACTCATATTTATTTTGATTTATTTCAAATAAATACAAAATAAATTATATAAAATAAATGAAGATGGGCTTAGGCATTTAGGCTGATGCTTTGGCTTGCTTAAAGGCCCATAATCACGTAAAAATAGTGTCCAGATTCACTCATCATCAAAAATTGCATGAAATCACAAATTATGGCATTTTTTCAAATATGGATCATGGATTAAAAACAATGTTTATGGCCATGATTCTTTCCATTCAACCATGTCTCCTCATTCTACCCTATATATACCTCATGTTAGCAAGACAATCTCACACACATATAGCCTGAAAGAAGCCACACGAAATTTGCAAAAATTCACCAAAGTTGTCAAAACTGAAACACGATTTGTAGGGACTTTCAACTCAAACTAGCAATCATACGTTGCTCCTGAAGTTCCCATAGACCAGATCCAATCGTTCCCAAAGCTTGAAACGTCCTAGATCATCAGATCTTGATCTCTCTGATTGGTAATTTTTCTTTATCTCAAACTCTTCATACTCGTTATTTAAATCCATACTAAGCATGTATGTGTATTATTGATGATATTTGCGTGCTTTCTAACGTTTTACATGTAAAGATAAGGCCATGGATTGCAGGTTACCATTTATAAGGTTCTAGAACGGTTAAGCTTCGAACAGGACGTTGCAGGACTTTTCAGGCCAAACGGCCACCACCATTGAACTCGTAGCATATGAAATAAGGGGGTGGCCTTAGTCTCAAGCCTTGATTTTGCTTTGTGCAGGTTTTAGGGTTTTGAGTGGCCGGAGAAGGTGACCGGAGTTTGACTCCGGGACCTCTGAATTATTGACCCCGACAAGCCATTGTGCCTCTCTTCCATTGGACCATTCAAAACTGACGCGTGTTTTTTTTTTCATTTCTAATATATCTGACCAAATTTCCTATATTATATTATTGTTTTGGTTATGTAAACGAATGAACATACAGCTCAATTGGCAAAGGAATGTATGAGTGAGAGAGAGGACCTGGGTTCGAGTCCCAGGTCATGCATTTTCAATTTTCTAACATATCATCTACAGATTTGATGCTTCAAGTCCAAACGTGTGCATCATAAACCACTAGATCCAAGCCATCAAATCATCACTTGATCCAGATCTAGCGCCTCCAATGTGCAGACCACCATGCACCCCTTCATCTTGGACGTACAGGTTCCTTGACAAAGGTTGTGGGCTCTGATTTGTTGGGCCTAGCACGTTTTCAGATCAGCACCCCTTGTTTTGCTGAATACCCCTAGGCTCATTTGTTTTGTCTTAATATTTTCTTTTTTTTTTAGTTTTTGCTTTCATTTATTTAATTAACCATAAAAAATCAGAAAAAAATCACCAAAAATATTAGGTTAGTATTTTTAATTAAACTAATTTTGTAAATAATTTAGATAAATATTTTAACTATTTTCTTTAATTTAAAATGAAGTAGAACTTAGGATTTAATTAGATTTAATTATTTTCTTTTCATAATAAAAAACAAAAAAAAAGCTTAGACTATTTTTCTTAATTAATTTTTATTTTCTAAATAGACTTTAGGACATTTAATTTAATTATTTTTCTTAGTTAAAACAAAAATCAAACAAATAAGTTCTTGTTTACTTAGAATAGTTTATTAGGTTTCTAGACGCTTCTTTATTTCAGGCGCGAATTTTATATTATTATGTATTTGTTTATGGATTGTAATAGCCCTAATTAGGATTTTCATTTTTTTGCACTTTACTTTTCATCCATTATTATGTATCTACACCAAAGCCCTGTAATAGAGTAGGAACCTTTACTTCTCGCTTTTACATTCTTATATGCTTGTACATAATTGCTCTCAAGATAATATAACTGAAAAAACACACTTCTCACACTTGCATCCTTAGGGTATTCCTCACTCGGTTGCCTCGGAAATGGTCATGTCTCTCGAACGTAGGGATATCTTAGCAAATACCCTCGGTATAAAAGTCATCATAAAAGATCATGGTCCCTAAAAGTCCCTCGAGTTGCCTTTCGGTAAAATGATCTTGTCCCTCGATGTTGCCTATATGATGACAGTCCCTTCGAAATTCTAAGATATCTTTACATGTTGCCCTCAATAACCAAAATCATCCCTTTCGATAGTCCCTCAACATCCAACGATAGGGATACCTACTCACTAATAGTATGATAGCACTATCTAAAGGAAAGGAAGAAAAGAACGCCCTTTTTCGAGTAGGTATATGACTCTTAAGTACTTGCTCAAACCTAAGTTTTCACACTTACACACTTTCAAAAAACTACTTTCAAAAACACTTTATCACACTCTTGAGGACTGATACAAGAGTTACCATAAAGCAAACAAAACTTTTCAAAACACACAAACACAAGCAGTTTAAAAATGAGCAAGTACCTAAGAGCCTGTGGAAAACCACGCATGGAAAGGGTGATAATACCTCCCCTTTCCATAATCTATCCCCCTTACTCAGAAACTCTTGAAAAAGGTCTTTTCTATTCTTTTCACCCTTTCCTTTGTTGGATAAAAGAAAAGTCGGTGGCGACTCTTGCTTACCGCGAAATTTGCAAACAAAAAACGTAAACCAGTATTAAACAGTCTGTTCTGCCACCGTATCACAACCTCCTAAATGCATCCTTTGGTCCACAAGCTTCATTCAAGTAGTGGCCTCCTACATGCAAGCTTCAATTCAGAGAGCAATGGCCTCCTGCTGGCGTCCTTCAATTCAAAAGGCAATGGCCTTCTGAAAGTTTCCTCTGATTCACGAATCTAGGATCTCCTTCATGCCGGCAGACACAAGGCAATGGCTTCCAGATTGGCTTGCTTTGATTCATAAGGAAATGGCCTTCTTCATTATTTACTTTTATTCACAAGGCAAGGGTTTTTCTCACTCTAGCATGCACAAGGAATTATCAACTTCATGTCACCTTCGAATACACCTACATGCTAGCTTCGAATCCACCTTTGGATTGCTTTGAATCACCTTCCTATCACCTTCGAATCCATCTGCAGACCCTTTAACACACATAGTGCTACATTGTGACACACAATTTGGTGGCCCATTCGAAGGACTTTCCATGGGTTGGAATATTTGGTTTTCCCTATTTTTAATTATGGTCGAAGGTTTGGGCCTAAGTGATAAAAAACAAGAGGACTCAAAGTAGCATACTTACCTGAAGAGGGCCATTCGAAGAACGCACAGTTGGTCCATTCGAAGGACACACAACTGGTGGAAACAAATGTTGCTTTATTGAGCTTAGTCAAAGGCTATGGAAAGATGAAGGATTCGATTCAAAGAGTCAAGTTTTCCATAGGCCAGGCTACACAGACCTCCAACTTGTGCCTCACTCCATATTAAATTGTTCTTTAAGCCAACTTGCTCTTGATGACATCACTACCTTTTTAGAAAGTTTTTGAGCCTTGTGCATGTCTCTTTCATAAAGCTGCTCATTCCAAATTTTTTCTCTATAAATAGAGAGTTCATTTGCACATAAAAAAGGGTTAGAAGGCAACAAGAGAAAATGCTGGAAGATTTTGGCTGTGTGGGAAGAATCTTCAAAAAAAAAACTCTCAAACTCTCAAGATTCTGAAACACCAAATACACTCTCAAACCCATAATCTAAATAAACACAACACATGTCTCTTTCCTCTTTAGAATCCAGAAGTGACCACACCCTTTGTTTCTACTTCCTTTGAATCCAGTCAAAGAAACACCACAGTCGTTTCTTTCCTTCGAATCCAGGAGCATTCAAGGCTGCAAATTAGGTCCAACGCACATATCCCAGCTTCAAGCAAGGTAAGTCATTCTGACCTTAACCCTTTCGTTTTAAGCATGTAAATAACATTTGTTCACTTTTCGTTTCTATACTTTAGATTATATGCTTTTCTTTTCCAAGTACACGTTGAAACTAACCTGTATAGACTTCAAACGAAAGAAAAAGTTATATGTGAAATGAAGCCTTAAGCTTCGCCCCCATATTGCTTCACAGTCCAAACGAAGGATCAAGAAGGGAGAAATGAAGGGCGCACACTCACGTTAATTCCTAGACCCAATCGAAAGAAGCAGCAAGAAGGGTGAATCAAAGCTTACTTGCTCACACTAACCTTCCCACAATCGAAAGAAGCAAAAGAAGGAAGAATCTAAAGAAGCTAGGAAGAGCTGAATTGAAGGGTGCTACTTCCTGATCGAAGGACTTGTTTTCCTTTCTTTTATTTTGTTTTGTCTTACTTTTCAATATGGTTGTAATAGTGTAGGATATTTACCTTCTGCATTTTTTATTGCTTTATACAAAATGCTAGTAATTAGGGTGTATGGCAAGATAAAATCAACAAGTAGACCACCCTAATCAAAAGACAAGAATGCATGCAATCAAACACACTTTGCACATGTGCACCTCTAGGGTTAACTCCACTTGTTGCCTTGAGAAAATGGTCATAATACGCATGTAAGACGTCTTAGAAAAAACAATCAAAAGATCATAGTCCCTCGATGACGCTTCGAATGTTGCCTTACAAATGATCTTAGTCCCTAAAGAGAAATGCTAAGATGTCTCACAACATTTCTATTCATGACTATGCGATGACCCACGCCCGTCCCTTTTACATCTACAGATAAGACTGCTTACCAATCAATGGTAAGATAGCAATATTAAAGGCAGGGAGAAATGAACTAAAGACTTTGGAGTAGGTAGAATGTTTTTAGTTTCATGCTCACAATCTATTTTCAAAAAAACAAAACATCTTTTCAAACACACCAAATACTTTCAAAACATGAAATATTTTCAAAAAGTCCAACACTTTGTATACATTCTTATAGAGACGAGAATCATTACAAAGTTTTCCTAAACGAATGCGCTTTTAAAAAATACTTTCAAAACCCACCACAAACACATTTTCAAACAAAGCATTTTCAAAATGATCTAGAAAGCAACTAAGCGCCCATAGATAACTATGGATAAAAAGGGTGCTAATACCTTCCCTTTTTATAATCTACCCCCCGAACTCAAGAAAACATCTCAAAGGTCTTTCCTGTTCTTTTCACCCATTCCTTATTGGATAAAAGAAAAGTCGGTGGCGAGTCTTGCTATCCGCAACAATTGCAATCAAACGTAAAACAAACCAAGTCAGTTCTCCCACCGTGTTACAGCATACATCTAAGCAGTTAATATATACATGAATTAAAAGTGCGAAAATGTAAATCCTACGCTATTACATGGCTTTGGGTATTAATTACAAGTCCAAAACTTGGAAAAATAAAGAAAAGCGGAAAATAGTCCTAGTTAATTTCTATTAGATCCCATGAGCAGGTACAATAATATAAAAAATTGTGACGAAGCAATAAACGCGCGCGAATATTGAAAATAATGTCTAAAAATCCTAAGAAATAAAAATCTTTTTGTTTGTTTTTATTTAATTTTATGATTAAGAAAATAAATTGCAAAATAAAATTAGACCATACATTCTAATTGATTTTAGTTTTTTTTAAAAGAGGGTGTTAAAATTAATTAATTAATTTTTCAGAAATCAATTTAATTAGTAAAAATCAAATCCTAATTTTTTTGTGATGATTTTATTTATTTTTATGATTTAAAGAGAAAAAAACTAATAAAGAAATGAAAAAAAAAACACACAAAAATGAAATACAAAGAAGAACGATCTTTCGATCCAGGGGAAAGGGGTTTTCGATTCAAAGGAGAGTGGTTATCCTTCGATCCAATGAAGGAAGTTGTCCTTCGATCCAACGAAGGGTGATGCTTTCGATCCAGAGGGAATTCTTGAAAGTGCCTGATGGATCACCTGTGAGGGAACTGAATCTGCAAAGATATGTTAGCAAAAATAAAAGCATGACATGGGTGCCAAACCCAGGTCCTTTGATTTTGTGCGCATTGGCCTTATTTAAGCTAGATCTGCAACATAAGCGTTAGAGACAAAAAGGAACAAATAAGGACTTGAGTATCACACCCAAGTCCTTCGATCATGGATGAAAATCGAATGACTATGATATGCAAAGAAAATATAGAACTTGATTCCTTACATTTTCCTTACCAACTGTGGTGTATGAATTTGTGGTGTTGGAGATGCTTAGTGCTTGGGCACGCTCTCTACAAAATTCAGAGAGTGGATTGGACGTTTATGGAAGATTGCTTCGATTTGGACCACCTATGAGTTTTTTGATAACTTTGGTATAGCTTATGAGGCAGCGTGTGCGTGTAGTATGTATATTGTATGTAGTGTGGCAAGAGTGTTTTTGATATTTGTATGGTTTTTTCTCGCTGCCCTTTGCAATGTACCTTAGGCCTGTACTTATAGGAGTTTTAGGAGAGTGGAAATGGCAAGGGACAACCATTAACCAAGCTTTGAAGTCAAAATCAGAAAAATTAAAGGGTTGCCTTTTTTGGATTATCCATGCCATTTTGAAAGGTTGAGTGAACCTGGACATGTTTCACCTTCGAATGCCCTCAAGTATTGCCCTTCGATTGACTATGAGTTACTTCCTTCGAACGGCTCCAAACCTTGCTCTTCGATTGGCCTTGAGTTACTTCCTTCGAATGGCTCTGGTTTCATCCTTATAGCTCATTCGATTGAGTCTATCTATATCAATTCGAATTTCTCAGATCTTTGATGACTCTGAATTCCAATTGTTCAGAGTTTTCCCTTATCAGAGTTTCTTCAATTAAGTAACCATCGACATCAATTTGAATTGCTCAGAATTCTCTTCGTCAGAGCATTGTTATTTTTGATGATTCTGAATTCGAATATGTTCAGAGTTTCCCTTATCAGGGCTTCTTTGATAGCCCCTCATATCTTTGTTCTTCAATTATCTATGACTTGATCCTCATGGCTCCTTCAATTGGACCCACCTATTTGCCTTAGCTGCTTGATTCTGGAAAACTCAAATAGCCCAAACGAGAACTTCATTCTGGCCAGTCGAAGCCTCTTTTGTCATTTCCTTCGAATTCCATTGCGCATGAGGCTTGGGCCTGGCAACATGTAGGACCAAGACTCATCATAAGACAAACTTGCTTTCAATAATTATGTGTCTCCTTCGAATGGACCACCTATATATTCTTCGAATGGACTTTTTGTGTGTCTTTCAAATAGTCTACATTGTTCCTTCTTCGAATGGGCCACCAATGTGTGTCCTTCGAATTTACCTTTGGAGTGCTCTTTCGAAGGGGTCATATTGTGTGTCATAGTACAGAAACTGTGTTGAGGAGTCTTGGCCTTATGCATTGAAAATAAACACAGAGGAAGTCTTTTCCTTGTGCATTAAAGGTAATCATAGAAGAAGCCTTTGCCCTTGTGAATCCAAGACAAGTATGAGGAAGCCTCTGCCTTGTGGATTTGAAGGGAACTTGTAGGGGGTTCTTGTCTAAATGAAACTTGGACCAAGGCTTGCTCGAAGGGGAACCAACCCTCAATTGAAGTTGGTGGTCCAATGCTTAATCAAAGGGTTTTTAGATGCCCAATCGAAGCTTGTGAGACAAATATCACTCGAAGGGTTTTAAAAGCCCAGTCGAAGCTCCTTGTCCAGATGCCAATTGAAGACCCTTTTGTTCACCTACCAATCGAAGGATATTGTTGACATGCCTTCAAAGTACACTTTATTCAGATGCCAATCGAAATATACATGACCATCATTCAAAAAAATTCATTTTCTTCAAACAAGTGTTTGTAAACCGCCCATGTAAGAGAAAACCTTATAAGACATGAGAGGGCAAATTTTGGGGTACAATAGCTGCCCCTATTCAATCTTCTTAAACCTGAGGATTTAGATTGGCTTGTCTGCCTTTCATGATCTGAAGGTGGAAGATGATTGAACACTAGAGTGCCCAGAAATTTGCACTCGCAGGAAGTAACACTGATGGTTGATGATGGCGGGAATGGGCTTACAGATTCCATTTGGAGAAGATGACTGAGAGTCATCAGAGATGGGCTTAAAGATGCCATCCAAAGTAAATGTTGACTTCATAAGAGGTCTCTTTGTGTGGATTCCTGTTCCTGCTGCCTGCGGAGGACTCCGCTGGGGAATGGGGGTTTCTGTTGTTCTCCTGCCTGGGGAAAACTCTGTGGGGAATAAAGTCTAGGAGCTTTAGTTGTCCAAGACTCTACTGATGAGTTATCTCTGTACTACAGAGATGAGAGTTTTCTGCTTTCTGGTTAAAATCCAGGTTTCACAGTAACTTGTTGGGGATAATGGAATTAACCGTTACCTGGAAATGTATTAGAAAGAGTCTGTGTATGGCTGTTGTAGGATGAGTCCGTGTTAGTCTGCATTCGGAGATATATGGGAAGGATCCCATGTGAGATTTCTTCGTATGGTCATGTAGATAGTTTTTATGTCTGGTTTCAGGTGTTAATCTACAAATCAGCTGTTCACATATAGTTGTCCTGTCTGGTTTCAGGTATTAATCTGGAACTTGTTTTTGTTGGTCGTTGAGATAGTTGTCCTGTCTGGTTTTAGGTATTAATCTCTGACCTGAGAAAAGGAAGATAGTTTTCCTAGCTTGTTACAGGTATTAATCTTCAATCTCCTCATGTAGATAGTTTTCTTGGCATATTACAGGTATTAATCTACAATCAATCGTCCACAGATAGTTTTCCTGGCTTGTTACAGGCATTAATCTGGAACTTGTTTTTTTCGGTTGTTGAGATAGTTATCCTATCTGGTTTCAGGTATTAATCTCTGACCTGAGAAAGAAAGATAGTTTTCCTGGCTTGTTACAGGTATTAATCTTCAATCTCCTCGTGTAGATAGTTTTCCTGGCTTGTTACAGGTGTTAATCTATAGTCGGTCGTCCATAGATAGTTGTCTTGGCTTGTTACAGGTATTAATCTGGAACTTGTTTTTGTCGGTCGTTGAGATAGTTGTCCTGTCTGGTTTCAGGTATTAATCTCTGACTTGAGAAAGAAAGATAGTTTTCCTGGCATGTTACAGGTATTAATCTTCAATCTCCTCATGTAGATAGTTTTCCTGGATTGTTACGGGTGTTAATCTACAATCAGTCGTCCACAGATAGTTGTCCTGGCTTGTTACAGGTATTAATCTGGAACTTGTTTTTGTCGGTCATTGAGATAGTTGTCTTGTATTGTTTCAAGTATTAATCTCTGACTTGAGAAAGAAAGATAATTTTCCTGGCTTGTTACAGGTATTAATCTTCAATATCCTCATGTAGATAGTTTTCCTGGCTTGTTACAGGTATTAATCTACAATCAGTCGTCCACAGATAGTTGTCCTGGCTTGTTACAGGTATTAATATGGAACTTGCTTTTGTTGGTTGTTGAGATAGTTGTCCTGGCTGGTTTCAGGTATTAATCTCTGACTTGAGAAATAAAGATAGTTTTTCTTGCTTGTTACAGGTATTAATCTTCAATCTCCTTATGTAGATAGTTTTCCTGGCTTGTTACAGTTGTTAATATACAAACAGTCATCCACAGATAGTTGTCCTGGATTGTTACAGGTGTTAATTTGGAACTTGGAAATGTTGGTCACATAGATAGTTCTCCTTCTAGTTTCGAGCATTAATATGTGGCCTGCTGCATTTGTTGGTAAACCCGTCTTGCTCTGGGATTTCATACCACTTGGTCGTGTAGATAATTTCCCCGTCTGGTTTCGGGCATTAATCTTTGATCTGGTGTATATAAGTTGATAATATTCGTCTGTCTGCGAATTCAACCTGAAAAGGTAAAGTCAGTTTCATACGATGTCATGATGTATGAATTGCATAATGCTCTTAAAACAAATGGGATTGTAATATATGCATTTGTGCTGCATATGTTATGATGTTTGTAGAAATGATGTATGAATGCAATGTATGAACGTGTCAGTCTTTCTATTGCAGTGTTGTTAAACTAGGGAAAATAAATCCATGATTACAGCTTGGGTGAAGAATGTAGGTCTTCAGATTTATTGAAGTTGAAATGCTGGGAGACGGATTTCTGTTATTAGAGAAATAAACTCTTTCGGTGAAGGGAAACTTCGTGCACTGCTTGGGGATTTTGTTGAAATCCTGTTGGGGAACCCTGAGAAGCTTGGCGACTTTACTGGGGAATTTTTCTTAGATGTCGGAGCATTAGTTAAAGATTCTTGCTCCGCCGGGGATATGAGAACACCTGACATCATTAGGCTGCATGCTGGGAATATCGTAGTGACCTTGTAGTAGAATGCCCCTGCCTCGGTACCTGCTGGAGAAAATATCTGCCAGGGATTTCGTAGATGGTTTGACTGTTATCCCAACTCTTGGAGTCCTTGGTGAATGTAGATCAGGGTAATAAACCTTCTACTGATAGGCAAGTGACGAGGTGACGAGATGACGAGACGTAGTCATGCGCTTTAATCTCTAACTTTTGCCTGGACTGTTGTGATACGGTGACAGAACCGACTGTTTGAAATGCTGGTTTGCATTTTGCGTTTTGTGTTTGCAAAATGTCACGGTAAGCAAGAGTCGCCATCGACTTTTATTTCATCCAACCGGAAAGGAAAAAAGTACATAAAAAATCCTTTTTCGAGATATTCTGAGTACGGGGGGTAGATTATAGAAAGGGAAGGTGTTAGCACCCTTTCTATCCATGGTTTTCCATGGGCTCTTAGGTACTTGCTCATCTTTTGAAAATTGCTTGTGTATGTGCTTTGTTTTTTTAAAAGTTTGACTTCGTGATAACCCTTGTATCAGTCCTCAAAGGTGTGACGAAGTTGTTTTGAAAATTGTTTTGAAATGTGTAAGTGTGAAGAGTTTTGATTTGAGCAAGTAACTACTAGCATCTACCTACTCAAAAAAAGATCGTTTCTATTCTCGTTCCTTTAGACAACGCTATTCTACTATTGAGAAATAGGTAGCACCGTCGTTGGAGTTGTAAGGGTCAATTCGAAAGGGATGTACAATCACTAAAGCAATGTTAGGACACCTTAGTAATAACCCTAGAGTCTTAAGATCATATTAGAGGCAACATTTTCGAGGCAACATTTTCGAGGCAACATTTTCGAGGCAACATTTGATCTTTTTAGACAGGAGGGAAACTATTGTACCCCAAAATTTGCCCTCCCATATTTCTCAATACATGTCAAGTGAGGTCCTCAAATTGCTCAAGGAAGTCCAAGGGTTGACCAGACAAACTCTCTCCTAAGGCAGTCTACCTCAAATTAGGGTTTCATTTTGCATCAATATGCTTGAGTCAAAAGGATCCCAAATGCTCACCATTGTCCCAATATGTTCTCAAGATCATCCATGTCAAGTTTCAAGCCTTTTTGCAGAGGAAGTTTGCTCAGTTAATGGCTCAAAGGCCTGAAAATCGATTGTGCTAGGTCAAAAGTCAAATGTGGCCCACATACAGTCAAACTTCAAGATTTTTGGTCAAAATCCTCATTTTGAAGTATCATTCATCATTTTATCAAGGTTTGATCATGATTCATCAAGGATTGCTCACAATTCATCAAAACCCAAAAGTTGCTAAATTAGGGTTTTGTAGGAAAAGTCAACTCAACATTGACCAAGCATAACTTTCTCATACTTTATCAGAAATGACCTATCCAAAGCTCATTTTGAAGAGGATGCAATTCCCTACAATTAATATTCATCTCCCAAGTTCAAAATATGCACTCACAAAAAGATATGAATTTGGACATTATAGGTCATTTTGAAAAGTCAACAAAAACACCTTTTGGGTAAAAGCTTCATACATGAACATGGAAGACTCAATTGAGATGAGACCAAAAGGGTTGCTTAGAGGACATCCTAAGCTTTCTAAAAAGTCCAAGAACACCTCTCTAGGGTCAAAATTGAGAGAGTTATGCATTTTCCAAGTTGAACTTTTTTGCAAAATTGCCAAAAGTTAAATATGCTCAAATTTGCATCTTTTTCTAAATGGGCCCAACTTTTTATGCTTGCATATCATTCCTAACATAGTCCATGACCTATGGTTCCCTCCATGCTTTATTTATTCATTTATTTAATTTATTTTGATTTTTATTCATTTAAAATTCAAATAAAGTCAAATAAATCCTAATAAATCATATATTATGTTTTAGGGATGATTTTTGCATTGAAAGAAGATCTTATATGCTGTCAATTGAGAATCAATTCGTGCAAGGCTGATTTGGTTGTAAAAAGATAGAATTTGAGCAAAATTGGAAAGAAATCATATGCCATGAAAGACCAAATCAAATCTCCATGATGAGCAAGATTGAGGTCGTTTTTGTTGACCTAATAGGTTGTATTACATATACAGAAGCAAGGAAAGGCACAAACAAGGTTGGAGCAGTCGTGAAAGAGGCAAACAAAACTGGAAAAAATTCAAGAAAAGTGGTGATCCAATTTCCATACTAGAGACCAAATCGTGCCATCTTTCCCTTGCCAATCAATTGTTGGAGGTCTAAGGATCATATTCCAATCATTAGCAAGCCTCTCCAGGTCCTGAAACCCGTTATAGAAGTCACACGGTTAGCCAAAATTTTTGTTTTCATTTTCATCAATTTATACATCATTTGCCCGTTTTGATTGCATATTCTTATTCCATAACATGTTTGCAAGCTAATCATTATATTCAATTTTGTTTTTGATGATTGTGTGACAAACTGCCATGGCTAGGGTTTCTTGTTTAGTTTTAGGGCTTTGCAGGATAGGTAAAATTGGACATTGATACTGGTACCCTGAGACTCGTGAGGATGAGACGAGTTGATTGATACCAGCCATGGCCATTTATATTGTCTGTGGAGAGTTTTTGAAATACGCAGGTTTGTAGCTACAGCAGGACAACCGTTGGTAAAAGTGTTGTTATCTAAAACGACAGTTGGGAGGAAGAAGATGGAGGCGTGGCACCCCCTGGTTGGGTGATTTGAATTTCGCGCGTTTTGAGTTTCAGTATTTTGTTTTCATTATTATATGTACAAACAAGCATCACAGCTCAGTTGGCAAGCATGCAAGGGAAAAGTGCAGAGGACCTGGGTTCGATCCCCAGGTCCCAACCTTTATTTCATATTTTTCTTCAATAGATAATCCCACGCGTTGCAAACCAAGGAGCTTACCGTGTACCATCAGCATCTGGCCATCAAATGCATCTCTGGCCCAGATCAACGCCTTTCCATTGAAGGTCCATCATGCATCCTAAGTCAACATATGCATCAAATCCAGCGAAGTCAAACGGGCCTGGCTTTATTTGGACTCAGAATTCCACAACACACCCCCATAATTGCTAGTACAGGCCCAAAGCTTTTTCTTATTTCTATCTTTTTATTATTTTGTTTAATATTTATTTTATTCACTAGTAATTAACAAACTAACCTTTTTTTTATAAAGTCATAAAATCAATAATTCACAAAATTAGGATTAGTTTTTTTATTTTATCAAAATTAATTTAATTTAACTTAAATTAGGGAAATCATAATTTGTTTTCAAAAATAAAATCAAATAGAGATTAGGTTAACTTTTAATTTTATTTTTCTCTTTTCCTCAAATAAATAAAAATACAAAAAAATAGGTTTTAGAGAATTAATTTATTTTTCTTAATTTAAAATTGATTAGGATTAGGATTTCTTTTTAAATGTAATAATTTCTTTAGTTTCTTAAAATAACAAAACAAAACAATTTTTTTTAACTAATCGCAATTAGGTTTAGGCAAGGGTCAAAACCCTAGTTGTCTCGTATTTGATTCATCGTGCGCGTAGTATTATTTTCTACAATATTGTTGTAACTGTTCATGGTTTGTAATAGTTCAATGTAGGACTTTTATTTATCGCTTTTTTCCGGGTTTTTGGCTATGTAATTAATCCCCTTCCCCGAAGCCTTGTAATAGCGTAGATTTACTTTCTCGCATTTTAATTCTCGCAAATATTTAACTGTTTAGATGTATGCTAATAGGATTGTATGACAAGAATGCATGACAAATTATTCCAGTTAGAAAACCCTAATGTGCAAAGACTAAATAATTGAAAACAGATCACTCGCACATATCACTCTTAGGGTACACTCACACTTCAGTTGCCTTCGGTAAACGATCATTAAGTATAGGGTGTCTTAGTGGTTATCCTTCTGTCTAAAAAAGATAAAATGTCCCGTTTGGATGTTGCCTCAGAATGTTGCCTCAGAATGGTTGCCTCAGAAATGTTGCCTCAAATATGATCTTAAGACTCTAGGGTTATTACTAAGACATCCTAACATTGCTTTAGTGAGCGCACGTCCCTTTCGAATTGACCCTTACAACTCCAACGACGGTGCTACCTATTTCTCAATAGTAGGATAGCACTCTCTAAAGGAAACGAGAATAGAAACGATCTTTTCTTGAGTAGGTAGATGCTAGTAGGTACTTGCTCAAATAAATTTTTTTCACACTTACACATTTCAAAACGACTTTCAAAACAAACTTCGTCACACCTTTGAGGACTGATACAAGGGTTATCACGAAGTAAAACTTTTCAAAACAAAGCACATACACAAGCAATCTAAAAAGATGAGCAAGTACCTAAGAGCCCATGGAAAACTATGGATAGAAAGGGTGCTAACACCTTTCCTTTCTATAATCTACCCCTCGTACTCAGAATATCTCGAAAAAGGATTTTTTCTATACTTTTTTCCTTTCCGATTGGATGAAATAAAAGTCGGTGGCGACTCTTTCTTACCGCGACATTTTGTGAATACAAAAAATGCAAAACGCAAACCAGCATTCAAACAGTCGGTTCTGCCACCGTATCATAGAACTGGCGACTCTTCTGGGGAATTATAAGTGGGGTATACCTTAAGATCTAGTTCACCATAATTGCTGCTTTTGATTGCTTCGATTGCTTTATTTTCAAGGGTTTTGTTTGGGAGTTACTATAGATCCTAACCCGGATCTGGGGATACCTTTTAGGTAAGTAGCAATAGACTGTGAGGGAACTTTACGGCGTAGACCGATACGGTTGAAGCAGTAGCTACATTGATGTGGCACATTGGTTGGTACTGATATCCCTTGTGGAGAAACGAGGAGAATACAGGGCTGTTGCGTGGTTTCGTTAAGCATCAACTGACCTTAGAACCTTTAATCGACCAACTTGGCCATTAGAAAGTAGTGAGATAGCCGGCCTCGGTGTAAAGCTGGGAACTGGTTGATACTCGATGCTACACTCATTGAGACCATACTCTCGAGATAGTTTCGGCCGCAAGAAAAGATTGCGTGAGCTGAAACCATGACCGATGGAGGATAGTCAGTGATATTGAGATCCTCTAGAACCCGGTTACTTTTTCTAGGACAGGTTGAAACCAACTTAACTTCAAGAGGGTACTACCTTTGACCTCATGCAAGCCTTAAACCTTAGGGTTTGTTTGATTTGACTGTGTTTGTAATACCTGTTGTTTGCTATACCCATGGTTTATCATGACATCATGCATCATAACATAGACATTCATGCTTCATTACACTAACCATTTCAAAGACCAAGGGAATTTATCTTTGTTCTGCTTTGCAGATTATGGCTTCCGTGCGTAGAAATACCGTCCGAGTCAAATTTGTGCAAATACCAAGAGTTTCTGAGACTTCTATGTTCATTAAGAGACACGGTCAACTTCTCAGCCTGGTTACTTCAAATCTTGATGAGCAGGTGATGAGCGTACTATTTCAGTTCTTTGATCCCGTGCATCATTGCTTCACCTTTCCAAATTACCAGCTGGTACCCACCTTGGAAGAGTTCTATCATCTATTGGGCATATTCATTCTTGAACAGGTACCCTTCACAGGTATGGAAGAAGTTCCTAGACCAAAAGACATTGCCTCAACTCTGTATTTGAAACAGGCTGATGTAGTATCCAATTGGGAAACACGAAGCAGGGTCGAAGGTTTTTTAGCCAAATTTCTGATTGACCAGGCTCAGCTATTCTGGGATGATATAGATTTTCAAGCTTTTGAAAATGTCTTGGCTCTCCTTATTTATGGTTTGGTTCTCTTCCCGAATCCGGATTCCTTTGTAGATGTGAATGCTGTCAAGATTTTCCTTTCTCATAACCCGGTGCCTACCTTGCTTGGAGATATCTTGCATGCCCTCTATACTCGTACCGTGAGGAGAAGAGGGACTCTCATGTGCTGCATGTTGTTGCTGTCGAGGTGGTTTATTTCTCACCTCCCTAAGTCTGTGCTGAAGAACGAAGAAGGTTTGGGTTGGTCTTACAGAATAATGTCACTTACTCATACAGATATTCTTTGGTGTTCCTGGGCTATGGAAGACACTGTTGTTATTGACCGTTGTGGGGGTACCCTAATGTCCCATTACTTGGAATCAGAGGGGGTATAACTTATAATCCTTGTCTAGCTTTGCGATAATTTGGTCGTGCTCGGAGAGATGGTCCCCATGAGCTACTTCTTGAGGACATTATATTTGACTACGAGGAAGACGTTAAGGAGAATCGCCGGAGGTTTATACGAGCTTGGGGCATGGTGAACAGATCTGACCCCCAAGAGTTGGGACCAAAGACTTCCCTTCCTATGCAGCCTTACCTCCAATGGGTCCGAGCTCGTGCCCAGAAGCTTGGGATGCCTTATGAGGCCGTATTACCAGTGATTGTGGAGCCCACTAACGAAGAAGGCATTCCTTACATGGTTCTCTATCCTTATATGCCTACTGATCCTGGGGAGTTGCAAAGGTCTTGGATTTAGCTGAGGAATGAACGGGATACTTACTAGGAGCAGTACCATGAGCAAGAAAGGAAGATTTTGAAGCTCATCAGGCAGCTCGAGGAAGAAAGAGTGATCAATGACTACATCAGCACAAAGAGGAAGTGACCATGGGACTTTTGATTTTTCTTTTTCTAGTTTTAGATTTTGTTTCATTTACTTCTTTGTAACGCCTTACAAATTTAAATCTCCCAAAGTCTTTGAAATCATTACATGCGCATCCCATTATCATGCACATCATTACAGGTACCCTTACAGGTTTCTCATCTTCTTTGCTGTTTATTTCAGCAGAAATGTCTTCCGATCAAGCCATCAAAGATCTCAAGGCACAGAACTCCCAATTCCAACAGATGTTCATAAGTCTGGCTAAAGGGCAGGAGGATCTGAAGACCCTTATTCTAAAAGAGAAAAATAAGAAGAAGAAGGTCGGTATTCTGAATATGGGTAAAAGATTCGGAGAAAGGTTGAGACAACCAGCTGATCTGACTTCCTCATCCAAGGACGGGGAGAACCAAGAAAGGGTAAAGGACCCTAGTCCTGCAGTTTCTGATAACGATACAGATTACAACGATGAGAAATATCCTCCTGCTGAGGATAGATATAAGCAGCTAGAAGACTGGCTGAGTGCTATGGAGATTCAGAAAATCCCTGGTTTGGATTTCGGAGAACTGGGACTGGTATCAGGAGTGGTCATTCCTTATAAGTTCAAAGCTCCGGTTTTTGCCAAGTACGATGGAGTATCCTGTCCAAAACTCCATCTCCGCTCGTATGTCAGGAAAATCCAACCACGCAATGCTGATAGAAATTTGTGGGTGCATTTCTTTCAAGATAGTCTGTCAGGTACTTAGCTTGAATGGTTCTATCACTTGGAAGGAGCCAGTGTCCGAAACTGGGAAGATCTTATTGCTGCTTTCTACAAGCAGTATCAGTACAACGCCGACCTTGCTCCCACTCGTACTCAGCTCCAGGGTATGTCCATGGGTGCAGGTGAAGGTTTTAAGGACTATGCTCAAAAGTGGAGAGACTTAGCTGGAAGAGTCCAACCCCTTTGTCTGATAGGGAGTTGGTTGACATGTTTTTAGGGACGATATCTGGTCCATTTTTCAATCACTTGATCGGCAGCTCGTCATCTGGTTTTACTGAGTTGATTTTGACGGTAGAAAGAGTAGAGACTGGCATTCGAAGTGGTAAAATACAGAAGGATGCTTCGTCAAGTGCAACAAAGAAGCCTTTCACCAGTAAGAAGGAAGCTAGTGCAGTCTATGGCCCGAGGGGCCAAAGCAGATCTGAACACCGTCAAACGGTAAATGCTGTAGTGATATCAAGATCAACAGTTGCTCCACAACGCAACAATCAACAAAGGGTGGAAAGACCACAGAGGCAGTTCACCCGGATCAATATGACTCTGTCTCAAATTTTACCATAATTGTTGAAGACCAATCTGCTAACTCTGAAGGAAGCCCCGAAGAACCCCAACACCACATCTCCCCATTATAACCCGAATGCACGCTGCACATATCACTCTGAAAGTCTAGGTCATGATACAAACGACTGTTGGGCCCTGAAAAATAAGGTGCAAGACTTGATCGAAGCCAAGGAGATAGAGTTTGATGCTCTAGAAAAGCCGAATGTTATAACTGCTCCCATGCCCAAACATGGTCATGGAGTAAATGTTGTTGACACCGATTTGTTTGTGACCTCTATTGAAGAAATTTCCACTCCTCTTATGACTGTTAAGAAGAATTTTCTGTTGGCCGGTTTATTTCCGGGTTGTGGTGAAATTGCCACACGTGTTCAATTATGCTTACTGGTTGTCGTTTGTTGAAGTCATGTGTTCAGCGCCTGATGGATAATAAAGAGATTTTGTTCGAGAAGACTATGATTCTCGTCATTCCCTCTGAAGACGTTGCCATTATAACCATTTCCGCCAATCCTTCCAAGGTTTCCTCGAAAAAACCTGTTAGGATTACACCTGTTCCAAGAATTGCTCCGCTAATAATCACCGTTTCTGCTCCCATCCCATACACTTCAGACAAGGTTGTACCATGGAACTATGGTGCTGATGTGTATTACCATGGTATTAAACAAGACTTGAAGAATGAAGAAGCTGATGCTGATGTCAGTAATATTGTTGGGGCTAGAAAGGTCACCAGAAGTGGAAGACTCTTTTCTCCCGAGATTTCCCTTTCGACTGTCCACAAACCTGTTGTCATCCCATCTACTAGTACATCAACTGTTGTTCTAGTTCCTACTCCAGTTATCACCCCTGTCGTCGAGCCATCTAAGACTCGGAGAAAAGAAATTATAGGTGAGCCTGCCCGGACGAAGGCACAAAAGAAAAACATTGTGGAAACCTCTAAACAAGAAATAGAGGAAATACTGAAAATTATCAAGAAAATCGACTACAATGTGGTCGAACAGCTGGGACAGACCCCGTCAAAATCTCCATGTTGTCTCTGCTATTATGTTCCGAATCCCATGCGAAGGCTTTGATTGCATTTCTCAAGACTACGCATGTGCCACAGGAAACTTCTGCAGATCAATTCAAAGATTGCGTGGCCAGCCTGACTGCTGGCAATGGGCTAGGATTTTCAGATGTGGATCTGACTGCTAAGGGGAGAAATCATAATGATGCTCTGCACGTCTCGATCGAGTGTAGGGGCACCACTATGGCCCATGTGCTGGTAGATACCGGGTCCTCACTAAATGTTCTGCCAAAGAAATCATTAGACCGTCTGGATTGTGAAGGTTTGATTCTAAAGCTGAGTAACATTGTGGTAAGGGCTTTTGATGGATTAAAAAGAATGGTGCACGGGGAGGTGGACATCCCTGTCAAGGTAGGTTCTCATACCTTTGGGTCCACCTTTTACGTAATGGATATCAGGCCATCATATTCTTCCTTGCTGGGTCGTCCTTGGATTCATAAGGCTGGGGCAGTTACATCCACGCTCCATCAAATGTTGAAATATCCGGTAAAGGGGAAGATTGTCACGGTGCAAGGTGAAGAGGAGTATATGGTGAGCCATCTCAATTCCTTCCGCTACATGGAGATGGACAGAGAATTCATAAAAATTCCTTGTCAAAATTTCGAAGAGGTCCCTCAGACTTTGGCGTCAACTAAAGTTACTACCAACAAACCTCCGCTGAAGATGGCTTCTCTCAAGGATGCCAGGGCTGTAATTGAAGAAGGTGGGTTTACCAATTGGGGTCAGCTCCCTGATTTCACTCACAAAACTGACAAATTTGGTTTGGGCGTTACTATAGGGGCTCAAAGGGATGTTAGGCGAGCGCGGATTGGAAGACCTCCTCTACACATCAGCAATCGGGCAGTTAATGCAATTGAGGACAGTGAAGAAGATTCAGACATCGAAAGTTGGATCTACCCAATGACCAACGGTGGACCGAACAACTAGACGGAGAAGGACTTCATACCTGTTTCTTTTATTCTGCAGTAATTGACTTTTGTTTTAAGATTTGTAATAAACAGTTTGAAACTTTACGGCCCGGTGCCTTGCCCAAGGCGCCTTGGCTTTGCTTATGAGGGCTTATTATTTGTCATTTCATATATCATTAATAAAAAATTGGACGTTTCTTGCATTACAAATTTTAGGCTCTTTGTTTTTCTTTTCTGTCTCTTATTTTATCAAAACAGCTATTCTCTTACACACACTCACGTATCATATTGCATATCCATATCCACTATAGATCCCATCGATAACGACTTTGCTACTGCCAGTTATGACTTCGAAAATTCGATTAACCAAGCCGAGGACGGAGGTGAGGATGATTGTGAGGTGCCTGGAGAACTTGCTAGACTATTAGACCAGGAAGAGAGGGCCATACAGCCTCATGAAGAGCCAGTTGAGTCAGTGAATTTGGGTATAGAGAAAGACAAAAAGGAGGTTAAAATAGGTGCGAATTTGGCGCCTAGTGTCAAACAACGGTTAATACAAATACTACGCGACTATGTTGAGATCTTCGCCTGGTCCTATGAATACATGCCTAGTTTGGACACTGATATTGTGGTTCATCGCTTGCCGACTAAAGAAGACTGCCCTCCGATAAAATAGAAGGTCTGCCGTATGCGCCCTGAGATGTCAGAGAAAATCAAGGCGGAGGTCATGAAATAGTTCGACGCAGGATTCTTAGTTGTCACTTCTTATCCACATTGGGTTGACAACGTTGTTCCGGTACCTAAGAAGGACGGTAAGGTACAAATGTGTGTGGACTATAGAGATCTGAACAGGGCAAGCCCCAAGGATAACTTCCCACTTCCTCACATTGATGTTTTGGTCGACAATACCGCACAGCACAAAATCTTCTCCTTCATGGATGGTTTTTCTGGCTACAATCAGATCAAGATGGCTCTTGAGGACATGGAGAAGACAACCTTCGTTACACAGTGGGGCACTTTTTGTTACAAGGTAATGCATTTTGGGTTGAAGAATGCTGGGGCGACCTATCAGGGTGCCATGGTCGCTTTGTTCCACGACATGATTCACCATGAGATCGAGGTTTATGTTGATGACATGATAGCTAGATCCCAGACTGAGGAATAACACCTTGATCATCTTCAGAAACTATTTGACAGGTTGAAGGCGTACAAACTGAGGTTGAATCTGAACAAGTGTACCTTCGGGGTAAGGTCTGGTAAGCTTCTGGGTTTTGTTGTCAGTTATAAGGGTATCCAGGTAGACCCTGCAAAGGTAAAATCCATACAAGAGATGTCGACTCCCCGCACAGAGAAGGAAGTTAGAGGCTTCTTGGGACGTCTGAATTACATTGCCCAGTTCATTTCCCATCTGACTGTTACTTGTGAGCCAATCTTCAAGCTGTTGAAGAAAGATCAAGTGGTAAAGTGGAATGATGAATGCCAGACCGCTTTCGAAAGAATCAAATAATACCTTCAAGAACCACCAATTTAGATGCCTCCAGTTGAAGGAAGACCTTTGATTTTATAGTTGACAGTGATGGACAATTCAATGGGGTGTGTGATGGGGCAGCATGATGAGTCTGGCCGAAAAGAGCACGCCATTTATTACCTTAGCAAAAAGTTTACCGACTGTGAGACTCGATACTCATTGCTCGAGAAAACTTGCTGCGCTTTGACATGGGCTGCTCGCCGGCTGAGACAGTATATGCTGACTCACACTACCTTGTTGATATAAAAAATGGATCCAATCAAGTATATTTTCGAGAAACCCGCTCTCTCCAGAAGAATAGCAAGATGGCAGATGATCTTAACTGAGTACGACATCCAATACACAACCCAAAAAGCAATCAAGGGGAGTGTATTGGCGGATCATTTGGCGCATCAGGCTGTGGATGAGTACCAGTCCATGAATTTCGAGTTCCCGGATGAGAATATCATGTTGGTAACTGACTGCGAAGAACCTGGACCGGATGAAGGACCCGAGGAGGGATCCCGATGGTCTATGTATTTTGATGGAGCCTCGAACGCATTGGGTAATGGCATTGGCGCTATAATTATATCTCCTGAGGGCTGTCATACTCCGTTCACCACCCGATTATGTTTCAACTGTACCAACAATATGGCGGAGTACGAAGCGTGTATCATGGGTCTTCGAGCTGCTATTGACCTAAGGATTAAGTTTTAGAGTGTATTCAGAGATTCCGCTCTGGTGATAAGTCAGATCAAAGGCGAATGGGATACGAAGCACCCAAATCTTATTCCTTACAAAGAGTATGTACTGACATTTCTCCCACACTTTGAAGAGATAACCTTTGAATATTTCCCACGAGAAGAGAACCAATTGGCGGACGTGCTAGCTACTATGTCTTCTATGTTCAAAGTCAGGTGGGACAATGAAGCTCCCCAGATTACCATTGAGAGGTTAGACGAACCCGCACATTGCTGTGACATTGAGACTGAACAGGTAGCAGATAAACCCTAGTTTTACGAAGTCAAAAGGTATCTCGAGGTTCAGGAGTACCCCGAGGGGGCATCTGTTAATGATAAAAAGTTTTTGAGAAGATTCGCTGCGAAGTTCTTCATCAGTAATGGGATCCTCTATAAGCGTAACCATGATTCAACCTTACTGTGATGTATGGACAAGAGCGAGTCAGAAAGGATCATGGCAGAGTTACATGAAGGTACCTTTGGAACTCATTCCAGTGGATATACCATGGCGAAGAAAATCCTACGGGCAGGATATTACTGTTCCACTATGGAAGCCGATTGGTATCAGCACTCTCGAACTTGTCATAAGTGCCAAGTCTATGCTGATAAGGTGCATGTACCTCCGGTTCCCCTGAATGTTTTGACGGCTCCCTGGCCCTTTGTGATGTGGGGCATCGACATGATCGGAGAGATCAAACCTACTGCATCTAACAGGCATCGTTTCATTCTGGTAGCAATTGATTACTTCACGAAGTGGGTTGAGGCAGCTTCCTTTGCTACAATGACCAAGAACGTCGTGGTGTGGTTCACCCGACACAATCTGATCTGTCGATATGGTGTCCCAGAAAGGATTATTACTGACAATGGTACAAATATCAACAATACGATGATCACCAAGCTCTGCAAACAATTCAAGATTCAGCATCATAACTCTTCTCCTTATCGGCCGAAGATGAATAGGGTTGTTGAAGCGGATAACAAGAACATCAAGAAGATTGTGCAGAAGATGACGGTGACATACAAAGACTGGCACAAGATGTTACCATTCGCTCTTCATGGGTACCGTACCTCAGCACGGACGTCAACAGAGGCAACAACCTGCTCTCTGGTATATGGCATGGAGGTAGTCCTACCCATCGAAGTCCAGATACCCTCTCTCAGGATTATGAAGGATGCAGGTTTAAACGAAGACGACTGGGTCCAAACCCCCATCTAAATCTAATCGATGAAAAGAGACTTACTGCTATCTGTCATGGTCAGACGTATCAAAGGCGAATGATCAAGACTTTTAACAAGAAAGTCAGACGTCAGGAATATCAAGTCGAGGATCTGGTGATCAAGCGCATCATACTGCCACAAGGTGATCCCAGGGGAAAATGGACCCCCACATGCGAAGGGCCATTTGTGGTTAAGAACATTTTCTCGGGAGGAGCTATGATTCTAACCACCATGGATGGTGAGGACCTTCCTCACCCCGTCAATGCAGACATAGTGAAAAGATACTACGCCTAAATAAGGACCCGCTAGGTTGACTAGCCTAGGCAAAAATAAGGGCTTCCCGACGAACCAAAAGGGTTCGGGGAAAAGTAAGGGATGAAAATAAAGAAAATTGTACACCCGACAGTTGAAAACCTGAAAAAGCGACTTGGGCAAAAAAGGGTATCCCGGTGAACTAAAAACCCGAAAGGGCAGTCCGGGCAAAAATTAGGGATTAAAGCGTAACACTATGTCTCATGGGATCATCTTGCAACTAGACTTTGATATCAACTATCAAGCTCGGACAACGCCAATCAATCCGATCCACCTTCTACCAAGCAGCAAAGTGATGAGATGCTTGAAGATATAAAGGCAATATCAGAGTTGGAACCCAATGGGACTGTTTCGCATAGCTGTTCTTCTTTCTTATACAAATTATAATTTCTATCTTTCGGCGGCATTCTCTTACTAGGACGTCGGCCTCTTTGTATAAAACGCCTATTATGGGCCAACTTCAAAATCAATACAATTCATTTTCACAAGAAATTTCAAATTATTTTTCTTTTTCTGTTTTGTCTCGCAAGAACGTCCAATGATTTATTTTTGGTATATGCATTTGAAAATAAATGTTGCTCATAAATATTTACATAAGAAACAAAAGACGATTACTCGTAATTCCAGGAACAGGGACAAACAAGAAGTGCCCAAACCTTACAGTTACTCTGTCTACCGAGTACAGGGATAGAGCCAGCTTAAGAACACGAACAGTAGGTACATACACTCCCCACAAAGTAAAAAGTATACAAAGACAGTGATGTTAGTCTTCCCGAACAGGACATAACTCTCCCTAACTAAGGTTCAATCGCGATTAAGTCAGTAAATTTTTCCCCAAGCAGAGTTTATTTCTCCCACAAGCAGAAATTCAATCTCCAACAGAATTCATTATCACCAGCAACGAAGATTCATCCCTAGCTGAGTTTATTTCTCCAAATTAGCATGATCTATCACCAGAGCATCTCCTCTCCAACAGAATTATCCCCCGCAGAGTCATCCTCAGATAGAGTCTCTTCCGGAAAAATATTCTCCAGCCAAGGGGAAAATCCCCAGCATAGTCATCATTGTTCACCATCCCTAACAGAATCAGAGGAACTATGGTTTTTTACAGCAGTCAAGAATACCATTTCTCATACTCTCCAGCAGTCAGGGATTTATTTTCCCAGATTCAGATTGTCACGGCATCATTTCATGTTCGTATATCATGACATGTGCATACATCACATATAATGTAGTCTCATTTATTTTGAGAATCGTCATCATACAATGCATCTCATGCATCACCATAACTAACCATGTACTTCTTTTAGGAAGGACAGTTGTTATCAACAATTTCCAGCAAGTCCATGATCAACACTCGAAACTAAACAGAGTAATCATCGGCGCCACAAGAACAACCCTATCCAGGTTCCTTCTCATGGCCCTACCACCCAGGCTTACATATCGAAGTAACCCCACTATCCAGGTTCCTTCTAACGACCCTACCACCCAGGCCTTCATATCGAAGTAACCCTACTATCTAGGTTCCTTCTCACGCCCCTACCACCCAGGCCTTCATATCGAAGTAAACCTGTTATCTAGGTTCCTTCTCACGGCCCTACCACCCAGGCCTTCATATCAAAGTAACCCGACTATCCAGGTTCCTTCTCACGGCCTACCACCCAGGCCTTCATATCGAAGTAACCCTACTATCCAGGTTCTTTCTCACGGCCCTACCACCCGGGCCTTCATATCGAAGTAACCCTACTATCCAGGTTCCTTCTCACGGCCCTACCACCCAGGCTTTCATATCGAAGTAACCCTACTATCCAGGTTCCTTCTCACAACCCTACCATCCAGGCTTTCATATCGAAGTAACCCTACTATCTAGGTTCCTTCTCACAGCCCTACCATCCAGGCTTTCATATCGAAGTAACCCTACTATCCAGGTTCCTTCTCATAACCTTACTATCCAGGTTCTTCCTCTTTTATCCCCAGAAAGTCGCGGTGCCGCATATACCCCGACCATATACGTGGTTCACTTCCGCTTCCCAAACCGGAATTATTCCCCAGTAGAGTAACGGACAACTGAAGTTCCTAAAACCTTATTTCTCTCAAGACAGAGACCAACATTCCCCAGCGAATCCTCCTCAACAACAGGTATACGGGTTTTCGCAAAGGAATCTCTTATGCGATCGACGCTTCCTCGGATGGCATCTTTAAGCCCATCTCCGACAATTCTCTAGCAACTTCCAAATGGAATCTACAAGCCCATTCCTGATATCGCAAATCAAATGTCACTTCATATGAGTGCAAATTTCTGGGCACTCTAGTGTTCAATCATCTTCCACCTTCAGATCACGAAAGGCAGACAAGCCAATCTACATCCTCGGGTTTAAGAAGATTGAACAGGGGAAGCTGTTGTACCCCAAAATTTGCCCTCCCATATTTCTCAATACATGTCAAGTGAGGTCCTCAAATTGCTCAAGGAAGTCCAAGGGTTGACCAGACAAACTCTCTCCTAAGGCAGTCTACCTCAAATTAGGGTTTCATTTTGCATCAAGATGCTTGAGTCAAAAGGATCCCAAATGCTCACCACTGTCCCAATATGTTCTCAAGATCATACATGTCAAGTTTCAAGCCTTGCAGAGGAAGTTTGCTCAGTCAATGGCTCAAAGGCCTGAAAATCGACTGTGCTAGGTTAAAAGTCAACTGTGGCCCACATACAGTCAAACTTCAAGATTTTTGGTCAAAATCCTAATTTTGAAGTATCATTCATCATTTGATCAATGGTTGATCATGATTCATCAAGGATTGCTCACAATTCATCAAAACCCAAAAGTTGCTAAATTAGGGTTTTGTAGGAAAAGTCAACTCAACTTTGACCAAGCATAACTTTCTCATACTTTATCAGAAATGACCCATCCGAAGCTCATTTTGAAGAGGATGCAATTCCCTACAATTCATCTTCAGCTCTCAAGTTCAAAATATGCACTCACAAAAAGATATGAATTTGGACATTATAGGTCATTTTGAAAAGTCAACAAAAACACCTTTTGGGTCAAAGCTTCATACATGAACATGAAAGACTCAATTTAGATGAGACCAAAGGTTTTGCTTAGAGGACATCCTAATATTTCTAAAAAGTCGAAGAACACCTCTCTAGGGTCAAAATTGAGAGAGTTATGCAATGACCAAGTTGACCTTTTTTGCAAAACTGCCAAAAGTCAAATATGCTCAAATTTGCATCTTTTGCTAAATTGGCCCAACTTTTTATGCTTGAATCTCATTCCTAACATAGTCCACGACCTATGGGACCCTCCATGCTTAATTTTTTCATTTATTTAATTTATTTTGATTTTTATTCATTTAAAATTCAAATAAAGTCAAATAAATCCTAATAAATCATATATTATGTTTTAGGGATGATTTTTGCATTGAAAGAAGATCTTATATGCTGTCAATTGAGAATCGATTCGTGCAAGGCTGATTTGGTTGGAAAAAGATTGAATTTGAGAAAAATTGGAAAGAAATCATATGCCATGAAAGACCAAATCAAATCTCCATGATGAGCAAGATTGAAGTCGTTTTTGTTGACCTAATAGGTTGTATTACATATACAGAAGCAAGGCAAGGCACAAACAAGGTTGGAGCAGTCGTGAAAGAGGCAAATAAAACTGGAAAAAATTCAAGAAAAGTGGTGATCCAATTTCCATACTAGAGACCAAATCGTGCCATCTTTCCCTTGCCAATCGATTGCTGGAGGTCTCAGGATCATATTCCAATCATTAGCAAGCCTCTCCAAGTCCTGAAACCCGTTATAGCAGTCACACGGTTAGCCAAAATTTTCGTTTCCATTTTCATCAATTTATACATCATTTGCCTGTTTTGATTGCATATTCTTATTCCTTAACATGTTTGCAAGCTAATCATTATATTCAATTTCGTTTTTGATGATTGTGTGACAAACTGCCATGGCTAGGGTTTCTTGTTTAGTTTTAGGGCTTTGCAGGATAGGTAAAATTGGACATTGATACTGGTACCCTGAGACTCGTGAGGATGAGACGAGTTGATTGGTACCAGCCATGGCCATTTATATTGCCTATGGAGAGTTTTTGAAATACGCAGGTTTGTAGCTACAGCAGGACAACCGTAGGTAAAAGTGTTGTTATCTAAAACGACAGTTGGGAGGAAGAAGATGGAGGCGTGGCACCCCCTGGTTGGGTGATTTGAATTTTGCGCGTTTTGGGTTTCAGTGTTTTGTTTTCATTATTATATTTTTTTTTATTATATGTACAAGCAAGCATCACATCTCAGTTGGCAAGCGTGCAAGAGAAAAGTGCAGAGGACTTGGGTTTGATCCCCAGGTCCCAACCTTTATTTCTTATTTTTCTTCAACAGATAATCCCATGCATTGCAAACCAAGGAGCTCACCGTGTACCATCAGCATCTGGCCATCAAATGCATCTTTGGCCCAGATCAACGCCTTTCCATTGAAGGTCCACCATGCATCCTAAGTCAACATATGCATCAAATCCAGCGAAGTCAAATGGGCCTGGCTTTATTTGGACTCAGAATTCCACAACACACCCCCATAATTGCTAGTACAGGCCCATCACCTTTTTCTTATTTCTTTCTTTTTATTATTTTGTTTAATATTTATTTTGTTCACTAGTAATTAACAAATTAACCTTTTTTTATAAAGTCATAAAATCAATAATTCACAAAATTAGGATTAGTTTTTTTATTTTATCAACATTAATTTAATTTAACTTAAATTAGGGAAATTATAATTTGTTTTCAAAAATAAAATCAAATAGAGATTATGTTAACTTTTAATTTTATTTTGCTCATTTCCTCAAATAAATAAAAATACAAAAACAATAGGTTTTAGAGAATTAATTTATTTTTCTTAATTTAAAATTGATTAGGATTAGGATTTCTTTTTAAATGTAATAATTTCTTTAGTTTCTTAAAATAACAAAACAAAACAATTTTTTTTTAACTAATCGCAATTAGGTTTAGGCAAGGGTCAAAATCCTAGTTGTCTCGTATTTGATTCATCGTGCGCGTAGTATTATTTTCTACAATATTGTTGTAATTGTTCATGGTTTGTAATAGTTTAATCTAGGACTTTTATCTATCGATTTTTTCCGGGTTTTTGGCTATGTAATTAATCCCCTTCCCTGAAGCCTTGTAATAGCGTAGATTTACTTTCTCGCATTTTAATTCTTGCAAATATTTAACTGTTTAGATGTATGCTAATAGGATTGTATGATAAGAATGCATGACAAATTAATCCAGTTAGAAAACCCTAATATGCAAAGACTAAATAATTGAAAACAAATCACTCGCACATATCACTCTTAGGGTATACTCACACTTCAGTTGCCTTCGATAAATGATCATTAAGTATAGGGTGTCTTAGTGGTTGTCCTTCTGTCTAAAAAAGATTAAATGTCCCGTTCGGATGTTGCCTCGGAAAGGTTGCCTCGGAAATGTTGCCTCGAATATGATCTTAAGACTCTAGGGTTATTATTAAGACGTCCTAACATTGCTTTAGTGAGCGCACGTCCCTTTCGAATTGACCCTTACAACTCCAACGACGGTGCTACCTATTTCTCAATAGTAGGATAGCGCTGTCTAAAGGAAACGAGAATAGAAATGATCTTTTTTTGAGTAGGTAGATGTTAGTAGGTACTTGCTCAAATCAAAACTTTTCACACTTACACATTTCAAAACGACTTTCAAAACAAACTTCGTCACACCTTTGAGGACTGATACAAGGGTTATCACGAAGTAAAACTTTTCAAAACAAAGCACATATACAATCAATCTAAAAAGATGAGTAAGTACCTAATAGCCCATGGAAAACCATGGATAGAAAGGGTGCTAACACCTTCCCTTTCTATAATCTACCCCCTGTACTCAGAATATCTCGAAAAAGGATTTTTTCTGTACTTTTTTCCTTTCTGATTGGATGAAATAAAAGTCGGTGGCGACTCTTGCTTACCGCGACATTTTGCGAATACAAAAAACGCAAAACACAAACCAACATTCAAACAGTCGGTTCTGCCACCATATCACAACAACCACTAAGACACCCTATACTTATTGACCGTTTACCGAAGGCAACCAAAGTGTGAGTATACCCTAAGAGTGATATGTGTGAGGATTAGTTTGGGTTATTTATCTTTGCACATTAGGGTTTCCTAATTGTATTAAATTTGTCATGCATTCTTGTCATACAATCCTATTAGCATACATCTAGACAGTTAAATATTTGTGGGAATTAAAATGCGAGAAAGAAAATCTACGCTATTACAAGGCTTCGGGGAGGGGGATTAATTACATAGCCAAAAACCCGGGAAAAAGCGATAAATAAAAAAGGTCCTAGATTAAAATATTACAAACCATGAGCATTTACAGAAATATTGGTAAAAATAATTAACACGCGCGCGATGAATCAAATACAGAGCAATTAGGGTTTTGACCCTTGCCTAAACCTAATTGTGATTGATTAAAAAAATTTTAGTTTTGTTATTTTAAGAAAATAAAGAAATTATTAAATTAAAAAAGAAAATCCTAATCCTAATTAATATTAATTTAAGAAAAAATAAATCAATTCATCTTAAAAGCCTATTTTTTGTGTTTTTATTTATTTGAGAAAAAGAGAAAATAAAATTAAAGGTTAACCTAGTTTCTATTTTTATTTATTTATGAAAAAAACAAATTACAATTTCCTAAGTTAACCTAAATTAAATTAATTTTGATAATAAAAAACTAATCCTAATTTTATTGGATTATTGATTTTATGAATTTTATGAAAAATAATTAATTTGTGAACTAAATAAATAAAGGAAATTAAAAGAGTAAAAGATAAAAATAAAAAAAGGAAGTAAATGGGCCTGGTGGTGTTTGCTGAAAAAAGGGGTTTGAATATGAATTTCTGGGCCCAAGATAGCTAAGGCATGTTTGACTTGCTTGTTCCAGTGTGCACGTTGACTGGGGGCGCGTGGTAGTCCCCTTGCTACATGACGTTGGATCAACATGGCTGATGGATCTGATGGTGGAACACAAAGGTGTACAGTAGGCGCATGCTATTGTGTTGTATGGGATCTACCTGAAAGGAGCAAGAAAATAATAAAATGCACACACCTTGGATCGAACCCAGGACGTGTGCATCAAAGGCCTTCGCCCCAGCCATCTGAGCCATGGTGTTAACTTGAAAGTAATATGAAAACAGAATATAATATGCAAAAACAAGCTAGTGGGGCCAACCAACGCGCGAAATTCAAACAAGCAAATCAGGGAGTGCCGCGCATCATCTTCTTCCTCCCAACCGTCGTTTTAGCCCAGGATGTTTTTACCTACGGACATTGCGCTGTAGCTACAACCCTGTGTATTTCAAAAATTGTCCATATGCAATATAAATGACCATGGCTGGTACCAATCAACTCGTCTCATCCTCATGAGTCTCATGGTACCAGAATCAATGTCCAATTTTACCTGTATTGCAAAGCCCTAAAACCAAACAAAAAACCCTAGCCATGGCAATTTCACATACAGTCAACAAAAACGCAATTGAATAAAATAAATAGCTTGCAAACTCAATAAGGAACAAGAATATGTAATCAAAATGTGCAAAGGATGTATAAATCAATGAAAATGAAAACGAAACTTTTGGCTAACTGTGTGACTGTACAACGCGTTTCGGGACGTGGAAAGGCTTGCTAATGATTGAAACACGATCCTGAGACACCCAGCAATCGATTGGTATGGTTGAGATGGCCTGAAACTTCGAATTAGATCACCACTTTCTCTTGAATTTTTTCAGTTTTGTTTTTGCTCTGCACGACTGCTCTACCTCTCCTCATGCCTTGGATCTCTTCTGTATATGTAATACAACATGTTAGGTCAACAAAAACGAATTCAATCTTGCCCATTATGAAAATTTGATTTGGTTTTTCATGGCATATGATATCTTTCCCAATTTGCTTCAATTCAATCTTTTTCCACTCAAATTAGCCTTGCACGAATTGATTCTCAATTGACAGCAAATAATATCTTCCTTCAATGCAAAAATCATCCCTAATACACATTATAAGATTTATTTAGATTTATTTGATTTTATTTGAATTTTAAGTGAATAAAAATCAAAATAAATTAAATAAATAAATATATAAAGCATGGAGGGTCCCATAAGTCGATTAATATGCTAGGAATGAGATGCAAGTGTGATCGGTGGATCTGGAACTGACTGTTTAACGTTGGTTCGCGAAATGTCACGGAAGCAAGAGTCGCCACCGTCTTTTATTTTCTCCAAATGGAAAGGACAAAAGCACAGAAAAATTCCTTATAGAGATTGCTCTCGGTTCGGGAGGTAGATTATAGAAAGGGAAGGTGTTAGCACCCTTTCTATCCATGGTTATCCATGGGCTCTTAGATACTTGCTCATTTGTGTTCTCAAAATAGTTTGTTTGCTTTTCAACTGTGGGTTTTAAAAAGTTTCTTTGAAAATTCCAGTTTGACTCTTGTATCGGTCCTCAAGAGTGTTTGAAAAGTTGCTTTCGAAAGCTTTTTGAAAAGGTGTCGGTGTGAAAAGTATTTTTGATTTGTTTTTGAAATTAGAGCAAGTATCTAGAGTCGTCTACCTACTCTAAGGAATTCGTCTGTGTAAATGTCCTTTAAAGTAGTGCCATCCCACCATTGAGAGGTAAGTAGCACCACCATTGGAGGTGTTCGGGTCAATTCGAGTTTTGGGACAGTGAGGTCACCGAGCAGAGGTAAGATACCTTAGGAGCTACCCTTATGCCATTGATCTTTTATTCCGAGGCAACTATTCCGAGGCAACTTATTTTGAGGCAACCAGATCAATGGGACATAAGGACTCACTAAGACGTCCTATAGTCGGCGACCACATTTCGAGGGACAAGGCAACGGTGTGATCACCGGAGTAATAGGAAGATACCTTAGAAGCTACCCTCATGCCAGGTTCCCGGATCATGAGGACTTACTAAGACATCCTCTACTCGACGATCACCTTTCGAGGCAAGGCAACAGTGAGGCGTACCTTAGGGGTGGTGTGTGATTTGTGTGTCGTTTTCAGATATTTTTGTCTTGTTCATGCATTGGTGGTCTACGCGTTGCTTTTATTTTGGCATTCATTCTTTCATGCGAGTTATTAACAGTTTAAAAGATGCGGAATTAAAAGTCCTACGCTATTACAAAGGCGCGGGTCTACATCGCCAAATTAATCCAAGACCCGTTTTTGATAAAAGATGCGAAAAGTAAATAAATGCGGTAAACCTAATTACTATTACATCCGGAAAGCAGTTACATAATGATCAATAAGAAAATAAAGCGCGGAAAGAATAAATTGGAACGTCAGAGGGTTTTGACCCTTTGCTTGAAATTAAATTAAATTAAAGTCTAATTATTATTTAATTAAAGAAAGGTGTTTTTTTGTGTTTTTTGTATTTAATTATTATTAAACCTAAAACTAATTATTTAAATAAAAGAAAAAAAGTATTTTTGGTTTTTTAATGTCTTTAATGAAAAATAAAAATAAAATAAAGTCAAAAGTTAGTAAAATCTAATTCTAATTTATTTTATTTATTATGAAAAGGCCAAAATTAAACCTAATTAAACTAAATTAATTTGTTAGAATTTATTTACAAAAAATAATTAATAGTGAAATTACTAAATAATAATAATACTAAAAATGTTAGTTTTCTGAATTTTATTATGAAAAAAATGTTAATTGGTTAGTGATTAATAAAAAGAATAACGATTAATTAATTAAAGGAAAATAATAAAAATAGAGAGAGAGTTTAGGAGTATACGAACCTGTTTGGAGAGGTGAAACAGCTATTGGCGTCATGTGTAAACTGTTTTGTTTTGGCCATTTGTGTTCTGGCCTCAACGTCCTTAACCTTCTCAGTATGTCTGTCTCGCCACGTATTGGTGTCATGTGTAAAATGTTCTGTTTTGGCCATTTGGCTTTTGGCCTCAACGTTCCTTAATGAACTTGCATGGGATCCTGTCTAAATCTGCAGTGTTGAATCTCACGAACACATTAAATAAAATCATAAAATGCAAATAAAGCCAATATATGAAGAAATTTAATGTTTAGGCACAATATGGCATGTATGAATGATTATACCCTTTTGATCATGGAGATCAAATCAATCTTACCCTTACTGGAAAATTAGTGACCTGAATGCTTTTATGCCCTTTGGATCATGGAGATCAAGCCAGCCTTATCCTTACTGAAGAAGTAATGAGGTGTTGGTTTGTAACTGTGATGGCTTGTTTGTAGTGAGAGAGGGATTTGTAATAAGGATTTCAAGGTTTTAGGGTTCTTGAAAGAATTTGATATTCTAGCAGTGTTGTGGCAAGGTTTTTTCTCTCTCTTTTTTTTTCCTCCCTGGTTTGTGTGAAAAGAATGTGATTATATAATGGAAATTAGGGTAAAGAAAATGGGCTTTCAATGTGCAATTGGGCCTCCATGTTCACTTGAGTTCGTCACTTTCCAGGCTAAATTGCAGGGACTTAAGTGCAATTTTTGAAGTTGAAATGTGAAAACAAAATGTAGCCGACATCGAGAACTAACAGCTGTCCGAAAATCGGCTCAATCGGATAAACGGTGAATTAGTTATGAATTTTTGAAGTTTCAGCTCAGACAAACTTATTTTGGGCTCCAGTGTAGACTCTGACACGTTCTTCAATAAAAAACTGGTATTGATCGGTGCATAATTTGGTCTCGACTTTTGAAGAAAAGTTGTAGATCTACGAGTCAGTGACCTTGTGTAAAAATATGAGTCTAATCCGATAAAAATTGACCGAGTTATGAATTTTCGAAGTTTCGGCCCAGATGAAATAATATTCAGCATTCAGGATTTTCAGCGTGTCATGCACTCTGAGCAAAAAACGAAGGCCCTTTGAATACCTTTTGAACTCAATACCTTCTGTGAAAATGTAGCCAACTCAATTTGTGAAATTTTGGCGCCGGAACCAGCTCGATACGATGAAAATCGACCAAGTTATGATTTTCTGAACATGACGCAAATAAACTTCTGTCACAAATTTTCTGTATGAAAATACTTGATAAATCCACATTTTTGAGGACCTTCTGATCGAAATTGGCTTCCAGCCGTGAGAGATGAAAACGAAGATAATGTCAAGACGGAATTTTGGCCACCGGAACGGGTTCAAAACGAGTCACGATCTTCAAGTTATGAATTTTTTAGCGCGTAAAAATTGCACTTTCAGCACACTTTTTCACCATATTTCTTCGAGAAAACTCACACATTCGGATACCTTCTTTAAAGAATTGACTCTTGAGCCGAACCTGAATTTGAGAATACGTTATCAGAGATATCTTGGCGAAAGAATACCTGAATATGACGCGCCGGGTTGGACTTGTGAATTTTTCTTGAAATATTTTGAGAAATATGGGAGGGCAAATTTTGGGGTACAACAGTTGCCCCTGTACAATCTTCTTAGACCTGAGGATGTAGATTGGCTGACGTGCATTTTGTAATCCGAAGGTGGAAGAGGATTGAACACTAGAGTGCCCAGAAATTTGCGCTCACATAGTAGTGTGATGGTGGGCATGGGCTTATAGATGCCATTTGGAGATTGATGGATAGGATGATGGGCTTATAGATGCCATGCTGAGAGGTGATGGATAGGTGGATGGGCTTATAGATGCCATCTGGGTGTCGATCGCGTAAGAGATTCCTTAGCGAGAACTTGCGTACCTGCAAAAGAAAATGATTACCTGACCTGTTACAGGAGCTGGTCTTCAAACTCTTTGTGTAGATGTGCCCTGACTGGTTACAGGAATTGAATTGGAGCTTCAAAAGGTGATGAATGAACCAGGGATGGTTACTACCTCAACAGGGAGGGTGAGAGAACCTTGGATGATTACTACCTCAACAACAATCATTGAGAGAATCTTGGGCGACTTCAACCTCAACAGCAATTATTGAGAGAATCTTGGGCGCCTCTAACCTCAACAGCAATCATTGAGAGAATCTGGGGATGATTACTACCTCCGCAGTATCGGGGAGAGAACCATAGGCGACTACAACCTCAACAGCAATCATTGAGAGAATCTTGGATAACTTCAACCTTAACAGCAATCATTGAGAGAATCTTGGGCGACTTCAACCTCAACAGCAAACATTGAGAGAATCTGGGGATGATTACTACCTCCGTAGTATCGGGGAGAGAACCATAGGCGACTACAACCTCAACAGTAATCATTGAGAGAATCTTAGATATCTTCAACCTCAACAGCAATCGTTGAGAGAATCTTGGTATGATTACTACCTCCGCAGTATCGGGGAGAGAACCATAGGCGACTACAACCTCAACAGCAATCATTGAGAGAATCTTGGATAACTTCAACCTCAACAACAATCGTTGAGAGAAACTTAGGATGATTACTACCTCCGCAGTATCGGGGAGAGAACCATAGGCGACTACAACCTCAACAGCAATCATTGAGAGAATCTGGGATATCTTCTACTGAGTCTTTATCAGGAAAATCTGTTAGGGGTCGATTTAGCTGGACTAGAGAAGGCCTTTGACTGGATAAGAAACAGAGAAATCTTAGGGTCGATTTAACTGAACCGGTCTAGGTCTTGAAATGTCTTCAACTGGATAAGAAACAGGGAGATCTTAGGGTCGATCTGACTGAACCAGAGAAGGCCTTGGACTGGATAAGAAACAGAAAAATCTTAGGGTCGATTTAACTGAACCGGTCTAGGTCTTGAAATATAGTTGAGAATTTAACTGAATCTCTCCTGAAAGGTAAAGGTCAGTTATATGCAATGCATGATATGGATCAAGCAATGATGTTCTCAATATAAATGAGGTTTGTAAGATATGATACGTATATGCATGCTGTAATGAAAATGTGATGTTTATGAATGTATGTTTTTCGTCTTAGGAAAATAAATCTTTGACGGGTGCCGGGAAGTCATATCCTGGGCTGATGTTGAAGAATAGGTTTTTGCCTCCTCTGGGCGATAGTTGCAAGAATACCGGTAGGAGAAGATAACTCCGTTGGGGAATAAGCTTGGCGAATGGATTACTCTGCGGGGAGAAAAGTACTCTAATGATCTTGCTGGGAAGCAATACTCTGTGGGGAGAGAGGTACTTTGTTGAGTTGTTGATAATAACTTGCTGGGGATACCCTTGTTGTGTTGGGAGTGTTAATAGACTTCGCTGGGGATAAGAAGACTCCGTCGAGGACGCTCTTTCCGTGGCTTCTGGCTGAGGATAACCCAGTTATATCCTGGTAGGGAAATAACTCTTTTGAATAAAGTCGGGAGGCGCGTTCGTGCTTTGCGAGGATAAGCTTCCAGAATTTACTGGGGATAAGCTTACTGCTCGGGGAGATGGATTCCAACTTTCCTGGGGAAACTGGATTGGACTCTCCTGGGGAAGTTTTGAACTGTATCGGGGAAGTGACTCCATTGAATGTTTGATATACCGCCGGGGAACAATCTTTAGACCAAGACTGCCGGGGATGCTTGTTTAAGAATATGTACTGCTGGGGAATGTTGAGATCTGCTGGAGGATACCCAACTTCCTTAAGGTTTGGTTGTAACTTTGCTCGGGGAGAGTGCACTGACTTGCTGGCTCACTCTCTGGGGAATTAAGACATCTGGTTGTGTTCTTTAGCTGAACCTACCTTGATACCTTGGAGGACATGACAATTAGATTGCTTAGACAACTCTTTATTGCCCCTGTTTCTGAGGTGGGAGAGGAAGACCTGTGAGGTGCTGATAGCTGTTGATGGACAAACCTTTTTCTGGTAGGCAAATGACAGGATGACAGGACATAGTCGTACGCTTTAATCCCTAACTTTTGCCTGGACCGCCCTTTCGGGTTTTCGGTCCATCGGGATACCCATTTTTGCCCAAGCCGCCTTTTCAGGTTTTCGACTTGCCGGGTGTACAGATTTTTTTCATTTTATCCCTCATTTTGCCCGAACCCTTTTGGTTCGCCGGGAAGCCCTTACTTTTGCCTAGGTATGTCAACCTAGCGGGTCTTTGATTATGCGCAGTATTTTTCGACTATGTCCGTGCTTTCAGAATGTAGGGAGTTGCCCCTGTTAGAAATGTTTTGTCATGCCACCAGAAGGTGTTTGATTAGACAAGATTCATTGTTGGAATGCCCCAAGTGACTCGGACGGAGATTTGCCCCAGGCTATTTGGCCTTTGAGAGATTCTCCGAATCTTGACTGGACTGCCCCAGACAATGGACCGTGATCATGTCTGCCCCTTGATTGGAAGTGCTTCTGTTCATTAGGTATTCATCGTGCGAATTTCCCTGCTGTTCAAACAAAAAGTCATATGCAAACAAAGTTATGTTAAAAATGCCAAGCTTATGTCTGTCTTGAAGATTTTGAAAATGCATTCTTTTTCATAAAACAAGTGAATGTTTGTAAAACGTGATGTCAACTCCGTATTTTACCGCGAGCCTTAAGGAGTCAGGATACCTTTCGAAACAGTATGCTTTCGAACTAACCCATGCTTCAGCTAGGACTTTTGAGGGTTATAACGTGGCCTGGTTCATGGTTTAAGAAACAAAGGATAAAGGCTCAAATTTTATTTGTACCCACCCTCTCTTCGTGATGTTCTTCAAACCTAAACTCAGTTGATCATGCATTAGACCTTGTTTGAGTCTTTGCTCTGATTTTCCGGTGATGGTTCAGATATTGATGATTTATTTGGAATAGGCAGTCATTTCCTTTTTGTTGAGGGTTTATAAGACCTCTTTCTTTTTGATTTTGTTATCCCTGTTTTTTGCCTGAGCTGTTTCCTTTTTTGGAATTACAGTCAGCGGGATGCCCCAGTTTCGTAAGTCCCCTTTATAGGTTTTGACTTTTTGGGCTTTTCATTTATGAGAAATGATGACTGCCTATCCTTATGATTATTCGGAATCATCACTGTCTTTTTTTTTTGTAAGGACCTCTTTGGTGCCATTTGTTATGTACTTGGATCAACTGAGAGAACTACCCTGCCCCAGGTTATGATAAAGGGTTTTAATTTTTGAAAAGAAAAACTCCTACTTCTTTGGCTCAGAGGGGTTAACGAGGGATTATCTTCCTTATAACTCTAGTGTTTAGGGATTGAAACAATGCATGTACCTCATCAGCGGGGTCTGTTCAAAAGCATACTGTATATCGTGGTATCGTTTTCGTCATCCTCCCTCAAGAGGCTTAGAATTATTAATTGAGGGTTGACATCAGAAAAAATATGAAAATAATTTGCATATAGTGAATACGAATATATTGCTTCAAAACAGACATATGCGATGCATTAATGAACTAACAACGCTTAACATGAGTAAATGTTTGAACAAGAGAAAATTACAACTTGAACATTCGAATGAACAAAAGTTTTCTAGTCTCAGGGCTTGTCACTTCAACTGGTGAGCCTTGGAGGGATGGTAGAAAAATTTGGCTTGACCATCTTGTGTGAACTCTACTGCTCCTTCATCAATCAGGTCCTGGATCTTGTTCTTCAGAGCCCAGCACTCATTTGTATCATGTCCTGGACTGGCAGAGTGGTAGGCACACCTTTTATTGGGATCATAAGTAGGATGTGTTGTGTTGGGGTTCTGGGGATGAGCCCTTAATGTGATCAAATTCAATCTCAACAGGCGTTGTAAAGCTTGAAACAGCGACATGTTGAGCGGGGTGAATTGCCTCCTGGACTTGTCTGGCTGAAGCCGGTGAGGTTGATGCTGAATTTGTGACACTGGAGCCATTTGAGGAGCTCTCCCCTTATCTCCTTGTCTCAAAGGTGGTTGAACGATGACTGGCTTTTTACCCTTAGACGTTTGCCCCAGTTGGTTACCCTGAAGCAGTTGGTTGACGAGAACCCCGAGCTCATCTTGTCTTTGAGCTAACCCTTGAATGGCAGTCACCTGCCCCAGCATCTGGACCTTCAATGCATCCACCTCAGCTTGTAGGTGTTTCAGCCTTTCATCCTCAGCACTGTTCCTGACAAAGGTCCCCATGAGAAGTGTCCTTAGCTCCTCCTGCCCCTTGGATAGATTCAGAAGGATTTCCCCGAACCGAGTCTCTTGAGCAAGAAGGTCCTGGTTATCTTGTTGGGAAGCCATTGCTGAAATAAACAGCGAGAAAGGTAAGTGACCTGCAAAAAGGACACCTGTAATGCAATGATATGCATGATATGTATGCAATGTTTTCAAGGACCTCGCAGGGTAAACAAGAAAATTGTTAGCATTGGAAACCGGTGACTTGATTGAAGGCACTTAATATTGTTGGGAGTCCTTCTTCAAGGGTCAAAGGCTCACCATATCCAGTGGGTCATAGCCCCTGACAACTTTGGCTCGGGGAATTTTCTTCAAGTGTCAAAGCTCACCATATCAAGTGGGTCATAGCCCCTGACAACCTTGGCTAGAGGAAAATAAATCCTCTTTGCCCCTTGTTAGACGTTTGATTCATCATGACCTGCATCACAAGCCCTTGAGATCCTTGAAATGGGTTAAGATGTATGCAATGGTATGATGTCATGATGCATGGGGTAATATGGATAAACCCTGTTACGAGCCCTTGTTAAGGACTATAAACAAAACCTGCAAGCAAACTCACTAAACCCTGTTATGAGTCCTAATCAAGGACTATAAACAAAACCTGCAAGAAACTTAGTAAGCCCTGTCATGTGTCCCAATTAAGGACTAAAACGAAACCTGCAAGTAGTTCATGTGTCAGATAAAGCATGCAAGCAGTCAAGTACGAAGGCACACAAGTCACACAAGAGAAAGCCCTTAGAGTTTAGGCCAGCATGGGGTCTGGGTATTACCCTCTTGAAGTTGGTGGGCTCAACCTGTCCTATTAGAAGTAACCGGGTTCTAAGGGTCCCAATATCACGGGATTGCTTTCATTGTTCATCGTTTCGATTTAGCCACTGAACTGGCGACCGAAATATTCCAGGAAAGCAACCCTCAATTGAGTGTAGTATCGAGTATCAACCAACCTCGGACTGCACCAAAGTCAGTTATCTCACTACCCTAAAAAGGCCAAGATAGTTCAATTAAGGTTCCTAAGGTCTGTTGATGCTTCACGACACCACGCGGAGGCCCCGTACTCTCCTTGACTGAACTCAAGGGTTACCGGTACACACCAAAGTGCCACATCAACGTAGCAGACTGTTTCAACCATGTCGGTATACCCCGCACAGTTCCCTCACAGCCTTGTTGCTACTTTCTAAGAAGGTATCCCCCAGATCCGGGTTAGGATCTATAGAACTCCCGAGACATTCCCACAATTTAAAGCAAGCAAAGAAAGCAATTGAAAACACAGTGATCCTAGTCCTAAGGTACACCTCACTTTATAAAGTTCCCCAGCAGAGTCGCCAGTTCTGTGATCAGTGGATCTGGAACTGACTGTTTAACGTTGGTTCGCAAAATGTCGCGGAAGCAAGAGTCACCACCGTCTTTTATTTTCTCCAAATGGAAAGGACAAAAGCACAGAAAAATTCCTTATAGAGATTGCTCTCGGTTCAGGAGGTAGATTATAGAAAGGGAAGGTGTTAGCACCCTTTCTATCCATGGTTATCCATGGGCTCTTAGATACTTGCTCATTTGTGTTCTCAAAATAGTTTGTTTGCTTTTCAACTGTGGGTTTTAAAAAGTTTCTTTGAAAATTCCAGTTCGACTCTTGTATCGGTCCTCAAGAGTGTTTGAAAAGTTGCTTTCGAAAGCTTTTTGAAAAGGTGTCGGTGTGAAAAGTATTTTTGATTTGTTTTTGAAATTAGAGCAAGTATCTAGAGTCGTCTACCTACCCTAAGGAATTCGTCTGTGTAAATGTCCTTTAAAGTAGTGCCATCCCACCATTGAGAGGTAAGTAGCACCACCATTGGAGGTGTTCGGGTCAATTCGAGTTTTGGGACAGTGAGGTCACCGAGCAGAGGTAAGATACCTTAGGAGCTACCCTTATGCCATTGATCTTTTATTCCGAGGCAACTATTCCGAGGCAACTTATTTTGAGGCAACCAGATCAATGGGACATAAGGACTCACTAAGACGTCCTATAGTCGGCGACCACATTTCGAGGGACAAGGCAACAGTGTGATCACCGGAGTAATAGGAAGATACCTTAGAAGCTACCCTCATGCCAGGTTCCCGGATCATGAGGACTTACTAAGACATCCTCTACTCGACGATCACCTTTCGAGGCAAGACAACAGTGAGGCGTACCCTAGGGGTGGTGTGTGATTTGTGTGTCGTTTTCAGATATTTTTGTCTTGTTCATGCATTGGTGGTCTACGCGTTGCTTTTATTTTGGCATTCATTCTTTCATGCGAGTTATTAACAGTTTAAAAGATGCGGAATTAAAAGTCCTACGCTATTACAAAGGCGCGGGTCTACATCGCCAAATTAATCCAAGACCCGTTTTTGATAAAAGATGCGAAAAGTAAATAAATGCGGTAAACCTAATTACTATTACATCCGGAAAGCAGTTACATAATGATCAATAAGAAAATAAAGCGCGGAAAGAATAAATTGGAACGTCAGAGGGTTTTGACCCTTTGCTTGAAATTAAATTAAATTAAAATCTAATTATTATTTAATTAAAGAAAGGTGTTTTTTTGTGTTTTTTGTATTTAATTATTATTAAACCTAAAACTAATTATTTAAATAAAAGAAAAAAAGTATTTTTGGTTTTTTAATGTCTTTAATGAAAAATAAAAATAAAATAAAGTCAAAAGTTAGTAAAACCTAATTCTAATTTATTTTATTTATTATGAAAAGGCCAAAATTAAACCTAATTAAACTAAATTAATTTGTTAGAATTTATTTACAAAAAATAATTAATAGTGAAATTACTAAATAATAATAATACTAAAAATGTTAGTTTTCTGAATTTTATTATGAAAAAAATGTTAATTGGTTAGTGATTAATAAAAAGAATAACGATTAATTAATTAAAGGAAAATAATAAAAATAGAGAGAGAGTTTAGGAGTATACGAACCTGTTTGGAGGGGTGAAACAGCTATTGGTGTCATGTGTAAACTGTTTTGTTTTGGCCATTTGTGTTTTGGCTTTTGGCCATTTGTGTTCTGGCCTCAACGTCCTTAACCTTCTCAGTATGTCTGTCTGGCCACGTATTGGTGTCATGTGTAAAATGTTCTGTTTTGGCCATTTGGCTTTTGGCCTCAACGTTCCTTAATGAACCTGCATGGGATCCTGTCTAAATCTGCAGTGTTGAATCTCACGAACACATTAAATAAAATCATAAAATGCAAATAAAGCCAATATATGAAGAAATTTAATGTTTACGCACAATATGGCATGTATGAATGATTATACCCTTTTGATCATGGAGATCAAATCAATCTTACCCTTACTGGAAAATTAGTGACCTGAATGCTTTTATGCCCTTTGGATCATGGAGATCAAGCCAGCCTTATCCTTACTGAAGAAGTAATGAGGTGTTGGTTTGTAACTGTGATGGCTTGTTTGTAGTGAGAGAGGGATTTGTAATAAGGATTTCAAGGTTTTAGGGTTCTTGAAAGAATTTGATATTCTAGCAGTGTTGTGGCAAGGTTTTTTCTCTCTTTTTTTTTTCCTCCCTGGTTTGTGTGAAAATAATGTGATTATATAATGGAAATTAGGGTAAAGAAAAGGGGCTTTCAATGTGCAATTGGGCTTCCATGTTCACTTGAGTTCGTCACTTTCCAGGCTAAATTGCAGGGACTTAAGTGCAATTTTTGAAGTTGAAATGTGAAAACAAAATGTAGCCGACATCGAGAACTAACAGCTGTCCGAAAATCGGCTCAATCGGATAAACGGTGAATTAGTTATGAATTTTTGAAGTTTCAGCTCAGACAAACTTATTTTGGGCTCCAGTGTCGACTCTGACACGTTCTTCAATAAAAAACTGGTATTGATCGGTGCATAATTTGGTCTCGACTTTTGAAGAAAAGTTGTAGATCTACGAGTCAGTGACCTTGTGTAAAAATATGAGTCTAATCCGATAAAAATTGACCGAGTTATGAATTTTCGAAGTTTCGGCCCAGATGAAATAATATTCAGCATTCAGGATTTTCAGCGTGTCATGCACTCTGAGCAAAAAACGAAGGCCCTTTGAATACCTTTTGAACTCAATACCTTCTGTGAAAATGTAGCCAACTCAATTTGTGAAATTTTGGCGCCGGAACCAGCTCGATACGATGAAAATCGACCAAGTTATGATTTTCTGAACATGACGCAAATAAACTTCTGTCACAAATTTTCTGTATGAAAATACTTGATAAATCCACATTTTTGAGGACCTTCTGATCGAAATTGGCTTCCAGCCGTGAGAGATGAAAACGAAGATAATGTCAAGACGGAATTTTGGCCACCGGAACGGGTTCAAAACGAGTCACGATCTTCAAGTTATGAATTTTTTAGCGCGTAAAAATTGCACTTTCAGCACACTTTTTCACCATATTTCTTCGAGAAAACTCACACATTCGGATACCTTCTTTAAAGAATTGACTCTTGAGCCGAACCTGAATTTGAGAATACGTTATCAGAGATATCTTGGCGAAAGAATACCTGAATATGACGCGCCGGGTTGGACTTGTGAATTTTTCTTGAAATATTTTGAGAAATATGGGAGGGCAAATTTTGGGGTACAACAGCAAGCATAAAACATTGGGCCCATTTAGCAAAAAATGCAAATTTGAGCACATTTGACTTTTGTCAATTTTGCAAAAAAGGTCAAATTGGCCAATACATAACTCTCTCCATTTTGTCCCTAGAGAGGTTTTCTTTGACTTTTTAAAAATCTTAGGATTTCCTCTAAACAACTATTTTGGTCTCATCTCAATTGAGTCTTCCATGTTCATGTATGAAGCTTTGACCCAAAAGGTGTTTTTGTTGACTTTTCAAAATAACCTATAATGTCAAAATTCATATCTTTTTGTGAGTGCATATTTTGAACTTGAGAGATAAGATGAATTGTAGGGAATTGCATCCTCTTCAAAATGAGCTTTGGATGGGTCATTTCTGATAAAGTATGAGAAAGTTATGCTTGGTCAAAGTTGAGTTGACTTTTCCTACAAAACCCTAATTTAGCAACTTTTGGGTTTTGATGAATTATGAGCAATCCTTGAGGAATCATGATCAACCCTTGATCAAATTATGGATAATACTTCAAAATGAGGATGTTGACCAAAAATCTTGAAGTTTGACTGTATGTGGGTCACAGTTGACTTTTGACCTAACATAGTTGATTTTCAGGCATTTGAGCAATTGACTGAGAAAACTTCCTCTGCAAGGCTTGAAACTTGACATGGATGATCTTGAGAACATATTAGGATAATGGTGAGCATTTGGGATCCTTTGGACTCAAGCATCTTGATGCAAAATGAAACCCTAATTTGAGATAGACTGCCTTAGGAGAGAGTTTGTCTGGTTAACTCTTGGACTTCCTTGAGCAATTTGAGGACCTCACTTGACACGTATTGAGAAATATGGGAGGACAAATTTTGGGGTACAACAGCTGCCCCTGTTTAATCTTCTTAAACCTGAGGATGTAGATTGGCTTGTCTGCCTTTCGTGATCTGAAGGTGGAAGATGATTGTACACTAGAGTGCCCATAAATTTGCACTCATATGAAGTGACATTTGATTTGCGATATCGGGAATGGGCTTGTAGATTCCATTTGGAAGTTGCTAGAGAATAGTCGGAGATGGGCTTACAGATGCCATCCGAAGAGGTGTCGATCGCATAAGAGATTCCTTTGCGAGAACCTGTATACCTACTGTTGAGGAGGACTTCACTGGGGAATGCTGGTCTTTGTCTTGAGAGAAATAGAGTTTTAGGAGCTTCAATTGTCCGTTGCTCTACTAGGGAATAATTCCATTTAGGGAAACGGAAGTGAACTGTGTGTTTGGTCAGGGTATACATTGCACCGTGACTTTCTGGGGAAATGTGAAATCAATTGTGTTAGATTGGGTCCATGTCTTACAGTGTTGTGAGTTGTTGTCTAGGGATAAGAGAGGAAGAACCCAAATAGTAAGGTTATGAGAAGGAACCTGGATAGTAGGGTTACTTCGAGATGAAAGCCTGGATAGTAGGGCTGCGAGAAGAAACCTGGATAGTAGGGTTACATCGAGATGAAAGCCTGGATAGTAGGGCTGCTGAGAAGGAACCTGGATAGTAGGGTTGCTTTGATATGAAAGCCTGGATAGTAGGGCTGTGAGAAAGAACCTGGATAGTAGGGTTGCTTCGATATTAAAGCCTTGATACTAGGGATGTGAGAAGGAACCTGGATAGTAGGGTTACTTCGATATGAAAACTGGATGGTAGGGCTGTGAGAAGGAACCTGGATAGTAGGGTTACTTCGATATAAAAACCTGGATAGTAGGGCTGTGAGAAGGAACCTGGATAGTAGGGTTGTGAGAAGGAACCTGGATAGTAGGGTTGCTTCGATATGAAAGCCTGGATAGTAGGGTTGTGAGAAGGAACCTGGATAGTAGGGTTGCTTCGATATGAAAGCCTGGATAGTAGGGCTGTGAGAAGGAACCTGGATAGTAGGGTTACTTCGATATGAAAACTTGGATAGTAGGGCTGTGAGAAGGAACCTGGATAGTAGGGTTACTTCGATATGAAAGCCGGGATAGTAGGGCTGTAAGAAGGAACCTGGATAGTAGGGTTACTTCGATATGAAAGTCGAGATAATAGGGCTGTAAGAAGGAACCTGGATAGTAGGGTTACTTCGATATGAAAGCCTGGATAGTAGGGCTGTGAGAAGGAACCTGGATCGTAGGGTTACTTCGAGATGAAAGCCTGGATAGTAGGGCTGCTTCAGAATGAGTCTGGGTAAAACTGCAGAGGGAACCTGGGTAAGGTTGTTCTTGTTGCGCCGATGATTACTCTGTTTAGCTTCGAGTGTTGATCATGGACTTGCTGGAATTTATTGATAATAATTGTCTTTCCTGAAAGAAATACAGGGTTAGTTATGTGCGATGCATGAGATGCATTGTGAGATGATGTTATCAAAATAAACGAGACTATGTTATATGTAATGTATGCACATGTCATGATGTATGAACATGAAATGCTGCCATAATAATCTGAGTCCGGGAAAATAAATCCATGACTGCTTCTTGGAGAGTGTGAGAAATGGTATTCTTGACTGCTGTAAAGAACCATGATTCCTCTGCTTCTGTTGGGGATGGTGAACAAAGATGACTATGTTGGGGATTTGCCCCTTTGGCTGGCGAATATTCTGTCGGCCGAGACTCTGTCTGAGGATAACTCTGCAGGGAATAACTCCATTGGAGAGGAGATACTCTGGTGATAGATCATGCTGACTTGGAGAAATAAACTAAGTGGGGATGAATTTCCATTGCTGGTGATAATGAATTCGGTTGGAGATTGAATTTCTGCTCGTGAGGGAAATAAACTCTGCTTGGGGAAAATTTTACCAACTCACTCGCGATTGTGAACCTTAGCTGGGGAGAGTTTATGTCCTGTTCGGGAAAGCTGACGTTACTGTCTTTGGATATTTTTACTTTGTGGGGAGTGTATGCACCACTACTCATATTCTCAAGCTGGCTCTATCCCTGTACCTGATGGGCAGTGTAACTATAAGGTTTGGGCACTTCTTGTTTGTCCCTGTTCCTGGAATTACGAGTAATCGTCTTTCGTTTCTTATGTAAATACTTATGAGCAGCAATTATTTTCAAATGCATATATCAAAAATGATCATTGGATGTTCTTGCAAAACAAAAACGGAAAAAGAAAAATAACTTGAAATTTCTTGTGAAAATGGATTGTATTGATTTTTGAAGTTGGCCTGTAATATGCATTTTTGTACAAAGAGGCTGACGTCCTAGTAAGGGAACACCGCCGAAAGAAATTACAATTTGTAAAAGAACGAAAAACAACTATGTGAAACAATCACATTGGGTTCTAACTCTGCTATTTCCTTTATATCTTCAAGCGTCTCATCACTTTGCTACTTGGCCGAAGGTGGACCAGATTGGTTGGCATCGTCTGAGCTTGATAGTCGATACCGAAGTCTGGTTGCAAGACGATCCAATGAGACATAGTGTTACGCTTTAATCCCTAATTTTTGCCTGGACCGCCCTTTCGGGTTTTCAGTCCACCGGGGTACCCTTTTTTTCCCAAGTCGCCTTTTCAGGTTTTCGACTTGCCGGGTGTACAGATTCTTTCATTTTCATCACTAACTTTTTCCCGAACCCTTTTGGTTGGTCGGGAAGCCCTTACTTTTTCCTAGGCCAGTCAAACTAGCGGGTCTTTGATTATACATAGTATCTTTTCACTATGTCCGCGTTGACAGGATGAGGCAGGTTGTCACCGTCCATGGTGGTTAGAATCATAGCTCCTCCCGAGAAAATGTTTTTAACCAGGAATGGTCCTTCGTACGTGGGGGTCCATTTTCCCCTGGGATCACCTTGCGGCAGTATGATGCGTTTGATTACTAGATCCTCGACTTGATAGTCTTGACGCCTGACTTTCTTGTTAAAAGCCTTGATCATTCACTTTTGATACGTCTGACCATGGCAGATAGCAGTGAGTCTCTTTTCATCGATTAGATTCAGCTGATCAAGTCGGGTTTGGACCCAGTCGTCTTCGTTCAAACCTGCATCCTTCATAATCCTGAGAGAGGGTATCTGGACTTCGATGGGTAGGACTGCCTCCATGCCATATACCAAGGAATAGGGTGTTGCCCCTGTCGATGTCTGTGTTGAGGTACGGTACCCATGAAGAGCGAATGGTAACATCTCATGCCAGTCTTTGTATGTCACTGTTATCTCCTGCATAATCTTCTTGATGTTCTTATTAGCTGCTTCAACGGCCCCATTCATCTTCGGGCGGTAGGGAGAAGAGTTATGATGCTGAATCTTGAACTGTTTATAGAGCTTGGTGATCACAGTGTTATTAATATTTGTACCATTGTCAGTAATGATCCTCTCTGGTACACCATATCGACATATCAGATTGTGTCGGATGAACCGCGCCATGACGTTCTTGGTTACTGTAGCAAAGGAAGCTGCCTCAACCCACTTCGTGAAATAATCAATAGCCACCAGAATGAAACGATGCCCGTTAGACACAATAGGTCTGACCTCGTTGATCATGTCGATGCCCCACATTGCAAAGGGCCAATGAGCTGTTAAGACATTCAGAGGGACTGGAGGCACATGCACCTTATCAGCATAGACTTGGCACTTATGACAGGTTCGAGAGTGCTGATAACAATTGGCTTCCATAGTGGACCAGTAATATCCTGCCCGTAGGATTTTCTTCGCCATGGTATGTCCAATAGAATGAGTTCTGAAGGTACCTTCATGTAACTCTGCCATGATCCTTTCTGCCTCGCTCTTGTCTACACACCGCAGTAAGGTTGAATCATGGTTACGCTTATAGAGAATTCCATTACTGATGAAGAACTTCGCGGCGAACCTTCTCAAAAACTTCTTATCATTAACAGATGCCCCCTCGGGGTATTCTTGAGTCTCAAGATACCTCTTTACCTCGTGAAACTAGGGTTTATCTGCCACTTATTCGGTGTCAATCTCACAGCAGTGTGCGGGTTCATCCAACCTCTCAATGGTAATTTGGGGAGATTTATTGTCCCACCTAACTTTGAACATAGAAGACATAGTAGCTAGCGGGTCCGCCAACTGGTTCTCCTCTCGTGGGAAATGTTCAAAGGTTATCTCCTCAAAGTGTGGGAGCAATGTCAGTACATATTCTTTGTAAGGGATAAGATTAGGGAGCTTCGTATCCCACTCGCCTTTGATCTGACTTATCACTAGAGTGGAATCTCCTAATACACTCAAGAACTTAATCCTCGGGTCAATAGCAGCTCGAATACCCATAATACACGCTTCATACTCCGCCATGTTGTTGGCGTAGTTAAAACATAATCGGGCGGTGAACGGAGTATGACATCCCTCAGGAGATATAATTACAGCGCCAATGCCATTACCCAATGCGTTCGAGGCTCCATCAAAATACATAGACCATCGGGATCCCTCCTCGGGTCCTTCATCCGGTCCAGGTTCTTCCCAGTCGGTTACCAACATAATATTCTCATCCGGGAACTCGAAATTCATGGACTGGTAGTCATTCACGGTCTGATGCGCCAAATGATCCGCCAATACACTCCCCTTGATTGATTTTTCGGTTGTGTATTGGATGTCGTACTCGGTTAAGATCATCTTCCATCTTGCTATTCTTCCGGATAAGGCGGGCTTCTCGAAAATATACTTGATCGGATCCATCTTTGATATCAACAAGGTAGTGTGAGTCAGCATATACTGTCTCAGTCAGCGAGCAGCCCATGCCAAAGCGTAGCAAGTTTTCTCGAGCAATGAGTATCGGGTCTCACAGTCCGTAAACTTTTTGCTAAGGTAATAAATGGAATGCTCTTTTCGACCAGACTCGTCATGCTACCCCAGCACACACCCCATCAAATTGTCTAGCACTTTCAGGTATAAAATCAAAGGTCTTGCTTCAACTGGAGGCATCAAAATTGGTGGTTCTTGAAGGTATTCCTTGATTCTTTCGAAAGCAGTCTGGCATTCATCATTCCACTTTACCACTTTATCTTTCTTCAGCATCTTGAGGATTGGCTCACAAGTAGCAGTCAGATGTGAAATGAACCTGGCGATGTAATTCAGACGTCCCAAGAAACCTCTAACTTCTTTTTTTGTGCGGGGAGCCGGCATCTCTTGTATGGCTTTTACCTTTGCAGGATCCACCTGAATACCTTTGTCACTGACAACGAAACCCAGAAGCTTTCCAGACCTTGCCCTGAAGGTACACTTGTTCGGATTCAACCTCAGCTTGTACGTCTTCAACCTGTCAAACAGTTTCTGGAGATGATCAAGGTGTTCTTCCTCATTCTGGGACCTAGCTATCATGTCATCAACATAAACCTCAATCTCGTGGTGAATCATATCGTGGAACAAAGCGACCATGGCGCGCTAATAAGTTACCCTAGCATTCTTCAACCCGAAAGGCATTACCTTGTAGCAGAAGGTGCCCCACTGTGTAACGAAGGTTGTCTTCTCCATGTCCTCAGGAGCCATCTTGATTTGGTTGTAGCCAGAAAAACCATCCATGAAGGAGAAGATCTTGTGCTGCATGGTGTTGTCGATTAGATCATCAATGTGAGGGAGTGGGAAGTCATCCTTGGGGCTTGCCCTATTCAGATCTCTGTAGTCCATACACATCTGTACCTTATCGTCCTTCTTAGCTACTGGAATAACATTGGCAACCCACTGCAGATAAGAAGTGACAGCTAAGAACCATGTGTCGAACTGTTTCATGACCTCTGCTTTGATTTTCTCTGACATTTCAGGATGCATACGGTGGACCTTCTGCTTTACTGAAGGGCAATCTTCCTTAGTCGGCAATCGATGTACCACAATATCAGTGTCCAACCCAGGCATGTCTTCATAGGACCAGGCGAAGATCTCAACATAGTCGTGTTACATCTGTATTAGCTGTTGTTTGACACTAGGCTCTAAATTCGCACCTATCTTAACCTCTTTCCTGTCTTCCTCTGTACCCAAATTCACTGACTCCACTGGCTCTTCATGAGGCTATATGGCCCTTTCTTCCTGTTGTAATAGTCTAGCAAGTTCTCCAGGCACCTCACAATCATCCTCGCCTTCGTCCTCGGCCTTGTTGATCGGATTTTTGAAGTCATAACTGGCAGTAGCAGAATTGTTATCAATGGGATCCAGAGTGGATATGGATCTGCATTATGATACATGAGTGTGTGCAAGAGAATAGTTGTTTTTGATAAAGTGAGAGACAGAAAAGAAAAATAAAGAGCGCAAAATTTGTATGCAAGAAACGTCCAATGCTTTATTAATGATATATGTGTAGGTGTTTAGGTATTGGCTTGCATTTTTGGTAAATTCCAAGTGTATGTGTGAATGTCATGACTGATGTCATAACATTCTAGTTCAGGTTGTACTAACTCTTTAGGTACATATGCAGAAAAATATTGTAACTCAAATACTGATGTTTATAAGTGTGTATCTGAGCATGTTTGCAAAATGATCACATTTAGCTAATCAGTAGACAGGTTTTCTCAGATGTCATAACAGATGTTATGACATCCTGTTCTGAACTAGCAGGATTACAGGATTGGATAAGTCTGAGTTTTTTTCAGGAAATAACTCAGTCCTTCCTAAACAGAATCCTGCGTTTTCTGAGGAGCAACCTAGCTCATCCCTTACCTGGATAATAAAGTCCTGTGACCTGGTCTTTAGGTCAAACGGAATCAACCCTAGGTTTTTGGAAACCCTAACTGAAGTTGCAGCTGCTATATATTCAACAGAGCTGCGGTTTTTGAAGGCATCCCTGCTGATTGATTAGAAGATCAAGTTTGTAATCTGTATAGATTTGTTTATTGTACTCCAAGCAATTATCATTGTGATAAGTGTCTTGGAATAGGTTTCAATTGTAAGGGTTGTGTAGCACTCAAAGCTTTGAAGCAAGAGTGTTTGAATGTTACTTGACTAAAGCTGTGAAGCAGAGTCAAGTTAGTTGTGTACATCACTCAAAGCTGTGAAGCACGAGTGATTGTGTTGCTTGGTTAAAAAGCTGTGAAGCTTAATCAAGTGTTTGTCTTGAAGAGTGTCTTCATCAATTATTAAGTCAAATTGGTTTATGTATCACTGCTGTGATTGAGGGGGAGTGAGTAGGAACTCAGGTTTAAGTTGTACTTAGATTAGAATTGCATTGGGTAGGTCTTAAGTGAAGGAGATAAACTGGTTGGTTTATTCCTGAATTAACATCTCTTATAGTGGATTCTCTCCCTGGCTTGGTAGCCCCCAGAGTAGGTGTTGTTGCACACTGAACTGGGTAAACAATTGACTGTGTTGTTTACTGCTTTTGTATTTACTGTCATATAGTAAGTCAGATACGGTGTCATAACATTGGACGTGACATTGAGTATCTGTAGCCAGAATTTTCAATTGGCATCAGAGCAGGCACCCTGCCTGTATTACTGGGTGAGATCTAGGGATATCACTTTCTGGCACTATGGACAGAGAAGGAGTTTTTGGAAATAGACCACCCATCCTGGATGGAACTAATTATGACTACTGGAAACCTCGTATGATTGCCTTCCTAAAATCTCTGGACAAAAAGGCTTGGAGAGCTGCTGACAAAGGATGGATTCATCCCACCATAACTGAGGAAGATGGGACAATCAGTCTGAAGCCTGAGGAAGATTGGAGTAAAGAAGAAGATGAGTTAGCCCTGGGAAATTCCAAAGCTCTAAATGCTTTGTTCAATGGAATTGATAGAAACATTTTCAGATTAGTTCATCAGTATGAACTGGCCAAGGAAGTTTGGGACACTCTCAAAACTACTCATGAGGGCACTTCCAAAGTAAAAATGTCAAGGCTTCAGATGTTGACCACCAAATTTGAGAATCTAAAAATGATGGAAGATGAAACCATTCATGAGTTTCACATGAACATCTTGGAGATTGCCAACACCTCAGGAGCACTGGGAGAAAAAATGTCAGAAGAAAAACTTGTGAGGAAGATTCTCAGATCCTTGCCTAAAAGATTTGCAATGAAGGTAACTGCCATAGAGGAAGCCCAGGACATTAGCAAGTTGAAAGTGGATGAACTTATTGGGTCTCTGCAGACTTTTGAGATGGGGATCACTGATAATGGTGACAAGAAAAACAAAAGCATAGCACTTGTATCCAACTCTGATGTTGAAAACAAGGAGGATGAAGAAGAAAATATTTCAGAAGCTATTGCCATGCTTGGAAGACAGTTCAACAAGCTCATCAAAAGAATGGATCCAAAGTCAAGGTCTAATGTTCATAACATTCCCTCTGACATTGACAGTTCCAGCAGAAGACCAAGGTCAGAAGATAAGGGAAACCAAGGCAGAGGTATTCAATGCCATGGATGTGAAGGATATGGACATATTCGAGCTGAATGTCCTACCTTTCTTAAGAAGCAAAAGAAAGGAATGACTGTTACTTGGTCTGACTATGATTCAGAAAGTAATTCTGAAGAAGAATCTGCCAAACTAGTTACTGCCCTAACTAGTGTTTGTACTTCTGAAAGTGACACTAGTGATGAAGAAGTGACATTTGAAGAACTGGCTGATACCTACAAGAAATTGTGTATCAGAAGTGCTGAAGTCTGTGTGCAGAATGAGAAACAATCAAAGCTCATTATAAAGCTGGAGGCTGAAAAAAGGGCAGATCTTGAAACCATAAGTCATCTAGAAGGAGAAGTTCAACTGCTGAACTCACAACTGAACCAAATGACCAAATCTGTCAAGATGCTGACTAATGGAACAGACAAACTGGAAGAGATACTTCAGGTTGGACAAAGTGGAGGAAACAAATCTGGACTAGGATTTGTAGGAGCAAAGAAATCTGGTACAAACAAGAAGATCAGGCCTGTTAAGCAAATGTCAAAGCAGATGTCTCAACACCACTATCAACATCGGGAACAGAGACATGTGAAGAAAAAGTACCAAAGATGGAGATGTCATCATTGTGGGAAATATGGTCACATAAAGCCCTTCTGCTACAGACTACATGGATATCCTAATCAGAAATCAGATGTCAAACCTAAGTCTAAAAAGGTACCACACGCTCCTCAATGGAAGAAAAAGGCTATTGCACTGATAGCACACACTTCCCTGAAGATCTCAGCAAAGGAAGATTGGTACTTTGACAGTGGATGTTCCAGACACATGACTGGATTCAAAAATCTCCTCAATAATGTTATGCCTCACACCACCAGTTTTGTGACCTTTGGAGATGGTGCTAAAGGAGAAATCAAAGGAGTTGGTAATTTGGACTACCCTGGAGTTCCAAGTCTGAATAAGGTACTGCTGGTAAAAGGGTTGACTACTAATCTCATCAGCATCAGTCAATTATGTGATCTAGGATTCATGGTCAACTTCTCAAGATCTGAATGTCTAGTGTTTAATGAAAAACTAGATATTGTAATGAGAGGAATAAAATCCAAAAATAACTGTTATGTGTGGCAGCCTGAGAACACTGATATCCCCACTTTGAGTCGAATCATCAAAGAAGAAAAAGATATGAAACAGTGGCAGCATAAACTTGAAGGAATGAAAAGAGCTATTCCTATGGAAGATGTCAGAAGAACTCCTAAACTACAGGCTGATAATATATGTGATGTGGCAAAGAACAAGTCTCATAAATTCTGTTCTCAAAAATTCTGGTCAACACAGATGCTACGTGAAGACAATGTTACACAAGATGCTGTGACATTGTGGTGTGATAATCTGAAAAAACTCAACATTTCCTTAAACCCTATTGACTTTGGAGAGAAGAAATCATTTGAACTGAAACATAGTTTCTCTGAGCTTCAGCTAACTGATTCCTCTACCAAGGCGCTTGTTGGAAATCAACTTGAAAATTTGAGGGGCAGATTGGGTATTCACCAACATGAGAAATTATAGCAATTAGTTTTGCTGAAAACAAGGGTTGAAGGGATTAATTCTATTAAGTCTATATTTAGTGGGTTAATCATATTCACTCACAATTCCTTCAAAAGCCTTCAGAAGTTGAAAAGACTCCCTTGTACTCCCTATCTCTCCCATTCTTGCAACCTGTTTTCTCCTCCCAATCAAAGAGTTCTCTCAAACTGCTACTGCTACTCAACGTTAAACACAATGTCTCAGACATCATCTTCCACTATGGCGGCTTCGTCTCACTCATCATCATCGTCATCTGATCAAGATTCTAGGGCAATCATGACATGCATAGAATCTGAAGTACTTGAGGTCACTCCTCTCAGGGAGATGGCAACTAACCCAGCCAAAGTCAAGAAGCTCAGGACCAGACATGCAGGAAGAGCTCAAGCTTCAGTCTCTGGTAACTCTGCTCTTCCTTCATCTCCTATACCTAATAAAGAAGGAACAGTTCAAGTACACCAAGCTATTGCTAGACTGGTTACTAGCATTCTGAGTGGCAACCAATCTGTACCGGGGATTTCTATTCCTTTGAATCAATCTGAAAGACCAAATGTGGAAGGTTCTGAAAATATAGATGTCACTGAGGATGTTGTGACACCAAAAGACAACATTCAGAATCCCTCTGAAAAGGCTGCTGATCCACCTATCGTTGATGTGGATGAAGATTACTCAGATAATGAACTGATTGCTAATGTGAACCCTAGCATTGCTAGAAGATTGATGAAAAGAAAAAATAGTGAGACTGTTAAACCTAAGAAGTCCAAGGCTGAAGGGATGGTTGAAAAAATTCAGACAAAAGGGAAGAAGGCACAGGTGCTGACTGCTAGACAACCAATCTCCAAGAAAAGAAAAGAACCTGAAACTTCTGACTCTGATGATGAATCAGAATTTGAGATTGACATTGACAATACTCCCATCAGAAGGAAGCTCCCCTCCAGCAAGATTGCTAGAGTGCCTGAAGTGCCAACTGACAACATTTCCTTTCATCATCCTGACAATGCAAACAGGTGGAAGTATGTCTGCTTGAAGAGAATAGCCTTGGAGAGAGAACTCAGCAATGATGCTTTGGAGTGCAAAGACATCATGGAGCTGATCAGGAATGCTGGTCTAATGAAGACAGTGATGAAGTTTGGCAAATGTTATGAAAATCTGGTTAAAGAGTTTGTAGTAAACTTGTCCAATGATTGTGCTGATGGGAGGTCAGCCGACTTTGAGAGTGTGTTTGTTAGAGGAAGAAGGGTCAAGTTCTCTCCATCAGAAATTAACAAGTTTCTTGGAAGAACAAATAAGGATTGTCCTGATGTAGAGGCAACTGACAATGAAGTATGCTTGACCATCACTGCCAAGCAAGTAAAGTGCTGGCCATTGAAAGGGAAGTTGAATGCTAGTAAACTCAGCATGAAATTTGCCATCTTGCATAAAATAGGTGCAGCAAACTGGGTGCCTACAAATCACAAATCAACCATCTCCACAGGATTGGGGAGATTCATCTATGCTGTAGGAACCAAGACTGCCTTTGACTATGGAAGGTACATCTTTGAACAAACCTTGAAGCATGCTGGCAGTTATGCTGTCAAAGGACCAATTGCTTTTCCCTCCCTCCTTTGTGGAATCATCCTTGCACAATACCCTGACATTCTTGTAGCAAGAGATACAGTCTGCAAAAGAGCCCCTGCCCTTGGCCTGCACTACAAACTATTTCAGGGATCCCATGCTCCAGACATTGTTATAACATCAGCTGAGACATCGTCTGCAAAGAGCCAGACCAAAACATCAGATGTCATAGCTGTTTTAAAGGAAACATGCAAAGATCTGGATGCTAGAAAAAGGACCCTAGAAGCTCTAATTGCCAGGCTAGAAAAGGAAGAAGCTGAAGCAAGCATGAGGGAAGAAGATGAAGGACAGCTCAACATTGAAGAAAGTTGCTCCTCTGAGTCTGATGACAGTACTTGAAGGATGATTGCTGCTTGGTGGTGTTGCTGGTGGAGTTTGGAAGTATGTTCTGCTGTTGTCTGCTGCTGATCTCATTATTTTGTCTTGGATAATTGTATGTTCTGGTGTATTACTTTATAAACATGTAATCTTTGGCCCATTTGTGGCTAAAGTGGGGGAGAATATTTTTGGTACTGCTTAATTAGTACTTAACACTATATTTTTCTGCTGTCACTTATTTCTGCTGCTATCTATCTATCTCTGATTGTTTAGGGACTTTAGCCAAAAATCTGCCAAAGGGGGAGTTTGTAGGTGTTTAGGTATTGGCTTGCATTTTTGGTAAATTCCAAGTGTATGTGTGAATGTCATGACTGATGTCATAACATTCTAGTTCAGGTTGTACTAACTCTTTAGGTACATATGCAGAAAAATATTGTAACTCAAATACTGATGTTTATAAGTGTGTATCTGAGCATGTTTGCAAAATGATCACATTTAGCTAATCAGTAGACAGGTTTTCTCAGATGTCATAACAGATGTTATGACATCCTGTTCTGAACTAGCAGGATTACAGGATTGGATAAGTCTGAGTTTTTTTCAGGAAATAACTCAGTCCTTCCTAAACAGAATCCTGCGTTTTCTGAGGAGCAACCTAGCTCATCCCTTACCTGGATAATAAAGTCCTGTGACCTGGTCTTTAGGTCAAACGGAATCAACCCTAGGTTTTTGGAAACCCTAACTGAAGTTGCAGCTGCTATATATTCAACAGAGCTGCGGTTTTTGAAGGCATCCCTGCTGATTGATTAGAAGATCAAGTTTGTAATCTGTATAGATTTGTTTATTGTACTCCAAGCAATTATCATTGTGATAAGTGTCTTGGAATAGGTTTCAATTGTAAGGGTTGTGTAGCACTCAAAGCTTTGAAGCAAGAGTGTTTGAATGTTACTTGACTAAAGCTGTGAAGCAGAGTCAAGTTAGTTGTGTACATCACTCAAAGCTGTGAAGCACGAGTGATTGTGTTGCTTGGTTAAAAAGCTGTGAAGCTTAATCAAGTGTTTGTCTTGAAGAGTGTCTTCATCAATTATTAAGTCAAATTGGTTTATGTATCACTGCTGTGATTGAGGGGGAGTGAGTAGGAACTCAGGTTTAAGTTGTACTTAGATTAGAATTGCATTGGGTAGGTCTTAAGTGAAGGAGATAAACTGGTTGGTTTATTCCTGAATTAACATCTCTTATAGTGGATTCTCTCCCTGGCTTGGTAGCCCCCAGAGTAGGTGTTGTTGCACACTGAACTGGGTAAACAATTGACTGTGTTGTTTACTGCTTTTGTATTTACTGTCATATAGTAAGTCAGATACGGTGTCATAACATTGGACGTGACATTGAGTATCTGTAGCCAGAATTTTCAATATGAAATGATAAGTAATAAGCCCTCACAAGCAAAGCCAAGGTGCCTCGGGCAAGGCACCGGGCCGTAAAGTTTCAAACTGTTTATTACAAATCTTAAAACAAAAGTCAATTACTGCGAAATAAAAGAAACAGGTATGAAGTCCTTCGCCGTCTATTTGTTCAGTCCACCATTGGTTGTTGGGTAGATCTAGCCGTCGATGTCTGAATCCTCTTCACTGTCTTCAATTGCATTAATTCCCCAATTACTGATGAGTAGAGGAGGTCTTCCAATCTGTGCGCGCCTAACAACCCTTTGGCCCCTGTAGTAAAGCCCAAACCAAATTTGTTAGTTTTATGAGTGAAATCAGGGAGCTGACCCCAATTGGTACACCCACCTTCTTCAATTATAGCCCTGGCATCTTTGAGAGAAGCCATCTTCAGCGGAGGTTTATTGGTAGCAACTTCAGTTGACGCCAAAGTCTGAGGGACCTCTTCGAAGTTCTGACAAGGGGTTTCTATGAATTCCCCGTCCATCTCCATGTAGCGAAAGGAATTGAGATGACTCACCATATACTCCTCTTCACCGTGCACTGTGACAATCTTCCCCTTCACTGGGTACTTTAGCATTTGATGGAGCGTGGAAGTAACTGCCCCAACCTTATGAATCCAAGGATGACCCAAAAAGCAAGAGTACGATGGTCTGATATCCATTACGTAGAAGGTGGACCCAAAAGTCTGAGAACCCACTTTGATAGGGATGTCCACCTCCCCGTGCACCATTCTCTTTGATCCATCAAAGGCCCTCACCACAATGTTACTCGGCTTTAGAATCAAGCCCTCACAATCCAAACGGTCTAACGCTTTCTTTGGCAGAACATTCAGTGAGGATCCGGTATCTACCAGCACATGAGCCATAGTGGTGCCCCTGCACTCGATCGAGACGTGCATAGCATCATTATGATTTCTCCCTTTCGGTGTCAGATCTGCATCTGAGAAACCCAGTCTGTTGTCAGCAGTCAGGCTAGCCATGCAATCTTTGAACTTATCTGCGGAAGTTTCCTGCGGCACATGCGCAGTCTTGAGAAATGCAATCAAAGCCTTTGCATGGGCTTCAGAACATAATAGCAGGGACAACATGGAGATCTTTGATGGGGTCTGCCCCAGTTACTCGACCACATTGTAGTCTCTCTTCTTGATAATCTTCAGTATTTCCTCTATCTCTTATTTAGAGGTTTCCACAATGATTTTCCTTGGTGCCTCCGTCCGGGAAGGCTCACCTATAATTTCTTTGCCCCGAGTCCCATATGGCTCGGCGACAGGGGTGATAACTGGAGTAGGAACTGGAACAACAGTTGATGTACTAGTAGATGGAATGACAACAGGTTTGTGGACAGTCAGAGGGGAAATCTCAGGAGAAAAGAGTCTTCTACTTCTGGTGACCTTGCTAGCCCTGACAATATTACTGACATCAGTATCATCTTCTTCATTCTTCAAGTCTTGTTTAATACCATGGTAATACACATCAGCACCATAGTGCCGTGGGACAGCCTTGTCTGAAGTGTATGGGATGGGACCAGGAACAATGATTATTAGCGGAGCAATTCTTGGAACAGGTGTAATCCTAACAGGTTTTCCCGAGGAAACCTTGGAAGGATTGGCGGAAATGGTTATAATGGCAACATCTTCAGAGGGAACGACGGGAATCATAGTCTTCTCGAACAAAATCTCTTTATTATCCATCAAGCGTTGAACACCTGACTTCACCAAATGGCAACCAGTAGGCATAATTGAACACATGTGGCAACCTTCACAATAACCCGGAAATAAACCGGCCAACAACAAATTCTTCTTAACGGTCATAAGAGGAGTAGAAATCTCTTCTATAGAGGTCACAAACAAATCAGTGTCAACAACATTCACTCCATGACCATGTTTGGGCATGGGAGCAGTTATAACATTCGGCTTTTCTGGATCATCAAACTCTATCTCCTTGGTTTCGATCAAGTCTTGCACCTTATTTTTCAGGGCCCAACGGTCGTTTGTATCATGACCTGGACTTTCAGAGTGATAGGCGTTGCGGGCATTCAGGTTATAGCGCGGAGATGTGGTGTTGGGGTTCTTCGGGGCTTCCCTCAGAGTTACCATATTAGTCTTCTACAATTGTGGTAAAATTTGAGACAGAGTCATATTGAGTCGGGTGAACTGCCTCTGTGGTCTTTCCACCCTTTGTTGATTGTTGCATTGTGGAGCAACTGTTAGTCTTGATATCACTACAACATTTATCGTTTGACGGTGTTCAGATATGCTCTGGCCCCTCGGGCCATGGACTGCACTAGCTTCCTTCTTACCCGTGAAAGGCTTCTTTACCGAACTCGAAGAGGCATCCTTCTATATTTTACCACTTCAAATGCCAGCTTATACCCTTTCTCCAATCAAAATCAACTCAGTAAAACCAGATGACGAGCTACCGATCAAGTGATTGAAAATGGACTAGATAGCGTCCCTAGAAACATATCAACCAACTCCCTATCAGACAAAGGGGGTTGGACTCTTCCAACCAAGTCTCGCCACTTCTGAGCATAGTCTTTAAAGCCTTCACTTGCACCCATGGACATACCCTGGAGCTGAGTACGAGTGGGGGCAAGGTCGGCGTTATACTGATACTGCTTGTAGAAAGCAGCGGAAAGATCTTCCCAGTTTCGGACACTGGCTCCTTCCAACTGGTAGAACCATTCAAGCTGAGTCCCTGACAGACTATCTTGAAAGAAATGAACCCACAAATTTCTATCAGCAGTGTGGGGCTGGATTTTCCTGACGTAAGAGTGGAGATGGAGCTTTGGGCAGGATACTCCACCGTACTTGGCAAAAACTGGAGCTTTGAACTTATGAGGGATCACCCCTCCCGATACCAGTCCCAGTTCTCCAAAATCCAAACCAGGTATTTTCTGAATCTCCATAGCGCTCAGACGGTCCTCTAGTTGCTTGTACCTATCCTTAGCAGGAGGATATTGCTCATCATCGTAATCAGTACCGTCTTCAGAAACTGCAGGACTAGGGTCCTTTGCCCTTTCTTGGTTCTCCCCGTCCTTGGATGAGGAGGTCAGATCAGCTGGTTGTCTCAACCTTTCTCTGAATCTTTTACCCATGTTCAGAATGTCGACCTTCTTCTTCTTCTTCTTCTCTTTCAGAATAAGGGTCTTCAGATCCTCTTGCCCTTTAGCCAGACTTATGAACATCTGTTGGAATTAGGCATTCTATGCCTGGAGATCTTTGATGGCTTGATCGGAAGACATTTCTGCTGAAATAAACAGCGAAGAAGATGAGAAACCTGTAAGGGTACCTGTGATGATGTGCATGATAATGGGATGCGCATGTAATGATTTCAAAGACTTTGGGAGATTTAAATTTGTAAACCAAAAATAAACAAAACTTTATTAGCCTAACTTTGAAAGGTTCAACAATGCCTTTAAGGCGTTACAAAGAAGTAAATAAAACAAAATCTAAAACTAGAAAAAGCAAAAATCAAAAGTCCCATGGTCGCTTCCTCTTTGTGATGATGTAGTCATTGATCACTCTTTCTTCCTTGAGCTGCCTGGTGAGCTTCAAAATCTTCCTTTCTTGCTCCCGGTACTGTTCCCGGTAAGTATCCCGCTCATTCCTCAGTTGAATCCAAGACCTCTGCAAATCCCCAGGATCAGTGGGCATGTAAGGATAGATAACCGTGTAAGGAATGCCTTCTTCATTAGTAGGCTCTATAACCACTGGTAATACGGCCTCATAGGGCATCCCAAGCTTCTACGCACGAGCTCGGACCCATTGAAGGTAAGGCTGCATAAGAAGGGAAGTCTTTGGTCCCAACTCTTGGGGGTCAGATTTGTTCACCATGCCCCAAGCTCGTATGAACCTCCAGCGATGCTCCTTAATATCCTCCTTATAGTCAAATACAATGTCCTCAAGAAGTAACTCATGGGGACCATCTCTTCGAGCACGACCAAATTGTCGCAAGGCTAGACAAGGATTGTAAGTTATACCTCCTCTGATTCCAAGCAAAGGGACATTAGGGTACCCCCCACAACGGTCAATAACAGCGGTGTCTTCCATAGCCCGGGAACACCAAAGAATATTTGTATGAGCAAGTGACATTATTCTGTATGACCAACCCAAACCTTCTTCGTTCTTCAGCACAGAGTTAGAGAGGTGATAAATAAACCACCTCGGAAGCAACGGCATGCAACACATGAGAGTCCCTCTTCTCCTCATAGTATGGGTGTGGAGAGCATGCAAGATATCTCCCAGCAAGGTAGGCACAGGGTTGCGAGAAAGGAAAATCTTGACAGCATTCACATTGTGATACGGTGGGAGAACTGACTTGAGGTTTCGCGTTTGCATTCGCAAATGTTTCAGTTTAGCAAGAGTCGCCACCGACTTTTTATTTTATCCTAAGGAAAGGTCAAAAAGCACAGGAAAGACCTTTGAGATGTTTTCTTGGGTTCGGGGAGTAGATTATAGAAAGGGAAGGTATTAGCACCCTTTCTATCCATGGTTATCCATGGGCTCTAAGTTACTTGTTTAGATCACTTGCTTTGCTTTTCAATTGTTTGAAATGGTGCTCTTCAATTGTTTGAAATGGTGCTTTGTGTGTGGTTTTGAAAGATGTTTTGAAAAGAGGCCATCATTGTGGCAACCTTTGTAATGATTCTTGTTTGAATTTATACAAAGGTGTTTTTATCTTTTGAAAAAGTTTTCAATGTTTGAAAATTGGATTTTGAAATTGTGTTGTGAAGTGTGTTTGAAAATAGCAAGGATGTTTTTACAAGCTTTTGATCAAGTAACTAAGAGTTATCTACCCTATTTTACTCAAATATCTTTCTTATGTTTTTTAACCCTTTTAACAGTGTTGTTTCACCATTGTATTTGGTGAACAACCTTGTGTTAGGATGTTAAACGAGATAGGCGCGGGTCATCGTATAGACCATGATAGCAATTGTGTCAAGTATTCTTGGCAATTTTCTTAAGGGACTTGATCATTTTGTTTGGGCAACTCAGATAGCGTCATCGAGGGACTATGATCTTTGTTTTGTTTTTGTTTTGCCAAAGTACTTAACATGCATACCATGGCCCATTTTTGAAGGCGACAAGTGGATTGTAACCCTAGGGGTGCAAGTGTGCATTGTGTTTGTTTTTCATGCATTTTTGTCTTTGATTAGGTCAAACTATTTGTTAATTTGATTTTGGCATACAAACCCTAATTCTCTAATCATGGCATAATTGAAAGCATTTAAGTGCGTAAAATTAAATCTAAGCTATTACAACTTTGATATAGGGAGGGGGTACAATTTTGAATAGGGGATTATTTGACAATAAATTTAAACCCTAAGTTATTACAACCAAATTGAATTACAATGCATAATATTTAAATATATTAAATAAACACAATAAATAAATATTAAATAAAATGTATTTATGCAAAAAAGAAGTTTTTATTTGTTTATGTATGTAAAGCATTTTTTATTTGAAAAAGGTGTAAAGAATTAAAATAAAAAAAGTTGATTTTGATTTAATTAAAGGGTAAACCCTAATTTTCCTTAAGAAAAATAATATTATATATTATTTATATACAAAAATATATTAATATGTACAAAAATGAAATATATTGAAGAAAATGTATTTTTTAGTATAAAAAATAAAAAGGTAATATTTTTATATTTTTATTCTAATTATTTAATAAAATGAAAGTATATATATATATATATATATATATATATATATATATATATATATATATATATATATATATATATATATATATATATATATATATATATATATATATATATATATATATATATATATATATATATATATATATATATATATATATATATATATATATATATATATATATATATATATATATATATATATATATATATATATATATATATATATATATATATATATATATATATATATATATATATATATATATATATATATATATATATATATATATATATATATATATATATATATATATATATATATATATATATATTAAATATATTAAGTATGTATAAAATAAAATAAAATATTTACAAAAATAAAATATATTCAAGAAAATATTTTCAGTGTGAATAAAAATAAGAAATAAAAATAAAAATAAAAATAAAAGTATTATTTACATTATTTTTCAAGTCTTAATAATATATATAAAGTAATTAATATGTTTTCTATATTAGAAAAAATAAAATAAAATGCCAAATAAATGTAAAAAATTATAAAAATATTTTTGGAGCATTTTTTATGTTTGAAAATAAAATATCAAAGTCAGAAATGAAATTAAAATGCAAAAATAACAAAAATACAAGAAATTGGGCCAGGGGGTGTGAAAAGCAAGCATAGGGGTGCAAAAAGTGAGAAATAGCCAGGCCCAGCCCAGCTACTTCATCTTCTTCCTTGTGACAACAAAAAACGCGTGCCCTGTATCCAACTTTGAACATCCTGGAAACGTGACTTTTTGCCAAAACTCACAATATCAAACTTGTAGAGAATTTAAATACGAATCTAACCATATAAAGCATTGAATCTAACTCTCAAAGACCAGAGAGAATTTCTCTGGCCCTAAAATCTAACCTAACTTTTTCAGCATGTTCATGGATGAAATTCTCCTATCACACTTAATATAAATGAAAACTGAGCATATGTATGGTTTCAGGACAATGAGTACTACATCTTTCATTCACAAACCTAAGGCTAAATGTTCCTAAATAGAGAGATAGAAGTTGATGAAAAACCAGTTTCAGTTGGATTCGAGTTGGACAATGCAGCAACTTTCAGTGAGGCCTGAGGTTCTTTTGAGCTTGCTTGATGTTCCCTGGACCTTTCCCAATGCTTAGTTTGCCTTGAATGTCTCTGAATCAACCTCTAGAAGTCAACCTGCATAAGCTTGAAACGAAAATGGTGAACACTGTAAACGGAGTTACAGTTGGCAATGGAGGTTTGGGATAACTTGATTGAGTTGAATGGAAGGTATTGGAACAAGTTTGGGGCAAAACGCACGAGGCAATGTGAAGATGGAAGTGATTCTGCAGGGCCTGCCCTGTTTTGCAAGAAAATGTGGTTTTTGTGTACAAGGGTGTTTGAGGGATGAATGGCTCGTGTTTCTGGATCCAAGGGATGTGCAAAACTTGTTTGAAATGTTGGCTTAAGTTGATTTTATCATATATGCAAGCTATGTCCTTTTGGCAAGTTGACTTGTTTTGAAAGAAAAGTGTAAAGTGAAATGAGATAGGCCTGTACAGGCTATCTCCAAGCATGCACAAGTTTCTTGTACCTTTTCCTAAGTTTGTGGAACTTGTTTGCTGCAAAGAAAGAGGTCCAAGGCTCAAGAGAAACAACTTTGCAAAAGTTATGCTTTATGAAAATGGAAGTGTTATCTTTATGCCCAAAATGGAATTATTCATTGTATAATGCTCCCTTGATAAGAACAATGCATCTAACCAATGTGTTTGCATTCAATTTTTGAGTGTAAATTGGTTTAGAGACCTGTAATCAAGTACAAAGCTAGTTTGGTCAGATTTTGCAACTTGTATGAACATGTATTGGCCATGGTTACAAAGTGAGTTTTTGCCAACTTCAAGCATTCAATTCTCCCTACCACAAAGGTGTTTGAGGAGTTCTTGGACAATTTGGAAAGCTTGCAACATGTACTATAATCCATATTTGAAATGCAACTTGAGACTCCAAGTGGAAATTTGTGAAAAATGGCCAAGAAGATGGGTCAAAATCCTGCCTAAACTAGGGAAAAATTTCTCTAAGTTAAAAGTTTTAGGGACCCTTGTTCCAAAATTCATAACTTGAGATCCAAGCTTCTTTTGAGAAAACTTTGTGATTCAAAGTTGTAGACTTTGTGGAGGACTACAACTTTCATGTTTTAAGCTTTGTTTGAATCCATTTGCATCATGGTGAAAATGTGGGGCAAAGTTAGGAAAAATTAAGAAAATTTCATAACTTAGAAAAATTCTAAGTTATGAAAATTTTCAATTTCAAACCCTAATTTGCAATTTTGGGTTTCTTGATGAACAAGTTTCATAATTTGACACATCTTGATGAAAAATGACCCTTGGCACTTGATTTTGATCAAAAAGTCAAAGTTTGACTTTTCAGTGTACAGTAAATTTTGATCAGTTGACTGAAAAATTCATCTGTCAATCCAATACATTTGAGATTTTTTGAACTTGTTGAATAGGTCAAGATAATATCATTGAGTCCTTGAGCCCATGGTTGAGCTTAATTTTCCATTGGCTAGGTCAAACAGTCAAAATTGCCTTTGTACAGTCAAAACCCTAAAATGACCATTTTGCCCTTTTGGTGATCTGATCAAATTTCTTGTGGAATTGTGGTCCAAACTTGATCAAATGGTTCATATGAGTTCATAATGTTGACGTGGGTCAAAATTCATGAGGTTTGACTGTCAATTGGCCACAGTTGACTTTTTCCCCAATACAGATGATTCCTAGGTCAACTGTCCAATTGACTGGGTAAAAATTTGGTTCAAGGCTTGAAACTTGGTATGGGCAAACTTATGAGTCCAACATGAAGTATGAAAGTAAATTTGGGCATTGAAGGTCCAAAAATCCCTGTGCAAACTCAAACCCTAATTTCAGGTCAACAGTGCAAGGAGATGTCTTGAGCAGAGCAAACCCTAGCTTGGTCTTGAGTTCCAAGAGTCTTGTGATGAGAAATGTTGATAAAATGAGAGGGAAAATTTTGGGGTACAACAGTTGCCCCTGTTCAATCTTCTTGAACCTGAAGAGTTAGATTGGCAAGTTTTGCCTTTCGTGACTCGAAGGTAAAAGAGGATTGGACACTAGAGTGCCCGTAAATTTGCACTCGTCAAAATATTATTGAGGGAATGGGCTTCAAGATGCCATTTGGAGATGGTAGAATCCTGCTGGAGATGGGCTTAAAGATTCCATCCAACAATGTCTGTTGAACTGCAATGTTGTAGGTCAGAAGAATGAGCATCAAAATGGTATACGTGTCTGGAATGCATTTGAACTGTATCTGGAAATTGAGTCTGTATGAGCAAAGGAATGGTGTCCGTGTCTGGAGCGTATCCGAGTTGTAACTGTATTTGATCTTTGAATGAATATTAGAATGACTGTTGTGGCTGGAGTGTATCTGTATTCTGAATGGGTAACACCGAAACATCTGCATATGAAGCAGGTGTGTGCTGGGGATAAGTTCTGAATGAGTGGCAGAATGGCGACCGTGTCTGGGGCGTATCTAGACTGTATCTGTAGTTGAGATCTGTATGAGTAGCAGTATAACATCCGTGTCTGGGGTGTATCTGAGACTGTAACGGGGATCTGAATAAGTGACAAAATGACTTCCGTGGCGACTGCACTGGGGAGAATCAAACTTCTGGTGTAAGGGCCAAAATGGCATCCGTGTTTGGAGCGTATCTGAACTTGAGTTGATAATTGAATCTGAATGACAGATAGAATGGCCTCCGTGTCTGGAGTGTATCTAGTCTGTATTGGATTGCCGAAGTCTGAATGAGTAATAAAATGACCGTCGTGTCTGGGGTGTATCCATACTGTATTTTGACTTGAAATTCTGAATGAGTAATAGAATGACCGTCGTGTCTGGGGTGTATCCATACTGTATCTGAATAATTGTTAATGATAGCCTTTTAATCTTATCCTAAAAAGGGTAAAATGTTAGCTAAAACACAAAGTTATGTTGCATGATATGTATGATGCAATAGAATGCGTTTCGTCAATGTTTATGATTTATGAATGTAATGGATGTGCATGTAAGCTGATTAGTCGTCTTGCTGAGGAAAATAAATCCTTGATAACTGGAGATAATGAAATCTTTGATTGCTGCCGAAGGAAGTAAATTCCTGACCGATGCTGAGGATTCAAAAATTTTTGATTGTTGAAGATGAGAAATCCTTGCTGACTGCTTAGGGATTAGAGATCTTTGATTGTCGAGAATGAGAAATCTTGGGACCACTGCTGGGGATTGAAAATCCTTGGTGACTTGCGGGGATTAACAAGAGCTTTGACAACTTCTGCGGGGAATGAGATTCCTTCATGACTTTCTTGGGAAATAAGGAAAACTCTGAAAATCTCAACTGGTGAGTTAAAACCTGGGAGGCTTCTGCTGGAGAAATGAGACCGAGAATCTTCGACCTGCTTGGAAATAACTCTGTGGGGAGAATGTTTACTCGGCCGGGGAAATCAGGAGCTTGGGTTGTACGCCAATCTACTGGGGAAGTTGGGGAAAGCTGAATGGTTCCCACTGGGGATTGATAGTTGGAAATTGACTTAGCTAGGGAAGAAGGTTTAGAATTTTCTAGCTCCGCTGGGGATATGTATTTCAGGGTTTTCAGGCTCCACCGGGGATCGGGAGTTCGGAGACTTATCTCTGATGGGAATTCTGAAACTTAACTCCGCTGGGGGATAAAGTTTAGAATACACTGGCTCCGCTGGGGATCTTGAGATTTAACTCCGCTAGGGATGTATACTTCAAGGTTTTAGCTTTGTTGAGGATCTGAATGATGTACTGTAGGGGATTTCTTCTGGAATAGCACAAAGATATCTTCCTACACCTTCAACCTATCAGTAATTATACTTTCTCAATTTCGTTTTATTTGTAAGCAGTGATTATATTTAAATGCATATGCCTATTTAACAAAACTTTGGACGTTTTCAAATAAAACATAAGTGTAAAAGAAAGGAAAGGCAAGCAAATTTCTTCACTTTGAAGCATCTTTGTATTAACTTTTATAAGTATCTTTGTACAAAGGAGACAAACATCCTAGTAAGAGAATGTTGTCATAAAATTGAGAAAAAATTTATATAAAAAGAAAGATGGATATGTGTAACAATTCCATGGGGTTCCCATTCTGCTATAGCCTTCACAACTCTGAGTATCTTGTCCATTCGCTGCTTCGTCCGCCGATGATTGGATTGATCAGAAGCTTGGAGCTTGTTGGTGAAGAGATTGTTCTTAAAGTGATCCGACGAGACATAGTCATACGCTTTAATTCCCTAACTTTTGCCTGGACCGCCCTTTCGGGTTTTTGATCCACCGGGAAACCCTTTTTTGCCCAAGTCGCCCTTTCGGATTTTCAACTTGCCGGGTGTACAGATTTTTTTTGTTTATCCCTAATTTTTGCCTGAACTGCCCGTTCGGGTTTTTGATTCACCGGGATGCCCATTTTTGCCCATGTCGCCCTTTCGGGTTTTCAACTTGTCGGGTCGTTCTATGCATAGTATCTTTTGACTATGTCTGCGTTCGCAGGGTGCGGCAAGTCATCGCCGTCCATGGTGGTCAAAATGATTTCCCCACCAGAAAAGATGCTCTTGATCACAAATGGTCCTTCGTAAGTAGGAGTCCACTTGCCCCTGGGATCACTTTGCGGCAAGATGATCCGCTTGATTACAAGATCTCCGACTTGATATACCTGACGCCTGACTTTCTTGTTGAAGGCCTTGATCATTCGTTTTTGATACGTTTGACCATGATAACAGCAGTAAGTCGTTTCTCGTCGATCAAGTTAAGCTGATCAAGGCGGGTCTGAATCCAATCGTCTTCATTCAAACCGGCATCCTTCATAATCCTCAAGGAAGGAATCTGAACTTCCATAGGTAAAACAGCTTCCATGCCATATACCAAAGAAAAGGGGGTTGCCCCTGTTGAAGTACGTGCCGTGGTGCGATACCCGTGCAGAGCAAACGGTAACATCTCATGCCAGTCCTTATAGGTGACTGTCATCTTTTGAATGATCTTCTTGATATTTTTGTTCGCGGCTTCAACAGCACCGTTCATCTTTGGCCGATAGGGAGATGAATTGTGATGATAAATCTTGAACTGCTCGCACAGAGCGGTGATCATAGTGTTATTCAAATTTGTACCATTGTCTGTGATGATCCTGTCGGGGATACCGTACCAGCATATGAGGTTCTGCTTGATGAAGCGAGCAACCACATTCTTTGTAACTGAGGCGTAGGAAGCTGCTTCGACCCACTTGGTAAAATAATCAATAGCGACCAAGATGAAGCGATGTCCATTGGATGTCGTAGGCTTGATCTCTCCAATCATGTTGATGCCCGACATCGCGAATGGCCAAGGAGCTGTTAGGACGTTGAGAGGAACAGGAGGAATATGTACCTTGTCAGCATAGACTTGGCATTTGTGGCAAGTACGGGAATATTGATGACAGTCAGCTTCCATGGTAGACCAGTAGTAGCCTGCCCTTATAATATTTTTAGCTATCGTATGTCCGCTTAAGTGGGTGCCAAATGTGCCACTGTGTATTTCGGTCATGATCAACTCAGCTTCAACCTTGTCCACACAATAAAGTAGAACACAATCATGGCTGCGCTTATAAAGGATGCCATTGCTTAGGAAGAACTTGGAAGCAAATCTCCTTAAGAACTTTTTGTCATTGACGGAAGCTCCTTCAGGGTATTCTCGAGTCTGGAGATACCTTTTGATTTCATGAAACCAGGGTTGTTCCACTACTTCTTCGGTATTAATCTCGTGACAGTGCGTAGGTTCTTCCATTCGCTCGATGGTGATTTGGGGAGCCTTGTTATCCCAGTTGAGTTTAAACATGGAAGACATTGTAGCCAGAGCATCTGCTAGCTGATTTTCTTCTCGCGGGAAGTGCTCGAAAGTAATCTGCTCGAAATGAGGCAACAATGTCAGGACATGTTCTTTGTATGGGATAAGATTAGGATGTTTAGTATCCCACTCTCCTTTGACTTGACTGATTACCAAAGCCGAGTCCCCAAATACGACTAAAGATTTGATTCCCAAGTCTATAGCAGCCTTGAGACCAAAGATGCAAGCTTCATATTCAGCCATGTTGTTGGTACAGCTGAAGCAAAGTCGGGCAGTGAAGGGTGTATGGCAACCTTCCGGAGAAATGAGTATCGCACCGATACCGTTGCCAAGTACATTTGAAGCACCATCAAAGTATAGGGTCCATCGGGATCCTTGTTCAGGTCCGTCATACGGTCCGTTACCTTCAATGTTGTCCAATGTCATGATGTCCTCGTCAAGGAAGTCAAATCTCATAGATTGGTAATCTTCGACGGCTTGATGAGCTAGATGGTCAGCTAGTACACTCCCCTTTATAGCTTTTTGGGTAGTATACTGGATATCATACTCAGTCAGGATCATTTGCCATCTAGCGATTCTTCCAGATAAAGCAGGCTTCTCAAAGATGTACTTAATCAGATCCATTTTGGAAATCAGCAAAGTGGTATGAGTCAACATATACTGCCTTAGCCGGCGAGCAGCCCATACCAAAGCGCAGCAAGTTTTCTCGAGCAGTGAGTAGCGAGTCTCACAGTCGGTAAACTTTTTGCTAAGGTAATAAATGGCATGCTCTTTTCGGCCAGACTCGTCATGTTGGCCCAGTACGCACCCCATTGAGTTATCCAAAACAGTCAGATACATGATTAACGGCCTTCCTTCGACGGGTGGCATCAAGATAGGAGGTTCCAGCAAATACTCCTTGATCTTATCAAAAGCAGCTTGACAATCATTGTTCCATTCAACTACCTGATCTTTCTTCAACAATTTGAAGATTGGCTCACAGGTAGATGTCAGGTGAGAGATGAACCTTGCGATATAGTTTAAGCGTCCCAAGAATCCTCTAACCTCCTTTTCAGTGCGGGGGGCAGGAATTTCTTGTATAGCCTTTACTTTAGATGGATCAACCTCAATGCCTTTGTTGCTGACAATAAATCCCAAAAGTTTACCAGACCTGACTCCAAAAGTGCACTTACTTGGGTTCTGTCTGAGCTTAAACTCCTTCAACCTGAGAAACAGCTTTTGCAGATGATCAAGGTGTTCTTCTTCTGTCTGTGAACGGGCTATCATGTCGTCCACGTAGACCTTAATCTCATGATGTATCATGTCACGAAACAAAGCTACCATAGCACGTTGATAGGTTGCCCCGACATTCTTCAGTCCGAATGGCATCACTTTGTAGCAGAAGGTACCCCATTGCGTGACGAAAGTAGTTTTCTCCATGTCTTCGGGGGTCATTTTGATCTGGTTGTATCCCGAGAATCCATCCATGAAGGAAAATACCTTGTGTTAAGTTGTGTTGTCAACCAAGATGTCGATGTATGGTAGTGGAAAATCGTCTTTAGGGCTATCCCTGTTTAAATCCCGATAGTCCACACACATTCTGACTTTGCCGTCCTTCTTAGGCACGGGCACAATGTTAGCAACCCATTATGGATAGGAAGTAACAGCCAGAAATCCAGCATTGAATTGCTTCATCACCTCAGCTTTGATCTTCTCAGACATGTCGGGCCTCATTCGGCAGACCTTTTGTTTGATCGGTGGACAATCTTCTCTTGTAGGGAGACGGTGAACCACGATATTTGTGTCTAACCCCGGCATGTCTTCATAGGACCAGGCAAAGATTTCAACATATTCATTCAACAACTGCACTAAGCGCTCTTTGACACTTGGTTCCAGGTTGGCACCCACCTTAACCTCTTTCTTGTCTTCCTCTGTTCCCAAGTTGATGGTTTCTAGCAACTCTTCATGAGGCAGAATAGCCCTCTCTTCTTGTTGCAAAAGTCTGGCTAACTTTCCAGGCACTTCACAGTCTTCGTCAACTTCGTACTCAGCATGATTGACCAGATCTTCAGAGTCACCGAAGGCTAAAGCAGAATAGTCACCCATGGAATCCGGAGTGGACGGGTACCTGCATTTTGTGAGTGTGGGTGTGTGTAAGGGATAGCCATCCTTAAACAAAACAAGATGCAAAAGGAAAGAAAATGAATACAACAGTTTATAGATGAAAACGTCCAATGATTCATTAAAACATGGCATATGATAATGAAGAAAATCAAGCCCTTACAAATGGACCTATATGCCCCGGGCAAGGCATAAGGTGAAAATAGTGTACAAATTGTTTAGTTATTACAGACCAAAATAGGAAATTGTTCAAAGATAAATTACTGGTTGATGAAAGTGATAGGAATAAAGTCCTTTGCTTCCCCGTTGCTTAATCCTCCTTCGACGGTTGGAAAGATCCAATCTTCAAAGTTGTCTTCTTCATCATCATCTTCTAAGGCATTTATTCCATGGTGAGTGATTTTTACGGGTGGTCCTCTGACCCTGGAGCGACGCGTAGCTTTTTGGCCAGCAGCAGTAAAACCTAGTCCGAACTTGTCCGTCTTGTGAGAAAACTCAGGCAGTTGCCCCCACACTGTACTCCTTCCTTCTTTGATTACAGCCTCTGCATCCTTGAGAGATGCCATCCTAGACACATGCTTGGAAACGATAGGCATATCAACCATTGTCTTTGCAACTGCGACCTCAGGAGAAACATCCTCAAAATGTTGGAAAGGCGTTTCTATGAATTCGCCATCCAACTCCACATAGCGGAAGGAGTTGAGGTGACTTATCATGTACTCTTCCTCGCTGTGCACTGTTATAATCTTACCCTGAACATGATACTTTAGCATTTGGTGTAAAGAGGAGGTAACTGCCCCAGCATAGTGGATCCACGGTCTTCCCAATAAGCACGAATATGAGGGACGGATGTCCATCACATAAAAGGTAGAGTTGAAGGTCTCGGTGCCCACTTTGATAGGAATGTACACTTCTCTATGGACCATCCTCTTAGAACCGTCGAAGGCTCTAACAACGATGTTACTGGGTTTGAGGGTCAATCCTTCGCAGTCCAACCTATCCAACGCCTTTTTCGGCAGCACATTCAAGGATGAACCGGTATCAACTAAGACATGAGCAAGTGTGGTTCCCCTACATTCTACTGAGACAGGAAGCACTTCATTTGCTTCCTTCCCTTGGGGGTCAAATCAGTATCGGAAAAACCAAGACCATTATCAGCAGTAAGGCTGGCCACGCACTCTTGAAACTGGTCAGCCGAAGTTTCTTGAGGCACGTGTTCCGTCTTTAAAAATGTGATCAGGGCCTTAGCATGGGCCTCAGAGCAGAGTAGAAGAGCCAACATGGAGATTTTGGAAGGGTTCTGCCCTAGCTGTTCCACGACGTCGGAGTCGCTCTTTTTGATTATCTTTAAGATTTCTTCCATTTCTTTCTGGGTGGTTTCGGGGATTACCACAATCTGAGCCTTCATCCTGATAGGCGCTTCTAGTATCCCCTTATCCTTATCGGTAGTATCAACAGAGGGTCTAACTTCAGGAGTATCCAATTCCTCAATCATCCGGCCTTGCACATATGGCTTAACAGGCACAGAAGCTTTCGAGGATCCGAAGACTGCTCGAGGAGGAGCAATTTCCGGAGAAAAAATTTGTCCGCTGCGAGTTATCTTGCTTGTTCCTGCAATGTTCCCTATATCAGGGGTTTCATCATCAGAATTCTCTTGGACTGATTCAATCTGTTTGATACCATGATAGAAGATTTCTCCTCCGTAGTTCCATGGTATCGTCTTGTTAGATTTATACGGGACAGGCCCCGGCATGGTATTTTTAACGGCACAAATGTAGGATCAGGCGTAATCTTGACAGGCCTTTTGCAAGCCTTGGGAAGATTGTCGGAGATAGTTATTATTGCAATTTCATTGGTTAAAGTATCAAAGGTAGCAGGAGTAACAGGAGTGAAGGTATCAACAGGAGTCTTTTGGAAGAGTATCTCTTGGGTATCCATCAGGCGTTGGATGCCTGATTTCAACAGTGGGCAGTCAGCTCGTATGTTTAAACAAAAGTAACAGTCTTTTCCACAGCCTGGGAATATCCCGGCTTTCATCAAATTCACTTTAGTCATTGGTAACAGAGTCAAAAGGTCAGCAACATTGGTAACATGAAGGTCTTCCATAACGGCATGAACATTATGACCGTGCTTGGGCATCGGGGCAGAAATCACATTTGGCTTTTCAGGCGCGTCGAATTCTACCTCCTTGGCGTCGATCAGGTCTTGGATTTTGTTCTTAAGAGCCCAACAGTTGTTGGTATCATGCCCTACACTGTCAGAGTGGTAAGCACATTTTGCATTAGGGTGGTAATATGGAGAAGAGGTATTGGGGTTCTTTGGCGCTTCCTTCAAATTGGTAAGATTCAGCTTTAGCAAATGAGGGAGTACTTGAGCTGGTGTCATGTTGATTCGAGTGAACTGCCATTGTGGCCTTTCTACCCGTTACTGATTAGATCTTGGCTGATTGCTGCGAGGTTGATCATTTGAAGAGTTTTGAATCATCACAGCCCCTACCGTTGGTCGACACTCGGTTCTTCCTTGACTTTTCTGAGAATAAACAGCAGAAGCTTCCTTCTTAGCTGGGAAAGTCTTCTTAATAGCAGTGGACGCAGAGGCATCTTTCTGAATCTTACCACTTTTAATTTCGGCCTCGACCCTTTCACCGGTCAGAATTAGTTCGGTGAATCCTGCGGAGGAACTCCCGATTAAATGATTGAAGAAAGGGCTAGACAGGGTCCCTAAAAACATGTCAACCAGCTCTCTATCCGACAATGGTGGTTGCACCCTTCAAGCCAAGTCCCGCCACTTCTGGGCATACTCTTTAAATCCTTCATTAGAAGCCATACCCATACTCTATAGTTAAGTATGAGTGGGCGCTAAATCAGCGTTGTATTGGTATTATCGGTAGAAAGCAGCAGCTAAGTCTTCCTAGTTATGAACCTCCGATCTCTCGAGTTGATAGAACCAGTCCAGTTGTGTGCCTGACAAACTATCTTGGAAAAAATGGACCCAAAGATCCTTATCAGATGAGTGAGGTTGGATCTTTCTGACGTAGGATCTCAAATGCATCTTTGGGCAGGACAAACCGTCATACTTAGCAAATGTAGGAACTTTGAACTTGGGAGGAATGACGATCCCAGCGACTAACCCTAGTTCTTCGAAATCTAAACCAGGTACCCTTTGCAACTCCATGGCTGCCAACCGATCCTCAAGATTTTTAAATTTAACATCCGCCGGGGGATATTGTTGTTCGTAGTAATCTTCGTCTTCTTCCTCTTCCTCTTCCTCTTCTTCTCCTTCAACTTCAGATTTAGAAGGCATCGCAGTTCCTTTTCCTTTACCAGCCCCTTCATCGGACGTTGAGGGGAATTCGAGAACTTTTCTAGCATTGCTTTCAAACCTTCTTCCCATGATGACTACACCAAGTCTTTTCTTCTTTTTCTCTTTATCTTTCTCCAACAGTTCTTTAAGGTCCTCTTGACCCTTTGCTAAGGTCATGAGGAGTTGCTGGAATTGGGAATTCTGTACTTGCAGATCCTTAACCGTCTGCTCCAAATCCATCTTGCTGAAATAAACAGCAGAAAGATAAGGAAACCTGGTGTGACGACCTGTTTATGCATATGATGAATGGTATGTGTTGTACCCCAAAATTTTCCCTCTCATATTTCCCAAGACATTGCAAGAAAAATCTCCAAAGTTGCTCAAGATTGCTCAAGAGTTGGACAGTCAAATCATCTCCTAAGGCAGTCAACCCCAAATTAGGATTTTGTGTTGCATCAAGATCCTTGAGTACAAATGACCTCAAGTTCTCCCCAATGTACTAATATGTTCTCAAGTTCATCCATGTCAAATTTCAAGCCTTGCAGAGGAAGTTTGCTCAGTCAATTGCTCCAAGGGTCCAAAAATCGACTGTGTTAGGGCAAAAGTCAACTGTGACCTATAAACAGTCAAACTTCAAGATTTTTTGTCAACATTCTCATTTTGAAGGATATTTCATCATTTGATCAAATGTTGATCATGATTCATCAAGGATTGCTCAAAATTCATCAAGATTCAAAAGTTGCTAAATTAGGGTTTTGTAGGAAAAGTCAACCCAACTTTGACCAAGCATAACTTTCTCATACTTTATGATAAATGACCCATCAAAAGCTCATTTTGAAGCGGATGCAATTTCCTACAATCCATCTTCATACCCAAAGATTAGAAAATGCACTGACAAGAAGTTATAAATTTGGACATTATAGGTCATTTTTGAAAGTCAACAAAAACACCTTTTTTTCCAAAGCTTATAACTTGAGCATGGAATATAAAAATGAGATTAGACCAAAAGGGTTGGTTAGAGGATATCTCAAGCTTTCTAAAAAGTCAAAGAACCCTTCCAAAAGTTCAAAATTGAAGAAGTTATGCATTGTTGAAGTTGGGCATTTTTGCAAAATTACCAAAAGTCAACTATCCCCAAAACTTCAATTTTTGTCAAATGGGCCAATTCTTTTTCACTTGATTTGATCTTGTCACATTACAAACGTGTCCTAGCTTCAGCCTTGTGTCCATTTATTAATTTTTGTATTTTATTTGATTTTTTATTGAATTAATTCATTTTAAATCAATTTAAATCAAATAAAATCCAAATATTGATTACTTAGGATCTTTTTGGTTGTTATGGGTCTTGATTATCATCAATGACATGATCAAATCCGTATCAAGCTTTTCATGTGCAAAAATATTGGATTTTGGACAAAATAAGAAAGTTATCAATGGTGAATCAAATCATATCTCCAAGCATTGATGCACAAAGATTCAAGTCCAAATTGTTGACCTAATCTAATGCTGCATACATATACAAGCCAAAGGGTGCAAATTAAGAGGTTGAAGGCTGCAAGAACACAAAAATCAAAACTTGAAAAAAGGTGGAAAAGCTTGAAACTGAAATCGTGCATAGAGGTGTTTTCAAGGCCAAATCTCATCACCAATCCATTGCTGGACATCCACTGAAGCGAAACCAACCCCTAACAAGCTTTCACACGCGCCCTAGAGCACTATAAGCATCTCACGAATCCTCTTTGTTCATGAAATCTTAAGTCTTTATTCTTGCATCCATTCTTAAAAACGATTGCATATTCTGATTCCTCATGACATTTGCTAACTTTCTGTAATAATCAATTTCATTCTTGTGCTCTATAACACAAAACGCCATTGTAGGGTTTCCTAGGTTTTTTTTAGGGGTTTTTGATACAGGTGAAATTAGGCCTATTAATGGACATGGTTGAGACTGGGATGAAGAGGCGAGTACAACCATGGCATTGGATGGAGTTTATATAGCCTGGGATGGATTTTGGAATTGACCTATGCCTTTTGCTGCGGATTTAAATCCACAGGTAACCTCTGTATAAATCTGAGGACAGGGACGACAATGTGTCCCCATCCTGTTGCTCCATTTAAATTTTCGCGCTTTATTTTTTTATTCTAGCATAATTACGCGTTTTTGTATATTATCTTTAATTTGTATTCTATTAACAATTGAGAAGCAGTGGTGCAGTGGAAAGGGCGTTGTTCAAAATCCAATAGGACCTGGGTTCGAATCCCAGGTCCCCAATATCTTTGTTATATTTTGTTTCCAGGCGATCCAATACAAGCTCCAACGCGTGATGTACCATGCTCCCTCATGCAATCAGTGGACAGATGGCCCCCAGGCCAAATCTGATGGCCCAGATGGGATGCCTACCATAAGCCCAAGTCAACGTACATGCGTGGAAACAGAATAGTCAGCCAGGCCAATGGATTGTTGGGCCACAAAATTGCTAATCAACCCCCTGATCAGGCCCAAAACCCCCCTTGAGTATTTCTATTTCTTTCTTTTTATTTTATTTATTTATTTGTTTGATTAATTATTTTTATTATTTAATTAATCAATCAAAACCTTTTTTCTTAATAAAATTAAAAACCACAAAAAAACATTTTCATTATTAAAATTAATTTCCAGCATTTTATTTTTGTTAAATAAAATAATTTAATTAATTTAGTTTTAATTAGGTATAACTTTTAACATTTTTGTAATAATTAAAATTAATTTAGATAATTAGGTTTTACTAACATTGATTGATTTATTTTTATTTCTTTAAATACTCAAAAATCCAAAAATATCATTTTATTAATTAATTAGTTTGTTTATTAATTTAATAATTAATTTAGATCTAATTTCTTTTTAATTCAAAACAACAAAAAAAGATACTTTCTTTCAAAAAGGGTCAAAACCCTAAACTCGCACCCGATTCAATTTCTCGCACGCGTGCCATTTTATCATAATATTGTATCTGTTTCCCGGAATGTAATAGTTTAATAGGACTTTAAATATTTTTATCGCTTTATTTATTTTCCGCATTTTAATTTCAAGGGTTGTTTTTGGCGATGTAAATACCCGACGCCTTGTAATAGTTAGTTTTAATTTCCGCAATTTAATCTCCGCAACTTATAAACTGTTAGATGTTTGATAAATAGGGAATGCATGACAAGATAAAATGTTTAAACCTAAAATCAACGTAGATAACCATTGACATGTACAAAGACAAATTAACTGAAAACAACACACTCGCACATGCGCACTCTTAGGGTACACCTCGCTTGGTTGCCTTCGAACGTGGTCATTGAGTATAGGAAGTTTTAGAGGTCGCCCTATTGTCCAAAGATCATAGTTGCCTCGAAACGGTTGCCTCGGAAAAATGATCTAAGACATTAGGGTTACCGCTAAGGCGTCCTAACATTGCTTTAGTGACCACACGTCCCTTAATCGAATTGACCCTTAAAACTCCAACGACGACGCTACCTACTCATTCATAGTGGGATAGCATTGTCTAAAGGACATTAGCACAGATTGATTCCTTTTTCGAGTAGGTAGATGGTTCTTAAGTACTTGCTCTTTCCATAACAAAACAAAACTTTTCGCACTTACACCTTTCAAAGAAAAACTCTTTTCAAACCCACAAACACAAAGAAAAGTAAATTTTGAAAACACTTTGAGCAAGTACCTAAGAGCCCGTGGATAACCACGGATAGAAAGGGTGCTAACACCTTCCCTTTCTATAATCTACCCCTCGGATCCGAGAAACATCTCGAAAAAGGAATTTTTTTGTGCTTTTTTCCTTTCCTTGTTGGATAAAATAAAAGACGGTGGCGACTCTTGCTTACCGCGAAGTTTTGCAAAAACAAACGCAAAACGCGAACCAGCATTCCAAAAACAGTCAGTTCTCTCCCACCGTATCACAGAACTGGAGACTCTGCTGGGGAACTATTAATAAGTGAGGTGTACCTTAGGATTAAATCATTGTGTTTTCAATTGATTGCTTTGTATGCTTTATATTTGTGGGCTTGTATCGGAGTTACTATAGATCCTAACCTGGATCTGGGGGATACCCTTTAGGTAAGTAGCAATAAACTGTGAGGTAACTGTACGGCGTAGACCGATACGGTTGAAGCAGTAGCTACGTTGGTGTGGCACTTTAGTCTGTACCAATATCCCTTGTGTTGGAACAAGGAGAATATGTGTCTTCTAAGGGGTCATTAAGCACCAACTGACCTTAGAACCTTTAAATTGACCAACTTGGCCATAGAACAGTAGCAGTAGGCTACGCTCATTGAGACTAAACTCTCGCGATGATTCTGGCTGCAAGAAAAGGTTGCTAAACTGGAATTATGACTGATTGAGGGTAGTCAGTGATATTGAGATCCTCTAGAACCCGATTACTATTTTTAGGACAGGTTTGAACCAACTGAACTGAAAGAGGGTAGTACCTAAGCTCCTTGCCAGCCTGAAATCTAAGGGCTCTCTGTGTGACTTGTGTGCCTTTACCATGTTTTCCGTTTGTGGATACTTGTGGTATGCTTACTATCATGACATCATGGCATCATAACATTGCATACATCTTGCATTGGACTAAGCTATTTCAAAGACAGGAGGGATTCATCTTTGTTCTGTTTTGTAGGTCATCATGATGCCCATGCATAGGAATACCATCCGGATCAACTTTGTCCAGGTTCCCACCATGCTTAAAAAGTTTATTGCAAAGATGCCTGATACTACCTCCTTCATCAGAAGACATGGGTATCTTCTCAGTTTGGTCACCTCCAAATTGGACGAGTAGATGATGAGTGTTTTGGTCCAATTCTATGATCCACTGTACCATTGCTTTACTTTCCAGGACTACCAGTTGGTTCCCACCTTAGAAGAGTTCTCTGATCTGCTTAGAATCTCTATTCTGGAGCAGACCCCGTTTACTGGTTGGGAGAAGACCCTTAGGCCAGAAGAGATTGCTTCAGCCCTTCATTTGACTAAGGATGAGGTAATGGATAATTGGGAGACTAGAAGTGGAGCAAAGGGCTTTCTGACTAAGTTCTTGGTTGGTAAGGCTAACTATTTCTGGGATAGTCTAGACTGCAAGGCATTCAAGGATATTCTGGCTCTTCTGATATACGACTTGGTATTGTTTCCGAATTCTGACTCCTTTGTTGATGTGAAGGCGATAAAAATCTTCATCTCTCGCAATCCTATACCCACTCTCTTGGGTGACATTCTACATCAGCTTTATGCTCGTACTGCCCGAAAGCGGGGGACCTTGATGTGTTGTGCTCCATTATTGGCGAGGTGGTTTATTTTGCACCTCCCCAAATCAGTGCTGAAGAATAAAGAAGGAATAGGTTGGGCTTATAGGGTTATGTCTCTCTCTCATAATGACATCATTTGGATCCTTAAGGGTATGGATGAGGTGGCTATTATTGATCGATGTGGGGAGTACCCTAATGTTCCACTAATAGGAGCCCATGGAGGAATTTCTTACAATCCATGCTTGGCCTTACGTCAGTTTGGGAGAGCCAGAAGAGAAGGACCTCATGAGCTGCTAATGCCTAGTATCATCTTTGATTTTCAAGGGGATAGTGACGAGCAACGCCGCAGATTCATAAGGTCTTGGGATAGAGTTCACAGATCTGATCCACATGAGTTGGGTCCAAAGACTTCTCTCCCGATGGAGCCATATCTCAGATGGGTCCGTATCTGTGCCCAAAAGTTGGGTATGCCGTATGAAGCCGTCCGGCCTATCATTGTTGAAGTTGCTAATGAAGAGGGGGTTCTTCCTACCATCATTCATCCTTACATGCCCACTGACATTGGGGCACTGAAAAGGTCTTGGGTGCAGCTGAGAGAAGAATGGGATGCTTACCGAGAGAAGTTTAATGAGCAAGAGCAGAAGATCCAGAAGTTGACTAGGCAGCTGGAAAATGAGCGGATTCTCAATGACTATGTCCACATCGACAAGAAGAGACCATGGGAGCACTGATTGTCCTTTGATTATTTCCTTTCCAGTTTTTATTTACTTTCCAGTATTTCCTTTCTTGTAACGCCTTACGGGTAAGTTGTTGAACAATTTGAATTCCAAAGTTTATCTAATAAAGTATGTTTCCTTTCTGGTTTACAAATTTGAATCTGTCGATTGTCTTTGAAATCATATCATACGCATTTCATCCCATGCACTTCATAACAGGTACCCGTTACAGGTTTCTTATCTTCTTCGCTATTTATTTCAACACTCATCATGTCTGCTGAACCTTCAACTGAGCAAGCCATCAAGGCCCTCCAGACCCAGAATGCCCAATTCCAAGAGCTGTTCATGAATCTAGCTAAGGGTCAGCAAGATCTGAAGACCCTGATTCTGAAAGAGAAGAAGAATAAGAAGAAGAGGACAGTCCTGTTTAACACAGGTCACAAGTTTGGAAACAGACCACGGGATGAAGTTGATTTGACCACCTCATCTGGAGGGAAAGATAGTCAGGAAGAAAGGAGGGCTCCTAGCCCTGTGGTCTCAGACAACAAGACGGACTTCGACGAAGACCAGTATCCTCCGGCTGAGGATAAATATAAGAAACTGGAAGACCGGTTGAGTGCGATGGAAGTTCAGAAGGTTCTTGTTCTGGACTTTGGTGATCTAGGTCTATCATATGGGGTGGTGATCCCCCACAAATTCAAGGCACCAGCCTTTGCTAAGTATGACAGAGTTTCTTGTCCAAAGTTGCACCTCCGGTCATATGTAAGGAAGATTCAGCCGTACACCGCTAATAAGAACCTATGGATCCATTTCTTTCAAGACAGTCTCTCAGGGATTCAGCTTGAATGGTTTTATCAGTTAGACGGAGCCAGTATCCGCAGTTGGGAATATTTGGCTACTGCTTTCTACAGGCAGTACCAATACAATTCCGACCTTGCTCCCACGCGTACCTAACTCTAGGGTATGTCAATGGGAACAGATGAAGGATTCAAAGATTATGCTCAGAAGTGGAGGGACCTCGCCAGAAGAGTACAACCACCCTTGGCTGATCGGGAGCTTGTGGATATGTTTCTGGGGACCTTGTCTGGTCCATTTTTCAACCACCTAATTGGAAGCTCTTCATCTGGGTTTACAGAGCTTATTATGACCGGTGAGAGGATTGAGGCTGGTATTAAGGCTGGTAAGATACAGAAGGGTGCCTCATCAAGCACCGAGAAGAAGCCATTTAAGAAAGAGTCCAGTGTTGTCTACAGTTCGAAAAGCCAGAATAGACCTGAACGCCGCCAAGCTGTTAATGCGGTTGTTATTTCAAGACCTGCTGATGCTCCTCAGCACAATAATCAACAAAAGGACGAGAGACCTCGAATGCAATTCACCCGTGTCAGCATGACTTTATCTCAGATTCTGCCACAGTTGTTAAAGACCAATCTAGTGATTCCAAGGGAAGCCCCGAAGAATCCAAATACTACATCACCAAAGTACAACCCTAATTCCCGTTGTTCTTTTCACTCTGATAGCCTAGGGCATGATATAGATGATTGTTGGGTTTTGAAGAACAAAGTACAAGACTTGATCGATGCGAAGGAGATTGAGTTCGGAGCACCAGAAAAACCTAAACAAGATGCAGAGGTGAATGTTGTCGGGGATGAGATGAAGAGTTTGATATCGACAGTTGGATCTACCCGACTGCCAATGGTGGATTAAGCAATTGGACATCGAAGGATTCTATGCCCGTTTCTGTTATCACCCAGTAATGAAACTTTTTGTTTTGAATATGTAACAGACAATATTTTAAACTTTATGGCCCGGTGTCTTACCCGGGGCACCGTGGCTTCATTTGCGAGGGCTCTATGTGTGTCATTTTCATATATCATTAATAAAAGCATTGGAAGTTTCTTGCATTTCAAATTTTGCGCTCCTTGTTTTTCTTTTATCATATATTGCAAAATAGCTATTTTACACACACTCACATATACAGGTCTACATCCACTCTGGATCTCACTGGTAACGACTCTGCTACTGCCAGCTATGACTTCGAAAGTCCGATCAACTTAGCCGAAGATGAAGGTGAAGATGATTGCGAAGTGCCTGGTGAACTTGCAAGACTGTTACTTCAGGAAGAGAGGGCTATACAGCCACATAAAGAGCCAGTGGAAACAGTGAATCTGGGTACCGAGACAGATAAGAAAGAGGTCAAGATCGGTGCAAATCTGGAGCTTAGTGTAAAGCAACGATTGATTCAAATGCTGTATGACTACGTTGAGATCTTTGTCTGGTCTTATAAAGATATGCCTGGGTTGGATACTGATATTGTGGTTCATCGCCTGCCTACCAAGGAAGATTGTCCTCCAGTAAAACAGAAAGTCCGCTGAATGCGCCCAGAGATGTCTGAGAAAATCAAGGCTGAAGTTATGAAACAGTTTGACGCCGGTTTTCTAGCAGTTACTTCTTACCCACAATGGGTGGCCAATGTGGTTCCCGTACCGAAGAAGGATGGCAAGGTTCGAATGTGTGTTAACTATAGGGATCTGAACAGGGCAAGCCCCAAGGATGATTTCCCTCTACCTCATATCGACGTTCTGGTTGACAACACTGTGCAGCATAAAGTCTTCTCCTTCATGGATGGGTTCTCCGGTTATAATCATATCAAAATGGCTCCCGGATACATGGAGAAGACAACCTTTGTTACTCAGTGGAGTACTTTTTGCTACAAGGTCATGCCTTTTTGACTGAAGAATGTTGGGGCAACGTATCAGCGTGCCATGGTTGCTTTGTTTCATGACATGATCCATCATGAGATTGAAGTTTACCTTGACGATATGATTGCAAGGTCCCAAACTGAGGAGGAACACCTTGACCACCTTCAGAAGTTGTTTGATAGGTTGAAGTTGTACAAGTTGAGGTTAAACCCGAACAAGTGCACCTTCGGGGTGAGATCTGGTAAACTGTTGGGTTTCGTCGTAAGCGACAAAGGTATTCAAGTGGATCCGGCAAAAGTGTAGGCTATACAGGAGATGCCAGCTCCCAGAACAGAGAAAGAAGTCAGAGGCTTCCTGGGACGACTGAACTACATTGCCCGATTCATCTCACACCTGACTGCTACTTGTGAGCCAATCTTCAAGATGCTGAAGAAAGATCAAGTGGTACGTTGGAATGATGAATTCCAGGCCGCTTTCGAAAGGATCAAAGAGTATCTCCAAGAGCCACCTGTTATGATGCCTCCAGTTGAAGGGAGACCTTTGATCTTATACTTGACAGTACTCGACAACTCAATGGGGTGTGTGCTGGGTCAACATGACGAGTCTGGCCGAAAAGAGCATGCAATTTACTACCTTAGCAAAAAGTTTACCGACTGTGAGACCCGATACTCACTGCTCGAGAAAACTTGTTGCGCTTTGGCATGGGCGGCTCGCCGGCTGAGACAGTATATGTGGACTCACACTACTTTGTTGATTTCAAAGATGGATCCGATCAAGTATATCTTCGAAAAGCCTGTTTTGTCCGGAAGAATAGCAAGATGGCAGATGATCTTGACTGAGTATGACATCCAGTACACGACCCAAAAGGCAATCAAGGGAAGTGTATTGGCAGACCATTTGGCGCATCAAGCAGTGGATGATTACCAATCTATGAACTTTGAATTCCCGGACGAGAATATCATGTTGGTAACTGATTGTGAGACACCTGGGCCAGATGAAGGACCTGAGGAGGGATCCCGATGGTCTATGTACTTTGATGGAGCTTCAAACGCTTTGGGTAATGGCATTGGCACCATGATCATATCTCCTAAAGGCTCTCATACTCCGTTCACCGCCTGACTATGTTTCAACTGCACCAACAATATGGCGGAGTATGAAGCATGCATCATGGGTCTTCGAGCAGCAATTGCCCTAAGGATTAAGTTTCTAAGTGTCTTCGCAGATTCCGCTCTCGTGATCAGTCAGATCAAAGGCGAGTGGGATACGAAACACCCAAATCTTATTCCTTACAAGGAGTATGTATTGAGGTTGCTTCCCCATTTCGAAGAGATAACCTTTGAACACTTCCCTAGAGAGGAGAATCAGTTGGCGGACGTGCTAGCTACGATGTCTTCGATGTTCAAGGTCAATTGGGACAACGAAGCTCCCCGGATTATCATTGAAAAATTGGACGAACCTGCACATTATTGTGACATTGAGACTGAGGAGGTAACAGAAAAGCCCTGGTTTCACGAAGTAAAAAGGTATCTCGAGGCTCAAGAATACCCCAAGGGTGCATCTGTTAATGACAAGAAGTTTCTGAGGAGGTTCGCAGCGAAGTTCTTCATCAGCAATGGCATCCTTTACAAGCGTAACCATGATTTGACCCTACTGCATTGTGTGGATAAGAATGAAGCAGAAAGGATTATGGTCGATTTACATGAAGGTACTTTCGGAACTCATTTCAGTGGACACACCATGGCAAAGAAAATCCTTCGGGCAGGATATTATTGGTCCATAATGGAAGCTGACTATTATCAGCATGCTCGGACATGTCACAAGTGCCAAGTCTATGCTGATAAGGTGCACATACCTCCAGTTCCTCTGAACGTCTTGACAGCTCCTTGGCCTTTTGCAATGTGGGGCATTGATATGATCGGCGAGATCAGACCTACGGCATCCAACGGGCATCGTTTCATCCTGGTAGCTATTGATTACTTTACGAAGTGGGTTGAAGCAGCTTCCTTTGCTACCGTAACCAAGAACGTCGTGGCACGGTTTATTCGGCACAATCTGATCTGTCGATATGGTGTACCAGAGAGGATCATTACGGACAATGGTACCAATCTTAACAACAAGATTATCACTGAGCTCTGCGAGCAATTCAAGATACAGCATCATAACTCTTCTCCCTACCGGCCGAAGATGAATGGGGCTGTCGAAGCGGCTAATAAGAACATTAAGAAGATTGTGCAGAAGATGACAGTGACATACAAAGACTGGCACGAGATGTTACCATTTTCTCTTCATGGATACCGTACCTCAGCACGGACGTCAACAGGGGCAACACCCTATTCCTTGGTATATGGTATGGAGGCAGTCTTGCCCATTGAAGTTCAGATGCCCTCTCTCTGAATCATGAAGGATGCAGGTTTGAGTGAAGATGACTGGATTCAGACCCGGCTTGATCAGCTAAAGCTAATCGATGAAAAGAGACTTACTGCTATTTGTCATGGTCAGACGTACCAAAAACGGATGATCAAGGCATTTAACAAGAAAGTTAGACGACAAGAGTATCAAGTTGGGGAGCTGGTTATCAAGCGCATTATCCTACCTCAAGGTGATCCCAGGGGCAAATGGACCCCTACTTACGAAGGTTCGTTTGTGGTTAAGAACATTTTCTCGGGAGGAGCTATGATTCTAACCACCATGGATGGTGACGACCTTCCTCACCCCGTCAATGTAGACATAGTGAAAAGATACTACGCAGAATCAAAGACCCGCTAGGTTGACTGGCCTAGGCAAAAGTAAGGGCTTCCCGGTGAACCAAAAGGGTTCGGGCAAAAATAAGGGATGAAAATGAAAAATCTGTACACCCGGCAAGTCGAAAACCTGAAAAGGCGACTTGGGTAAAAAAAGGGTATCCCGGTGGACTGAAAACCCGAAAGGGCGGTCCAGGCAAAAATTAGGGATTAAAGCGTAACACTATGTCTCATTGGATCACCTTGCATCCAGACTTCGGTATCGACTATCAAGCTCGGATGGCACTAATCAATCTGATCTACCTTCAACCAAGTAGCAAAGCGATGAGACGCTCGAGGACATAAAGGCAATAGCAGAGTTGGAACCCAGTGGGATCATTCACATAGTTGTTTTGTTTTTCATAATTTGTGAAAATTTTATCTTCTCGGCGGCGTTCTCTTACTAGGACGTCAGCTTCTTTTACAAAAATGCCTATTTACAGGCCAAACTTCAAAATCAATACAATTCATTTTCAAAGAAATTTCAAACTGTTTTTCCTTTATCTGTTTTGTTTTGCAAAAGAACGTCTGTGATACGGTGGGAGAACTGACTTGAGGTTTTGCGTTTGTGTTCGCACTTGTTCGGTTTAGCAAGAGTCGCCACCGACTTTTTATTTTATCCTAAAGGAAAGGTTAAAAAGCACAGGAAAAACCTTTGAGATGTTTTCGTGGGTTCGGGGGGTAGATTATGAAAAGGGAAGGTGCTAGCACCCTTTTCATCCATGGTTATCCATGGGCTCTTAGTTACTTATTTTAGATCACTTGCCTTGATTTTCAATTGCTTGAAATGGTGTTTGTGTGTGTGTGGTTTTGAAAATGTTTTGAAAAAGATGCCTTGTCTAGGCAACCATTGTAACAATTCTTTACTCGAATATTTTACAAAGGTGTTTGTCTTTTTGAAAAGATGTTTCAATGTTTTTGAAATTTGTTTTGAAAGTTGTGTTGTGGAGTGTGTTTTGAAAATGGCAAGTGTGTTTTGCAAGATTGGTCAAGTAACCAAGAGCTATCTACCCTAAATTTCTCAAAGATCTTTCTCATGTTTTAACCCTTTTAACAGTGTTGTTTCACCATTGTATTTGATGAACAACCTTGCGTTAGGATGTTAACGGGACGGGCGCGGGTCATCGTATACAATCATTGAAGGCAACTTGTGATACGCTCTAGCAATTTTTGTAAGGGACGAGATCGTTTTATCGAAGGCAACATCGAGGGTCATCGAGGGACCACGATCTTTGTTTATCGAAGGGACATTTGCTAGAGTGTCTCGTACTCGAGGGACATGATTGCATTTTTTCGAGGCAATAGGCGAGGTTACCCTAGAGGTTCAAGTGTGATTTGTATATTGATTTTCATGCATTTATCTTTGTGTTTAGGTCAAGCTATTTGTTGGTTTTATTTACATACAAACCCTAGGTCTATCATGGCATAATTTGAAAGCTTTTAAATGCGGAAATTTAAAGTCCTAAATTATTACAACATGATTATGGGGATGGGGATACAAATATTTACAAATGGGGATGAGACTTATCGGAATAGTAGTGTCCAAATATTATTTACAACCAAATCGAATCGCATTCTCAATGTAAAATATAACAATGTATAAGAATCAAAGAGAAATAAAAGTATGTAAGATGCACATGATTATTTACAAGTGAGTAAAAATGTTAACCTAATGTATTAAGTATTTTATTATTATTTTTGTGTTTTTTATTAATGATATAAACAAAAAGTTCTTAAAGAAAGAAATATTTAATCTTAAAAATTTCTATTTTTTAGGTATTTTGGTTAATGTTTTATATACAAGATCTAATTAAGTAAAAAAGTTTTAAAGAGAAAATTGTTTAAACTTAATAAAATCTAATATTTAAATATTTTTGTAAAATGTAATAAACATTTAAGAAAAGTTTTGTACAAAAATAATATATTGTTTTATTTAACAAAATAAGTTATGTTATATAAAAAGAAAATAAATAAAAAAGGTATTAGTTTATAAAAAAGAAAAAAAGGTTAAATGGGCTCTAGGGGAATGTACATGGCCCAAAACGAAACAAGGCAGATTAAAAAAAGGGGGTGTAGTGCCAGGAATCTTGGGCTTAAGGGTTTTGATGGGGCGGGCCCAACCGGGTTTGACAATGTTTAGGGTTTGTTTTGTTTTGTTTCAGAACTTAGGCTTTACAGTGCTTTGATGAACGGCGCCGCTTCTCCATCGTCTTTCTCGTTCTCAAATAAATGCCATCGATGCTCCCTCTACACCTCAGCTGCCAGAGTGCCACCGTCCATCTCCCTCTCTCCATGGTCGTGCAAGGCAGTGATGAGAAAAGGTAACGATTTCTGTTTTAGGGTTTTGGATTTTAGTCTTGCATGCTTTATTTTTGTATGTTCTGATCTTTATGTGTTACATGTTTATGTGAGGTGTGTAAAAAGGGAGAAGGAATTACTACCTTTGGAGAGGAGACGGAGGAGGACGGCGGCGCTTCTCAGGTGGGCAAGAGGCGGAGAGACGCAGTGATGTGCTTGCTGGCCTCCCTGGTACTTTGTATCTTGCTTTATATGTTTTATGATGATGCTTTGCTTCTGAAGACCCTAGGATAGCCACTTGTGAATCTCTTCTTTTCTTCTTCTGATTGCTTGCCCGTTTCTGAGTTTGATGATGTTGATGATGTTGCCTTATTCTGAGATGCTTTTGGCTTTGCTTTGAGTTTGGTACAGGCTTGGAGTAAGTTTGGCTATTTTGGCCCTGTGATGAACATGGTTCTGAGGGCTTTTGTTTTTGTTGTTTGGATATTTCGAATGGTTTGGATTGGAGGGTTGTTGGTACAGGTTTATTGTTTGGATGTGTTGATTTCTGGTTTGGATTTGAACAAGCTTCAGGGCTTGTTATGCAGGTTTGGATACAGATTTGTTTGTGGGTATGCAGGTTACTGAGTTGTTCAGGTTTATTGTGCTTGGCTTAGGCTTGAAGCAGACTTGGCTTGAAGACAGTTTTGAGGCTTCAAGGCTTGTGCTTCCAGTTTTGTTTGTGTTTTTTGTTACAGGCTTAAGGCTTGCCTTTTGTAAGTTTTCAAGTTTGAAATAGGCTTGAATGTTTTAACAGGTTTTTGAGTTTGTTGTTTTTGCTTTTGGCTTCTGTAACTGGTATTATGCAGGCCGGTCTTTTGATACAGGCCTCAAGGCTTGTTTTTTGAAGCAAGCTTTGGTTTGAATGCTATGCTTGAGCAGGTTTGGGTTCTGAGTTTTTGCAGGCTGCAAGGCTTGAGGTTTACAGTTTTTTGTGATATCTTTTTCTATGTGTATTCTGCCCCCCTCTAACAGTGTTCTGATTTTGTTATATTTATCTCTAAGCCTGCCTGGAAAACTGTAAGCCTGCTACTTTTCCCTCTCTTTCTCTCTCCACAGAGAGCACATCTTTGCTTAGAATATCTTTTTCTTTCTGAAAAGATTTTGGCCTGGAAAATGATGAATAAAAATGTACTTTTCACAACCTTGCTTGCATTTGTCTTTCCTCTGCATATCTTCTTACCTCCAGATTTTCTGCCTTGCTTTTGTGTACTTGTTGACCGCTTTTGACAGTTACAGTTTGGTTGACATTTTTTGTTGACAGCTTTGTACTTGTGACTTAGTTTGCCCCTTTGGCAATTTGGTTTTCCTAGTTTGATAATGCAATTCAGTTTGGATTTATGCAGCTTGTTTGGCATTTCAGTTTTCACTTTGTAATTTAAATTTATGAAGCTTTGTGCATTTTGCAAAATAATTCATATGCTTGCAAACATTTTACTTCCCTCTTTGTGAACCAAGAAGAGACATCTTCTTGTGATTTACAGAGAGGACGAACAAACTGATTCCGGACAAAACCTTTAATGATGAGTTTTTGATTAACTGTCTGAGAATGCTTTTCCAAATTCATCTGTGTTTGACTTCTTTCTTTTTTGTCTTTGCAGATAAATATCAGTTGAGCAAAGGCGAGCAGCAGTAGAAGATGAAGATTTCAAGCAATTTAGAATGTAGATTTAATTTATTTTTAATCATTGTAATAAATGTCATTGTAACACTGTAAATAAATTTACTGTATCAAATAAACATTTGTAACAACAATTGAAAATGAATAAAAAATCCTTTGTCAGTTAATTCTTTTAATTCTTCTGCAATTGCTTATTTAATTATTTAAATTTCTTAAGTCATAATAATTGGAAGTTATCCCAATAATCTTAACTTTAGAAATTATAAATAATCAATAAACATTGTAGTCTTGCAACTTCGCATTAACCAACAATACGCCCGGCATTCCAAATAACCATATGTATTGCACAGTCAAACAAAACAAATGTCCATACGTCTTTCATTTCACTGATTAAACCAACACTTCAAATTCTCAATCAGAAGCCTCAACCCATATCCCAGATGTTTAGACTTTGAGAAACAAACAGAAATCTTGAACAAACGTCAAAACCATGTGTCAGTCAATTAAGACACTGTGGATTCAAATTCTTCTGAAAATGCGCGTGCAAACCCTAATTCTTGATTTAATGTTAAAGAAGCGTCTGCTTGATCAAACCCTGAGCCAAACTCAAACAAATCAAAAGAAACCCTAATTTTGTCTGACTGATTCAAAATCAATAAAAAACCCTAATTTTGTCTGACTGATTCAAAATCAATAAAAAAACCCTAATTTTATCTGACTGATGAGAAAAGTCTGTTTGACCGATTCTTAAACCAATCTGAAAAATCAGGAAAAGCCTGAGGCTGTGATTTCTTGTGAAAAAGAGAGAGGGCAAATTTTGGGGTACAACAGTTGCCCCTGTTCAATCTTCTTGAACCTGAGGAGTTAGATTGGCAAGTTTGCCGTTCGCGTCTCGAAGGTAAAAGGAGATTGGACACTAGAGTGCCCGTAAATTTGCACTCGTCAGAACATGGATGCGGGAATGGGCTTAGAGATGCCATTTGGAGATGGGCTTAAAGATGCCATCTGGAGGGGAGACAGAATCTTGTCGGGGATGGGCTTAAAGATGCCACCTGGAATGTTTGTTGAACTGTATGTCATTGAAGTTGAAGCTTAATAATCTTATCCTGAAAAGGGTAAAATATTAGCTGAAATACAAAGTTATGTTGCATGAAATGTATGATGCAATATATGTTATATCAATGTTTATGATATGAATGTAATGATTGCGCATGTAAGCTGATGAGCTGTCTTGCTGAGGATAGATGAATCTTGGATAGCCGGAGATAATAGATCCTTGACTGCTGTTGGGGAAAGTGAATCCTTGACTGCTGCAGGGGGTTGCAAGAATCTTTTGATCGTTGAAAATGAGAAGTCCTGGGACCACTGTTGGGGGAACCGGGAGCTTGGGTTGTATGCCACTTCGAGAATGATAATCTTCATTCTGTTGGGAAGTATCAGGAACTCAGGTTATCTGCCACTTTGAGAATGAGAATCTTCATTCTGTTGGGAATATCAGAAATTCAGGTTATCTGCCACTTTGAGAATGAGAATCTTCATTCTGTTGGGAATATCAGGAATTCAGGTTATCTGCCACTTTGAGAATGAGAATCTTCATTCTGTTGGGAATATTAGGAATTCAGGTTGTCTACCACTTTGAGAATGAGAATCTTCATTCTGTTGGGAATATCAGGAGCTTGGGTGTATGCCAATCTACTGGGGTTTTAAGGGCGAGAATCTTCATTCTGTTAAGGGTCAGAAATTGGGAGTATACCAATCTTCTGAGGTTTTAAGGATGAGAGTCTTCATTCTGTTAAGGGTCAGAAACTGGGAGTATACCAATCTTCTGAGGTTTTAAGGATGAGAGTCTTCATTCTGTTAAGGGTCAGAAACTGGGAGTATACCAATCTTCTGAGGTTTTAAGGATGAGAGTCTTCATTCTGTTAAGGGTCAGAAACTGGGAGTATACCAATCTTCTGAGGTTTTAAGGATGAGAGTCTTCATTCTGTTAAGGGTCAGAAACTGGGAGTATATCAATCTTCTGAGGTTTTAAGGATGAGAGTCTTCATTCTGTTAAGTGAAACAGATTTTTAGGAGTTTCAGTTGTCTGTTATCTTGTTGGTGGTTGTAACTTCCAGCAGGTGATGAAGGAATTTGAAACTTGAAATGTAATTTGTTTTGGAGAATAAATCCTTCACAAATGTTGGGGATTGGAAATCTTTGGACATCCTTGTTGACTATTGATTGCTTGGGGAGCAAGATCTTCAATGGTTGAGGGATTTCAGGGCCACTGTTGGGGATTAAAAATTCTTGGTGATTTTGGGGAATGAGAATTCTGATGATCTCTACTGGGGAGTTCAGAACCTGGGAGACTCATGCTGGAGGAGTGAGACTGAGAATCTTCAATCTGATGGGAAGTATCTCTGTGGGGAGAATGTTCACTAGTCTGGTCCGCTGGGGATTGATAGTCGGAAGTTTTAGCTCCGCTGGGGATTAACAACTTTGACTTCACTGGGGATAGGATTTTCAGATTTTTTAGGGCTCCACTGGGGAAACTGAAACTTAACTTTGAGGAAGCTTTTGTTCTGCTGAGGATCCTGAAGTTTAACTCTGTTTGAGGAATTAAGTTCTGGATATTAACCTTGTCGAGGAATTTGGAGTTTAATTCCGCTGGGGATCTCTTCTGAGAGGGCCTCAAGATATCTATCTGTACCTTCAACCTATCAGCAATCATCTTTCTTGATTTGTAAGAAAATGATTATGTTCAAATGCATATGCCTATTTAACAAAACATTGGATGTTTCTCAAATAAAATATAAGTGTAAGAAGCAAAAGGAAGACAAAGCAAATTTCTGTATTTGGAAAAGTGTTTGTATTAACTTTTTATGAGTATCTTTGTACAAAGGAGACAGACATCCTAGTAAGAGGATGTTGTCGTAAAAAATTGAAAAAGTTTATACAAAAGAAAGATGGCTATGTGTAACAATTCTATGGGATTCCCATTCTGCTATAGCCTTCACAACTCTGAATGTCTGTCCATTCGCTGCTTCATCCGCCGATGACTGGATTGATCAGAAGCTTGGAGTTTGTTGATGAAGAGATTGTTCCTTAAAGTGATCCGACGAGACCTAGTCATACGCTTTAATTCCCTAACTTTTTCCTGGATCGCCCTTTCGGGTTTTCAATCCACCGGGAAACCCTTTTTTGCCCAAGTCGCCCTTTCGGGTTTTCAACTTGCCGGGTGTACAGATTTTTTTTGTTTTATCCCTAATTTTTGCCTGAACCGCCCTTTCGGGTTTTTGGTTCACCGGGATGCCCATTTTTGCCCAAGTCGCCCTTTCGGGTTTTCGACTTGTCGGGTTGTTTTATGCGTAGTATCTTTTGACTATGTCTGCGTTCGTAGGGTGTGGCAAATCGTCGCTGTCCATGGTGGTCAAAATCATTGCACCACCAGAAAATATGCTCTTGATCACAAATGGTCCTTCGTAAGTAGGAGTCCATTTGCCCCTGGGATCACTTTGCGGCAAGATGATCCGCTTGATTACAAGATCTCTGACTTGATATACTTGACGTCTGACCTTCTTGTTGAAAGCCTTGATCATTCGCTTTTGGTACGTCTGACCATGGCAAACAGCAGTGAGTCGCTTCTCGTCGATCAAATTGAGTTGATCAAGTCGGGTCTGAATCCAATCGTCTTCACTCAAACCAGCGTCCTTCATAATCCTTAAAGAAGGAATCTGAACTTCCATGGGTAGGACAGCTTCCATGCCATATACCAAAGAAAATGGGGTTGCCCCTGTTGAAGTATGTGCCGTGGTACGGTATCCATGCAGAGCAAACGGTAACATCTCATGCCAGTCCTTGTAGGTGACTGTCATTTTCTGAATGATCTTCTTGATGTTTTTGTTCGCTGCTTCAACAGCACCGTTCATCTTCGGCCAATAGGGAGATGAATTGTGATGATAAATCTTGAACTGTTCGCATAGAGCAGTGATCATAGTATTGTTCAGATTTGTACCGTTGTATGTGATGATCATGTCGGGGATACCATACCGGCATATGAGATTCTTCTTGATGAAGCGGGCAACCACATTTTTTGTAACAGAGGCGAAGGAAGCTGCTTCAACCCACTTGGTGAAATAGTCAATGGCGACCAGGATGAAGCGATGTCCATTGGATGCCGTGGTCTTGATCTCTCCAATCATGTCAATGCCCCACATTGTGAATGGCCAAGGAGCTGTCAGAATGTTGAGAGGAACAGGAGGAATATGTACCTTGTCGGCGTAGACCTGACATTTGTGGCAAATACGAGAATGTTGATGGCAATCAGCTTCCATGGTAGACCAGTAATAGCCTGCCCTTAGAATCTTCTTAGACATCGTATGTCCGCTCAAGTGGGTGCCAAATGTGCCGCTGTGTATCTCAGTCATGATTAACTCTGCTTCAGCTTTGTCCATGCAACGGAGTAAAACACAATCATGGCTGCGTTTATAAAGGATGCCATTTCTTAGGAAGAACTTGGCAGCAAATCTCCTTAAGAACTTCTTGTCGTTTACGGAAGCTTCTTCGGGATATTCTCTAGTCTGGAGATACCTTTTGATTTCGTGAAACCAGGGTTATTCCACTACTTCTTCGGTATTAATCTCATGACAATGCGCAGGTTCATCCATTCGCTCGATGGTGATTTGGGGAGCCTCGTTATCCCAGTTGAGTTTAAACATGGAAGACATTGTAGCCAGAGAATCTGCTAGCTGGTTTTCTTCTCGCGGGAAATGCTCGAAGGTGATCTGCTCGAAATGAGGCAGCAATGTCAGGACATGTTCTTTGTATGGGATAAGATTAGGATGTTTGGTGTCCCACTCTCCTTTGATTTGACTGATAACCAAAGCCGAGTCCCCAAATACAATCAAAGATTTGATCCCCAAGTCTATAGCAGCCTTGAGACCAAAGACGCAAGCTTCATATTCGGCCATGTTGTTGGTGCAACTGAAACAAAGTCGGGCAGTGAAAGGTGTATGGCAACCTTCTGGGGAAATGAGTACCGCACCGATACCGTTTCCAAGTGCATTTGAAGCCCCATCAAAGTACAGGGTCCATCGGGATCCATTTTCAGGTCCGTCATACGGTCCGTTACCTTCAATGTTGTCCAAAGTCATGATGTCCTCGTCCGGGAAGTCGAATCTCATGGATTGATAATCTTCGATATCTTGATGAGTTAAATGGTCAGCTAGTACACTCCCTTTTATAGCTTTTTGGGTAGTATACTGGATGTCATACTCAGTCAGGATCATTTGCCATCTAGCGATTCTTCCAGATAAAGCAGGCTTCTCGAAGATATATTTGATCGGGTCCATTTTGGAGATCAGCAAAGTGGTATGAGTCAACATATACTGCCTTAGTCGGCGAGCAGCCCATACCAAAGCGCAACAAGTTTTCTCGAGCAGTGAGTAGCGAGTCTCACAGTCGGTAAACTTTTTGCTAAGGTAATAAATGGCATGCTCTTTTTGACCAGACTCGTCATGTTGGCCCAGTACGCACCCCATTGAGTTGTCCAAAACAGTCAGATACATGATCAGCGGTCTTCCTTCGACGGGTGGCATCAGATTAGGAGGTTCTAGCAAATACTCCTTGATTTTATCAAAAGCAGTTTGACAGTCATCGTTCCATTCGACTACCTGATCTTTCTTTAATAGTTTGAAGATTGGCTCACAGGTAGACGTCAGGTGAGAGATGAACCTGGCGATATAGTTCAAGCGTCCCAAGAATCCTCTAACCTCCTTTTCAGTACGGGGGGCAGGCATTTCTTGTATAGCTTTCACTTTTGCTGGATCGACCTCAATGCCTTTGTTTCTGACAATAAAACCCAGAAGTTTACCAGACCTAACTCCAAAAGTGCACTTACTTGGATTCAGCCTGAGTTTGTACTCCTTCAACCTGGCAAACAGCTTCTGCAAATGTTCAAGGTGTTCCTCTTTCGTTTGCGATCGAGCTATCATGTCGTCTACATAAACTTCGATCTCATGATGTATCATATCATGAAACAAAGCTACCATGGCGCGTTGATAAGTTTCCCCTGCGTTCTTTAGTCCGAACGGCATCACCTTGTAGCAGAAGGTACCCCATTGTGTAACAAAGGTTGTTTTCTCCATGTCCTCGGGGGCCATTTTGATCTGGTTGTAGCCCGAGAATCCATCCATGAAAGAAAATACTTTGTGCTGAGCCGTGTTGTCAATCAAAATGTCGATATGCGGTAGCGGAAAATCATCTTTAGGGCTAGCCCTTTTCAAATCTCGATAGTCCACACACATTCTGACCTTGCCGTCTTTTTTAGGTACTGGCACGATGTTAGCAACCCATTGTGGATAGGATGTAACAGCCAGAAAACCAGCATTGAATTGCTTCATTACTTCAGCTTTAATCTTCTCAGACATGTCGGGCCTCATTCGGTGAACTTTTTGCTTGATCGGTGGACAGTCCTCTCTTGTAGGGAGACGGTGAACCACGATGTCTGTGTCTAACCCTGGCATGTCTTCATAAGACCAGGCGAAGATTTCAACGTATTCATTCAACAGCTGTATTAAGTGCTCCTTGACACTTGGTTCCAGATTGGCACCCACTTGTACTTCTTTCCTGTCTTCCTCTGTTCCTAAGTTGACGGTTTCCAACAACTCTCCATGAGGTAAGATGGCCCTCCCTTCTTGTTGTAGAAGTCTGGCTAGCTCTCCCGGTACTTCACAATCTTCGTCATCTTCGTACTCAGCCTGATTAACCAAATCTTCAGAGTCATGGAAGGATACAACAGAATAGTCACCCATGGAATCCGGAGTGGATGGATACCTGCATTTGTGAGTGTGGGTGTGTGTAAGGGATAGCCATCCTTAAACAAACAAAAATGTAAAAGGAAAGAAAATGAACACAGCAGTTTATAAATGAAAAATGTCCAATGATTCATTAAACATGCCATATGATTATGAAGAGAATCAAAACCCTTACAAATGGACCTACATGCCCTGGGCAAGACATGAGGTGAAAAAGTAGTGTGCAGATTGTTTTAGTAATTATTACAGACCAACAGGAAATGTTCAAAAGATAAATTACTGATTAATGAAAGTAATGGGAACGAAGTCTTTCGTCTCCCAGTTGTGTAGTCCCCCTTCGATGGTTGGGAAGATCCAATCTTCAATGTTACCCTCTTCATCTTCGTCTTTCAAAGCATTGATTCCATGAGGAGAAATCTTGATGGGTGTCTTTTCAATTTTTGAGCGACGCATAGCCTTTTGCCCCGCAGTGGTGAATCCCAACCCAAACTTGTCTGTTTTGTGAGGAAAGTCAGGCAACTGGCCCCACACTGTGCTTTTTCCCTCCTTCATTGCAGCCTTTGCGTCTTTCAGAGATGCCATCCTGGCCACCTGCTTGGGTACCTCAACTACTGCCTTTGCTACTGCCACTTCGGGAGACACTTCCTCAAAGTGTTGAAAGGGTGTTTCAATGAATTAGCCATCCACTTCCACATACCGAAAGGAATTCAGATGACTGATCATGTACTCCTCCTCACCGTGTACAGTTATGATTTTTCCCTTAACAGGGTATTTCAGCATCTGATGTAGAGAAGAAGTGACTGCCCCATCATTGTGTATCCATGGTCTTCCTAGCAAGCAAGAGTATGATGGGCGGATGTCCATCATATAGAATGTTGAGTGGAACACTTCAGTGCCTACCTTGATGGGAATGTCGACCTCCCCATGCACCATTCTTTTATACCCGTCAAATGCCCTGACAATGATATTACTTGGTTTCAGCTCCAAGCCTTCACAATCCAACCGGTCGAGAGCCTTCTTAGGCAGCACATTTAGAGAAGAACCAGTGTCGACCAAGACATGGGAGATAGTGGTTCCTCGGCATTCAACTGACACATGCAATACGTCATTGTGCTTTCTTCCCTTCGGAGTCAGGTCAACATCAGAGAAACCCAGACCGTTGTCGGCGGTGAGGCTGGCTACACAATCCTGGAATTGATCGGCTGAGGTTTCCTGGGGAACATGGGCTGTCTTCAGAAATCTTATCAATGCTTTGGCATGAGCCTCCGAACAAAGCAGCAAAGCTAACATGGAGATCTTCGAGGGGGTTTGCCCCAGTTGTTCTACAACGTCATAATCACTTTTCTTTATTATCTTCAGAATCTCATCCATTTCCTTCTTAGAGGTTTCGGGGATGACCAATAGTTGAGCCCTCGTCCTGACGAGCTCTTCTTGGATCCCTTTCCCCTTATCAGCAAAAGTAGGAGGGACAACCACAGGAGTAACAGCTTCTTCAATCAGTGGCGTTCTTGCAGATAGTTTTATCGGTGCAGGGGTGACCTTGGCAGCAGCTGAGGGTCCAAAGATTGCCTTTGAAGGGGAAATCTCTGGAGAGAAAATTCTCCCACTTCGGGTAATCTTGCTCGTACCGGCAATGTTTCCAATGTCGGCAGTTTCTTCGTCAGAGCTCTCTTCGGTTATCTCAATTTGTTTAACACCGTGGTAGTAGATTTCTCCACCATAATTCCACGGTATTGATTTGTCAGATTTGTAGGGGACGGGCCCAAGCATGGTCATTTTCAAGGGTACAATCTTCGGAGCGGACGTAATCTTAACAGGCCTTTTGGGGACCTTGGAAAGATTGGCGGAAATGGTGATTATTGAAACTTCATTGATAGGAGTTGGAGTAACAGGAATCTTTTCGAAAAGAATTTGTTGGTTATCCATTAGGCGTTGGATGCCTATCTTCAGCAATGGACAGTCAGTTGGCAGGGAGGAACAAAAGTAGCAATCTTCTTTACAACCTGGGAAAATCCCAGCCTTCAACAGATTTAACTTGATTGTCAGTAGTGGAGTTAACAGATCATCAACAGTAGCAACATATAGATCTTCTTCAACAACATGAATATGATGGCCATGTTTTGGCATGGGAGCGGAGATTACATTCGGCTTCTTGGGGGCGTCGAACTCAACCTCTTTAGCATCTATCAAGTCTTGAATTTTATTCTTTAGCGCCTAACAATTGTTGGTGTCATGTCCGACGCTGTCAGAATGATAGGCACATTTAGCATTGGCATGATAGTATGGAGATGTGGTGTTAGGGTTTTTCGGCGCCTCCTTTAAACCAGCGAGATTCAACTTCAACAAATGGGGAAGAACTTGTGCAGGTGTCATGTTGATGCAGGTGAACTGCCGTTGTGGCCGCTCTACCCGTTGCTGATTAGGTCTAGACTGATTGTTACGAGGCTGATCATTTGACGAATTTTGAATCATCACGGCCCCTACAGTCGGCCGACGCTCAGTTCTTCCCAATCCTTTTTGAGAATACACAACAGCTGCTTCCTTCTTGGCCGGGAATGGTTTTTTAACAGTTGTGGATGCAGAGGCATCCCTCTGAATCTTCCCACTCTTAATACCAGCGTCCACCCGTTCGCCAGTCAGAATCAATTCGGTAAACCCTGCAGAAGAGCTCTCGATCAAATGGTTGAAGAAAGGGCCAGATAGGGTCCCCAAGAACATATCAACTAGTTCCCTATCTGAAAGAGGTGGTTGTACTCTTCCGGCCAAGTCGCGCCATTTCTGGGTGTATTCTTTGAATCCCTCATTTGAGGCCATCCCCATACTCTGTAGCTGAGTACGGGTCGGCGCCAAGTCAGCGTTATATTGATACTGGCGGTAGAAGGCAGCTGCCAAGTCTTCCTAGTTATTCACTTCTGACCTCTCAAGCTGGTAGAACCAATCTAGCTGTGTACCAGACAGGCTGTCCTGGAAGAAGTGTACCCAAAGATTTCTATCGGATGAATGAGGTTGAATTCTTCTGACGTATGACCTCAGGTGCATCTTCGGACAAGACAGACCATCGTATTTTGCAAAAGTTGTCACCTTAAACTTTGGAGGGATCACAATCCCAGCAATCAATCCCAATTCTTCAAAATCTAGCCCGGGAACCCTTTGTAGCTCCATGGCTGCCAGTCTATCCTCTAGGTTTTTATATTTGTCGTCCGCTGGCGGGTATTGCTGCTCTGAATAATCTTCATCTTCCTCAACCTCTTCCTCTTCAGCCTCGGACTCAGAAGGTAATGCAGCTCCTTTTCCCTTACCGGTCCCCTCATCAGATGTGGAGGGGAATTCAAGAACTCTCCTAGCTTCATTCTCAAATCTTCTTCCTAGTGTAGCTACCCCAACTCTCTTCTTCTTTTTCCCTCTTTCTTGCTCTTTATTCCCTAACAGTGCTTTAAGATCCTCCTGACCCTTTGCCAAGGTCATGAGAAGCTATTGAAACTGCGAGTTTTGTGCCTGCAGATCTTTGACCGTCTGCTCAATATCCATCTTACTGAAATAAACAGCAGAAAGATCAGGAAACCTGGTGTGAAGACCTGTTTATGCATATGATGAATGATATGTTTATTCATGCAATGCATTCAAGGATTTAGAAATCCAAAGTAGTTGCAAACAAAAAGAACACACGTCATATTAATAAGAAGAAATTTTGTCAGTACATAAATGCCCCATGGGCCAAATATTACAAAAACTTCATAAGGTAAAAAGACGTTGTGCATCCTCTTTGGTGCGATGTAAGTGTTGAGGGTCTCCTCCTCGTGAAGTCGGCGGGTAAGCTCCAAAACCTTCTTCTCACTGGCGTAGAAGCTGGCTTCAAAAGTATCCCTTTCTTCCTTGAGTTGGATCCAACTCTTCTGAATCTCCTCCCATGATGTTGGCATGTCAGGATGTAGGATGGTGTATGGAACCTCTCCTTCCTTAACAGGCTCTTTGATCAAAGGGAGAATGTGAGGGTAAGGCATCATAAGACTCTGGGCTCGGGTTCGTACCCACTTGAGGTAAGGCTCAAGAGGGATGGAGTTCTTGTTCCCCAGTGTCTTGCTATCTACCTTGTTAGGCATCCTCCAAGCTCTGATGAATCTTTGGCAAAGTCCTTGCACATCGTTATCAAAATCAAAGACCAGGTCAGGAATCAGCATGTCATGAGGGTCGTCCCTCTGTGCATATCCAAATTGTCTCAAAGCTAGACAAGGGTTATAGGTAATGCCTCCCCTAATGCCAAGTAATGGAACATTAGGGAACTCACCATAACGATCGACGATGATGACATTTTCTCTGGACCGAGAACACCAATATACATTAGAATGTGTGAGGGTCATCAATCGTTGTGACCACCTTAAGCCTTGCTCGTTCTTCAAAACTGATTGTGGAAGGTGAGAAATAAACCACCTTGCAAGGAGAGGAGTACAACACATGAGAACACCTCTCTTCCTCATTGTTCGTATGTAAAATGAGTGGAGGATGTCCCCAAGCAATGTTGGTATGGGATTCTTGGACATGAAAATCTTGACAGCATTCACGTCTATAAGTTGGTCAGGATTTGGGAACAAGACCAACCCATAAATGAGGAGTGCCACAATTTCTTCAAAGGCTTGTAGATCCAATGAATTCCAACACTCTTGTGCCTTCTCAAACAAGAATTTTGCCAAGAAGCCCTTAACACCACTTCTAGTTTCCCAATGCCCCTTGATGTCAGATGGTTGCAAGTGTAGTGCTTGAGCAACATCTTCAGGCTTTGGTTCTTTTTCCGTACCGTTGTAGGGTAGTTGATTAAGAATAAGAATTCTCAGGAGTTGAGAAAATTCCTCCAAAGTAGGCACCAATTGGTAGTCGGGGAATGTGAAACAATGGTGAAGGGGGTCAAAGAATTGGAACAACACTTTCACCATGTCTTCTTCAATGCTGGTGTTGACTAGGTTGAGAAGTCTACCATGTCTTTCACTGAAGAGAGAGCTTTCTGGAATTCTGGATGTAAGCTCCTTGAGTTGAGGAGGGATTCTCACAAGGTTGACTTGGATGGTTTTCCTGCGAAGAATTTCCATGACCTACAAAACAAGAACAAAGATGAAGATCCAAACCCTTGAAATGATTTGTGGATGCATATGATGCTTTATGATGTTTATGATGTATGCACAAACACATGTCCAAGCAATTCAAACAAAACCCTGTTTCAGGCTTGCATGAGGTTTCATAGGTGAGTACCCTCTTGAGTGTAGTTGGCTTTTAAAAAAACCTGTCCTATAAATAGTAACCGGGTTCTAAGGGGCTCAATATCATTGGATTGTTTTCCATGTTCATTGTTTTGGTTTAGCCACTTAACTAGCGACCAAAATATTCCAAGAAAACAACCCTCAATGAGTGTAGTGTCGAGTATCTACCAACTTCGGACTGCACCAAAGCCGGTCATCTCACTACCCCTAATAAAAGGCCAAGATGGTCAAGTAAGGTTCTAGGTCATTAGTGCTTAGTGACATCACTCAGCGGCCCCGTACTCTCCTTGATTGAACTCAAGGGTTACCGGTACTCACAAATATGTCGCACTAATATAGCTATTGCTTCAACCGTGTCGGTATACCCTGCACAGTTTCCACAATGTATTGCTATCTATGAATGTTTCCCAAATACGGGTGTAGGATTTCAAGCCCAAACAAGAGAACCACAAAGGTAAAGCAATCAAAGCAAACAATTAATCATGCAAAAAGGGTGATCTAAAACCCTAAGGTAACCCCACTTTTAGAAATGTCCCCAGCAGAGTCGCCAGTTCTGTGATACGGTGGGAGAACTGACTTGAGGTTTTGTGTTTGTGTTCGCACTTGTTCGGTTTAGCAAGAGTCGCCACCGACTTTTTATTTTATCCTAAAGGAAAGGTTAAAAAGCACAGGAAAAACCTTTGAGATGTTTTCGTGGGTTCGGGGGGTAGATTATGAAAAGGGAAGGTGCTAGCACCCTTTTCATCCATGGTTATCCATGGGCTCTTAGTTACTTGTTTTAGATCACTTGCCTTGATTTTCAATTGCTTGAAATGGTGTTTGTGTGTGTGTGGTTTTGAAAATGTTTTGAAAAAGATGCCTTGTCTAGGCAACCATTGTAACAATTCTTTACTCGAATGTTTTACAAAGGTGTTTGTCTTTTTGAAAAGATGTTTCAATGTTTTTGAAAGTTGTTTTAAAAGTTGTGTTGTGGAGTGTGTTTTGAAAATGGCAAGTGTGTTTTGCAAGATTGGTCAAGTAACCAAGAGCTATCTACCCTAAATTTCTCAAAGATCTTTCTCATGTTTTAACCCTTTTAACAGTGTTGTTTCACCATTGTATTTGATGAACAACCTTGCGTTAGGATGTTAACGGGACGGGCGCGGGTCATCGTATACAATCATTGAAGGCAACTTGTGAGACGCTCTAGCAATTTTTGTAAGGGACGAGATCGTTTTATCGAAGGCAACATCGAGGGTCATCGAGGGACCACGATCTTTGTTTATCGAAGGGACATTTGCTAGAGTGTCTCGTACTCGAGGGACATGATTACATTTTTTCGAGGCAACAGGCGAGGTTACCCTAGAGGTGCAAGTGTGATTTGTATATTGATTTTCATGCATTTATCTTTGTGTTTAGGTCAAGCTATTTGTTGGTTTTATTTACATACAAACCCTAGGTCTATCACGGCATAATTTGAAAGCTTTTAAATGCGGAAATTTAAAGTCCTAAATTATTACAACATGATTATGGGGATGGGGATACAAATATTTACAAATGGGGATGAGACTTATCGGAATAGTAGTGTCCAAATATTATTTACAACCAAATCGAATCTCATTCTCAATGTAAAATATAACAATGTATAAGAATCAAAGAGAAATAAAAGTATGTAAGATGCACATGATTATTTACAAGTGAGTAAAAATGTTAACCTAATGTATTAAGTATTTTATTATTATTTTTGTGTTTTTTTATTAATGATATAAACAAAAAGTTCTTAAAGAAAGAAATATTTAATCTTAAAAATTTCTATTTTTTAGGTATTTTGGTTAATGTTTTATATACAAGATTAATTAAGCAAAAAAGTTTTAAAGAGAAAATTGTTTAAACTTAATAAAATCTAATATTTACATATTTTTGTAAAATGTAATAAACATTTAAGAAAAGTTTTGTACAAAAATAATATATTGTTTTATTTAACAAAATAATTTATGTTATATAAAAAGAAAATAAAAAAAAAAAGGTATTAGTTTATAAAAAAGAAAAAAAGGTTAAATGGGCTCTAGGGGAATGTACATGGCCCAAAACGAAACAAGGAAGATTAAAAAAAGGGGGTGTAGTGCCAGGAATCTTGGGCTTAAGGGTTTTGATGGGGCGGGCCCAACCGGGTTTGACAATGTTTAGGGTTTGTTTTGTTTTGTTTCAGAACTTAGGCTTTATAGTGCTTTGATGAACGGCGCCGCTTCTCCATCGTGTTCTTCGTCTTTCTCGTTCTCAAATAAAGGCCATCGATGCTCCCTCTACACCTCAGCTGCCAGAGTGCCACCGTCCATCTCCCTCTCTCCATGGTCGTGCAAGGCAGTGATGAGAAAAGGTAACGATTTCTGTTTTAGGGTTTTGGATTTTAGTCTTGCATGCTTTATTTTTGTATGTTCTGATCTTTATGTGTTACATGTTTATGTGAGGTGTGTAAAAAGGGAGAAGGAATTACTACCTTTGGAGAGGAGACGGAGGAGGACGGTGGCGCTTCTCAGGTGGCCAAGAGGCGGAGAGACGCGGTGATGTGCTTGCTGGCCTCCCTGGTACTTTGTATCTTGCTTTATATGTTTTATGATGATGTTTTGCTTCTAAAGACCCTAGGATAGCCACTTGTGAATCTCTTCTTTTCTTCTTCTGATTGCTTGCCCATTTCTGAGTTTGATGATGTTGATGATGTTGCCTTATTCTGATATGCTTTTGGCTTTGCTTTGAGTTTGGTACAGGCTTGGAGTAAGTTTGGCTATTTTGGCCCTGTGATGAACATGGTTCTGAGGGCTTTTGTTTTTGTTGTTTGGATATTTCGAATGGTTTGGATTGGAGGGTTGCAGGTTTATTGTTTGGCTGTGTTGATTTCTGGTTTGGATTTGAACAAGCTTCAGGGCTTGTTATGCAGGTTTGGATATAGATTTGTTTGTGGGTATGCAGGTTACTGAGTTGTTCAGGTTTCTTGTGCTTGGCTTAGGCTTGAAGCAGACTTGGCTTGAAGACAGTTTTGAGGATTCAAGGCTTGTGCTTCTAGTTTTGTTTGTGTTTTTTGTTACAGGCTTAAGGCTTGCCTTTTGTAAGTTTTCAAGTTTGAAATAGGCTTGATGTTTTAACAGGTTTTTGAGTTTGTTGTTTTTGCTTTTGGCTTCTGTAACTGGTATTATGCAGGCCGGTCTTTTGATACAGGCCTCAAGGCTTGTTTTTTGAAGCAAGCTTTGGTTTGAATGCTATGCTTGAGCAGGTTTGGGTTCTGAGTTTTTGCATGTTGCAAGGCTTGAGGTTTACAGTTTTTTGTGATATCTTTTTCTATGTGTATTCTGCCCCCCTCTGACAGTGTTCTGATTTTGTTATATTTATCTCTAAGCCTGCCTGGAAAACTGTAAGCCTGCTACTTTTCCCTCTCTTTCTCTCTCCACAGAGAGCACATCTTTGCTTAGAATATCTTTTTCTTTCTGAAAAGATTTTGGCCTGGAAAATGATGAATAAAAATGTACTTTTCACAAGCTTGCTTTCATTTGTCTTTCCTCTGCATATCTTCTTACCTCCAGATTTTCTGCCTTGCTTTTGTGTACTTGTTGACCGCTTTTGACAGTTACAGCTTGGTTGACATTTTTTGTTGACAGCTTTGTACTTGTGACTTAGTTTTCCCCTTTGGCAATTTGGTTTGCCTAGTTTGATAATGCAATTCAGTTTGGATTTATGCAGCTTGTTTGGCATTTCAGTTTGCACTTTGCAATTTAAATTTATGCAGCTTTGTGCATTTTGCAAAATAATTCATATGCTTGCAAACATTTTACTTCCCTCTTTGTGAACCAAGAAGAGACATCTTCTTGTGATTTGCAGAGAGGACGAACAAACTGATTCCGGCCAAAACCTTTAATGATGAGTTTTTGATTAACTGTTTGAGAATGCTTTTCCAAATTCATCTGTGTTTGAGTTCTTTCTTTTTTGTCTTTGCAGATAAATATCAGTTGAGCAAAGGGGAGCAGCAGTTGAAGATGAAGATTTCAAGCAATTTAGAATGTAGATTTAATTTATTTTTAATCATTGTAATAAATGTCATTGTAACACTGTAAATAAATTTACTGTATCAAATAAACATTTGTAACAACAATTGAAAATGAATAAAAAATCCTTTGTCAGTTAATTCTTTTAATTCTTCTGCAATTGCTTATTTAATTATTTAAATTTCTTAAGTCATAATAATTGGAAGTTATCCCAATAATCTTAACTTTAGAAATTATAAATAATCAATAAACATTGTAGTCTTGAAACTTCGCATTAACCAACAATACGCCCGGCATTCCAAATAACCATATGTATTGCACAGTCAAACAAAACAAATGTCCATACGTCTTTCATTTCACTGATTAAACCAACACTTCAAACTCTCAATCAGAAGCCTCAACCCATATCCCAGGTGTTTAGACTTTGAGAAACAAACAGAAATCTTGAACAAACGTCAAAACCATGTGTCAGTCAATTAAGACACTGTGGATTCAAATTCTTCTGAAAATGCGCATGCAAACCCTAATTCTTGATTTAATGTTAAAGAAGCGTCTGCTTGATCAAACCCTGAGCCAAACTCAAACAAATCAAAAGAAACCCTAATTTTGTCTGACTGATTCAAAATCAATAAAAAACCTTAATTTTGTCTGACTGATTCAAAATCAATAAAAAAACCCTAATTTTGTCTGACTGATGAGAAAAGTCTGTTTGACCGATTCTTAAACCAATCTGAAAAATCAGGAAAAGCCTGAAGCTGTGATTTCTTGTGAAAAAGAGAGAGGGCAAATTTTGGGGTACAACAACGTCCAATGTTCATTTTTGATATATGCATTTGACGTTAATTGCTGCTCATGAATATTTACATGCGAAACAAAAGATGAATTAACTGGTAATAGCAGAAACAGGAGCAATAAGAAGTGTCTGAACTGTGCAGTTGCTCTGTCCACCAGGTACCAAGGTATATTCAGCTGAAGAATATGGCTAAGATACTTTCACTCCCTGCAGAGTAAGGCAGTAATGGTAGTTCTCCCCAGCTGAGACTTGCGACTATGAACGAATCAGCAATGCTCTCCCCAAGCAGAGTTTATCTACCATCAACACTAAAAAGGCTTAATATCCCCGGCAGTCTTAATATTCCCTAGCAGAGTATAAGGATGTTCCCTAGCAGAATACAAGATACCCCCAGTGGAGTCAATATTTCCCCAGCACAGCCTGAAAAAGCTTCCCCAACAGAGTTGAAGCATCATTCCCAGTAGACTCTAGAAGTCTATCCCCAGCGGAGTACAAAATAAATCTCCCCAGTCGAGTTCAAAGGATCATTCCCAGCAGAACTCAAAGGATTATCCCCACAAAAGTCTAACAGGGTTATCCCCAGCAAGTTACAACTGAAAGATCATCCCCAGCGAAGTTCTTTCCTTTCACAAATAGGAATTCAATCCTCAACAGATTCAGTATCACCAACAACGGTAATCCATCCCCAGCGGAGTGTATCAGTGGAATCCTCAGTAGAACATCTCTTCCCCACAGAGTGATCTCCTCATCAGTTTATTCCCCAACGGAGTTATCTTCTCCTACAGGTTTATTCTTGCAATCATCTTCGTTCACCATCCCCAGCGGAAGCGAAGAACTCAACTCTATTCTTCAGCAGCTATCCGAGATTTATTTTCCCCAGCTAAAACGTTACATTTCCATACATCATGATACATGCATATACGCATCATACCATACAATCTCATTTATGTTGAGAACATCATGGCTTGATTCATATCATGCATTGCATATGACTGACCTTTGGCTTTCAGGAAAGATGTAGTTAAGTTCTCAGCCATGTCGAAGACCTTCTCTAGTTCAGTCAGATCGCCGATAAGATCTCCCTGATTCGTATTCCAGTTGAAGATATTCCAAGACTTTTGTCTGGTCCAGTTAAATCGATTCCTAAAGATTTTTCTGATGCCGATCTAGTCAAAGTTAATCTAAGACCTTGTCTGGTCCAGTTAAATCGATTCCTAAAGATTTTTCTGATGTCGATCCAGTCAAAGTTATTCCAAGACCTTGTCTGGTCCAGTTAAATTGATTCCTAAAGATTTTTCTGATGTCGATCCTGTCAAAGTTAATCCAAGACCTTGTCTGGTCCAGTTAAATTGATTCCTAAAGATTTTTCTGATGCTGATCCAGTCAAAGTTATTCCAAGACCTTGTCTGGTCCAGTTAAATTGATTCCTAAAGATTTTTCTGATGCCGATCCAGTCAAAGTTATTCCGAGACCTTGTCTGGTCCAGTTAAATTGATTCCTAAAGATTTTTCTGATGCCGATCCAGTTAAAGTTAATCCAAGACCTCCTCTAGTTCAGTCAGATCGTCGATAAGATCTCCCTGATTCGTATTCCAGTTGAAGTTATTCCAAGACCTTGTCTGGTCCAGTCAAATTGATTCCTAAAGATTTTTCTGATGTCGATCCAGTCCAAAGTTATTCCAAGACCTTGTCTGGTCCAGTTAAATCGATTCCTAAAGATTTTTCTGATGCCGATCTAGTCAAAGTTATTCCAAGAGCTTGTGTGGTCCAGTTAAATCGATTCCTAAAGATTTTTCTGATGTCGATCCAGTCAAAGTTAATCCAAGACCTCCTCTGGTTCATTCAGATCGCCGATAAGATCTCCCTGATTCGTATTCCAATTGAAGTCATTTCAAGACCTTGTCTGGTCCAGTTAAATCGATTCCTAAAGATTTTTTTAATGCCAATCCAGTCAAAGTTAATCCAAGACCTTCTCCGGTTCAGTTAGATCGTCGATAAGATCTCCCTGATTACTATTCCAATCGAATTTCATACCACCTATCAACTATATCCAAATGGAATTTGTAAGCCCATTCCCGACATCACCAGGCTGATACCACTTCATGCGAGTGCAAATTTCTGGGCACTCTAGTGTTCAATCATCTTCCACCTTCGGATCACGAAAGGCCCGAAAGCCAATATATATCCTCAGGTTTAAGAAAATTGAACAGGGGCAGCTGTTGTACCCCAAAATTTTCCCTCTCATATTTCCCAAGATATTGCAAGAAAAATCTCCAAAGTTGCTCAAGATTGCTCAAGAGTTGGACAGTCAAATCATCTCCTAAGGCAGTCAACCCCAAATTAGGGTTTTTTGTTGCATCAAGATCCTTGAGTACAAATGACCTAAAGTTATCCCCAATGTCCTAATATGTTCTCAAGTTCATCCATGTCAAATTTCAAGCCTTGCATAGGAAGTTTGCTCAGTCAATTGCTCCAAGGGTCCAAAAATCGACTCTGCTAGGGCAAAAGTCAACTGTGACCTATAAACAGTCAAACTTCAAGATTTTTTGTCAACATTCTCATTTTGAAGGATATTTCATCATTTTATCAAAGTTTTATCATGATTCATCAAGGATTGCTCGAAATTCATCAAGATTCAAAAGTTGCTAAATTAGGGTTTTGTAGGAAAAGTCAACCCAACTTTGACCAAGCATAACTTTCTCATACTTTATGAGAAATGACCCATCAAAAGCTCATTTTGAAGAGGATGCAATTTCCTACAATCCATCTTCATACCCAAAGATCATAAAATGCACTCATAAGAAGTTATATATTTGGACATTATAGGTCATTTTTGAAAGTCAACCAAAACACCTTTTTTTCCAAAGCTTATAACTTTAGAATGGAATATCAAAATGAGATGAGACCACAAGGGCTGGTTAGAGGACATCTCTAGCTTTCTAAAAAGTCCAAGAACCCTTCCAAAAGTTCAAAATTGAAGAAGTTATGCATTGTTGAAGTTGGGCATTTTTGCAAAATTGCCAAAAGTCAACTATCCCCAAAACTTCAAATTTTATCAAATGGGCCCATTCTTTTTCACTTGATTTGATCTTGTCAAATTACACACGTGTCCTAGCTTCAGTCTTGTGTCCATTTATTAATTTTTCTATTTTATTTGATTTTTTATTGAATTAATTCATTTTAAATCAGTTTAAATCAAATAAAATCCAAATATTGATTACTTAGGATCTTTTTGGTTGTTATAGGTCTTGATTATCATCAATGACATGATCAAATCCGTATCAAGCTTTTCATGTGCAAAAATATTGGATTTTGGACAAAATAAGAAAGTTATCAATGGTGAATCAAATCATATCTCCAAGCATTGATGCACAAAGATTCAAGTCCAAATTGTTGACCTAATCCAATGTTGCATACATATACAAGCAAAAGGGTGCGAATTAAGAGGTTGGAGGCTGCAAGAACACAAAAATCAAAACTTGAAAAAAGGTGGAAAAGCTTGAAACTGAAATCGTGCATAGAGGTGTTTTCAAGGCCAAATCTCATCACCAATCCATTGCTGGACATCCACTGAAGTGAAACCAACCCCTAACAAGCTTTCACACGCGCCCTAGAGCACTGTAAGCATCTCACGAATCCTCTTTGTTCATGAAATCTTAAGTCTTTATTCTTGCATCCATTCTTAAAAACGATTGCATATTCTGATTCCTCGTGACATTTGCTAACTTTCTGTAATAATCAATTTCATTCTTGTGCTCTATAACGCAAAACGCCATTGTAGGGTTTCCTAGGTTTTTTTTAGGGGTTTTTGATACAGGTGAAATTAGGCCTATTAATGGACATGGTAGAGACCGGGATGAAGAGGCGAGTACAACCATGGCATTGGATGGAGTTTATATAGCCTGGGATGGATTTTGGAATTGACCTATGCCTTTTGCTGCGGATTTAAATCCGCAGGTAACCTCTGTATAAATCTGAGGACAGGGACGACAACGTGTCCCCATCCTGTTGCTTCATTCAAATTTCCGCGCTTTATTTTTTTATTCTGGCATAATTACGCGTTTTTGTATATTATCTTTAATTTGTGTTCTATTAACAATTGAGAAGCAGTGGTGCAGTGGCAAGGGCGTTGTTCAAAATCCAATAGGACCTGGGTTCGAATCCCAGGTCCCCAATATCTTTGTTATATTTTGTTTCCAGGCGATCCAATACAAGCTCCAACGCGTGATGTACCATGCTCCCTCATGCAATCAGTGGACAGATGGCCCCCAGGCCAAATCTGATGGCCCAGATGGGATGCCTACCATATGCCCAAGTCAACGTGCATGCATGGAAACAGAATAGTCAGCCAGGCCAATGGATTGTTGGGCCACAAAATTTCTAATCAACCCCCTGATCAGGCCCAAAACCCCCCTTGAGTATTTCTATTTCTTTCTTTTTAGTTTATTTATTTATTTGTTTGATTAATTATTTTTATTATTTAATTAACCAATCAAAACCTTTTTTCTTAATAAAATTTAAAACCACAAAAAAACATTTTCATTATTAAAATTAATTTCCAGCATTTTATTTTTGTTAAATAAAATAATTTAATTAATTTAGTTTTAATTAGGTATAACTTTTAATATTTTTGTAATAATTAAAATTAATTTAGATAATTAGGTTTTACTAACATTGATTGATTTATTTTTATTTCTTTAAATACTCAAAAATCCAAAAATATCATTTTATTAATTAATTAGTTTGTTTATTAATTTAATAATTAATTTAGATCTAATTTCTTTTTAATTCAAAACAACAAAAAAAGATACTTTCTTTCAAAAAGGGTCAAAACCCTAAACTCGCACCCGATTAAATTTCTCGCACGCGTGCCATTTTATCATAATATTGTATCTGTTTCTCGGAATGTAATAGTTTAATAGGACTTTAAATATTTTTATCGCTTTATTTATTTTCCGCATTTTAATTTCAAGGGTTGTTTTTGGCGATGTAAATACCCGACGCCTTGTAATAGTTAGTTTTAATTTCCGCAATTTAATCTCCGCAACTTATAAATTGTTAGATGTTTGATAAATAGGGAATGCATGACAAGATCAAATGTTTAAACCTAAAATCAACGTAGATAACCATTGACATGTACAAAGATAAATTAACTGAAAACAACACACTCGCACATTCGCACTCTTAGGGTACACCTCGCTTGGTTGCCTTCAAACGTGGTCATTGAGTATAGGAAGTTTTAGAGGTCGACCTCTTGTCCAAAGATCATAGTTGCCTCAAAACGGTTGCCTCGGAAAAATGATCTAAGACATTAGGGTTACCGCTAAGGCGTCCTAACATTGCTTTAGTGACCACACGTCCCTTAATCAAATTGACCCTTAAAACTCCAACGACGATGCTACCTACTCATTCATAGTGGGATAGCATTGTCTAAAGGATATTAGCACAAATTGATTCCTTTTTCGAGTAGGTAGATGGTTCTTAAGTACTTGCTCTTTCCAAAACAAAAGAAAACTTTTCGCACTTACACCTTTCAAACAAAAACTCTTTTCAAACCCACAAACACAAATAAAAGCAAATTTTGAAAACACTTTGAGCAAGTACCTAAGAGCCCGTGGATAACCACGGTTAAAAAGGGTGCTAACACCTTCCCTTTCAATAATCTACCCCCCGGACCCGAGAAACATCTCGAAAAAGGAATTTTTCTGTGCTTTTTTCCTTTCCTTGTTGGATAAAATAAAAGACGGTAGCGACTCTTGCTTACCGCGACATTTTGCGAAAACAAACGCAAAACACGAACCAGCATTCCAAAAATAGTCAGTTCTCTCCCACCGTATCACAGTATGTTATTCATGTAATGCATTCAAGGATTCGGAAATTTAAATTTGTTGCAAACAAAAAGAAACACACGTCATATTAAGAAGAAATTTGTTAGTACATAAGTGCCCCACGGGCAAAAATATTACAAAATTCTTAATTTAAAAAGACATTGCGCATCCTCTTTGGTGCGATGTAAGTGTTGAGAGTTTCCTCCTCATGAAGTCGGCGGGTAAGCTCCAAAACCTTCTTCTCACTGGCATAGAAGTTGGCTTCAAAAGTATTATGTTCTTCTTTGAGTTGGATCCAACTCTTTTATATTTCTTCCAATGATGTTGGCATGTCAGGATGTAGGAGGGTGTATGGAACCTCTCCTTCCATAACAGGCTCTTTGATCACGGGGAGAATGTGAGGGTATGGCATCATAAGATTCTGGGCGCGGGTTCGTACCCACTTGAGGTAAGGCTCAAGGGGGATGGAATTATTGTGCCCCAGTGTCTTACTGTCCACCTTGTTGGGCATCCTCCAAGCTCTGATGAACCTTTGTTGAATTCCTTGCGCATCGTTATCGAAGTCAAAAACCAAGTCAGGAATCAGCATGTCATGAGGGCCATCCCTCCGAGCATATCCAAACTGTCTTAGAGCTAAACAGGGGTTGTAGGTAATGCCTCCCCTAATGTCAAGTAGTGGGACATTAGGGAATTCCCCACAATGATCAATGATAATGACATTTTCTCTGGATCGAGAACACCAATGAACATCAGAATGTGTGAGGGTCATCAATCGTTGTGACCACCTTAAACCCTGCTCATTCTTCAAAACTGATTGTGGAAGTTGAGAAATAAACCACCTTGCTAGGAGAGGAGTACAACACATGAGAACACCTCTTTTCCTCACTGTTCATGTGTAAAATGAGTGTAGGTTATCCCCAAGCAATGTAGGCACAGGATTCCGAGATATGAAAATCTTGACAGCATTCACATCTATAAGTTGATCAGGGTTTGGGAACAAGACCAACCCATAGATGATAAGTGCTACAATCTCCTCAAAGGCTTGTAGATCTAGAGAGTTCCAGCAGTCTTGTGCCTACTCAAACAGAAACTTTGCCAAGAAACCCTTAACACCACTTCTGGTTTCCCAATGTCCTTTGATATCAGATGGTTACAAGTGTAATGCTTGAGCAACATCTTCAGGCTTTGGTTCTTTTTCCGTATTGTTGTAAGGTAGTTGATGAAGAATAGGAATCCTCAGGAGTTGAGAAAATTCCTCCAAAGTAGGTACTAGTTGGTAATCAGGGAATGTGAAACAGTGGTGTAGGGGGTCAAAGAACTGGAAGAGAACTTTCACCATGTCTTCTTCAATGTTGGAGTTGACCAAATTGAGAAGTCTACCATGTATTTCAATGAAGAGAGAATTCTCTGGAATCCTGGAAGTAAGCTCCTTGAGTTGAGGAGGGATTCTCATAAGGTTGACTTGAATTGTTTTCCTGCGAAGAGATTCCATGACCTACAAAACAAGAACAAAGATGAAGATTTGAACCCTTGAAATGGTTAGTGGATGCAAATGATGTTTTATGATGTTCACGATGTATGCACAAGCACATGTACAAACAAGTCACACAAGATCCTAGTTTCAGGCTTGCATGAGGTTTCATAGGTAAGTACCCTCTTGAGTTTAGTTGGCTCAAACCTGTCCTATAAATAGTAACCGGGTTCTAAGGAGCTCAATATCACTGGATTATTTTCCATGTTCGTTTTTTTGGTTTAGCCACTTAACTGGAGACCAAAATATTCCAAGAAAACAATCCTCAATGAGTGTAGTATCGAGTATCTATCAACTTCGGACTGCACCAAACCCGGTCATCTCACTACCTCTAATAAAAGGCCAATATGGTAAAGTAAGGTTCTAAGAGTTCATTAGTGCTTCATGACATCACTCAGCGGCCCCGTATTCTCTTTGATTGACTCAAAGGCTACCGATACTCACAAATATGTCGCACTAATATAGCTATTGCTTCAACCATGTCGGTATACCCCACACAGTTTCCACAACGTATTGCTATTTACCTATGAATGTTTCCCAAATCCGGGTGGAGGATTTCAAGCCCAAACAAGAGAACCAAATGTAAAGCAATCAAAGCAAACAAGATAAGCATGCAAAAGGTGATCTAAGCCCTAAGGTTACTCCATTTTTAAGGCAATATCCCCAGCACAGTCGCCAGTTATGTGATACGGTGGGAGAACTGACTTGAGGTTTCGCGTTTGCATTCGCAAATGTTTCGGTTTAGCAAGAGTCGCCACCGACTTTTTATTTTATCCTAAGGAAAGGTCAAAAAGCACAGGAAAGACCTTTGAGATGTTTTCTTGGGTTCAGGGAGTAGATTATAGAAAGGGGAGGTATTAGCACCCTTTCTATCCATGGTTATCCATGGGCTCTTACTTACTTGTCTAGATCACTTGCTTTGCTTTTCAATTGTTTGAAATGGTGATTTTCAATTGTTTTAAATGGTGCTTTGTGTGTGGTTTTGAAAGATGTTTTGAAAAGAGGCCATCGTTGTGGCAACCTTTGTAATGATTCTTGTTTGAATGTATACAAAGGTGTTTTTGTGTTTTGAAAAAGTTTTCAATGTTTGAAAATTAGATTTTGAAATTATGTTGTGAAGTGTGTTTGAAAATAGCAAGGATGTTTTTGCAAGCTTTTGATCAAGTAACTAAGAGCTATCTACCCTGTTTTACTCAAAGACCTTTCTTATGTTTTTAACCCTTTTAACAGTGTTGTTTCACCATTGTATTTGGTGAATAACCTTGTGTTAGGATGTTAAACGGGACAGACGCGGGTCATCGTATAGACCATGATAGCAATTGTGTCAAGTATTCTTGGCAATTTTCTTAAGGGACTTGATCATTTTGTTTGGGCAACTCAGATAGCGTCATCGAGGGACTATGATCTTTGTTTTGTTTTTGTTTTGCCAAAGTACTTAACATGCATACCATGGCCCATTTTTGAAGGCGACAAGTGGATTGTAACCCTAGGGGTACAAGTGTGCATTGTGTTTGTTTTTCATGCATTTTTGTCTTTGATTAGGTCAAACTATTTGTTAATTTGATTTTGGCATACAAATCCTAATTCTCTAATCATGGCATAATTGAAAGCATTTAAGTGCGTAAAAATAAATGTAAGCTATTACAACTTTGATATAGGGAGGGGGTACAATTTTGAATAGGGGATTATTTGACAATAAATTTAAACCCTAAGATATTACAACCAAATTGAATTACAATGCATAATATTTAAATGTATTAAATAAACATAATAAATAAATATTAAATAAAATGTATTTATGCAAAAAAGAAGTTTTTATTTGTTTATGCATGTAAAGCATTTTTTATGTGAAAAAGGTGTAAAGAATTAAAATAAAAAAAGTTGATTTTGATTTAATTAAAGGGTAAACCCTAATTTTCCTTAAGAAAAATAATATTATATATTATTTATATACAAAAATATATTAATATGTACAAAAATGAAATATATTGAAGAAAATGTATTTTTTAGTATAAAAAATAAAAAGGTAATATTTTTATATTTTTATTCTAATTATTTAATAAAATGAAAGTATATATATATATATATATATTAAATATATTAAGTATGTATAAAATAAAATAAAATATTTACAAAAATAAAATATATTCAAGAAAATATTTTCAGTTTGAATAAAAATAAAAATATTATTTACATTATTTTTCAAGTCTTAATAATATATATAAAGTAATTAATATGTTTTCTATATTAGAAAAAATAAAATAAAATGCCAAATAAATGTAAAAAATTATAAAAATATTTTTGGAGCATTTTTTATGTTTGAAAATAAAATATCAAAGTCAGAAATGAAATTAAAATGCAAAAATAACAAAAATACAAGAAATTGGGCCAGAGGGTGTGTAAAGCAAGCATAGGGGTGCAAAAAGTGAGAAATAGCCAGGCCCAGCCCAGCTACTTCATCTTCTTCCTTGTGACAACAGAAAACGTGCATCCTGTATCCAACTTTGAACATTCTGGAAACGTGACTTTTTGCCAAAACTCACAACATCAAACTTGTAGAGAATTTAAATACGAATCTAACCATATAAAGCATTGAATCTAACTCTCAAAAACCAGAGAGAATTTCTCTGGCCCTAAAATCTAACCTAACTTTTTCAGCATGTAGATGGATGAAATTCTCCTAGCACACTTAATATAAATGAAAACTGAGCATATGTATGGTTTCAGGGCAATGAGTACTACATCTTTCATTCACAAACCTAAGGCTAAATGTTCCTAAATAGAGAGATAGAAGTTGATGAAAAACCTGTTTCAGTTGGATTCGAGTTGGACAATGCAGCAACTTTCAGTGAGGCCTGAGGTTCTTTTGAGCTTGCTTGATGTTCCCTGGACCTTCCCCAATGCTTAGTTTGCCTTGAATGTCTCTGAATCAACCTCTAGAAGTCAACCTGCATAAGCTTGAAACGAAAATGGTGAACACTGTCAATGGAGTTACAGTTGGCAATGGAGGTTTGGGATAGCTTGAGTGAGTTGAATGGAAGGTATTGGAACAAGTTTGGGGCAAAACGCACGAGGCAATGTGAAGATGGAAGTGATTCTGCAGGGTCTGCCCTATTTTGCAAGAAAATGTGGTTTTTGTGTACAAGGGTTTTTGAGGGATGAATGGCTCGTGTTTCTGGCTCCAAGGATGTTCAAAACTTGTTTGAAATGTTGGCTTAAGTTGATTTTATCAGATATGCAAGCTATGTCCTTTTGGCAAGTTGACTTGTTTTGAAAGAAAAGTGTGAAGTGAAATGAGATAGGCCTGTACAGGCTATCTCCAAGCATGCACAAGTTTCTTGTACCTTTTCCTAAGTTTGTGTAACTTGTTTGCTGCAAAGAAAGAGGTCCAAGGCTCAAGAGAAACAACTTTGCAAAAGTTATGCTTTATGAAAATGGAAGTGTTATCTTTATGCCCAAAATGGAATTATTTATTGTATAATGCTCCCTTGATCAGAACAATGCCTCTAACCAATGTGTTTGCATTCAATTTTTGAGTGTAAATTGGTTTAGAGACCCGTAATCAAGTACAAATCTAGTTTGGTCAGATTTTGCAACTTGTATGAACATGTATTGGCCATGGTTACAAAATGAGTTTTTGCCAACTTCAAGCATTCGATTCTCCCTAACAACAAAGGTGTTTGAGGAATTCTTGGACAATTTGTAAAGCTTGCAACATGTACTATAATCCATCTTTGAAATGAAACTTGATAATCCAAGTGGAACTATGTGAAAAACGGCCAAGAAGATGGGTCAAAATCCTGCCTAAACTAGGGCAAAATTTCTCTAAGTTAAAAGTTTTAGGGACCCTTGTTCCAAAAATCATAACTTGAGATCCAAGCTTCTTTTGAGAAAACTTTGTGAATCAAAGTTGTATACTTTGTGGAGTACTACGACTTTCATGTTGTAAGCTTTGTTTGAATCCATTTGCATCATGGTGAAAATGTGGGGCAAAGTTAGGAAAAATTAAGAAAATTTCATAACTTAGAAAAATTCTAAGTTATGAAATTTTTCAATTTCAAACCCTAATTTGTAATTTTGGGTTTCTTGATGAACAAGTTTCATAATTTGACACATCTTGATGAAAAATGACCCTTGGCACTTGATTTTGATCAAAAAGTCAAAGTTTGACTTTTCAGTGTACAGTCAAATTTTGATCAGTTGACTGAAAAATTCATCTGTCAATCCAATATATTTGAGATCTTTTGAACTTGTTGAATAGGTCAAGATAATATCATTGAGTCCTTGAGCCCATGGTTGAGCTTAATTTTCCATTGGCTAGGTCAAACAGTCAAAATTGCCTTTGTACAGTCAAAACCCTAAAAATGACCATTTTGCCCTTTTGGTGACCTGATCAAATTTCTTGTGGAATTGTGGTCCAAACTTGATCAAATGGTTCATATGAGTTCATAATGTTTATGTGGGTCAAAATTCATGAGGTTTGACTGTCAATTGGCCATAGTTGACTTTTTCCCCAATACAACTGATTCCTAGGTCAACTGTCCAATTGACTGGGTAAAAATTTGGTTCAAGGCTTGAAACTTGGTATGGGCAAACTTATGAGTCCAACATGAAGTATGAAAGTCAATTTGGGCATTGAAGGTCCAAAAATCCCTGTGCAAACTCAAACCCTAATTCCAGGTCAACAGTGCAAGGAGATGTCTTGAGCAGAGCAAACCCTAGCTTGGTCTTGAGTTCCAAGAGTCTTGTGATGAGAAATGTTGATAAAATGAGAGGGCAAATTTTGGGGTACAACACACATCTACAAAGGAGTCCGGGTTAGGGAAGAGAACCAAACCATAGATAAGGAGAGCCAAGACATCTTCAAAAGCTTGAAAATCCAAATCATCCCAGAATAGCTGAGCCTGGTCTATCAGAAATTTGGCTGGAAAACCTTCGACCCCGCTTCATGTTTCCCAATTGGATACTACATCAGCCCGTTTTAAATGTAGAGCTAAAGCAATGTCTTCTGGTCTAGGAGCTTCTTCCATACCAGTGAAGGGTACCTGTTCAAGAATGGATATGCCCAATAGGTGAGAGAACTCTTCCAAGGTGGGTACCAGCTGGTAATCTGGAAAGGTGAAGCAATGATGCACGGGATCGAAGAACTAAAATAGTATGCTCATCCTCTATTTATCAAGACTTGAAGTAACCAAGCTGAGAATTTGACCGTGTCTCTTAACGAACATATAAGTCTCAGAAACTCTTGAGGCTAGCTCTTTAAGTTGGGCAGGTATTTGCACAAAGTTGACTCGGATGGTATTTCTACGCACAAAAGCCATGATCTGCAAAACAGAACAAAGATAAATTCCCTTGGTCTTTGAAATGGTTAGTGTAATGAAGTATGAATGCCATGTTATGATGCATGATGTCATGATAAACCACAAGTATAGCAAACAACAGGTATTGCAAACACCGTCAAATCACACAAAACCCTTAGGTTTAAGGCTTGCATGAGGTTAAAGGTAGTACCCTCTTGAAGTTAAGTTGGTTCAAACCTGTCATAGAAAAGTAACCGGGTTCTAGAGGATCTCAATATAACTGACCATCCTCCATCGGTCATGGTTTCAGCTCACGCAATCTTTTCTTGCGGCCGGAACTATCTCGAGAGTATGGTCTCAATGAGTGTAGCATCGAGTATCAACCAGTTCTCAGCTTTACATTGAGGCCGGCTATCTCACTACTTTCTAATGGCCGAGTTGGGCGATTAAAGGTTCTAAGGTCAGTTGATGCTCAACGACACCACGCAACGGCCCCGTATTCTCCTCGTTTCTCCACAAGGGATACTGGTACTAACCAATGTGCCACATCAATGTAGCTACTACTTCAACCGTATCGGTCTACACCGTACAGTTCCCTCACAGTCTATTTCTACTTACCTAAAAGGTATCCCCAGATCCGGATTAGGATTTATAGTAACCCCAAACAAAACCCTTAAAAGTAAAGCAAACAAAGCAACCAAGAGAAGCAAATATGATGAGCTAGATCCTAAGGTATACCCCACTTATTAATTTCCCCAGCAGAGTCGCCAGTTCTGTGATACGGTGGCAGAACCGACTATTTGAAATGCTGGTTTGCATTTTTCATTTTGCGTTTTGTGTTCGCAAAATATCACGGTAAGCAAGAGTCGCCACCGACTTTTATTTCATCCAACCAGAAAGGAAAAAAGTACAGAAAAAATCCTTTATCGAGATATTTTGAGTACGGGGGGTAGATTATAGAAAGGGAAGGTGTTAGAACCCTTTCTATCCATGGTTTTCCATGGGCTCTTAGGTACTTGCTCATCTTTTGAAAATTTCTTATGTATGTGCTTTGTTTTTGAAAAGTTTGACTTCGTGATAACCCTTGTATCAGTCCTCAAAGGTGTGACGAAGTTGTTTTGAAAATTGTTTTGAAATGTGTAAGTGAGAAGAGTTTTGATTTGAGCAAGTACCTACTAGCATCTACCTACTCGAAAAGAGATCGTTTGTATTCTCGTTCCTTTAGACAGCGCTATCCTACTATTGAGAAATAAGTAGCACCGTCGTTGGAGTTGTAAGGGTCAATTCGAAAGGGACGTACAATCACTAAAGCAATGTTAGAACACCTTAGTAATAACCCTAGAGTCTTAAGATCATAGTAGAGGCAACATTTCCGAGGCAACATTTGATCTTTTTAGACAGGAGGGCAACCACTAAGACACCCTATACTTAATAACCGTTTACCGAAGGCAACCGAAGTGTGAGTATACCCTAAGAGTGATATGTGCGAGTGATTAGTTTCGGTTATTTATCTTTACACATTAGGGTTTTCTAATTGTATTAAATTTGTCATGCATTCTTATCATACAATCCCATTAGCATACATCTAGACAGTTAAATATTTGCGGGAATTAAAATGCGAGAAAGCAAATCTACGTTATTACAAGGCTTTGGGGAGGGGGATTAATTACATAGCCAAAAACACGGGAAAAAGCGATAAATAAAAAAGGTCCTAGATTAAAATATTACAAACCATGAGCATTTACAGAAATCTTGGTAAAAATAATTAACACGCGCGCGATGAATCGAATACGGAGCAACTAGGGTTTTGACCCTTGCCTAAACCTAATTGCGATTGATTAAAAAATGTTTTTTGTTTTGTTATTTTAAGAAAATAAAGAAATTATTAAATTAAAAAAGAAAATCCTAATCCTAATTAATATTAATTTAAGAAAAAATAAATCAATTCATCTTAAAAGCCTATTTTTTGTGTTTTTATTTATTTGAGAAAAAGAGAAAATAAAATTAAAGGTTAACCTAATTTCTATTTTTATTTATTTATGAAAAAAACAAATTACAATTTCCTAAGTTAACCTAAATTAAATTAATTTTGATAATAAAAAACTAATCCTAATTTTTTTGGATTATTGATTTTATGACTTTTATGAAAAATAATTAATTTGTGAACTAAATAAATAAAGGAAATTAAAAGAGTAAAAGATAAAAATAAAAAAAAGGAAGTAAATGGGCCTGGTGGTGTTTGCCGAAAAAAGGGGTTTGAATATGAATTTCTGGGCCCAAGATCGCTAAGGCCTGTTTGACTTGCTTGATCCAGTGTGCACGTTGACTGGGGGCGCATGGTAGTCCCCTTGCTACATGATGTTGGATCCACATGGCTGAGGGATCTGATGGTGGAACACAAAGGTGTACAGTAGGCACGTGCTATTGTGTTGTATGGGATCTACCTGAAAGGAGCAAGAAAATAATAAAATGCACATGCCTGGGATTGAACCCATGACGTGCGCATCAAAGGCCTTCGCCCCAGCCATCTGAGCCATGGTGTTAACTTGAAAGTAATATGAAAACAGAATATAATATGCAAAAACAAGCTAGTGGGGCCAACCAACGCGTGAAATTCAAACAAGAAAATCAGGGAGTGCCACGCATCATCTTCTTCCTCCCAACCGTCGTTTTAGCCCAGGATGTTTTTACCTACGGACATTGCCTTGTAGCTACAACCCTGTGTATTTCAAAAATTGTCCATAGGCAATATAAATGACCATGGCTGGTACCAATCAACTCATCTCATCCTCACGAGTCTCATGGTACCAGAATCAATGTCCAATTTTACATGTATTGCAAAGCCCTAAAACCAAACAAAAAACCTAGCCATGGAAATTTCACATACAGTCAACAAAAACGCAATTGAATAAAATAAATAGCTTGCAAACTCAATAAGGAACAAAAATATGTAATCAAAACGTGCAAAGGATGTATAAATCAATGAAAACAAAAACGAAATTTTTGGCTAACCATGTGACTGCTACAACGAGTTTCAGGACGTGGGAAGGCTTGCTAATGATTGAAATACGATCCTGAGACACCCAGCAATCGATTGGAATGGTTGAGATGGCTTGAGATGGCCTGCAACTTGGAATTGGATCACCACTTTCTCTTGAATTTTTTCAGTATTGTTTTTGCTCTGCACGACTGCTCAACCTCTCCTCATGCCTTGGATCTCTTCTGTATATGTAATACAACATGTTAGGTCAACAAAAACGAATTCAATCTTGCCCATTATGAATATTTGATTTGGTTTTTCATGGCATATGATATCTTTCCCAATTTGCTTCAATTCAATCTTTTTCCACCCAAATTAGCCTTGCACGAATTGATTCTTAATTGACAGCAAATAAGATCTTCCTTCAATGCAAAAATCATCCTTAAAACACATTATAAGATTTATTTAGATTTATTTGATTTTATTTGAATTTTAAGTGAATCAAAATCAAAATAAATTAAATAAATAAATAAATAAATCATGGAGGGTCCCATAGGTCGTGGACTATGCTAGGAATGAGATGCAAGCATAAAAGGTTGGGCCCATTTAGCAAAAAATGCAAATTTGAGCACATTTGACTTTTGGTAATTTTGCAAAAAAGGTCAACTTGGCCAATGCATAACTCTCTCAATTTTGAGCCTAGAGAGGTGTTCTTGGACTTTTTAGAAAGCTTAGGATTTCCTCTAAACAACCCTTTTGGTATCATCTCAATTGAGTCTTCCATGTTCATGTATGAAGTTTTGACCCAAAAGGTGTTTTTGTTGACTTTTCAAAATGACCTATAATGTCAAAATTCATATCTTTTGGTGAGTCCATATTTTGAACTTGGGAGCTGGATATGAATTGTAGGTAATTGCATCCTCTTCAAAATGAGATTTGGATGGGTCATTTCTGATAAAGTATGAGAAAGTTATGCTTGGTCAAAGTTGAGTTGACTTTTCCTACAAAACCCTAATTTAGCAACTTTTAGGTTTTGATGAATTGTGAGCAATCCTTGAGGAATCATGATCAACCCTTGATAAAATGATGGATAATACTTTAGAATGAGGATGTTGACCAAAAATCTTGAAGTTTGACTGTATGTGGGTCACAGTTGACTTTTGACCTAGCATAGTTGATTTTCAGGCATTTGAGCAATTGACTGAGCAAACTTCCTCTACAAGGCTTGAAACTTGACATGGATGATCTTGAGAACATATTAGGATAATGGTGAGCATTTGGGACCATTTGTACTCAAGCATCTTGATGCAAAATGAAACCCTAATTTGAGATAAACTGCCTTAGGAGAGAGTTTGTCTGGTCAACTCTTGGACTTCTTTGAGCAGTTTGAGGACCTCACTTGACATGTATTGAGAAATATGGGAGGGCAAATTTTGGGGTACAACAACTGTCCTTTCAGATTTTCAGTCTATCGGGATGCCCCTTTTTGCCCAAGCCGCCTTTTCAGGTTTTCAACTTACCGGGTGTACAATTTTTTTCCATATGTATATCCCTAATTTTTTCCTGAACTCTTTTGGTTCGCCAGGATGCCCTTATTTTTGCCTAGGCCAGTCAACCTAGCGGGTCTTTGTTCATGCGTAGTATTTTCTGACTATGTCCATGTTCACCGGGTACGGAGAATTGTCACTGTCCATAGTAGTAAGTGTTGCCACACTGCCAGAAGATGTTTGTTTGATCGTACATGATTCATTGCTGGAATTCATGTTCAATGCCACGAGTGACTCAGATAGAGATCTGCCCCTTGCTATTTGGCATTTTTGAGAGATTCCTTGAAACTTGACTTGATTGCACCAGATCAGCGGGACACCATGCTATCCCCCTTGATTATGAAAGACCTATCACTAGAATGTCTTTCCACCTGAGGTGATTCTGTCCATTGAGAGGATTTCCGTTCATTGAATATTCGTCTGCGGATTTTTTTGTTGTTGAACAAATAGTCATATATGAACAATAGTATTTTAAGAATGCAAAGCTTATGTCTGTCTTGAAGTTTGAAATTCATTTTTTAGTAAAACAATCAAATTTTATAAAATTGTGATATCAGCTCAGGATTTATAGCGAACCCTACAGGAGTCAGGATACCTTTGTAACAGTATGCTTTCGAACTAACCCATGTTTCAGCTAGGAATTTTAAGGGTGATAACGTGGTCTGCTTCACGGTTTAAGAAACAAAAGATAAAGGCTAAAACTTTATTTGTATCCAACCCGTTCTTTGTGATGTTCTTCAATCCTATGCTCAACTAATTGTGCGTTTAGATCCAAATTGAGTCTGGAATCTTTGCTCTGATACTTGGTGATTGTTCAAAAATTGAACGTTTGTTCGAGAAGGCAGACATTTTGGTAACCTTTTCTTTTTGTTGAGGATTTGTAACGACCTTTTTTTTGTTATCCCTACTTTTGCCTGAACTGTTTCTTTTGTGATTACAGTCAGCGGGATGCCCCGGTTTTTTTCTTAAGTCTCCTTCATTGGTTTTGACTTAGTGGGCTTTTATAATGACTGTCTGTCTTGACAATTATGTGGAATTATCACCATATTTTGGAGGGCATCTTCTACATTATTTGTCGTGTATGAAGGTAGAACTTGTGACTGAATGCATCTTTGAATTAACTGAGAGACTACCCTGCTCCAGGTTATGATTAAGGGTTTTAATTTATGTGAAAAGAAAAATTCCTACTTCTTAGGCTCAAAGGGGTTGCCTAGGGATTATCTTCCTTATAACTCCACTGTTTAGGATTTGAAACAACGCTTGTACATCGTCAGCGGGGTCTGTTCAAAAGCACACTGTATGAGATTATGGTATCGTTTTCGTCATCCTCCCTCTAAAGGCTTAGAGATTTTAATCGAGAGTTGAATATCACGAAAGGAAGTAAAAACACATTTTGAATATAGTGAATACGAATGAATTGATTCAAGATAAACATATGCAATGCATTGATAAAATAATAAAGTTTGACATGAAATAAATGTTCGGACAATCAAAAGAAATTACAAATTGAAAATTTTAGATGAACAAAAAGCTTCTTTGTCTTGGCTTGCACTTCAGATGGTGTGCCTTTGAGGAATGGCAGAAGAATTCCAGCTCTCCTTCACCGATCAAGTCTTGAATTTTATATTTCAACGTCCAACAGTTATCAGTATCATGCCCCGGGTTGTCGGAGTGATATGCACGCCTTTCATTGGGATGGTAAGTAGGAGCGGAAGTATTAGGATTCTGAGGAGGATCCTTCAATGTGACCAAATTCAACTTCAACATGTGTTGCAAGACTTGCGACATTGGTATGTTGAGTTTGGTATATTGCCTAGTGAATGCATCCCGCTTACGCCAATTACCCTGTCGTTGTTAGCAAGGTGGCGGTTGGGTTCATGATGTAGCATCAATTTGGAACGATCTACTCTCCACCCAGCCAACTTATTGTCTCATCAGGGGCTGATTAATAACCTGATCCCCAGCCTCGACTGTGTGCTTCATACGGTTGCATCTGTCTTGATGAAGTTTGCTGATAAGGGCTCTCAGCTCTTCTTGTTCTCGGGCTAGGCTTTGGATAAGAGCCATCTGCTCCAGCATCTGGATTCTGATTTCTTCTATCTCAGCTTGCAGTTGTTCCAACTATTCATCCTTGTTGTCTTCAGGACTTTTCTTGGCCAAGTTCTCAGCGAGGAGTGCTTTCAACTCTTCTTGCCCCATGGATAAGTTTAGGAACATTTCCTTGAACTGAGCATCTTGAGCTTAGAGATCTCTATCGTTCTGTTCGAGAGCCATCTTCCTTGCTGAAATAAACAGCGAGAAGATAAGAGACCTGTACTGGAAGACTTGTTATGTAATGACATGCATGCAATGTTTTCAAGGATCTCATGGGGTAAACATAAGAAGTTGTTAGAATCCGACTGCAGCTTTGATTGAAGAACTTTGTATCATTGAAGGTCCTTCTACGAGAATCAAGCTCACCATGTCGAGTGGGTCATAGCCCCTGACTCAATTTATCGTGTTTGGAACTTTTGACGACATTGGTTAGAGAAAATAAATCCCCTTGCCCCTTGCTAGACGTCTGCTTTATCATAACCTGCATCACAAGTCCTTGAGATCCTTGAAATGGTTAAGGAAATGCTATGGTATGATGCTATGATGTGTATGCTATGCATCAAGCAAAAAACGTAGGGCGATGAAGACAAGTATGTCTTGCAGGAAAGACAAGTTATTGGACAATGACTCATATCATCAGATAATAAACAAAACCCTGCAAGGAGTTCAAGTTGTTAGATAATGAAAGCAAACAAATCACACAAGTGGACTTAGGTTTAGACTTGAATGGATTCCATAGGTAAGTACCCTCTTGAAGTTTAGTTGGCTCAACCTGTCCTAGTAATAGTAACGGGTTCTAAGGAGCCACATATCATTGACCTTTCTTTTAGGCATTGTTCTAGCTCAAGCACCGAAGTATTGCGGCCAGAATATCCCAAAAGTCTAGGCTCAATGAGTGTAGTATTGAGTATCAACCAATATTCGGTCGGAACCAAAGCCGACCATCTCACTACTTTATAATGGTTTAGGATGAGTCAATTAAAGGTTCTAAAGGTCAGTTAGCACTTAATGACACTATAAGGAAGCTTAATGTTATCCTTGACTGACTCAAGGAACATTAGTACAAGCTAGAGTATCACGCTAATGTAGCCATCACTTCGTCTATATCGGTCTACGCTGTACAACTTCTATGATTTATTGCTACTTACCTAAAAAAAAGTGCCCCAGATTCGGGTGTAGGATCTTTACAAGTAAACCCAAGAAAAACCCTTAAAGATAAAGCAAGAAAAGCATACAAGGAAAGCAATTTAAAATGATGAACTAAATTCTAAGGTGACCCCACTTTTTTTATTGTCCCCAGTAGAGTCGCCAGTTGTGTGATACGATGGTAGAACCGACTGTTATACTGGTTTTGTGTTTGTGTTTGCAAATGTTGTGGTAAGCAAGAGTCGCCACCGACTTTTCTTTTATCCAAATTAAGGAAAGGGTGAAAAGAACAGAAAAAGACTTTTTCGATAATTTTCTGAGTAAGGCGGGTAGATTATGGAAAGGGAAGGTGTTAGCACCCTTTCCATCTGTAGTTATCTACGAGCTCTTAGATGCTTAGCTCATTTTTTTGAAATACCTCGTGCTTTGTGTTTTTGAAAAGTATTTGAAAATGCCTTAGTACAGCGATTCACTTTATGATAACTCTTGCATCAGTCCTCAAGAGTGTTGACAAAGCGAATGTTTTTGAAAGTGTTTTTGAAATGTTTTTTGTGTAAGTGTGAAAGTTTATTTTGAGCATAGCATCTAGGAACTTATCTACTTATACTCTAAAGGGTTCGTTCTTTTTCTCTTATCCTTTAGACAATGTTATCCTACTATTAATGAGTAGGTAGCCCTATCGTTGGATGTTTGAGGGACATTCGAAGGGACAATTTATAATCACAAAGGCAATTGGGCAAGAAGCTTTAGTAACTACCCTAGGGTTCTAAGATCATATTTTTACCGAGGTAACATCGTGAAGGTCATCGAGGTACTTATGATCTTTTTGAACCAGAGGGTAGCCACTAAAACCTCTCACGTTTCGAGAGTTGTGACTATTTTCTGAAGGCAACCGAAGTGGGCGTACCCTAGAGGTGTGTATGTGCAAGGTGTGTTATGTTCAGTTATTTTAGTCTTGAGTTAGGTTTGCTAACGTTTGATTATTAATCTTGTCATGCAATCCTATTAGGCATACATCTAAGCAGTTAATATATACAGGAATTAAAAGTGTGGAAATGTAAATCCTACACTATTACATGGCTTTGGGGATTAATTACATGTCCAAAACTTGGAAAAATAAAGAAAAGCGGTAAATAATCCTAGTTAATTTCTATTACATCCCATGAGCAGGTACAATAATATAAAAAATAGTGACGAAGCAATAAACGCGCGCGAATATTGAAAATAACGTCTAAAAATCCTAAGAAATAAAAATCTTTTTGTTTGTTTTTATTTATTTTTATGATTAAGAAAATAAATTGCAAAATAAAATTAGACCATACATTCTAATTGATTTTAGTTTTTTTTTTAAAAGAGGGTGTTAAAATTGGTTAATTAATTTTTCAGAAATCAATTTAATTAGTAAAAATTAAATCCTAATTTTTTTGTGATGATTTTCTTTATTTTTAAGATTTAAAGAGAAAAAAACTAATAAAGAAATGAAAAAAAACACAAAAAAAAAAGAAATACAAAGAAGAGCGGTCTTTCGATCCAGAGGAAAGGGTTTTTGATTTAGATGAGGGTGGCTATCCTTCGATCAAATGAAGGAAGTTGTCCTTCGATCCAATGAAGGGTGTTGCTTTCGATCCAGAGGGCATTGTTGAAAGTGCCTGATGGATCACCTGTGAGGGCACTGAATCTGCAAAGACATGTTAGCAAAAATAAAAGCATGACCTGGGTGCCAAACCCAGGTCCTTCGATTATGTGCGCATTGGCCTTATTTAGGATGGATCTGCAACATAATCGTTAGAGACAAAAAGGAACAAATAAGTACTTGGGTATCACACCCAAGTCCTTCGGTCATGGATGAAAATTGAATGACTATGATATGCAAAGAAAATATAGAACTTGATTCCTTACATTTTCCTTACCAACTATGGTGTATGAATTTATGGTGTTGGAGATGCTTAGTGCTTGGGCACGCTCTCTGCAAACTTCAGGGAGTAGATTGGGCGTTTATTGAAGATTTCTTCGATTTGGACCACCTATGAGTTTTTTGATAACTTTGGTATAGCTTATGAGGCAGCGTGTGCGTGTAGTATGTATGTTGTGTGTAGTGTGGCAAGAGTGTTTTTTATGTTTGTATGGTTTTTTCTCCCCACCCTTTGCAATGTGCTTTAGTCATGTACTTATAGGAGTTTGAGGGGAATGGAAATGGCAAGGGACAACCATTGATCAGGCTTTGAAGGCAAAATTAGACAAATTAAAGGGTTGCCTTTTTTGGATTATCCATGCCATTTTGAAATGTTGAGTGAACCTGGACATGTTTCACCTTTGAATTCCCTCAAGTCTTGCCCTTCGATTGACTCTGAGTTACTTCCTTCAAACGACTCCAAACCTTGCTCTTCGATTGGCCTTGAGTTACTTCCTTCAAATGGCTCTGTTTTCATCCTTATAGCTCCTTCGATTGAGTCTATCTACATCAATTCGAATTGCTCAAATCTTTGATGACTCTAAATTCCAATTGTTCAGAGTTTTCCCTTATCAGAGTTTCTTCAATTAAGTCACCATCAGCATCAACTCGATTGCTCAGAATTCTCTTCGTCAGAGCATTGTTCTTTTTGATGATTCTGAATTCGAATCTGTTCAGAGTTTCCCTTATCAGGGCTTCTTCGAAATCCCCTCAGATCTTTGTTCTTCGATTGGCTATGACTTGCTCCTCATGGCTCCTTCGATTGGACCCATCTATTTGTCTTAGATGCTTGATTATGGAAAACTCAAATAGCCCAAACGAGAACTTCATTCTGGCCAGTCGAAGCCTCTTTTGTCACTTCCTTCGAATGCCATTTCATAGGAGGCTTGGGCCTGGCAACATGTAGGACCAAGACTCATCATAAGACAAACTTGCTTTCAGTAATTATGTGTCTCCTTCAAATGGACCACCTATATATTCTTCGAATGGACTTTTTGTGTGTCTTTCGAATAGTCTACCTGTATACCTTGTGCCTTCTTCAAATGGGCCACCAATGTGTGTCCTTCGAATAGACCTTTGGAGTGCTCTTTAGAAGGGGTCATATTGTGTGTCATAGTACAGAAACTGTGTTGAGGAGTCTTGGCCTTGTGCATTGAAAACAAACATAGACAAAGTCTTTGCCTTATGCATTGAAGGCAATCATAGAAGAATCCTTTGCCCTTGTGAATCCAAGACAAGTCTGAGGAAGCCTCTGCCTTGTGGATTCGAAGGGAACTTGTAGGGGGTTCTTGTCTAAATGAAACTTGACCAAGGCTTTCTCGAAGGGGAACCAACGCTCAATCGAAGCTGGTGGGCCAATGCTTAATCGAAGGTTTTTTAGATGCCCAATGGATGCTTGTGAGACAAATATTGCTTGAAGGTTTTTAAAAGCCCATTCGAAGCTCCTTGTCCAAATGCCAATTAAAGACCTTTTTGTTCACCTACCAATCGAAGGATATTGTTGACATGCTATCAAAGTACACTTTATTCAGATGCCAATCGAAATACACATGACCATCATTCAAAAAAATTCATTTTCTTCAAACAAGTGTTTGTAAACCGCCCATGTATGAGAAAACCTTAGAAGACATGAGAGGGAAAATTTTGGGGTACGACAAGGTGAAATGGCTTATCAGATTGTGTTTCCATCGTCACTTGCTAATCTCTATGATGTGTTTCATGTATCTCAATTGAGGAGATACATTATGGATCCGTCTCATGTGGTCCAATTAGATGATGTACATGTAAGAGATAACCTGACTATGGAGACATCACCTATGAGGATAGAGGATTAGGAGTTGAAGCAGCTTCGTGGTAAAGAGATTGATTTGGTGAAGGTAGATTAGGGAGGATCGGTAGGTGGAAACGTTGAAGGTAGAGAAAACACTAGAAATGGGGGATTGAATTGGGTTTATAAAAGACATCCCCCTTTAAAAATTCTAAGCACTCAAATGATAATAGCGATTATGACAATGAAGAGTAAAGGATACAAGTGATTTATCCAGGTTCACCATAAACAAGGCTAATCTTGTCCACCCTCTTAGGGATGATTTCTCCTTCAACAAGGACTTAATCCGTTATAACTAAACTGATAACAAATGCACGGGCAACGGCCGGTGACTAACACACAATGACATGTTTAATGATCCAACCAGATATAACATTCATTGACCCGGTAAGATCAAACTAACATAATCTCTTACCAGGATTTCTCCACAATGATATCCATCAATGATCTCTTAAGAATTATGACCTTCACTCGACCCCCTAAGAGATATGACTACCATTGACCCAACAGAATCTGATCACTTAAGATCTCCTATCAGGATTTCATAATGACCAACAACCATTGTCATCTTAAGATTAAACCTTCACTCAGTCTCTCAAGGAACCTTCAATGATATGTTCACTGATCCGATTTAATGAATATAACAATCATTGACCCAATATCAGATTACTTAAGATCATCTATCAAGATTTCCCATAATGACCAGCAGCCACTATCTTCTTGAGATTAGACCTTCACTCAGTCTCTCAAGGAATCAATCAACATCAGTTGATAAGGTTCTTGTGTTTACATGATTGCTTCTTCTAAGCAGATTACACAAATGATTTAAGCACATATTGTTTAACACATTTTTGAGCAATAACTCTAGTGTTAAAACAATTTACATGAAGAGATTCGAACTGTAACACAATACGAGCAAAAACTCTTGTGTTTATTACAATGTTTTATCAAGATGTATTTGATCAGAAGTTGAGTAGCATCTTGTAGTGTTCTTCTTCTTCATCTTCTGGTTGAGCCAGTTACGAGAAAAAACTCATTGCTTCTTCTGAGATATCCCAAGATGTATGTGATCATAATTTTAATAGCATCTTGTAGTCTTCTTTATCTTTCTATCTTTTCTCTCATTTATGTGTAGTGGTCTTCAGAATGTTTAGCATTTCAACTTTGACATCTTCAACATCCACAACATTTTAGCTTGATGGACAACGACTTCTTTTTCTTTGAGTCTTTGATTTTCTTTTATAGCCTTGAAAGAGAGAGACGTTGTAAGGATAGAAAAGTCTTTTCCTGCACCATTGATTAGTTCCCAACGGATAGAATAAGGTGTAAGAGTTTAGACAGTATAAAATAATATTTTCTATATCATGTCACTATTCAATGATAGCTTTCCACCTTTTTTATGAATATTGTCTTTCTAATAAACTTGTAAATAGAGATCCGTTAAGTAAAGAAAGATAGCTGGAAATCCATCCGTTTGTTCCCAACAGTCACAATAAGAGTGGTTGACAATACAATACAAAGGACCGTCCTTATGCCACGCTAGAGGGTAGAGGTCACAAACACTTTATGTACCTTTTGTACACCATCACACATTAACTATTTTGAACTTTTTATTATCTTCAAAGGCTTCAAATAGTTCAAATGTTGAAGCTTGTTGTAGAAGATTTTCTCTTAAGTCTTAGAACCTAAGTCTTGGAGTCTTCAGAACCTTGTCTTCAGAGTCTTCAGCACTTGGTTGTAAGAACTTGCTTTTCTTCAAATCATCAGAACTTGTTAAGCAGAACCTCGTCTTTATAATATTCAGAACTTGTAACACATAGAAGCAAAGCTTTATAAGGCCTCCAAAGCTTAACTACCGAGTCACAATTAGAACCTTTTGTACTAATGTTCCTAGGATACATTGCAAAAGATGTATTCCATAATATTTACTTCAACTATAACATGTAACATCATCTTTTCTTATAGTAGTGTATGTTCATAACTTGATGACGTCACACGCCTTGATACCAGAGTCAAAATACTATAACAGCAGCTACACACTAGAACGAAACCATTAGAGTACACAATTCTTCTCCATGATATCATGTAATGTTATCATCAAAATCTTAAGGCTAGATGTAGAAACACTTCTTGTTCTTACAATCTCCCCCTTTTTGATGATGACAAAACCATGTATTTTGATGGAACAATTTATACAGGGTAATCACCGTAACTGAAAAATTTAGAGTTAAGTTCATAGCTCCCCTTGAATCTTTTAATCCCAAAATTTCATTTATGCTTGTTTAGAGTCTCCCCTTGAGCCCAAGACTCACAAAATAAATTTTGAGTATTCAGAATATAGATAGAGAAGTAACACTTCCCTACAACAACTCATTAGAGTCTGACTAGAGCATCTGGTCTTCATCTCAGAACCTAGTTACTATCAACACTTGATGAAGAATCAAAACTTGATTTTGAGCCTGATTGAATGATGCCACACATCATGTATCAACAATTATGTTCCTTGATTCTGATATCACAACTAAAACAATATACTTCTGGAGAAGTTCACTACTTCTTAAGTATCAACATTTGACCTGATATATTCCAATTTATCGGTCATTCAGATAGTTCACAACTTATGAATAGAACATGTGTTGCAGAAGCACATGTATCAGAGCATAAATTCTAAATGGCATCTTTGTATGAGAGCATACATCAGAATGTTAACTTGTCTTCCTTTTCGGAGAGCGCAACTTTTGAAGCTTTAAGTCTGAATTCCATACTTTCAGAAAGTTAACAACTTCTAAACACTATGATATTAAGCAAGATTAACTTACTTTTAGTAAGTTTATAAATTCTGAATTGTGTTTGGTACATCTGTTTGAATATTCATATATTCACAAAAGTGTAGAACTTCTTATATATGAAATTAGAGTTGATTTCATCCATAAGGTTCTCAACCTTAACATCAGGATCTTCATGTTCAACTTGTCTTAGAATACTCGGTGAACTTGTTCAAAGTTCCTAGATTGAAACATCAAGCAAACAGTTAGTAGCAAAATCATTTTATATGTTTGAGTTAAAAGATTATGAACATAAATATCATCAAAATGTTTTTACTTTCTCTCCCTTTGTCAGAAATCAAAAAGGTAATAGAGAGACGGAAAAATATTGAAAATTATCAATAAAAGAAGCAAAGTATAAATGTTAAATAGAATCATAAAAATATATTTCTATTTATAATAGATAGAAGAGTACAGACAATACACAATAAGTAGGATTACAAGTGGACATAATTTCACTGACAAAAGAAGCAAAAAAATCATTAATTTTAAACCTAGACACAGAGAATCCTAGACATTAAACAGACATCATTTAACTATTAAAGACTTCACACTTTTTCTTCACCTGAACATTTGTAGGACCAGTTCTCCGGATGGATTCAACAATTCTTTCTCTAAAGAAGATTTTAGAGAGAACTCTTCCAAAAGGTATGAAGGACTTAAATTCAATTTTGGAGAGTGTGATGGAGTTTTTGTAGAAAGTTGAAGATAGTTTGTGGAAAATTTATCCAGATATCATTGACCAGTAAAAATAGAAGAATTTGATCGTTATGAGTCATGATGTTTTGGTGAGCTCTTCTAGGATGAAAGTTGGTTGACAGAAATTTGAAGCAACTTTTTGGATTGGGAATAAGAGTTTCGGGATTTCTAGGCTCGTAACTAGATGTTGAGTTGTGAAGGATAGTGAGCTCTTTATTAAGAAGACGTCGACTCTTAACATGTTAAACATTAAAGCTAATGTTCTCACAACCAGTAGCAAGGACAATTAAAAAGGGAGTGATGGTTATGGGAACACCGAAGACACGGGAAGCAATGAAACATCCTTCACTTAATATGTAAGCATGTTTCTAGAAGTTTTTGACAAGGTTTTTGTAGACAGGTTTATCCAACATGGTGAAGTAGTTTGTCCATTATTAAAAGTAAATGACTGAGGTGATACTGTAAGCAATTTGTCTATTACCTATGGGAAAAAGCTTGACTTGTTCTTCAGTTATAACTTCAAGAAGACTCTCATCTCCATGGAAGGTAACTAGGGACGTGATGAGATTAAGCAGGAGAGAATTTGAGAAAAGAATATATTCAAGAAAATAGATGAATATATAGATAGAAGACATGACCTACTGGACATATGACAAAGGTAGAGAGTCATATCATGCATAAGATATGAAGTGTCATATTAGGTCAGAACAATTAATGATAATGTCAGAAGAGAGTGCAATGGGTTTACAGAATTATCTTGACATTGAGCGAATTTGTTGTACCCCAAAAAATTTCCTCCCATTTTCAAGACAAATTAATTCAAGATACCACTTCATGCACATGAAGGCCTCAAACACTCAAGACTACTCAAGAATTGACCAGACAAAACCTCCTCCTAAGTAATTGACCTACAACTAGGGTTTTGTTTTTCTGAAGGAAGATTGGACTTCTAATGCCTCAAGTAGACTTCATGGTTTCTCATATGCTTCAAGGTACCCTCATGCCAAATTTCAAGCCTTGCCGCACAAGTTTTCTCAAACAACTAGCCAAATGATTAAAAATCAATTGTATTGGACAAAAAGTCAACTTTGACCAATTTACAGTTAAACTTCAATATTTTTGGTCAACATCAAGATTTTGAAGTCAAATTCATCATTTTATCAATGGTTGGTCATGATTCATCAAGAAAACTCAAGATTCGTCAAAAGTCAAAAGTTACTAAATTAGGGTTTTCTTTAGGAAAAGTCAACTGAATTTTGACCAAGCATAACTTTCACATACTTCAGCATAAATTCCTCAACCAAATCCTATCCTGAAGGAAATTAAATTCTTTATAACTTTGTCTCTCTAAGCTTAAGGCAAAAAAATTATCATTTGAGATATATGAGCCAAAACACTACAAGTCATTTTAAAAGCCAACAAAAAGACACTTTTTGTCAAAGCACTTTACATCAAGTTAAAGTCTTCAAATGAAAACATGACCAACATGAAGATTGTAGTGGACATCTTTAGGTTTCCGAAAAGTCCAAGATCACCTTCATATGATGAAAATTGAGTGAGATATGATTTGTGCAAGTTGGGTAATTTTGAGAAAATGCATGAAATGCAATTTGAGGAAACTTGAATTTTTGGGCTAATGAACTTACCTTTTAAGGTCTAAACATGTTCATGACACCTTAGAGGACCTCTAAGTCCATGCATGTATTATTTTAATTTTTATTTCATTTATTTTGATTATTATTCATTTAAATTCAAAATTAAATCAAATAAATATTAAATAAATGTGTAAGGCATAAAAGGATTGTGATTTTAATATTTTGGAGGCCAAAGGACATGCTACAAAACGTGTGCACTTACTATCCAAGAAAATCTTCATGGTTTTGTCATATTCCAATCTATTTTTCAAACCAAATCAAAGACATGTTTTACATAAGGTCCAAGCCCATATTTTATACATAATATGCTCTTCTATATATACTCATCATATTCAGACAACAATGATCATGAAAGGAGGCAGCAAGAAACAAGGGTTGTTAATAAAAAATTTGCAAGAAGAAGGTTAAATTCAAATTTCAATTTGCAGCCACTCTCAAGGCCAGCCAACCATCCCAAACGATATCTGAGGTATCATAGAGTAAGTATTGATCATTCTTGATGATCATATATGCCTGAAACACGCATCCATCCATCGTCGGTTTTGCATTATCCTTTGAAATTCGTATTTTAATATTTGCAATTTTTTTATTCAAACTAACGATTCCAGTGTGTTCCTGAGACAAATTAACACAGGTACCATCCCTTGCATGAGGCCCATAATGCCATAATGCTCCACCACCATGATTGTACTGTTTTGCTTTATTTTAATTGTATCTCATTATACAGGTTGAATTAGCCAAAAACAACATCATCATTGGATTCAAGAGGGTCGGTTTAAGGGGATGTGGTTCTCTTTTCTCTTTAATGCGCATTATTTTCGCAGGATAAAAAAAGTCCTTGTCGGAGAAGGCGGCCAGAACTAGGGCTCCGGCGCCTCTCTAGTTCATTGGTTTTTTTAAAATATATTTAATGGTTTACGTTATATTAAGAGATTAAAGATGCATCACAAAAGGTGAAGGACGTGTGTGTTAAATGAAATGGCGTGGGGTCAATCCTTTTGTTTTATGTTTTTTTTTGTTATTTTTCAAATTAACATGCAGGTTTCAACTATAATAATCAAGTTCTATTTCCTATCACCAACCGCGCGTTGGCTCAGTGGCAAGGGAGGCGCTATGTGACTCTAGGGGCGTGAGTTCAATATAAAATAATTGAAAACAATACACTTTGCAAACTTGCACCTCTAGGGTATCCTCTCTTATTGCCTTACGATGCTTGGTTGTGTCTCTCGAAAGTAGAGATACTTTAGCAAAAGACCCTCTCGAATAAAATATTATTGTCCCTCGATGACCCTTCGAAGTTGCCTATGAAATGATGTAGTCCCTCTGATACAAATTGATAAAGTATCCCTACATGTTACCTTCAATGACCATTCGATGACCTTACACCTGTCCCTTCACATCCAATAGATATGGTGTGATACGGTGGGAGAATTGACTTGGGTATTTTGCGTTTGATCGCAAATGTTGCGGTTAGCAAGAGTCGCCACCGACTTTTCTTTTATCCAAAAGGAAAGGTGAAAAAGCACAAGAAAGACCTTTGAGATTGTTTCTTGAGTTCGGGGGGTATATTATGAAAAGGGAAGGTATTATCACCCTTTTCATCCATGGTTTTCCATGGACTCTTAGTTACTTGCTAGATCAATTGCTTTTGTTTGAAAATGTGCTTTGTGTGGTTTTTGAAAGTATTTTGTAAAGAGGCCTTTGTTTAGGCAAACTTTGTAATGATTCTCGTTCGTAAGAATGTATACAAAGGTGTTGATCTTTTGAAAATGTTTTCAAGTTTTGAAGATGCCTTGAAAGTGTTGGTGTTTGTTTTGAAAATACAAAGGATGTTTTTGTTTTGAATTTGAGCAAGTAACTAGGAACATTCTACCTACTCAAAAGTCTTTCATGTTCATTTCCTTTTTCCTTTGACATTGTTATATTACCATTTATTTGGTAAGCAACCCTATCTTTGGATGTAAAAGGGATGGGCGTGGGTCATCGTATAACCATGATTAGCAATGTTGCAAGATATCTTAGCATTTTTTTTAGGGACTAAGATCATATTGAAAGGCAACATAGATAGCGTCATCGAGGGACTATGATCTTGTATTTTGCTTGTCTTTGCTAAGATATCTCACATGCATAATATGGCCATTTTTGTAAGGCACCCAAGTGGATTTACCCTAGGGGTGTTTGTGTACAAGTCTATTGATTTACATGCTTGATTTGTCTTTGATTAGGGTTTTCTATTGATTGGTTTTAGTCTTTCTATACAAAACCCTAATTACTAGCATTTTGTATATAAAGCGATAAATTACGGAAATTAAAATTACTACGCTATTACAAATTACAAATGGGAAATATTGCAAGAATTTAAATCTAAATAAATATTACAACCATGTTGAATTTTGAATAAATGTACAAAATAAATAAATAAAGGGCAAGAATGCAAATGTAAAAAAGAAAATGTAATTTTTGTTTAGTTTTTTATGAAAAGGGTTTTCTAACCTAATTAAAATAAAATAATTAACTAAAAATAAGAAAATTAAGATTAAGTTAGTAGAATAAATTAATTTAAAGAAAACAAGTTTTTTTAGGTTTTTTTGTGTGAATTTAATTAAACTAGTAAAATAAAAAATGATTAAATAAAAATCCTAAGTTCTAAATTTATTTTAATTTTACAAAAAAAATAAATAATATAGTATAATAATAATAAAAATTAAATTATCTAAGTAAAAAAAAAGAAATTAATTAGAGGAAAGGTTTTTGTTCTTTTATTTTTGAAAATAAAAATAAACTAAATTGATATAAATAATAAAAATAATTTTTTTTGGATTTCCATGATTAATGAAAATAATAATAACAATAATAATAATAATAATAATAATAATAATAATAATAATAATAATAGTATTAATAATAATAATAAATAAAAGATTAAAAAAAAGTAAAAAAATAAAATAAAATAAAAATAAAGTCAGGGAGGTTGATAAGTGAAACAGGGGGTATTGTGAGGAAAAAAAGTCTGGCCCAAAGGATGGCCCAAACGCTGCAAAAAAGTGTAAAAAATGTGAGAAAATGTATAAAAAAAAAGCACAAAAGGTCACGCTGGGGCTTGAACCCAGGACCTCATAGTGACAGGCGCGCGCTTTAACCACTGGGGTGGTAATACATCCGTTAACTTATGTCAAATCAATATATAACACAAATTTTGCCCTAAATATACTTCATCTTCAACCTCCAGCCAGAAGCCCTACAACTTGTTCATTTCTCAACCATTTGCAAAACTGTAAACATGAAAATTACTCCATTTTTTCATACGAATCCAACCATATAAATATCATGAACTATAAATCAAAGATGAATGAGAATTTTTGAAAGTAAAAAATCCTGACCTAATTATTTTCAGATATTCAATCCTAAAATTCTCCTAGCTCAATCAATATAAATGAAATCTATGGACATGTACAGCTTCAGGGCAATGATGTCTACATTTAATCTTCACAAATGCAAGCCTAACAATGTCTAAGTAATGAGATAGAAGTTCAAGAAAAATACCTTAAAATTGGAAATCGTGAAATGTAAATGAGCTTGATTCAAGGTGTTTTAATGATCAGGTTAGCTTCCTCAAGTTCCCAGGAAGCTAATGCAATGGTTTGCTTGAGAAATGGATGGCTGGAATGGCTTAGAGAAGTCAATGTGCAATGCTCTATTTTTGGTTATGGAGGATATCGTAAATAATGTTACAGTAATGAAACAGGGATAGGGATAGGTTACACTTGATGTAAGGAAGCTTTAGGAAACAAAAGGCTAAGAAACGCACGAGAGAAATATGAGTTTGATGTTCAAGGTCAGAAACTATGCAACAATGGAGTTTTTGGGCAATTTCTGATTTAAGAGAGTTTTTGTGTGTTTCAATGTGCTTGAACTCGTCCTTTAGCTCACAAATAGTGCCTCTATTTATAAGCAACAAGTTTGGAAGCTTGTTGTTGATCAGAATTCAAAATCACAAGTTAAGCATAACATGTGATTTTTGAGAAATCCAAGTTTCAAAGCTTTGTGTACTGGATAAGATAGAGTGGTTATGCTTTAAACACACTTGCTTCTGACTTTGTAGATGGAGTGCGATCAGAGGGAACAAGTTAGAGGCTCAAGAATTGACTTTGCACATAAAGCTTGCTTTTCTAAAATTGAAGTGTTCACTTTATGCCATTAATGGAAATATGGATTGGATAAAGCTTAAACCACTTGGATTAAAGCTCAAAAGATTGTGTAATCCATTAATTATGGATAGATACACATGTTAGAAGGCCTGAAAAGCAAGATTATGCATCCTACCATTGAAATTGCTTTTTTGTTCATCATGAAAATGACCTATAATTTTAGTTTGAAACCCTAACTTTCTCTCTTAGATTCTCCTTGCTCGAGAGTGATCTCAAGGAGTTCTTGGACATTTTGGAAAGCTTGCAATGTTCTCTAAAACCCCTCTTTGAATCACTTTTGAAAATTACCCTTGGAACTATATAAAAAAGTGCCATGAAGTTAGGTCAAAATCCTGCCAAAACTAGGGCAAAATTTCACTAAGTGTTTAATTTCAAGACCATGACTTTATGAATTAATAACTTGAGATCCAAGAAATTTTAGAAGAATTTGTGTAAATAAATGTTGTATATATCATGGATATCTACAACTTTCATGTTGAAAGTTTCTTTTGAATCATCTTGCATCATGGTGAAAAATTTGCTCAAAGTTGTGAAAAAACATGAAGTTTTAAACACTTAGAAAAAATTCTAAGTTTGAAAACTTTGGATTTTCAAAATGAAATCTTGACTGTTTTATTTCTTGATGAATAACTTTCATATTTTGGCATGTTTTGATGAATTGTGCTCTTTGACACTTGATTTTAACCAAAAAGTTAAAGTTTGACTTTTCAGTATACAGTCGACTTTTGATCAGTTGACTGAAAATCAACTATCAATCCAATTGATCTTGAGCAATGTTTTGGGTCATGACATTAGTTAAAAATAATGAAATTGAACTCTTTAGATCATGCCTCAAACCATTTAACCATTTGCTAGGTCAAAAATCAGAAATTGCACTTTCCTCAATCAAAACCCTAATTTTTACCATTTTACCCTTTTGATGATTTGATTAAATTTCTTGAGGAATTCTGGTCCAAACTTGATCACATGATACATATGAGTTTATAATGTTGGTGTGGATAAAAAATTATGAAGTTTGACTGTAAATTGGTCATAGTTGACTTTTCCCCCAATGCAGTTGATTTTTAGGTCAATTGCTCAATTGACTGAGCAAAAATGTGATTCAAGGCTTGAAACTTGACATGAGTGATCTTGGGGGTCCATAATGATCCATGAAAGTCATATGAAGCATTGAAATTTTAATTATCCTTGTGCAATATCAAACCCTAATTTCAGTCATCAGTGCTTAAGGAGGTGTCTTGAGTTGATCAACCCTAGTGTAGTCTTGAACCAAGAGAGATCTTTGTGAGAAAATAATTGATAAGTGAGAGGGAAAATTTTGGGGTACAACATATGGCTACCTACCAACTAATGGTATGGATAATACTATCTCTAAAGGAGAAGGAAAAGAATAATAACGACCTTTAGTGGGTAAGGAACTCTTAATCGCTTACTCACAATTTTTTCTCAATAAACATATTTCACACATCATACTTTCAAAATAAATATTTTCAAAACAATTTGTATGCACTCTTGAGGATTGATACAAGAATCATTATAAAGTTTGCATTACATTGGCTTTTCAAAATATTTTCAAACAAATCACACACACAAAGCAAGTTTTTTCAAAGTGAGCTAGCAATTAAGAGCTCGTAGATAACTACGGGTGAAAAGGGTGCTAACACCTTCCCTTTTCATAACTTACCCCCCGAACTCAAAATCTATCAATGTCTTTCCTGTACTTTTCACCTTTCCTAAATATTATATACAATAAAAGTCGGTGGCGACTCTAGTTATCCGCATATTTTGGATAAAACCAAAAAAGTCAGTTCTCCTATCGTATTACAGAATTGGAGACTCTGCTGGTGAGTATTTTAAAAAGAGGGGTTACCTTAGGGTTAGATCACTTGACTTGCTTTAATTGTATGCTTTGCTTGCTTTACTTTAAAGGTTTTTTTGGGTTTAATTGCTTGTAAGATCCTACACCCGGATCTAAGAATTCCTTAGGTAAGTAGCAATAGATCATCGAGACTGTACGACATAGATCGATATGGTTAAAATTATAGCTACGGTTAGTGCGAAACTTTGGTTTGTACTGATGTCCCTTGAGTCAGTCAAGGATAACATTATGCTTATGTGTGGTGTCATTATCTCTAACTTACTTTTAGAACCTTAATTGACCCATCTTGGCCATTAGAAAGTAGTGAGATGGCCGACTTTGGTGCAGTCCAAGGTTGGTTGATGCTCAAACTACGCTCATTGAGATTCGACTCTCGGGATGTTTTGGTGGAAAGCCAGTTTCCGTGCTAAAATAAATCCTGTGAGAAAGATTGATGATTTAAGATTCCTAGAACCCGATTACTTTTTTAGGACAAGTTGAACCAACTTAACTTCAATGGGGAAAGGTACTTACCTATGGACTTCATGCAAGTCTTTAAACCTAAGGTTCTTATGTGACTTGTTTGTGTTTTCTATATAACATGAACATGACATCATAGCATCATATCATCATAACATAATATTTTTGCTAACCATTTCAAGGATCTTAGGGATTTATGGTGCAGGGTTATCATAAGCCAGATTTCTAGCAAGAGACAAGAGGATTTATTTTCCTCTAACTAGATGCCGTCAAGATCAAAGTATGTTCTCTTGAGTCAGAAGCTATGACCCACTTGATATGGTGAGCTTGATTCTTATAGAAGTAGGTTCAAAGATGAAGACTCAAAGTTCTTCAGACAAAGATGCAATCAGATTCAATTTCTAATATTTCAAATTTAAATCCCACTATATCCTTGAAAACATTGCATATGCATCTACATGTCATGCATATCATTACGTAACAGGTGTTTCCAAGATAGGTTTTCTGATCTTCTTGCTGTTTATTTCAGACAGAAATGGCTCTTGAATAGACAGTCAAAGATCTGCAGGCCCAGAATGCCCAATTCCAACAGATGTTCCTGAACTTGGCCAAGGGGCAAGAAGAATTGAAGGAACTTGTCACCAATGGGAAGAAGAAGAAAACAAAGAAACCAATCGATGTCCTTAACATGGGGAGAAGGTTCAGAGGTCCAGTCAAACAAGCTCGGGATCTTGATATCCCATCGGATGAAGATGACAACCAGGATGAAGATAGTAAGAGTGTGAAACCTGAAAGAAGCAATCATGGTTCTGACTAATTTCATGATGAAGAGGAAGATGATTATTTGGATGAGAAATATCCCCCTGCTAATGAGAAGTATAAGCTGCTGGAAGAGCGTCTGAGAGCTATGGAGATCCAAAAGGTGTCTGGATTGAACTTTGATGATTTGGGTTTGGTTTCAGGAGTCGTCATTCCTCCTAAATTCAAAACTCCTACCTTTTCCAAATATGATGGTGTTTCCTTCCTGAAGCTGCACTTGAGGTCATATGTTCAAAAAATTCAACCACACAATGCTGAAAAGAAATTGTGGTTGCATTTCTTTTAAGAGAATCTATTTGGAACACATCTGGAATGGTATTATCAACTTGAAGGTGCCAATATCCATATGTGGGAAGATTTGGCTGCAACTTTATACAAACAATATCAATACAATTCTGATTTGGCACCAACCTGCATGCAACTACAGAGTATGTCCATGGGTTCTGAGAAAGGCTTCAAAGAGTACGCACAAAAATGGAGAGATCTTGCAAGTAGAGTTAAATCTCATTTTGCTGATAGGGAATTGGTTGACATGTTCATGAGTATGCTAACAGGCCTTTTCTATCATCATCTACTTGGAAGTTCTTCTGTCGGTTTCACTAAACTGATATTGATAGGAGAACACGTTGAGAATGGAATCAAAAGTGGTAAAATTTAGGTGGCTACATCTTCAAATACTATGAAGAAGTCTTATAATGGTAAGAGAGAATCCAATTTGTGTACAGCCAGAAGGGTCGTAATAAGAGTGACGGTAACCAATATGTGGGGGCAGTGTTGATCTCTAATCTTGCACCAGTGTAACAATAACAAAATAATCAGCGTAGGCAGGATGCTCCTAGGAGGCAGTTCACAAAAATCAACATGCCATTGGCGCAAGCATTACAACAAATGTTGAAGATAAGGCTGGTTATATTGAAGGACCCTCCTCAGAACCTCAATACTTCATCCCCCCGCTATAATCCCAATGCAAGGTGTACATACCACTCTGACAGTCTCGGACATGACACTAGCAACTATTGGGCTCTAAAGAATAAGATTCAATACATGATCTACGCTAAGGAGATTGAATTTAACCCTCCTGAGACTCCTAATGTGATCACTGCACCTATGCCTAATCATGACAAGGGTGTTAATGCTATGGATGATGTTTCTCATGTTCCTATTGTGAATGAATTGACTACTCCTCTAATGATTGTTAAGAAGAAGTTGCTGCAAGCCAGTTTATTTTTGGGTTGCAATGAAAACTCCTACTACTGCGCATCCCAATCCAATGGTTGTGCACTGCTGAAAGAAGGTGTTCAGTATTTGATGGATGACTGTGTGATTCTATTTGAGAAGATTCTTTTTGAGAAAACTCCTTCTGTGGAGAGTATGTGCCAAGACCTGAAGCTTGAAGACGTGTCTACAATTTCTGATACCCCCTGTAAGGATCACTTCTAAGGGTCCTGTGAAGATTACTGTCGAACCTAGAGTTGCTCCTCTAATCATTACTGCACATGGGCCAATTCCATATTCCTCTGATAAGGCTATTCCTTGGAATTAAGGAGCTGATGTCTACTACCATGGCATCAAGCAAGAACCATTGACTGTTGAAGATGAAAATGTTGAAGTTACTGATCCCAACATTGGAAATATTAGAGGGACTAGTAAGGTTACCATAAGTGGAAGGGTTTTCTCTCCAGAGATCTCTCTGAAGGTTGTTACTACACCAGTTCATATCACTACTACTGAATTTACTACTGAGACTCGAGGTAAAGAACATATAACTGATCCTGCCCAGACTAAGGCACCAAAAGAGGTTACTGTTGAAGATACCTCCAAGTAAGAGATGGAGGAGGTACTGAAGATTATTCTAAAGAGTGACTATAATATTGTTGAACAGTTGGGGAAAATCCCCTCCAAAATATCTATGATATCTCTTTTGTTGTGATCTAAATCACATGCTCAGGCTTTGGTAAAATTTTTGAAATCTACTCATGTACCATAGGAAATCACTGATCATTTTGAAAATTGTGTTGCTAACCTGACAATTGATAATGGGCTAGGATTTTCTGACGCTGATTTGAATCCCGCAGAAAGGAACTATAATAAGGCCCTACATGTATCTATTGAGTGTAGGGGCACTACCTTATTTCATGTGTTGGTGGACACAAGTTCCTCATTGAACATATTGCTGAAAGTTGCTTTAGAAAAACTTGACTATGAGGGGATTGTGATAAAATCCAGTGACATTGTGGTGAGAGCTTTTGATGGTTCAAAGAGAACGATGCACAGAGAAGTTGATCTTCCAATCAAAGTGGGTTCCCAGGTGTTGTACCCCAAAATTTTCCCTCCCATTTTTCTTCAAGACTTTCTCATGAGGTCCTCATTTACTAAAGGATGCTCAAGAGTTGATCAGACAAATTCTTCTTCTAGGCAATGGGTCCATAATTAGGGTGTCCTCTTGCACAAGGAAGAATGGGTTTCAAGGATATCAAGTGGTTTCCATGTTTCTCCATAGGTCTTCAACAATGTTCATGTCAAGTTTCAAGCCTTGCATCACAAGTTTGCTCAATCAATGGCTCAGATGATTGAAAATCAATTGTATTAGGTAAAAGTCAATTATGGTCAACATACAATCAAACTTCAAGATTTTTGGTCAACATCAACTTTTGGAAGTGATACTCATTATTTGGTCAAGGTTTGATCATGATTCCTTAAGGAAAGCCCTCAAATCTTCAAAAGTCAAAAGTTGTCAAATTAAGGTCTCCTTAGGAGAAGTCAACTGGACTTTGACCAAGCATAACTTTCACATGCTTCATCAACTTTTCCCCAACTAAATCCCATTTTGAAGGAAATCAGATTCTCTAAAACTTTGTATATGTATGCTCAAGTCCAAAAAGTGCTTCACTTGAAATATATGAGCCCATACATTATAGGTCATTTTAAAAGTCAACAAAAAGACACTTTTTGTCAAGGCAACTTACATCAAGATAAAGTCTCCAAATGCAAAAATGATCAAAATAGAAATTTATGAAGACATATTTAGCTTTTCAAAAAATCAAAGATCATATCCAAAATATGGAAATTGAGAGAGTTATGACCAGTGCAAGTTGGGAAATTTTGAGAAAATGCATGAAATGCAAAGTGATCAAACTTGAAATTTTAAACTAGTGGGCCTAAATTTTGATGTTCAAACATGTTCACAATGTGTTATAAGACCTCTAAGTCCATTCATATATTTTTTATGATTTTTATTTATTTTATTTGAATTTTTATTCATTTAAATGCAAGTAAATAAAATAAAATATAAAATCATTGGACCAAGGCATATGGGATTTTGATTTCAATAACATGGAGGCCCAAAAACACATGACAAACATGCCAAAACCGTGAAAGCATGCTGGGAACAAGAATCTTTAAGTTTGGAATGTTTTTTAACAATTTTGGAAATATTTCAATGTGTTTTTTTGCAATGAATTTTGACATGATGGTACAAGATTCTTGTCTTGTTCTTGTTCCATTTCATTCCTCTATAAATACATGCAATACTCAAGTGCAAAAGGCGCAAAATTTTCCTCTCAAGAACACACTCCGAATTTCTCAAATTTTGTCAAAACTAGGGCAAACACAAACCCCCATTTTTGACCACTCTCAAGCGGTTCCAAGCATTCCATCACACTCCTGAAGGTTCCTGGAGCCTGTTCCAATACCTACTCATGGTCAAGCAATCCCAGGATATGCCAACAAGTTGCTTTGGCTTGGTAATGTTCTTAAATCTCAAACTTTTCATCCATGCTATATAAATTAATTATAAGCATTGTGATACGGTGGGAGAACTGACTTGAGGTTTTTGTGTTTTATCGCAAATGTTGTGGTTAGCAAGAGTCGCCATCGACTTTTCTTTTATCCAAAAGGAAAGGTGAAAAAGCACGGGAAAGACCTTTGAGATTGTTTCTTGAGTTCGGGGGGTAGATTATGAAAAGGGAAGGTATTAGCACCATTTTCATCCATGGTTTTCCATGGGATCTTAGTTACTTGCTAGATCACTTGCTTTTTGTTTTGAAATTATGCTTTGTGTGGTTTTGAAAGTATTTTGTAAAAGAGGCCATTGTTTAGGCAATCTTTGTAATGATTCTCATTCGTAAGAATGTATAAAAAGATGTTTGTCTTTTTGAAAATGTTTTCAATGTTTGTAAAATGTTTAGAAATGTGTGTGTTTGTTTTGAAAATAGCAAGGATAGTTGTTTTGAAAGGGAGCAAGTAACTAGAAGTAATCTACCTACTCAAATGTCTTTCTTGTTCATTTTCTATTCCTTTGATATTGTTGTCTTACCATTTATTTGGTAAGCAACCCTATCTTTGGATGTAAACGGGACGGGCGTGGGTCATCGTACAACCATGATTAGCAATATTTGCAAAGTATCTTAGCATTTTTGAGGGACTAAGATCATTTTGTAAGGCAACTTAGAATAGCGTCATCGAGGGGCTATGATCTTATATTTGTTTGTTTTGCCAAGATACTTCGCATGTGTAATATGGCCATTTTTGTATAAGGCAACCTAGTGGAGAAACCCTAAGGATGCTTGTGTGCAAGTGTGTTACTTTCATGCTTTGATTTTGTCTTGGATTAGGGTCTTCTATTTGATTTGTTTTTTATCTTGCTATTCAAACCCTAATTACTAGCATGGTATGTAAAAGCGGTAAATTGCGTAATCTAAAGATTACTACGCTATTACAACATTTTTATGGGAGGGGGGAATACAAATTATTAATGGGGATTTGCAATAATATAAATCTAATTAAGCTATTACAACCAAATCGAATTTGCACGAATATTTGAATAAATAAGATACACTATAAATTAAATGTAACGTTATGTATATGCAAGAAAAAGAAATTGTTTTATTTTTATGTGAAAAGGAGTTTTAACCTAATCCTAATAAACTTAAGAAAAAGAAATTAATTCTTGAAAACAAAATTTAACCCTAATTTCTAATTTAAAAGAAAATAAAGTTCTTTAAGTATTATTTTTGTGTATTTTTGTATTAAAAATAATAAATAACATTTTATGAAAATATTTAGTTTTTATATGTCAAAATAAATATTTACAAGTATGAAATGAAAAAGAAATAAAAATTAACCTAAGTCTATTTTATTTATATTTACAAGTTTATTTAAGAAAAATAATTAATATAGAGTTTAGAAAATATTTAATAAAAAAAAATAATAAATAATAAAGATTGGGTCAGGGGTGCTACAAGCAAACATGGAGTAGTATGTTAGCAAAAACACTAAGGCCCAAGAACCAAGCCCATACTGCCAAAAATGAAGCTGAAAAATGAGAAAAAATACAAAAGGTAGCGCCAAGGTTCGAACCCATGACCTGGGCCTTGCCAGCGCGCTATCTTGCCACTAGGGTGGCTGTACATTCGTTGGATTATATGAAACAATAAAAACATAACATAAGAAACTTCCTTGCCCTGTACTTCATCTTCTTCCTCAAGCTGGCCAAAACTCATGTATCTTTCTCATTTCTCCATGAAAATGAAAACTTCCAACATGAAAATGGTAGTACTCATTCCCACGATTTCAACCATGTAAATCATGTAAACTAACAATCAAAGATTAAAACGAATTTTGAAAGCCCTAATTTTAAACCTAATTTTTACAGAAATTTGAATGCTAAAATTCTCTATACATAATGATCAGAAATGAAATATATGCACATGGTTGGATTCAACACTATAATACCTACATTTTTCTTTCACAAATCATGGCCAATGGATGCCTGTATGAAGAGATAAAAGTTGGAGTTTTTACATCTTTTAGCTGAGATCGTGAATGGAGTTTGAGTGAGATTTATGAAGGCCTGAAGATTGCTTGAGCTTGCTTGAACCTCCTTGAGTGTGTTATAATCCTTGACTTGCTTTGGAAGTGCCTGGAACTCTCTATCCAAGTCAACCTGCAAGCTTGAAAAACAAAAATGGCAGATGAAGAAGGAGGAGTTACAGTGCAGGGATAATGGTCTGGATCACTTAGATATGAGGTAGGTAAAGTGTTTGAATGATTAAAACTTTAAACGCACGAGCAAATAGGTGGATTGCTATGCTTGGACATAAACTACAAGTTTTGACAGTTTTTTGGTGATATGGAGTTTTGTAGTATTTTTGTCCTTGAGCAATCGTGTTCTAAGTTGTAATATGTTTGTGTATTAGTATGGAGAAAGTTTCAAGTCAGTTCCCCAACAGATCTTTGAGTTGTAGCCTTTTTGCACTCTTTCTTGCTTTTGAAGGAAAGTGAAGGGACAAGTCTCTACATGCTTGTACTGGCCTGCTTGGAGTTGGTACAAGCTCTATACAAATTTCTTTAGGTCTGTAGGACTTGTGTGTGCAGAGAAGACAGGTCCAATGCTCAAGAATTGAAAAGTTGCAAAAGTTGAGCTTTTCCAAAATGGCAATGGCAACTTTGTGCCATTTATGGAATTAAAGCTTGGATAAAGACTTTTGGGCTTGGATTAAGGCTTTGTCAACTGAGTAAGCATTAAATTATGAAGTGAGAAACAAGTTTGAGACCTATAAAGCATGGATTAGGCAGCATAGGTTCAGATTTGAATTTTGTTCTTCATGAAATGGCTTGAAAACAAAGTGAGAAATTGCCAACTTCATCTCTTCGATTCTCCTCACTCAAAAATGATCTCAAGGAGTTCTTGGACATTTTGGAATTCTTGCAATGTGCTCTATAACTCATCTTTGAAATGAATTTCAATATTCCTCTTGGAACTAGGTGAAAAATTTCCATGAAGTTGGGTCAAAAACCTGCCTAAATTAGGGACAAATTTCACTAAGTTATTTTAGTTCATGGGCATGTATTCATAAAATTATATCTTGAGATCCAAGCATCTTTAGGGAAAATGTGTGAAGAAAAGTTGTAGATTTCATGGAGATCTACAACTTTCATGTTGGGAATTTCCTTTGAATTATCTTGTATCATGGTGAAAAAATGGCTTAAAGTTGAGAAAAAATAAGAAATTTTCCCAACTTAGAAACATTTCTAAGAAGGAAAATTTCAAATTTCAAAATCAAAACTTCAATCTTTAGTTTCTTGATGAACAAGTTTCACATTTTGACATATTTTGATGAATTATGATCTTTAGCACTTGATTTTGATCAAAAAGTCAAAGTTTGACTTTTCAGTATACAATTGACTTTTGATCAGTTGACTGCAAATTTCATCTGTCAACCCTAATGAAATTGCAATGTTTTGAACCATGATATTAGGTAAAGATGATACAAATAAACCCTTGGAATCATGCTTCAAATCAATTGGTCATTTGCTAGGTCAAAAATCAGAAATTGCCCTTCCTCAATCAAAACCCTAATTTTGACCATTTTGCCCTTTTGATGATTTGATCAAATTTCTTGAGGAATTGTGATCCAAACTTGATCAAATAATACATATGAGTCTAAAATGTTGATGTGGATAAAAAATATGAATTTTAACTATAAATTGGCCGTGGTCGACTTTTTCCTAATACAGTTGATTTTTTAGGTCAACTGTCCAATTGACTGATCAAAAATGTGATTCAAGGTTTGAAACTTGTCATGAGTAATCTTAGGGGTCCATAATTATGTTTGAAAGTCATATGAAGCATTGATAGTCCAAAAATCCTTGTGCAACCTCAAACCCTAATTTTGGGTCATCAGTGCATGATGAGATGTCCTGAGCTGATCAAACCCTAATCCAGTCTTGAGTCAAATAGATCTTGTGAGAATAATCTTGATAAATGAGAGGGAAAATTTTGGGGTACAACAGTTTCCCCTGTTCAATCTTCTTAAACCTGAAGAGTTAGATTGGTGAGCTTTGCCATTCGTGACTCGAAGGTGAAAGATGATTGGACACTAGAGTGCCCATAAATTTGCACTCGACGATGTGTAGTTGAGGGAATGGGCTTAAAGATGCCATTTGGAGAAGTGATAGAATCTTGATGGAGATGAGCTTGTAGATGTCATCCAAAAATGTTTGTTGAATTGTAAGTTGTAAGCTAAAAGAATGAGTATCAGAATGGCGTCTGTGTCTGGAGCGTATCTGAACCGTATCTGAAAGGTTGTATCTGAATGAGTATCAGAATGGCATCCGGGTCTGGAGCATATCCGTACTATATCTGAAAGTTGAACCTAAATGAGCATCAGAATGGCATCCGTGTCTAGAGCGTATCCGTACTATATCTGAACTTGCAATCTGAATGAGTATCAGAATGGCATCCGTGTCTGGAACATATCCGTACTATATCTGAACTTACAATCTGAATGAGTATCAGAATGGCATCCGTGTCTGGAGCGTATCTGAACTGTATCTGGTTGCATATTGTTGAATCTGAATGAGTAACAGAATGGAATCCGTGTCTGGAGCGTATCCGTACTGTATCTGGTTGTATATTGTTGAATCTGAATGAGTAACAGAATGGCATCTGTGTCTGGAGCGTATCCGTACTGTATCTGTATGCATATTGTTAATGGTAGTTTAATATTATCCTAAAAAGGGTAAAATGTTAGTTGAAACAAAATTATATTGCATGAAATGTATGATGCAATGTAGTTGTTTTGTTAGTGTTTATGATATGTGGATGCAATATATGCGCATGTAAGCTGATTTGCTATATTGTTGTTTGATTGAGGAAAATAAATCCTTGAATGCTGCTGAGGATATGTTGAATTTCCATGTCTTGAAGTTGAAGTACTGACGAACTCTTGTTGAGAGAAGTAAATTCTGTTGTAAGGGCAATGCCATGTACTGCTTGTAAGATTTGCTTGGGGAATCCTGAGAATTTGACGATTTCTATCGGGGATTAATAAATTGAAATTTGTTCCGCTGGGGATTTAAATGACGTACTGTGGGGATTACTTATGGAATAGCCTAGAGACGTTTTCTTGTACTTTCAACCTATCAGTAATTGTCTTTCTCATTTTGTTTATTTGTAAATAGTAATTATGTTCAAATGCATGTGTTCATCAATGAATCATTGGACGTTTTTGCAAATAAAACACAAGTGTAAAGACAAATAGTTTTTTGTACTTTAAAAGAGATATCTTTGTATTGACTTTGAATAAGTATTTTGTACAAAGGAGACAAACATTCTAGTAAGATAATGGTGCCATAAAACAAGAAAAATTTATACAAAGAAAGATAGCTATGTGTAATAATCCCATGGGGTTCCCATTCTGCTATAGCCTTCATATCTCTGAATATCTTGTCTATTTGTTGCTTCGTCCGAAGATGATTGAATTGATCATAAACTCTGAGTTTGTCAGTGGAAGTCAAAGGATGTCCGTAAAGTGATCCGATGGGACATAGTCATATGCTTTAATTCCCTAACTTTTGCCTGGACCGCCCTTTTGGGTTTTCAGTCCAACGGGAAACCCTTTTTTGCCCAAGTCGCCCTTTCGGGTTTTCAACTTCCCTGGTATACAGATTTTTTTTATTTTATCCCTAATTTTTGCCCGAACCTTTTTGGTTCGCCGATGTGATACAGTGGCATAACCGACTGTTTTGAAAAATGCTGATTTGCATTTTGTGTTTGTGTTCGCAAAATGTCACGGTAAGCAAGAGTCGCCACCGACTTTTATTTTATCCAACTGGAAAGGAAAAAAGCATAGAAAAATTCCTTTTTCGAGATTTTCAGTACGGGGGGTATATTATAAAAAGGGAAGGTGTTAGCACCCTTTCTATCTGTAGTTTTATACGAGCTCTTAGGTACTTGCTCATCTTTTTAAAATTGCTTGTGTGTGTTTGTTTTGAAAAGTTTTGTTTTACTTTGTTTTAACCCTTGTATCAGTCCTCAAGAGTGTTACGAAGTTGTTTTTGAAAACTTTGTTTGAAAAGTGTTTGGTGTAAAAAAGTTTATTTTGAGCAAGTACCTATTAGCATCTACCTACTCGAAAAAAGATTGTTTATGTTCTTGTTTCTTTTAGACAATGTTATCCTACTATTGAGAAATAGGAAGCACCATCGTTGGAGTTGTAAGGGTAAATTCGAAAGGGACGTACGATCACTAAAGCAATGTTAGGACGTCTTAGTAATAACCCTAAAGTCTTAAGATCATATTCGAGGCAGCATTTCCGAGGCAACATTTTTTAGGCAACATTTCCGAACGGGACTTTTGATCTTTATTAGACAGAAGGGCAACCACTAAGACACCGTATACTTAATGATCGTTTATCAAAGGCAACCGAAGTGAGAGTATACCCTAAGAGTGCGCATGTGCGAGTGATTTGATTTCAATTATTATCTTTGCACATTAGGGTTTTCTAGCCATTTTAAATTGTCATGCAATCTTGCCATACAACCCTATTAACATACATCTAAACAGTTTAATATTTGCGAGAAATAAAAACTACGCTATTATAAGGCTTCGGGGGAGGGATTAATTACATAGACAAAAAAACCCGTAAAATGATAAAGAAAGAAAATCCTAATTTAAACTATTACATACCATGAGCAGTTACATTAATATTGCTAATATATATATATATATATATATATATATATATATATATATATATATATATATATATATATATATATATATATATATATATATATATATATATATATATATATATATATATATATATATATATATATATATATATATATATATATATATATATATATATATATATATATATATATATATATATATATATATATATATATAAACGCGCGTGATGAATCGAAAATGAGAAATTTAGGGTTTTGACCCCGACTAAGCCTAATTAAAAAAAAAATCATTTTTTGTGGTTTTTGATTATTTTTAGAAAAATAAGGTTTAATTGAATAAATAAAAAAACCTAATTACTAATTAATTTAAATTAAGAAAAATAATTAAGTTAACCTATTTTTGTATTTTTTATTTATTGAGAAAAGAAATAAAAATTAAATCAAGCGAACCCTAATTTTTTCTAATTGATTTTAAATATAAAAAGGTTAGACTTAACCTAAATTAAATTAATATTAAATTAAAATAATTAAAAAAACCTAAATCTAAATTTGTGAAATTTGATTTTATGATTTTTTGTGAAAAAGAATTTATTTGTAATAGAAAATAATTAAACAAATTAATTTAAATAAAAGAAATAAATAAAAGAAAGAGAATGGGCCTGGTAGTATGCTAGCAAAAGGGGGGTGAGACTTGCAATTCTGAGCCCAATAACTCCTGGCCTGCTTTGACTTTTCCAATCTTGTGTGCACGCTTGACCTATGCACCCGGTGGACCCTCACTGAAGGAGCCTTGGGTTTGGCTTGTTGATGGATGGAATGGTTGGATATTGATGATGTATGGTGGATGCCTTGTCATGTGGTGCATTGAATCAGCCTGAAAATATTGAGAAAATAAAATGCACACGCCTGGGATCGAACCCAGGACGTCTGCATCAAAGACTAATGGCCTTCCAACCTGCGCTGGCTTGCTTAGTTGTACAAAGAATGACAAATAGTTACTATGTGATAAAAACAAAAAGTGAATTCTTAAAATGCGCGCAATTTGAATTGGCTAGTTACGAAGCGCCACGCCATCATCTTCCTCGTGCCTCCGTCGTTTTAGATAAAGGACATTTACCTACGGACACCAGGCGTAGGTAGAACCCTGTGCTCCTCCAAAATTCTATGCAAGCATGATAAATCATAACTAATTGTACAAATCTACTCGTTGCAACCTCACGAGCATCCCGATACCATTATTAATGGCCAATTGTCCCTGTACAAGAAAACCCTAAAAATGAAGCAAGAACCGTAACTATGGCATCTTGGTGTATAGTCAGTAAAAACGCAATTGGATATAATCAACAGCTTGCAAATAACTCAAGGATCATGAATGTACCAATCAAACATGCTAAATGTGCCAGAATTAACGTATTTGATTTCAAGAAAATATGGAAGTCGTGTGAAACTTACAGCGTGTTTCAAGGCTTAAGGAAGCTTGCTAATGGTTACAATATGATCCAGGGATATCCAACAAGCGATTGTGATGCTTAGAATGGCTTGAGATAGCCTGAATCTTGAAAATTAATTTACAACTTTTCTTGAATTTTTGCAACTTTGCTTTTTGTTTTGCACGCCTCCAGCCTCTTTGTTTTTGGTATGCAAATGTTCCTTATGTACCCTAGAATGAATCAGGGTTGCAAACTTGTTTCAAATCTTCTCCAATTATGATCATTGATTCATGATTTGATCCTTGTGCAAATCTTTCCAAATCAATAAAAATGCTATTTTTGTGTCCAAGTGAACCTTGCACGATTTGATCTCACTTTCAGCTGTGTAATAGACCTAAACATGCACAAAATCTCAAGATTTGATTAGTTTTTGATATTTTCATGATTTTATTTTGATTTTATTTGATTTAAATGAAATAAAATCAAAATAAATGACAAAAATAAGAGAATGACAAATGGAAGGGGTCGTGGGTCGTGGGTCACATTACAAACTCAGTGCAAGCATAAAAAGTTGGGCCCATTTGACAAAAAATGCAATTTTGGACACTTTTGACTTTTGGCAATTTTGCAAAAAGGGTCAACTTCACCAATTCATAACTCCCTCAATTTTGACCCTAGACATGTGTTCTTGGACTTTTTAGAAAACTTAAGATGTCCTATAAACAACCCTTTTGGTCTAATCTCAATTGAGTCTTCCATGTTCATGTATGAAGCTTTGACCCAAAAGGTGTTTTTGTTGACCTTTCAAAAATGACCTATAATGTCCAAATTCATATCTTCTTGTGAGTGCATATTTTGAACTTTGGAGATAAATATGAATTGTAGGGAATTGCATCCTATTTAAAATGAGCTTTGGATGGGTCATTTTTGATAAAGTATGAGAAAGTTATGCTTGGTCAAAGTTGAGTTGACTTTTCCTACAAATCCCTAATTTAGCAACTTTTGGGTTTTGATGAATTGTGAGCAATCCTTGAGGAATTATGATAAACCCTTAATAAAATGATGAATAATACTTCAAAATGATAATGTTGACCAAAAATCTTGAAGTTTGACTATATGTGGGCCACAATTAACTTTTTCCCTAGCACAGTCGATTTTTAGGCCTTTGAGCAATTGACTGAGCAAACTTCCTCTGTGAGGCTTGAAACTTGTCATGGATGATCTTGAGAACATATTAGGCCAATGTTGAGCATTTGGGATCCTTTGGACTCAAACACCTTGATGCAAAATGAAACCCTAATTTGGGGTAGACTGCCTTAGGAGAGAATTTGTTTGGCCAACTCTTGGACTTCCTTGAGCAATTTGAGGACCTTACTTGACATGTATTGAGAAATATGGGAGGGAAAATTTTTGGGTACAACAGCTTCCCCTGTTCAATCTTCTTAAACCTGAGGATGTAGATTGGCTTGTCTGCCTTTCGTAATCTGAAGGTGGAAGATGATTGAACACTAGAATGCCCAGAAATTTGCACTCGCATGAAGTGGTATTTTGTCTTGCGATATCGGGAATGGGCTTATAGATGCCATTTGGAAGTCAATGACGGAAGATGGGCTTTAAGATGCCATCATAAGAAGTGTCGATCGCATAAGAGATTCCTTTGCGAGAATCCGTATACCTGTTGTTGAGGAGGATTTTGCTGAGGAATGCTGGTCTCTGTCTTAAGAGAAATAGAATTTTAGGAGCTTCAGTTGTCCATTATTCTACTAGGGAACCATCTCTTAGTCGAGAAGGTGAAAATGAACTGCTATCTGATCGTGCTCCAGGCTTCACAGTGATTTGCTGAGGAAAATAAGATTGACTGTTATATGGTCGTGCTCCAGGCTTTACAGTGACTTATTGGGGAGATGAGATTAAACTTGCTATCTGGTCGTCCTCCAGGCTTTGCAATTTATCAATTCTTATCTGGTCGTGCTCCAGGCTTCAGAAGGAATCAAGTGGTTATCCGGTCGCATCTGGGCTTCAACTTGAATTTAAGGCATACTAATATCTGGTCGATTTCCGGGCTTCATAGTAATCGGTCGAGTAAACTGCTATTTGGTCGAATCCAAGCTTCGCAGTACCTTATATTGTTATCTGGTCGTGTCCCAGGCTTTTGTGTATTTTGCTGCTATTTGGTCGTGATCCAGGCTTTACAGCGTCTTATACCATTATCTGGTCGATTCCAGGCTTCATGGTATCTTTTATTGCTATCTGGTAGATTTCCAGGCTTCACAATAACTTGCTGAGGGGTTAAGCTGTTTTCTGGTCGATCTCCAGGCTTCTTAGCTTGTATTTATGATATACCACTATCTGGTCGATTCCAGGCTTCTTAGTATTTTGGAGAAATTAAGATATTATACGGTCGATTTCCGGGCTTCATAGCTTGAACATGAATAGAAATCTTAGTATTGATTTGACTGAACCAGGGAGAACTTGTGAGAACTTGATTGTGTCTTTCCCTGAAAGGTAAAGAGTTAGTCGTATGTAATGTCATGATGTATGAAATGTATTGAGTAATGATGTTCTTAAAATAAATGAGATTGTGTTGTATGATGCATATGCGCATGCCATGATGTATGGATATGCAATGTTCTTGTGATGTTCTCCGGCTGGGGATAGTGACCAAAGATGATTAGCTGGAGACTTGTGTCTGTTCTGCTTCGAGAATAATCCACCGGGAGGGACTCTGTTTGAGAATAACCCTGTGGGAGAATGACTATGTGGGGAAGAGAGATACTATGTTGGACGATCTGTTAATTTGGAGGAACAACTCCGCTGGGGATGAATTACCGTTGCTGGTGATGATGAACTCTGTTGGGGATTGAATTTCTGCCCGTGGAAGAAATAAACTCAGTTGATGGTGAACTTCTATTATGGGTGGTAAATAAACTCTGCTTGGGGAGAATTTTGCCGACTCAATCGTGATTATGAACCTTGGCTGGGGAGAGCTAACACCACCGTCTTTGGATACTTCTGACTCTGCGGGGAGTGTATGTATCTTTAATCATATTCTCGAGCTGGCTCTATCCCTGTACCTGGTGGGTAGAGCAACCGTAAGTTTTGGACATTTCTTGTTTGCCCCTGTTCCTGGAATTACGAGTAATTGTCTTTTGTTTCTTATGAAAATATTTATGAGCAGTAATTATTCTCAAATGCATATATCAAAAATGAATCATTGGACATTCTTGCAAAACAAAACAGAAAAAGAAAAAAACAAGTCGAAATTTCTTGTGAAAATGTATTGTATTGATTTTGAAGTTAGCCTGTAATAGGCGTTTTGTACAAAGAGGCTGGCGTCCTAGTAAGAGAATGCTGCTGAGGGAACAGCAATTATACAATTTGTGAAAAAGAAAGAAAAACAATTATATGAACAATCCCATTGGGTTCCAACTCTGTTATTGCCTTTATATCTTCGAGCGTCTCATCACTTTGCTACTTGGTCGAAGGTAGATCAGATCAATTGGCGCCATCCGAGCTTGATAGTCGATACCGAAGTCTGGTTGCGAGATGATCCAATGAGACATAGTGTTATGCTTCGATCCCTAATTTTTTCCTGGACCTCCCTCTCGGGTTTTCAGTCCACCGGGATACCCTTTTTTGCCCAAGTCGCCTTTTCAGGTTTTCGACTTGCCGGGTGTACAGTTTTTTTTTTACTTTCATCCCTTACTTTTGCCCGAACCCTTTTGGTTCGCCGGGAAGCCCTTATTTTTTCCTAGGTCAGTCAACCTAGCGGGTCTTTGATTAGGCGTAGTATTTTTTCACTATGTCTGCATTGACGGGGTGAGGAAGGTCGTCATCATCCATGGTGGTTAGAATCATAGCTCCTCCCGAGAAAATGTTCTTAACCACAAATGGCCCTTCGTATGTGGGGGTCCATTTGCCTGTGGGATTACCTTGCGGTAGTATGATGCGTTTGATCACTAGATCCCCGACCTGATATTCTTGTCGTCTGACTTTCTTGTTAAAAGCCTTTATCATTCGCTTTTGATACGTCTGACCATGACAAATAGCAGTAAGTCTCTTCTCGTTGATTAGGTTCAGCTGATCGAGCCGGGTTTGGATCCAATCGTCTTTGCTCAAACCTGCATCCTTCATGATCTGGAGGGAGGGTATCTAGACTTCGATGGGTAGGACTGCCTCCATGCCATATACCAAGGAATAGGGTGTTGCCCCTGTCGATGTCTATGCTGAGGTGCGGTACCCATGAAGAGCGAATGGTAACATCTCATGCCAGTCTTTGTATGTCACTGTCATCTTCTGCATAATCTTCTTGATATTCTTGTTAGCCGCTTCAACAGCCCCATTCATCTTCGGCCGATAGGGAGAAGAGTTGTGATGCTGAATCTTAAACTGTTTGCAGAGCTCGGTGATCATCGTATTGTTGAGATTTGTACCATTGTCCATAATTATCCTCTCCGGTACACCATATCAACAGATCAGATTGTGTCGGATAAACCACGCCACGACGTTCTTGGTTACTGTAGCAAAGAAAGCTGCCTCGACCCACTTTGTAAAGTAATCAATAGCTACCAGAATGAAACAATGCCCGTTAGACGTAGTAGGTCTGATCTCACCTATCATATCGATGCCCTACATTGTAAAAGGCCAAGGAGCTGTCAAAACATTCAGAGGAACCGGAGGTACATGCACCTTATCAGCATAGACTTGGCACTTATGACAGGTCCGAGAGTGCTGATGACAATCGGCTTCCATAGTGGACCAATAATATCCTATCCATAGAATTTTCTTTGCCATGGTATGTCCACTGGAATGAGTTCCGAAGGTACCTTTATGTAACTCCGCCATGATCCTTTCTGCCTCGCTTTTGTCCATACATCGCAGTAAGGTTGAATCATGGTTTCGCTTGTAGAGAATGCCATTGCTGATGAAGAACTTCGCAGCGAACCTTCTCAAGAAATTTTTGTCATTACCAGATGCACCCTCGGGGTATTCTTGAACCTCAAGATACCTCTTTACCTCGTGAAACCAGGGTTTATCTGCTACCTCTTCAGTCTCAATGTCACAACAATGTGCGGGTTCCTCCAACCTCTCAATGGTAATTTGGGGAGCTTCATTGTCCCACCGGACCTTGAACATAGAAGACATGGTAGCTAGCGTGTCCACTAACTGGTTCTCCTCTCTCGGAAAGTGTTCAAAGGTTATCTCCTCAAAGTGCGGAAGCAATGTCAGTACATACTCTTTGTAAGGAATAAGATTTGGGTGTTTCGTATCCCACTCGCCTTTGATCTAACTGATCACTAGAGCAAAATCTTCGAATACACTCAAGAACTTAATCCTTAGGTCAACAGCTGCTCGAAGACCCAGGATACATGCTTCATACTCCGCCATATTATTGGTGCAGTTAAAACATAATCGGGCGGTGAATGGAGTATGACAGTCCTCAGGAGATATATTTACAGCGTCAATGCCATTACCCAACGCGTTTGAGGCTCCGTCAAAATAAATAGACCATCGGGATACTTCCTCAGGTCCTTCATTCGGTCCAGGTTCTTCACAGTCGGTCACCAACATAATGTTCTCATCCGAGAACTCGAAATTCATGGATTGGTAGTCATCCACGGCCTGATGCGCTAAATGATCCGCCAACACACTCCCCTTGATTGCTTTTTGGGTTGTGTATTGGATGTCATACTCAGTTAAGATCATCTGCCATGTTGCTATTCTTACGGACAAGGCGGGCTTTTCGAAGATATACTTGATTGGATCCATCTTTGATATCAATAGGGTAGTGTGAGTCAGCATATACTGTCTCAGCCGGCGAGTAGCCCATGCCAAAGCGCAGCAAGTTTTCTCGAGCAGTGAGTATCGGGTCTCACAGTCGATAAACTTTTTGCTAAGGTAGTAAATAGTGTGCTCTTTTCAGCCAGACTCGTCATGCTGCCCCAGCACGTACCCCATTGAATTGTCCAGTACGGTCAAGTATAAGATCAAAGGTCTTCCTTCAACCGGAGGCATCAAAATTGGTGGATCTTGGAGGTATTCCTTGATTCTTTCGAAAGCGGTCTGGCATTCATCATTCCATTTTACCACTTGATCTTTCTTCAGCAACTTAAAGATTGGCTCACAAGTAGCAGTCAGATGTGAAATGAATCGGGCGATGTAGTTCAGACGTCCCAAAAAGCCTCTAACTTCCTTTTCTGTGCAGGGAGCCGGCATCTCTTGTATGGCTTTCACCTTTGCAGGGTCCACCTAAATACCCTTATCACTGACGACGAAACCCAACAGTTTACCAGACCTTACCCTGAAGGTGCACTTGTTCGGGTTTAACCTCAGCTTGTACGTCTTCAACCTGTCAAACAGTTTCTGGAGATGGTCAAGGTGCTCTTCCTCAGTCTGGGACTTTGTGATCATGTCATCAACATAAACCTCAATCTCATGGTGAATCATGTCGTGGAACAAAGGGACCATAGCGCACTGATAATTTGCCCCAGCATTGATCAACCCGAAAGGCATTACCTTGTAGCAAAAGGTTCCCCACTGCGTAACGAATGTTGTCTTCTCCATGTCTTCAGGAGCCATCTTAATCTGATTGTAACCAGAAAAACCATCCATAAAGGAGAAGATCTTATGCTGCGCAGTGTTGTCGACCAGAACATCGATATGAGGAAGTGGGAAATCATCCTTGGGGCTTGCCCTGTTCAGATCTCTATAGTCCACACACATCCGTACCTTACCATCCTTCTTAGGCACCAGAACAACATTGGTAACCCACTGCGGGTAAGAAGTGACAGCTAGAAATCCGGTGTCAAACTGTTTCATGACCTTAGCTTTGATTTTCTCAGACATTTTAGGGCGCATACGACAAACCTTCTGCTTTACCGGAGGACAGTCTTCTTTGGTTGGCAGGCGGTGAACCACAATATCAGTGTCCAAACCAGGCATGTCTTCATAGGACCGGGCAAAGATCTCAACATAGTCGCGTAGCATCTGTATCAACCGTTGCTTGACACTAGGCTCCAAATTCGCACCTATCTTAACTTTCTTCCTATCTTCCTCTGTACCCAAATTCATTGATTCAACTGGCTCCTCATGAGGTTGTATGGCCCTTTCTTCCTATAGTAACAATCTAGCAAGTTCTCCAGGTACCTGACAATCATCCTCACCTTCGTCCTCGGCTTGGTTGATCGGATTTTCGAAGTCATAACTGGCAATAGCATAGTTGTTATCGATGGGATCCATAGTGGATATGGATCTGCATTATGATACGTGGGTGTATGTAAGAGAATAGTTGTTTTGATAAAGTGAAAGACAGAAAAGAAAAACAAGGAGCACAAAATTTGTAATGCAAGAAACATCCAATGCTTTATTAATGATATATGAAAATGATAAATAATAAGCCCTCAGAAGCAGAGCCAAGGTGCCTCGGGCAAGGCACCGGGCCGTAAAGTTTCAAACTGTTTATTACAAATCTCAAAACAAAAGTCAATTACTGTGTAATAAAAGAAACAGGTATGAAGTCTTTCGCTGTCTAGTTGCTTAGTCCGCCATTGGTTGTTGGGTAGATCTAGCTGTCGATATCTGAATCTTCTTCACCGTCCTCAGTTGCATTAACTCCCTGATTGCTGATGTGCAGAGGAGGTCTTCCAATCCGCGCGCGCCTAACAGCCCTTTGAGCCCCTTTAGTAAAGCCCAAACCAAATTTGTCAGTTTTGTGCGTGAAATCAGGGAGCTGACCCCAATTTGTACACCCACCTTCTTCGATTACAGCCCTGGCATCCTTGAGAGAAGCCATCTTCATCGGAGGTTTGTCAGTAGCAACTTCAGTTGACGCTAAGGTCTGGGGGACCTCTTCAAAAATATGACAAGGAGTTTCGATGAACTCCCCATCCATCTCCACATAGAGAAAGGAATTGAGATGACTCACCATATACTCTTCTTCTCCTCGCACCGTAACAATCTTCCCCTTTACTGGATATTTCAACATTTGGTGGAGCGTGGAAGTCACTGCCCCAGCCTTATGAATCCAAGGGCGACCCAACAAGCAAGAATATGATGGTCTGATATCCATCACATAAAAATTCGATGCAAAATTCTGAGAGCCAACTTTAACAGGGATGTCCACCTCCCCGTGCACCATCCTTTTTGACCCGTCGAAAGCCCTGACCACAATATTGCTTGGCTTTAGAATCAAACCTTCACAGTCCAGACGATCCAATGCTTTCTTTGGAAAAACATTCAATGAGGACCTGGTGTCCACCAGTACATGGGCCATAGTAGTGCCCCTGCACTCGATCGAGACGTGCAGAGCATCATTATAATCTCTTCCTTTAGCGGTCAGATCTGCATCTGAGAAACTTAGCCCATTGTCGACAGTCAAGCTAGCTACGCAATCTTTGAATTGATCGGCCGAAGTTTCCTGCGGCACATGCGCAGTTTTAAGGAATGCAATTAAAGCCTTTGCATGGGCTTCAGAACATAACAACAAGGACAACATGGAGATTTTTGACGGGGTTTTCCCCAGCTGCTCGACTACGTTGTAGTCTCTCTTCTTGATAATCTTCAGAATTTCTTCTATCTCTTGCTTAGAGGTTTCTACGATGATCTTCTTAGGTGCCTCTATCCGGGATGGCTCACCTGTGATTTCTTTGCCCCGAGTCCCAGATGGCTCGGCGACAGGGGTGATAACTAGAATAGGAACTGGGATAGTAGCTGATGTACTAGCAGATGGAATGACAACAGGTTTGTGGATAGTCGGAGGGGAAATCTCGAGAGAAAAGAGTCTCCTGCTTCTGGTGACCTTGCTAGCCCCGACAATATTGCTGACATCAGCATCAGCTTCCTCACTTTTTAAGTCTTGTTTAACTCCATGGTAATACACATCAGCCTCATAGTGCCAAGGGACAGCCTTATCAGAAGTGTATGGGATAGGACCAGGGACAGTAATTATTAACGGAGCAATTCTTGGGACGGGTGTAATCCTAACAGGCTTTCTCAAGGAAACCTGGGAAGGATTGGCGGAAATGGTTATGATGGCAACATCTTGAATTGGAACCAACGGAATCATAGTCTTTTCGAACAGGATCTCTTTGTTATCCATCAGGCACTGAACACCTGATTTCAATAAGTGGCAACCAGCAGGCAGAATTGAACACATGTGGCAACCTTTGCCACAGCCCGGAAATAAACCGGCCAACAAAAGATTCTTCTTAATTGTCATTAAAGGAGTAGAAATTTCTTCCACGGATGTCACAAATAAATCATCATCCACAGTATTCACTCCATAACCATGTTTGGGCATAGGAGCAGTTATGACGTTGGGATTCTCCGAAGCGTCAAACTCAATCTCTTTGGCTTCGATCAAGTCTTGCACCTTATTCTTCAAGGCCCAATAGTTGTTTGTATCATGACCTGGGCCGTCGGAGTGATAGGCGCAGTGGGCATTTGGGTTATAGTGAGGAGATGTGGTGTTGGGGTTCTTCGGGGCCTCCCTCAGAGTTACCAGATTGGTATTTACTAATTGTGGTAGAATTTGAGACAAGGTCATATTGAGCCGAGTGTACTGCCTCTGTGGTCTTTCAACCCTTTGTTGATTGTTGCGTTGTGGAGAAACTATGGGTCTTGATATCACTATCGCATTTACTGCTTGACGGTGCTCAGGTCTGCTTTGGCTCCTCGAGCCGTAGACTACACTAGCTTCTTTCTTACTAGTGAAAGGCTTCTTCACTGCACTTGATGAAGTATCTTTCTGTATCTTACCACTTCGAATACCAGCTTCTATTCTCTCTCAAGTCAAAATCAACTCAGTAAACCCAGATGACGAACTGCCGATCAGATGATTGAAAAATGGACCAGATAGCGTCCCTAGAAACATGTCAACCAACTCCCTGTAAGACAAAGGGGGTTGTACTCTTCCAGCCAAATCTCTCCACTTTTGAGCATAGTCCTTAAAACCTTCGTTTTCACCTATAGACATACCTTGAAGCTGAGTACGAATGGGAGCAAGGTCGGCGTTATACTGATACTGCCTGTAAAAAGCAGCAGCAAGGTCTTCCCAGTTTCGGACATTGGCTCTTTCCAACTGATAAAACCATTCAAGTTGAGTCCCTGACAGACTATCTTAAAATAAGTGTACCCACAAAATTCTATCAGCAGTGTGGGGTTGGATTTTCCTGACGTGAAGATGGAGTTTTGGACAGGATACTCCATCGTACTTGGCAAAAACCGGAGCTTTGAACTTATGAGGGATCACCACTCCCGATACCAGTCCCAGTTCTCCGAAATCAAAACCAGGGATCTTCTGAATCTCCATAGCACTCAGACGGTCTTCTAACTGCTTGTACCTATCCTCGGCATGAGGATATTGTTCATCATCATAATCCGTATCGTTATCAGAAACTGCAGGACTAGGGCCCTTTTCTTCTTCTTGGTTCTCCCCTTCCTTGGATGAAGAGGTCAGATCAGCTTGCTGTTTCAACCTATCCCCAAACCTTTTGCCCATATTCAGAAGAACGACCTTCTTCTTCTTCTTCTTCTCTTTCAGAATGAGAGCTTTTAGATCCTCTTGCCCTTTGGCCAGACTTAAGAACATCTGCTGGAATTGGGTGTTCTGTTCCTGAAGATCTTTAATGGCTTGATCGGAAGACATTTCGTGCTGAAATAAACATCGAAGAAGATGAGAAACCTGTAATGGTACCTGTAATGGTGTGCATGATAATGGGATGTGTATGTAATGATTTCAAAGACTTTGGGAGATTTAAATTTGCAAACCAAAGATAAACAAACTTTATTAGATTAACTTGTAAAAAGGTTCAACAAATGCCTTTGAGGCGTTACAAAAGAAGTAAATGGAAAACAAATCTAGAACTAGAAAAAGCAAAATAAAAAGTCCTGTGGACGCTTCCTCTTTGTGCTGACGTAGTCATCGATCGTTCTTTCCTCCTCGAGCTGCCTTGTGAGCTTCAATGTCTTCCTTTCTTGCTCATGGTACTTCTCCCGGTAAGTATCCCTCTCCTCTTTCAGTTGAATCCAAGACCTCTGCAATTCCCCAAGATCAGTGGGCGTGTAAGGATAAAGAACTGTGTAAGGAACGCCTTCTTCATTGGTGGGCTCCACAATTACTAATAATACCGCTTCATAGGGCATCCCAAGCTTCTGGGCACGAGCTCGGACCCATTGGAGGTAAGGCTGCATAGGAAGGGAGGTCCTCGGTCCTAGCTCTTGGGGGTCAGATCTGTTCACCATGCCCTAAGCTCGTATAAACCTCTGGCGATGCTCGTCAACGTCTTCCTTGTAGTCGAATGCAATATCCGTAAGAAGTAGCTCATGGGGACCGTCTCTCTGAGCACGACCAAATTCGCGCAAAGCTAGACATGGTTTGTAAGTTATACCCCCTCTGATTCCAAGCAACGGGACATTAGGGTACCCCCCACAACGATGAATGACAGCGGTGTCTTCCATAGCCTTGGAGCTCCAAAGAATATTTGTATGGGAAAGTGACATTATCCTGTAAGACCATCCCAAACCTTCTTCATTCTTCAACACATATTTAGGGAGGTGCGAAATAAACCACCTCGACAGCAGCGGCATGCAACACATGAGAGTCCCTCTTCTTCGCACAGTACGAGTGTAGAGGGCATGCAAGATATCACCCAGCAAAGTAGGCACATGATTACGAGAAAGGAATATCTTAACTGCATTCACATCCACGAAGGAATCTGGATTCGGGAAGAGAACCAAACTGTAGATAAGGAGAGCCAAGATATCTTCAAAAGCCTGAAAATCCAAGTTATCCCAGAACAGCTGAGCCTGGTCTATCAAAAATTTGGCTAGGAAACCTTCGACCCCGCTTCGTGTTTCCCAATTGGATACTACATCAGCCCGTTTCAGATGCAGAGCTGAGGCAATGTCTTCTGGTCTAGGAGTCTCTTCCATACCTGTGAAGGGCATCTGCTCAAGGATGGATATGCCCAATAAGTGAGAAAACCCTTCCAAAGTGGGAACCAACTGATAATCTGGGAAGGTGAAGCAATGATGCACAGGATCGAAGAACTGGAAAAGTACACTCATCATCTGCTCATCAAGCTTTGAGGTGACCAGGCTAAGAAGCTGACCATGTCTCTTAATGAACATAGAATTCTCAGAAACTCTCGAGGCTAACTCTTTAAGTTGAGCAGGTATTTACACAAAGTTAACTCGAATGGTATTTCTGCACACGGAAGCCATAATCTGCAAAACAGAACAATCATAAATCCCCTCGGTCTTTGAAAAGGTTAGTATAATGAAGTATGCATGCTATGTTATGATGCATGATGTCATGGTAAAGCAAACAATAGGTATAGCAGATAACAGGCATGGCAAAGGCAAACAAGTCACACAAAAGCCCTTAAGTTTAAGGCTTGCATGGGGTCAAATGTATTACCCTCTTGAAGTTTAGTTGGTTTCAACCTGTCCTAGCAAAAGTAACCAGGTTCTAGAGATTCTCAATATCACTGACCATCCTCCATCGGTCATGGTTTCAGCTCACGCAATCTTTTCTTGCGGCCGGAACTATCTCGAGAGTATGGTCTTAATAAGTGTAGCATCGAGTATCAACCAGTTCTCAGCTTTACACCGAGGCCAGCTATCTCACTACTTTCTATTGGCCAAGTTGGTCGATTAAGGGTTCTAAGGTCAGTTGATGCTTAACGACACACATAACGGCCTGTATTCTCCTCGTTTCTCCATAAGGGATACCGGTACCAACCAATGTGCCACATCAACGTAGCTACTGCTTCAACCGTATCGGTATACGCCGTACAGTTCCCTCATAGTTTATTGCTACTTACCTAAAAGGTGTCCCTAGATCCGGGTTAGGATCTATAGTAACTCCCAAACAAAAACCCTTAAAAATAAAGCAACCAAAACAAACAAGAGAAGTAATTTATAATGAACTAAATCCTAAGGTATACCCCACTTATTAGTCCCCAGCAGAGTCGCCGGTTCTATGATACGGTGGCAGAACTGGCTGTTTTGGAAAATGCTGGTTTGCGTTTTGCGTTTGTGTTTGCAAAATGTTGCGGTAAGCAAGAGTCGCCACCGACTTTTATTTTATCCAACTGGAAAGGAAAAAAGCACAGAAAAATTCCTTTTTCTAGATTTTGAGTACGGGGGGTAGATTATAGAAAGGGAAGGTGTTAGCACCCTTTCTATCCGTAGTTTTTTACGGGCTCTTAGGTACTTGCTCATCTTTTTAAAATTTCTTGTGTGTGTTTATTTTGAAAAGTTTTGTTTTACTTCGTTTTAACCCTTGTATCAGTCCTCAAGAGTGTTACGAAGTTATTTTTGAAAACTTTGTTTGATAAGTGTTTGGTGTAAAAAAGTTTATTTTGAGCAAGTACCTATTAGCATCTACCTACTCGAAAAAAGATTGTTTTTGTTCTTGTTTCCTTTAGACAATGCTATCCTACTATTGAGAAATAGGAAGCACCGTCGTTGGAGTTGTAAGGGTCAATTCTAAAGGGACGTACGATCACTAAAGCAATGTTAGGATGTCTTAGTAATAACCCTAAAGTCTTAAGATCATATTCGAGGCAGCATTTCCGAGGCAACATTTCCGAGCGGGACTTTTGATCTTTATTAGACAGAAGGGCAACCACTAAGACACCCTATACTTAATGATCGTTTACCGAAGGCAATCGAAGTGAGAGTATACCCTAAGAGTGCGCATGTGCGAGTGACTTGATTTCAATTATTATCTTTGCACATTAGGGTTTTCTAGCCATTTTAAATTGTCATGCAATCTTGTCATACAACCCTATTAACATACATCTAAATAGTTTAATATTTACAAGAATTAAAATGCGAGAAATAAAAACTCCACTATTACAAGGCTTCGGGGGAGGGATTAATTACATAGCCAAAAAACCCGTAAAACGATAAAGAAAGAAAATCCTAATTTAAATTATTACATACCATGAGCAATTACATTAATATTGCAAATATATATATATATATATATATATATATATATATATATATATATATATATATATATATATATATATATATATATATATATATATATATATATATATATATATATATATATATATATATATATATATATATATATATATATATATATATATATATATATATATATATATATATATATATATATATATATATATATATATATATATATATATATATATATATATATATATATATATATATATATATATATATATATATATATAAACGTGCGTGATGAATCAAAAATGAGAAATTTAGGGTTTTGACCCCGACTAAGCCTAATTAAAAGAAAAATCATTTTTTGTGGTTTTTGATTATTTTGAGAAAAATAAGGTTTAATTGAATAAATAAAAAAACCTAATTACTAATTAATTTAAATTAAGAAAAATAATTAAGTTAACCTATTTTTGTATTTTTTATTTATTGAGAAAAGAAATAAAAATTAAATCAAGCTAACCCTAATTTTTTCTAATTGATTTTAAATATAAAAAGGTTAGACTTAACCTAAATTAAATTAATATTAAATTAAATTTGATAAAATAATTTAAAAAAACTAACTCTAAATTTGTGAAATTTGATTTTATGATTTTTTGTGAAAAAGAATTTATTTGTGTTAGAAAATAATTAAACAAATTAATTTAAATAAAAGAAATAAATAAAAGAAAGAGAATGGGCCTGGTAGTATGCTAGCAAAAGGGGGGTGAGACTTGCAATTCTGAGCCCAATAACTCCTGGCCTGCTTTGACTTTTCCAATCTTGTGTGCACGCTAGACCTATGCACCCGGTGGACCCTCACTGAAGGAGCCTTGGATCTGGCTTGTTGATGGATGGAATGGTTGGATATTGATGATGTATGGTGGATGCCTTGTCATGTGGTGCATTGAATCAGCCTGAAAATATTAAGAAAATAAAATGCACACGTCTGGGATCGAACCCATGACGTGTGCATCAAAGACTAATGGCCTTACCACCTGCGCTGGCATGCTTAGTTGTACAAAGAATAACCAATAATTATTATGTGATAAAAACAAAAAGTGAATTCTTAAAACGCGCGCAATTTGAATTGGCTAGTCACGAAGCTCCACGCCATCATCTTCCTCGTGCCTCCATCGTTTTAGACAAAGGACATTTACCTACGGACACCAGGCGTAGGTAGAACCTTGTGCTCCTCAAAAAATTTGTGCAAGCATGATAAATCACAACTAATGGTACCAATCTACTCGTTGCAACCTCACGAGCATCCTGGTACCATTATTAATGGCCAATTGTCCTTATACAAGAAAACCCTAAAAACGAAGCAAGAACCCTAATTATGGCATCTTGGTGTATAGTCGGTAAAAACGCAATTGGATATAATCAACAGCTTGTAAATAACTTAAGGATCATGAATTTACCAATCAAACATGCTAAATGTGCCATAATTAACGTATTTGATTTCAAGAAAATATGGAAGTCATGTGAAACTTACAGCGTTTTTCAAGGCTTGAGGAAGCTTGCTAATGGTTGCAATGTGATCCAGGGATATCCAGCAAGCGATTGGGATGCTTAGAATGGCTTGAGATAGCCTTAATCCTGAAAATTGATTTACAACTTTTCTTGAATTTTTGCAACTTTTCTTTCTATTTTGCACGCCTCCAGCCTCTTTGTTTTTGGTCTGCAAATGTTCCTTATGTACCCTAGAATGAATCAGGGTTGCAAACTTGTTTCAAATCTTCTCTAATTATGATCATTGATTCATGATTTGATCCTTGTGAAAATCTTTCCAAATCAATAAAAATGAAATCTTTTTGTGTCCAAATGAACCTTGCACCATTTGATCTTACTTCCAGCTGTGTAATAGACCTAAACATGCACAAAATCTCAAGATTTGATTAGTTTTTGATATTTTCATGATTTTATTTTGATTTTATTTGATTTAAATGAAATAAAATCAAAATAAATGACAAAAATAAGAGAATGAAAAATGGAAGGGATCATGGGTCGTGGGTCACGTTACAAACTCAGTGCAAGCATAAAAAGTTGGGCCCATTTGACAAAAAATGCAATTTTGGACACTTTTGACTTTTGGCAATTTTGCAAAAAGGGTCAACTTCACCAATGCATAACTCCCTCAATTTTGACCCTAGACATGTGTTCTTGGACTTTTTAGAAAGCTTAAGATGTCCTCTAAAAAACCCTTTTGGTCTCATCTCAATTGAGTCTTCCATGTTCATCTATGAAGCTTTGACCCAAAAGGTGTTTTTGTTGACCTTTCAAAAATGACCTATAATGTCCAAATTCATATCTTCTTGTGAGTGCATATTTTGAACTTGGGATATGAAGATGAATTGTAGGGAATTGCATCCTATTTAAAATTAACTTTGGATGGGTCATTTTTTATAAAGTATGATAAAGTTATGCTTGGTCAAAGTTGAGTTGACTTTTCCTACAAAACCCTAATTTAGCAACTTTTGGGTTTTGATGAATTGTGAGCAATCCTTGAGGAATCATGATCAACCCTTGATAAAATGATGAATAATACTTCAAAATGATAATGTTGACCAAAAATATTGAAGTTTGACTATATGTGGGCCACAGTTGACTTTTGCCCTAGCACAGTCGATTTTTAGGCCTTTGAGCAATTGACTGAGCAAACTTCCTCTGTGAGGCTTGAAACTTGTCATGGATGATCTTGAGAACATATTAGGACAATGGTGAGCATTTGGGATCCTTTGGACTCAAACACCTTGATGCAAAATGAAACCCTAATTTGGGGTAGACTGCCTTAGGAGAGAATTTGTTTGGCCAACTCTTGGACTTCCTTGAGCAATTTGAGGACCTTAATTGACATGTATTGAGAAATATGGGAGGGAAAATTTTGGGGTACAACAGTCGGGATGCCCTTTTTTTGCCTAGGTGTGTCAACCTAGCGGGTCTCTTATGCATAGTATCTTTTGACTATGTCCGCGTTCGCAGGGTGTGGTAGGTCGTCGCCATCCATGGTGGTCAAGATCATTGCCCCACCGGAGAACATGTTCTTGATTACAAATGGTACTTCATAGGAAGGAGCCCATTTTCCCCTGGGATCACTTTGTGGCAAGATGATACGTTTGATCACTAGATCCCCAACTTGATATACTTGGCGCCTGACTTTCTTGTTGAAATCCTTGATCATCCGCTTTTGATACATCTGACCATGGCAAACAGCAGTAAGTCTCTTTTCATCAATTAAGTTCAGTTGATCAAGCCGTGTCTGGATCCAATTGTCTTCATTCAACCCTGCATCTTTTATAATCCTGAGAGAGGGGGTCTGAACCTCAATAGGCAAAACAACTTCCATGCCATATACCAAAGAATAGGGTGTTGCCCCAGTTAATGTGCGAGCCGTGGTACGATACCCATGGAGAGCGAATGGTAGTGTCTCATGCCAGTCTTTGTATATGACTGTCATTTTCTGTATGATCTTTTTAATGTTTTTATTTGCAGCTTCAACAACACCATTCATCTTTGGCCGATAGGGGGAAGAATTGTGATGCTGAATCTTGAATTGCTCACACAAGGTGGTGATCATAGTGTTGTTAAGATTTGTACTGTTGTACCCCAAAATTTGCCCTCCCATTTCCTCAACATTTTCTCATCACAAGACCCTTGAAGATCAAGATCCAGTTAGGGTTTCCTCTGCTCAAGACTTCTCCTTGCACTGTTGACCCAAATTAGGGTTTGTGTTTGCACAAAGATGTTCTGACCTAAAATGCCTAAGATGACTTTCATGCTTCATAATGGACTCCCAAGTTTACCCATACCAAGTTTCAAGTCTTGATCCCAAGTTTTGCCCAGTCAATTGGACAGTTGACCTAGAAATCAGCTGTATTGGAGAAAAAGTCAACTATGGCCAATTGACAGTCAAATCTCATGAAAATTGACCCACATCAACATTATGAACTCACATGGACCATTTGATCAAGTTTGGATCACAACTCCACAAGAAATTTGATCAGATCATCAAAAGGGCAAAATGATCATTTTTAGGGTTTTGACTGCACAAGGGCAATTTTTGACTGTTTGACCTAGCCAATGGCAAACCAAGCTCACATATGGACTCAAGGACCCCATGGAATTATCTTGACATGCTCAACAAGTTCAAAAGATCCCAAATACACAAGATTGATAGTTGAATTTCCCAGTCAATTGATCAATTTTGACAGTATACTGGAAAGTCAAACTTTGACTTTTTGGTCAAAATCAAGGGTCAAGATTCATTTTTCATCAAAACATGCCAAATCATGAAACTTGTTCACCAAGAAATCAAAAATTGCAAATTAGGGTTGGAAATGAGAATTTTTCATAACTTAGAATTTTTCTAAGTTATGAAAAACCCTAATTTTTTCCCAACTTTGCCCCACTTTCTCACCAAGATGCATTTGGATTCAAGCAAAAGTCAAAACATGAAAGTTGTAGCCTATTGCATAGTCTACAACTTTGATTCACAAAGTTTTCCAAAAAGAAGCTTGTATCTCAAGTTACAATTTTTGGGACAAGGGTGCCAAACCATTCTTAACTTAGTGAAAATTTGACCTATTTTGGACAAGTTTTTTACCTAACTTCAAGACCATTTTTCATACACTTCCACTTGGAATTTCAATTTGCATTTCAAAGATGGATTGTAGCACACATTCCAAGCTTTCCAAAATGTCCAAGAACTTCTCAAACAACCTCATGGTTAGGGAGAATAGAATTTTGCAAAATGGGAAAAGGTCACTTTTGTTCTCGGCCAAGACATGTTCATACATTGGTGCCATTTTGAATTCAGCATGCTTAAGCTACATTGCAGGCCTCTAATCCCATTTTCACTCAATAATTCAATGCAAAACCATTGTTCCAAGATGTTGTTCTATGCATTTGGACATTACATGGAGAATTAACCCTTAATTAGAAAAAGCATTATTTCCATTTTGAAAAAGTAGAACTTTATGTCCATTTTGCAAATCCAAGTGGTACAGTCCAAATCTTCTTGGAACAAGTTTATGAGCAAATTGCACTGATCAAGGCCAATGTATGCAGCATAGTGTGAGGGCCTGTACAGGCTAGAAAGATCAAGTGGCCTTTGCTTGCTTAAGTGTGAAGAAAGATAGCATAACATATACCAACTTCCATTCCTGCAAACCAGGCCTTAGAGAAAGTTATCACACACATTCTAAACATCAAACACAAGCTGAAGCACGACCCTAAGACCACCAATACCTCCCCATTGCCAAAATCACTCTCAAACTGCAAAAACAGAGCAACCTCTGCAGATTGAGTTCCAACTCTTAATCCTTTCAAGCATTCTTGCACAAACCACTTGAAACACCTTCCCTACCATCAATCCAAACTATCCAAAGCATTAGAAGCAACCTGTAACTCCTCTAATCCTTTTGGCCATTTTCACTTTTATGATTTGCAGGTGAAGTTCTATAGCACGATTCAAAAGGTTTCAAGACAAAGTAAAGCTTGGAATAGCATCCCTGGACATCAAGGAAGCTATACCAATCATCACCTTGCACTGAAAGCTTCTCCATTGCCAGATAGAACTTCAACTGAACAGGTAAGTTCATGAACTCGTATCTCTCTTATTAGGCATTGTTAGCTTTAGGTTTGTGAAGAGAATATGTCACATTCATAGCCCTGAACATGCCCATGTAATTAGATTTCATTTATATTATGTGTGCTGCAAGAATTTTGAGTCTGAACATGGCATAAAAACTAGGTCAGAAATTGGGGGAGAAGAAATTCTCCCTCATCTTAGAGAGTTAAGTCAAGTTCTTTACATGGTTGGATTCGTCTTCTCATGCTCTACATTTTTCATGTTGTGAGTTTTGCTTGAAAGTCCAGGAATCAAGAGATGGAAAACGCGTGTTCTGGTTGTTCATACAGGTTTGAGGTTGAAGACAAAGTCTTCTTGGGCTGGGCCTGAGTTGACTTTTCTATTTGCACCCTTTTGTTACTTTTACACCCCCCAAGCCCATTTTGCTTATTTTTATAATTTTTTGACATTTTCTTTTTTGTCCTGACTCATTTATTTTTTCTAACAATATTAAAAATATCAAAAATATTTTTCTCACCATTTTTGAATTTATTAGGCATTTATTTGGTTTCTTTTAGTTTTTGTACATAAAACCATTTTTTACTTAAAATATAAAAAAATAATGTAAACACATTTATTTTTCATTTTTTTATTTTATTTTATCTTCTGAAAATATTTTATACAAAATATACTTTTTTTTTTAAATATTAAATATTATTATTTTTGTACATATAATATATATTTAGTAAATAATAATAATGCATACATATTTATTAGTACATTTAGGAAAAAATACAAAATATACACATTTTTATTTTTATTTAATGTTTAATATAAAAATACCTTTTGACAAATTTACTTCATTTTATTTTATTTTTGTATACAATAAATAAATACTTGTACATATTAAATAATTAATCCATTCTATTTAAGAAATTAGGGTTTTACCCTAAACATGAAAAACTCCCAAAAAAATAATACTTTTATTTTTGTTTATTTTGACATATAAAAATACTTGTTTTCATACATACAAAAAAACATTTTTGCATCTTGCATATTTATTCTTATTTTATTTAATTTATGCAAATTAATCATCTTGTAAATAATTCCAAATTGATGTAATAGTTTAGGTTTAAATTCCTTGTCAAAATCCCCATTTGAACATTTGTACCCCCCTTCCCATATATGGTTTTGTAATAGCTTAGTAAATTTATTTTCGCACTTTATTGCTTTCTAATTATACCATGTTAGAATTAGGGTTTGTATGCGAAAAAACAACGAAAATAGTTTTGACCTAATTTCAACATAAACAAGCATGAAAATGGACACACAAGTCACACTTGCACCCCCCTAGGGTATTCCACTTGTTGCCTTTCAAAATTGGGCCATATTGCATGTTAGGTCTCTTTGGGAAAAACAAATCAAATGATCATAGTCCCTCGATGACGCTTTCAAAATGTTGCCTAAACAAATGATCAAGTCCCTTAAAGAAAATTGCCCAAAGATACTTGGCACCATTGCAATTATGGTCTAAACGATGACCCGCGCCCGTCCCTTTCACATCCTAACATGAGATTGTCCACCAAATACAATGATGGAACAAACTTGTTAAAAGGGTTAAAACATAGCAATAAACTTTGAGAAATTTAGGAGTAGATAACCTCTTAGTTACTTGAATCAAACTTGCAAAAACAAAACACTTGCCTATTTTCTAAAACCACACCTCACAACATTTTCAAAACAAACTTTCAAAAAACAAACGCAAAACCATAGTCAGTTCTTCCACCGTATCACAGAACTGGCGACTCTGCTGGGGAAAATTTTAAAAGTGGAGTAACCTTAGGGATTAGATCACCTTTGTTTTCAATTGTTTGCTTTGTTTGCTTTTATATTTGTGGGCTTTGCATCGGAGTTTCATAGATCCTAACCCGGATCTGGGAAATACCCTTTTTAGGTAGCATAATCTGTGAGGGACCTGTCCGGCGTAGACTGACATGGGTGAAGCAGTGGCTACATTGGTGTGGCACCTTGGTCTGTACCTATATCCCTTGTGTTGCAATGAGGAGAATATAGGTCTTCTAAGGAGTCATTAAACACCAACCAACCTTAGAACCCTAAATTGACCAAACTTGGCCATTAGGACAGTAGCAGTATGCTACACTCATTGAGGCTAAACTCTCGCGATGGTTCTGGCCGCAAGAAAAGATTGCGATGCTGGAGTTATGACCGATTGAGGGTAGTCAATGATTTGAGATCCTCTAGAACCCGGTTACTTTTGATAGGACAGGTTTTAACCAACGAAACCAAAAGAGGGTAATACCTAAACTTCATGCTGGCCTGAAACCTAAGGGTTGTCTTGTGTGACTTATGTGCCTTATCATGTTTGCCTGTGTGAATACTTGTGGTGTGCTTCATCATAGCATCATGCCATCATACCATTGCATTGCATCCTGTATAAAGGACTAACCCATTTCAAAGACAAAAAAAGTTTCATCTTTGCTCTGTTTTGTAGGATATCATGATGCCCGTGCGTAGGAATACTATCCGGCTCAACTTTGTTCAACCACCAACTTTGCTCAAGGATTTGGTTGGTAGGATTCCAAACACCTCCTCCTTCATCAACGGGCATGGTTCTCTCCTTGGCTTGATCACTGCAAAATGGGACCAACAACTGATAAGTGTTCTGACCCAGTTTTATGACCCCTTGTATCATTGTTTCACCTTTCAAGACTTCCAGCTGGTTCCTACCCTGGAAGAATTCTCTTATTTGCTTGGGATCCCTGTCTTGGAGCAAACTCCATTCACTGGTTTGGAAAAGACTCCTAGGCCTGAAGAGGTTGCTGCAGTTCTCCCCTTGACCAAAGAAGAGGTATTGGCTAACTGGGAAACTAGAAGTGGAGTTAAGGGCTTTTTGGTCAAATTTCTGGTTGGCAAAGCTAATGATTTCTGGAATGACTTGGACTTCAAGGCGTACGAGGATATTCTGGCTCTTTTGATCTATGGTCTGGTATTGTTTCCCAATCCTGACACCTTTATCAGTATCCATGCCATAAGGATCTTCATGTCTCGGAATCCTGTACCCACTCTTTTGGGTGATATCCTGCAACAACTCTATGCTCGTACTGCTCGAAAGCGGGGAACTCCATGGTGTTGTGCTCCTTTGTTAGTGAGGTGGTTTATTTCGCACCTTCCTAAGTTCGTGCTGAAGAATGAAGAAGGAAAGGGTTGGGCTCGTAGGCTAATGTCTCTCACTGATAATGACATCACTTGGGCTCTCAGAGGTTTGGATGAGGTAGCTGTTATTGATTGTTGCGGAGAATACCCTAATGTTCCGTTGATCGGTATCCAAGGAGGAATCTCTTATAATCCATGCTTAGCTCTCCACCTGTTTGGAAGAGCCAGAAGAGCTGGGCCTCATGAAATGTTGGTTCCTCACTTCCATTTTGAGTTTCAGGCAGACAGTGACAAACTACGCCATGGATTCATTCGGGCTTGGGACAGAATTCACAAAGCTGACCCACATGAGTTGGGACCAAAGACTTCTCTACCAATGGAACCCTATTGCAAATGAGTCCGCATCCGTGCTCAGAAGTTAGGTATGCCGTACGAAGCTGTCAGACCGATCATTCTTGAATCTCCTGATGAAGATGGGGTTCCTCCAACTGTCCTCCCTCCTCAGATACCCACTGATTTTGATACAATGAAGAGATCTTGGGCGCAGCTAAAGGAAGAACGGGATTTCTATCGAGAAAAGTTCAACGAACAGGAACGGGAGATCCAGAGGCTGACTAAGCAATTGGAGGAAGAGCGGGTTCTGAATAACTACATCAACACTGAGAAGAGGAGGCCATGGTAGCACTGATGGGCTTTGGATATTTCCTTTTATAGCTTTTATTTCCTTTCCAGTATTTTTCATTCCTGTAATGCCTAAGGGCAAGTTGTTGAACAATTAAAATTTTAATCTAATGAAGTGTGTTTCCCTTTTGTCTACAAAGTTGAATCTTGTTTGTCTTTGAAAACATAAAACATACGCATCTCATTGCACCATATGCATAGCAGGTACCCTATTTCACAGGTTGCTTAATCTTCTTCGCTGTTTATTTGAACAGTCATCATGAATCCAGACTCATCCAGTGAGCAAGCAATCAAGGCCCTTCAGGCCCAAAGTGCCCAGTTTCAAGAGATGGTCCTAAGCCTGGCCCAAGGTCAGCAAGAGTTGAAGACTCTACTCCTGAAGAAGAAGAAGAAAAAGAGGACTGCGTTATTCAACACTGGACGCAGATTTGGGAATACACTCCATAATGAAGCTGAACCAACTACTTCTTCTGCTGAGAAAAACAGTCCCCAGGGGGGAGGTGCTCCTAGTCCTGCAGTCTCTGACAACGAGACAGACTACAATGACGAACAATACCCACCTGCTGCTGACAGATACAAGCAATTGGAGGACCGCTTGAGCGCCATGGAGATTCAGAATGTGCCGGGGCTGGATTTCGGAGATTTGGGGTTATCTTCTGGGGTAGTAATTCCACACAAGTTTAAGGCGCCTGCCTTCACCAAATATGATGGGGCCTCCTGTCCAAAGCTGCATCTAAGGTCGTACGTAAGGAAGATCCAACCTTACACGGCAGATAAGAACCTTTGGATTCACTTCTTCCAAGATAGCCTTTCGGGGTCACAGCTTGAGTGGTTCTACCAACTAGATGGAACTAGCATCCGACACTGGGAAGATTTGGCAACCGCATTCTACAGACAATATCAATACAATTCTGATCTCGCTCCTACGCGTACCCAACTTCAGGGTATGTCTCTAGGAACGGGCGAAGGGTTCAAAGAATATGCACAAAAATGGAGAGATTTGGCTGGCAGGGTGCAGCCTCCATTGACTGATCGTGAGCTGGTTGATATGTTTCTAGGGACTTTGTCTGGTCCATTTTTCAATCATTTGGTTGGTAACTCCTCCGCTGGGTTTACGGATTTGATTCTGACGGGAGAAAGAATTGAAGCTGGCATTAGGTCAGGAAAGATACAAAAAGCTGCCTCCCCAAGTACTGAGAAGAGGCCTTTCAAGAAAGAAGCAAGTGCAGTCTATGGTCCTAGAAGACAAGTCAAGCCAGAAGGTCGCCAAGCCGTCAATGCTTTGGTCATTTCAAAACCTGTTGCCGCTCCTCAGCAGTACAATCAACAAAGAGGTGAAAGACCCAAGAGGCAGTATACTCGGCTGAGTATGACCTTATCACAAATTTTACCACAACTGATATCAACCAACTTGGTGACCATCAAAGAAGCTCCTAAGGTCGTTAATACTGCATCTCCTAAGTATAACCCGAATGCCCGTTGTGCTTATCATTCTGATAGCCCCGGGCATACTACTGATGATTGCTGGGCCTTGAGAAACAAAGTGCAAGATCTTATCGACGCAAAGGAAATTCAGTTTGAGGCGCCTGAGAGGCCAAATGTTGTAACTGCTCCTATGCCCCCGCATAGGGTAAATGCCATCGAGGAGGATTTGTATGCTGTTTCGGTGAATGATGTTGCTACCCCTCTTTTGACTGTTAAGAGGAACTTACTACTAGCCGGTTTATTTCCGGGTTGTGGCAAGGGGTGCCTCCTGTGTGCTGTTATCCCTACCGGTTGTCCGCTGCGGAAATCAGGCATCCAAAGCCTGATGGATAGCAAAGAAATTCTGTTCAAAAAAACTGTTGTTCCGTTTGTCTCCGTTGAAGAAATATCTGTTGTCACAATTTACAATCCTACCAAAGCTCCCCCGAGGAAGCCAGTCCAAATTCTGTCTGTTGCACCCATCACTATTACTGTTCCGGGGCCTCTCCCCTATGAGTCTGATAAAGTGGTCCCATGGCATTATGGGGCCGACGTGTATGTGCTTGGGGTGAAGCAGGAGTTCAACACCAATACCAGTATCAGTAACATCACTGGTCCCGCCAAGATTACCCGTAGTGGCAGGCTCTTCTCGCCTGACATTGCACCGCCAGTTATCCGAAAACCTCTCACCCTCACACCCGCAAGTGTGCATGTTCCGAATCAAGTTCCTGTGTCTACTACTACCGTCGAGTCCTCTGATACTCGGGGCAAAGAAGTTGCTACCGATTTGCCTGCCAGGACGGAGGCACCAAAAAAGACTGTTGTGGAAGCCTCCCAACAAGAAATGGAGGAAATTCTTAAAATCATGAAAAAGAGTGACTTCAATGTTGTTGAACAGTTGGGGCATACCCCCTCCAAAATCTTTATGCTATCATTGCTGCTATGCTCAGAGGCCCATGCAAAATCCCTGATTTCATTTCTGAAAACGGCGCATGTGCCGCAAGAGACCTCTGCAGATCAATTCACCGACTGTGTGGCTAATTTGACGGCTGACAATGGCTTGGGGTTCTCAGATGCTGACCTTACCGCCAAAGGGAAAAATCACAATGATGCCCTGCATGTTTCCATAGAATGCAGGGGCACTACTCTCGCACACGTGTTAGTGGATACCGGATCTTCCCTGAATGTTTTGCCCAAGAAGGCATTGGACCGCTTGGATTGTGAGGGTCTGGAGCTGAAACCTAGTAACATCATTGTTAGAGCCTTCGACGGTTCTAAGAGGATGGTGCACGGTGAAGTAGACATCCTTATTCGTGTGGGTTCCCAAGTCTTCGACTCAACGTTCTATGTAATGGATATTCGTCCATCTTACTCTTGCTTGTTGGGTCGACCCTGGATTCACAAGGCTGGGGCAGTAACCTCCACTCTACACCAAAAGCTCAAATACCCTGTCAAAGGGAAGATTGTTACTGTGCAGGGTGAGGAGGAATACATGGTTAGTCACTTGAATTCATTCCGGTATATCGAGATGGACGGGGAGTTTATTGAAACCCCCTTTCAGCACTTCGAGGAAGTACCTCCAACATTGGCATCAGCTGAAACAGTGGTTGAAGAAGACTTTCCGTTGAAGATGGCGTCCTTGAAGGATGCCCGGGCTGTAATCGAGAAAGGCAATTGTGCAAACTGGGGTCAGCTTCCTGACTTCACTCAAAAGAACGACAAGTTTGGGCTGGGCTTTACTGCAGAGGCTCAGAGGGCTGTGCGCAAGGAAAAGATCAGAAAGGCTCCAGTGTTCATCACCAATCCAAGGGTGAATGCTATCGAGGAGGATGTAGAGGAAGCAGAGTTCGACAGTTGGATCTATCCAACCACCAGCAACGGACCAAGCAACTGGACGGCAAAGGATTTTACACCGATCACATTTGTCACGCAGTAATTAATTCTTTTGATTTCCAATTTGTAACAAACAATATGTTAAAACTTTGTTGGCTCGGTGTCCTACCCGGGGCATCGTAGCTCCATTTGTGAGGGCTTTTTGTATGACATTTTCATATATCATCAATCAAAACATTGGACGTTTGTTGCATTTCAAATCTTGTGCTCTTTTTCTTTGTGTTATATATTGCAAAACAACTATATTTACACACACTCACTTATACAGGTTTCAATCCACTCTGGATCTCACTGGCAACAGCCCTGCTACCACCAGTTATGACTTCGAGAATCCGATCAACTTGGCCGAAGACGAAGGTGAAGATGATTGCGAAGTGCCTGGTGAACTCGCAAGACTGCTACTCCAGGAAGAGAGGGCTATTCAACCACATGAAGAGCCAGTGGAAACAGTTAACCTGGGTACTGAGACAGATAAGAAAGAAGTCAAGATCGGTGCCAATCTAGAGCTCAGTGTGAAGCAACGATTGATCCAAATGCTACATGATTACATGGAGATCTTTGCTTGGTCCTATGAAGACATGCCTGGTTTGGATGCCGACATTGTAGTTCATCACCTGCCAACCAAGGAAGACTGCCCTCCGGTAAAGCAAAAGGTCTGCCGCATGCGCCCAGAGATGTCCGAAAAGATCAAGGCTGAGGTTATGAAGCAATTCGATGCCGGGTTTCTAGCGGTAACTTCTTATCCTCAATGGGTTGCCAACGTGGTGCCAGTGCCAAAGAAGGACGGAAAAGTCAGGATGTGTGTCGACTACAGGGATTTGAACAGGGCAAGCCCCAAGAATGATTTCCCGCTACCTCACATCGACGTTCTTGTCGACAATACTGCTCAACACAAGGTGTTCTCCTTCATGGATGGTTTTTCAGGGTATAATCAGATTAAGATGGCTCCGGAAGATATGGAGAAGACTACCTTTGTGACTCAGTGGGACACCTTCTGCTACAAGGTCATGCCGTTCGGGTTGAAAAATGCTGGGGCAACCTATCAACGTGCCATGGTTGCTTTATTTCATGATATGATCCATCATGAGATTGAGGTATACGTTGATGACATGATTGCAAGGTCCCAAACTGAGGAGGAGCACCTTGACCATCTGAGGAAGCTGTTTGACCGACTCAAGTTATACAAGCTGAGGTTGAATCCCAACAAATGCACCTTTGGGGTGAGGTCCAGAAAATTGCTAGGTTTCATTGTAAGTGATAAAGGTATTCAGGTGGACCCTGCCAAGGTAAAAGCCATACAAGAGATGCCAACTCCAAAGACAGAGAAAGAAGTCAGAGGCTTCCTGGGACGACTGAATTACATTGCCCGATTCATCTCACATCTAACTGCTACTTGTGAGCCAATCTTCAAATTACTGAAGAAAGATCAAGTAGTACGTTGGAACGATGAATGTCAGGCTGCTTTTGAAAAGATAAAGGAGTACCTCCAAGAGCCACCCATTCTTATGCCACCAGTGGAAGGAAGACCTCTGATACTATACTTGACAGTACTTGATAACTCAATGGGGTGTGTGCTGGGGCAGCATGACGAGTCTGGCCGAAAAGAGCACGCTATTTATTACCTGAGCAAAAAGTTTACCGACTGTGAGTCTTGTTACTCGCTGCTTGAGAAAACTTGTTGCGCTCTAGTATGGGCTGCTCGCCGGCTGAGACAGTATATGCTGACTCACACCACTTTGTTGATTTCAAAGATGGATCCCATCAAGTACATATTCGAAAAGCCTGCTCTGTCTGGAAGAATAGCGAGATGGCAAATGATCTTGACAGAATATGACATCCAGTATACAACTCAGAAAGCAATCAAAGGAAGTGTACTGGCAGATCATTTGGCACACCAACCTGTGGACGATTACCAATCATTGAACTTTGAATTCCCGGACGAAGACATCATGGTGGTAACTGATTGTGAAGTGCCTGGACCGGATGAAGGACCTGAGGAAGGATCCTGATGGTCTATGCATTTTGACGGAGCCTCCAATGCTTTGGGTAACGGCGTCGGTGTTGTAATCATATCTCCCAAAGGAACTCATACTCCACTCACCGCCCGATTGTGTTTCAACTGCACCAACAACATGGCAGAATATGAGGCATGTATCATGGGTCTACAAGCTGCAATCGACTTAAGGATCAAATTTCTGAGTGTCTTCGGAGATTCCGCTCTCGTGATCAATCAGATCAAAGGCGAGTGGGATACGAAACACCCAAATCTTACTCCTTACAAGGAGTATGTGTTGACCCTGCTTCCCCACTTTGAAGAGATAACTTTTGAGCACTTCCCAAGAGAGGAGAATCAGCTAGCGGACGCACTAGCTACGATGTCTTCAATGTTCAAAGTTAAATGGGACAATGAGGCTCCCCAGATCATTATCTGGAAGTTGGACGAACCGGCATACTGCTGCGATCTTGAGGCCGAAAAGGTGACTGAAAAACCCTGGTATCATGAGGTGAAGAGGTACTTGGAAGCTCAGGAATACCCTGAAGGTGCATCCGCCAATGACAAGAAGTTCATGAGGAGGTTTGCGGCAAAATTCTTCCTCAGCAACGGCATTCTCTACAAACGGAATCATGATTCAACTCTACTGCGTTGTGTGGATAAGGCTGAAGCAGAAAAGATCATGATAGAACTGCATGAAGGTACATTCGGAACACATTCCAGTGGACACACCATGGCAAAGAAAATCCTTCGGGCAGGATATTTCTGGTCCACCATGGAAGCCGACTGTTACCAACATTCTCGAACTTGTCATAAATGTCAGGTCTATGCTGACAAGGTGCACATTCCTCCAGTTCCTCTGAATGTCCTGACGACACCTTGGCCTTTTGCAATGTGGGGCATTGATATGATCGGTGAGATCCGACTGACGGCATCCAACGGGCATCGCTTCATCTTGGTAGCAATCGATTACTTCACGAAGTGGGTTGAGGCAGCTTCCTACGCAATGGTAACCAAGAGCGTCGTGGCACGTTTCATCTGGCATAACCTGATCTGTCGGTACGGCGTCCCGGAAAGAATAATTATGGACAATGGTACCAATCTCAATAACAAAATGATCACTGAGCTCTGCGAACAATTCAATATACAGCACCACAACTCTTCTCCTTACCGGCCGAAGATGAATGGGGCTGTAGAGGCAGCTAATAAGAATATCAAGAAAATTGTGCAGAAGATGACCGTGACCTATAAAGATTGGCACGAAATGCTACCGTTTGCTCTTCATGGGTACCTTTCCTCAGCAAGGACGTCAACCGGGGAAACTCCTTTCTCTTTGGTCTATGGCATGGAGGCAGTCTTGCCAATTGAAGTCCAGATACCCTCTCTCCGGATAATGAAGGATGCAGATCTGAGCGAAGATGACTGGATCCAGACTCGACTTGATCAATTAAACCTGATTGACGAAAAGAGGCTCACCGCTATCTGTCATGGTCAGACGTATCAAAAACGGATGATCAGGGCATTTAACAAGAAAGTCAGACCACAAGAGTATCAAGTTGGGGACCTGGTAATCAAACGCATCATCCTTCCTCAAAGTGATCCCCGGGGCAAATGGACCCCTATGTACGAAGGGCCATTTGTGGTTAAACATGTGTTCTCAGGAGGAGCCATGATCCTAACCACCATGGATGGTGACGACCTTCCTCACCCCGCCAATGCAGACATAGTGAAAAGATACTACGCATGAATAAAAGACCCGCTAGGTTGACATACCTAGGCAAAAATAAGGGCTTCCCGGCGAACCAAAAGGGTTCGGGCAAAAATAAGGGATGAAATGGAAAAAAATCTGTACACCCGGCAAGTCGAAAACCTGAAAAGGCGGCTTGGGCAAAAATGGGTATCCCGGTGGACTGAAAACCCGAAAGGGCGGTCCAGGCAAAAGTTAGGGATAAAGCGTAACACTATGTCTCATTGGATCACTTCGCATCCGGAATTCAGCATCAACCATCTGGCTCAGATCTCGGCATCGATCAGTCAGCTTCATCTTCAACTAAGCAGCAAAGTGATGAGACGCTTGAAGACATAAAGGCGATAGCAGAGTTGGAACCCAGTGGGATTGTTCACATAGCTGTTTTGTTTCCTTTTCAAAATTGAAAATTCTATGTTATTCGGCGGAATTCTCTTACTAGGATGTCAGCCTCTTGTACAAAAACGCCTATTCACAGGCAAAATTCAAATCAATACAAGTTCACTTGTCCATACAAATTGCCATTGTTTTTCCTTTTTCTGTTTTGTCTCGCGAAGAACGTCCAATGTTCATTTTTGATATATGCATTTGACATTAAATTGCTGATTCATAAATATTTGCATATGAAACAAAAGATTAATTACAGGTGACATCAGAAACGGGGGCAATGTGAAGTTGTCTAATACAGTCTGGTTGCTTTGTCCGCCAAGGTACCAAGGTAGATTCGACTGAAGAATGTGACCAAATCATCTCAACGCCCCGCAGAGTAAGACAAGATTCAGCAATACTTTCCCCAAGCAGAGTTGGTTCCCCGTCAATCCTGAAAAGGCACAACATTCCCCGACAGGTCTTAAAGCTTATCTCCAGTAGATTCCGGAAGCTTATCCCCTGCAGAATACGGACGTCCCTCCCGGGATTTATTCAAAGTTATTCCTCACCAGGGCTTATAACTGGGTTATCCTCAGCTAATTGCCACGGAAAATCGCCCTCGGCAAAGTTCCTTCAATCCCCAGCGGAGTTTATCTTTGGTATTCCCCAGCGGAGTTTATCTTTGGTATCCCCGGCGGAGTTTATCATCATTATCCCCAGCAGAATCCATCATTGAAGTCCTCAGAAGGCCTCTCGTCAAAACTTCAGCAAAGTATCTCTTCCACAGAGCATTTCCCCGGCCTGTCGTCAAGGATTTATGTTCCTAAGACGAAAATACATTCATAAACATTTCACATTTTCATACATCTTGCTTACATACATGATAAAGTGCATACAACACTATCTCATGTTGAACATCATGACATCATGCATGTCATACATCATGACATGGCATACAACTTATGTTTTTGCCTTTTCAGGGAAAAAGACAATCCCAAAGACAGTTACCTTCAACTGTCGCAATTCCAGATTCGATTCCTGTATCTAGCCAGGTCACATCTGTGAGTGATCAGTTTCCAGACTCGATTCCTGTATCTAGCCAGGGCACGTCTGAAGAGTTCAAAGATTCGATTCCTGTATCCAGCCAGGGCATATCTATCAACTATCACTATTTCCATATTCGACTCCTGTACCCAGCCAGGGCATATCTGTTGACCACATTTCCAGACTCGATTCCTGTATCTAGCCAGGGCACGTCTGAAGAGTTCGAAGATTCGATTCCTGTATCCAGCCAGGGCATATCTATTGACGACTATTTCCAGATCTGATTCCTGTATCCAGCCAGGGCACATCTGTGAGCAACCGATTGAAGATTCGACACCTGTATCTAGCCAGGGCATAGCTGCATGAGGAGATTGAAGATCAAACACCTGTAACAAGCCAGGAAAACATCTGTCTTTCTCAAATACACAAGTTCTCGCTAAGGAATCTCTTATGCGATCAACACTTCCAAATGGCATCTATAAGCCCATTCCCGACAAGGTTCTGTCACATCTCCAGATGGCATCTATAAGCCCATCTCCCTATCCACCATCTCTCCAAATGGCATCGGTAAGCCCATTCCCGACATCATATTGCTGATACTTCAACATGCGAGTGCAAATTTTCGGGCACTCTAGTGTCCAATCTCCTTTTACCCTCGAGTCACGAAAGGCAAACTTGCCAATCTAACTCTTCAGGTTCAAGAAGATTGAACAGGGGAAACTGTTGTACCCCAAAATTTGCCCTCCCATTTCCTCAACATTTTCTCATCACAAGACCCTTGAAGATCAAGATCTAGTTAGGGTTTCCTCTGCTCAAGACTTCTCCTTGCACTATTGACCCAAATTAGGATTTGTGTTTGCACAAAGATGTTCTGACCTAAAATGCCTAAGATGACTTTCATGCTTCATATTGGACTCCCAAGTTTACCCATACCAAGTTTCAAGTCTTGATCCCAAGTTTTGCCCAGTCAATTGGACAGTTGACCTAGAAATCAGCTGTATTGGGGAAAAAGTCAACTGTGGCCAATTGACAGTCAAATCTCATGAAAATTGACCCACATCAACATTATGAACTCACATGGACCATTTGATCAAGTTTGGATCACAACTCCACAAGAAATTTGATCAGATCATCAAAAGGGCAAAATGGTCATATTTAGGGTTTTGACTGCACAAGGGCAATTTTTGACTGTTTGACCTAGCCAATGGCAAACCAAGCTCACATATGGACTCAAGGACCCCATGGAATTATCTTGGCATGCTCAACAAGTTCAAAAGATCCCAAATACACAAGATTGATAGTTGAATTTCCCAGTCAATTGATCAATTTTGACTGTATACTGGAAAGTCAAACTTTGACTTTTTGGTCAAAATCAAGGGTCAAGATTCATTTTTCATCAAAACATGCCAAATCATGAAACTTGTTCACCAAGAAATCAAAAATTGCAAATTAGGGTTTGAAATGAGAATTTTTCATAACTTAGAATTTTTCTAAGTTATGAAAAACCCTAATTTTTTCCCAACTTTGCCCCACTTTCTCACCAAGATGCATTTGGATTCAAGCAAAAGTCAAAACATGAAAGTTGTAGCCTATTGCATAGTCTACAACTTTGATTCACAAAGTTTTCCAAAAATAAGCTTGTATCTCAAGTTACAATTTTTGGAACAAGGGTGCCAAACCATTCTTAACTTAGTGAAAATTTGACCTATTTTGGACAAGTTTTTTACCTAACTTCAAGACCATTTTTCATACACTTCCACTTGGAATTTCAATTTGCATTTCAAAGATGGATTGTAGTACACATTCCAAGCTTTCCAAAATGTCCAATAACTTCTCAAACAACCTCATGGTTAGGGAGAATCGAATTTTGCAAAATGGGAAAAAGTCACTTTTGTTCTTGGCCAAGACATGTTCATACATTGGTGCCATTTTGAATTCAGCATGCTTAAGCTACATTGCAGGCCTCTAATCCCATTTTCACTCAATAATTCAATGCAAAACCATTGTGCCAAGATGTTGTTCTATGCATTTGGACATTACATGGAGAATTAACCCTTAATTAGAAAAAGCATTATTTCCATTTTGAAAAAGTAGAACTTTATGTCCATTTTGCAAATCCAAGTGGTACAGTCCAAATCTTCTTGGCACAAGTTTATGAGCAAATTGCACTGATCAAGGCCAATGTATGCAGCATAGTGTGAGGGCCTGTACAGGCTAGAAAGATCAAGTGGCCTTTGCTTGCTTAAGTGTGAAGAAAGATAGCATAACATATACCAACTTCCATTCCTGCAAACCAGGCCTTAGAGAAAGTTATCACACACATTCTAAACATCAAACACAAGCTGAAGCACGACCCTAAGACCACCAATACCTCCCCATTGCCAAAATCACTCTCAAACTGCAAAAACAGAGCAACCTCTGCAGATTGAGTTCCAACTCTTAATCCTTTCAAGCATTCTTGCCCAAACCACTTCAAACACCTTCCCTACCATCAATCCAAACTATCCAAAGCATTAGAAGCAACCTGTAACTCCTCTAATCCTTTTGGCCATTTTCACTTTTCTGATTTGCAGGTGAAGTGCTATAGCACGATTCAAAAGGTTTTAAGACAAAGTAAAGCTTGGAATAGCATCCCTGGACATCAAGGAAGCTATACCAATCATCACCTTGCACTGAAAGCTTCTCCATTTCCAGATAGAACTTCAACTGAACAGGTAAGTTCATGAACTCGTATCTCTCTTGTTAGGCATTGTTAGCTTTAGGTTTGTGAAGAGAATATGTCACATTCATAGCCCTGAACATGCCCATGTAATTAGATTTCATTTATATTATGTGTGCTGCAAGAATTTTAAGTCTGAACATGGCATAAAAACTAGGTCAGAAATTGGGGGAGAAGAAATTCTCCCTCATCTTAGAGATTTAAGTCAAGTTCTTTACATGGTTGGATTCGTCTTCTCATGCTCTACATTTTTCATGTTGTGAGTTTTGCTTGAAAGTCCAGGAATCAAGAGATGGAAAACGCGTGTTCTGGTTGTTCATACAGGTCTGAGGTTGAAGACAAAGTCTTCTTGGGCTGGGCCTGAGTTGACTTTTCTATTTGCACCCTTTTGTTACTTTTACACCCCCCAAGCCCATTTTGCTTATTTTTATAATTTTTTGACATTTTCTTTTTTGTCCTGACTCATTTATTTTTTCTAACAATATTAAAAATATCAAAAATATTTTTCTCACCATTTTTGAATTTATTAGGCATTTATTTGGTTTCTTTTAGTTTTTGTACATAAAATAAATACATAAAACCATTTTTTACTTAAAATATAAAAAAATAATGTAAACACATTTATTTTTCATTTTTTATTTTATTTTATCTTCTGAAAATATTTTATACAAAATATACTTTTTTTTTAAATATTAAATATTATTATTTTTGTACATATAATATATATTTAGTAAATAATAATAATGCATACATATTTATTAGTATATTTAGGAAAAAATACAAAATATACACATTTTTATTTTTATTTAATGTTTAATATAAAAATACCTTTTGACAAATTTACTTCATTTTATTTTATTTTTGTATACAATAAATAAATACTTGTACATATTAAATAATTAATCCATTCTATTTAAGAAATTAGGGTTTTACCCTAAACATGAAAAACTCCCAAAAAAATAATACTTTTATTTTTGTTTATTTTGACATATAAAAATACTTTTTTTCATACATACAAAAAAACATTTTTGCATCTTGCATATTTATTCTTATTTTATTTAATTTATGCAAATTAATCATCTTGTAAATAATTCCAAATTGATGTAATAGTTTAGGTTTAAATTCCTTGTCAAAATCCCCATTTGAACATTTGTACCCCCCTTCCCATATATGGTTTTGTAATAGCTTAGTAAATTTATTTTCGCACTTTATTGCTTTCTAATTATACCATGTTAGAATTAGGGTTTGTATGCGAAAAAACAACGAAAATAGTTTTGACCTAATTTCAACATAAACAAGCATGAAAATGGACACACAAATCACACTTGCACCCCCCTAGGGTATTCCACTTGTTGCCTTTCAAAATTGGGCCATATTGCATGTTAGGTCTCTTTGGGCAAAACAAATCAAATGATCATAGTCCCTCGATGACGCTTTCAAAATGTTGCCTAAACAAATGATCAAGTCCCTTAAAGAAAATTGCCCAAAGATACTTGGCACCATTGCAATTATGGTCTAAACGATGACCCGCGCCCGTCCCTTTCACATCCTAACATGAGATTGTCCACCAAATACAATGATGGAACAAACTTGTTAAAAGGGTTAAAACATAGCAATAAACTTGAGAAATTTAGGAGTAGATAACCTCTTAGTTACTTGAATCAAACTTGCAAAAACAAAACACTTGCCTATTTTATAAAACCACACCTCACAACATTTTCAAAACAAACTTTCAAAAAACAAACGCAAAACCATAGTCAGTTCTCCCACCGTATCACATGTACCATTGTCAGTGATGATCCTTTCTGGGATACCGTACCGGCAAATGAGATTTTGCTTGATGAAGCGGACAACAACATTCTTAATAACGGAAGCGAAGGAAGCTGCTTCTACCCACTTTGTAAAATAGTCAATGGCCACTAGGATGAAGCGGTGTCCATTAGAGGCTGTAGGCTTGATCCCCCCAATCATATCAATTCCCCACATAGCAAAGGGCCAAGGAGCCGTCAAGACATTCAGAGGAACCGGAGGTACGTGCACCTTGTCAGCATAAATTTGACACTTATGACAGGTCCGAGAGTGTTGATAGCAATCTGCTTCTATGGTAGACCAATAATAGCCTGCTCGTAGAACCTTCTTCGCCATCGTATTCCCACTGGAGTGGGTGCCAAAAGTACCTTCATGTAATTCATCCATGATCTTTTCCGCTTCAACCTTATCCATACACCGGAGCAGAATAGAGTCATGATTACGTTTGTACATGATACCATTACTAAGGAAGAATTTAGCAGAGAATCTCCTTAAGAACTTCTTATCATTGATTGAAGCTCCTTCTGGATATTCTTGAGCCTCGAGATACCTCTTGACTTCATGAAACCAAGGATGGTCCACTATTTCTTCAGTATTAATCTCGTGACAATATGCTGGTTCATCCATTCGGTCGATGGTGATCTAGGGAGCCTCGTTATCCCAATTAAGTTTAAACATAGATGACATTGTGGCTAGAGCGCCTGCTAGCTGATTTTCTTCTCGCGGGAAATGCTCTAAGGTAATCTTCTTAAAATGTGGTAGCAATGTCAAAACATGTTCTTTGTAAGGGATAAGGTTTGGGTGCTTAGTGTCCCATTCCCCTTTGATCTGACTGATGACCAAAGCTGAATCTCTGAACACATTTAAAGATTTGATTCCTAAGTCTATGGCAGCCCTGAGACCAAAGATGCATGCTTCGTATTCCGCCATGTTGTTCGTACAGTTGAAGAAAAGTCTGGCAGTAAAGGGAGTATGACACCCTTGCAGAGATATGAGTACAACACCGATACCATTACCAAGTGCATTGGATGCCCCATCAAAGAACAGGGTCCATTGGGATCCTTGTTCAGGTCCGTCAGATGGTCTGATTTCTTCATAGTTGTCTAATGTCATGATGTCTTCATCTGGGAATTCAAACTTCATAGACTGGTAGTCTTCTACAGCTTGGTGAGAAAGGTGATCGTCCAATACACTTCCCTTTATAGATTTCTGGCTAGTATACTGTATGTCATATTCTGTTAGGATCATCTGCCATCTAGCTATTCTCCCAGACAGAGCAGGATTTTCGAAGATGTATTTTATCGAATCTATCTTAGATATTAATAAGGTAGTATGAGTCAGCATGTACTGTCTTAGCCGGCGAGCAGCCCATGCCAGAGCGCAGCAAGTTTTCTCGAGCAGTGAATATCTGGTTTCATAGTCGGTAAACTTTTTGCTCAGGTAGTAAATAGCGTGCTCTTTTCGTCCAGACTCGTCATACTGCCCTAATACACACCTCATTGAGTTCTCTAAAATGGTCAGATACATGATCAGTGGTCTTCCCTCGACTGGTGGCATCAAAACATGAGGCTCTTGTAAGTACTCTTTGATCTTGTCAAAAGCAAACTAGCATTCATCGTTCCATCTGACTACTTGATCTTTCTTCAATAGTTTGAAGATTGGCTCACAAGTAGCTGTTAGGTGAGAAATGAATCTGGAAATATAGTTCAGGCGTCCCAAGAATCCTCTTACTTCCTTCTCAGTACGAGGAGCATGCATCTCTTGTATTGCTATAACCTTGGCAGGATCGACCTCAATGCCTTTGTTGCTGACGACAAAGCCTATGAGTTTACCGGACCATACTCCGAATGTGCATTTGTTTGGATTCAACCTTAGCTTGTATTTCTTTAGTCTCTCAAACAGCTTTTGCAAGTGATCAAGGTCTTCTTCCTCTGTTTGTGATCGGGCTATCATGTCATCTACGTAGACCTCTATTTCATGATGTATCATGTCATAAAATAAAGCTACCATGGCGCCTTGATAGGTTGCCCCAGCATTTTTCAATCCGAATGGCATCACCTTGTAGCAGAATGTGCCCTACTGTGTGAGAAATGTAGTTTTCTCCATGTCCTCAGGTGCCATTTTGATTTGGTTGTATCCCGAGAATCCGTCCATGAAGGAAAACACTTTGTGTTGGGTCGTATTGTCAACCAGGATATCAATGTGGGGAAGTGGAAAATCATCTTTAGGGATGGACCTATTCAAATCTCTATAGTCCACGCACATTCGTACTTTGCCGTCCTTTTTAGGCACGGGAATAATGTTGGCAACCTATTGAGGATAGGAAGTGACAGCCAAGAATCTAGCATTGAATTGTTTCATGACCTCCGCTTTGATCTTTTCTGACATATCAGGTCTCATGCGGTGGGATTTTTGTTTTACTGGTGGACAGTCTTCTCTTGTTGGTAGACGATGTACCACAATGTCTGTATCTAGTCCTGGCATGTCTTCATATGACCAGGCGAAGATTTCAACATAATCATGCAACAGTTGAATCAGACGCTCCTTGACACTGGGCTCCAGATTGGCACCCATCTTGACCTCTTTTATATCCTCCTTGGTACCTAGATTGATTGTATCCACAGGTTCCTCATGAGGTTGAATGGCTCTTTCTTCTTGTTGTAGTAGTCTGGCCAGTTCCCCTGGTACTTCACAATCTTCCTCACCTTTGTCTTCGGCTTGGTAGATTAGATCCTCAGAGTCACAAAAGGCCATAGCAGTATTGTTACCCATGGGATCCGGAACGAAGGGGTACCTGTATTTGTGAGTGTGGGCGTGTGTAAGGGTATAGCCATCCTTAAAAATAAAATGTAAAAGAAAAACAATGAGCATAAGAGTTTGTATGTGAAAAACGTTCATGATTCATTGAATGTCATATGAAGATGAAATAAAAACCCTTACAAACGGACCATTGTGCCTCGGGCAAGACACAAGGTTTTAAATGTGCGAATTGTTTGTGAATATTACAAGTCCAACAGAAATGTAAAGATAAATTACTGAGGGATGAAAGTTATTGGGACAAAGTCTCTGGCCTCCCAATTACGAAGTCCTCTGTTGACAGTAGGAAAGATCCAATCCTCCAAGCTGCAATCCTCTTCACCATCTTCCACCGTATTGACCTCTCGATTGCTAATCTTCAAGGGTGGCCCTCCATCACGGGCACGACGCACAGCCTTCTGAGCACTTGAAGTGAACCCTAAGCCAAACTTGTCATATTTATACAGAATATCCGGAATTTTCCCCCAGATGGTGCATCCACCCTACTCTACTACTGCTTTGGCGTCCTTCAGAGATGACATCCGGAGCAGAGGTCTTGTAATCTTGGGAATGTGGGACGCAGTCTTGGTCACTGCTACCTCTTCGGGGACCTCCTCGAAATGTTGAAAAGGAGTTTCAATGAACTCGTCATCCAATTCCACATACCGGAAAGAATTGAGGTGGCTAATCATATACTCTTCCTCTCAGTAGACAGTGATAATATTTTCCTGGACCGGATATTTCAGCATCTGGTGTAGTGTAGAGGTGACAGCACCGACATTATGGATCCACGGTCGTCCTAGCAGACAGGAGTAAGAGGGGCGGATGTCCATTACATAGAAGGTTGAGTTGAAAGTTTGAGCCCCAACCTTTATGGGGATATCCACCTCCCCATGCACCATCCTCTTTGAGCCATCAAATGCTCTCACGACTATGTTATTGGGTTTCAACGTTAGTCCTTCGTAGTCTAGTTTGTCGAGAGCTTTCTTCAGTAAAACATTCAAAGATGAACCAGTGTCCACCAAGACATGGGCCAGAGTTGTTCCTCTATATTCCACAGAGACATGCAATGCCTCGTTGTGCTTTCTTCCCCTTGGTGTCAGATCAGCATCTGAGAAGCCTAGGCTGTTATCCACCGTCAAGCTGGCCACGCAATCTTGAAATTGGTCAGCCGATGTCTCTTGAGGCACATGGGCTGTCTTTAAGAACTTCACCAGGGCTTTCGCATGTGCCTCAGAACACAACAGCAATGCCAGCATGGAGATTTTGGAGGGAGTTTTCCCCAACTGTTCAACTACGTTATAGTCGCTCCTCTTTATTATTCTCAGGATCTCCTCCATTTCCTTCTTGGAGGTTTCGGGGATAGTCAGTGGTTGAGCCTTCATTCGGACAGGCTCTACTTGAATACTTTTTCCTCGAGTTTCAGCAGTAGGAGTGTTGGTAGGAATGACAGTAGGGGTTGTATCGTCTTCGCCAATAGGAGCACTTGCAGATATGATTATTGGTACGGAGGTAACCTTTGGAGTAGACAAGGTTCCAAAAACTGCCTTTGGGGGGGCAATTTCTAGAGAGAAGATTCTACCGCTTCGGGTAATCTTACTGGTTCCGACAATATTGCTAATGTCGGAGTCTTCTTCTTCGGAGTTTATCTCTTCGGCGGCAAGCCCATCTTGTTTGATACCATGGTAGTAGATGTCTCCACCGTAATTCCACGGCACCATTTTGCCTGATTCATACGGGATTGGCCCAGGCATTGTGATTATAAGAGGAGTAGTTTTGGGAACCGATGTAATTCTAACGGGTCTTCTGGGGACCCTGGAAGAATTGGCGGAGATGGTTATGATTGAAATATCTTCAATAGGAACATGTGAAACAGGAGTACTTTCAAACAGAATCTCTTGGTTGTCTATCAAGCGTTGAATTCTTGTTTTCAACAAAGGGCAAGTTGTTGGTGAGGATAGGCAGAGGTGGCAGTCTTCATTACAACCCTGGAATACACCGGATTTCAACAAGTTTATCTTAATGATTGGGAGTGGAGTCAAGAGTTCGTCAACTGTGGTAACAAACAAATCTTCTTCGATAGCATTGGTGTTGTGGCCATGTCTAGGCATGGGAGTAGAAATGACGTTTGGCTTTCTCGGGTGCATCAAACTCAATATATTTTGCATATATAAGGTCTTGAATTTTGTTTTTCAAGGCCCAACAGTTGTTAGTGTCGTGACCCGGACTTTCGGAATGATATGCGCAGCGGGCATTTGGGTGATAATGAGGGGACACCGTGTTGGGGTTCTTTGGAGCTTCCTTCAGAGTTGTCAAATTGGATTTCAGAAGGTGCGGTAAAACCTGGGCTAGAGTCATATTGATTCTGGTGAATTGCCAGACCGGCCTTTCCACCCTTGGTTGATTACTTCTTGGTTGATCAGATGTAGGCTTCGGGATCATAACAGCCCCTACCATTGGTCGGAGTTCAGCTCTCCCTTGGTTCCTTTGTGGATAAACAGCAGATACCTCCTTCTTCCCAATGAAATGCTTTCTCACAACTGTAGAGGTAGAGGAATCCTTCTGAATCTTTCCATTTTTTATGCCTGCTTCCACCCTCTCTCCGATCAGTATTAACTGAGTAAATCCAGTAGATATGCTCTCAATCAAATGGTTGAAGAAAGGGCCCGATAGAGTGCCTAAGAACATGTCCACCAATTCCCTTTCAGACAGAGGGGGTTGCACTCTCCCAGCTAGATCTCTCCATTTCTGCGCGTAATCCTTGAAACCCTCATTGGAAGCCATAGCCATACTCTGAAGTTGAGTACGGGTAGGTTCCAAATCAGCATTGCATTGATATTGCTTATAGAAAGCTGCGGAAAGATCTTCCCCGTTGTGGACATTGGCCCTTTCCAATTGGTAAAACCAGTCGAGTTGTGTTCCAGATAGGCTATCTTGGAAAAAATGTACCCACAAGTCTTTATCGACGGAGTGTGGCTGGATCTTTCTCACATATGACCGGAGGTGCATCTTAGGACATGACACCCCATCATATTTTCCAAACAAAGGCACTTTGAACTTTGGGGGAATCACAATCCCCGGCACTAGTCCCAACTCTTCAAAGTCTAGGCCCGATACCTTTTGTATTTCCATAGCGCTTAAACGCTCTTCTAGATGTCTATTTTTATCATCTGCTGGAGGATATTGTTCCTCGGAGTAGTCTTCCTCTTCTTCCTCCTCTTCGGATTCTGACGGAACCGCTGTTTCTTTTCCTTTCCCTTCTCATTCCCCGGAAGTGGTTGCAAAATTCAAGTTTCTTCTAGTCTGTCCCTGAAACCTTCTCCCGTGTTCAAAACCCCAGTGACCTTCTTTGTTTTCTTCTTTCTTTCTTCAGCTAACAGAGTCTTCAACTCTTCTTGCCCCTTGGCTAGGGTCATGAGTAATTGTTGAAACTACGTGTTTTGAACTTGAAGATCTTTGACCGTCTGTTCGAGATCCATCTTACTGAAATAAACAGTAGAGAGATGAGGAAACTCGTTGCAAAAGACCTGTTTATGTCATGATGAATGATATGTGCATATGTAATGTTTTCAAGGATTTTTAAAGATTCAAGTTCGTTTTAGACAAAAAGAAACACACGTTATATTAATAAGATAGAGTTTGAGTACATCAATGCCCCTTGGGCAAAATAATACAACACTCTAAGATAAAAAAACTAGTGTGCGTCCTCTTTGGTGCGATGTAGGCATTTAGAGTCTGCTCCTCATGAAGTAGCCTAGTGAGTTCCAAAACCTTCTTCTCGCTTGCGTAGAATTGGGCTTCGAAAGTATCTCGCTCCACTTTGATCTGTATCCAATCCCTTTGTAGATCTTCAAGAGATGTGGGCATGTCAAGATGTAGGATAATGTATGGAACTTCTCCTTCCTTAACAGGCTCAATGGTCACCGGAAGGATGGAAGGATAAGGCATCATAAGACTTTGAGTGTGGGTTCATACCCACTTGAGGTAAGGATCAAGAGGGATGGAATTCTTGTGTCCCAAAGTCTTGCTATCCACCTTGTTTAGCATCCTCCAAGCTCGGATGAATCTCTGGCGAAGATCTTGATCGTCGTTGTCGTAGTCGAATACCAAGCCTTGAATCAACATCTCATGCGAGCCATCCCTTCGGGCATACCCAAACTGTATTAGAGCTAAGCATGGGTTGTAGGTGATGCCTCCCCTAATGCCAAGTAGAGGGACATTAGGGAATTCCCCACAACGGTCAACAATGATAACATTCTCTTTAGATTGGGAACACCAATGAATATTTGAATGTTTGAGCATCATTAACCTTTGTGACCACCTTAATCCTTGCTCATTATTTAAGACTGATTGGGGAAGATGAGAAATAAACCATCTTGCCAGGATAGGAGTGCAACACATAAGGACACCTCTTTTCCTCATTGTGCGAGTGTGAAAAGAGTGTAGGATATTCCCTAGCAATGTAGGCACTGGATTGCGTGATATGAAGATTTTGACGGCACTCACATCTTTGAGTTGGTCAGGATTGGGGAACAAGACCATCCCATAGATAAGAAGATCCACAATTTCCTCAAAGGCTTGCAAGTCTAAGTAATTCCAACAACTTTAGGCTTTCTCAAACAGAAACTTTGCTAAGAAGCCTTTGACACCACTTCTAGTTTCCCAATGAGTTGTGACATCAGATGAGTGCAAGTGTAGAGCTTGAGCAATCTCTTCTGGATTTGGGTCTCTTTCCATACCGTTGAAAGGTAGTTGATTGAGAATGGGAATCCTCAAGAGTTGAGAGAATTCTTCCAAAGTAGGCACAAGCTGATAGTCGGGAAATGTGAAGCAATGGTGCAAAGGATCAAAGAACTGGAAGAGCACCTTCATCATATCCTCATATGTGTTGGAGGTGACCAAGTTGAGTAGATGACCATGTCTCTCGGTGAATGGAGAGTTCTCAGGGATCCTTGAAGCTAGCTCCTTAAGTTGTGGAGGAATTCTTACAAGGTTGACTTGGATAGTTTTCCTGCGAAGTGAATCCATATCCTACAAAACAAGAACAAAGATGAATCTCCAAAACCCTTGAAATGGTTAGTGAATGCATACGATGTTCATGATGTCCATGATGTTATGTACAAGATTTCATATACAAGTAAAGCAAACAAGTTCTTAGTTTAGGCTTTCATGGGGTTTCATAGGTAAGTATCCTCTTGAAGTTTAGTTGGCTTAAACCTGTCCTAGTAATAGTAACCGGGTTCTAAGGAGTTCAATATCACCGGATTGTTTCCTTGGTCATTGTTTCAGCTCAAGCCTCTTTAATGGCGACCGGAATATCCCAAGAAACCAACCCCCAATGAGTGTAGTATCGAGTATCTACCAACTTTGGACTGCACCAAAGCCGGTCATCTCACTACATCCTAAAGGCCAAGTTGGTCAAGTAAAGGGTTCTAGAAGTTTATTAGTGCTTCATGACATCACTCAGCGGCCCCGTATTCTCTTTGATTAACTCAAAGGCTACCGGTACCCACAAATATGTCACACTAATATAGCTATTGCTTAGACCATGTCGGTGTACCCTGCATAGTTTCCACAATGTATTGCTATTTACCTATAATGTATCCCAAATCCGGGTAGAGGATTTCAAACCCAAACAAAGAACCATAATGTAAAGCAAACAAGTCAAACAATGTAAGCAAATAAATGTGATCTAGACCTAAGGTAACCCCACTTTTATAATTTTCACCAGCAGAGTCGCCAGTTCTGTGATACGGTGGGAGAACTAACTTGAGGTTTTTGCGTTTTATCGCAAATATTGCGGTTAGCAAGAGTCGCCACCGACTTTTCTTTTATCCAAAAGGAAATGTGAAAAGGCACAGGAAAGACCTTTAAGATTGTTTCTTGAGTTCGGGGGGTAGATTATGAAAAGGGAAGGTATTAGCACCCTTTTCATCTATGGTTTTCCATGGGCTCTTAGTTACTTGCTAGATCACTTGCTTTTTATTTTGAAATTGTGCTTTGTGTGGTTTTGAAAGTATTTTGTAAAAGAGGTCATTGTTTAGGCAATCTTTGTAATGATTCTCGTTCGTAAGAATGTATACAAAGATGTTTGTCTTTTTGAAAATGTTTTCAATGTTTGTAAAATGTTTGGAAATGTGCGTGTTTGTTTTGAAAATAGCAAGGATAGTTGTTTTGAAAGGGAGAAAGTAACTAGAAGTAATCTACCTACTCAAATCTATTTCTTGTTCATTTTATATTCCTTTGATATTGTTGTCTTACCATTGATTTGGTAAGCAACCCTATCTTTGGAAACGGGACGGGTGTGGGTCATCGTACAACCATGATTAGCAATATTTGCAAAGTATCTTAGCATTTTTGAGGGACTAAGATCATTTTGTAAGGCAACTTAGAATAGCGTCATCGAGGGACTATGATCTTATATTTGTTTGTTTTGCCAAGATACTTCGCATGCGTAATATGGCCATTTTTGTATAAGGCAACCTAGTGGAGAAACCCTAAGGATGCTTGTGTGCAAGTGTGTTACTTTCATGCTTTGATTTTGTCTTGGATTAGGGTTTTCTATTTGATTTGTTTTTTATCTTGCCATTCAAACCCTAATTACTAGCATGGTATGTAAAAGCGGTAAATTGCATAATTTAAAGATTACTACGCTATTACAACATTTTTATGGGAGGGGGAATACAAATTATGAATGGGGATTTGCAATAATATAAATCTAATTAAGCTATTACAACCAAATCGAATTTGTATGAATATTTGAATAAATAAGATACACTATAAATTAAGTGTAATGTTATGTATATGCAAGAAAAAGAAATTGTTTTATTTTTATGTGAAAAGGAGTTTTAACCTAATCCTAATAAACTTAAGAAAAAGAAATTAATTCTTGAAAATAAAAGTTAACCCTAATTTCTAATTTAAAAGAAATTAAAGTTCTTTAAGGATTATTTTTGTGTATTTTTGTATTAAAAATAATAAATAACATTTTATGAAAATGTTTAGTTTTTATATGTCAAAATAAATATTTACAAGTATGAAATGAAAAGAAAATAAAAATTAACCTAAGTCTATTTTATTTATATTTACAAGTTTATTTAAGAAAAATAATTAATATATAGTTTAGAAAAAATATTTTCTATGTGAAAATAAAATAAAATAAACAAAATGCAATTTTTATATTTTTCATGATTTTATGTATTAAAGAAAATATTTAATAAAACAAAAAAAATAAAATAAAACAAATAAATAATAAAGATTGGGCCAGGGATGCTGCAAGCAAACAGGGAGTAGTATGTTAGCAAAAACACTAAGGCCTAAGAACCAAGCCCATACTGCCAAAAATGAAGCTGAAAAATGAGAAAAAAATACAAAAGGTAGCGCCAAGGTTCGAACCCATGATCTGGGCCTTGCCAGCGCGCTACCTTGCCACTAGGGTGGCTGTACATCCGTTGGTTTATATGAAACAATAAAAACATAACATAAGAAACTTCCTTGCCCTGTACTTCATCTTCTTCCTCAAGCTGGCCAGAACTCTTGTATCTTTCTCATTTCTCCATGAAAATGAAAACTTCCAACATGAAAATGGTAGTACTCATTCCTACGATTTCAACCATGTAAATCATGTAAACTAACAATGAAAGATTAAAACGAATTTTGAAAGCCCTAATTTTGAACCTAATTTTTACAGAAATTTGAATGCTAAAATTATCTATACATAATGATCAGAAATGAAATCTATGCACATGGTTGGATTCAACACTATAATATCTACATTTTTCTTTCACAAATCGTGGCTAATGGATACCTGTATGAAGAGATAAAAGTTGGAGTTCTTACCTCTTTCAGCTAAGATCGTGAATGGAGTTTGAGTGAGATTTATGAAGGCCTGAAGATTGCTTGAGCTTTCTTGAACCTCCCTGAGTGTGTTCCAATCCTTGACTTGCTTTGGAAGTGCCTAGAACTCTCTATCCAAGTCAACCTGCAAGCTTGAAAAACAAAAATGGCAGATGAAGAAGGAGGAGTTATAGTGCAGGGATGATGGTCTGGATCACTTAGATATGAGGTAGGTAAAGTGTTTGAATGATTAAAACTTGAAACACACGAGCAAATTGGTGGATTGCTATGCTTGGATACAAACTGCATGTTTTGACAGTTTTTTGGTGATATGGAGTTTTGGAGTATTTCTGGCATTGAGCAATCGTGTTCTAAGCTGTAATATGTTTGTGTATTAGTATGGAGAAAGTTTCAAGTCAGTTCCCCAACAAATCTTTGAGTTGTAGCCTTTTTGCACTCTTTCTTGCTTTTGAAGCAAAGTGAAGGGATAAGTCTCTACATGCTTGTACTGGCCTGCTTGGAGTTGGAACAAGCTCTATACAAATTTTTTTAGGTCTGTAGGACTTGTGTGTGCAGAGAAGACAGGTTCAATGCTCAAGAATTGAAAAGTTGCAAAAGTTGAGCTTTTCCAAAATGGCAATGGCAACTTTGTGCCATTTATGGAATTAAAGCTTGGATAAAGACTTTTGGGATTGGATTAAGGCTTTGTCATCTGAGTAAGCATTAAATTATAAAGTGAGAAATAAGTTTGAGACCTGTAAAGCATGGATTAGGCAGCATAGGTTCAGATTTGAATTTTGTTCTTCATAAAATGGCTTGAAAACAAAGTGAGAAATTGCCAACTTCATCTCTTCGATTCTCCTCACTCAAAAATGATCTCAAGAAGTTCTTGGATATTTTTGAAATCTTTCAATGTTCTATATAACTCATATTTGAAATTCATTTCAAGATTCCTCTTGGAACTAGGTGAAAAATTGCCATGAAGTTGGGTCAAAAACCTACTTAATTAGGGCAAAATTTCACTAAGTTATTTTAGTTCATGGGCATGTATTCATAAAATTATATCTTGAGATCCAAGCATATTTAGGTAAAAATTTGTGAAGAAAAGTAGTAGATTTCATGGATATCTACAACTTTCATGTTGGTAATTTCCTTTGAGTCATCTTGTATCATGGTGAAAAAATGGCTTAAAGTTGAGAAAAAATAAGAAATTTTCCATACTTAGAAAATTTTCTAAGTTAAGGAAAATTTCAAATTTCAAAATCAAAACTTCAATCTTTAGTTTCTTGATGAACAAGTTTCAAATTTTGACATGTTTTGATGAATTATGATCCTTGGCACTTGATTTTGATCAAAAAGTCAAAGTTTGACTTTTTAGTATACAGTTGACTTTTGATCAGTTGACTGCAAATTTAATATGTCAACCCTAATGAAATTGCAATGTTTTGAACCATGCTTTTAGGTCAAGATGATACCAATAAACCCTTGGAATCATGCTTCAAATCAATTCGTCATTTGCTAGGTCAAAAATCAGAAATTGCCCTTCCTCAGTCAAAACCCTAATTTTGACCATTTTGCCCTTTTGATGATTTGATCAAATTTCTTGAGGAATTGTGATCCAAACTTGATCAAATGATACATATGAGTCTAAAATGTTGATGTGGATCAAAAAATATGAAGTTTGACTGTAAATTGGCCATGGTCGACTTTTTCCCAATACAACTGATTTTTTAGGTCAACTGTCCAATTGACTAATAAAAAATGTGATTCAAGGTTTGAAACTTGTCATGAGTAATCTTAGGGGTACATAATGATGTTTTAAAGTCATATGAAGCATTGATAGTCCAAAAATCCTTGTGCAACCTCAAAGCCTAATTTTGGGTCATCAGTGCATGATGAGATGTCCTGAGCTGATCAAACCCTAATCCAGTCTTGAGTCAAATAGATCTTGTGAGAATAATCTTGATAAATGAGAGGGCAAATTTTGGTCAGAATTTTGCACATCAGAGTATCAGAGATTCTGTTTTGCAGCGCTGGTGCATTCAGAAGTTCAAACAAAACTTCTTCATATAAGCGTGTCATGCATATTTGATCCGTATGAATCTTTCATTGTCCTCTCAACTTCTGTGCTCGCATAACCAAAAATTCTGGTGATGTTCTGGCAGAACTTCCAGTTGTATCAGAACATCTTTTTAACCTCATAACACCCTGCATGTAAAGATGCTTTTTATTAGCGAGCATATTTTTTCTTTATATCATGTGTTTGTTATCATTAAAACTCTTGCTGGGATGTAGAACCAAATTATGTTCTAACAATCTCCCCCTTTTCGATGATGACAAAAACTAGTATATTTTGATGGTATATTAAGAACAAAAATTAAAAGGAAGGCTCCCCCTGAGTAGAGTACTCAGCTAATGAGAAAATAAAATACTTCCCTGACGATGTTTTGATTATGAGTCAAAATATTCTCCATTCTCCCCCTTTTTGTCAAGAATCAAAAAGTGGTAAAGACTCTGATTGGCTTGCTCTGACATAAGTGCTTGAAACAGTGTGACATCCTCTTCTGGATACATCTGAGATTCTTTAGAGAGCTTCTGATGCTGTATTTCCATTCCTGTTTCAAATAGTTTCAGAGCCAGTAATCTTCTGTTTCTGATTGCCTCTGAAACCTGCGAATCTTTTAAATTCCAAGCTTTGGAACATATGCTTTCTTTCCTCCATGTGTAGAGAGCATCCAGAGTTCAGGTGTTAATACTGGAGTTTCAACCTTGCTGTTAAAAATATATGCAACATAGATGATTTTGTCTTTTGGTACCCATATCTTTCTGGGTCCATGACTGTTAGAGTTTCCAAAATTATGTTTGAATTTTGGTTTAGTATAAAATGCCTTATCAGCATGTTTTATATCATGTGTTTGCCCAGTGGTGAAGTGAGAATAGAGAGAAGTGCGTTTGATAACCAAATCCTTAACTTTCTTAGGTTGGGATTCTTTGCCTTTGTATCTTATACCTATTCTGCCATTCCTGCTGACTCCATAGATCATTGAAGCCATTTTGCTTCTATCTATGTTGTTAGCCAAAAACTTCTGAAAGCTTTGATCGTATTCCTTTATAATCTTATCAGCATTACTGGGATCCTCTGAGATTATTTCCTTCTGAGAGTTTTGTAAATCATTTTCTAGTTTTGAAATATTTTCTTTTAACTCAGAGTTTTCTAATCTCAGACTCTCAGTTTCTTCAGAGTCAAAAGCAAGATCCTTTTTCAGGTTCTTGAATTTGACTCTGAGCTGCTGATACCTTTCCAGAATCTCACTCAGACTTTCTGCTAGATCAGCTTTAGAAAAATTAACAGTAAAGTCAGAAAATACCTCTTTAGCGTCTGATTCTGATTCTGACCCTGATTCTGATTTAGAAGATTCGGGGACATCTAATAAGTTGTCTGTTTGAGCTATATTGGCTTATTCATCTTCTGATTCCGTTCTGTCTTCAGAAGATTCAGAGTCATCCCATGTTGCCATAAGACTTTTCTTCTTCTCCTTAATGAACTTCCTTTTATGTTTCACCTTCTGAAGCCTTGGACAATCACTTTTGTAGTGACCTTGTTTATTGCATTCATAGCAGGTAGTGATTCTGTTACTTGATTTTCTGTATCCAGAGGATTGTTCAGATTCATTTCTGATTTTTCTGGAGTGTCTTAAATTCTTCATCATGTGCTTCCACAACTGATTGATACTTCTAGATAGAACTAACAGTTCGTCTTCTTCTGATGAGGATTCTCCAGAGTTTTCTGCTTCTGCTTCTGCCTGCAAAATTTTGGTTTCATATTTGTTAGATTTCAGAGCGAGAGACTTACATTGCTTCTGAGGCTCATCATCTTCTAACTCTATCTCATGGCTTCTGAGGGAGCTGACAAGTTCTTCTAGAGATATTATGTTCAGATCTTTTTCCAGTTTGAGAGTCGTGACCATTGGTCTCCATTGTTTTGTTAAACTTATGATGATCTTCTTTACATGATCAGCAGTTGAGTACCCTTTGTCCAACACCTTTAGCCCTGCCACCAGAGTTTGGAATCTAGAGAACATTGTTTCAATGGTTTCGTCTTCTTCCATTCTGAAGGCTTCATACTTCTGAATAAGCGCAAGGGATTTGGTTTCTTTTACTTGCAAGTTTCCTTCATGTGTCATTCTCAGAGAATCAAACATGTTCTTAGTTGTTTCTCTGTTTGTGATCTTCTCATACTCTGAATATGAGATGGCACTCAAGAGAATCGTTATGGCCTTGTGATGATTTCTGAAGTCTTGCTTTTGATGATATGTCATCCTTTTTCTGTCAATCTTCTGACCACTTTCATCAATAGGATGTATGTATCCATCAGTTACCACATCCCAGAGGTCAGCGTCATAGGCTAGGAAGAAACTTCTAATCATATCCTTCCAATAGTCAAAATTTTCACCGTCAAATATTAGAGGGCTGCTGCTGATGTTCTAACTTGTTCCCATCATAGTGTTTTTCCCCTTTAGATCTTTATCTGTCACGGTTAAGTGTTTGCACCCAGATCCAGGTGCTCTGATACCAATTGAAGAAGTGAAAAACACAAGAAGGGGGGAGGTTGAATTAAGAACTTAAAATCAAAAGCGCAGTAGACACGATATTTTTATCCTGGTTCGTTTGATCTCAAAATACTCCAGTCCACCCGCCAAGGTGATTTCGCCTCTCTCCAACGAGGACTTAATTCACTAATTAACCTGATTACAATTCTACTTTAACAATTGTTAAAGTCTTCTTGAGTCCAAAACCACAACCCGATTTTCTCAAGGAAATTCACTAAACAGTTAATTGAATAAATGTGTACAATGATGTTTCTAATAAACAGTATCACAAACTTGTGATGTTTTACACAATTTAATATTGAACATTGAGGATGAAGATTGATAGCTGCATTGCTGACTTTTCATGTGAGTTTTTATTTTTGAGCATATTTGTTCATCATCTTGAAATCTTCTTCTTGTCAGCTTTAAATAGGCCTTGCAATAGTGACATAAGAAGATACTTTTGGTATGTCCATAACACGCGTTAATGAGCTTTCCAAATCAGGAGATCCTTGTCTATTTGTAGTTGTTACTTATGATCTTGCATTGATAGATTGTAACGCTTCAGAGCTTCTCACATCATAGGATGAATATTACCGTTGAGAGTTCTTTACATCTTGATCAGAATTTTGCACATCAGAGTATCAGAGATTCTATTTTGCAGCGCTGGTGCATTCAGAAGTTCAAACAGAACTTCTTCATATAAGCGTGTCATGCATATTTGATCTGTATGAATCTTTCATTGTCCTCTCAACTTCTGTGCTCGCATAATCAGAACTTCTGGTGATGTTCTGGCAGAACTTCCAGTTGCATCAGAATATCTTTTTAACCTCAGAACATCCTGCATGTAAAGATGCTTTTTATTAGCGAGCATATTTGTTCTTTATATCATGTGTTTGTTATCAACAAAACTCTTATTGGGATGTAGAACCAAATTATGTTCTAACATGTGTGTGTGTGTGTATGTGTGTGTGTGTGTATGTATGTGTGTGTGTGTGTGTGTTTCTAATGATATCTGGAACCGTTTGGAACCATCATTTTTGAGATTTGATGCAGGAACAACAATCCATCATTGTTAGGGCAATGTTGTGATGAAGCTTCAGATCCATAGATGCGGTCACTTTTAGACCAAACTAACCTCACCACCAGATTCACAAGGTCCAAATTAGTGGATCTGATTGGTTTGATTTTGTTGTTTGAATCTTTTTATCAATAATCAATTTTGACATCTTTTTAATTAAATTTAATTAAAAAATTTATTTATTAAAATTAATTAAAAACAAGTTTGTTTTAACTATTTAATTAACATCAAATTATTTTTCTTAAAAATACAAAAAAAACATTTATTTTCTAACATTTTCTCTTATTTACTTTTTTGCTATTTAAAATTCCTAGAGAAATTGTATAGGTCGCGCAGTTTAAATGTAATAACTTAGATTTACATTCTCGTACTTTTTCCTAATTATGTAATTGTACCAAAGCCCTGTAATAGTTGTAGGCCTTTACTTTCTCGCGCTTTACTTTCCGCATCTTTATTTTCTGCACTTATAATTATATGTATGTATATATAACTGTTAGTAAATAGGCTTGTATGACGAGATTTAAAATTAATCAATAGATAACTCCTAACAATCAAGATAATATAACTGAACTGAACACACTATGCACACGTACACCTCTAGGGTAATCTCCGTTGTTGCCTTCGGATAAAAAATAGTCATGTCCCTCGAACGTGGGACACTTTAGAAAACACCCTCGGTTAAAAGATCATAGTCCCTCGATGAGCCTTCGATGCTGCCTCAGTAAACGATCTTAGTCCCTTATGACAAATTGCTAAAGCACCTTATGAGTTTCCTTTATGATTGTATGATGACCCGCGCTTGTCCCTCAAACATCCAATGATAGGGCTTCCTACTAACTAATGGTAGGAAACACTATCTAAAGGAAGAGGAAAATAACGTGAAAGACTTTTAAGTAGGTAGATAGCTCATAGTCGCTTGCTCACAAATAGAAACATCTCTTTTCACACAAACACTTTTCTAAAATATTTTCAAAATAAACACTTTGTATGCGTTCTCAACTGATACGAGAATCATTACAAAGTTGTCGAACTTAGGCATTTTCAAAATATTTTCAAACTTACACATTCACAAATCATTTTCAAAAGTGAGCTAGCGATTAAGAGCCCGTAGATAACTACGGATGAAAAGGGTGCTAATACCTTCCCTTTTCATAACCTACCCCCCGAACTCAAAATATTCTCAAAGGTCTGTCCTGCTCTTTTCACCATTTCCTTTATTGGATAAAAGAAAAGCTGGTGGCGAATCTTGCTATCCGTAACATTTGCGATAAAACACAAAACTAAAAGTTAGTTTCCCACCGTATTACAGAACTGGTGACTCAGATGGGGAGAAATAAAAGTGGGGTTACCTTAAGAGTTAGATCACATTTAAAATTCTTTACTTGCTTGATTTGTATGCTTTACATTTCAGGGTTTTTGCTAGGGTTTATTTTTGTAAAGATCCTATACCCGGATCTAGGGACATTTTAGGTAAGTAGAAATAGATCATGGAAACTATACAGCGTATACCGATATGGTTGAAGTGATGGCTACGTTAGTGTGACACATTGGTTGGTGTTGGTGTCCCTTGAGTCAGTCAAGGAGAATGTTGGGCTGCCGCGTGGTGTCATAAAGCACTAACTGACCATAGAACCTTAGTTGACACAACTTAGTTGACCGCAAACTGAAGTTGGTTAATACTCGATGCTACAATCATTGAGACCATACTCTCGGGATATTTCAATCGCAAATCAGATGTCTGTGATAAAATAATGCTTGAAGGAAAGATCAGTGATATTAAGGCTCCTAGAACCCGGTTACTTTTTTTAGGACAGGTTGAGCCAACTAAAACTCAAGAGGGTACTTACCAACAAACTTCATATAAGCCTTTAAACCTAAGGCTACTTGTGTGATTTGTTTGCATTTATTCCGTGCAAGGCTTGTTTTATTCGTTATCTAACGACAGGAATTCCTTGCAGGGACTCGTTTGTATCCATTATCCAATAACTTGGACTTCTTGCAAGACTTACTTGTTTTCGTCACCTTACACTTTTGCTTAGTGAATAGCATACACATTATGACATCATGCCATGGCATTTCCATTAACCATTTCAAGGAACTCAAGGACCTGTGATGCAGGTTTATCATGAACCATACGTCTAGCAAGGGGCAAGGGGATTTATTTTCCTCTAGCCAGATGTAGTCAAGATCGAAGAACATTTTCTTGAGTCAGAAGCTAGGACCCACTTGACATGGTGAGCTTGATTCTTATAGAAGGACATTCAAAGACGAAACGTTCTTCAGTCAAAGCTGCAATTATTTATAACATTTTCTTTGTTTACCCCGCGAGATCCTTGAAAACATTGCATTTACATATCATGCATCGTTACATCACAGGTTTTCCCATACAGGTTTTCTCATCTTCTTACTGTTTATTTCAATAAAGATGGCTCTAGAACAGACTGTTAAGGAACTCCAAGCACAAAACGCCCAATTCCAAGAGACTTTTCTGAGCTTAACACATGGACAGAAAGATATAATGGCACTTATCACCAAGAAAAAGAAGACTTAGAAGCCAGTTTCTATCCTCAATATGGGGAGAAGATTCAAAGGTCCTGTTAAACTGGCTCCAACTGCTGATACCTCCTCTAATAAAGACGACAACCAAGAGGAAGATGATAGAAGTGTTAGGGCTGAAGGTGGAAGCAACCAAGGTTCTGGGGAGATTCCTGAAGATGACGACTATTCCAATGAACAGTAACCTCCCGCGGATGAAAGATACAAACAGTTGGAGCATCGTCTTAAGGCCATGGAAATCCATAAAGTGCCTGGACTAGATTTTAAAGAGTTGGGTCTTATTCTAGGGGTAGTCATCCCTCACAAGCTCAAGGTTCCCGCTTTTTCTAAATATGTTGGTGTGTCATGTCCGAAGCTTCATCTGAGATCGTATGTTCGAAAGATCCAACCCTATACCGCTGACAGGAAGTTATGGGTCCACTTCTTTCAAGAAAGTTTGTTTGGCACACAACTTGAATGGTTCTATCAGCTGGAAGGAACCAACATTTGTACTGGGAAGACCTGGCTACTGCTTTTTACAAGTAGTATCAGTATAATGCTGGCCTTGCACTGACTCGTGTGCAATTACAAAATATGACTATGGGCTCGAACGAGGGTTTTAAAGAGTATGCCCAAAAATGGATGGATTTAGCTGGAAGAGTTCAACCTCCTCTGCCCGATAGGAAGATAGTTGATATGTTCATGGGCACTCTGACAGGTCCATTCTTTAACCATCTGATTGGAAGCTTCTCATTTGGTTTTACTGAGCTGATTCTAACTGGGGAACATGTAGAAGGTGGTATCAAGAGTAGAAAGATTCCAGTGGTCGCATCTTCAAGTGATGTGAAGTAGACATTCAGTGATAAGAAGGAAACCAATGTCGTTTATGGCCAGAAGGGTCGTGTTAGAAGTGACTATAACCAATCCATGGGAGTTGTGCTAATCTCTAATCCCGTACTAACGCAACATCAACAACAAGGCAATCAGCGTAGGCCGGATTCACCTAGGAGACAATTTACTAAGATCAACATGACATTGTCCTAGGCACTGCAACACTTTTTGAACGCATAGCTGATAACATTGAAGGGTCCTCCTCAGAATACCAACACCTCCTCTCCTCTGTATAATCCTAATGTGAGATGCGCCTATCATTCCAATAGTCCCAGACATGAAACAAATAGTTGTTGGGCTTTGAAAATTAAAATCAAAGATTTGATTGATGCTAAGGAGATTGAGTTCGACCCTCCCGAGACCCCCAATGTGATCACTACTCCCATGCCAAATCATGGCCAAGATTGAGAGCGTTTATTTCATTTGAATTTTCAAATTGTAATTTCTTTTGATTGTTCGAACGCTTGTTTTATGTCAAACTTTATTATTCCATTAATGCATTGCATATGTTTGGCTTGAAGTAATCCATTTGTTTTGACTATATTTAAACTATGCTTTTACTTCCTTTTTGTGATATTCAACTCTCGATTAAAAGCAGAAAGCCTTTAAAGGGAGGATGACGAAAATAATACCATAATCTCTACAGTATGCTTTGGAATAAACCATGCTGATGATGTACATGCGTTCTTTCAAATCCTAAATAGTGGAGTTATAAATAAGATAATCCCTAGTCAACCTCGTTGAGCCTAAGAAGTAGAAGTTTTCTTTTTCACACAAATTGAAACCTTTAATCATAACCAGGGGCAGAGTAGTTTCTCAGTTAATTCAAATGCGCATTCAGTCGCAAGCTCTATCTTCATACACGACGAATAGTGTCGAAGATGCTCTTCTAAATAAAAAAACAGTGGTGGTTCCCCGTAATCACTAAAACAGGCAGTCATCATCTCTCAAAAGAAAATCCCGCTAAGTCAAAACCTATGAAGGAGACTTAGGATAAACTAGGGCATCCCGCGGACTGTGATCTCAAAACAGTTTAGGCAAAAAATAGGGATAATAAAGTCAAAAAAGAGGTCGCTACGAGTCCTTAACAAAACAATATTACAAAAAAATGATGACTGCCTTCTCAAATAAACTTTCAGTATCCGAACCATTACCGGAATATCAGGGCAAAGATTCCAAACTCAATTGGAATCTAAACGCACAATTAACTAAGTATAGGATTGAAGAACATCATGAAGAACGGGTGGGTACAAATAAATTTCGAGCCTTTATCCTTTGTTTCTTAAACCGTGAACCAGGCCACGCTACAACCCTTAAAAGTCCTAGCTGGAGCATGGTTAGTTCGAATGCATACTATTACAAAAGGTATCCTGACTCCTGTAAGGCTTACTATAAATCCTGAGTTAAATTCATATTCTTACAAAGTTTTGTTGTTTACTAAAAATGCATTTTCAAAACTTCAAGACAGACATAAGCTTTGCATTTTTAAATGCCATTGTTTGCATATGACTAATTGTTCGACAACAGGGAAATTTGCATGACAAATATTCAATGAACGAAAATCCTCTCAATGAACAGAATCACCTCAGATGGAAAGACATTTCCAGTAATAGGCCTTTCATAATCAAGGGGCACGACATGGTGTCTAACTGATTTGGGGGCAGTCGAGTCAAGATTCAAGGAATCTCTCAAAAGTGCCGAGTGTACACAGTGACCCTAAGATAATAGTAGTTCGACCATCAGTCCTTGTGGGTTCGATATCTTTTAAAACTACACGATAGACTGTGCACTTGCAGTTACTACACTCGACAGACTCATAAAGTTGCGATCAAGTTTTTGGCGCTGTTGTCGGGGACTGATTTAGTCAAATACTATAAATCCCTTATTACGCAGTATAGACTAAGGCAACCAATTTTATTTTATTTTATCGGTTGATTATACGCCAAGCACTCGCTCTCAAGGTGAGGAATTAGAGCAACCAATCGACGAGGTCGAGTGTTTTGTTAATATAAGATGCCGAATTAGAGAGTACCAAACCAAGTACAATCTTCCCAAATTCAATCTTCCTTACTATTCTCTTCTTGGCCCAAGAATGGCCGAAGGACCCCAAAATCGTCCTTTGACGGATTATGCTACCTCATCACAAGAGGAACCCCATAACAGTATTTTTGCTCCCACCATCGCATAGAACGATTTCGAGTTAAAACCTTTGTTATTGCAAGTTGTCCAACAAAACCAAATTTCAGGATGTCCTACAGACGATCCAAATCTTTATTTGTCTGCGTTTGTGCAGTGCGTAGACATAGTGAAAGCAAATGGTGTCAGCCCTAAAGCGATAAGACTTCGTCTTTTTCCTTTCTCGTTATGAGATAGAGTTAGAGCATGGCTCCAGTCTCTACCATATAACTCTGTTACCACATGGAATGAATTGAAGAAAGTTTTCCTAGCGCTATATTTTTTGCCGAGTAAAACGACTATGCTAAGAGCCAATATCAACAGTTTTAAACAAAAAGGAAAGCGAATCTCTTTTCGAAGTATGGGAAAGATACAAAGACATGTTTCGTCTCTGTCTGCATCACGGTCTAGAAGAATGGTGATCATCCACACCTTTTAGAATGGTCTCTTGTACAACACAAGACTAATAATTGATGCAGTTTCTGGTGGTGCACTGATGGATAAATCGTACCGTGATGCCTATCAACTTATCGAAAGTATGGCTCAAAATTACTATCAGTGGGGAAGCGATAGAACCATGATGGAGAAACCTCAAATGAAAGGCGGTATTCACGAAGTTAGTAGCTTAGACCAAGTTAACGCCAAGGTAGAAGACCTTACCCAAAAGATAGAAAGCTTGACCACAATTCCTGCAGCCAGCGTTGCTGCAGTAGCTCCAACCTATGACTTATGTAGACTTCACGCGCTTGTTATACCCGAATGTCCACTCTTAATAGGAGTACCAGTTGATCAAGTAAATTGTGCTCAAGGAAACACCTATGGCAATAACTATAACCCTACTTGGAAGAACCATCCAAACTTCTCATACAAAAGCAACAATGCTTTGTACGCACCAAAGTAAGCTCTTACTACACCCCCGGGATTTCAGAAAGCCACCCAAAATGTCTCAGCTATTCTGAATATCCCTAGGTAGTCCAACATTGAAATAATGATAGAAAACTTTGTAGCCACCAAAGCTCAAACTAATAAGGATTTCATGAATCAAAATATTCACACCAGTGAGAAAATCAATCAACTAACGAATAAGATTGATGCTCTCGTCACACACAACAAAATGTTAGAAACACAAATCTCCCAAGTGGCTCAACAGCAAGCAGCTACAACTGCTCCAGCTGGAACTTTTCATGGACAACCCCAACCAAATACAAAGGGACATGCTAATGCCATAACACTTCAGAGTGGGACAGAACTAGACGGACCAACTGAATCTGGAGTTGATAAACCATCCATGTACCAAAAACATGGAAAAGGAACTGAGAAGGAAGTTGAACCGAAGGAAGTAGAAAAGGAAGGTGATGAAGAGGCCGTGGAAAAAGAAGAACCTTATGTGCCTTCGCCACCCTATAAACCATCTATTCCATATCCTCAAAAATTTGCTAAGTCTAAAAACGTAGGGCAATTCAAGAAATTCGTTGAACTTCTGAAACAACTTAACATTACCATACCTTTTACAAAAGCTATCACACAAATGCCCTCCTATGATAAATTTCTTAAATAAATCTTATCTAATAAGAAAAATCTTGAGGATAATGAAATTGTACTGCTCACTGCTGAATATAGTGCTATAATCCAAAATAACATGCCTCCTAAACTTAAAGACCCAGGTAGTTTTTCCATACCTTGCGTAATCAGAAAATTTGTCATAGACAAAGCACTATGCGATTTAGGAGCCAATATTAGTCTACTGCCCTTATCAATTTGCAAGAAACTCAACATGGGAGAGCTAAGATAAACAAGAATGTTCGTACAATTAGCATATCGATCAGTGAAATTTTCTTTAGGAATGTTAGAAAACGTTCCTGTACGTATAGGACAATTCTATATCCCTATTGATTTCGTAATCATGGACATTAAAGAAGACTCCAATATTCCTATTATATTAGGTAGACCATTCTTAGCCACTGCATGAGCCATCATAGATGTTAAAAATGAAAAACTGACTTTCGAAGTCGGAGAAGAAAAAGTTGAATTCATCTTGTCTAAATTCTTTAAGGCACCAGCCATCGACGACTCATGTTGTTTCTTAGATGAAATCAATAAATGCGTAAAAGAATTGGAGAAACAACAAACTACCTATTCGAAAGTATTGAAGATTCCTATACCTCAAATTCTCGAAGATGATAATTGGCGCCCTGAATATCAAGATGAAAATCTGAGTGAGTGCCTAGCTCTAACTCCTGATCTTATACCTTGTCTAAAGAAGCCAGCCATAGAACTCAAAACACTACCCAAAGACCTAAGGTATGAATTCATAGACACATAACTTGAACGACCACTTATAGTCAATGTAGACCTAGGACAAATAGAAACTGAAAAATTATTACATGTCCTAAGAAAATACCCACCCGCTTTAGGATATAACATCTCAGATCTAAAAGGAATAAGCTATTTGTTGTACCTTAAAATTTTCCCTCTCATTTTTACTCAAGACATGCTCATTGAGGTCCTCAATTGCTCAAGAGGTTTCAAATGATTTCCATGACACCTTATATGCCTCAGCATAATGGCACAGCTGAAAGAAAGAAAAGAAGTATACATGATAAAGTGTAGGTCAAAGGCTGAAAATATGCCTAAGGGCTTTTGGGTCGAAGCAGCTTCGACAGTAGTATGCAGGCTAATTTAATGCCCAACAAAACACTGGGATCGAAGGAGGGATAGTTCAAAAGAAAGCGTGAGAAGGCTTTTATGAAGCCTTCGATTGAGAGAGCTGGTAATGAGCACCATCGAAAGGTTCGTTTTTTAACTTTGAAATACAGGTCATTTGAAGCATTACAAGGAGAGACCTTTCAATTGCCATATTGTTTGAAGGGGCGCTTCGAATAGAATAATATTTTGAATTTGAAAGCTCTTATCTTATCCAAAGAAACACGTGGAAATATTTTGGTTCGAAGGACATGCCATCTTCATGTATGGCGTGATCCAAGGGCAGTTAGAGAGGAAGCAGCCAAATATGAGCCATCTTAGAGTTTTGGGGATCAATGTATTTCAGGCATGTGCCTGAACAAGAAAGGAAGGAGTTGGGTAATCAAAGTAAAGGCTTGGTTCTCATAAGTCATCCTTCGATTGGCGCATATAAGCCATATTCACCAATCGAAGGTGAACTAGTGATCAGCAAGAAAGATATTTTTGTAGCAAAAGCAAGGGGTGGGAGTTGGAACCAAAGGGCCACCTACACTACCATGTTCGAAGGAGATAACAAAACGAAGCTTCGACAGGCCAAGTTGAAGAAGTATTCGACTTGAGCAAAACGAAGCTTCGGCATGCTAAGAGGAAAGAGGTGATGCTTCGATTGGTATGATTGAAGGAAAAGAGATTCGAAAGGGACAATAGTTGAGTTCGATTGGGCTAACTGGATAGTTTCAGATCAAGCAACTAAGGCAGATAGTGGCTCAATCGAAGAAGCCACAATGTTGAGGCCTTGAACCATTCAAATTAGAACTCAGAACCATCGAAGAGCAAAACTTGGGAGCATTCGAAAAGTCAAGAAATGGGAATGAAACCTGTCCAGGTTCACTCAAAAACCCAAAATGGTAGAAAATCATCAACAATGGAAACCTTTTAAGAATCTCGATTCTTCCTTCAAAGCCATGGTTAATGGCTGATTCTTGCCATTTTCTTTCATCATTGCACCCCTATAAATATAGAGCTAAAGCGCAAGCAAAAGGATGACACACATTACCAGACACACACGCATTAGCCAGACGAAACGTTGCCTCTAGAGATAAAAACATTGCCTACACACACAAGAAGTTGCCCCGAAAAACCACCCCAAATTCTCCAAACCTTCACAAAGTTGTCAGAATCGAAGCAATCTTTGTAGGCCTCCTCAATCCAAAGCAAGCATTCCACTCATTCCCTCTGTTGGTAACAGGCCTTCAATCTCAAACCCCTTCAATATGTAATTTAAATCCATATTGATTGTATATCCATGTTATGAATGATGTTTGTGATTGTTAACGTTGTTACATGTGAAAATCAATACCAAGGTAACAGGACACCATTATTAGGGATTTGAAACTAAGTCCTTCGAATCTCAAAATCTAGGCGCCTCTTTCCTTCTTGCTTGTGCAGCGCGCATGTGTTGATTTCGATTTATATATATATGATTTGTTTTACTAATCTAATGTCATGATTTTATTTGTATCAACGAATGAATAAATATCTCAGATGGTAAAGGGGAATATGTGAAGTCGAAAGGGCCCGGGTTCGATACCCATGTCATGTATTATGTTTTTTTAATAATTATCTTGCAGATCCAGTGTGCTGCGTTTCAAACACTTCCCATGCGCCTTCAAGTTCCAGCCAATGGATAACAAGGAGATCAGATCCAATGCTCCTGGAGTACCACCTCATGATAGACCCTCAATGGCCAATAGTACAGGATCCCAACGTGGCCTGGGCTCATTGTTATTTGGGCTAAACAAAAATCTAATTCACACCCCGTGTTACCATTTACCATCCTGGCCCATTTTATTTTGTTTTTAATTGTTTTTTATATAGCATTATAAAATCAAATAAAAAAAATCACAAAAAATATTAGGTTAGTATTTTCTCAATTAAAATTTTGTAAATCAATTGATTAATTATTTAAACCCTTTTCTTAATTTAAAAATAAATAGACTTAGGATTTTAAAATTAAATTTCTTTCCATGGTAAAAAACAAACAAAAAGATTTCTTCTTAGGGTTTTAGACGTATTTCTAATTCGCGTGCGATTTTATTTTAGTATTATTATTTTTCATATTATTGTATCTTCTTATTTGGATGTAATAGTTTAAATTAGGACTTTTACTTTTTTTCTGCTTTATTCCCCATTTTGGATATGTAATTAACCCCCTCCCCGAAGCCATGTAATAACGTAGGATTTAATTTTCGCACTTTATATTTCCTGTACATATATTAACTGTTTAGATGTATGGTAATAGGATTGCTTGACAAGAGCTTAATAAATCAAAACGCTAGCAAACCTAACACTAGACTAAAATAACTAAAAATAACACAATTACACATGCGCACCTCTAGGGTACTCCCACTTTGGTTGCCTTCGGAAAACAGTCACAACTCTCAAAATGTGAGAGATTTTAGTGGCTAACCTCTGGTTTAAAAGATCATAAGTCTCTCGATGACCCTCTCGAAGTTGCCTCGGTAAAAATGATCTTAAAACCCTAGGGTAGTTATTAAGATTTCTTGCCCAGTTGCCTTTATGATTCTAAAACGTCCCTTCGAATATCCCTCAAACATCCAACAATAGGGTTGCCTACGCACTAATAGTAGGATAGCACTGTCTAAAGGAAAAGAGGAAAAGAACAACCTTTCGAGTAAAAGTAGATAGTTCCTAGATGCTTGCTCAAAAACAAACTTTTACACATACACAAACTTCTTTCAAAAAACATTTTCAAAATGATTTATCAACACTCTTGAGGACTAATACAAGAGTTATCATAAAGCAAGCTGCCTTACTACTGGCATTTCAAGAAATCATTTTAAGAAACACACAAAGCACAAGGTATTTTCAAAATGAGCTAAGCATCTAAGAGCCCGTAGAAAACTACGGATGGAAAGGGTACTAACACCTTCCCTTTCCATAATCTACCCCCTTACTCAGAAAATATCTCGAAAAGTCTTTTTCTGTTCTTTTCACCCTTTCCTTTGTTGGATAAAAGAAAGGTATGTGGCGACTCTTTCTTACTGCAACATTTGCAAACACAAACGAAAAACCAGTATAATAGTCGGTTCTACTACCGTATCACAAAACTGGCGACTCTGCTGGGGAAATATTAAAAAGTGGGGTTACCTTAGAGTTTAGTTCATTTTAAATTGCTTTACATTGTGTGTTTTATATGTTTTACTTTTTAGGGTTTTGTTTGGGTTGTTACTAAAAGATCCTACACCCGGATCTGGGACACCTTTTCAGGTAAGCAGCAATAGATCGTGGAGACTGTATGACATAGACCGATATGATTGAAGCGATGGCTGCGTTAGTGGGACACATTTGTTGGTACCGGTATCCCTTGTGTTAAATCGAGGAGAATACGGGGCCGTTGTGTGGTGTCATAAAGCACTAATGGACCTTAGAACCTTAGTTGAACAAACTTAGCCATTAGAAAGTAGTGCGATAGACGGTCTCGGTATAAAGCTGAGGATTGGTTGATATTCGATGCTACGCTCATTGAGATCAAAATTTCGGGATATCTCGGCTGAAAGAAAAGATCGCTTGAGCTGAAACAATGCCTGATAAAGAAAGATCAGTGATATTGAGACTCCTTAGAATCCAGTTACTTTTCTAGGACAGGTTGAACAAACTGAAACTTCAAGAGGGTATTCACCTTTAAACCTCATGCAAGCCTTTGAACCTAAGGCTACTTGTGTGACTTGTTTGCTTTCATTATCTAACAATTCGAACTCCTTGCAAGGTTTTGTTTATTATCTAACGATGTGAGTTCCTTGCAGAACTTGTTTGTAGTCATTATCCAATAACCTAGACTTCTTGCAAGACTCACTTGTCTTCATCATCTTACACTTTTTCTTGGTGCATAGCATACACATCATGATCATGCCATATCATTTCCTTAACCATTTCAAGGATCTCAAGGGTCTGTGATGTAGGATATGATAAACCGGACGTCTAGCAAGGGGCAAGGGGATTTATTTTCCTCTAGACAATTCTGTCAAGAAACCAACGTACAACAACTTGAGTTAGAGGCTATGACCCACTCGACATGGTGAGCTTGATTCTCGTAGAAGGACCTTCAACCATACGAAAGTTCTTCAATCAAAGCTGTAGTTGGATTCTAACATTTTCTTGTGTTTACCCTGCGAGATCCTTGAAAACATTGCATCCACACATTATGCATCATATCATGACAGGTTTCCCCCATGCATTTTTTCTCATCCGTTTGCTGTTTATTTCAGTAAAAATGACTCTTGAGAAGACCGTCCAAGATCTCCAAACTCAAGATGCTCAATTTAAGGAAATGTTCCTGAATCTATCCAAGGGGAAGGAATAACTGAAGGCGCTCCTTGCAGGGAACTTGACCAAGAAAAATCCTGACAACAACAAGGATGTCCAGTTGAAACAACTGCAAGCTGAGATGGAAAGGATGAGAATCTAGATGAGTAGTCAAATGACTCTTATCTAAATTTTAGCTCGGGAACAAGAAGAGTTGAGGATTCTCATCAGCAAGCTTCATCAAGACATATACGACCGTATGGGGAAAACTGCTAGAGCTTAGGGCATAATCAATGATCAATCTCTCTTGGCAGATGGGGAATTAGGTGACATGTTCATGCGGGAACATGTTGAAACTAAACTCATGAGCGGTGAAATTCAGGGGGCTGCATCTTCAAGTACTCAGAAGAGACTCTACCTTGGAAAGAATGAGCCTAGTACTATGTACAACCAGAGGGATCGTAATAAGAGCGATCTTAACCAATATGTGGGGGCAGTACAGGTCTCTGATCCAGTACCAGTGCAACAACGACAATAGGGTAATCAGAATAAGCGCAATACACCTAAAAGATGCTTTACCGAAATCAACATGTCATTGGCTCAAGCATTGTAACACATGTTGGAAGCCAAGCTGGTTACGTTGAAGGATCCTCCTCAGAATCCCAACATCGCCTCTCCAATGTATAATCCAAATGCAAGGTGAGTGTACCACTCCAACAGTCTTGGACATGACACTAATAGCCGTTGGACGTTGACAAATAAGATTCAAGACTTGATAGACGAAGGAGTACTGGAGTTCACACAAGATGGTCAGATTGAATTCTTCTGTCGTCCCTTAAAGGCACACCACCTGAAGTGACAAGTTCAGACAAATAGGCTTTTGTTCATTAGAATTTTCAAGTTGTAAATTTCTTTTGATTGTTCGAACATTTATTTATGTTGTTGTACCCCAAAATTTGCCCTCCCATATTCTTCAAGATTTGCCAAGAGCATGCTTCAAAATCTCTCAGGGGTTGCACAATCCAATTGCCTCCTAACAGTCAAAAACTAGGGTTTTGGTTCTGGCAAAGAAGTTGAAGTTTCCAAGGGTCCAAACAAGTCCCACATGCCTATAAACATTGTCAAGCATCCTTATGACAAGTTTCAAGACTTAGAGCACAAAATTGCACAGTCAAAAACCCTAATTGCTCAACAGTCAACTGCAGGGGCAAAATGGTCATTTGACAGTCAAAAGTCAAAATTTTTGGTCAACATCTTATTTTGAAGCCACAAACATCATTTGATCAATGCTTGATCATGATTCTCAAGGCATGGCTCAAAAAGTCTCAAGATGCAAAAGTTTCTATTTTTGGACAGTTGAGAAAGTCAACTGCAAATTGACCAGGGCATAACTTCCACATGGTTTATCAGAAAAATTACATCCAAAGCTCATTTTTAATAGAATGACATTTCCTACAACTCCTCTTCACACTTCAAGTCCAAGAAATTCTCTCAAAAAAAGTTATCAATCTCAACATTATAGGTCATTTTCAAAAGTCAACAAAAAGGCACTTTAAGTCAAAGACCATAACTTGAGATTGGTAAATCAAAATGACATGGGACCAAAGGCATTGGTTAGAGGACTTTAAGACCTTTCCAGAATGTCCAAGAACATGATCAAAGCTTAAAAATTGAGCAAGATATGCCTTGTGTAAGTTGGGAAATTTTGGGTATTTTAAAAAGTCAACTTTGCTTCAAATGCCTCAAAATTGCTAATGGGCCACAATTCCTTCCAAGAATCATCACCCAAAGGCTATGCACGACCCATTGACCCAAAGGGGAGTTATTTTCCTATTTTTAATTTATTAATTGAATTTTTAAACCTATTAATTCATTTAATTAAAATTAAATATGAGAAAAATACTAAACAAATGTTTTGGAATCTTTTTGTGCAGCATTTGCACCCTTTATTCACTCAAGATTTCGTGCACATCCAAAAGGGAAAGAATCTCCCATGATTGGCAATGTTTTGATGGAAAAAAGATTGAAAAAGATCATGGAAAATCACAAATTTGAAAAGCATTTAAACATGGATTTTGGACTTGTTTTAAAAACCTAATTCACTCCACATATAAGCAAGAACATAACCCTAATCAGAAAGGGGGGAAAGCTGCGCCCAAACTCAGAAACAAAACTTGTATTTTTCTTTAAAAAAACCTTTAAACTGTTTTGATAGCTAGAGCATAATTCAAGGTCCCAAAACTATTCCAAAGGCTTGCTGAGACGACCAGGAAGCTATTCCAATTGAAATCAGATCTCCACACACAAAGAACTGGTAGAACCACGTTGCCCTGTTCCCAAATATTTTCATATTCGTGTTTTGATTTGCATACCTTTTCCATATGTTTTAAGCACTGATTTATACTAACATGAGCATTCCAAAGCTGTTGGCATTCTTTGATTGAACTTTTAAGCCTTGTACACGAATCCACCATGGAAGCTGCCTAGGGTTTCAGAGGTTTGAAATTGGGGTTTCCTTCCTGTGAAAAAATTGGACCACAAGACCAGCACCATTGGAATCGTGACAACAAGACGGACTGAACCCACACCTCGCACCCAATTTATCTTTGCCCAGTGCTTAATCTCTATTTTTCATGGTCTTGTTTAGTGGGGGTTTAAAACCCCCGCTATTTGTTTCTTATTTTTCAGGACAAACGAGGAAGAAGCTTGCGTGGCATAGCATGATTGGGACGTTCAAATTTTCAGCGCGTTTTTTGTGTTGTATATCACTAACGTTTGTTTTGTGTTATGTTATTCACGTGTCACCAACCTTACAAACAAACGCGTTAGTTCACTTGGCAGCAGACGTGTACTACAGGTACTGGGACCTGGGTTCGATTCCCAGGTCCCCTTGCATATTTCATAATTTTTTCTCTAATCTGTTCCTACGCAGCATGCCCTTCAGTGGTCCACCATGCACCCAACGCCTTGGCTTGCCACATGTCTTCAGAGACCAATCCAATGGTCAGAACTTGCAGATCACCATAGGCATCAGTCAACCACACGCGCACAAGCATTGGAAAGTCAACAAAGGCCTCATTCTGATTGGGCCAAATTGCTTGCATATACCTCCTAATTGGGTCAGAAAACCCCCCATGTTTGCACTTTCTTTCTCTCTTTTTTTTCTTTTCTTTTATTTATTTTAATTATGTTAGTTGTTTATTTAATTCCATAAAACTAATTTTCATAATATAAAAAATACAAAAAATCATAAAATCATAAAACAAAAAAATATGTTTTATTAATATTAATTTCTATTAATTTCGTAAATAAATTCTAATAACCAAATTAGTTTAATTTTAGGTTTAATTTTAATGTTTTTCTTTAATAAACTAAAAAATGTAGAAATTAGGGTTTTTATTCTTTCTCTTAATAAATAACCTTTTTTATCATCATTAATTATTAATTATCTTGTAAATAAATATGCAATTAATTAATTAGGGTAAATTAGGTTAAAACTTAAACAATTTTCTTTAATAATTAAAAACAATTTAGAACTAGGGTTTTATTTAACTTTTAATTCCAATTAATTCTCTTTAATTTCATAAATACAAAAAACATAAAAAACAAGTTCTTTTCTTTATCAAATCATTAATTAATCTTTAATTTTAATTTAATTTCTTCAAAGGGTCCAACGCCCTCGCACTCGATTCTAATTTCTTTTCGCATTTATTCTTATTTTGTGGACATAATGTATTTGCCCCAAAGCCTTGTAATAGATAATTAGGACATTTATTTTCTGCACTTTTATTCAAAATCGGGTCTTTGTTTAATTTGGCGATGTAGACCCGCGCCTTGTAATAGCGTAGGACCTTTATTTTCCGCATTTTAATTCCCGCACCTTTTAATTGCTAATAAACACATGAAAGAATGTATGCCCAAATAAAATCAAAGCGTAGCTCACCCAATGCATGACAAGATGAAAATATAACTGAAAATGACACACAATTCACACACCACTCCTAGGGTACGCCTCACTGTTGCCTTGCCCCTCGAAACGTGGTCGTCGAGTAGAGGACGTTTTAGTAAGTCCTCATGTCCATGAACATGGCATGGGGGTAGCTTCTAAGGTATCCTCATATTGCTCTGGTGACCACACTGTCCCTACAAACGAATTGACCCGAACACCTCCAACGGTGGTGCTACCTACCTCTCAATGGTGGGATGGCACTATCTTAAGGACATTTACACAGACTAATTCCTTAGGGTAGGTAGATGACTCGTAGATACTTGCTCTAATTCAAAACAAATCAAAACTTCTTTTCACACCGACACTTTCAAAAAATCTTTCAAAACAATTTTTCAAACACTCTTGAGGACTGATACAAGAGTCGATCTAAAACTTTCAAAGAAACTTTTTCAAACCCACTCACAATTGAAAAGCAAACACTTTTGAAAACACAAATGAGCAAGTATCTAAGAGCCCATGGATAACCATGGATAGAAAGGGTGCTAACACCTTCCCTTTCTATAAATCTACCTCCCGAACCGAGAACTAATCTCAATAAGGAATTTTTCTGTGCTTTTGTCCTTTCCATATTGGAGAAAATAAAAGACGGTGGCGACTCTTGCTTCCGCGACATTTCGCGAACCAGCGCAAAACAGTCAGTTCCAGATCCACCGATCACAGAACTGGCGACTCTGCTAGGGATCTTTAAGTGAGGTGTACCTTAGGATTAGATCACCCTATGTTTTCAATTGTATTGCCTTGTTTGCTTTAATATTGTGGGCTTGCATCGGAGTTTCATAGATCCTAACTCGGATCTGGGGAATACCCTTTTAGGTAGCATAAGCTGTGAGGGACCTGTTCGGCGTAGACCGACACGGGTGAAGCAGTGGCTATGTTGGTGTGGCACCTTGGTCTGTACCGATATCCCTTGTGTTGCAACGAGGAGAATATGGGTCTTTTGAGGAGTCGTTAAGCACCAACAGACCTTAGAACCTTAAATGACACAACTTGGCCAATAGAACAGTAGCAGTATGCTACGCCCATTGAGGCTAAACTCTCGTGATGGTTCTGGCCGCAAGAAAAGATTGCGACGCTGGAGTTATGATCGATTGAGGATAGTCAATGATATTGGGATCCTCTAGAACCCGGTTACTTTTGATAGGACAGGTATGAACCAACAAACTGAAAGAGGGTAATACCTAGACCTCATGCTGGCCTAAACTTTAAGGAGCTTCTCTTGTATGACTTGTGTGTCTTCCAACTTGACTACTTGCATGCTTGTTATCTGACACTTGAGTTTCTTGCAGGTTTTGTTTATAGTCCTTAATTGGGACTCATAACAGGGTTTACTGAGTTTCTTGCAGGTTTTGTTTATAGTCCTTAATCTGGACTCATAACAGGGTTTACATATATCACTCCACGCATAGCATAACATCATACCATTGCATACATCCTACATAAGGACTAATCCATTTCAAGGATCTCAAAGGTTTGTGATGCAGGTCATGATGAACCAACTGTCCAGCAAGGGGCAAATGGGATTTATTTTCCTCTAGCCAAAGTTGTCAGGGGCTATAACCCACTCGATATGGTGAGCCTTGACCCTTGAAGAAGGATTCTCAGCAACATGGAGTTCCTTCAATCAAACTACAAATTCAAATGCTAACAATCTTCTTGTTTACCCTGCGAGGTCCTTGAAAACATTGCATACATATGATACATATCATTGCATTACAGGTACCCTCTTGACAGATCACTCACCATCTTCGCTGTTTATTTCAGCAATGGCTTTCCAACTGGACAACCAAGATCTCCGGGCTCAGAATGCCCAACTGCAAGAAATGTTCTTGAACCTATCCCAGGGGCAAGAAGAAATAAAGGCTCTCCTCACAAGGAACTTAACCCTAGGGAATGCAGGGGGTATCAGGAATGATCAGCTGGAAGGGTTACAAATTGAGTTGGCAACCATGAAGATCCAAATGATGGGGCAGTTGATGGGCCAAATGACTCTCATTCAGGACTTAGCTCAAAAACAAGAAGAGCTCGGGGTTCTTGTCAACCAACTGCTTCAGGATAACCAGCTGGGGAAAACATCTAAGGGTGAAAAGCCAATCATCATTCAACCACCTTTGAGACAAGAAGACAGGGGAAGAGCTCCTCAAATGGCTTCAGTGACACAAATTCAGCATCAACCTCACCAGCTTCAGCCAGACAATCCTGGGAGGCAATTCACCCAGCTCAACATGTCGTTGTTTCAAGCCTTACAACGCCTGTTGAGATTGAACCTGATCACATTAAGGGCCCCTCTCCGGAAGCCCAACACATCTGCTCCTAATTATCATCCCAATAAAAGGTGCGCCTACCACTCCGCCAGCCCGGGACACGACACAAACGAGTGTTGGGCTCTGAAGAATAAGATCCAGGACCTGATTGATGAAGGAGCATTGGAGTTTACACAAGATGGTCAAGCTGAGTTTTTCTACCATCCCTCCAAGGCTCACCATTTGAAGTGACAAGCCCAGAGAGAAGAAGACTTTTTGCTCATTAGGATTTTTCAAGTTGTATTTTTTCTTGTTTGTTCAAACAATTATCATGTCAAACTCTTTTAGTCCATTAATGCATCGCATATGTCTGTTTTGGAATTAATACAGTTGTTTTCGTTATATTCAAAACTACTTTCATTTTTTTTGTGATGTTCAACGCTTGATTAATAATTCTAAGCCTCTTGATGGAGGATAACGAAAATGATACCGCAATCTACAGTATGCTTTTGAACAGACCCCGCTGATGAGGTACATGCATTGTTTCAATTCCTAAACACTGGAGTAATAAGGAAGATAATCCCTCGTAAACCCCTCTGAGCCAAAGAAGTAGGAGTTTTTCTTTTCGAAAATTAAAACCCTTTATCACAACCTGGGGCAGGGTAGTTCTCTCAGCTGATCCAAGTGCATAACAAATGGCACCAAAGAGGTCCTTACAAAAAAAAAAAAAAGACAATGATGATTCCGAATAATCATAAGGATATGCAGTCATTATATCTCAAAAATAAAAACCCAATAAGTCAAAGCCTACGAAGGAGACTTAAAAAACTGGGGCATCCCGCTGACTGTAATTCCAAAGAGGAAACAGTTCAGGCAAAAATAGGGATAGCGAAATCAAAAAGAAAGAGGTCATACAAACCCTCAACGAAAACAAAAAAAAATGAATGCCTATTCCGAATAAATCATCAATATCTGAACCATTATTGGAACATCAGGACCAAAACTCAAATAAGGTCTAACGCACGATCAGCTGAGTTTAGGATTGAAGAACATCACGAAGAGCGGGTGGGTACAAATAATTTGAGCCTTTATCCTTTGTTTCTTAAACCGTGAACCAGGCCACGTTATAACCCTCAAAAGTCCTAGCTGAAGCATGGGTTAGTTCGAAAGCATACTGTACGAAAGGTATCCTGACTCCTTAAGGCTTGTGGTAAAATAACGAGTTGACACCACAATTTACAAAACTTGCTTGTTTTACTAAAAAAAATTCATTTTCAAAAATTTTAAGACAGACATAAGCTTTGCATTTTTGATATAGCATTGTTTGCATATGACTATTTGTTTGAACAGCGGGGAAATTCGCACGAGGAATACCTAGTGAACAAAAGCACTTCCAATCAAGGGGCAGACATGACCATGGTCTATTATCTGGGGCAGTCCAATCAAGATTCAGAGAATCTCTCAAAGGTAAAAAAACCTGGGGCAAATCTCCGCCCGAGTCACTTGGGGCACTCCAGCAACGAATCTGGCCTGATGAAACATCTTCTGGGGCATGACAAAACACTTCTAACAGGGGCAACTCCCTCGTCCCGAGAAGATGGACATAGTCGAAAAAATACTACGCATAATCAAAGACCCGCTAGGTTGACACACCTAGGCAAAAATAAGGGCTTCCCGGCGAACCAAAAGGGTTCGGGCAAAAATAAGGGATGAAATAGAAAAAATCTGTACACCCGGCAAGCCGAAAACCTGAAAAGGCGGCTTGGGCAAAAAAGGGTATCCCGATGGACTGAAAACCCGAAAGGGCGGTCCAGGCAAAAGTTAGGGATCAAAAGCGTACGACTATGTCATGGCATCTCGACACTTGCCTACCAGAAGAAGGTTTGTCCATCAACAACTATCAGCACCTCACAGGTCTTCCTCTCCCACCTCAGAAACAGGGCCAACGATGAGTCGTCCAAACGATCTAATTGCTCTATCCGCCAAGGTATCAAGGTGAATTCAGCTGAAGAACATAACCAGTATATCTTAAATCCCCAGAGAGTGAGTCAGCAAGTCAATGCACTCTCCCCAAGCAAAGTTATACTATCAGCCTTAAGGAAGTTGGGTATCCTCCAGCAGATCTCAACATTCCCCAGCACAACATCTCCAACATTCCTAACAAGCATCCCCGGCAATCTTAATCTAAGATTTTTCCCCGGCAGTCTACCAGACATTCAGTGGAGTCACTTCCAGTACATCTCAGAATTCCCCCAGGAGAGTCCAGTATAGTTCAAGATTTCCCCAGGAAAATTTGAATCATCTCCCCAGCAGGAAGCTTATCCCCAGTAGATTCTAAAAGCTTGTCCCCTACAGGGCACGAACGCGTCCCCCGGCTTTATTCAAAGGTTATTTCCCTACCAGGATATAACTGGGTTATCCTCAGCCAAAAGCCACGGAAAGATCGTCCTCGGCGAAGTCTTCTTATCCCCAGCGAAGTTCATCAAACCTTCCAACATAACAACGGTATCCCCAGCAGAGTTATCATCAACATCCCAGCAAAGTACCTCTCTTCCCACAGAGTACCGTTCCCCAGCAAGGTAGCTAGAGTAATTTCTCCCCGCAGAGTAATCCATTCGCCAAGTTTATTCCTCAACGGAGTTATCTTCTCCTACCGGTATTCTTGCAACTATCATCCCCAGCAGAAACAACAAAGCACTATTCTCCAACATCAGCCCAGAATTTAACTTCCTGGCAACTGTCCAGGATTTACTTTCCTAAAAAAAAAAAAAACATACATTCATAAACATCGCATTTCTATACATTATAGCATGCATATATGCATCATGAACATACAATCTCATTTATGTTGAGAACATCATGGCTTGATCCATATCATGCATTGCATATGACTGACCTTTACCTTTCAGGAAAGATCCAGTTAAGTTCTCAGCTATGTCCAAGGCCTTCTCTGGTCCAGTTAAATCGATTCCTAAAGATTTTCCTGATGAAGACTCAGTTGAAGATTCCAAGACCTTGCCTGGTTCAATTAAATCGACTCCTAAAGATTTTTCTGATTCTTATCCAGTCAAAGGCCTTCTCTGGTCCAGTTAAATCGATTCCTAAAGATTTTCCTGATGAAGACTCAGTTGAAGATTTCAAGACCTTGCCTGGTTCAGTTAAATCGACTCCTAAAGATTTTTCTAATTCTTATCCAGTCAAAGGCCTTCTCTGGTCTAGTTAAATCGATTCCTAAAGATTTTCCTGATGAAGACTCAGTTGAAGATTCCAAGACCTTACCTGTTTCAGTTAAATTGACTCCTAAAGATTTTTCTGATTCTTATCCAGTCAAAGGCCTTCTCTGGTCCAGTTAAATCGATTCCTAAAGATTTTCCTGATGGAGACTCAGTTGAAGATTCCAAGACCTTACCTGGTTCAGTTAAATCGACTCCTAAATATTTTTCTGATTCTTATCCAGTCAAAGGCCTTCTCTGGTCCAGTTAAATTGATTCCTAAAGATTTTCCTGATGAAGACGCAGTTGAAGATTCCAAGACCTTGCCTGGTTCAGTTAAATCGACTCCTAAAGATTTTTCTGATTCTTATCCAGTCAAAGGCCTTCTCTGGTCCAGTTAAATCGATTCCTAAAGATTTTCCTGATGAAGACTCAGTAGAAGACATCCAGATTCTCTCATCGTTACTGTTGAGGTAGTAATCGCCCCAGATTCTCTCATCGTTACTGTTGAGGTAGTAATCGCCCCAGATTCTCTCATCGTTACTGTTGAGGTAGTAATCGCCCCAGATTCTCTCATCGTTACTGTTGAGGTAGTAATCGCCCCAGATTCTCTCATCGTTACTGTTGAGGTAGTAATCGCCCCAGATTCTCTCATCGTTACTGTTGAGGTAATAATCGCCCAAGGTTCTCTCATCGTTACTGTTGAGATAGTAATCGTCCAAGGTTCTCTCATCGTCCCGTTGAGGTAGTAACCATCCCTGATTCATTCATCACCTTTTGAAGTTCCAGACTCGATTCATGTATCTCGCCAGGGCACGTATGAAGAGGTTTTAAGATTCAATTCCTGTAACCAGTCAGGGCACATCTACACAAAGAGTCTGAAGACCAGCTCCTATAACAGGCCAGGTAATCATTTTCTTTTTCAGGTACGCAAGTTCTCGCTAAGGAATCTCTTACGCGATCGACACCCAAATGGCATCTATAAGCCCATCCACCTATTCATCACATCTCAACATGGCATCTGTAAGCCCATCTTCCTAACGATCAATCTCCAAATGGCATCTATAAGCCCATTCCCACCATCACACTGCCAACATGTGAGCGCAAATTTCCGGGCACTCTAGTGTTCAATCATCTTCCACCTTCGGATTACGAAAGGCACGCCAGCCAATCTACATCCTCAGGTCTAAGAAGATTGAACAGGGGCAACTGTTGTACCCCAAAATTTGCCCTCCCATATTCTTCAAGATTTGCCAAGAGCATGCTTCAAAATCTCTCAGGGGTTGCACAGTCCAATTGCCTCCTAACAGTCAAAAACTAGGGTTTTGGTTCTGGCAAAGAAGTTGAAGTTTCCAAGGGTCCAAACAAGTCTCACATGCCTATAAACATTGTCAAGCATCCTTATGACAAGTTTCAAGACTTACAGCACAAAATTGCACAGTCAAAAACCCTAATTGCTCAATAGTCAACTGCAGGGGCAAAATGGTCATTTGACAGTCAAAAGTCAAAATTTTTGGTCAACATCTTATTTTGAAGCCACAAACATCATTTGATCAATGCTTGATCATGATTCTCAAGGCATGGCTCAAAAAGTCTCAAGATGCAAAAGTTTCTATTTTTGGACAGTTGAAAAAGTCAACTGCAAATTGACCAGGGCATAACTTCCACATGGTTTATCAGAAAAATTCCATCCAAAGCTCATTTTGAAGATAATGACATTTCCTACAACTCCTCTTCACACTTCAAGTCCAATAAATGCTCTCACAAAAAGTTATCAATCTCAACATTATAGGTCATTTTCAAAAGTCAACAAAAAGGCACATTAAGTCAAAGACCATAACTTGAGATTGGTAAATCAAAATGACATCGATCCAAAGGCATTGGTTAGAGGACTTTAAGACCTTTCTAAAATGTCCAAGAACATGATCAAAGCTTAAAAATTGAGCAAGATATGCCTTGTGGAAGTTGGGAAATTTTTGGGTATTTTGAAAAGTCAACTTTGCTTCAAATGCCTCAAAATTGCTAATGGGCCACAATTCCTTCCAAGAATCATCACCCAAAGGCTATGCACGACCCATTGACCCAAAGGGGAGTTATTTTCCTATTTTTAATTTATTAATTGAATTTTTAAACCTATTAATTCATTTAATTAAACTTAAATATGAGAAAAATACTAAACAAATGTTTTGGAATCTTTTTGTGCAGCATTTGCACCCTTTATTCACTCAAGATTTCGTGCACATCCAAAAGGGAAAGAATCTCCCATGATTGGCAATGTTTTGATGGAAAAAAGATTGAAAAAGATCATGGAAAATCACAAATTTGAAAAGCATTTAAACATGGATTTTGGACTTGTTTTAAAAACCTAATTCACTCCACATATAAGCAAGAACATAACCCTAATCAGAAAGGGGGGCAAGCTGCGCCCAAACTCAGAAACAAAACTTGTATTTTTCTTAAAAAACCTTGAAACTGTTTTGATATCTAGAGCATAATTCAAGGTCCCAAAACTATTCCAAAGGCTTGCTGAGACGACCAGGAAGCTATTCCAATTGAAATCAGATCTCCACACGCAAAGAACTGGTAGAACCATGTTGCCCTGTTCCCAAATATTTTCATATTCGTGTTTTGATTTGCATACCTTTTCCATATGTTTTAAGCACTGATTTATACTAACATGAGCATTCCAAAGCTGTTGGCATTCTTTGATTGAACTTTTAAGCCTTGTACACGAATCCACCATGGAAGCTGCCTAGGGTTTCAGAGGTTTGAAATTGGGGTTTCCTTCCTGTGAAAAAATTGGACCACAAGACCAGCACCATTGGAATCGTGACAACAAGACGGACTGAACCCACACCTCACGCCCAATTTATCTTTGCCCAGTGCTTAATCGCTATTTTTCATGGTCTTGTTTAGTGGGGGTTTAAAACCCCCGCTATTTGTTTCTTATTTTTCAGGACAAACAAGGAAGAAGCTTGCGTTGCATAGCATGATTGGGACGTTCAAATTTTCAGCGCGTTTTTTGTGTTGTATATCACTAACGTTTGTTTTGTGTTATGTTATTCACGTGTCACCAACCTTACAAACAAACGCGTTAGTTCACTTGGCAGCAGACGTGTACTACAGGTACTGGGACCTAGGTTCGATTCCCAGGTCCCCTTGCATATTTCATAATTTTTTCTCTAATCTGTTCCTACGCAGCGTGCCCTTCAGTGGTCCACCATGCACCCAACGCCTTGGCTTGCCACATGTCTTCAGAGACCAATCCAATGGTCAGAACTTGCAGATCACCATAGGCATCAGTCAACCACACGCGCACAAGCATTGGAAAGTCAACAAAGGCCTCATTCTGATTGGGCCAAATTGCTTGCATATACCTCCTAATTGGGTCAGAAAACCCCTCATGTTTGCACTTTCTTTCTCTCTTTTTTTTCTTTTCTTTTATTTATTTTAATTATGTTAGTTGTTTATTTAATTCCATAAAACTAATTTTCATAATATAAAAAATACAAAAAATCAGAAAATCATAAAACAAAAAAATATGTTTTATTAATATTAATTTCTATTAATTTCGTAAATAAATTCTAATAACCAAATTAGTTTAATTTTAGGTTTAATTTTAATGTTTTTCTTTAATAAACTAAAAAATGTAGAAATTAGGGTTTTTATTCTTTCTCTTAATAAATAACCTTTTTTATCATCATTAATTATTAATTATCTTGTAAATAAATATGCAATTAATTAGGGTAAATTAGGTTAAAACTTAAACAATTTTCTTTAATAATTAAAAACAATTTAGAACTAGGGTTTTATTTAACTTTTAATTCCAATTAATTCTCTTTAATTTCATAAATACAAAAAACATAAAAAACAAGTTCTTTTCTTTATCAAATCATTAATTAATCTTTAATTTTAATTTAATTTCTTCAAAGGGTCCAACGCCCTCGCACTCGATTCTAATTTCTTTTCGCATTTATTCTTATTTTGTGGACATAATGTATTTGCCCCAAAGCCTTGTAATAGATAATTAGGACATTTATTTTCCGCACTTTTATTCAAAATCGGGTCTTTGTTTAATTTGGTGATGTAGACCCGCGCCTTGTAATAGCGTAGGACCTTTATTTTCCGCATTTTAATTCCCGCACCTTTTAATTGCTAATAAACACATGAAAGAATGTATGCCCAAATAAAATCAAAGCGTAGCTCACCCAATGCATGACAAGATGAAAATATAACTGAAAATGACACACAATTCACACACCACTCCTAGGGTACGCCTCACTGTTGCCTTGCCCCTCGAAACGTGGTCGTCGAGTAGAGGACGTTTTAGTAAGTCCTCATGTCCATGAACATGGCATGGGGGTAGCTTCTAAGGTATCCTCCTATTGCTTTGGTGACCATACTGTCCCTACAAACGAATTGACCCGAACACCTCCAACGATGGTGCTACCTACCTCTCAATGGTGGGATGGCACTATCTTAAGGACATTTACACAGACTAATTCCTTAGGGTAGGTAGATAACTCGTAGATACTTGCTCTAATTCAAAACAAATCAAAACTTCTTTTCACACCGACACTTTCAAAAAATCTTTCAAAACAATTTTTCAAACACTCTTGAGGACTGATACAAGAGTCGATCTGAAACTTTCAAAGAAACTTTTTCAAACCCACTCACAATTGAAAAGCAAACACTTTTGAAAACACAAATGAGCAAGTATGTAAGAGCCCATGGATAGAAAGGGTGCTAACACCTTCCCTTTCTATAAATCTACCTCCCGAACCGAGAACTAATCTCAATAAGGAATTTTTCTGTGCTTTTGTCCTTTCCATATTGGAGAAAATAAAAGACGGTGGCGACTCTTGCTTCCGCGACATTTCGCGAACCAGCGCAAAACAGTCAGTTCCAGATCCACCGATCACATATGTCAAACTTTGTTATTTCATCAATGCATTACATATATTTGTCTTAAATTAATTCATTCGTTTTCACTATACTTAAACTGTGCTTTTACTTCCTTTTGGTGATATTCAACTCTCGATTAAAAGTTGTAAGTCTTTAGAGGGAGGATGACGAAAAAGATACCATAATCTCTACAATATGCTTGGGAACGGGCCTTGCTGACGATGTACAAACGTTCTTTAAAATCCTAAACAGTGGAGTAATAAGGAAGACAATCCCTAGTCAACCCCTTCGAGCCTAAGAAGTAGGAGTATTCCTTTTCACACAAATTAAAACCCTTAATCATAACCTGGGGCAGGGTAGTTTCTCAGTTAATTCAATGGTGCATTTAATCGCAAACTTTCTCTTCATACACGACGAGTGGTGTTGAAGATGCCCTTCTAAAACAAAAGATGGTGATGGTTCCACATAATCATTAAAACAGGCAGTCATTATCTCTCAAAAGAAAAGCCCACTAAGTCAAAACCTATGAAGGAGATTTAAGAAAAAAACTGGGGCATATTGTTGATTGTAATCACAAAAGAAACAGTTCATGCAAAAGGTGTGGATAATAATAAAAAAAGAGGTCGCTAAAAATACTATAAAAAAAGAAAATATTATAAAAAATAACTGCCTCCTCAAAATAAACTTTCAGTATCCGAACCATCACCTGAATATCAGTGAAAGGATTCCATACTCAATCGGGATCTAAACGCATAATTAATTGAGTATAGGGCCGAATAACATCACGAAGAACGGTTCGGGTACAAATAAATTTCGAGCCTTTATCCTTTGTTTCTTAAACCGTGAACCAAGCCATGTTACAACCCCTAAAAGTCCTAGCTGAAGCATGGGTTAGTTCGAAAGCATATTGTTACAAAAGGTATCCTGACTACGATAAGGTTTGCTATAAATCCTGAGTTGATATCACATTCTTGCAAATTTTGTTTTACTAAAAAATGCATTTTCAAAAACTTCAAGACAGACATAAGCTTTGCATTTTTAATACCACTGTTTGCATATAACTAATTGTTCAACAACAGAGAAATTCATAGGACAAAAATTCAATGAACGAAAATCCTCTCAATGGACAGAATCACCTCAGATGGAAAGACATTTCCAATAACAAGCCTTTCATAATCAAGGGGCATAACATGGTGTCTAACTGATATGGGGCAGTCAAGTCAAGATTCTAGGAATCTCTCAAAAGTGTCGAACGGCCAGAGGCAGATCTCCATTTGAATCACTTGGGGCATTAAACGTGCGTTCCAACAAAAGGCCATGTACGATCAAGAAAACATTTTCTAGTAGTGCTGCGACACTTACTACTATGGAAAATGACAATTTTCCGCACCCTGTGAACACATACATAGTCGAAAAATACTACTCATAGAAAAAGACCCGCTAGGTTGACGGACCTAGGCAAAAGTATGGGCATCCCAACGAACCAAAGGAGTTCGGGAAAAAATTAGGGATATATAAATAAAATTGTACACCTGACAAGTTAAAAACCTGAAAAGGCAGCTTGGGCAAAAAAGGGTATCCCGGTGGACTGAAAATCTGAAAGGACAATCCAGGCAAAAGTTAGAGATTAAAGCGTACGACTATGTCCCGTTATCTCGTCACTTGTCTATCAGTAGAAGACTTATCACCCTGATCAACATTTACTCAAGACTACAGGAGTTGGGATAACATTCAAACCATATACAAAATCCCCAACAGATACTTTCTCCAGCTGGTACAGAGATAAAGACGTCCTCCTACAAGGTCCTTGCTACATTTTCAGCATACAGCCTAATGATGTCAGGTGTTCCAATATCCCCGACAGAGCAAGAGTCACCGATTATTTCCCCGACATTCCCTAGCCTGGTTCACAAACTTCTTGGATTCCCCAATAGGGTTTTATAAAAATCCCCAAGCGGATTATGGAGTTTCCCTTCCCCAACAGAGTTTATTTCTCTAATAGTGGAGATCTATCTCCCAGCATTTCAACTTCCACAAAATTTGAAGACTTACATTCTTTATCCCCAGCAACAATCAGGGATTTATTTTCCCTAGTTCAACAACACTGCAATAGAATAACTGATACGTTCATACATTGCATTCATACATCATTTTACAAACATTTTAGCATATGCAGCACAAATGCATATATCACAACCTCATTCATCTTGAGAACATCATTACCCAATGCACTTCATGCATCGTGATATTGCATACAACTAATTCTTTGCCTTTTCAGGAAAGATCAACAAACGAATATCATCAACTAATTTCAAATGTTCCAGATTAATTCCTGAAACCAGATAGGGCAACTATCTATGAACAACTGATTGTAGATCAATTCCCGAAACCAGACGGGGCGACTATCTACAAGACCAAGTTAGAGATTAATTCCTGAAACCAGACAGGGAAGCTATCTCAATGACCAATAAAAGCAAGTTCTAGATTAATTCCTGAAACCAGACAGGGCAACTATCTATAAACGACTGATTGTAGATCAATTCCTGAAACCAGACGGGGCGACTATCTACAAGACCAGGTTAGAGATTAATTCCAGAAACCAGACAAGGCAACTATCTGTGAACAACCGATTGTAGATTAATACCTGAAACAAGATAGGACAATCATCTATATATTGAATATTAACTCCCGAAACAAGATGGGGAAACTATCTTTCTTTCTCTTAGGTCAAAGATTAATTCTTGAAACAAGCCAGGACAACTATCTCTACGGCCAACAAAAAAAAATGTTCAAGATTAATACCTGAAACAAGACATGACAACTATATGTGAACAACCAATTGTAGATTAATACATGAAACAAGACAGGAAAACTATATACATATTGAAGATTAACTCCCGAAAAAAGACGGAGAAACTATCTTTCTTTCTCTTAGGTCAAGGATTAATTCCTGAAGCAAGCCAGGACAACTATCTCTACCGCCAACAAAAAAAAAGTTCCAGATTAATACCTAAAACAAGACAAGACAACTATCTGTGAACAACTGATTGTAGATTAATACCTGAAACAAGACAGGACAACTATCTACACGATCATATTGAAGATTAACTCTCGAAATAAGACGGGGAAATTATCTTTCTTTCTCTAAGGTCGGAGATTAATTCCTGAAACTATCCAAGGCAACTATCTCTACAACCAGCAAAAGGCGGATTCCAAATTAATACCTGAAACAAGACAGGAAAACTATCTGTGAGCAACTGATTATAGATTAATACCTGAAACAAGCCAGGACAACTATCTATATATTGAAGATTAACTCCTGAAACAAGACGGGGAAACTATCTTTCTTTCTCTAAGGTCAGAGATTAATTCCTGAAACCAGACAGGGCAACTATCTCAATGACCAACATAAAACAAATTCCAGATTAATAGCTGAAACAAGACATGACAACTATCTGTGAACGACTGATTATAGATTAATACCTGGAACCAGACAGGACAACTATCTACATGAGCAGATTGAAGATTAACTCCCGAAACAAGACGGGGAAACTATATTTCTTTCTCTAAGGTCAGAGATTAATTCTTGAAACCAGACAAGGCAACTATCTCAACAACCAACAATTTTTAAAAGTTCCAGATTAATACCTGAAACAAGACAGGACAACTATCTGTGAACGACTGATTGTAGATTAATACCTGGAACCAGACAAGACAACTATCTATGTTAGCAGATTGAAGATTAACTCCCGAAGCAAGACGAGGAAACTATCTTTCTTTCTCTACGGTCAGAGATTAATTCCTGAAACAAGGGTAATTATCTCAACGACCAACAAAACAAGTTCCAGATTAATACCTGAAACAAGACAGGACAACTATATGTGAACTACTGATTATGGATCAATTCCTGAAACAATAATGGGTGACTATCTACACGACCAGACGAAGAAATCTTACACGGGTTCCTTCTCATGATCTCCATATGCAGCCTTACACAGGATCATCCTGAAGTAGCCCTACACAGGTTCCTTCTCATGTTCTCCAGATGCAACTTTACACGGGCTCATCCCGCAACAATCTTACATGGGTTCCTTCTCATGATCTCCAGATACAGCTTTACACGGGTTCATCCTGAAGCAATCTTACACGGGTTCCTTCTCATGATCTCCAGATGCAGCTTCACACGAGCTCATCCTGAAGCAACCATACACAGGTTCCTTCTCATATATTTTCAGATGCAGCCTTACACGGGCTCATCCTGAAGTAGCCTTAAACATGCTCCTTCTCATATATCTCTAGATGCAGCTTTACACGGGCTCATCCTGAAGCAATCTTACACGAATTCCTTCTCGCAATTTTCAGATGCAGTTTCACATGGACTCATCCCAAAGTAGCCCTACACAGGCTCCTTCTCACAATTTTCAGACGCAGTCTTACACGGACTCATCCTGAAGCAGCCATATACAGGTTCCTTCTAATACATTTCCAAATAACAATTAATTTCATTCTCCCCGGCAAGTTACAGTGAAGCCTGGATTTCGTCCAGAAAACAGCTAACATTCATCTCTCCAGTCCAATGATAACTCCTCAGTAGATCCATGAACAACTAAAGCTCCTAGACTCTATTCCCCATAGAGTTTTCCTCAAGCGGGAGAACAACAGAAATCAACATTCCACAGTGGAGTCCTCCTCAGACAACAGGAACAGGAATCCCCATAAAAAGACCTCTTATGAAGTCAGCATCTACTCTGGATGGCATCTTTAATCCCATCTCCGACAACTCTCAGTCATCTTCTCCAAATGGAATCTGTAAGCCCATTTCTTACATCACCAACCAACGACGTTACTTCATGCAAGTGAAAATTTCTGGGCACTCTAATGTTCAATCATCTTCCACCTTTAGATCATAAAAGGCAGACAAGCCAATCTATATCTCCAGGTTTAAGAAGATTGAACAGGGGCAACTGTTGTACCAAAAAATTTGCCCTCTCATTTTTACTCAAGACATGCTCATTGAGGTCCTCAATTGCTCAAGAGGTTTCAAATTATTTCCATGACACCTTATATGCCTTAGCATAATGGCACAGCTGAAAGAAAGAAAATAAGTATACATGACAAAGTGTAGGTCGAAGGCTGAAAATATGCCTAAGGGTTTTTGGGTCAAAGCAGCTTCGACAGCAGTATGCAGGCTAATTTAATGCCCAACGAAACACTAGGATCGAAGGAGGGCTAGTTCGAAAGATAACGTGAGAAGTGTTTTATGAAGCCTTCGATTAGGAGAGCTGGTAACGAGCACCATCGAAAGGTTCATTTTCGAACTTTGAAATACAAGCCATTTGAAGCATTACAAGGAGAGACCTTTCAATTGCCATGTTGTTTGAAGGGGCGCTTCTAATAGAATAATATTTTGAATTCGAAAGCTCTTATCTTATCCAAAGAAACACGTGTAACTCTTTTGGTTCAAAGGACATGCCATCTTCATGTATGGCGTGATCGAAGGGCAATTAGAGAGGAAGCAACCAAATATGAGCCATCTTAGAGTTTTGGGGATCAATGTGTTTCAGGCATGTGCCTGAACAGGCAAGGAAGGAGTTGGGTAATCAAAGTAAAGGGTTGGTGCTCATAAGTCATCCTTTGATTGGCGCATATAAGCCATATTCACCAATCGAATGTGAACTAGTGATCAACAAGAAAGATATTTTTGCAGCAAAAGCAAGGGGTGGGAGTTGGAATCGAAGGACCACCTGCACTACTATGTTCGAAGGAGATGACACAACAAAGCTTCGACAGGCCAAGATGAAGAAGTATTCAAATTGAGTAAAACGAAGCTTCGACAGGCTAAGAGGAAAGAGGTGATGCTTCGATTCGTATGATTGAAGGAAAAGAGATTCGAAAGGGACTATTGTACCCCAAAATTTGCCCTCTCATTTATCAAATATTTTCTCACAAAGATCTCTCTTGGTTCAAGACTGCACTAGGGTTGATCAACTCAAGACACCTCCTTAAACACTGATGACCAAAATTAGGGTTTGAGATTGCACAATGATAATTGAACTTTCAATGCTTAATATGACTTTCATGGATCATTATGGACTCCCAAGATTACTCATGTCAAGTTTCAAGCCTTGGATCACACTTTTGCTCAGTCAATTGAGCAGTTGACCTAAAAATCAACTGTAGTGGGTAAAAAGTCAACTATGGCCAATTTACAGTCAAACTTCATAATTTTTTATCCACATCAACATTATAAACTCATAGGCATCATTTTATCAAGTTTTTTCCACAATTCCTCAAGAAATTTGATCAAATCATCAAAAGGGGAAAATGGTCAAAATTAGGGTTTTGATTGAGAAAGGGCAATTTCTGATTTTTGACATAGAAAATGGTCAATTGGTTTGAAGCATGGTTTCAAGAGTTCAATTGCAGCATTTTTACCTAATGACATGACCTAAAACATTGCTCAAGATCAATTGGATTGATATTGAATTTTCAGTCAACTGAACAAAAGTCAACTGTATACTGAAAAGTCAAACTTTGACTTTTTTGGTCAAAATACAATGTCAAAGATCACCATTCATAAAAACATGTCAAAATATGAAACTTATTCATCAAGAAATCAAAAAGTCAAGATTTCATTTTGAAAAGTCAAAGTTTTCTAACTTAGAAATTTTTCTAAGTGTTTAAAACTTCATGTTTTTTCATAACTTTGAGCCAATTTTTCACCATGATGCAAGAGGATTCAAAAGAAACTTTAAACATGAAAGTTGTAGATATCCATGATATATACAACATTGATTTACACAACTTCTTCTAAAAATTCTTGGATCTCAAGTTATTAATTCATAAAGTCATGGTCTTGAAATTGAACATTTAGTGAAATTTTGCCCTAGTTTTGGTCAGGATTTTGACCTAACTTCATGGAACTTTTTCATATGGTTCCAAGGGGATTTTTCAAAAGTGATTCAAAGAGGGGTTGTATATCACATTACAAGCTTTCTAAAATGTCCAAGAACTCCTTGAGATCATTTGTGAGCAAGGAGAATCGAAGAGATGAAGTTAGGATTTTCAAACTTGAATTACAAGCCATTTCATGATGAACAAGAATTCAATTTCAAACCTATGCTGCACAATCTTGCTTTGCAAGCCTCTAAACCTCAAGATATCTCCATAATCAGAAGATTACACTTGCTTTTGAGCTATTATCCACTTGATTCAAGCTTTATCCAAGTAAATTTTCTATTTATGGCACAAAGTAACCATTTCATTTTTGTAAAGAAGCTTTAATCACAAAGTCAATGCATAAAGCTTTGCACTTGTTCCTTTTGATCACAAGCAATGTCAAAGGCAAAAGCAACATGTCTAGAGCCTCCCATAAACTGACGACATGCTTTTACTATGTTGTGAAACCATAATGTCACTTATCTTCATAATCAAGTAACATAGCCATAACTCTACATCTTGTGCTTCTGACCTCCTCAAGTACTCTAACCTTTTCCTTACTTATGCACAAGTGTATTGCAACATAACACACGGATATACAAGCTCCAAAACTCCCTGAAAACTCATATTTCATAAAACCTCCATTTTTGTGTCATTTCTGACTTTGAACTTCAATCTTCAAAACCACTCGTGCTTTTCTTGGCCTTTTAGTTTCAAAAGCTTCCTCATATCAAATACAAACCATCCATCTCCCTGTTTGCAGACTGTAACATCATCTTCATCAACTTCCATAACCAAAAATAGAGCATTGCAGTTAGACTTCTCCAGGCCATTTCAGCCACTCTTAACTCAAGCTAAGCATTGCATTAGCTTCCTAGAGGTCCAAGGAAGCTAACCTGATAATCACCACTGCCTGAAATAAGCTCAAATCCATTTCACGATTTCCAGTTTTAAGGTATTTTTCTTGAACTTCTATCTTCATATTCAGGCATTATTTGACTTTGATTTGTGAAGATAAAATGTAGATAACATTGCCACGAAGCTATACATATCCATAGTTTGCATTTATATGGCCTGAGCTTAGAGAATTTTAGAGTTGAAATTTTCTGAAATTTTTAGGTTTTGAATTAGGGCCAGAAAAATTCTCTTTCATCTTTGACTGTTAGCTTAAGTTATTTATATGGTTGGATTCGTGGGAAGAAATGCCACAACTTTCATGTTTGAACTTTTGATTTTTGTTGAGAGATGAAGAAGCTACAGGTCCTTTGGCTGGAGGTTCAAGATGAAGTGTAATCAATGCGTGTTTTGTATTATATATTTATCGTTTTAGTTATATTAACGGATGTACAGCCACCCCAGTGGTAAGGCAGCACGCTGGTAACCTCAAGGTCACGGATTCAAGATCCAGCGCTGCCTTTTGCTTTTTCTTTTCACATTTTTCACATATTTTGTTTGTTTGCAGCGTTGGGCTCCCCTTTGTTGGGCCTGACCTTTTTTGCTTATTTTATTCCCTGTTTCATTTTCTAACCCCCCTGACTTTTCTTTATATTTTTTTATTTTATTTTTATTTTATTTTACTTTTTCATTATTATTATTATTATTATTATTATTATTATTTTATTATTACCATTATTATTTTTATAAATCATAAAAAATCTAAATTTATTTTTTATTTTATTATTTATACTTATATATTTTATTTTTCCAATAAAACAAAAAGACTAAAAAATATTTTCTTAAAACAAATTAATTTAATTTTTTTCTTAAATAATTAATCTTTAGACTTAGGTTAAATTAGTATATTGTTTTATTTTCTACTTAAAATTAATTTAGAACTTAAGTTGATTTTAATTAATTAATTTTCATATTATTTTCATTAATTTAAAACCTTTTCATAAAAACCCTAAAAATCCTTTTCAAATTAATTTCCTTTCTAATTAGTTTAAGTTAATTTTAATTAATCATTTTCTTTAATTAGGTCAAGACAAAATCCCTTTCATAAAAAACAACAAAAATCATTTCTTTTTCCATTTATATTCTTGCATTTTATTTTCAATTTTGTACATTATTCAATATGGTTGTAATAGATAATTAGGTTTAATTTTCTTGCAATCCCCATTTGTAAATTTGTACACCCCATCCCCTAATGATGTAATTGCGTAGTAATTTTACTTTTCGCAATTTATCGCTTTATATAAATGCTAGTAATTAGGGTTTGTATGGAAAGACTAAAACCAATCAATTAGCAAACCCTAATCAAAGACAAATCAAGCATGAAAAATCAATACACTTGCACACAAACACCCCTAGGGTAAATCCACTTGGTTGCCTTACATAAATGACCATATTACGCATGTGAGGTATCTTAGCAAAAACAAGCAAAAAAATACAAGATCATAGTCCCTCGATGACGCTATCAAAAGTTGCCTTTTCAAAACGATCTTAGTCCCTAAAGAAAGATGCTAAGATACCTTGCAACATTGCTAATCAAGGTTATACGATGACCCACACCCGTCCCGTTTACATCCAAAAATAGGGTTACTTACCAAATCAATGGTAAGATAACAATGTCAAAGGAAAGAGGAAATAAACATGAAAGACTTTAGAGTAGGTAGATTGTTCTTAGTTACTCACTCACTTTCAAAACAAAATATCCTTGCTATTTTCAAAACAAACACCAACACTTTCAAAAAACATATTTCAAACTTGAAAACATTTTCAAAAGATCAACACTTTGTATACATTCTTACGAATGAGAATCATTACAAAGTTTGCCTAAACAATGGTCTCTTTTCAAAAATACTTTCAAAAACCACACAAAGCATAATTTCAAACAAAAGCAAGTGATTTAGAAAGTAACTAAGAGCCCATGGAAAACCATGGATGAAAAGGGTGCTAATACCTTCCCTTTTCATAATCTACCCCCCGAACTCAAGAAACAATCTCAAAGGTCTTTCCTGTGCTTTTTCATCTTTCCTTTTGGATAAAAGAAAAGTCGATGGTGACTCTTGCTAACCGCAACATTTGCGATAAAACGCAAAACACCTAAGTAATTTCTCCCACCGTATCACAGGGACAATAGTTGAGTTTGATTGGGCTAACTGGATAGTTTTAGATCAAGTAACTAAGGCAGATAATGGCTCAATCGAAGAAGCCGCAATGATGAGGCCTTGAACCATTCGAATTGGAACTCACAACCATCGAAGAGCAAAACTTGGGAGCATTCAAAAAATCAAGATGTGGGAGTGAAACCTGTCCAGGTTCACTCAAAAACCTAAAATGGTAGAAAATCATCAACAATGGAAACCTTTTAAGACTTTCGATTCTGCTTTCAAAGCCATGATTAATGGCTGATTCTTGCCATTTTTGTTCATCATTGCACCCCTATAAATATAGAGCTAAAGTGAAAGCAAAAGGAGGACACACATTACCATACACACACACATTAGTCAGAAGAAACATTGCCTCCAGAGACAAAAACATTGCCTACAAACACAAGAAGTTGCCCCAGAAAACCACCCCAAATTCTCCAAACCTTTACAAAGTTGTTAGAATTGAAGCAATCTTTGCAGGCCTCCTCAATCCAAAGCAAGCATTCCACTCATTCCCTCCGTTGGTAACAGGCCTTCTATCTCAAACTCCTTCAATATGTAATTTAAATCCATATTGATTGTATATCCATGCTATGAATGATGTTTGTGATTGTTAACGTTGTTACGTGTGAAAATCAATACCAAGGTAACATGACACCATTATTAGGGATTTGAAACTAAGTCCTTCGAATCTCAAAATTCAGGCGCCTCTTTCCTTCTGGCCTGTAAAGCGTGTATGTGTTGATTTCGATATATATATATATATATATATATATATATATATATATATATATATATATATATATATATATATATATATATATCTGATTTGTTTTACTAATCTAATGTCATGATTTTATTTGTATCAACGAATGAACAAACATCTCAGATGGTAAAGGGGAATGTGTGCAGTCGAAAGGGTCTAGGTTCGATACCCAGGTCATGTATTGTGTTGCGTTTCAAACACTTCCCATGCGCCTTCAAGTTCCAGCCAATGGATAACAAGGAGATCAGATCCAATGCTCTAGGAGTACCACCTCATGATGGATCCTCAATGGCCAATAGCACGGGATCCAAACATGGCCTGGGCTCATTTTCATTTGGGCTAAACAAAAATCCAATTCACACCCCCTGTTACCCTTTACCATCGTGGCCCATTTTATTTTGTTTTTAATTGTTTTTTTATATAGCATTATAAAATCAAATAAAAAAAAATCACAAAAAATATTAGGTTAGTATTTTCTCAATTAAAATTTTGTAAATCAATTGATTAATTATTTTAACCTTTTTCTTAATTTAAAAATAAATGGACTTAGGATTTTTAAATTAAATTTCTTTTCATGGTCAAAAACAAACAAAAAGATTTCTTCTTAGGGTTTTAGACGTATTTCCAATTCGCGCACAATTTTATTTTAGTATTATTATTTTTCATATTATTGTATCTGCTTACTGGAATGTAATAGTTTCAATTAGGACTTTTACTTTTTTCTGCTTTATTCCCCATTTTGGATATGTAATTAATCCCCCTCTCCGAAGCCATGTAATAACGTAGGATTTAATTTCCGCACTTTATATTTCCTGTACATATATTAATTATTTAGATGTATGGTAATAGGATTGCATGACAAGAGCTTAATAAATCAAAACGCTAGCAAACCTATCACAAGACTAAAATAACTGAAAACAACACAATTGCACATGCACACCTCTAGGGTACTCCCACTTTGGTTGCCTTCGGAAAACAGTCACAACTCTCGAAAAGTGAGAGATTTTAGTGGCTACCCTCCGGTTTAAAAGATCATAAGTCCCTCGATGACCCTCTCGACGTTGCCTCAGTAAAAATGATCTTAAAACTATAGGGTAGTTACTAAGATTTCTTGCCCAGTTGCCTTTGTGACTATAAAACGTCCCTTTGAATGTCCCTCAAACATCCAACGATAGGGCTGCCTACTCACTAATAGCAGGATATCATTGTCTAAAAGAAAAGAGGAAAAGAACAACCTTTCGAGTAAAAGTAGATAGTTCCTAGATGCTTGTTCAAAAACAAACTTTTACACATACACAAACTTCTTTCAAAAAACATTTTCAAAACACTTTATCAACACTCTTGAGGATTGATACAAGAGTTATCATAAAGTAAGTTGCCTTACTACTGGAATTTCAATAAATACTTTTTAAAAACACACAAAGCACAAGGTATTTTCAAAATGAGCTAAGCATCTAAGAGCCCGTAGAAAACTACGGATGGAAAGGGTGTTAACACCTTCCCTTTCCATAATCTACCCCCCTTACTCAGAAAACATCTCGAAAGGTCTTTTTCTATTCTTTTCACCCTTTCCTTTGTTGGATAAAAGAAAGTTCGGTTGTGACTCTTGCTTACCGCAACATTTGCAAACACAAACACAAAACCAGTATAACAGTCAGTTCTGCCACCGTATCACACCCTTCTATCTGCATGCACTGTATAATGCTGAAAGAAGACTGCAAAACCTCTAGGGAACATCAAAGAAGGATTAATCCTATTCTGAGAGATGTAGTAAAAAAGGAAGTATGAAAATCTATTAGAATCAGGAATCATATACCCAATATCTGACAGTAAATAGGTTAGCCCAGTACATGTCGTACCAAAGAAATGAGGTGTTACAATTGTAAGCAACACTAAAGGAGAATTCGTAGCGCAATGAACTCACTCCGGGTGGAGAATGTGCATTGACAATAGAAAGTTAAACAAATCCACTCGTAAAGATCACTTTCCTTTACCTTTCATTAATAAAATGCTTGAACTACTAGCTAAACACTCCCACTTCTGTTGTTTATACGGCTATTCCGGATTTTTCCAAATTCCTATCCATCCTGACGACCTAGAAAAGACAACTTTCACTTGTCCTTATGGTACGTTCACCTATCGGCGAATGTCGTTCGGATTATGTAATGCCCCTGCAACATTCCAGAGATGTATGATGTCCATCTTCTCTGATTTTCTAGATGGTATAATAGAAGTTTTTATGTATGACTTCTCTGTTTGTGGAGAAAATTTTGAAGGATGTCTATCGAACCTTGAAATGGTACTAAAAAGATGCGTAAGTGTAAACCTCGTGCTAAACTGGGAAAAATGCCACTTCATGGTCCGATAAGGAATTGTCTTAGGGCATATAGTATCCAATAGGGGAATTAAAGTAGATAAAGCAAATATCGAAGTAATAGAAAATCTTCAACCACCCAAAACTGTTAGAGAAATAAGAAGTTTTCTAGGACACGCTGGTTTCTATCGGTGTTTCATTAAAGACTTCTCTAAAATAACCAAACCTTTGACCGAACTGCTAATGAAAGATGTTGAGTTCATTTTCATCGACAAGTGTTTGGACGCGTTTATAACACTAAAAAGGCATTAATTTCATCACCTATTATGCAACCTCCTGATTGGAACGAACCATTTGAAATAATGTGTGATGCCAGTGACTATGTTGTAGGCGTAGTTCTAGGACAAAGAAAGGATAAAAAGCTTCATGCAATCTACTACATAAGTAGAACCTTAGATCATGCACAGACAAATTACGCCACCACTAAAAAAGAATTGTTAGCTGTTGTGTTTTCTTTAGATAAATTTCGTTCTAACTTAGTAAGTGCACGAATAATTATCTATACCAATCACGCTGCAATCCGGTACCTCTTAAGTAAGAAAGACGCCAAACCAAGATTACTAAGGTGGATCTTACTTCTACAAGAATTTAATTTAGAAATCAAAGACAAGAGAGGCACTAAGAATGTAGTAGCTGACCACCTGTCCAGAATAGAAGGCATCAAACCAGATTATATACCCATAAATGATGATTTTCCTTATGAATGCCTTATAGCCCAATTAGAATTGGAAAGTTGTACAACAGAGTACCCAGTAACTTATGAAGACATGAACATAAACGAAATTATGGAAGCATTCTACACTAAAACCATACTGCCATGGTATGCCTATTTTGTCAACTACTTGGCTCCTGGAATGCTTCCATCTGATATGTCTTATCAACAAAAGAAGAAATTCTTTCATGACCTTAAACACTATTATTGGGATGAGCCTTTGATTTTCAAGAGAGGCGCCGATGGTATTTTCCGTTGATGTGTTCCCGAAAATGAAATTGAAAATATAATTTTCCACTGTCATGCTGCTCCCTATGGAGGACATGCGAGTACTTCAAAGACCTGCGCTAAAATATTACAAGATGGCCTCTATTGGCCTAATATGTGGAAAGATGTCCATATCGCGATTAAAAATCATGACTAATGCCAACACACTGGAAACATCTCTAGACGCGATGAGATGCCTTAAAAAGGCATTCTAGAAGTGGAAGTCTTTGACGAATGGGGGATTGATTTCATGAGACCCTTCCCGTCTTCCTTTGGAAATCACTATATACTAGTTGTTGTCGACTACATTTCAAAATGGATCGAGGTTGTAGCCTCTCCAACAAATGACGCACGAGTAGTAATCAGGCTTTTCAAGAACATAATCTTTCCGAGATTTGGTGTTCCGAGACTCGTCATTAGTGACGGTGGCTCCCATTTCATTTCTAAAATCTTAGAAAAATTATTAGCAAAGTATGGAGTTCAACATCGTGTCGCAACACCTTATCATCCACAAATAAGTGGGCAAGTAGAGGTCTCCAACAGAGAGATTAAGCAAATCTTAGAAAAAATGGTAGCAACCTCTAGGAAATATTGGTCATCTAAGTTACACGAAGCTCTATGGGCATATAGGACGACATACAAAACTCCAATCGGAACCACGCCATTTAAATTAGTCTATGGGAAATCATGTCATCTGCCGGTAGAAATTGAACATAAAGCTTATTGGGTCATTAAGACCCTTAATTTAAATTACACTGCCGTGAGTGAGAAAAGAATCTTAGATATCCACGAACTAGAAGAACTTAGACTAGACGCTTACGAGAATGCTCGAATTTATAAGGAGAGAACTAAAAAATGGCACGATAAACGAATATCTAGAAAAGAATTCAATGAATGCGATATAGTTCTCCTATTTAATTCTAGACTTAAACTATTTCTGGGAAAACTTCACTCTAGATGGTCTGGTCCCTTCGAAGTCACTAAGGTTTTTCAAAATGGCGCAATAGAAATTAAGGGAATGTGTAGTGAACCTTTCATTGTAAACGGACAATGTTTAAAACATTATCATAGTGTCGATAATACGGAATATTACACAACATTTAGGCTAGATGCGCTGCCACCCCATTCATTAGACTAATCACTATGTTATGTCGAGCTTACGACTTTAAACAAAGCGCTTATTGGGAGACAACCCACTTTTTAGTCTTTTTCTTTTTGCTTTGCTTATTCTTAGTTTTTCTTTTCTTAATTTTTGGTATTGCTTATTTCTAATCTTATAAAATTATGCAGTATTGTTTCTCTAATATTACTCACTACTAACTTAATGCTAACTGTCAACCTACTTCAGGCTAACTTTACTAGTAGCTAATTGCACTAACCACGATGAATTCAGTTGATACTATGGGCATTGTTTTTAGAGGAAGAAATCAGCAGAAGAGGTTTGAGTCTTTATCTAATAGGGAGTTAGGGTTGAGTGTCTACCCTGACGGACATGCTATAATTACATTAGGAATCCGAGACAGTGTCTTGTTACTATTAAGCTAAATAACCTGGGACACATCTGCCCTAAGAAGAAGGTTTAGTTCCTACCGTAGATTGACCCTAGAGTTTTTAAGCTCTCTTGTCTACAAACCTAACCATGGTCTAGGGTTTAATAGAGGACTAATTAGGTTTAGGCTGTTTAATATTGAATACACCTATACCCATAGGGAGATGGCAGGACTATTAGGATTTCCGCACGGTCTAGATGCATTCACAGTGATCCAAGAAGAACTTTGCAATATGGGTGAGCTGGACTATTTATGGGGGGATATTACAGGTATAGGTAATCCTGAACCTGATGACATGAACTCAGAATACATTCATAACCCAACTTTAAGATATTTTCATAAAATCCTAGCCCACACCCTCTTTGGTAAGCTAGAAAATATAACCACCATATCTAGAGACGAGCTTTTCATTATGTTCTGTGCTTCGAAAAACTCTCCCATAAATGGAGCTACCTTTATGATAGCCAAATTTCACCGTCTTACGAGATCCGTCCATGAACCAATCTTGATAGGTAGCTTAGTAACCATGATAGCAGATGCTATCGGCTTAAGACAACCACTGGTAAACCTCATCCCTCTAGGAAGATTTTAACCAATGAATATCAATTTTTGTTTCAATAGGGGAATAATTGGAAACCTAGGCCCGGGTAACTTTGAATTGCTCATTAACAATCAGTTAATTCCCCTTTTTACCCTGCCTAACCCTAGGACTAGTGTGCATGACATGAACAACTGGTTATATGATTGGGCCGCACCACACATTTCACCACCACCTACTCCTGAGACACTCATGATTTATGAACACCTTGACTCCTTCCTGTCTGATGAGGAGACTGACCCTGAAACCCCTCCTTTTTACCACCATTCTCCTTCTCCTAATCAGGTTGACTCAAACATCTTTGTCGTGCCAGTTGCTACTCCACCTCCCGTATTTGATCACATGCCTGCTATAAATGCTTTACAATCTGAATTTGATTTGTTGAGGTATGAGCTTATCATTCCGAGGATCTACTTCTATTCTTTCATGGATGTGGTAGTCAAACAATTAGACCATCTTTACTAGCATATCTTCTCAACTTCTCTTCTTAACAATTGAAGTGGCTAATTTTTCAGACTTACTGCATATTTCCTTTTCACATTTAAACATTATGGACAATGTTTTTTTTTAAGTGTGGGGAGAAGACTTATTAGATATGAATATTCATTTTTTGCTATTTTATTTTCTTAAGTACAATTTTTACCATTATTTGCTATTTCAATTTCTTAAGTACAATTTTTATTTATTTTCAGTTCAGTTATATTTTGTTCAGTTTTTCGTTCAATTTTTCATTCATTTATTTATGGATTTTACATTATATTGCTTTTCATTTAATGAACTATTATTATCATGTTCACACACACACACACACACACACACACACACACACACACACACACACACACACACACACACACACACACACACACACACACACACACACACACACATACACACACACACACACACACACACACACACACACACACACACACACACACACACACACACACATATATATATATATATATATATATATATATATATATATATACGTACAACATGTTTGCAAGTATTGAAAAATATATGAGTTTAATGTTTGAAATATATGGGAAGTTTGGGAAACGAAATATTTAAATTTTTATTTTGATTCTGCGCTGCGTGTCGTTCGCCATACAAGCGTGATGTCCATCACACTTCACAAAATTCATCCCGCTCGGCACAATGGCGTGCCCCTCGGCACGGGGTTAGAAACAAAAGCGTTTTTGCTTTATCACAAAAACCCTCAATCGACCTTTCTTCTTCACATTTTCTTCAAACCTCCATCTTAACTACATTGAACCTGTGACTATTTTACTCCCTCCATTATCATTATCATCAAAATTCATTAATCCCCACTTATTACCCTCATTATATTTCTCTACATATACACTCTCCAAACCCACTTCCATTCCAAAACCCCCAACTTCTCACACAAACTCCTACCCATCTTCCATCCTTGCTTCAACAATGGCACGTAAATGTTCAAGACCAGAACCAGACCTTTTCGAAATTACTTTTCGAAATGGCGAAGCCGGAGAGCACCAAAGGGCACAATATATCAAATTTTATCAATGCTCCATAGTCCATACACAGTACGTTGATACTGAGTGCTTGTGAAAATTAGGATTGCTCGATAGCGTGTGGTGGTTACTCTAAAACTCTGACTTAGCATTCATCTGCATACATAATCTTCCAACGTATGAGTCCCTGACTTTGTAATTTTTAAGCTCGTTCTCATGCAACCCACTGTGTGATGAAAGCCAACACTTATCCGACTTAGCTACTTTTAGAATGTTCAACGATTAATATTCTATAAGTTAATCTACTCTGAGTGATTTTTTCCGCTTCCCTCATGAAGGTGTGGTGCACTACCGTATCCCTACAGACCAAGATTAGGCATCTACAACTTTCAAGCTTTGGGAAGCTCTCTCTAATGAGGAACCAAACAGTTAGGAGGGACTTTATGCTTCATCCATTCATAATCCCGCTATCAGGTATTTTCACCGTGTCATCTCCAACACTATTTTTGGGAGGATTAACAACAACAAGGTTAATTCTAAAGAATTGTTCCTCCTCCATTGTACCTTCACTCCAAACTAATTGATCAATGCGAGCATGTTCCTTCTATCACATATCCAGTCTTTGTGTGTAATAGGATCTATGCCTTTCTGCATTGACGGGCTAGTCACCTCTATAGCACTTGGCCTGCACCTCGAAGACAAGCTTGCAAATCTGCCAGCACTGCCGTCCACTTTCATTGAGATCGACAACTGTTAGGCTAACCACTTGATTAAGGTCAGAGGAGATGGCAGGTATAATTTGATGGTGCATAACAGAGTTGTCCCTAGTGTCATTTTTCCAAACATTGCACTTACTGATATTACAAACACGGATAAGTGGATTTATGACCTTGATGCTCCTGCACCTGGAGATAATGCACGAAACGACCAAGGGAATGTCCAAGCTGATGAAATGGAGCAAGAAATAGAAAAAGGGGATATTTAACAACAAGCTCCTTCTAAAAACATTGCAAGCACGTCCACAAGACCCAGAAGAAGACACGAAAGAGCACCAGCCTCAAATGATGACATTATGGCTTCTGTCATGCAACAAGATAAAAGAGTACAGGCTATGCAGAACAATCAAAATGCAATGATGCAACTTATGTTGGCCATGCAAACTCACCAGCAGGAATATGATGAAAGAAATGAGTGTCGGGCTGCAAGAGTAACCGAGGAAATGGCAGCCTTAACTGTACGCATGGATGATTTTCAAGATTATATATATCATGTGGCTATGCCTCATCTTCCGGGTACACGTGGCCGAGCACGAGGGCGAGGAAGAGGAAGTGGTAATGAGCAAGAATAGATCGATTTTGCTTCTCTTCCCGTTTCCTTTTTATTTTTAAGCATTGAGACATCACTTGTTTCAAGCTTAGGGGAGTTAGTTAGTTTAGAAACTCTTTATTGCTTTCTAAGTAGATCTTTCATTCCCATATTCCTTGTAATCAAAAATATCTATGTACTTTTAAGTTCGTTTATGCAATTTTTCCGTTATTATCTAATTTCCCCACTTTCTTGAGCCATAACAAAAAATTTGTTCGTTACTTGCATAACCTGACGCATTCAAAGAGTATACAGGTTGCTCACTTTTTTAAAGATATATGATAAACATTGAGTGAAACAGAAGTATAATGGATACCGTCGTAACACTCTAAACCCCTAAATTGCGCTAGATCGATTTCACTACCCTTTATACCGAAACCTTAAACTTTAGTTTTAAAGTAGCCCCGAGTAGTTTATTTAGCAGTCAACACCGTCTTAAATAAAAACTACATAGGGAGTCGATGAATATAAGTGAATGATCCAGAGTATTTAAAAGATACATGCTTTACTGTAAGAAAATAAGGAATACACCAATTAAGTTAGGCGACCCTCACCCGGTCACTTAATCCATCAGATACAAAACCTACATTATATAACATAGAAACCTGTTGTTGGTTGGTTCAGTGGTGTCTGGTACTGAACTTGGTAAGGTGGACTATGGTCCGATCCCCTGTAACTTGCAATTGGGTGAATTAAAAGAGGTTACCGCATTTATGTTCCAGAACCTCATGCTTAAAAGGATCATAGTCACTAATCGGCTACTCTACTATGTGCGTGTAAAGATAAAGGGCTTAATGTAATTACGCTAGAATGAAAACGGATGAAATTTAGCGAAAAGAATTAGGTTGAGCTATAATGGTGTGACTAGAATTAGTATGCACAATGGGGACGTTTAGTGTTATTACAATGTCTTTTGTGTTATGTTGGGCTTATTTTTCCGCAAAAACATTGGCTACCTCTTACGAATCGAACTACATCATGTGTTTGCTTTTAACTTGTGCTTTATTATTTTTATACTGCCATTTTGCTTAAGGACAAGCAAAGGTTCAAGCTTAGGGGAGTTTGATAACACAAAAAGATATAGCATTTTCCGCCCGATTTACATAGATTAAACTTTCGATTCCTTGTTTATTATGTCACATTTTATCTCTATTTGTAGTATTTGCAGTATATTTCAGGTACTTAGCTTTTGCAAGGCATAAATGAGAAAAGGAAGAAAAACAATGGAGAAATGAAGAAAAAATAGCCATTTAGCAGCATTTTGTACCAGAAGGCGTGCCGCCCGCCACAGACGCGTGCCACCCGTCACAAGTTGTGAAAGTGTTCCCCTCAACACACTTTATGTTACGACCGACATAATTTGAAGACGTGTGCCCCACGTCATAGCACGCATAACGCTCGCCATGACCCATACAACTGCTACAGAAATGTCTCCACGAAGCGGATGAAACAGACGGTTTTGTCGAATATTTCTCCATGATGGGAGAACAAGGATCAAGAGGATTCCTCCTATTTTTGCTCACTTTTGGAATCTATAAATTGAATCAGTTACCAACATTGTTACGGTCCAGACTTTCGCACCAATATTCATTTTTTCTTCTACATACTGTAATTGCCATTATTTTCCAGTTTTTGCAACTTTACTATTATTCCAGTTTCATAATTTTTAGTATTAAGTTTTCCAATTTTGTAGAATTCTCGTAAGCATAGAAAACTGCACCATTAAAGCAGTATTTCTTCACATCAGTTTCGTAGAATTTTTGCAACCTTAGTTTTTTTCATAGCTTCCAGAATTCGTTTAGGTCTGTCTTATTAAATTCAAAGATATTTCATTACAAGTTAATCCTGTCGGCTTGTGGAGGATACACACTGCTCAAATTTTTAAGTATAATTTGTTTATTCTTACCATGCATGTGTTGTTAAATTTATGTTTTAATTTTATGTTACCCTGCAATAAAATTATGTCTGACTAAATTCCCTGATATCGGTATGTAAATCTTAAACCGAAGAGATTCGGTAATAATTGGCATTAATATTTTACAAAAGCACTTTTCTGGTTTTAATCTCCAATTTGGATATTTAATTATTTTTGTACGAGAGTAAAAGACAGTCTAAGGTTAAAATCAACATAGCGAGAGTTTGAGGTTTTAAAAATAGTGAGAGCGCTTTAAAATTAATTGGACTCTATTTGTTTTCAAAAAATACTTTTGAATTTTAATGAAACAGCGGGAGTGCTCATTTAAATTTAATAATATGACCTGAATCGATAGAACGAAAGTGTGAGACGATGGTTTTTAAATGAATAGTTTCCACTAAAACAATGTTTTAATACTGAAAACAAATGCCAATGACTTATTGAATCCCTGAAGTTGATAAAGTACATACCAGTGTCCCGTTATTAATGATTAGATCTTAGTTAATTCCCGATTAAACCCAAACACCCAAATTTTATAATTAGCCTTAACTTTACACAATAACCCTAAGATAACAGTAGTTCGACCATCAGTCCTTGTGGGTTCAATGTCTTTTAAAACTACGTGATAGATTGTGCACTTGCAGTCACTACATCCGACATATTCATAAAGTCGCGATCAATCGTGTCAACATGCTTGGAGTAGAAAAATTACCGGATAACCAACACGGGCGGTCGTGTCGCCTGACACGGGCCGTGTTGGCCAATGACGCTGATTTTAAGTATTTTTTTAAATGATTTTTCACTAATTGGGACCCAAAGGGGCGTTTTGAGCATTTTGGACCGAGACAAATGAATTGTTCACTATTTAGCCAATTTTCCACGATGAATGGAGGAACTTTTGATTTTGGCAGAGAACGAAGTCCATAGTCTAGGAGTGACGATATGAGATTCTTAAAGAACGAAGATCTTTCATGAGCGGACGCAATTGAAGACCAAAGTTCCTTCATCATATGTAATTAATTCTTATATTTTTGTAATTCTCGTTAACAATATGAACGACTAAACCCCCCAATGCTAGGGAGTATCTTTGATTTGATTCATTAATGATTATGAATTCCCGAATTTCTTTAATAAAGTCTTCTCTATTCAATTTAATTGTACAATGTTTTTTATGCTTTCTTGATTGGATAAATTAGGATTGATTTAGGATTAACAAAGAGCTGGGCTGCGGTTGTTAAGGTTTTTGTACAATTAGACGATAATATATATCACCTAGGACTAGGGATACCCTATGGTCACCAGATTTAACTCTTGATAAAATAAAGACTTGACTCTATCAAACATCTCTAAGGACTTAGGATTTAGGATGAATGGTTAAATATTTTCTCATTAAGGACTTAAGGGAAAATACTCTAAAAGGTTGATAGTTGAATGTTATGAACTTGTTGAAGAAATCAGGATTCAAGGTCGTTATAGGACAAATTACACACCACACCCTAACATGTTCATCATATATGTGAAAGAGCATATTTATATTTCTGCTTATAATTCAGTGACAATTTCTAAAATCAAAATCCCAAGTTAAGTTTTTGTTTAATTGAACTACGCATTAAATTCGATAATTGCACGCAGTCCTTGAGATCGACATTCGGGGAATCTCCTTATTATTACAAGAGACAAATATAGTACACTTACTATTTTTTCCATCAACAAGCAACTAACAAAGCATATCTTTGCATTCTCATAAGGTTAGTGGATGTAAATATGAATGAGATGATCTTTTAATATTATGCAAATGATGCAACAAGAGGTGGGATCTTAAGCAAAAAATTAAGATACAACAAGATCTTTTTACAAAGCACTTCCTACATCAGTTTTCAAAAAGTATGTACGAAATATTGGAATCTTCAAGATCTTTAAAGAAGAGATTAATGTGTTATGTTGAGAGGGAGCATAATGCTATACTCTGTTTCCCTTATTAAGATTTTTATTCTAATAATTTTTTTCTAATAATATTTGTAATGAAGCAAAAATATGTTCCCAAAAGATTCTACTTGACAAAACTTCAATGCAACATCGTGATAAATATTTCAAAGGGAGAATGTTATAATAATTGAGAATATTATATATTATATTTATTTAAAAATATCTATCTTAAATAATAATGTCAAATTATTGAAGATATATAATTTATCAAAGATAAAATAGTAATATCAATTATTACATTAGTTCTCAAAATCTCATGTTCGAACCCTACTAGATACAAATTATTTATAAATATATATTTTCTCTTAAGTTTTCTAAATATATTTTGCAGTTAAATTAATTCACAAATATTAACATAATTTGATTCATATATCCCATTTTTCTCAACAAGATTATCCTTTTTAGAACATGCCGAGAAACAACTTGTGTCACCAAAAAAGATAGCTTCACTTTACAAACACTAACCTAAAAAAAAAAAACACTAACATAACATCTGCTGACGTGGCTCAATGAGAGAGCGCCACGCGTCAAAACATGACAAAACGAACCTTAATATCACCGACAAACACCATCATGTTCTTTTCCCACTCTTTCCTTTTCAGTCACAAACGTTCATCAAAATTCCTCATTTACAAACACACTCCGCAAAACCCTAACCTTTTCCGCTAGATTTTCTTCCTTTCCACACTCACCTATCCTTGATCTATTCCACGCTCTTCCGTTTCACCTTTTCAAAATTCTAGATCAGTGTTTGATCTGTATTCAATTCATCTCAGATTGTTGGGTGCGTGATTAGTTCTCTTCTGATGTATGATTTCCAATCATCCATTCCCAATTTTTCTTATTCAATTTCCCATATTTTTCTCCCTTACGATGTCTTTTTCATATGCTGCTTCAATTGCTTGAGATTTCGTCTCAAAATTTGATACTTTATGCTAAAGGGGTTTTGCTGATTGTGTGAATCTATCTGCTGTTGAGAGAAAAATATTTTCAGTTTTCAAGTATGGGAGATCGTCATAGAGCTGTTTCCTTTGATGAATTACCTTCATATTTGCTTTTGGAAATCATGTGTTCAGGGAAGCTCAGTGCTGTTGACCTAGTTTGTTTGGAGTTTACTTCAAAAATCTTTGGTAATACTAATGGGTTATGCCCTTCCAAATTTAAGTCATTGGTGGAATATGCTGCTTTCCATTTGTGTGGCTCTCACACCATCTTTTGTAAGATGAGTTTGAATTCTCAAAAGGAGTTGTATGATCGATGCGGCGAAAATTGGAAGCGGGTTTTAAGGTTCTTGCAGTCTGTGGAACAAGCCTCTGGCATGGTTGAGACACCATCAGGAAATGTAATGTTTATTTCATTATGTATATAGACTATTGTTTTTTAGTTTTCCTTTTGGATTATGAGTTGTTGTTTTTCAGTTTTTATTCTATGTTAAGTAGATTTGTAAGATTGGTGATGTTTAAGGTTTTTCACTTTGTTAAACAGAACAGCTTATATGGCATTGCTTGTCTTGTCACCATTGTACATTTTTAATGTTATTTCTGTACTTGTATTTAGTATTGTTACTTTTCTTTTATAAGAAAAGCTGTGGAGTTAGATAATGATGAATGACATTTTATTGGCAGATGCAAATTACTACAGGAAAGTATCACACCTTAGCGATCAGCAACTCCTCGGTCTATTCATGTGGTTCTAGCTTGTGTGGTGCACTTGGTCAAGGGTCTGAAACAACACAGCTTCCAGCATTGGCCAAAATCGATTTCCCATGTTTGGCGCGTGTCATGCATGCTTCAGCCTCCTATAACCATGCAGCTTTTGTTATGCAGTCTGGAGAGGTTCGTTGTGGCTTAATAATTATTCAATTAGTTATGACTCGTGAGCAAGTCACTAGTTTGGAATAAACTACTATGCTTGTTACATTAATGCTTTATTTTCTTTAAATTGAAACCAATTGTTTTGGATTGTAAAATGATTAGTACTTGTTTCCATTGTGAACTTGCGGTTTCACTTTGCAGGTATACACGTGTGGAGATAATTCGTATTTCTGCTGTGGTCATAGAGATACAAATCGAGCAATTTTCAGGCCACGTCTTGTTGAATCCTTAACAGGGATTCCTTGCAAGCAGGTAAAATGCAGATCATACTTTCATCATCACTTATGTTGGCTGAATTGAAAGTTAATGGTCGCTCCTATTATAAGTGAATACTATTTTTACTCTCGAGTTCTTTTGCTATATATTTTATCTTGAGTGATATTGTTTTAAATTTGCTATCAAGTCCTTCCATGAAGTCTCCAATTAGATTCATTTTGTAGTTCCAATCAGTCACTTAATTTCCTGAAGTATATAGAGAATTGCAAATTGGTTTGCAAGTACCAATCCACGACACTTTTCTGGATCGATTCGTTGAGATTCTTGATGAATTCTGAAAGAGCTACAAACCAAAAAGATGGAAGAATAAGTGTTTTGTGTTGAGAATAACAAGTGTGAGTTGGAAACTTTGAGAAATATAGTGTGGGGAAGTCCCACATTGATTAGAAAGTGGAGACTTGAGCATTTATAACTGGGAGAACCCACAGACATATCCCCTTAAAGTTTTGAGTGAGTATGTGGTGTGTCTCTCACAAGGTGTGTTGCTCTTCGGAAAAGACCCCCTCACGTTGACTCATAAATTTATGATCCAACATTTTGGAGGGGGTTCTCTTGTGGGAATGAAAGAGGAGTTATCAAAGTAGAGAATGTTATTTAATGAAATGAATGTTATTTTATTCTAGAGCGTGGTGTTTCTTTGATAAGGTAAGTTTTTAATTGAATGCTAATTAGTAATAGCTCTTCTCAATAAAAAAATGGTGGACTAATTGAAATAATAAATTGCTAATTTTGAAAATAGGGAATTGTTTTCTAAATTAAATTACATTACATTTTGATAACAAATTACATCATCGGTACTAGTCATTGGGTAAATCAGGATTTTAATAAACGATATAGATTCTTAACCAGATACATCAAATTTGAGAAGTTTTAAAAAATTTTGTTGGCGCTTTTTTTTCCATCATCATCCTAGGGTTGAGGCACCAACTAATCGAGAGGCAAAACAGCATACTAGGGGTCCTAGAATTGTGGTTGGTACTAGGGCATAGAGAAACATGCTAACAATTGCTTAAGAGAGAAGTGAGGTATGATGGTTTGACATCACATCAGATGAAAGACAAGGTAAGAGGAGTTATCAAAGTAGAGAATGTTATTTAATGAAATGAATGTTATTTTATTCTAGAGCGTGGTGTTTCTTTGATAAGGTAAGTTTTTAATTGAATGCTAATTAGTAATAGCTCTTCTCAATAAAAAAATGGTGGACTAATTGAAATAATAAATTGCTAATTTTGAAAATAGGGAATTATTTTCTAAATTAAATTACATTACATTTTGATAACAAATTACATCATCGGTACTAGTCATTGGGTAAATCAGGATTTTAATAAACGATATAGATTCTTAACCAGATACATCAAATTTGAGAAGTTTTAAAAAATTTTGTTGGCGCTTTTTTTCCCATCATCATCCTAGGGTTGAGGCACCAACTAATCGAGAGGCAAAACAGCATACTAGGGGTCCTAGAATTGTGGTTGGTTCTAGGGCATAGAGAAACATGCTAACAATTGCTTAAGAGAGAAGTGAGGTATGATGGTTTGACATCACATCAGATGAAAGACAAGGTGGTTCACCTCATTGTGGCTTGACATCAAGCAGGGTATATAATTTCTGTAGAGGGATGAGAGCTGGGTGTTATCAGTGGTGGGTGTTATCAGCAGTAAGGATGGTGCTTGGAGTAATTAGTTCATTGGAGCAAGGATTAAAGTAAGGAGGTTGTCAATCTAATTACTTACTGAATGGGGGAGGTGGCCAATCTAATGACTTAAATGGGGATTGATTTGCAATTTTAATCAAATTAGATCTTTTTTTTAGTAAGTAGCCTAGTGGCTAGAATTTCATCCTTTATAGATCAATAAGTGGGATGTTTAGGGGTTCGAACCACATGCATCTGATGTCCCTGTATAGCTACCAATTGAGCTGGTTTAACGGGACAATCAAATTAAATTTTTATTGTAGAGAGGATTGGTTAATAATAACGCTTAGAATTTGAGTTGAGCCTAATTCAACCTTATAAAACTAACTTGTAAGATGAGGGTTGTCCAAATTTTATAAATAGTACAAATGTCATATCTCTGAACAATACAACATTAAATCTACCCCCTTTACACCCAACACAACAAGGACGCAATTAGGTGGCTAAGGAAAGATTGCAATGAGGTGGAATTTTCAATAATAACTAATGCTAGCATGTGAAAATGGTGGTCTGGGTGGGCCACATATTTAATGAGCGGTTCATCTCGGTTAACATTTTATGTTACAGTTTTTCTAATGTTTGCAATTTTGCACACAAAAAGGATAATTAATTACTCAATTTTTTGTCCTGGAGTTTTCGCCGGCTTTTGATTTTACAATAGTTAATACATCTTTCACGAAAAGAGATGAGCATCTTATCTCATATAAGAGTGGGGTGACATGTTCTCAGATAAATTATTTTCACATTAGGAAGTCAGATAGAAAGATTTGTTTGGGCTGTAAAGTTATACCTAGAAAAAGTTTGACTACCAACATAGAGTGCTGGTTATGGATATAAGAGACAGGAGGAGAGCGAAGAGAAAAAGTCACATGGGAGCTCTACAATTCAAATTGTGACATTTGAAGGGTGAAAAATAAAAGAGTTTTCAATATAAAATCCTGGAAGGAGGGTTCGGAAAACCAGTAGGAAGTGCGAATGGTATGTAGAAAAAGGTGACACAATATTAGAAAGGTAACAAAAGAATCGTTGAGAGAATCAAGTGGTTTTGAATCTAGGGGTAAAGAATCGTGGTGGTAGAATGAAAGTGTTTAGAGTATAGTTAGAGTAAAAAAGGAATGTTTTAAAAAAATGGTCTAGGTGTAAAAATGCCGAAACTTGGGGGGAAAAAAAAGAAAACTAAGAAAGAGACCAAGAAGCCAGTGAGTGAAGTAAGAATCTAAATTTTTGGCGGATTATACCAATCTTTAGGAATCAAGGAGGGAGAAAAATCTATATATAGGCTTGTTAAGGGAAGAGAAAGAAAGACAAAAGATTTGGATCAAGGAAAGTGTGTTAAAGATGAATAAAATAAAATTTAGGTTTAGAAAAATGATATAAAGGGTAGGTGGAAGATGTCTTTCTACAATTTATTTAATGAAGGATACAATATCTCATCGGACTCTAACAATCTCAACATTAGAGAAGATGATCAAAACTATAACTACCGTCAGATTTAAAAATAAGAGGTAAAAAAACGTTGAAAAAAGGATGAGTAATAGTAAGGTGGTTGAGCCAGACAACATTTCTATCGAAGTGTGGACAAATCTTGGAGATAGAGGTATTGATCGACTCACCAAATGCTTTAACGAAATTATGATGTCAAAGTAAATGTTGGATTAAAAGAGAAGAAGCACTTCGGTTCCAATCTATACGGGGGATATACAAAATTGTTCATATTATAGGGGGATTAAACTTATGAGTCATCCCATGAAGTTATGAGAATGAGTGATTGATCAGAGACTAAGAAAAGAGACTCAAGTTACTGCTAATCAAGTTGGCTTTATGCTTGAGAGGTCGACTATGGAAGTGATCTATCTATTACGGCATATGATGAAGCAGTATTGGATGGACCAACAAGACTTGTACTTAGTTTTCATTGACTTAGAGAAGACTTATGATAGAATGCATAGAGAGATTTTGTGAAAAATTATGAAGAAATGAGTTAGGATTGTATATATTCGAGCTATTCAAATATGTATGACGGGGTATCGACTAGTGTGCGAACACAAGTTGAGGACGTTGAAGACGGACGATTATTCCATTACAATGAGATTGCACCATGGTTCAACCATAAGCCTTTACCTTTTTACTCTAATTTTGGATGTATTCACATAATACATCCAAGAGCTGGCACCGAGATATGTGTTTTTTGTAGGCAATGTAGTAAGACTCGGAGAGTTGAAAGGAGGGTTTAAATGAGATGTTGGAGACTTGGAGACGAACATTAGAAATACATGGCTTTAGTTTAAGCAGAAGTAAGACGGAGTATATAGAATGCAAGTTCAACAAAAAGGAAATCGTTTCTAACCTAGGGGTGAGAGGTGGAGACTATATCATATGGCAAGTCACACGGTTTCAATATTTTGAATCCGTTTTACAAAACGATCGAGAACTAGGAGGTGTAAACTAGTGAACTCAAGGTAGTGGCTGAAATGGAGGAGGGTCTCGGGAGTTTTATGTGACATAAGTACCGCTCAAGCAAGATAAATTTTTATCGATGCGTTGGATGTGTGGTAAGACTAAACAAGATAAAATTAAAAATGACAATATTAGAGAGTGTTGTCATGTAGAAAAGATGATGAAAAATAGTCTTAGGTGGTTTTGTCTTGTAGATAGAAGACATGTAGATTCTATTGTAAAGAGAGTAAATCAAATGAAGATGAGTCAATCAACTAGAGGTAGAAGGAGACTTAGAAAAACTATAAGAGAATCTATTAAGAAAGATCTCAATTAATGAATTGGAAAAAAGTATGGTCTTGAATATAACATTATGGTAAAATTTGATTCGTGTAGCCGACTCAAATCAGTGGGATAATGCTTGGTTGTTGTTGTATTTATTATTCACTTTTAATGTTTCTTAGGATTTGTATCATTGTACACCTTCCTTTAAAAGCTAGCAATAAAAGGGGAAAAACCAAACCACAATGCCAAAGTTCCTGTCAGATCCCAAAGTCACTTTGATTCCAATATTTATAATATTTTCTACCTTGCAATATGTTTTGATCTTAGATTTATGTATTTTAAGGAAGTCTATAACAAAGCACTTTGTGGTTTTAGTTCATTACCAAGTTATTTGAAGGGGGCTCTTGTCTCTTCCATAGAAATGTTGTAGTTTTGTCATAAATTTGAAACACTGTGTTTCAACTTCCAAGTTATACAATAACAAATCTTGAGCCTAAAAAACTGTCCATTCTAATTGGCATAAGATGTTCAACCAGTTTGCTGTGATGTGATGGATGTGCTCAATACTATTTTGAATATCCATGATGGGTGTATTATAAGATATTTTCTAAATGAAATGAAATAACATGAATGCCTCCCAGGTTTCAACAGGACTAAACTTCACAGTCTTCCTCACTAGGCAAGGTCACGTGTATACTTGCGGAAACAACTCGCACGGCCAACTTGGTCTTGGCGACACTCAGGACAGACCGAACGCCAAAATGGTTGAAGTCCTCGGTAACATAGGCCCTGTTGTTCAGGTTGCTGCCGGATCAAACTATATCTTATCTGTAACAGAAGATGGATCTGTATACTCCTTCGGATCAGGTTCTAATTTCTGTCTTGGTCACGGTAGTCAACACGACGAGTTGCTTCCTCGTTGCATACAGAAATTCAGAAGAAAAGGTATTCATGTTGTCCGCGTATCTGCCGGGGATGAGCATGCAGTCGCGCTTGATTCAAATGGAATTGTAAGTGTCGCATAACAATACGATTTTTCAATTTTATTACTCGTCACTCTTGTGAGTAGCTTTTGATTTTCTGATATGAATGGTTCAGGTATATACATGGGGTAAGGGATATTGTGGTGCTTTAGGCCATGGAGACGAGATTGAGAAGACAAGACCAGAAATGTTATCTAGTCTCAAGAATCACGTGGCTGTTCAGGTATTGTATTATGATTTATTACTATTTGATTTGTCTGTGTCGTTGTCGTGTCTGATGTCTGAGTGAATGTTTTTTCATCCTATCAGGTGTGTGCAAGAAAGAGAAAAACCTTTATTCTACTTGAATCAGGTTTGGTGTATGCCTTTGGTTCGATGGGATTTGGCAGCCTAGGATTTTTCATTGAAAGAATAAATGACAAAATCTTAAAACCAAGACTCTTGACCACATTGAGATCTTACCATGTTTCTCAAATCAGCACTGGCCTTTACCACACTGTGGTTGTCACCAACCATGGACAAATATTTGGGTTTGGTGACAATGAAAGAGCTCAGCTGGGTCATGATTCTTTGAGAGAATGCACTGAACCAACTGAAATTTTCATAGAAAAATCACATGAAGATTATGATTCTGTTTATTAAAGCTGACAAGTAAAAAACAATCACATATTTTCTGTTGTAAAATTTTAATGTTTTTATACTATGTATTCAAAAGTTATAAACTAATAGTAACAGTGACATGTAAGATTGTGACAGGAAGCATTTTTCAATAAGTTGAAGAGTGGGTAATTTAGTTCAGTAAAGTTTTGTGCCATTAATATTTATGTATTGTTATTCTAAGAAGAAAAAAACTGCAAGTCTTCTAAGCTTATAAATTCTTCCAATGAAATGTGTTGTGTTCACTAGACACAACAATATATTTAAGTTAATATGACTAATAATTTTTTTGTTTTTTTATTGTTAATGTTATATATTTTGTACTTTAAATTAATTTATAAACCTTACTAATAGATAACCTATGTCACTCCATTCACTTCCTGCTCTACATGTTTCTATTCTTACACCAAGATCAAAAATTTTATGGTCTTTGATAAATCTCCAAAGTTAATTCAATTTGATAAACCTGACACTAATCACTTGTGCTTGAATATTTAAATGAGTTTTAAAATATTATTATTAGTACGTAATTGAATGAGAAAAATAATTTCTTATTCTCTTGAAGCATTAAGTATAAGAATGATATTTTTCGTCATTTATTTGTATATTTGAGTGATTCAAATTGAATCCACACATCACAAGAAGGAAATAATTTAATTATATAATATTCATAAATAAACTTGATCAAATTTGACACCCATCCTTAAAATTGTCCTACAAAACTTGTGGAAATTTTATAATAAATTAAATAAACCCAAATTTCCATGTATTTATTTATCAGCCATGTAATTTGATTTTGAGCTATAATAGAGAATGTGTGCTTCAGCTTTTAAAATTTCTTTTTACACTAATTGAGACGATTTAAACTAAACATGAACTAATGAAAAAACACATATCAAACTTTACTTTAGTTACTTCAGTGCAGATTCTTCATCAATTTCACCATATTCCAAATTCCTCTAGCAATCCAACATATCATTAAGTGAATAAACATGCACATAATATGAGAAACATACTTGACAAAATCTACTACATCTTTACCACTCAAACAAAGACATTACAGTTGTATTACCATTATAGACATTAAAGTTGTACTCGAGTAATGACTTGGATATTCTTTGCTTAATATTAAATCAAAGTAATTACTTAGTAATAATTGTATGAAAATGGTGATGATTAATACTATTAATCCCCGCAGTAAATGCCCATGATAAAGGTGATGGCATGCATGAGATTATATATAGAAGATGCAAATGTTGCTGACTTTCAAGCCAAAACCTCATAGAAAATGTTTTGAAATAAATCTCCACTACAATATTAATCACATAACCAAAGTTTGATTAATTAATCATATCTTATACTATTCAAAGCAATTATGTGGATAGCAATCATGTTTACAAAGTTTTTTTTTTGTTGTTGTTGTAAATAAGATGATATAAGAAAGAATTAAGGGTTCTCAGACCTGTTTACGTAACGAAACAGGATAATCCGACAAAAGAAAGAGATTACAAATCAATTGGAGTTACAAAAAGAATAACAAAGAATCTCTGTTAAATTTGTAAAAACTACAATTGAAGTATGTAATATCTTCTATAAATGACCACCTCCAAACCAAAGTTTTGATGCTTTAAACCATATTATTTAAATTTCATTTGTCATTCCGGAAACAAATCCCATTGTGCAATAACCAAATAGATCACGTAGTTGTAAGCCACACCACTCCTAATTTGCTCTCTTTAACCTTCTTTTTATTTTTTATTTTTATTTTTTACAAAATGAGTATCAATCATAAAATTGGATAAACACTCTTCTTCTATCTCAACCGACTTGCCCACCCAAAAAACTATTTCCCTCCGAATCACCTTCACCACATTGTACTTGAAAAAAGAATAATCTCTATTTTCCAACTCTATACCACATAAAATACACTTTAAAGAATCTATGGGAAAGACAATACCTCTATACATCAAAAGATTCTTTGTTGGAAGTCTATTAACAAAAAAATTTCATCCAAAGGCCTTAATCTTGAAGGATACTTCCATTTTTCACACTATACCCAAAACATCATCGTACCTATTAAGAGGACCGAAGGGAATTCGAAAATTAGCATAATAATCATAGCAAAAAGATACCGAAAATTCACCATCCGGTGCCTTAGAGCAAACCACAGTATCCTTCTCAACCAACTCTAAACCGTGAGCTAACAATCTCTCTCGGAGGAATAAAAAAACCGTGTGAAGGTATGGGTCCAACCTCACCGCCCTTTTCAAACCACAATCGCCCCAAAACCAGCTCCCGTCTCTCCAACCGCCCATACAAGCAATCAAAACCTTTTTAAAACAAGACACTTCAAATAAAGCCAGAAATTCCTCCTTTAAAGTACTTTCCTCCAACCATCTAGCTTCCCAAAAAGGAGTAGTAAAACCTTTGTCAATGTTAAACCAAGAATTCTCCACAATAGGACCAAAGTTAGAGACTAACCCAATCTTGATAATATCCTTCCACCAAGATGAATAAGATAAGGAAGCTTTGTTACTATCGCTGCCACAAAACACCTTCATATAAATGTCACCATAACGAGTTTTCAACAAGTTATACCAAAGAGATTCGTGACCTTGAAGAATTCTCCATCTCTATTTGTTAAGAAGGGCTAAGTTAAATTCCTCTATGTTTTTTATGCCTAACCCTCCCTTATGAAAAGGGAGACACATATTCTTCCAACTCACCCAATGAATCTTTTTCTTTTCTTCCAATCCCCCCCCCCCCCCCCCACCACAAGAAGTTACCTTGAATTCTTTGGCAACCTTCACCTGCATTTTGTAGAAGGACGTTGTGAAAATAGTTACAGAACAAATAACCGACTTCAAGAGAGTAATTATATCGCCAAGGTTAAGAAACTGATTTTTCCAACCGATAAATGTTTCTTCATTTTATTCACAAGAGGAATCCAAGTTGAACACTTCCTTGGATTGGAACCTATCAGAATCCCAAGAAAAGAAAAATGACTATCTTCCACCTTATAAGAGAGAACAAAAGAAGCGGCTTCCATGAAATTACTACTACAATTAATACCAATCAATTCTATTTTGTGATAATTAATTCCCATTCCCGATACTAGCTCAAGGGCCCTTAAAACCGCCTTTATAGCCCACACATGTTTCCAAGACCCTTTCCCAATTAGCAATGTATCGTCTACAAATTGGAGAATATCAACGAGATAATTCCTATTAATATCAAAACCTTCATATTCACCGATTTCTAAAGATTTCCTCACTAACCGCGTCAAACCTTTCGCTACCATAACAAAAAGAAAAGGTGAGAGAGGATCACCTTGCCTCAACCCTTTCTCAACCTCAAACTCCTTTGTTGAGCTTCCATTAACTAACACATACATATTACTTTGGAAAACTAATAGCTCCATCCATCTTCTCCAAACCGCGCCAAACCCCATCTTTACCAACATGGATCTTAGAAAGTTCCAATCCACTTTATCACATGCCTTTTCAAAATCCACTTTAAAGAGAAGACAATTCCTAACTTCCTTCTTAGTGGAGTCTACCACTTCATTAGCCAACAAGACCCATCAAGAAATTGTATACCTAAGACAAAAGCACCTTGACAAGGAGAAATAGCGGAATGCAAGACTCTTTTTAATCTTCCCGCCAAAAGTTTCACAATCACTTTATACATATAACCCACCAAAAAATCGATTTATAATCGTCCAAAGTCACCAGATTTGGAGATTTAGGAACCAATTTCATGAAAGAGGAAGTCACTGCATTTGATAACTCACCACTGGAATGAAAGCAGTTGAAGAAACAAATGAAATCATCTTTAAGAAAATATCAACACTTCTTGATAAACTTAAAAGAAATACGCATCTGGGCCTAGACTTTTAGAACTCCCACAACCCTAAATGGCTTCCTTAGTCTCTTCCTCTTGAAAAGGACTTTCAAGCGACAAACTATCCTCCAAACTAATACTTTTAAAATCAACCCCTTCAAACGACAATCTCTCCCTCTCCAATTCAATAAACTTGTTTGAAAAGTGTTTTTGAATCTCCTCTTTAATCTCCGAAACCGACTCTAACAAACCACCGTCAGTAACTATGAGACCTATATGGTTATGACTTCTCCTTTCCTTCATCACCTTATGAAAGAAACCACTATTAGAATCACCTTCGTTAAGTCATTTAACTCTCGATTTTATAAACCAACATATTTTATTTTATCCTAAAATTCAATCAAAAACGACTTGTCACCTCCTTCCTCTTACTTAAAAAATCCGGGAACAAATCTTTTAACTCAACTTCCAATCTATCATCTCCTAAATTCAAGTCTATCACACTATCCTCCACCTCTAAATCAATCTTCTCGAACACCACCTTATTCCACCACTTTAATCATTCTTTAAGTATTCTTAAGTTTTCTTTCAAAATGAAATCACCTCTTCTTTCCACCCTAATATAATTCCACTCCTTCTCCATAAAAGGGATAAAAGAATTGAAAGAGAACCACTCATTATTGAACTTGAAAGGTTTGAGACCCCAATTAAGGCTATCCAACACGATCCAAATGAGACAATGATCTGAAATGTCTCTAGACCCAATAAGTTGGCCAACCACACCCCATATATTCACTATCGCATATGACAAAAGTAACCAATAAATTCTACTCATAGACTTCCCATCTCCACTATACCAAGAAAATTTCTTGCTTTATAAGGAATGTCCACCAAACCACTTTTCTCAATAAATTTTGCAAAAAGATTTGTTTCAGTGTTATTCTCATATAAAATATCCTACCTTTCCTTTCTCTATGGTTCTTGATTGAATTGAAATCACCTCCTGTAATCCACTCCCCATACCTATACATCTCCTTTATCTTTAACAACCTCCCCCATAACAATTTCTTTTCGCTAATGTCGTAAGACGAATAGGCATTAACCAAATAATAGATATGATTCTTCCACAAGACTTTTACCCCCAAATATCCATCACCTTTAAAACTACACACCACTTCCACCTTACCTTTCTTCCACAATTTTATTATACCTCCAAACATCCCCCTTGAAATGGAATAAGAATAATCAATCTCCTCATTACTCCAAAAACTTTTTGCCCAAAATTCTTGCATACTAGATAACTTTGTTTCGTGAATCATAAAAACTTTTGCATCACCCTTTTTAATCAAAGAACTAATTCTTATCCTTTTAAGAGCATCCCCCCCCCCCCCCCCTCTAATATTCAAAGAACCTATAATCATTTCAAACTAGTTGAATTCGCCTTCCCTACCAACTTTATTTTCTTATCCGTAATCTCCAATTTTTCTATTCTATTGACATAGTTCTTATTTCCTTCCAAATACACCACTCCGAACGCCGCTATCGCCATCCATAATTTACTTCCAACATTGTTATCCAAGAACTTCCATTGTTTTATGTTATTCCTACAAATGTGAGAATTTTTAGTTTGGTCCCCATAGACTACCGAATTGCTCTTGCAAGGATGACAGACCGAAATTGACAGTTTTAGAGGTAAGGAATCAGTTGTGATGCCTTCCCTCGGGATTGACAGATATTTCGTATACCCATTAGCCTTAGACTTATAAGAAACTCTACCCTTCCTTTTTATTCTCTTTGACTGCATGTACACACTCTTATTAAGAAATCCTCCAAAATCCAACATATTTTTGTATTTCACCTTCTTCGAACGATTACTCTTTTGCGAAACTAACGAACATTTAACAACAGATATAATCTTCCCAGCAGACGAAGAAACCTGTACACTCGGGAAAAATGAATCTTGCTTGGGAGAATTCAACTTCTTCACTTTCAAATAACATTATCGAAAGAAACTGTCTCACTTGCCTCTACTGGAACCTTAATATTAATAGCTGGAATAAAAACCTCTTCATTAAAATTGCTGCACCCTCAGCCCATATCATGAGCTTCATCTTCCCCTTGCACAGAAAATTCTTTGATACTGTCACCAGACTCCTCCCTCTTACCGTTCTCATAAACACCATTACCACCATTTAATTCATCTGACCAAACCTCATTCAAATCCGAAGAATTAGATGAAGCGTCAGATACAATAATTTGAGTTTTAGAATTACCTGTAAAAATGCGACGCAAACCAAAAGTGTCTTCTCTAAGAATCAAATTGAATTCCTTCCCATCAATCACCACTGATAAAAAATCCATCAGCTTGAACGTAACATTAACACGCATCAACATTCTACTTATGTCAAGATTGATGCCCTTGGATGTGTTATCGTCCAGACCAATAAAAGACCCAAATGAATTCGCCAGAGAAACAAAAAAGTCACCATTCCAAGCGTGACAAGGAGCACCGTAAACTCTAATCCAAGTAGCTCTTTCGTTGTCTACCTCCTCCGCATTCCACCTCCTCACCTCCATAAACCATTGCTTCCACCATGTTTTCAATTTCCCAATTAAATCCTCGATTACACCATCCTCAAACTCCCCCAACAAACATAAATTCGCACCTAAAGAGGTGACCTTTATCGCAAAAAAAATTCTTCCATTTCTAAGTTTGTTTGAATAAAATAGACTGAATCAGGGATGATTACTTGACCTACATAGGCTTTGGATAATCTTAGTCTGTCTTCTTCCTTTGATTAATACTTAAGAGTATTCTTCTCTTCCTGAACCACCTTCGACTGACTGTTAGCCACCACCTCCGCAAACGACTTAAACCCCCTCAAAGCATTGTAGTCGTTTCTGTTCTGACGTTGAAAACCCCGATGAATGGATTAATTCTGAACACCGCCACTATTCGAACCCCAAACCTTATCACTGTTTCCTTACTACCGCTCCTCTCATACCTTGGGATATTGGCATTAATCTTCTTCTCCTCTATTAGAACATTATCCAATCAAACTGCCAGCAACCTCGCGTCCTCCACCTCTTCAAATATTGTGAACACAAACTTTTTACCAATACTATTCCTCCTAGAAGAGATTGTGACTTCCTCGATCTTCCCAATACAATCGAAAAGCTCAAAGAAATCCTTTACCTTTCTACTTTCTGGGAACTTCGAAAAGTAAATCGAAGTAATAACCTTATCTTCCATGCCCTATGATCTCTTACCTGCCAGAAAAAGTCCCAATGGGGGACCCAATTTTTGAAGACCCGCTTCTTCCTCTCCTTACATCCCTCCTCACAGTGGGGAAACTACTGTTCATGAGGGTTACACGAAAGACCTAATCCCCTTTAGAGAGAAGGCAGAGAATAAGCGCTTCTAGAGAGAGAAATATCTTTTTTCCATATAGATATATGGGAGGTGATTCATGTTTACAAATTTAAAATATAGAAACTCTCTTATGAGTATCTAATATCACCATGTTCTAAGAAATCAAATACTGAATATCAAATCCAAGAGATTATGCGAAACATGTATTTCCAAACATCAAACGTTTGCAGTGAATTAAAAATCTTTTTTTTCTTCAGAATTGGATACCAAAAATAAATGAATCTGCATATCTATCAATAGTCACAACATGACCTTGATTTCTTCATCTTAGAGTTAACTCCATTGCCAATCTTTACTTCAATCATCTACTAAAGTGAAGGTTTTAAACTGTAACAATCATAATTATAATTTTATAGAAAAATATTACTAATATATTATTTAAAAACTCAATAATTTTTTTATAAAAAAATAGATAATATAGTTTGTCTCTCTTTTCATATCCTATATCAAAATATCACTTAAAATCATCTTTGTAAAAATAAAATCATTCCAAAAACTTTTAAATGATTTCACCGTGACTCTATTAGCAGCTTTTTCGCTAAAGCTTGTTCTATGTTCTAACCCTCCTCCCAAAATGATCTTCCTTCTCCAAAATCATCTTTCCTTCCCTAATCTATTGTTATTTCACTGAATCGATTGTTATTTCACTGAATCGATTGTTATTTCATGAAATTGATTTCTATTTCATTGAATCGATTGTTCTTTCACCAATTATTTCCCCCAAATTGATTTTCCTTATACAAAATGATTGTTCCTTCCCAAGATCTATTGTTACTAAGATGGCCTCAACACTTCATCTACGTATCTTTTTGGTTCCACAAAATTGTTTAACGGTATGTTTCATCAATAATGTTCCCGTAGTTCGATTTTCAGAAATTTCTCATGGAAACATTCATCTATATTTTCTTATTCATCACTATTTACATCATATGTCATATACATATTGTTTTTTATTTTATTAATCCATCATGTTTTTCACCCGAACCAGAAAATGAGTAGGAAATCCAACACAAACAAAATCTACAACTTCACCAAATCGATTAAATTTATTATTATTTTTAATCTAACTCTTTGAATTTCCTCGAACCCTTAATTTTATTTCATTTTCATTTTGCAATCAAATTCTTGAAATTCACTTCTCTTATAATCAAACTTTTGAAATTCACTTCTCTTCTATGCCGTGACAACTTGACCTCTCTCATTGCGAATCGTCACTCTAGGGTTCTAATCACCTTTCACCAAAAGATTTGTGTTTGATTGATCTTCAAGAATCATTTGCATAGAATTTTCCATCTTTGTTTCTTCTGGTTCAGACTTCACAAATGTTTTGTTTTCACTGATAATACAAACACTTTCGACCAACTTAAGAGAATTTTACAAGTTGTGATGTGACGATTGTCTTCTACCTACGACTTTTCAGAACAACCTTTGTAAATAATAACATTTTTCTGGTAGATTGGTATGATTCCTTGTTTATTCTAGTGTACTTTTTCCAATTTTTTCTTAGTGTATTTTTTGCAAGGATGAAAATGTGGGATGTTGTAATAAAGGAAATTTTTTTAATTTGATTGAGGAAAAGGGTTGTGACTTGTGAGAGTCATTCAAGTTCTGAGTTTTTGTCATATGAAAATATTGATAATGGAGAACATAGTCACAATATTATATTGAGAAAGATTCATCTTCACCCCCTTCACTGTTAAGAAAATTTATGCATCAAATTGTAATAGTCCTCGTGGAAGTGAAGATGGTAAGAAGAAATATTTTATGAAACAAATTTCAGCATTATCAGGTATCAGTTTTGATCGTACCTGATCAGAGTGGATCGTCGATGGTCTGTAACACTTGAACTACGGCGGTTGTTGAAGTGAATTGGGGGAGGGGGTACCTGCAAGACACTCTGATGTCAAAGTGAGGATCAAAGTGAAAGTGCAAGTAAAGTTAAGAGTACAAATAATGAATGTACTTAACCCTCTAGTGAGAGGGTATTTATAGCCCCAACGTTGGGCCAAGGTCTCCATTTGGGCCAGGTGCCTAGGCCCAATATGGAAACTGTCAGGATTCACGCGAGTGAAGTGGAGCAGCGTATGCCCATGATCCTAGATCAAATGTCCCGCAATCCTCGAATAGTGGAAGACCAATTCTTCGTGTAGGGCAAGAAGTTTAGTGAGATTCAAGGAAGTTAGCCATGTTCCCATGGAGGGGCACATGGGAGTAAGTTCCTAATGGTCATGACTACTTGGGCCATAATGTTGGGCCTTTCTTGATATGGTGCTTGACTGGGCCATGCCCCACAGTGAGCCAGCCGCGGACCCAGTCCAAAACAGGACCCCTCAAGTCGTTGCTCCTAGGTATTAGAGTTATGACTTAGAGGTAGCTTGCACGTCGATGATAGGATAAGCAATCAACCTTTGTCGGGCGTCTGCGAGGGTGAGTTTGCTCATGAATCCTCCTTCAAATCCCCGACGGTGGGGCCCGTAGGGTATTTTCCCAGACTGAGTTTTTGTTAACGCTCGCCAATATGGATCAACATATTTCCTCGAATTCGCGCATGAGGAGCCCAATCTTGACATCATTTACGACGATTGGTTATTCTTGACTATGACCCTACCATGTTCATTCGCGAGGTCATGCCTAATGTGAAGTTTAAAGAGGATGTTGAGGATGAGTGATGTTCGTGCTCAACTTCGAGACGTTAGAACTGAGTCATAAGGAAGTGCATGGCTGAAGGAATATTGAGAGTTAGTGAACTGGCTTGGTGTTTACCTTGGGATTTGGTAAACAACCGCTGATCCTCCAAATGGTTACTTATTTGGTTACTCGCAGGATCGATCAGATTGATCCTATGACATAGGTTGATTTTGAAATTTGATTAAATTGGATATTGGTTAAATGACAATGAAATAAAGAGGCTTTAAGTAAATTGCATGAAGAAAGGAATTGGTAAAATAAATAAGGCTTTAAATGAAAGGGTTCGACAGGAAAGTAAAGAAGAAAGCAAGTAAATTTCTGGGAAAGTAAATGACTTTGATTAATAAAGTTGGTGTTTCACACATACATTTCTCAACAATTCTTTCTCACACGCTGGGTACTCGAATCTATATGAGTGACTTTGTATAGAATTGTGAACACACACGAGAAACTACATGACTACTACTATTTATACTAAAACATCCCAAGTAACCGTCGGGCAGTTACACTGCTTCGAGATGATTCCACTTGGCACGTTCTCAGCGTTCGACGCTCCAGATCTTCGCACGTCACACTTGGTAACCGCTAGAAACCGTTTTCCCTCCAAACGCTTGAATTTCAAACTGCTCCACTCTGAACCATCGAACACCTTCGTCGAGAAGTATCTTCGACGAGAGACTCCTTCGACGTCGAAGGCAACCAACTTCTCCCTTGGAAGAAATCTTTTAAATACCTTGCCATCTTTCGATGGGCATTTCGACGAACCTAGCTAGTCGAAAACATCCTTCAGCTTTAATGGCTGACATTAATAAAACAAGAGTGTCGAATTTAGGAGCCAACAAATTGCCCCCCAAGAATGCCTTATTTCGACTCTGAAAGAAAAAGGCATTCTTTGAAACGCCATTCGACACCTGTCTTTTCACGCTTAGTCACAAATTAAATTGTGCATTTTTGTTGTCTTCTACCAACCACTGGCAATCCCAAGAAAACCATCATTTATCCGTACCTAAGACGTCACTTCAGTATGGCGTGCAGTGCCAAACGTCATTTCAGAATTTGTCATTATGACAATTCCCAAAAACGAGGACGCACGCTGCGTCCCTCTATTCCTGCAGAACGGCTAAAACAACAGGGGGATGCCACGTGTCCCACTATCTCCTGCAACATTAAATGGCATTTAATGTCCTCGGTTTTGGGGATTTTCCCCCCCACTACTATAAATAACAGTAAGTATCCCATTGTGGGACTTTTTACGCCATCTAGCTTTCAGACTTCTCTATTCTCATACAAACTTGTCATCTTTGCAAAAACCTTTCCTCCTTCACTTCGTCTTCAACCTCGTCATTAACAATGGCATCTGGTTCCAATGCTCCTAGCGCTACTGTACCATCTGGAAACGTTAAACCTAAGGTTTTCGTCACCGCTCCAGTAGTAACTTCTACGGGCCAACGAAGGGTCCCTGAACCCTTGGACATCGCCGTACGTGATGCTTACTCACACCACCTTATGATCCCGGTTGGATATTCCAACCAGATCTTTGCTATGTCTGCCCCCTTGTATCCAAGCATTGCTGAGGCCATGAAGATCAAGAGTTATTTTGCGGTAGTTGAGAAACTCAAACCGGTTGCATGCGCCAAGAAAGATACGGAGGATAATGAAGAACCTGCTAAAGAGAAAATCGACCTTCGTTTCTTCAACAAAGGTGTTAGGGCTTTCAGGTCTGGCCCTAGCCTTACTCCTGATTACGTTGCTTGGCTGGAAAAGATGGAGAAACGCCAAGCTTCGATTTGAAAAGATATGGGGATTTTCGACCTGGTGATGCTGTCGAAGACAGGTTTGAACTACTCTCCGGAGATGTTGATAGCTTCTCTACTTTTCTGGGACTACTCCCATTTTACTTTCCATCTTCCCTGTGGGATGCTGACTCCTACACTCTTCGATGTGGCCGCTATCACTGGCCTTCGACCCACCGGGGACTACTTCGATCCGGAGGAGATGTCGGAGGATCAAATTGGATTCTCTGCCACCAAACCAACCTATACCACCTTCATCAATCACTACCACGACAGGTCGACAGATGCTGTGTCGGATGTCGAACACATAGCGTTTCTAGCCTTATGGCTGACTCGCTTCGTATTTTGCTCGAAGTCCTTACAGGTGACCAAGAAGATGGTCACTCTCGCCACTCAACTCCATCATGGCCAAAATATCTGTTTGGCAGAATTGATTTTGGCTAGCCTCTATGATTCGATTAGTAATGGGGAAACTCTTCTAAAAATTATCGAGAACAGGGCCAGTTTGCTACTTGCTGGGCCTTTTTGGCTGCTCCAACTGTGGCTCAATGCCACCTTCGAATCTTTCTTGCCTAAGAAGGTTCAAATAAACGAGCAGGCTCCAGAGATAGCGAACAGACGTGTCGAAGGAACCAGACTGGCTCTGTTGACGCCTATGGAAGATGGTCTGGAGTTTCAGCAAACTTTCACCAACTTCGTTCTGATGTTTGCTCGAAGGAAAGAGTTTGTTTCGACTATGGCTCCGTTTGCTCGACGGAAGGTAGGCCCGACATGGTTCACAAGGCCACATCCAAGGACGTCGAGTGGTCCTCAAGTCGACGAACATACAGCAATGTGGGAGGCGTTCCTCACACCAAGGATCATGCCTCTTCGATTCAAGAGCTCTAAGACTCACTTGAGTCTGATTGCATACCAACCAAACCTGGTATCTCGCCAGTTTGGTATTATTCAAACCCTACCTTCTCCAATTTTTCCAAGAGAGAAGTCTATGTTGTACTTCTGCAATGATTACACCGAAGAAGCTGCCACTAAACATATCGGAAGATATGCTGGTCGAACAGTCCTCTCGTTGTTTGACTACCAGCTCAACTTTCTTTGCTCACCATCCTTCGAGGAGTGGTGGAAAAGTTATTACGCTGAGGAGTTTTTCGACGAGAAGGACTTCGTGGATGAGCTTCAGAAATCTTTTGTCCTTGTGTTGGACAAAATAAAGAAATGTAAGTTCATCCTTTCACAATACTTTGTCTTTCTCTTTCGCCTGCTAGCCTGTTAACTATTTATTTGATTTCAGTTGTTCGAAAGCCTGTAGCCAAGAAGGCTGCAGAAAGCCAACAGGGAGGAGGCCCCTCAACAAAACCTCCACCGCCGGCGAAGACTACAGCGCCGGCGAAGACCACAACCAACCAACAGGGGGAAGGCCCTTCGAAGAAGCCTTCTGTATCGGTAACCAGATTTTCATTATTTTCTTCTGGCTTTCGATTTTTGACTTTCGATGCAATTGCTAAATCGAATTCCCATTGGTTGTTTATGCACCTTCGCCCAAGAAACGGCCAACACTGGTGGTCGAATCTGGGAGCGATGAAGAAGGTGATTCTCCCCCTGCTCCTCTAAAAAGGCGAAAGCTGACGAAGGACGCTCCTGCTCCTGCTCCTGAGGGTCGAACAATTAGAATAAAGGTTGCTGGGAGAAAGCCCAGGCCACCTCCAGTGATCATTGAGGAGCCAACGGAGGAGGAACTAAACGTTCTTCTCAACAAGCCTGTCGAAAGCGACAATTCCAGCCCTGGGGCTGAAGCTAATTTACAGGTAATCTCTTAGACCTTTTTGTAACTTAGGTGTAGATACCTACATTCGATTATGTCTCTTTCGATTTCTGAAGATTCTTTCTCTTTCCTTTCTCAGGACACCACTGAAAGCTCACCGCCAAGGACCTCTGAAACTCTGGAGTCTGCTGAACTCAGCAGGCCACAAGAAAAAGGCTTGGAAAATGATGAAGCCCATACTGAAATAAATGAGGCCAATGCTGAGACGGTAGAAAAACCCACAGAAGATCCTCAAACGGAAGAACAACAGCCAAAAGAGGTTCAGGTGGTGGATCTGTCGGAAGAGAATCGTGACGAAGGGGACCATGGCAATGCTGGCGAAGAAAACCAAGGTGCCGCTGGCGAAGAGAACCAAGGTGACACTGGCGAAGGGCACCAAGGTAACGCCGGCGAAGGGCACCAAGATGACGCTGGTACTGCCCCAGTCCGAGTCGAAGGGAAACAAGTCGAGACACCTAACACTCAAAAGCCTCAAACCCAAGACAATGCTGTTGCAAGGGCTGTTACCTCAACGAAGCACAGGTCGAAAGAGGACTTAGAACTCTTGAAACAAACTGACCCTGTTAGCTATCTCAACGCAACCATCGAGAGCAAGAGTTCGTCCGATGCTAGTCAGGAGGTTCCTACCCTGTCGGGGAAGTCCACTGAAACCTCTCCTCTTGATGAAGCTTTAGCGAAGGTTAAGGCCCAGTTTTTCAAGAAGGACTTGATGAAGGCTTTAGAGGGGGACCCCACTGCTCCATCATACTTGAGGGATGTTTTGAATGCTGTCGACTTATTAGCTGTAGCTCCAGAAGTTTCAGGCTTGATCATGGAGTTACACTCCATGATTGATCAAGTCGCAGCAGATTATAGGCGCCAAAGGGGCTTTAATAGTCAGCTTGAGGTGTTATATGGCAAAAGCTCTTCTGCATGGACTGCTGTTTCGGAGACGACTTCTCGAATTGCGGAGTTGTCAAAGCAAAAAGCATCTACGCAGGAAGAGGTCGATGCCATCGATCGAGAGAATGCTTCCTTCAGGGCACAAATCGAAGAAATAGAGGCTAAGATAAATGCCAACACTAAACGCAAGGAGGAACTTCTTTCGACCGTCTCAGACACCGAGAGTCAAACTGAAATCAAATAGGGCCTGGAATTTGCTGAGAAGGCCCAAGGCTTCGACGCTCAGATTGCCAAGCTTGTGCAGGAGAATGCCTGGTGCAAGAAAAGATTGGAGCTACAGCAAGTCAAATACCTTCGACTCAAGGACTCTGTTCCCTTCTGATTGATTCAGCTTTTGTAACCATATTTTGTAATCTATATTCGACAACATTGCCATCTTGGCTAAAATTTATAAAAAATTTCCATTTTGGCTTTTTATGGTTAATTTAGTCTTGTTATTTTATTATTTTATTTTTATCTCTTGGAGTGTAGGTTTGTATTTTTTCAAATATTTACCATTTACTCTCAAGAGCCTTTTATCTTCACCTAACTCTTCGACTTCATAGGCTCCACCAGAAAAAGTTTGGATAACTCTGAATGGTCCTTCCCATTTGGGTGACCATTTCCCCATGCTTCGATCTCTTCGATCCATGGGAAGAATTACCTTCCAAACTAGTTCTTCAGGCAAAAATACCTTAGGTTTTACCTTTTTATTATAAGAGTCTTCTACTCTTTTCTTCTGAAGCCTGAGTAGGTCAAGAGCGCGCAATCTCTCTTCGTCTAAATCCACGAGTTCGTCTAACATCATGTTCCAATAAATTTCAGAGGGAATATCATAATGCCTCTGAACCCTTGCAGATTGAAGACAAATTTCTGCTGGCAACACTGCATCATGGCCAAAAGTTAGCCTATATGGTGTTGTACCTGTGGCTTCTTTTGGGGACGTTCGACAAGCCCACAGAATCTGGTCTAACATCTTGTGCCAATTCTTTGGTTTCTTCCCAACATGCTTTTTTATCAAGCCAATCACTACTTTGTTTGCTGCTTCGACTTGACCATTTGCCTGTGCATAATAAGGCGTTGATGTTAGGAGTTTGAAACCTGTTTCCTGAGCAAATTCCTGCATCTTTCGACCAGTGAAAACTGATCCTTGATCAGTTGTTATCGTCTCAGGGATTCCATACCTAAAGATAATGTTCTTTTGAATAAATTCAATGACATTTTCTTGGTCTACATTGACTAACGAGATAGCTTCGATCCACTTAGTAAAGTAATCAATGCCTACCAGTATGTATTTCTGACTCTTTGATGATGCTGGTCGAATCTCTCCAATGAGGTCCAACGCCCATCCTCTAAAGGGCCAAGGCTTCACTATCGAGTGAAGTTCGCTTGCTGGTACATGTTGTATGCCTGTATGGACTTGACACTCTTGACAACCTTTGGCGAACTCAACACAATCTTTTAGCATAGTGGGCCAATATAGTCCTTGTCGAAACAACAACCATTTCATCTTATGGCCTGCTTGGTGAGCCCCACATGCTCCAGCGTGCGTAGTCGAAAGGGCTATGTATGCCTCAGTTTCACTCAAGCATTTTAGCAATACCCCTTCAGGCGTTTTCTTGAATAACTCATTACCCATGAGTACATAACTCAACGCCTTGTACTTTGTTTTTCGTTCTGTCAAAGCTCCTGGATTTTGAAGATAGTCCACAATGGGTTTCCTCCAATCTTGCTCTGATAAATTATCTATGAACGAAATTTCGAAGTTACTTTGATCAGCATATCCTAGTCTCGTCGATTCCAAGTCTGTTGGTGATAGACAAGTTGCTTTTATCTTTTCTCGAACTTCGATTGCCCTTTTCAATCTTGTTTTTGAAATCTTATACCCAGATGCAATCTGTGCCAAGTCGTTGGCTATTTGATTTTTGACTCTGGGTATGTGTCGAATATTGATCGTTTCAAATTTTTTCAATAAACGATTCGCTATCACAAAGTACATAATGAGATTCTCTCTTATGCATTTATATTCCTTTGTGACTTGCTTAATGACTAACTCTGAGTCTCCCATTATTTCGACTCGAGTTTCCCCCAATTCCAACAATATCTCAAGGCCAGTAATTAGAGCTTCATACTCAGCCTCATTGTTCGAACAAGAACCTGATATTTTGTACTTGAATGTTGTTGGAATTTTATCTGGAGAGATAATCAAGACTCCTACCCCTGTTCCATCTTTATGGCTGGAACCATCGAAGTAGAATTTCCAAGGCTCTATCTCCACATAATTAATATCCTCAACTTGAATTGAGTGGTCGACTATGAAGTCTGCAACCACTTGTCCTTTTACTGCCTTAAGAGGCATAAAGGTCAAGGAGTATTCAGTTAATGCTAATGCCCACTTGCCAATTCGACTGTGCAAGATAGGTTTCGACAACATATACTTGAAAACATCAAAATGAGACGAAACATACACATCAACTGGTTTTATATATTGCTTGAGTTTTGTACAAGAGAAATACAGACATATACACAATTTTTCAACTTCACTATATCTAGTTTCTGCATCGTTCAAAACTCTACTGAGATAGTAAATGGGTCTTTCGACTCCATTCTCATCCTCTTGGGCTAACATGCTTCCCAAAGTTTTGTCGGATGCAGCTATGTACAATCTCATACTCCTATTGCTACAAGGAGGCACCAAAATAGGTGGCTTAGTGAGGCACCCTTTGATTTTGTCGAAGGCTTCTTGTTGCTCTTGCCCCCATTCGAACCCTTCTTTATTCAGTCGAAGTAAGGGTGAAAAGGCCTGAGCTTTCCCACTTAGATTAGATATGAATCTCCTTAAGAAATTTATCTTGCCTAACAGAGATTGCAGTTCCTTCTTATTCGATGGCGCTTTCGCTTCCAGAATTGCCTTCGTCTTGTTCTGGTTGATTTCGATTCCTTTCTTGTGGACAACGAAGCCCAAGAAATCTCCAGCTTTCACACAGAATGCACACTTCAAAGGGTTCATCTTCAGACCATGTTCTCTCATTCTTTCGAATGATTGTCGAAGGTGGTCAATATGATTCTTCCTGGAAACAGATTTTATAACAATGTCATCAATATATACTTGCATAAAAGTGTTAATAAAATCATGGAAGATAGTATTCATTGCTCGCTGGTACGTTGCCCCAGCGTTCTTTAGGCCAAAAGGCATCACTACCCATTCGTAAGTGCCTAAGGCCCCAGGGCATCGAAAAGCTGTTTTCGACACATCCTCTTCAGCAATGAATATTTGATTATATCCTGAATAACCATCGAGCATACTCAGATATTCATAGCCAGCGGCAGAATCGACTAGCATTTCCGCCACAGGCATAGGATATTCATCTTTGGGTGTAGCAGCATTCAAATCTCTGAAATCTATGCACACCCTTAACGTACCATTTTTCTTAATTACTGGCACAATGTTTGCAATCCATTCGACATACCTTGTAACACGTATGAATTTGCATTTCAGCAGTCTTTCGTCTTCCGTTTTGATCTTCGACAGTATTTCTGGAGCGAAGCGCCTTGGATTTTGCTTGATTGGCTTCTTCCCAGGTTTGATTGGCAACTGAAGTTCTACCAATCCTCTGTCGAGACCAGGCATTTCGTCATAATCCCATGCAAAACAGTCTTTGAACTCTTTCAGCAATTGGATTACTTCCAACCTAAGTTCTGGATCAATTTTGGCGCTGATGTAAGTTGGCCTTTTCTCTGACCCTTCGCCTAAGTTGATTTCTTCTAAAGGATCTTGCGCTAACATTTTAATGTTGTTCGCCAAGGGGTCCTTTTCGAAGCCCAAAGGCTCATCGTCATAGATGGCGTCGAGCCTCTGTTCCTGCATTTCTTCTAGCATGATATCAGGGGGTTTTGGATCGAAATCCTTTCCTGGACCTGCAGCAGATAACTGTTGATCATTGGCCTGTGTGGCCATGTACTTCACTTCGGCTTCGAGAGCCGTTATTATCTTAGTTTCGGCTACATAAGCCGAAATTCGCTTCAAAGATTGTGACTCAGTCATTATCACTGAATTCACTTCCCCAACCAGTTGGTTGGATATCAGTTAACCCACTGAAGTCTATGTGGGACAAGTCTTCTCTGTCCCATTGGAAACCATGCTCAGGATGCAGGTATAGGGAACAAAAAGTGTTTGGCGCTGGCGCCATGTCGAAGTCAGGTGTTGGACATGGCCCTATGTGAGCCAAGTTCTTGTCGAAATCTGCCAAACCCAGGTGATTCACTTCGCCTAGGTAGTAGCTTTGATCTGCCTCTATGTTTTCGACCATCCCATCTGGACGCCATAGGAGCAGCCTCTGGTGCATTGATGATGGCACAGCTCCAACACCATGAATCCATTCACGGCCCAACAAAAGATTGTAGTTAGGTTTGGCCGATATGACCATAAACATCGTTGGTCGAAGGATAGATCCTACTTTGATATCCAGCTGGATCACCCCCATAGTGGTCCCTATGCCGCCCTCATAGTTCGACAGGACCATGTTGTGAGGCTTAATGTCCTCATCCCTTTTGCCAATTTTCCTTAGCATAGAGTGAGGAATAATGTTGATGGTCGCCCCGCAATCCACCAAAATTTTATTCACAGTAGTTTCTTCGAGTTTAGCCCTTATAAATAAAGGCTTGAGGTGATTTTTCATCGCCTCTGTAGGTGGCTCGAAGAACCCATTTTGTTCCTCAGTGGTGCCATTGTCCATGACGAAATAGCACACTGGCCTGTGTTTGGCCATTTCTTGTTCCACTTCCCAGTCACTTACTTCGACCTCTACCTGTCGGTTGAATTCTCTGGGCAGCACTGAGACTATATTCACCATTATGTCCAAAGTATCATCAGACTCAGAATCGTCTTCGTCTTCGACTTCACTTTGGTTAGGCCAAACTAGCCTGTTGGTTACTGGCTCTCTTTCTAGAGGTTTCCTTTGTTTCCTTTGAGGAACGTTCGAACTGGTTTCTGCCTTTGGTTCGTTGGCAGCCTCCCTTTCAGCTTTTCGTCTCCTTTGGTATCTCCTCCATTGAGATCGAGACATGGGATTTTTACCTTTGTAGTTGCTTGACACTTGTGCAACTTTAGGTGCAGCAACCTGAGGCTCTTTCTTTTGAGTCAAAGAGGAACCCCTTGGCACTTCGAAAGAGTGCCATCTCTCCTTACTTGGCCTTTTTCGACCAGAGGTTTTGTACCAAGTATCTACTGGCACATTTGTGGGAGGCCTAAAAGTCAATGGCCTCTTTTCTTGGTTTGAACCTCTTTGGGAGGCTCTTCTGGGATCATGTCAAAGATCAACATTTTCCCTTCTCTTATTCGCTGCTCTTACGCCTTGAATGTGCTCAGCAGCTTTTTTGTCAAAGATCGAACTGCATCTTGGACACAGCATCACCTCTGATTTCTTTTTCTGGCATCTTTGTAGAAAATCTGCCAAATTTTCATTTTCCCGAGGGAAAGCAGTCTTATTAGCTTGTTCTTGCCTCATGGCCTCTTCTGATGCTTTTGGGTCAGAAAGTTCGACCATGTTGATATTCATTGTATCTTTGTTAGCAAGAGTTAACTACTTCATTTGTATCTCCAGATTCTCCGTCTGGCCTTGAACTGTGGCCAAGTGGGAACTGGGTTTTGGTCCAGTTTTTTGTGCTTCAGCGGTCTCCAACTTCGGGCTTTCGACCGCTTTCTGAACTGCTTCAATTGTCTTCCTGGATAAATTTCCAGAAAAACTGCCAAAGATTGGCATGTTGATGTGGTCCTTTGAGACTTCGACCATTGTAATTCCTGGCTTCTTCGACTGGCTCCTGGTTGCCTCTATCACGTTCACCTCAGAGGGCTCAGCATAGTGGGCTTCAGCCTGCAATGGATTTGAGTCGACAACCATGGGGGTTTTGTCAGCAAACTTCAACCTCCCTTCTTCGATAGCGTCTTGCACCAGATTCCTGAAAAGAAAACATTGAGAAGTTTTATGGCCCAAAAAATTATGATATTTGCAAAAACCTCTCTTCTTTCTTTGATCAAGAGGAGGCACTTTTACCCCTGGGGGTACTATCATTTGGCCATCTTTAACAAGCAAGTCGAATATTTCATCACATTTTGTGATGTCAAAACTATAAGTCTTTTTGGGGAACCTATCGTTGGTCCTTTCTGGACCAATGGGGTTTTTCCCACTTGAGGGGACTAACAGTTTACAAGAGTATGGTGGCCCTTGTTTCAGTTCTGCTAAATCGACTTCTCCTTCTTCGACAGCTAAAGTATCGTCGAAGGATTCCTGATCTTCGTCATCCATCTCAACGTACACTATCCTCTCTCTCTTGTGAGTTTTCGTTGCCTTTGCTTTTTCAGCTTTGAGGCGTTCTACCTGTCGAACTCTATCGGCCAGTTGGGCCATGTCTCTCAGGTATTGGGTGTCTAGCTTCTTCCTAATGGAATAATCTAAACCGCCTGCGGCTATTTCGACTAACTCATGCTCTGGCACTTGTGTAAAGCATCTCGCCTTGAGCAACCTAAACCTATTTAGATATTCGTCTATAGGTTCAGTGAAACGTCTCTTCACACTGGCCAATTCTTTCAGGCTTATCTTGGTTTGCCCCATGTAGAATTGTTCATGGAACAATCTTTCCAACTGGGTCCAATGATGGATCGAATTGGGGGGAAGAGTTGTAAACCAAGTAAAAGCGTTCTTTGTTAAAGAACTTGGGAAGTACTTGATCCTCAAGTTTTCGTTATTTGAAATGTCACCTGCTTCGATCAAGTATCTCGCCACATGCTCGACAGTAGATTCTGTCGTGTCCCCAGAGAACTTAGTAAATTTGGGGACTTTGCATCTAGGAGGTAAGTCTGTCTGTAACACGTACTCTGACAATGGGGATGTAAAGTTGGGCCTTCGAAAGCCCATGTTCATCCCATTTTGAGTCATGATCCTTTCGATCATGGTTGCCAGATTATTTTCCAAACCCGTATTCTGGTATTGGATATGCTGGACTACTTCGTCAGCATTTTGGTTTCTGTTAATTAACCTTACCTCTGGGGTTATTACCCTAGGTTCCTCGACGGGTTGCTCCAATCGTGCCCTAAGGTTTTCTTCGACAGGCTGTTGAGCCTGGTTGATGGTGGTTTCTTCCTCTAAGAATATCCCCTGGTTTCCCCTTATTTGCGCCCTTTGGGGCTGTCGAACAGGTTGGGGTACTCCAAAGAAATCAGTCAAACGCGTCATTTGCGCTGTCACTTGCTGATTCGATTGAGTAGTGTTTTGTATTAGAGGGTTTAGCACTGTACTCAAAGTTTGTGCCAACATTTGCACCATATCATGGTTGCTTTCGTCCATTTGTTGCCTCAAGACTGCTGTCGAGGCATTTGTAAGGCCATGGGCTACTTGGGACGTTCCTCCTAAGAGTTGGGTCCTATTTCTATTCGCCATTCCTACTCCAGAACCTTGGAGTGGCGAAGAGGCACTCACTAAAGGGTCTGAAAAAGTGGACGCAGCATTCGTCAGGCTAGCCAATTCAGAAGTTGGCATACCATAGAGTGGCATAAATCCTGGTGGCGCAAAAGGCCTTGTGCCTAAATTTCCCCTTGGTGGGGGAGTTCCCAAAGGCATCCTGGGGCCCGTGAACGAAAGTAATGGCCCCGTTGCTGTGACCGTTACTGCTGGTGTCGAACCAACAGTTGTCGCTTCACTTACGGTCGTACTAACCGTTGCTCCCACATTCGTTTGTGGGATTTCGTTATTGTTTGGCGGATTCGCCATCTCTTCCCTTCTTCTGGCAGTATTGTTATCGTTAGTGTATATTCTACCACTTCTCAATAACATACAACCCTCCTCGAAAAGATGAGATTATTTTCAACAATCAACACACAGTCCCACCGGGTGTGCCAATTTGTTTACCTTGGGATTTGGTAAACAACCACTGATCCTCCAAATGGTTACTTATTTGGTTACTCGCAGGATCGATCAGATTGATCCTAGGACATAGGTTGATTTTGAAATTTGATTAAATTGGATATTGGTTAAATGACAATGAAATAAAGAGGCTTTAAGTAAATTGCATGAAGAAAGGAATTGGTAAAATAAATAAGGCTTTAAATGAAAGGGTTCGACAGGAAAGTAAAGAAGAAAGCAAGTAAATTTCTGGGAAAGTAAATGACTTTGATTAATAAAGTTGGTGTTTCACACATACATTTCTCAACAATTCTTTCTCACACGCTGGGTACTCGAATCTATATGAGTGACTTTGTATAGAATTGTGAACACACACGAGAAACTACATGACTACTACTATTTATACTAAAACATCCCAAGTAACCGTCGGGCAGTTACACTGCTTCGAGATGATTCCACTTGGCACGTTCTCAGTGTTCGACGCTCCAGATCTTCGCACGTCACACTTGGTAACCGCTGGAAACCGTTTTCCCTCCAAACGCTTGAATTTCAAACTGCTCCACTCTGAACCATCGAACACCTTCGTCGAGAAGTATCTTCGACGAGAGACTCCTTCGACGTCGAAGGCAACCAACTTCTCCCTTGGAAGAAATCTTTTAAATACCTTGCCATCTTTCGATGGGCATTTCGACGGACCTAGCTAGTCGAAAACATCCTTCAGCTTTAATGGCTGACATTAATAAAACAAGGGTGTCGAATTTAGGAGCCAACACTTGGCGCGTGGGAATCTATAACAGCGAGTCTTGGGAGAACAAACGTCAAATTGTTTCGAGTGCCACGTGTGATGGCTATTCAACGAGCCACTAACCTATGATGTCCTAGGGCCTAGGTAGTGACGTTCTTGGCTATAAAAGCATGAGACAATATTCATTTGAGACTCTATGATTTTCCACTCTCCTCTTACTGCCTTCACGCTCGTTGTTGCCCTTGCTTCCTTTCCTTGGTAAGTGTTCTATCTTTGCGCTAGCTTTTAGGATTTTCTTTGTGGATATTTTATTTATCTATGAGTGTATGAGTTTTCCGGCAAACCTTATGACATTTCTGGTGAGTTCTATGAATTTCCTGGTGAAACTCATGAGTTTTTTGACAAAGCTCATGAGTTTCTTGATGAAGCTCATGAGTTTCTTGATGAAGCCCAGGAGTTTCTTGATTCATTCATGAATTTCTCGAGGAAAAGTAACGGGGAGGTTTCCCTCCTGAGGGGAAAGGAAATTCCTGCTCGCCATATGTTGAGTGGATCCTCATCCCCTTTGTCGAACGTTATGTCAAGGAGATGTTTTTTGCACTCCCATGGTCGCCGACAAGGGATCTTATTGGGGACGTATCCTCGATCAATTCTTCGCCCTTTCACTTGATTTGTAGTGAAAGAGTGAATTTGATTTTACCGTTAAATTCACTGTTCTCCTCTACTTTTTAGGTACGATGGTCCAAAATGCTGAAGTTGATCCTCCTATCGAGGAAGTAGCCCTTGTCGAGGATATAGGGAGGGACTCTGATTGGGTAGGAACCGAATGAAGGATAAAAAAACACAAGAAAAGGCGGTTTTAATTGGGGTTTTTAAAAATAAAAGCAGTATGACACATTTTGTTATCCTGGTTCGTTTAAACTCAAACTACTCCAGTCTATCCTCCAAGGTGATTTCGCCTCTCTCAATCGAGGTCTTAATACACTAATCAAAACTTGATTACAATTCAAGAAGGCACCTGTTAACGTCTTCTCGAGATCAAACCACAACTTGGTTTCTCAAGGAATTACAAAAATGTGAATCAAAATGTGTACAAGAATGTTTCTATAAAACTATATCACAACTGTGATGTTTACACGATATTAAGGCACAACGAAAAAGTGCCTATGAATATTTCTTTGTATGCGCAAGTGTGTTTTTTGATCACTCTTCAAGAACTCCTTTATATAGGCGAAGCTCTAGATCCATGAGGAGATATTTTTGGAAGGTTGATAAAATGTTGTTAATGCACTTTCCAAAAATACAGATCTTGTCTTGTTCCAGCCGTTAATCTTTGATTTGTAATGAATAAATTGTAACACATCATAACTTTTCTTATTTGAAATATGAGAATAAGAATATTAATGTTGAGACTTTAGACCATCAGAGTATCTTGAGATTCATATGATTGAAACTTGAATGAAACAGACACGTTGAAGCTTCTTTGTACTTTCAGAATATTCACTTATCAGGGTATAACTTGAGCTTAAGTGTTGAGTCTTAGAAATTCTGAATAGATGAGTGCGTTGAGACTTCCTTTGTTCTTCCACAACTTCACTTATCAGAGTATCAGAATTTAGCTTGCAGCTTTGGTGCTTCAGAAGTTATAACATCAGAACTTCTTCTATTGAGCGTGTTACATAGATTTGCTTCTAAGTCTGTACGCCTCATCTTATCAAAACTTCAAAACATAAATACTCTTATTATCTTCTATGCTCTTTTTTCAGAACTTCTCTGCATATTTAAATAATTTATCTGAGAGCAAATTTGTTCTTTATATATGATATATCATGTATTTGTTATCATCAAAACTATTACTAAGATGTAGAAACAAACTATGTTCTAACAATCTCCTCCTTTTTGATGATGACAAAAACTTGTATATTTTGATGAACAAGTAAGTGCATAAAGTATTAGGGTCTCCCTCTGAGTTGAATACTCAGATAAAGAAAACAAATTTGTATACTTCCCTGAAGATGTTTGATCAGAGCTTTTGACAGAATTTATGATAAGTCCATGTGGCAGAAGTTTCTTTCAAGATTCATTATTCCTGTTTGCTTTTCAAAAAGAGAAACAAAGGTTATCTTTATCAAATAATGTTTGCGACTTAGTCACGACACTGTTATATTCAAAATATCTTATGTTCTCCCCCTTTTTATCATTAATTAAAACACAATAAAAACACTTAAAGACAATATAATGATTAAGCATTCAAGACCAGAGATTAGTACAAACAGAGACATATAAACATAAGTTTAAGCAAAGAACATAGAAAAAACAAGCAACAGATTCAACTAAGGTTGTGAAGGAGGTGGAAGTTGTGTGAACAATGCTTCTAGAAGGCTCTTGATCTGATTGCTTGATTCTTCTTGCTTGCCTAGCATCCACTTAATTTCTTTGTTTGTTTCATTCTGTTTGTCCACCCTTTCCTTAACAGCTGCATTCTCTTTCTTCAACTCATCCATAATTTTTAACACAAGTGAAGATGGAGTTGTTTCAATAGTAGAAGCCATATTCTCAAAAGTTATTGCAGTAGATTCTTTCTCAGGAGATTCTTCAACTGATTTTCCTTTGTCTTAAAAAATGACCATAGGTTGAGGTTGAGGTTGAGGAGATGGTTCATGAACTTCTGATTCATGTGGAGCTTCCCAAGGAGTGTTGTCCAGAAGATGAAGGGGTTTCCTTACCCAGAAACATAGAACTTGATCGTTGAAGATATTTAGATGATCGCAGAAGTTCTGTTGAGAAATTTCATAACTAAGTTCCTTCATCTTCAGATATTTAGAATTAAACCATTTTCTAAACCGAGTCCAAAGATGATTAGAAGCAGCTGGATTAAGATTATCCATTCAAGCTTGCTTCAAAGAGTTAACCCATTCATGTATTTCTGTCTCGAAAACCAGCAGGGATTTACCAACATTTAATTTGGATAGTTTTGGTGTTGGTTTTGGAATGGCTATTATGAGAAGATGTAACAAGATTGTCCTAGGCTTCTAGGTCAATTACAATTCTGAGAGGATCTTCAGAAAATTCAGTGGGAGTGGGAGAATCGAAAATGATGATATGAGTGTTAGGGGGTGTTGAATTATAAGGAGAGGGAATATCTGGAAGAAAAAAAATCTTGTGAAGGTTTGGTGGAGATATTTGGTGGTTGAGAGGTGTTGAGAGGGAAGGTGATTCCTGGAATGGCTGGTGTGGTTTCTGGCATTTGTTCAGAGGTAGTGTTTGGATTTTTTGTTTGGGGAGCTTCAAATAATGGATCAGATTGATCAATATCAGATAGAACTTGTGCAAGTTCTGGCTGAGTTTGAACAAATTGGGTAGAAGGGGGATTAATCAAAGGATGATTATTGGGTACGGTGGTGTCAATTTCTATGTCAAAGTCATCAATAGTTTCTGGTGAGGGATTTTCAACAGGTTTTGGAGATAAGGAGGGTTCATATGTTAATAAGAAAATTGATTCGCCAATAGAAATAAAAGAAGAGTTACCTTTCTTTTTAGCAGCTTTAGGGTTTTTCTGAGAGGTTCCTTCTCAAGTAGCTTTCCTTTCCCTTGACTTTATGGTAGCAACTTATAGAGGTTATTGCCTGAGATCAAAAGATATTGACATCTTGAATTGTTCCATCACTTTTGCAAGCTTCTAGATATCCGAGGATAATTTCTGGAGATGAGTCTGCTTGAGTGAAAAGGGGAAAATCCTTCAGAGGGGCCCTTCTGGGGGTGATAACTTCCTTTGTAGTAAGTGTGGGATCCTTCTTAATGGTTTCTATAATCTTCATATTCTTCAGGTTCTTGGTGTTGAGAGGCTTTCTAGCACAAGGTTCAAGAACACTAGCTTGTTGAGCTTCACTCAGATGTTCTATCAGTTTATTCTCTGTCAGAATATCCGATATCAACCTTTCCAGCGGTATCCAATCTCTTTTGGTTCTTTATTCTTCTCTTGTTTCCTTGACACTAGTCTTCATATGATTGAATAGAATACGAGGGAGGTAGACTTTGGCCTTAGTTGTGATGAATTACAACAAGTATTGTTGATTAATATTGATGTAGTTAGGAGAACTTGTTGGTTTTCTGTGATTGATACATCCCATAATTATTTTAGACCAAATTCTGGGGTAGTCCTTCAGATGTTTAATCTTGTTTGAGGGTTTTCCAGAAGAGAAGATTTCTTTGGACACAATGGTTAGGTCAGAAACTTTTTTCTGCCATTTCACTACACCTTATGCCGCTTCCATCATGACCAATGAGCTTTTCAATGAGATCTTCGGTGATGACAATCTTCTTTCCCATTACATAATAAGTTACTTGATGATTTGATGCAGTAGCATGAATCTAAAATTCTTTAACCAGTTTGGGAAAAATTGGGCCTATTAACCGATCAAAGTATTTTGTCCACCCTTGAAACTCAACACCAGGAGTAAGGTCATACCCATGTTCTTTCATGCTTTCAAAATCAACTATGAGTTCACAGAGAACTTCAAGAGTATCCACCGAAGTAAGGAGAGTTCTTGTAGGTTCAACATAATTTTCTTCGTTAGAGGTAGAGGATGAACCAAGGATGTTGATTTGAAGATAAGGTTCTTGAGTCTTTTGTTGTTGTTGATAAGAATAAGTCATTGTTCACAAACTTAGGGTTTGGGAGCATGCAAAGAACAAAAGAGAAAATACAAAGAAAATAGGGTGAGTGAGAGTGAAAGTGTGAGAGTGATTTGGAGAAAGTGAAGTATAAATAGCCAACAGAGAGAAATCATGAATTTAATTTCACTTAATAAAATAACAACAATGATTAACAACATTAATGATTTCTAAAAAGAGGGATTGCGTGAAGATTTTGTGAATAATTACCGATGTGACTCGCGCCTCAATGCATCAACTTAAACGTTTCATCCCTTCAGATTTTGAACACGTGTTTAGCTTCAAAGAGTGACTTAGCGTTTGGGTTGACAAATATTGATGTGGTGAACTGCTTGCTTCTATCTTTGAAATGAAACATTTTCAGAAAATGTTTAGATCTTCTGGATAGTTTCTGAGACAATTTTCCTTCTCACTTCTAAAGAACTATTGTTCAGATGTTCATAAAAATAAATAAAAAGGAATTTTGAGGATTAAATATATAGAAACTACATTTTTGTTCTGGGCATAATTCCATACTAAGGTGTTTCATAATGAAATTAAATCTATCTGCAGAAAGGGGTTTTGTGAAAACATCAGCCCATTGATGGTTTGTGTCTATAAATTTTAAACAAAGAATTCTCTTCTGAGTATAGTCCCTAATGAAATGATGTTTAATTTCTATATGTTTAGCCCTAGATTGTAAAATAGGATTTTTAGAAATAGAGATAGCAGAAGTATTATCACAGAGGATAGGAATGTTACTCTCATAAATATGAAAATCTTCAAGCTAACTCTTCATCCAGAGCATCTGAGTACGACATAGAACCCAAGAGGATTGTTGTAGCCTTGTGATTATTTCTTAATTCTTTCTTTTCTTGATCTGTCATTTTATTTTTGTCGATCTTCTGACCGCTTCCATCAACTGGATGAATGTAGCCATCAGTTACCATATCCCAGAGATCAACGTCATGAGCTATAAAAAACTTTCAATTCTGTCTTTCCAGTAATTGAAGTTTTCACCATCAAAGATTGGAGGTTTTCCACTGATTCTGTCTTTCTCATCATAATTATCTTTGTTGTTCTGAAATGGTCCCACCATAATGTTTTTCTTGCTAGGATTTTTTTTTGACACAGTTAAGTGTTAGCACCAGAACCAGACGCTCTGATACCAATCAAAGGATAAAAAAAACAAGAAATAGGGGGAGGGGTGAATTGGGGTTTTCAAAAATAAAAGCAGTATGACACGTTCGGTTATCTTGGTTTGTTTGAACTCAAACTACTCCAGTCCACCCGCCAAGGCGATTTCGCCTCTCTCAATCGAGGTCTTAATCCACTAATCAAAACTTGATTATAATTCACAAAGACAACTGTCAACATCTTCTTGAGATCAAACCACATCTTGGTTTCTCAAGGAATTACAAAAATGTGAATCAAAATGTGTACAAGAATGTTTCTAAAAACTATATCACAACTGTGATGTTTACACGATATTAAGGCACAATGAAAAAGTGCTTATGAATATTACTTTGTATGCGCAAGTGTGTTTTTTGATCACTCTTCAAGAACTCCTTTATATAGGCGAAGCTTTAGATCCATGAGGAGATGTTTTTGGAAGGCTGATAAAATGTTATTAATGCACTTTCCAAAAATATAGATCTTGTCTTGTTCCATCCGTTACACTTTTATTTGTAATGAATGAATTGTAAAGCATCAAAACATTTCTTCTTTGAAATCTGATCAGAATAAGAATATTAACATTGAGACTTTAGACCATCAGAGTATCTTGAGATTCATATGATCAGAACTTGAATGCAACAACCACGTTGAAGCTTTTTTATACTTTTAGAATATTCACTTATCAGGGTATAGCTTGAGCTTAAGTGTTGAGTCTTAGAACTTCAAAATAGATGAGTGCATTGAGACTTCCTTTGTTCTTCCATAAATTCACTTATCAGAGCATCAGAATTTAGCATGCAATTTTAGTGCTTTAGAAGTTATAACATCAGAACTTCTTCTATTGAGCATGTTACACAAATTTGCTTCTAAGTCGGTACGCCTCTTCTTATTAGAACTTCAAAACGTAAATAATCTCATTATCTTCTATGCTCTTTTATCAGAATTTCTATGCATATTTAAATAATTTATTAGAGAGAAAATTTGTTCTTTATATATAATATATCATGTATTTGTTATCATCAAAACTATTACTAAGATGTAGAACCAAACTATGTTCTAACACCAAACCCTTAGAGATTGCCTCGAGATTTGACCTTGACTCTTTTGACGTGTTAAATGTTGTCGAGGTCCGTGAAGAGGATGTCCCCGCGTCTTGGACGCCTTTGCACCCTAAGCCTACCAGCCGGATCTGCTCGAGGTTTTCGAGGACTCGATTCCCGATGTATGAAATTTCTTTTAAAGAGGCAGGGATTCGGTTGCCCTTACGCAGTCTCCAGGAGGGCATCTTTACATGGTTGGAGTTGGCGACCTCCCTGCTTCATCCGAATGCGCTCGTGTTTGCTCGGGCCTTCGAGCTCGTGTGTGTTATACCCCAAAATTCGCTCTCTTCATTTTAACCCTAATTGGCTTACACTTCATAATCATATGCATACATACATTTCATTGGGCCTATACTCATGGAATCAAGGCATTTCTATGTGAAAAGAGTTGCGAAAGATGATTGTTCTCTTAAACAGTACTGTGAAGGAAACTCGATGTTTTAAAATTTTAAATGCACTCCACATGCATTCCAAGCTATCCAATCAGGGATTAATCAAGTCATAATCATATCAAGCTCTCATATATCTTGACATGCTTTGAATTGCTCATAAAGTCAAGCGATTTAATCGATTCGAGACAGTGCAGACATAAATTCAGTATTGTGCGTTTCAAGCTTAGAAATTCATAACTTGAGACTGGAAAATGGATTGAGAATGATTCTTCAGTCATTAGAACCGTTTTGAGATCTTCTCCATTTCATTTATTCAGGTCAAAGGCTAATTTTATGAGGAATATTTTCAAAAGCCCCAAATACCTGAAATCACATTATACATTGGATTTGTTGGTTCGCTGGTTTTCGGTTGCTTAAAATTTCGTAACTTTGACTGGAAAATCATCTATGAGTGGTTCTTGGAGCATTTGAATTGTCTTGTTATCTTCTTTAATTTCCGTGTTTGGCTCGAAAGCTGATTCGGTAAGGAAGATCTTCGAATGTGCAAATATTTTGAAGATATACAATGAAAATATAGTGAAAATAGTATGCTGAACCGCTGTTTATCGGATGTTCAAAAATTCATATCCTTCACTCAATTCAATTTTTTTTGAGTGGTTCTTTGGGCATAAAATCCATATTGATTTTATCTTCGATTCATATGTCCGGGTCAAAAGTTATTTCTTTGAACAAGATCTCCGAAAGTGCGAATTACCAGAGAAAATTGCACCCGAAATGGTTTTCTGCCGGACTGTTTCTCCATATTAAAAATTTGTAAATTTCTTAATTTTTATCGGTTCCGGATAATTCTCGAAGCGTGAGATCACAAATTTTGTTAGCTATAACTTTGCTCGAGGTCCCAAATTCATATTAAGCTCCGAAGGCTTCAATTTTTGGCTCGCTTCCTAAATTGCGTATGAAAATAAGCTGAAATTTTCAATGCAACAAAACAAATCCACTGTTTCTCGCCATCCAAAAAATCTTAACTCGCTCGATTTTATCGTATTGGCACGATTCTTTCGGCACGTCGTCACAAATTTTGTCACCAACGATTTTGTTTCAGTTGCACATCAAGATTCTGCACTGAAAGTCATGAGCTTGTGGTTTGTTTTCAAACAATACACAAAATAAGCTAGAAAATTTGCACTGTGAATTTTTACACCGAGTTCTCGCTATTCAGAGCATCATAACTTACTCAATTTTTTTCGTAACGGGATGATTCTGTCGACACCGCGTCAAAAATTTCATCGCCGATGATTTTGTTTCAAGTTTCACATCAAGATTCTGCACCGAATGTCATGAGTTTATGGTTTGATGTCGACCGATACATGAGATAAGCCAAAAATCAGCATTACACTTTCCAAATAAGACTTAGAGCCATTTCTATATATTTTAAAATTTCAAATTCAACATGACTTTTCCCTCATTATTCCAAAAACTGACAAAAACCAAACTAAAATTCTCTCTCAATTCTCTCATAAACCTCAAGAACATTCAAGCAAAAAAGTCATAAAACTTCAAAGTTCTCTTCCCTCTCTCCCTCACTCACCACCGAAACCACAACTGAACCTCCCTCTCTCATCAGAGAACTGCTTGGCCGTCCCTTCGCACAAAGACCAAGCTCACGTCGAGCTCGCTCCGACTTCTCTTCCCGATTGCCACTCCGGTCCGCTTCTTTCTCCCTTCATCTTTGCAATCTTTTATGGAAAACACTATGTGATACGGTGGGAGAATTGACTTGAGGGTTTTGCGTTTGATCGCAAAATGTTGAGGTTATAAAAAGTCGCCACCGACTTTTCTTTTATCCAAAAAGAAAGATGAAAAAGCACAAGAAAGACCTTTGAGATTATTTCTTGAGTTCGGGGGGTAGATTATGAAAAGGGAAGGTATTAGCACCCTTTTCATCCATGGTTTTCCATGGGCTCTTAGTTACTTTCTAGATCACTTGCTTTTTGTTTGAAATTGTGCTTTGTGTGGTTTTTTGAAAGTATTTTGTAAAGAGGCCATTGTCTAGGCAAACTTTGTAATGATTCTCGTTCGTAAGAATGTATACAAAGATGTTTGATCTTTTTGAATTTTTTTTCAAGTTTTGTAAGATGTTTTGAAAGTGTAGGTGTTTGTTTTTAAAATAGCAAGGATGTTTGTTTTGAAATGGAGCAAGTAATTAGGAGCATTCTACCTACTCAAAAGTCTTTCTTGTTTATTTTCCTTTTCCTTTGACATTGTTATCTTACCATTGATTTGGTAAGTAACCCTATCTTTGGATGTAAACGGGACGAGCGCGGGTCATCGTATAACCATGATTAGCAATGTTGAAAGGTATATTAGATTTCTATTTTAGGGACTAAAATCATTTGGAAGGCAACTTAGATAGCGTCATCGAGAGACTATGATCTTATGCTTTTCTTGTTTTTGCTAAGATACCTCACATGCGTAATATGACCATTTTGTAAAGGCAACCAAGTGGATTTATCCTAGGGGGTGCTTGTGTGCAAGTGTATTATTTTCATGCTTGATTTTGTCTTTGATTAGGGTTTTTCTAAGTATTAATTTTAGTCTTTCCGTACAAACCCTAATTACTAGCATGTCATATATAAAGCGATAAATTACGGAATTTAAAGTTACTACGCTATTACAATACTTGTGGGAGGGGGGTGTACAAATTATAAATGGGGATTGCAAGAAAATAAACCTAATTAATCTATTACAACAATATTGAGTTTATACAAGAATTGAAATAAAATAATGTACATGATGAATAAATATACAAGAATACAAATGTAAAGTAAATGGATATTTTTGTTTGGATTTTTTAGGAAAAGGTAATTTGTTTTAACCTAATTAATTAAAAGGAAATAATTAATTAAATTAATAAGAAGTAAACCTAATTTACTAAGAAAAGATTTTAAATAAAACCCTAAATCTATTAGTTAAAATAAAAGAAATTAAGTTTATAAGAAAAGTATTTTTTTTTGGTATTTTTGTCTTGAAAATAAATTATAGTATTATAAAATATTTTTGGTTCTTTTGTTTTAAAATAATATATTTTAATGGTGTAAAAGAAAATAACTAAAACCTATTTTTAATTAAATTTACAATGATAATTAGTAAAATAAATAAAGTATTGATTAAATAAAATAATTTTTATTGAGAAAAATAAATAAACTATGTCAAAATACAAATCTACCATTTTCATATTTTTTAATATTAGAAAATATATTAAGAAAATAAATAAAATGAAAATAAGAAAAGAAAATAAAACTGGGCCAGGGGTGTGAATAGCCTGCAAGGGGGTTAGAAAGTAAAAACAAAAAACAACAAGGCCCAAGGAGGCCTAGCGCATGCCAAAAAGAAAGTCAGAAAAGTAAAAACAATTAAAAAAATCAAAAGGGTACCACTGGGGCTCGAACCCAGGTCCCTCTGGTTACAGGCGCGCGCTTCTACCACTGGGGTGTCTATACATCTGTTTATATAAATAAAATAATAAATACATATGGCAACCACGTTCCTGAGGCCAACTTCATCTTCAACCTCACGCCCAACCAGAAGCTTTGTAACTCAATCAATCCTCAACAAAAATGAAAACTGTAAACATGAAACTTGTAGCAAATTTCCTCACGGTTTCAGAAATGTAAAGCATTAAAACTATGGATCAAAGACAAACATGAATTTCAATGGCCCTAATCTGAATCCTAAAAATCTCAGAAATTTCAATCTTAAAATTCTCTAAGCTCAAGCAAAATTAATGAAAACTATGAACATGGTTAGCTTTAGAGCAATGATATCTACATGTTTCATTCATAAATAAATCATTGATGATGCATGTATGAAAAGTTTCAAAGTTAGAAAACTTACCTTGCAAGAGGGCATCGGGTTTGAAGTTTGAGCAGCTTTCAGTGAGTTCCAATGGTTGGGTTAGCTTCCTCAAGTTCCCAGGAAGCTAATGGGATGCTTAGCTTGAGCTGAAAGTGCTTGAGGAGTTCTGGAGAAGTTCAAGTGCAAAGCTCTGTTTTTGAAAATGGAGGATGATGTTAATGGTGTTACAGTCTTGTAACATGGCATGGGATCAGTTCTAAATGATATTTAGATGCTTTAGGAACCAAAAGGCTTGAAAACACACGGGGGAATTATGAGTTTCAAGTTTTTGGCCAGTTTATGTGAAAATGGAGATATGAGATGTGATTATGAGCTCTTGGTGTTTTTAGGGGTCAAGCATGCCTGTCTTTTGTGGCAAAATGGTTTGTGTATGTATAAGCAAAAGGGTTTTAGAGCTTTGGACAATCAGAAGTACAGGTTTTCAGCTAATTGCCAGGTTACTTGATTTTCAAGAAAAATGGGAAACCAAGTTTCAATGTGAAGTACAAGCATGAGCTGGGTGATTGTAAGTGTCTAAACCATTTCTCTTGTGTTATGAGACATGTATGATTATAAGAGAACAAGTGCAAGGCTCAAGAACAAGTTTTGTACAAAAAGTCACTTTATCAAAATGACAATGTGCACTTTCTTCCCAAAATGGATATAAAGCATGGCCTTGCATTGAATGCTTGAAATGAGACCTCTAACAGCTGTGAAAGAAATTAATTATGGAGTGCCTAACAAGTTTGAGGCCTGCAAAGTAGAGGTTATGCAACATAACTTTGAATTTGAATTTGGTTCATCATAAAATGCCTTGCAATTCAAGTGATAAAACCTTAACTTCATCTCTTCGATTCTCCCTACTCAAGAATGATCTAAAGGAGTTCTTGGACATTTTGGCAATCTTTTAATGTGCTCTAAAACCCATATTTGAACTGATTTTGAATATTACCATTGTAACTATATGAAAAAGTGTCATGAAGTTAGATCAAAATCCTGACCAAATTAGGGCAAAAATTTCACTAAGTGTTTTGTTTCATGACCATGTATTATTAAAATTATAACTTGATATCCAAGCACTTTTGGAAGGAGTTGTGTAAAGAAATGTTTTATATTTAATTGAGATCTAAAACTTTCATGTTGGAAGTTTTTTCTGAATCAACTTGCATCATGGTGAAAATTTTGCTGAAAGTTATGAAAAAATAAGAAATTTCCAACACTTAGAAAAATTTCTAAGTTTAGAAATTTTAACTTTTCAAAATGAAATCTTGAATTTTGTATTTCTTGATGAATAAGTTTCATATTTTGACATGTTTTGATGAATTGTGATCTTTGGCATTTGATTTTGACCAAAAAGTCAAAGTTTGACTTTTCAATATACAATTGACTTTTGATCAGTTGACTGAAAAATTCATCTTTCAATTCATTGGACTTGCAATGTTTTGAGCCATGTAATTAGGTAAAAATGATGCAATTGGAATCTTGAGATCATGCCTTAAACCAATTGATCATTTGCTAGGTAAAAAAATCAGAAACTTCCCTTTCCCACAAAACCCTAATTTTGACCATTTTGCCCTTTTGAGGATTAGATCAAATTTCTTGAGGAATTGTGGTCCAAACTTGATCAAATGATACATATGAGTTTAAAATTTTGAAGTAGATAAAAAATTATGAAGTTTGACTGTAAATTGACCATAGTGGACTTTTTCCCCAATACAGCTGATTTTTAGGTCAACTGCTCAATTGACTGAGTAAAAGTGTGATCCAAAGCTTGAAACTTGACATGAGTAATCTTGGGGGTCCATAATGATCCATGAAAGTCATATGAAGCAATGAAAGTTCAAATATCCTTGTGTAATCTCAAACCCTAATTTTGGTCATCAGTGCTTAAGGAGGTGTCTTGAGTTGATAATCCCTAGTGCAGTCTTGAGTCAAGGGAGATCTTGTGAGAAAATTCTTGATAAGTGAGAGGGCAAATTTTGGGGTACAACACACTCCCTCCTTCTTCGAGATGCTGTCTGCGGTTCTTCTTCTTCATCTCCATGCAATTTGATTCTCGGTAATTTCTTGAATCTTGTTTCATTTAAGTGCTTATTGTTTAATTGATTTTAAGTTAAGTTCTTAATTGAGTTCACAAGTTGAATATTATTTGAGATACTTGAATTAATTGTTAATTGATGATGATGTTGAAGTGTGGAATCAAATACTTGATTTTTGAATTGTTATGGATCTTGAGAATCCGATTATGTTAATGAATTTTTCATGTCGAATTGTGAATCAATTTACATGATTATTGAGTCTTGTGTGGAATTAATTTTGTTTTCATGAGTTAATGCAATTTCGAGTCGAATTAAATAGTGATTCAATTTTTTCGATGTTAAAACTCTCAATTCGATTAATTGTGTTAACACTTGAATTATGTTGTTGAAGGCTTGGAATCATTTCTTGCATTTGGAATTTATTTGTTACAAAGTGTTTGTAATTTCTAAGCGATATTACATGAATAAGTGAATATTTTTGTGTATCCGTTTGTGAGTTTTGAACTCATTTTTCTCCGATTCTAATACATGTATGCTTTGCTGCCCGGATGTTGCAAATACCTTGTAAATCGAATTTCAAATATTGTTTGATACTTACTTGAGCATGATTTTGCGTTTATGGACCGTTGATATTGAGTTATATTGTTTTCGACGCGTTTTTTCAAGTAATGTTGTGTTATGGCACAATGCTGCCTGATGTGGTGAGTTGGTGCAAACGTTCAATTTATTTGTTGTGTGGTGGATACGTGAATTTTCCTTGGCTTTTGTTTGGGATTGACATTGCGTTTATGCGATTTTTTGATCAACATTTTGTATGGTTCATGAAATAACGACAATGCTGCCCGGTTTTTGATGTTGGTGTTCCAATGCTTGTTTGGATTGCCTTTCTTCACAATTTAATCTTGATTTAATTTGTGATGTAGATACTTGATTCTGATTATGCCTCATTGTTATTACTAATGCGTTTGTTGACTTATGCAAGGCATTTCAAGAGAGCTTTCAATCGCTTAATTAATGTTTTGATTATTCGATTGAAAGGAATTTTATTTCGCTTCTTTGTGGATTCGAGTTTGCTTCCGACGCGTTTGATTGTGATTCTCATTCTATGAGAAATATACTTTGCTCGTGTTGTTGTCTGGATTTGTATTTTTGTGTAGGTGTACTGTTTGTTATGCGGATGTGTCCAATACATATTTCACATGTGATTTATTTTTACATTTTCGATACTTTGACACCTATGCCAAGCACCCGATCTCTGATTTGTTTTGTTTGTTGATGCTAGCTTGCACGAAGTTTTCTGAGTTTCTCTGCTTTGCTTTCTTGCTACGAACTCTTGTTTGTTTGGTATTATTCTGATTCTGGTTTTTAATTCTGCATTGTATTTTCTTTTCCTTTTAATGAGAAGTAGGAGTAGAGATGCATGACTGGGAGTCCCTACTTTAGATGGGAAAATCTATTTAAAGTCCTCAAAGGAGGCGATGTTTATTTTGCTCAAATACCTCAAAATGAGGCAATGTTTTTGATTGCTTGTGTGCAAAAAACCTTGACAAAGGAAAATCCCACTCCCCTCCCATTTCCCTTTTATTTTATGCTTACTATCGATTCAATAAGTGGAACAGAGGGCCCACAATCGGCCCCCACCCATTCTAGTCCGTGTCATTCTTAGCTCGTGTCATGCGTTGTTTATTTGAACCGTACTTATTCTTTTCCATTGAGTCAAACAAAGTGGAAAGGTTTCGTAACCAACCCCCACACTTTGTCATTCGTTTCAACAATGTTAGCTCACGTTTCTTCAAACTTTGATGCTCCGAGTTGTTACTCGATGTTGGTGCTTGAGCAAATCAAGTGGAAAAAGTTCCTTACTCCCACTTTGAGATCCATTGGACTCTTTGTTTGTTGTTAGCTCACACTCGATTTTTCTTTGGTTTTGGTTCGACTTTGTTTGATTGCACTTATGCTTGTGCTTTTCTTTAAACCTTTGTATGCTCCCTTAGGATTCACTTGTTTAATTTCCGATGCAAGTTAGACATTAGGATATCAAACCATGCATGGTAACTTAGGTAGTGTTTTCCCTTTCAAACTCGACCATAGGATCAATCATCGTATGATAATATTAGGGATAGAGATAGATAGTTTTGCCTTAGATGTTTTTCTTTCCCTTTTGCATGATTAAGACTAAAAGTCTTTTTTTTTTGGAAAATTCATAATACAATCTAATATTTCTTAAATCCCTTTTCAAGGCAAAAACATTAACCAATCCAAACTCTTTTGCCTTCGGGCCTTTCTTTGAAACTCTCAAAAGGATGTGTTAATTCTACTATGCACAATACGATACATAAATCCCCAAAGGCCGGGTGGATCTATGTCTACTTGATAGAGCACGAATGTAGCATTATCCGTCTTCAGGCACTTTTCTTTTGAAAACACCTCTTCAGAAATTAATATTGTTTATTAAAAACACAAAACAAACAGAAACTTTTGATCCGAACTACGATGCTCTGATTCCTTAAAGGGATACATAGGCATTTGGTCGTGGGGCCTAAGCGAGCAAAACTTTGTAAATATTCCTTCTTTTCCCCGTGTTTTCTTTTCCATGCATTTCCTCTTTGCATTTTTTCCCTTAGATCTTAAGCTTTAACTTTAGATAAAACACACCCATAAATTAGAACAACAAGAGTAGATCCCATGGAGTACCACAGACGTAAGGGGTGCTAATACCTTTTTCTTGCGTAATCGACTCCCTTACTCGTATCTCTCGGTCACGAGACCTTGATTTCACACTTCTCAGGTTTAATCGATGTTTACCTTTCTCTTCCCATGGGATAAAAAACGTTCGATGGCGACTTCATTGATTTTCTCTGGATGATTGTTCGGCCGATTGTTTCAGTTTGCAGGTATCTCGAGATATGAGTCACTCTGCCCTTATTTTTCACGATTTTCCATCTCCAGAGGTAGTCTGCCAACGGTCGTCATAGTTGGTGTCGTTCAAATAACTTAAGAAGTTATTTAGAATGTTTGTCATTATTTTCGACAATGTTAGCTCACGTTTCTTCAAACATTGACGCTTCGAGTTGTTACTCAATGTTGGTGCTTGAGCAAATCAAGTGGAAAAAATTCCTTACTCCCACTTTGAGATCCATTAGAATCTTTGTTTGTTGTTAGCTCGCACTCAATTTTTCTTTGGTTTTGGTTCGAATTTGTTTGATTGCACTTATGCTTGTGCTTTTCTTTAAACCTTTGTATGCTCCCTTAGGATTCATTTATTTCATTTTCGATGCAAGTTATAAATTAGGATATCAAGCCATGCATGCTAACTTAGGTAATGTTTTCCCTTTCAAACTCGAACATAGGATCAATCATTGTATGATAACATTAGGGATATAGATATATAGTTTCCCTTAGATTTTTTTCTTTCCCCTTTGCATGATTAAGACTAAAACCCTTTTCTTTGGCTAATTTATAATACAGTCTAACATTTCGTAAATCCTTTTTCAAGGTAAAAAACATTAACCAATCCAAACTCTTTCGCCTTTGGGCCTTTCTTCGAAACTCTCAAAAGGATGTGTTAATTCTACTCTGCACAATACAACACGTAAATCCACATAGGTTGGGTGGCACTATGTCTACTTGCTAGAGCACGAATGTAGCATTATCCACCTTCGAGGACTTTTATTTTGAAAATACCTCTTCATGTAAGAACATGTTAATTCCTTTCTATGCCAACGCGTGTGTCTCTAAAGGTCGAGCTATGGTAGAAAGCGAAATTAATATTGTTTATAAAAAATACAAAACAAACATAAACTTTTGAACTGAACTACGACGCTCTGATTCCATAAAGGGATACACAGGCATTTGGTCGTGGGGCCTAGGCGAGCAAAACTTTGTAAATATTCCTTCTTTTCCCCGTGTTTTCTTTTGCATGCATTCCCTCTTTTCATTTTCCCCTTAGCTCTTAAGCTTTATCTTTAGATGAAACACACCATTTGATTAGAACAACAAGAGTGGATCCCATGGAGTACCACGGGCGTGAGGGATGATAATACCTTCCCCTTGCGTAATTGACTCCCTTACCCGTATCTCTCGGTCGTGAGACCTTGATTTCACCCTTCTCAGGTTTAGTCGATGTTTACCTTTCCCTTCCCGTGGGATAAAAAACGTTCGATGGCGACCTCATTGATTTTCTCTCGATGATTGTTCGGCTGGTTGTTTCAGTGTGCAAGTATCTCGAGATATGTGTCACCCTTCCCTTGTTTGTCACGGTTTTCCATCTCCAGAGGAAGTCCACCAACGGTCGTCATAGTTGGGTTTCATTCAAACAATCGAAGAAGTTGTTCAGAATGTATATGGATTTCATTCGCTCCTTTAAGGACATGTATTATGTCGTAAAACCCCTTTCAGAAGCGACTGTGGACTCCGTATAGGATCACATGGAAGAGTTTAAGGATGGTAGGAAGTTAACAATGCTTCGAGTGAAGTTCCCTTTTGAGTGGCAGAAGAGCCACTTTGACAAGACCATCGATGCCTATGCTTTGAAGCCCGACGAGTTGGATGCTGAAGATCAGGTTTCCTACAGGAAGCTTGTGGCATATGTAGAAAGTTTCACTCCTGCCGAGTGTGTAACTAAAGATGGAAATCACATTTTGACGGCGGATGGAAAGCCGCGCCTAGATCCTTGGTTGATTAATACGAAAATGCACACTGAGTGTGATTCTGATGATGAATCTTTACACCTTTTAGGTAGAGAGCGTACTTGTGATCTCCGTACCTCTATGTTTCCCGTTATACTTCCATATTTCTTTATTTGTAGGTTAAACGGCAGATTTCCGTGAGCGCATGGTCTGGATAGTGGCCAACATGGATGTTAAGAAATTGCCGAAGAGTTGTGTCAACTCCAGGAGCATGCAGTCTCAGGTTGGCTCAACTTCTTCTTCTTAGGGAAGTTTTTCCCCTCTGGATCAACCTACCAAATGGCGGCATGGGGACGAGACTGAGCATGTCGACCTTACCGAAGGATTGATTGGGGAAACTTTCATGTTGCCCCTTGTTGTACCCCAAATTTCACCCTCTTTAGTTTCATTCCTAATTGGATTATACTTCGTCATCATATGCATACATACATGTCACAGGGTCAATACTCATGGAATCAAGGCATTTTCTCTGTAAAAAGAACTATGAAAGTTGACTGGTATGATAAGCAGCATTATGAAGCAAAACTCAGGGTTTTCGGATTTGAAATGCATGTTGCACGTGTTCCTAGCTATTCAATCAACAAACAATCAAGTCATAATCATATCAAGCTCTCATGTGTTCCAACTGTAAGAACAAGATTTGGTTCTGCAATATCATCTATGAGTTTTGATGATAACAAATGAGTATGTTTGTATGAACAATTTTGATACTCTAATGTTTGTTATTGTTGAGTACATAACAAACAATTTCTGCTTCTAATGGATGGCGTGGGCAAGACATTAGGAGATATTAGTTCCGCTTCTACGCTACACAAGTTCTGTTGAATCGTAGCAAGACACTCTAGAATGCTCTGAAGTATAAGCTCTGATGTTTATCTAAAGAAAACAGTCATAAGATCTAAAGACATAAGTTGCTACTTAAGTCCAGATGCTTAAGACTCATGTTTATGAAGACAACAGGCTCTAAAGAAACATTCAGAAGATCTAAAGACAAAAGTTTCTACTCAAGTCCAGATGCTAAAGACTCAAGTTTCTAAAGACCCAAGGTTCTAAAGATAAGGGTTCTAAAGACCAAGTGCTGAAGAATCTAAATACAAAAGTGTTAGAACAATGTTTGAATCTAGTACCCTATATTTAAGTTTTGATGATAACAAAGTGAAAAGATATAGTAGTTAAATATTTCATGATTGAATTATATGCTGCCTAAAATTACTATGCTCTGATTTGCAGATATGCTGATTAAAATAAGCAAAGATCACTTCTTCAGCATCAGAATATGAGTTTGCACACCAGCATCAGAAGTTGCTGAATCAGAACGTCAAGATCAGATGATCAACGCTTGCACATGCTGAAGCTTGATGAACAGAACTGCGCGTAAAACACTCTGATACAGAATCAAATCAGTTCATCAGCAGCGAAGCAGAATCAGAATGAGCCAAGCCAGAACGTGCATTGAAGAAGCAACGGTACTGTGCATTGAAAGCTAATCAATACCAACGGCATCATTCTAGACAAGATCTGCTCAAAAAGGAAAGCTTGTTAATAGCATTGAATCAAGAATATTTGCTTCAACGTTCATCCTCTCAAGTGCTATTTAAACCAAGCTTCGAAGATTATCACGGCTAATGCTTCCAAACTCTCTACACGCAAAAAGCTGAACAATAATCTTCACTCCACAAGTTTTGCTAAACCAACAAACTCTGATACTTTATTAGCGTTTAGCAACCTAGTATTCTAAGCTTCATTTGTGTAAACATCACAGTTGTGATATAGTTTTTGTAGAAAACATTCACACACATTTGCTTATACCTTTTTAAGAAAGTGTTGCCTTGACAAACCGGATTGTGGTTTGAATCAAGAAGGTTTTAGCAGTTGCTAAAGCAGATTTGTATTCAGTTGAATATAGTGAATTAAGACCTCGTTGGAGAGAGGCGAAATCACCTTGACGGGTGGAATGGAGTAGTTTGAGATCAAACGAACCAGGATAAAAATATCTTGTCATTTGCTCTAAGATTCCAGTTTTACAATTCAACCCCCCCTTCTTGTGTTTTTCACCCCTTCAATTGGTATCAGAGCGCCTGGTTCTGAGCTAAAACACTTAACCGTGTCAGTACAAGATCCAGCGTCAGAAAAACACAATGGCAGGAAACAACTCTCATTTCAGCAATGACACCAATGAGGACAGAGACAGATTCAGCGGCAAACCTCCAGTCTTTGATGGAGAAAACTTTGACTACTGGAAAGACAGAATTGAAAGCTTCTTTCTAGCACATGATGCTGATCTGTGGGATATGGTGACAGATGGATACACGCACCCTGTTAATGCAACTGGTCAGAAGATTGATAGAAAATCAATGACTGATCAACAAAAGCGTGATTTCAAGAATCACCATAAGGCCAGAACCATCCTCCTCAGTGCTATCTCCTATACTGAGTATGAGAAGATCTCTAACAGAGACACAGCTAAGAACATCTTTGATTCTCTCAGAATGACGCATGAGGGCAACATTCAAGTCAAAGAAACAAAAGCTCTGGCGCTCATTCAGAAGTATGAGGCGTTTAAAATGGAAGAATCTGAATCCATTGAAACTATGTTCTCCAGATTCCAGATTCTGGTAGCTGGTCTCAAAGTTCTGGACAAGGGATACTCTACTGCTGACCATGTCAAGAAGATAATCAGAAGTTTACCCAAGCAGTGGAGGCCTATGGTTACTGCTCTGAAGCTGGCGAAAGATCTCAACAAAATCACTCTGGAGGAACTTATAAGCTCCCTCAGAAGTCATGAGATAGAGCTGGAAGCTGACGAGCCTCAGAAGCAAGGTAAGCCTATAGCTTTAAAATCTAACAGAAAATCTGAATCTAAAGTTTTGCAGGCAGTTGAAGAAACATCTGATGGATCCTCATCAGAAGAAGACGAGCTTTCTCTTCTCTCCAGAAGAGTAAATCAACTGTGGAAGCAAAGACAAAGGAAGTTCAGGAATCCCAGAAGATCTGATCAGAACGAGTCTTCTTCCAGATACAGAAGGACAGATTCTTCCTCTGGATACAGAAGATCTGAAGGCTCCTCAGGTAGCAAGAAGCCAAATACAAAAGACATCATCTGCTACGAGTGCAATGAGCAAGGACACTACAAGAGTGACTGTCCAAAGCTTCAGAGGGAAAAGCCCAAAAAGAAGTTTGGAAGAGAGAAGAAGAAAAGTCTCATGGCCACATGGGATGACTCTGACTCGTCTGAAGCTGACTCAGAATCAGATGATGAAAGGGCGAACATAGCGCTTATGGCTAACATTCCAGATGACAGTGAAGCTTCTGACTCAGACTCAGAATCAGACACAGAAGAGGTATTCCCTAACTTCGCTGTTAATTTTACAAAGGCTGAACTTGCTGAAAGCCTCAATGAAATTCTGGAACGTTATCAGCAGATTAGAGCTAAATTCAGAGACCTGAAAAGGACTCTTGAATCTGACTCTAATAAGTCTGAGAGTCTCAAATTGGAAAACTCTGAGCTGAGAGATAAAATTTTAAAATTAGAAAACTCTTTACAAAACTCTCAGAAGGAACCAATTGCTGAAACTCCCAGCAACGCTGATGAGATCATCAAGGAGTATGATCATAGTTTCCAGAAGTTCCTTGCTAAAAGCATAGATAGAAGCAGAATGGCTTCAATGATCTATGGAGTTAGCAGAAACGGCAGGAAAGGAATAGGATACCTAGGTAAGGTTCCTACACCTAAAAATGTCATGGATTTAACCATTAAACACACTCCTCTAAATTCACACTTTGTGTATGGTCACACACATGACATCAAATATACTAGTAGTAACCACTTTGTGAAACCAAAATTCAACCAGAGTTTTGGTAAAACTAACAAATCAGGACCCAAGAAGATCTGGGTACCTAAGGATAAAATAATACATGTTGCAGATATCTTTAGCAGCAAATCAGAAACACCAGTCATGGTACCTGGACTCTGGCTGCTCACGTCACATGACGGGAAGAAGGCATATGTTCCAAAGCCTGGAACTTAAGCCTGGAGGCCACGTTGGCTTTGGAGGCAATCAGAGGGGAAAGATAATTGGCTCTGGAACTGTAGGTAACGGAAATCTTCCCTCTATTAATAATGTTCTGCTAGTTGATGGATTGATGCATAATCTGTTATCCATAAGTCAATTAAGTGATAACGGTTATGATATAATCTTTAATCAAAAATCATGTAAAGCTGTTAGTCAGAAAGATGGGACTATCCTATTTAATGGTAAGAGGAAAAACAACATTTACAAAATCAAACTTTCTGAACTAAAGAGTCAGAACGTAAAATGTCTTCTGTCTGTTAACAACGAGCAGTGGATCTGGCACAGAAGATTGGGGCATGTTAGTATGAGAAGAATATCTCAGATTAACAAACTCAATCTGGTCAGAGGACTTCCAAATTTGAAGTTCAATTCAGATGCTCTGTGTGAAGCATGTCAGAAAGGCAAATTTGCAAAACCCTCTTTTAAATCCAAAAATGTTGTTTCTACCTCTAAGCCATTAGAACTTCTGCACATTGACTTATTTGGACCAGTTAAGACTGCTTCTGTCAGTGGCAAGAAGTATGGGTTAGTAATCGTAGATGACTATAGCAGATGGACATGGGTAAAGTTCTTAAGACACAAGGACGAGTCACACTCTGTGTTTGTTACCTTCTGTAACCAAGTTCAGAATGAAAAAGATCTTAGAATCGTTAAAGTCAGAAGTGATCATGGTGGTGAATTTGAAAATAAAGATTTTGAGTCATTCTTTAATGACAAAGGCATTCTGCATGATTTCTCTTGTCCTAGAACTCCCCAACAAAATGGAGTTGTAGAACGAAAGAACAGAACATTGCAAGAAATGGCCAGAACCATGATCAACGAGACAAACGTTGCTAAGATTTTCTGGGCAGAGGCAATAAACACAGCGTGCTACATTCAGAATAGAATCTCAATAAGACCTATTCTGGAAAAGACTCCATATGAATTGTGGAAGAACAGAAAGCCCAACATTTCGTATTTTCATCCATTTGGATGTACTTGCTATATGTTAAATACAAAGAATTATTTGAACAAGTTTGATTCTAAGGCACAGAAGTGTATTATGTTAGGATACTCTGAACGCTCAAGAGGGTACAGAGTATACAATACAGAAACACAGATTGTGGAAGAATCAATCAGTGTTCGTTTTGATGATAAGCTTGACTCTGAAAAGTCAAAGCAGAATGAAAATCTTGCAGGTATAGAAATTGAATTTGCAGGTTCTGAAGACAAGTCATCAGAAGCTCTCAACACAGACATTCCTTCAACGTCTGAAAGAAGCAATGCTAGAAATCCTACAACTGCTGCTGATCAACCTCAGAAGAGATTACCCAGAAGCAGTTTGGATCACCCAGAAGAGACTATCCTAGGAAGAAAGGAAGATCCAATCAGAACAAGAGCAAGCTTCAGAAACTCTGAAGAAACTCTGATGGGACTTGTGTCTCTGATTGAACCTTCTTCTATTGATGAAGCACTTCTGGACAATGACTGGATTCTGGCAATGCAAGAAGAGCTGAATCAATTCACCAGAAACGACGTATGGGATCTCGTTCCAAGACCAAAAGGATTCAACGTCATTGGAACAAGATGGGTGTTCAGAAACAAGCTTAATGAACAAGGTGAAGTCGTCAGAAACAAGGCACGACTGGTTGCACAAGGTTATAGTCAGCAAGAGGGGATAGACTATACAGAAACCTTTGCCCCAGTCGCCAGGTTAGAATCTATCAGACTTTTAATCTCATTTGCTGTTAATAGAGGCATCACTCTGTATCAGATGGATGTCAAAAGTGCATTCTTAAATGGTTATATAGAAGAAGAAGTATATGTTCACCAACCCCCAGGTTTTGAAAATACAAAACATCCAGAACATGTTTTCAAACTGAAAAAGTCACTGTATGGTCTGAAACAAGCTCCCAGAGCTTGGTATGAAAGGCTAAGCAACTTTCTGCTTGAAAATGAGTTCACCAGAGGGAAAGTGGACACCACTCTATTCTGTAAAACAGTTAAGAGTGACATTTTAGTCTGTCAAATTTATGTTGATGATATAATCTTTGGTTCTACTAATCCTTCTCTTGGAAGAAAATTTGCTAAGTGTATGCAGGCAGAATTTGAGATGAGCCTCATGGGGGAACTGAAGTTCTTTCTAGGAATTCAGATCAATCAAACTCCAGAGGGAACTTACATTCATCAGAGCAAATACATCAGAGATCTTCTGAAGAAATTTGACCTCTCAGAATGTAAGCCATCAAAGATTCCAATGCATCCCACGTGCATTCTGGAAAGAGAAGAGGTAAGCAAAAGCGTAGAACAGAAAGTCTACAGAGGTATGATTGGTTCTCTCCTTTATCTGACTGCTTCAAGACCTGATATTTTATTCAGCGTATGTATTTGTGCTAGATTCCAATCAGATCCTAGAGAATCTCACTTAACAGCTGTTAAGCGAATTTTCAAGTATCTGAAAGGTACTACTAATCTGGGTTTGTTTTATAGAAAATCTAGTGATTACAGTTTAGTAGGCTACTGCGACGCTGATTTTGCTGGAGACAGAGTGGAACGAAAAAGTACTTCTGGAAGCTGCCAGTTTCTGGGAGAAAATCTGATCTCGTGGTCCAGCAAAAGGCAATCAACTATTGCTCTGTCAACAGCAGAAGCTGAGTACATAGCAGCAGCAGGATGTAGCACACAGATGCTCTGGATGAAAAGTCAGCTTGAAGACTTCCAGATTTTTGAGAGTAACATTCCTATTCTTTGTGATAATACTTCTGCTATTTGCTTAAGTAAAAATCCTATTTTACATTCTAGAGCTAAGCATATAGAAATAAAACATCATTTCATCAGGGACTATATTCAGAAAGGAATTTTAAACTTGAAATTTATAGATACAGACCATCAATGGGCTGATATCTTCACTAAACCCCTTTCAGAAGATAGGTTTAATTTCATTCTGAAACACCTCAGCATGAAAGTATGCCCAGAATGAAAATGCTTTAATTCCATATTTTTATCTTTCAGAATGTATTTATATTACTGTGAACTTCTGATCAATTTTCCTTCAGAAAGTTAGAACATGCAGATTGTATCAGAGGCAAGTCTAAAGATCTGAGAGTCTAATCTCAAAGACAGACGTGCTGATCACTACATCAAACAAGTGTCATCCAATCATCAGCAAATCCCTGAAGCAGAACGCGTGCACGCTTCTGAGAAAGGAAAACGCTGATTGGATGCATTGAGACACATGTCTGGTAACCGTTTTTAAGTATCTTTCTCAAATCCCCCAAAATCAGCAAGCATTAAATGCAAAAGTAATCACGCTTGTTAATGGCAATCATTATTTTTTTTCTCTCTCTTAAAAACGTTTAATTTTTCAAAATAATTTTTGAAATCCTTATTTAAGCACATCATTCTTCATGTTTATTCTTTACGCTTACTCATAATCTCTCAAGTATTTTCTGCATATCTCCTTCAAAACCCTAGCTTTTCTCAAATCACTCTCAAGCTTTTGTGTGAGAACAATGGCATCCTCCAGCATTTCTGCAGGAAATCAGAAGAAAGAAACCTCTGAGCAATATCAAGCGCCTACCAGAACTCTTCTCACACCGGTAAAGAATCTTGAGGTTCTCTCTGAATTAATCATCGATTTCGAAAGTTTGAAGGAAAATGGATTTGACCTAACTGAGGAAGTCAAAGCTCAAAAGTGGGAGAGGTACTTTGATAGATTGGTTGGACCAACCTTTCCAGAGCTTGTCAAAGAATTTTGGATTCACGCCAAGATTCATAAACATCTAGTCATCTCTTCTGTCATGGGAAAGAAGATAATAATTTCTGAAGACCTCATTGCTAGGTTAATTGGTCAAAGTGGTGGTGGAGTCCGTTGTGTGGACATGGCTGATAGATGCCCTGATATAGGTGTGGTAGCCAACTGCATTTTCACTCTTGGTTTTCCCAGCAGCAAAATCAAGGATCTGAAGGATCACTGCAGAGTATGGGCCAAGATTGTTTTGGGCTGTTTCAATCACAGGAAGCCAACAAGCTCTCCTGACTATATAAACGTGGATCAGCAATTTCTGATCTACTTTATTGATCAGAGGGTGAAGATCAATCTGGCACACTTCCTGTTCAATCATCTGAAGACTAGTGTGAAAGAGACTAGAGAAGAAGAAAGGACCAAAAGGGACTGGATACCGTTTGGGAGGCTCATATCAGATATTCTGACAGAGAATAAGCTGATAGATTATCTGAGCGAAGCTAAAGTACTGGGAAATTTTGAACCAACTGTTGGAAAACCGCTGAATGCTAAGAACCTGAAAAAGATGAAGCTGATAGAAAATATCAGGAAGGAACCCAGAGCTTCTTCAACTTCTGACATCTCCAGAAGAAGAGTGCCTCTGAGTGATTTCCCAAGATTTTCTGAAATGGAATCCCAACCTGATATGTTTATCAAGTATCCAGATTCATACAAGGAAGAAGATGCAGGTTCAAAGCTGAAGATCAAAGATCTGAGTCAAGTTCAACCTGAAGTGATTCAGAAGAAGTCAAAGAAGAGGAAAGCAGAAGGATCATCTCACCAGACTCCAAAGAAACGAGGTAATTCATCTGCTGCTCCTATTTCAATTTCCTCTACTATTCCAACATCTGTTGCTCCTCCTCAAACCTCTCACAGAATATCCATTCCAATCCCCACTATTGATGAAACCATACCAGAAGACCCTTCTGAGGCCTTACAACTCAGAAGAACCAGAATTAAAATTCCCATTAAAATTCCCAAACAACAACCAACTGTTTCAACAACACCAGCACTTGATAGAGTGCTAGCTGATATTGAGCGTGAACATGCTTCTGTTCAACCTCACTCTAAACCACCAAATATTCCTCCTCCACAACCTGAACCAGAAATTCAACCTGAACCAGAAATACAACCAGAACATCAACCAGAACCAGAACCACAATCCCAACAACCAATCACAGAAGAACCTCTGATCCCTGAGCAATCAGAGATTCCACCTCCTCAACCAGAAAATAATCCTCCCTCACCTCAAACAGAGTTTCACCGCTATGAAACCCCATCTCCTCATCATTCTGATCCCCACTCACCTCAACCTTCACCGCTGGCAATACAGTTGCCATGTGGAACCACCATTGTCAGACCCCAGTTACCATCATCAGAGGAATCAACACCTCCAAAAACTCCAACCACTCCAATAGATATATCCTCTGACTCTGATAACCATCCTCCAAAACAAACAGCACCTCAGCACACCTCTGAAAACCAATCCTCTGAAAACCCCAGCAAAACTTTCATTGACTTAACAAGTCTTGAACGTCTTGCTGATTTAAGACACAAATTGGCCATTCCCAAACCAAAGCAACTAGATGTTGGCTCTGGTATTTTGGACTTTGAAACAGGTATGCTGCAATGGATTGCTTCCTTGAAGCAAGTCTGTCCGGGGATGATCGACCCAGCTGCCTCTGATCAGCTCTGGTCACAGTTCAGAGTATGGGTTCGTGCTGAAGCACTCAAGCTGCAGGACGTCAACTATGAGCAGGCTCAACAGAACTTTAGCAAGCTGCTAAAGGAAGTTGAGAGTCAGCTGCCTCAAGAAGTTGTGCTCCCTCTGGACTCTGAATCTTGGTCTGAGAAAGAGCAAGCTGCACAGGTGCAACCTTCAGAAGAAGACAAGACTCTTCAGGAAGAAAATCCAGCAGAAGATGTAGCTGAAAGTTCTGAGAAGCTTCCTCCTGCTGAAAGTTCTCAAGCTGCCTTGGACAGGCAGGCTCTGGAAGAATTAAGGCTGAATGACTTGCGTCTACAGCAGCGGATGGAAGAGAATGATCAGAAGATGGAAGCAAGAATGAATGTTCAGGACAGCAAGATTGATACTGTTGTCACCATGGTTCAGAAGCAGAATGAAACTTCTGAAAAGATTCAAGCAATGCTGCAAAGCCTGTTCTCACGCATGCCCCCACAACCTTGAAATTTTTTTTCATGCATGACATTCTCTATATTTTCTTCATTTTCTGATGTACTTTTGACTATGTTTTGACTATGCTTGTGTAATGTTCTTTGCTCTGAACTATTTTTAATATAATTTGTTTTTCTGATCTAAATTGTTTTAGCACATCACTAACACTTTTTGATTGCTGACAAAAAGGGGGAGAACAAGAAATGATATTTAAAATCAATAACGGCTAACTAGACAGAAATTCTCAAACATTCTAACTCTATTACTTGAAATGTTTTTCTGCTTTGTTGTTAAGTCTACAGGCACAAGGAAGCTCCGAACACTATGAAGACTGAGAACTAGAAGCTCTGATCAAAATATAGAAGCTCATGTTGCTCTGATCAAATATGAAGTTCTGATATATGAAGCTCTGATCGACCTAACACTCTGATCCGAAGCAAAGCTCTGACAGGAAAAGCTCTGAAGCTCTGCTCTCTGATAAGTCAAAGACTTATAATCTGATGCTCAAAGATAGAAAAAGATCTGACTCTGAAGAACACGCATATCAAAGGGAAGTAACAAACTCATGGGGAGTATCTCTTAACTCTGACTTCTCCGTACTTCTTATTCTGATACATAGCTCTGATAACTTTTCACGTTATTTTTTCATTTAAAATATCTAGTTTTTGTCATCATCAAAAAGGGGGAGATTGTTAGAACAATGTTTGAATCTAGTACCCTATATTTAAGTTTTGATGATAACAAAGTGAAAAGATATAGTAGTTAAATATTTCATGATTGAATTATATGCTGCCTAAAATTACTATGCTCTGATTTGCAGATATGCTGATTAAAATAAGCAAAGATCACTTCTTCAGCATCAGAATATGAGTTTGCACACCAGCATCAGAAGTTGCTGAATCAGAACGTCAAGATCAGATGATCAACGCTTGCACATGCTGAAGCTTGATGAACAGAACTGCGCGTAAAACACTCTGATACAGAATCAAATCAGTTCATCAGCAACGAAGCAGAATCAGAATGAGCCAAGCCAGAACGTGCATTGAAGAAGCAACGGTACTGTGCATTGAAAGCTAATCAATACCAACGGCATCATTCTAGACAAGATCTGCTCAAAAAGGAAAGCTTGTTAATAGCATTGAATCAAGAATATTTGCTTCAACGTTCATCCTCTCAAGTGCTATTTAAACCAAGCTTCGAAGATTATCACGGCTAATGCTTCCAAACTCTCTACACGCAAAAAGCTGAACAATAATCTTCACTCCACAAGTTTTGCTAAACCAACAAACTCTGATACTTTATTAGCGTTTAGCAACCTAGTATTCTAAGCTTCATTTGTGTAAACATCACAGTTGTGATATAGTTTTTGTAGAAAACATTCACACACATTTGCTTATACCTTTGTAAGAAAGTGTTGCCTTGACAAACCGGATTGTGGTTTGAATCAAGAAGGTTTTAGCAGTTGCTAAAGCAGATTTGTATTCAGTTGAATATAGTGAATTAAGACCTCGTTGGAGAGAGGCGAAATCACCTTGACGGGTGGACTGGAGTAGTTTGAGATCAAACGAACCAGGATAAAAATATCTTGTCATTTGCTCTAAGATTCCAGTTTTACAATTCAACCCCCCCTTCTTGTGTTTTTCACCCCTTCAAAAAGTTCTAAAGATTCTAAAGACTTGAAGTTCTAAAAACCCAAGGTTCTAAGAAAAGGTTCTCACAACCAAGTGCTGAAGACTCTGAAGACGCAGTTCTGAAGACTTGAAGTTCAGATGACCTTGTGTTATGTTATCGCTTCTAAACTCATGCTCGCAAAAGTCTCTGGAATGCAGGAGGAAAGAAGATAACATTAACGGGGTACCAATAGTACATGGCACAATCAACGTTTCGTTCCACTACCATGAAAGTACAGACGCGTCACACGATCTTGTCTCCCACGTTACTGTTCAAGCTGCCAATGTTTTTGGAAATCCCAAGAGTACCCCTCAATGAATATATTATTTTATTGGATATATAAAGGCTTGAAGACTAAGAGAAAAAGCATCAAATTCACTGAATATTCACGCGCAAATGCTGTTCATAGCTTTCATATTCTTAAGTAAATGTTCTTAAAATAGTCTACATATTCAGCTTGTGTAGAAGCAACATTCTTATAAACAAAACTTGTATTCAAACAGTTGTTTGGTTTTCCTTAAGGGACCGGGTAGGTCTGTATCCTTAAGAAGTCTAGGACTAGCGAGTTTTAGAGTTTGTTAGTCACTTGCGGGCAGCTTGTGCATTGTAATAATCAGGTTGATTATTGTTTGATATTCCTTAAGGGACTAGGTAGGTATGTATCCTTAAGAAGTACGATACTTAAGAGTGATAGAGGTTGTTAGTCACTTGCGGGTAGCTTGTGCAAATTGTAATCAGTTTTGTTATAGTGAATTGAGTCCTCGATTGAGTGAGGCGAAATCACCTCGGCGGGTGGACTAGACTAGCTTGATAATTTTTAAGTGAACTAGTATAAACATACATTGTTCTTTACTTTCTGTTCTTACTTATTGTTATTATCAATAGTAAAGGAAAAAGGATTTTAACTTAAAGGGGAATATTTTTAAAGAAAGTTTTTGTTTTAAAAACCCAATTTAAACCCCCCTTTCTTGTGTTTTTCACACCTTTAATTGGCATCAAAGCTCTGGTTTTGAGGAGATAAAAAGTTTGAATTTTATCAACACTTAACAATGTTTGGTATTGATCAAGTGTGTGTGAAAAACCAATGGCTACACTACTTCCACTATTGATAATTGGCATAATGATAGAGATCACTATAGTTCAAAACCATCTATGTTTGATAGGGGAGAAATTTGAATATTGGAAAGATAGAATAGAAAGTTACTTTCTAGCATATGACTTGGATCTATGGGGCTTGGTAGTTGACGACTACACTCACCTAGTATATGATAAGGTTCATAAGATTGCAAGAAGTGCAATAACGGAAGCACAAAAGAAAGTACATAGAAATCACTACAAAGCAAGAACCATTCTTATAAGTGATATTTCATATAATGAATATGAGAAAATCATAGATAGAGAGACTGCAAAGTCTATCTTTGATTCTCTTCAAATTACGCATGAAGGCAATGCACAAGTAAAGGAAACAAAGGCTTTATCCTTAATTCAAAAGTATGAAGCCTTCAAGATAGAAGACAACGAATCTGTGGAAATGATGTTTTCAAGATTTCAGACACTTGTGGTAGGACTCAAGGTTCTGAATAAAGGTTACTCCATTGCAGATCACGTTAAAAAGATTATCAGAAGTCTGTCTGTCAAATGGAGACCAATGGTAACTGCTTTGAAATTGGCAAAGGATCTGAACAACACCTCTCTTGAGGAGCTGATTAGCTCTTTAATAAGTCATGAAATAGAGATGGAACAAGATGAACCTCAGAAGAGGGTAAAATCAGTTGCTCTAAAGTATACTTTTTGGAAAATCAAGGCTTATCAAGCTAAGGAATAATCAAAAGAATCTGAAGAAGATTCATATGATGGTGAACTCTCTCTGATATCCAGAAGAATAAGTCAAATCTGAAAGCATAGATAAAGAAATTTCAGAGGTCAACGAATGACATATGGAAAAGGTGAATCCACTTCTGGTCAGGGGAATGCTTCTAGAAAAGAAGTTACTTGCTTTGAATGCAACGAGCCTGGACATTAAAAAAATGATTGTCCAAAGCTCAAGAAAGACAAGAAGCCTACAAGAAAGGGGGCCGGCGAAAGAATACCGGCCGTTCGATTTCTTCGTACATTTTTTTTAAACTTTTTTTACAGATAAAAGGATTACAAAGCTAAGAAGGGTCTCATGGAAACATGGGATGATTCCGAATCAGAATATGAAGATTCTAATGAAGATCATACAAATGAGGCACTCATGGCCAGAACTTGCACAAATGAAGAAACATCAGAAAACAAACTGACACTTGAGAATAAGTCTGACTCTGATGACGACAAAGAGGTACTTTCTTCTTTATCTCGCTCTAAACTTGAAATTAGTTTATCTAAATTAATAAAAAGGTATCAATATCTTCTAAGTAAACACAAAATCTTGAAAAAGAGTTTTGTAGCTACTTTTGAGAACACTACTATAGATGAGCAAAATATTTATCTTAAATGAAAAACTATTTATTTTAGAAAAATCAAACATCACTCTAAAAAGTAAAGTGTCTAGATTAGAAGAAGAGATTTTCTCTAACATATATGTTACTGACAAAGTAATCAAATATGATTGAGCTTTTCGACACTTCCTTGCTAAAAGCATAGATAGAAACAAAATGGCTTCAATGATCTATGTTGTTAGTAGAAATGGAAGCAAAGGCTTGGGATATTCAGGACCATTAAAGAAAATTGATGAGACCCTGAATGTCAAACCAAAACCTTTTTCTGAACATTTCGTGCTTGCTGGCACAAATTTGAAATGTCCAGAACAAGAAGGTTCTGATACTACTGTAGCACAAACACAGACACAGAAGGAAACTTCTAAACCAAAGTATCATGCATAAATTTCACATGAATATCCTGTTGCACCAAAGTCTAAAGGTGTCAGAACCTCTAGAACTTCTAACAAAAGAGGACCCAGAAAGTGGGTACCTAAGGATCAAATAATCTAGATTGCAAATTTCCTTGATGGCGCCACTGAAACACCAGTCATGGTACCTGGACAGTGGATACTCATGACACATGACAAGAGAAAGGCATATGTTCCAAGATTTAGAACTTAAGTCTAGAGGCATTGTTGGGTTCGGAGGCAATCAGAAGGGAAATATCATTGGCTCTGGAACAATTGGTAATGGTAAATTCCCTTCTATTAACAATGTTCTTTTAGTCGAGAGTCTGATGCATAACTTATTGTCAATCAGTCAACTTAGTGGCAATGGTTATGATGTCATTTTTAATCAAACATCCCGTAAAGCTGTTAGTTAGAAGGATGCCTCAGTTCTGTTAAATGGAAAGAGGAATAAAAATATTTACAAAATAAGATTATCAGATTTGAAAAATAAAAATGTAAAATGTCTTCTGACTGTTCAAGAAGAGCAATGGGTCTGGCATCGACATCTGGGTCATGTTAGCTTGAGAAAGATTTCTCAACTGTATAAACTTGGATTAGTAAGAGGCTTGCCTAATATGAAGTATACTTTAGATGCCCTTTGTGAAGCTTGTCAGAAAGGAAAATTTTCAAAAACCTCTTTCAAAGCTAAAAATATTGTTTATACTTTTAGGCCATTAGAACTTCTTCACATTGACTTATTTAGACAATGAACACTGCTTCTGTCAATGGTAAGAAATATGGACTTGTCATTATTGATGATTATAGCAGATGGACATGGATAAAATTCTTGAAACACATGGATGATTCATACTCTGTATTTGCTTCCTTTTGTTCCCAAGTGCAAAATGAAAAAGATTGCAAAATAGTCATAGTTCGAAGTGATCATGGTGGATAATTTGAAAATAAAGATTTTGAATTTTTTTTTTGGATTCAAATGGAATAGTACATGATTTTTCTTGTCCTAGAACTCCATAATAAAATGGTGTTGTAGAAAGGAAAAATAGGATACTGCAAGAAATTAATCGCACCATGATTCAAGAAACTCCGATGGCTAAGCACTTCTGGGTAGAAGTAGTGAATACATCGTGTTATATTCAAAATAGAATCTCCATAAGACCTATTTTGAGTAAGACTCCTTATGAATTTTGGAAGAATAGAAAGCCAAACATTTACTGTTTCCATCCATTTGGATGTACTTGTTATATGTTAAACACTAAAGAGAATCTGGGTAAGTTTGATTCTAAGGCATATAAGTGTCTGCTATTAGGATACTTTGAATGCTCTAAAGGCTTCAGAGTTTATAACATAAAATCATGAAGCATGGAGGAATCAATCCATGTCAGATTTGATGATGAGTTTGACTATGAAAAATTAAAGCTGTGTGAAAAGCTTGCAGATATAACCATAACGTTCGCTGAACCAAAGGAGAAGACTCAAGAAGATAAAGAATCAGATGCTCCCTCTTGTGATACTGTTGATAGTTCTTCTAATCAACCTCAAACAAGGAAGAATGTAATCACATCCTTTCATCCTGAAGACCTTATCCTTGGAAGTAAAGATGCTCCAGTCAGAACAAGATCATCTCTCAAACCTTTTGATGAAGTTCTTATAGGTTTATTTTCTTTAATATAAACTTCATCTATTGAAGAAGCCCTTCTAGATAAATATTGTATTCTAGATATGGAAGAATAACTGTACCAATTCTTAAAGAACAGTGTATGGAATCTTGTTCAGAAACCTAAAGGTGTCCACGACATTGGAACCAGATGGGTGTTCAGAAACAAGCTCAATGAGAAGGTTGAAGTTGTCAAAAGCAAAGCACGTCTAGTTGCACAATGTTCTAGTCAACAAGACGAGATAGACTATACAGAAACCTTTGCACCAGTCGCCAAGTTAGAAGCTATTTGATTGTTAGTGTCTTTTTCTGTCAATCATAGAATTATCCTTTATCAGATGGATGTTAAGAGTGCATTTTTGAATGGTTATATTTCAGAATAAGTGTATGTCAAACAACCTCCTGGCTTTGAAAACTCTGAGAAATCAGACTTTGTTTTTAAACTAAAGAAATATCTTTATGGCTTGAAACAAGCTCCCAGAGCTTGGTATGACAGATTGAGAAATTTTCTTCTAGAAAATAAGTTTACCAAAGGAAAGGTTGACACCACACTCTTCTGCAAAACTTTCAAAAATGATATTCTAATTGTTCAAATTTATGTTGATGATATTATTTTTGGTTCTGCTAATCCATCCCTTTGCAAGGAATTCTCTAAGCTAATGCAGACTGTATTTGAAATGAGCATGATGGGAGAACTAAAGTTCTTTCTGGGAATCTAGATTGATCAAAAACCAGAGGCTACTTACATACATCAAAGTAAGTACACCAAAGAACTTCTGAGTACATTTAACATGATAGACTGCACTATAGCAAAGATTCCAATGTATCCAAAATTTATTTTGGAGAAAGAAGAGATAAGTGGAAAGGTTTGTCAGAAGCTCTATCGTGGTATGATAGGCTCTCTTATGTATCTGACTGCATCTAGACTTGATATCTTATTAAGTATTCATCTTTGCGCTAGATTCTAATATGATCCTAGGGAATCTTATTTAACTACTATTAAGAGAATTCTAAGGTATCTAAAAGGAACCTCTAATCTTGGCTTGATGTTTGAGAAAACATCAGAGTATTCTCTTTCTGGTTTCTGTGATGCAGAATACGTTGGAGATCAGATAGAGAGGAAGAGTACTTTTGAAAGTTGTCAGTTTCTAGGAAATAATCTGATCTCATGGTCAAGAAAGAGGCAATCAACAATTAATCTTTTAACAGTAGAAGCAAAGTACATTTGAGCAACACTATGCAATACTCAGATGTTATGGATGAAGAATCAACTAGAAGATTATTAGATTTATGAGAGTAACATTGCTATCTTTTGTGACAATATCACTGCTATTTGCTTAAGTAAGAACCCTATCCTACACTCTAGGGCTAAACACATAGAAATCAAACATCATTTTATTAGAGACTATGTTCAGAAAGGGATCCTATCTTTGAAATTCATAGATGCAGACCATCAGTGGGTTGATATTTTTCAAAACCCTTAGCTGAAGATAGATTTCTATTTATTATAAAGAATTTTAAAATGGGTCTATGTCTAGAGTAATATATCCTTAGAAACAAACGTGTTTTAGTCGTAGTCTGAAGGGATACAATTATGACTTTAACAAAAAACTTCTAATTTGTTTTATCTCAATCGTCTGAAGATGTTTCAGTCAGAAATGTTCTTGATCAGATGGTAATCTTCGTGGTTTTCCAGATGCTGAGAATATCAAACGCATTACCTAAATAGACTTAGTGTCTGTCATACTCTACCTAGGTCATGCATGAGCAATTGTTTTTCATGAAAATGATTAATCATGATTACATTTATTTAACTACTCCTTTTCACTATATATTGGGAACAGCCGTTTCATGCCTTTGTCTGATATTCTCTGTCGTGTTCTAATTAAATGTTTTCATGTTCTCTCATATTAACGTTTGATCTACTTCTCTTTTCATTTCCTTCTTTTAGCAGTCTATGCTTTCATTTGAGTGTTTCAATCGCCTTACCTTACAAACTACTTGACTGACTATTTATATCTCCTCTCATCTGTAGTCATTCATCAAGTCCTAATCCTTGTATCATATTCTACCGCCTCTTATCTTCAATCTTGTCTGCACATCATGGTTGTTAGAACCTTTCAAGGAGATGAGTAATCAAAGAGAAAATACCCAACTATGTGTCTGACGATGGTTTCATCACGAGTTTATTGAAAATCAAGGATAGTTTGGGTATGCAAGAATGCTGAGAGGTCTTATGTATCCTAACCTCGTAAAGAACTTATGGCTTCATGTTTCTGTCAGTCCTGATGAAAATGCTATTCATTCTTACATCTTTGGCGTTCCGATTACCATCACTTGCTCCTCCATTGATGAAGCCATACATAGTCCACCTTTACCCAAGTCTTGCATGAATGCTGACATGTTTCCAAATGTTCCTAACTCTTTATTTAGATATGAGCCTCTTAATTCAGATCATTTGAAACCACTTGCAAAAATATGGTTTCAATTCTTATTGAGAAATCTTCATCCTAGAGGAGAAGATCTTGATAAAGTTTTTCCTAGGGATATGTGTCTTCTTTATTGTCTTCACAAGAATATTCCAATTCATCTTTCGGAAATAATATTCAATTATATGAAGCTATCAATCCTAGCATCCAGGAACTCTTAAAAATCATTCATTCCGTATGGACGTGTACTGTCTGAAATGTTTGAGTTAGCGGGTATAATTGAAATTGTTCAAATAAATTCGTTCATCATAGGAAATGCTCTATTTGATGAGAGCTGTGATGTGTTTGAAGTTTAGATAACTTTCCCTGTCTATGTTTCTCCTTCTATTGTAATCTCCTTCGAATATCGATGAAACTTCTTATCTTTTCTTGTTATTTCTTCTGGTTTTTATGTTTTTCACAAATAATTACCTTTTTGATTATGACAAAAAGGGGGAGCAGTTAAATGGTAGTAATTTTGATTTAAATAACCAAGTTCTGATAAATGTTCTCTAAACTATTCTAATGGCATCAAGATCCTAATTTTTCCATTGGTATCCAGAGTCAAGACTCTCAATATCTCGATATTTGATCTATTGGAACCAATGGGAGTTTTACTCAAATGGTTAAGAGTTAGGATATTTGATCTTCATCAATTCATTGACTCATGGGTATTATCATAAAAAGGATAAGTATTCCATACCTTTCTATTTTCACTTTTTCTGATTATAAGAACAAAATTATGTCATCAAAATACATAGTTTTGTCATCATCAAAAAGGGGGAGATTGTAAGAACAAGATTTGATTCTGCAATATTATCTGAGTTTTGATGATAACAAATGAGTATGTTTGTATAAACAATTTTGATACTCTAATGTTTGTTATTGTTGAGTACTTAACAAACAGGTTCTGCTTCTGATGGATGGCGTGGCCAAGATATTAAAGAGAATTAGTTCCGCTTCTGCATTACACAAGTTATGTTTAACATTAACAAGATACTCCAGAAGGATCTGAAGTTTAAGCTCTGATGTTTGTCTAAAGAAACCAGTCAAACTATCTGAAGACAGAAGTTGCTACTTAAGTCCAGATGCTGAAGACTCATGTTTATGAAGACAACATGCTCTAAAGAAACATTCAGAAGATCTGAAGGCAGAAGTTTCTACTCAAGCCCAGATGCTAAAGATTCAAGTTTCTAAAGACCCAAGGTTCTAAAGACCAAGTGCTGAAGACTCTAAAAACTGAAGTTCTAAAGATTATAAAGACTTGAAGTTCTAAAGACCCAAGGTTCCAAGAAAAGGTTCTCACAACCAAGTGCTGAATTCTCTGAAGATGCAATTCTGAAGACTTAAAGTTTTGATGACCTTGTGTTATGTTCTCTCTTCTAAAATCATGCTCGCAGAAGCCTCTGAGTGCATAAGGAAAGAAGATAACATTAACACGGTACAAATAGTACATGGTACAATCAACGTTTCCTTCCACTACCATGAAAGGACAGACGCGTCGCACGATCTTGTCCCTCACGTTACTGTTCAAGCTGCCAATGTTTTTGGAAATCCCAAGAGTACCCCTCAACGAATATATTATATTATTGGCTATATAAAGGCTTGAAGACTAAGAGAGAAAGAAGCGAATTCATTGAATATTCACGCGCAAACACTATTCATAGCTTTCATATTCTTAAATCAATGTTCTTAAAATAGTTTACATATTCAGCTTGTGTAGAAGCAATATTCTTGTAAACAAAACTTGTATTCAAACAATTGTTTGAGTTTCCTTAAGGGATCAGGTAGGTCTATACCCTTAAGAAGTATAGGAATTGCGTGTTTTAGAGGTTGTTAGTCACTTGCAGGTAGCTTGTGCATTGTAATAATCAGGTTGAATATTGTTTGATATTCCTTATGGGACCAGGTAGGTATGTATCCTTAAGAAGTCTAGGACTTGCGAGTCTTAGAGGTTATTAGTCACTTGCGGGTAGCTTGTGAAAATTGTAATCAGTTTGATTATAGTGAATTAAGTCCTCGATTGAGTGAGGTGAAATCACCTTGGCGGGTGGACTGGACTAGCTTGATATATTTCAAGTGAATTAGTATAAACATACATTGTTCTTTACTTCCTATTCTTACTTATTGTTATTATCAAGAGTGAAGCAAAAAGGATTTTAACTTAAAAGGGAATATTTTTAAAGAAAGGTTTTTGTTTTAAAAACCCAATTTAACCCCCCTTTCTTGTGTGTATCGCACCTTCACCAATACACTCTGAATTGCGCAGAAAGTCAAGCGTTTCAGTTGATTTGAGACAGTGCAGACCGAAATTTAGTATTATGCATTTCAAGCTGAGAAATTCACAACTCGAGATCGGAAAATGGTTTGGGAATGATTCTTTAGTCATTAAAACCATCTTGAGGTCTTCTTCATTTCATATGTTCATGCCGAAGGCTAATTTTGTGAGGAAGATTTTCTAAAGCACAAAATACTTGAATTACGTTATACAAGGGACTTACTGTTTCATTGGTTTCCGAATGCTTAAAAATTCATAACTTCTGACTGGAAAATCATATTTGAGTGCCTCTTGGAGCATTTAAATCGTCTTGTTATTTCCTTCAAGTTTGGTGTTTAGATCGGAAGCCAATTCATTGAAAAAGATCTTCGAATGTATGAGTATTCAGAAGTTATACGGTGCAAAAACACTGAAAATAATATGCTGAACTGCTGTTTTTCGGATGTTCAAAAATTCATAACTTTTGCCCAATTCAACATTTTCAGATGGTTATTTGGGAGAAAAATCTATCTTGATTTTATCTTCGATCCATATGTTCGGGTCAAGAGTTAATTCTTTGCAAAGGATCTTCAAAAGTTCCAATTACTAGAGAAAATTGCACGCCAAAATGGGTTTTTACCAGACTATTTCTTGATATTATAAAAATCACAACTCTCTCGAATTTTATCCTATCGGGATGATTCTTGAAGCGTGAGATTACAAATTTTGTAAGCTTCAAATTTTCTTGAAGGCCCAAGTTTAGATTGTATTCTGAAGATTTCGGTTTATGGCTCGCATCTGAAAATGCGCGCGGAAATAAGCTGATATTTTCAAAAATGTGAAATAAGTCCACTGTTTCTCGGCATTTGAAAAATCATAACTTGTTCCATTTTTATCGTATCGAGGTTATTATTTCGGCACGAAGTTACAAATTTCATCACCGACATTTTTATTTCAGGGTTCACATCCGGATTTTGTACAGAACATCATGAGCTTGTGGTTTGTTCGTGCACCATACACCACAAGAGCTGTAAAAATATGCACTGTGAATTTTTACACTGCTTTTCTCACCGTTCAGGGCAACGTAACTTGCTCAATTTTTATTGTATCGAGAGGATTCTTTCGGAACCGCGTCATAAATTTTGTCATCAAGAGATTTGTTTGAAATCTTACATCGAGATTTCACACCGATTATCATAAGCTCGGGGGTTCTGTGTTGATTGTGCATCGTATCAGTTAAAATTTTCAAGTTTTAGAGCCAAACTATATATTTCAAATTTAAAATTTTCAAACACAATTACACGCACAATTTCAAATCTCACCAAATAAAAAAATATTTTCTCTCAATTCTCTCTCACTTTTCTCTCATCTTCTTAAAGAACACCTTTAACAAATTCAACAAAAACTTGAGTAAACTTCATCTTCCTCACTCAAAATTTCACAAGCATACTCCTATGCCTAGCCTCCACCGTCCGCCACCGATCTCCTCCATTCCGAACTCAATCCACTAAGTTTCTCCTTCCTCTCCAGTCGCGTGACTCCACAGACCTCTTCCCCTCCGATTTCACATTGTTTTCCAGCGGATTCTCCCTCCTCTCCGCCGTGACCTCTTTCCGGTGAAGTCCTCCCTCTGTAGCACATGTTTTTCAGGTTTTAAGCATCCTCTTCATCTTCTCTGATTCAATTTCGATAAATTCTTAAATTTACTTGCGTTTAATCACTTATTTGCATATTGATTTTGTGAATTGTGTAGATGTGAACTTAATTGACTATTGTATGAATTGAATTCTTGAAATTGCTTAAGATAATTGACTCTTGAATTTGTGATAATAATGAGATGTGGAATTGGTTTAACAATGACATAATCGATATGGATCTTGGTTTTATTTGATAAAATTGTTGATAATTTTGGATATCGAATTTTAGATTTACATATCGATTATGGAATTTTGTTGAGATCTAATTATGTTTTCATGAGTAAATGCAATTTTCGTTTCGATTTGCAGATGAATTCAAGTTTTCGAGAAAAAATCTTAAAAATCCAGAAATTGCATTAACTCTTGGATTTTTTTATTTGTGGTTTGAAATCATTGTTTGAATGTGGATTTGATCATTACAAAGTGTTTGTAATTTCTATTCGGCGATACTTGAACTAATAAGTATTTTTGTGCATCCATGTGCGATTGTTGAAATCAGTTTTTATCAATATTGGTTCAAGTACGCATTGCTTCCCGAAAATTCTAAATGCATTGTATTTGGCTTTTCAAAAGTTTTTCAATGCTTGTTCATGCATAATTGTGCGTTTATGGACTATTACAGTTGAATTATACCGATTTCGATGCGATTTTCTGAGCAATTCTTTGTTACGGTGAAACGCTGCCCGATTATGCTAAGTTGAGCATAAGACACTATTTCTTTGATGGTTAATGCTCAAGGTACTTGGTTTCGGCACTTGGATGACATTTGTGTTGAGTTTTCTCGATTTCGGCTTGAATTTTCATGTGATTCATATGTTAATGATGTTTCTTCCCGAGAATGGTAAGTAGCACTTGCAACATGATTTAATTCACAGTTATTGCTTATTTGAACTTCTTGGTGCGTTTGGTAGCTACCGGTACCGTTTCAGATTGTTTTTATTCTGAATTTTCACACACTTTCATTTGTAATAAGTTGCTTCCCAAAGTTTATGTTTGTGCTTCCATTGTGCATTTAATTTCTTTTTCTTCATGATTTAATTCTAAATTGAATTGTGATGAGAATGCATAACTCCGATTTCATTTTACTTGTTATTTCTAACATGTTTGTTGACTTGTGAAAGGAACTTTGAGAGCGCTTTTAATCGATTACCTAATTTTTGGTTATTCGATTAAAGTATGTTATGGCACTTTATTTGTGGATTTGTGGATTCGCTTTGGACATGATTTACTTTGATTCTCATTTCATGAGAAATATGCACTGTCTGTGTTTTTGTATGGATGTGAGATTTTGTGCAGGTGTTCTGTTTATTGCGGATGGGTCTGACATGCATTCTCATAGTGCTTTATTGATGCTTTGACGCATATTCTTACTATTTTATTGTTGATGCTAGCTTGCGCGAAGTTTTCCAGAGTTATTATGCTTTTGCTTCCTTGCTATAAACACTTGTTCGTTTGGTATTATATTGATTCTGGTTCAATTTTCCGCATCATTTACCGCTTTCCTTGCCATGAGAAGTAGGAATAGATATGCATAACTGGGAGTACCTACTTTAGGTGGGAAATCTGTTTAAAGCCCTCAAGTGAGGTGATGTTTGTTATGTTAAAGACCTCGAAATGAGGCGATGTTTTTGTTTGCAAAAGATTCCAAAAGGAGCTACTTCTTGTTGTTTGTTTAAAGACCTCAAAAGGAGGTGTTTTTGCTAAAGTACTTAAAGAAGGAATTTCCCATCCCCTTTTAATTTGTGCTTGCTATCGAGTCAATAAGTGGAGCAAAGGGTCCATAATCGACCCCCACACATTCTAGTCCGTGTCGTTCCTAGCTCGCGTTGTACATTGATGCTTTGAACTGTGCTTGCTCTTATTATTGAGTCAAATAAAGTGAAATATAGGGGTCCGTAACCAACCCCCCACGCTTTGTCATTCGTTTCGATGATATTAGCTCACGTCGCTCGACATTGATGCTCCGAGTTGTTACTTGATGTCGGTGCTCGAGCAAATCAAGTGGAAAGAGTTCCTTACTCCCACCTTGAGATCCATTAGACTTATTTGTTTGTTGCTATCTCGCACTCAATTTTTGTTTTGGATTTGGCTTAACTTTGTTTGTTCACACACTGTGATTGTTCTTTTCATTTGGTTGTAACCTTTGTATGCTCCCTTAGGATACATTTGTTTTGTTTCCGATGCAAGTTAGACATTAGGATCATAATCCATGCATGCTAACATAGGTAGAGATTTCCCTTTCAAAACTAAACCTTAGGGCCATCATTGTATGATAACATTAGGGATAGAGCTAGATAGTTTCCCTTAGATGTTTTATTTTCCTTTTGCATTCTTAAAACAAAAACCTTTTTCTTGGAAAATGCATAAAACACTTAATAATGGAAGATGGGAATCGTATGCAGTTGAGTCTTGTGGGGTAGAGAGAATCGATTTAGAATGAACCTTGCTCTATTTTCACTCATGACTTTATTATGGTTCAAATCTCAAATACTTTTTCAAGGTGAAAAACATCAACCAATGCAAAATATTTCCGCCTTCGGGCCTTTCTTCGAAACTCTCAAAAGGATTTGTTAATTCTACTCCACACAACATGACACGTAAATCCCCAAAGGTCGGCTAGCACCATGTCTACTTGCTAGAGCATGAATGCAACATTATCCGCCTTCAGGCATTTTTCTTTTGAAAATACCTTTTCAGGTAGAACGTTAATTCATTTCAATGCCAACGCGTGAGTCTCCAAAGGTCGAGCTACGACAGAAAGCGAAATTAATATCGTTCATAAAAAATACAAAACAAATAGAAACTATTAAGCTAAACTACGACACTCTGATTCCTTAAAATGGATACGTAGGCATTTGGTTGCAGAGCCTGGGCGAGCAAAACTTTATAAATATTTCCTTCTTTTCCCTGTGTTTTCTTTTGCATACATTCCCTTATTACCTTTTTTTCTTAGCTCATAAGCTTTAGATTAGAACACACCCTTTGATTAGAACAACAAGAGTGAATCCCGTGGAGTACCATGGACATGATGGATTCTAATACCTTCTGTTGTACCCCAAAATTTTCCCTCTCATTTCATCAACACTTTCTCATGACAAGACTCTTGGAATTCAAGATCAAGCTAGAGTTTGCTCTGCTTAAGACCCCTCCTTGCACTGTTGACCTAAATTAGGGTTTGAGTTTGCACAAGGGCATTTTGACCTACAATGCAAAAAGTGACTTTCATACTTCATGTTGGACTCACAAGTTTGTCCTTACCAAGTTTTAGGCTTTGATTCAAAGTTTTGCCCAGTCAATTGGACAGTTGACCTAAAAATCAGCTATATTGGGGAAAAAGTCAACTGTGGCCAATTGACAGTCAAACCTCATGAAATTTGACCCACATAAACATTATGAACTCATATGAACCATTTGATCAAGTTTGGACCATAAATCCACAAGAAATTTGATCAGATCATCAAAAGGGCAAAATGGTCATTTTTAGGGTTTTGACTGCACAAAAGCAATTTTTGACTGTTTGACCTAGCCAATGGCAAATCAATCTCACATATGGACTCAAAGACTCAATGACATCATCTTTACTTATTCAACAAGCCCAAAAGATCTCAAATGCATAGGATTGACAAATGAATTTTTCAGTCAACTGATCAAAATTTGACTGTACACTAAAAAGTCAAACTTTGACTTTTTGGTCAAAATCAAGTGCCAAGGGTCATTTTTCATCAATACATGTCAAATTATGAAAATTGTTCATCAAGAAACCCAAAAATGCAAATTAGGGTTTAAAATGAAAAAAATTTCATAACTTAGAATTTTTCTAAGTTATGAAATTTTCTTATTTTTTCCTAACTTTGTCCCATTTTTTCACCAAGATGAAAATGGATTCAAACAAAACTTGAAACATGAAAGTTGTAGTCCATCACAAAGTCTACAACTTTTATTCACAAGGTTTTCTCAAAAGAAGCTTGTATCTCAAGTTATGATTTTTGGAACAAGGGTACCTAAAACTTTTAACTTAGAGAAAATTTGCCCTAATCTAGGCAGGGTTTTGACCCATCTTCTTGGCCATTTTCACATAGTTCCACTTAGATTTTCAAGTTGCATTACAAAGATGGATTGTAGTACATGTTCCAAGCTTTCAAAATTGTCCAAGAACTCCTCAAACACCCTTGTGGTGAGAGAGAATCAAATGCTTGAAGTTGGCAAAAACTCAGTTTTGTCCATGGCCAATACATGTTCATAACAACTTGCAATTCTGATTTAGCTAGCTTGGTTTGACATTACAAGCCTCAAAACCAATTTGCACTCTATAATTTAATGCCAATCCATCAGTCAAAGCCTTTGTTTTGTTCATTTGGGCATTATACACAAGTTTAAGCCTTAAGTAGAAAAAAACAAATTGCCATTTTTGCCTAATGTCACTTTAGGTCAAAAACTAAATCCTTGAGACATGGGGCCAGATCTTAGAGGCAAGATCAAGTCCACTAATTCCAGTAACCAAGAACAAAATATGCAGCATGATAGGAAATCTGGTACAGGTCGATAACATCATTTCCATTTTCTTGCTTCAAGTAGAAGGAAACTTGCAAAACCAAGGCAATCTCACATATCTGTTAACACAAGCTTAAACAGACATTGCACACAGTTTCCATACCTCCCAACAAGCCTAAAGCATGCCCCTTTCATCCCTAATACCTCCTAATACTCAGAATCACTATTTTTCTGCAAAACAGGGCAGGTTCTGCATTTTGCAAGCCACAACCAATTTCCATCGTGCGTTTTGTCCCAAGATAGTTTCAACACCTTCCAATCAACTCACCTGAACTATCCCAAGCTCCCATTGCAAGCTGTAACACCTCTAACACCCTTTTCCATTTTCATTTCCAAGCTCTGCAGGTTGAGTTCTACAGCACGATTCAAGTTGTTTCAAAGTAAGCCAAGCATTGGAGAAGCTTCCTTGGACCTCAGGCAAGCTCAACAGAAGCTCAAACACCATTGAAGGTTGCTGCATTGTCCTACTAGATTCCAACTGAAACAAGTTTTTTATCACTTTCTATCTCTCTATTTAGGAACATTTAGCTTCAGGTTTGTGAATGAAAAATATAGTATTCAATACCATGAAGCCATACATATGCTCAGCTTTCATTTATATTAAGTGTGCTAGGAGAATTTCATCCATGAACATGTGAAAATAGCTAGGTCAGATTTTAGGGCCAGAGAAATTCTCTCTGGTCTTTGAGAGTTAGATTTAATGCTTTATATGGTTGGATTCATGTTTAAATTCTCTACAAGTTTGATGTTGTAAGTTTTGGCAAAAAGTCACGTTTCCAGGATGTAGCATTTGAACCAGGCGCGCGCGTTTACAAGGTCTGGAGGTTGAAGAAGAAGCTGGCTTGGGCTGGGCCTGTACATGCTTGCTTCTGGCACCCCCCATATTCAGTTTACACCCCCTGGCCCATTTATTTGATATTTATCATTTTTGACATTTTTATTTTTATTCAGACTTTATTATTTTTTATATGAAATATAAAAAAATGCCAAAAAATAATTTTGTATATTTTTCATATTTATTTGATATTTATTTTATTTTATTAAGTATATATATATATATATATATATATATATATATATATATATATATATATATATATATATATATATATATATATATATATATATATATATATATATATATATATATATATATATACTTGTCTATTTTTATTTTATAAGATAATTAGGTAAAAAATACAAAAATACCACATTTTCATTATTATTAATATTGTGTATTAAAAATACCATTTTTCATAATATACTTTTATTTTTTGTATAAATTAGTATATTTTTGCACATAATTAGTAAATAATATTATTTATTGAGAATTAGGGTTTCTTGCCCTAAAATAGAAAAATAATAAAAATTGACTTTTTATTTTATTTACATTTCCCGTAAAAAAATATACTTTTTACATATTAAAAACATTTTTGCATAATACATTTTATTTACATTTATTTATTGTATTTATTTCAATTATTGTACATTTAAACATTGTATCTTGTACATTCGATATGGTTGTAATAACTTAGAATTTATTTTCTTGTCAAATATCCCCAATTCAAATTTGTACCCCCTCCCTATATCATATTGTAATAGTGTAGCATTTAAATTCTCGCTCATTTAAAAAGCTTTCAATTATGCCATGTTTAGACCTATGGTTTGTATGCAAATAAAATCAACAATTAGCTTGACCTAATCCAAAGATAACAATGCATGAAAAACAAGCACAATGCACACTTGCACCCCTAGGGTTTCATCCACTTGTTGCCTTCAAAAATGGGCCATGGTTGCATGTCAAGTACTTTGGAAAAACAAAAATAAACAAAAAGATCATAGTCCCTCGATGACGCTATCTGAGTTGCCTAAACAAAAATGATCAAGTCCCTCAAGAAAATTGCCAAAGATACTTGACACTATTGCTATCATGGTCTATACAATGACCCGCGCCTGTCCCGTTAACATCCTAAACACAAGGTTGTTCACCAAATACAATGGTGAAACAACACTGTTAAAAGGGTTAAAAACATAAGAAAGATCTTCGAGTAAAATATGGTAGATAGCTCTTAGTTACTTGATCAAGCTTGCAAAAACATCCTTGCTATCTTCAAAACACACTTCACAACACAATGTCAAAACCCTACTTTCAAACATTGAAAACTTTTCAAAAGACAAAAACACCTTTGTATACATTCAAACAAGAATCGTTACAAAGGTTGCCACAATGATGGCCTCTTTTCAAAACATTTTCCAAAACCACACACAAAGCACCATTTCAAACAATTGAAAAGCACAATTTCAAACAATAGAAATGCAAAGCAAGTGATCTAAGCAAGTAACTAAGAGCCCATGGATAACCATGGATAGAAAGGGTGCTAATACCTTCCCTTTCTATAATCTACTCCCCGAACCCAAGAAAACATCTCAAAGGTCTTTCCTGTGCTTTTTGACATTTCCTTAGGATAAAATAAAAAGTCGGTGGCGACTCTTGCTAAACCGAAACATTTGCGAATACAAAACGCAAAAACCCAAGTCAGTTCTCCCACCGTATCACAGAACTGGAGACTCTGCTGGGGAATTAATTAAAAGTGGAGTAACCTTAGGGCTTAGATCACCCTTTGCATGATTATTTGTTTGCTTTGATTGCTTTACATTTTGGTTCTTTTGTTTGGGCTTGAAATCCTCCACCCGGATTTGGGAAACATTCATAGATAGCAATACGTTGTGGAAACTGTGTGGGGTATACCGACACGGTTGAAGCAATAGCTATATTAGTGCGACATATTTGTGAGTACCGGTAGCCTTTGAGTCAATCAAAGAGAATACGGGGCCGCTGAGTGATGTCATTAAGCACTAATGAACTAGAACCTTACTTGACCATCTTGGCCTTTTATTAGGGGTAGTGAGATGACCGGCTTTGGTACAGTCCGAAGTTGGTAGATACTCGATACTACACTCATTAAGGGTTGTTTTCTTGGAATATTTTGGTCGCTAGTTAAGTGGCTAAACCAAAACAATGAACATAGAAAACAATCCAATGATATTGAGATCCTTAGAACCCGGTTACTATTTATAGGACAGGTTTTAAGCCAACTAAACTCAAGAGGGTACTTACCTATGAAACCTCATGCAAGCCTGAAACTAGGGTTTTGTGTGACTTGCTTGTACATATGCTTGTGCATACATCATGGACATCATAAAGCATCATATGCATCCACTAACCATTTCAAGGGTTTGGATCTTCATCTTTGTTCTTGTTTTGTAGGTCATGGAATCTCTTCGCAGGAAAACAATTCAAATCAACCTTGTGAGGATCCCTCCTCAACTCAAGGAGCTTACTTCCAGGATTCTAGAGAGTTCTATCTTCAGTGAAAGACATGGTAGACTCCTCAACTTAGTCAACACCAGCATTAAAGAAGACATGGTGAAAGTTCTCTTCCAGTTCTTTGACCCCCTACACCACTGTTTTACAGTCCCTGATTACCAATTGGTGCCTACTTTGGAGGAATTTTCTCAACTCCTGAGAATTCCTATTCTTAATCAATTACCCTACACCGGTACGAAAAAAGAACCAAAACCTGAAGATGTTGCTCAAGCATTACACTTGCAACCATCTGACATCAAGGGGCATTGGGAAACCAGAAGTGGTGTCAAGGGATTCTTGGCAAAGTTTTTGTTTGAGAAGGCACAAGAATGCTGGAATTCTATGGATCTACAAGCCTTTGAAGAGATTTTGGCACTCCTCATCTATGGGTTTGTCTTGTTCCCAAACCCTGACCAACTTATAGATGTGAATGCTGTTAAGATTTTCATATCCAGGAATCCCATACCTACATTGCTTGGGGACACCCTACACTCATTTTACACACGAACAATGAGGAAAAGAGGTGTTCTCATGTGTTGTACTCCTCTCATAGCAAGGTGGTTTATTTCTCACCTTCCACAATCAGTTTTGAAGAATGAGCAGGGTTTAAGGTGGTCACAACGGTTGATGACCCTCACACATTCTGATGTACATTGGTGTTCTCGGTCCAGAGAAAATGTCATCATCATTGATCGTTGTGGTGAATTTCCTAATGTCCCATTACTTGACATTAGGACAGGCATTACCTACAACCCCTGTCTAGCTTTGAGACAATTTGGATATGCTCGGAGGGATGGCCCTCATGACATGCTGATTCCTGACCTAGTTTTTGACTTCGACAACGACGCGCAAGGACTTCACAAAAGGTTCATCAGAGCTTGGAGGATGCCTAACAAGGTGGATAGTAAGACACTGGGGCACAAGAATTCCACCCCCCTTGAGCCTTACCTCAAGTGGGTACGAACCCACTCCTAGAATCTTATGATGCCATATCCTCACACTCTCCCCTTGATCAAAGAGCCTGTTAAGGAAGGAGAGGTTCCATACACCATCCTACATCTTGACATGCCAACATCATGGGAGGAAATGCAAAAGAGTTGGATCAAACTCAAAGAAGAACGAGATACTTTTGAAGCCAACTTCTATGCCAGTGAGAAGAAGGTTTTAAAGCTCACCCACCGATTTCACGAGGAGGAAACTCTCAACACCTACATCGCACCAAAGAGGATGCGCAATGTCTTTTTACATTACGAATTTTGTAATATTTTTGCCCATGGGGCACTTATGTACTAACAATTTCTTCTTAATATGACGTGCGTTCTTTTTGTTTACAACAAATTTGAATTTTTGAACCCTTGAATGTATTACATGAATAACATACCATTCATCATATGCATAAACAGGTCTTCAAGCCAGGTTTCCTTATCTTTCTGCTGTTTATTTCAGCAAGATGGATTTGGAGCAAACAGTAAAAGATCTACAGACACAAAATTCGCAATTTCGCAACTCCTCATGACCTTGGAAAAGGGTCAAGAGGATCTCAAAGCTCTGCTAGAGAAGAATAAAGAGAAGAAAAATAAAAAGAGATCGGGGGTTGCCACTTTCGGAAGAAGGTTTGAGGGTGATGCTAGAAGGACTCTTGAGTTCCCTTCAACGTCTGGGGAAGGGATTGACAAGGGGAAAGGAGTTACTGTACCTTCTGAGTCTGAGGTAGAAGAGGAGGAAGATGAAGAAGACGAAGACTATTCAGAACAACAATACCCACCAGCGGATGACAAATATAAGAACCTTGAAGACAGATTGGCAGCTATGGAGTTGTAGAGGGTGCCCGGATTGGATTTTGAGGAACTGGGATTGGTAGCTGGGATTGTAATCCCTCCCAAGTTCAAGGTGCCAACATTTGCCAAGTACGATGGTCTATCTTGCCCTAAGATGCACTTGAGGTCGTATGTTAGAAAGATCCAACCTCATTCATCCGATAAAGACCTCTGGGTACACTTTTTCCAAGACAGCTTGTCTGGCACTCAATTAGATTGGTTTTATCAGCTCGAGAGATCAGAAGTTCACAATTGGGAAGACTTGGCAGCTGCTTTCTATCGTCAGTATCAGTACAATGCTGATCTGGCGCCTACCCGTACTCAGCTACAAAGTATGGGGATGGCTTCAAATGAAGGGTTTAAGGAGTACGCCCAGAAATGGCGTGACCTGGCTGGAAGGGTGAAGCCACCGCTATCAGATAGGGAATTAGTTGACATGTTTTTGGGGACCCTGTCTGGCCCTTTCTTCAACCATCTAATCAGGAGCTCTTCTGCGGGATTTACTGAACTGATTCTGACTGGCGAAAGGGTGGAAGCCGGTATTAAAAGTGGAAAGATTCAAAAGGATGCCTCCGCATCCACAACTGTTAAAAAACCTTTTCCAACCAAGAAAGAAGCATCTGCTGTGTACTCTCAGAAGGGATTGGGAAGAACTGAGCGCCGACCGACTGTAGGGGCCGTGATGATTTAAAATTTGTCAAATGATCAACCCCGTAACAATCAGTCGAGACCTAATCAACAACGGGTAGAACGGCCACAATGGCAGTTCACCCGCATCAACATGACGCCCGCATAGGTTCTTCCCCATTTGTTGAAGCTGAATCTGACTAGTTTGAAAGAGGCGCCAAAAAACCCTAACACCTCATCTCCATACTATCACTCCAACGCCAAGTGTGCTTACCATTCCGACAGTGCTGGGCACGATACCAATAATTGCTGGGCACTCAAGAACAAAATTCAGGACTTAATTGATGCCAAAGAGGTTGAATTTGACGCTCCTGAGAAGCCCAATGTTATATCCGCTCCGATGCCCAAGCACGGCCACAATATGCATGCCATTTTGTAAGACCTCCATGTTACTGATATTGCCAATCTGTTGACCCCATTGCTTGTGATTAAAGAAAATTTGTTGAGAGCCGGGATCTTTCCTGGTTGTGGTGAAGACTGTTATTTTTGTTTGAATATTCAAGATGTTTGTCCAATGTTGAAGTCGGGTGTCCAACGCCTGATGGATACTCAAGAGATACTTTTCCAGAAAACCCCTGTTAACACTTTCAATCCGATTACTCCTGATACTTGTGATATTTCAACCAACGATATTGCTATCATAACCATTTCCGACAATCCTCCCAAGGCTTGCAAAAGGCCTGTCAGGATTACACCCAACTCCGAATGTGTACCTCTCAAGATCACCATGCCGGGACCTGTCCCGTACCAATCAAGCAAAATGATACCATGGAACTATGGAGGAGAAATCTTCTACCACGGCATCAAACAAATCGAAACAGTCCAAGAGATTTCTGAAGAAGACCCTGATGTAGGGAACATCGAGGGTACAAGCAAGATAACCCGCAGTGGCCGGATCTTTTCTCCGGAGATTGCTCCCCCTCGAGCAGTTTTCGGACCCTTAAAAGCTTCTGCACCTGTTGAACCCTCCGTGCAAGGCCCAATGATTGAAGAAGTGGTTACTCCTGAAGGAAGACCGTCTGCTGATATTACCGACAAGGGTAAGGGGATACTGGAAGTGCCTGTCAGGACGAAGGCCCATGCTATGGTTATCCCCGAAACCACTCAGAAGGAAATGGATGAAATCCTAAAAATAATCCGAAAAAGTGACTACGACGTTGTAGAACAACTGGGGCAGACCCCCTCTAAAATTTCAATGTTAGATCTTCTGCTCTGTTCAGAGGTCCATGCTAAGGCCCTGATTAAATTCTTGAAGACGGCATATGTACCCCAAGAGACCTCGGCTGACCAATTTCAGGATTGTGTAGCCAGTCTTACTGCTGACAATGGCCTGGGTTTTTCCGATGCTGATTTAACTCCTAAGGGAAGGAAGCACAATGATGCATTACATGTTTCAGTTGAATGCCGGGGAACTACTCTCGCCCATGTCTTGGTGGATACTGGTTCTTCCCTAAATGTGCTGCCTAAGAAAGCTCTAGACTGGTTGGATTGTGAAGGTTTGGAGCTGAAACCAAGTAATATTATTGTCAGGGCCTTTGACGGGTCTAAAAGGATGGTGCATGGAGAGGTCAATATTCCCGTCAAGGTAGGCACCAAAGTGTTCAACTCCACCTTCTACGTAATGGACATCCGTCCATCATACTCATGTTTGCTAGGAAGACCGTGGATCCATTATGCCGGGGCAGTTACCTCCTCTTTACATCAAATGCTGAAATATCATGTTCAGGGTAAGATCATAACTGTGCACGGTGAGGAAGAGTACATGATCAATCATCTCAATTCCTTTCGATATGTGGAAGTGGATGGCGAGTTCATCGAAATGCCTTTTCAACATTTTGAGGAAGTTTCCCCCGAGGTAGCAGTCGCGAAGACAGTGGTTGAGGTACCTATCATTCCTAAGCAGGTGGCTAGGATGGCATCTCTCAAAGACGCAGAGGCTGTAATTAAGGAGGGGAAGAGCACAGTATGGGGAAAGTTGCCCGACTTTCCCTATAAGACAGACAAGTTTGGGTTGGGGTTTACTGCTGCAGGACAAAAGGCTATACGTCGCTCTAAGATTGAAGACCACCCGTCAAGATCTCACACCACGGAGTCAATGCTGTAGAAGATGAAGATGAGGAGAGCCACTTTGAAGATTGGATCTTCCCGACTGTCGAAGGGGGTATGAGCAATTGGGAAGCAAAGGATTTTGTTCCTATCACCTTTATCAACCAGTAATTTTATCTTTGAAACAATTTCCCATTTATGGTCTGTAATAACTAAAACAATTCACACACTATTTTTACCTCATACCTTCCCCGGGGCATGTAGGTCCATTTTTAAGGGCTTGATTCTCTTCATAATCATATGCCATGTTTTAATGAATCATTGGACGTTTTTTCATCTATAAATTGTTGTGTTCATTTTCTTTCCTTTTGCATTTTTGTTTGTTTAAGGATGGCTATCCCCTACACACACCCACACTCACAAATCAGGTACTCGTCCACTCTGGATTCCATGGGTGACTATTCTGCTGTAGCTTTTGACAACTCTGAAGATTTGGTCAATCAGGCTGAGTACGAGGTTGATGAAGATTGTGAAGTGCCGAGAGAGTTAGCCAGACTTCTACAACAAGAAGAGAGGGCCATCTTGCCTCATGAAGAGTTGCTAGAAACCATCAACTTAGGAACAGAGGAAGACAGGAAGGAAGTAAATGTGGGTGCCAACCTGGAACCAAATGTCAAGGAGCTCTTAGTACAGTTGTTGAACGAATATGTTGAAATCTTCGCCTGGTCTTATGAAGACATGCCAAGGTTAGACACAGATATCGTAGTTCACCGTCTCCCTACCAGAGAGGATTATCCACCGATTAAGCAAAAGGTTCGCCGAATGAGGCCTGACATGTCTGAGAAGATTAAGGCTGAAGTAATGAAGCAATTCAACGTTGGTTTTCTGGATGTTACAACCTATCCACAATGGGTTGCTAACATTGTGCCCGTACCCAAAAAGGACGGCAAGGTCAGAATGTGTGTGGACTATCGGGATTTAAACATAGCCAGTCCTAAAGACAATTTTCCACTACCGCATATCGACATCTTGGTTGACAATACAGCTCAGCACAAGGTTTTTTCCTTCATGGATGGATTCTCGGGATACAATCAGATCAAAATGGCCCCCGAGGACATGGAGAACACTACCTTTGTTATACAATGGGGTACCTTCTGCTACAAAGTGATGCCGTTCGGACTGAAGAACGCAGGGGCAACCTATCAACGCGCCATGGTAGCTTTGTTTCATGATATGATACATCATGAGATCGAAGTTTACATAGATGACATGATAGATCGATCACAGACAGAAGAAGAGCACCTTGAACATTTGCAAAAGCTGTTTGTCAGGTTGAAGAAGTATAAGCTCAGACTAAATCCAAGCAAGTGCACTTTTGGAGTTAGTTCTGGTAAGCTCTTGGGATTTATTGTCAACAACAAGGGTATTGAGGTTGATCCTGCTAAAGTGAAGGCTATACAAGAAATGCCTGCTCCCCGTACTGAAAAGGAGGTTATAGGATTCTTGGGACGCTTGAACTATATTGCGAGGTCCATCTCTCACTTGACATCTACCTGTGAGCCAATTTTCAAACTGTTGAAGAAAGATCAGGTAGTTGAATGGAACGAAGTTTGTCAAGTTGCTTTTGATTAGATCAAGGGGCACTTATTGGAACCTCCTATTCTGATGCCACCCATCGAAGGAAGGCCATTGATCATATATCTGACTATTTTGGATAACTCGATGGGGTGTATGCTGGGCCAACATGACGAGTCTGGTCGAAAAGAGCATGCCATTTTTTACCTTAGCAAAAAGTTTATCGACTGTGAGACTCGCTAATCACTGCTCGAGAAAACTTGCCGCGCTTTAGTATGGGCTGCTCTCCGACTAAGGCAGTATATGTTGACTCATACCACTTTGTTGATTTCCAAAATGGATCCGATCAAGTATATCTTCGAGAAGCCTGCTTTATCTGGAAGAATCGCTAGATGGCAAATGATCCTGACTGAGTATGATATCCATTATACTACCCAAAAAGCTATAAAGGGGAGTGTACTAGCTGACCATCTAGCTCATCAAGCCGTCGAAGATTACCAATCTATGAGATTCGACTTCCCGGACGAGGACATCATGACATTAGACAACATCGAAGGTAACAATCCGTATGACAGACCTGAACAAGGATCCCGATGAACCCTTTACTTTGATGGTGATTCAAATGCACTCGGAAACGGTATCGATGCGGTACTCATCTCTCCGGAAGGTTACCATACACCCTTCACTGCCCGACTTTGTTTCAGCTGTACCAACAACATGGCTGAATATGAGGCTTGCATCTTTGGTCTCAAGGCTGCTATAGACTTGGGAATCAAATCTTTGGTCGTATTTGGGGACCCGGCTTTGGTTATCAGTCAAGTCAAAGGAGAGTGGGACACCAAACATCCTAATCTTATCCCATATAAAGAACATGTCCTGACGTCGTTGCCTCATTTCGAGCAGATTACTTTCGAGCATTTCCCGCAAGAAGAGAATCAGCTAGCAGATGCTTTAGCTACAATGTCTTCCATGTTTAAACTCAACTGGGATAACGAGGCTCCCCAAATTACCATCGAGCGAATGGACGAACCTACGCACTGTCATAAGATTAATACCGAAGAAGTACTGGAACAACCCTGGTTTCATGAAATCAAAAGGTATCTCTAGACTAGAGAATATCTTGAAGGAGCTTCAGTCAATGGCAAAAAGTTCTTAAGGAGATTTGCTGCCAAGTTCTTCCTAATCAATGGCATCCTTTATAAACGCAACCATGATTGTGTTTTACTTTGATGTGTGGACAAAGCTGAAGCAGAGTTAATCATGACTGAAATACACAGTGGCACATTTGGTACCCACCTGAGCGGACATACGATGGCTAAGAAAATTCTAAGGGCAGGATACTATTGGTCTACCATGGAAGCTGATTGCCACCAACATTCCCGTACATGCCATAAATGCCAAGTCTATGCTGACAAAGTACATATTCCTCCTATTCCTCTCAACATTCTAACAGCTCCTTGGCCATTCGCAATGTGGGGCATTGACATGATTGGAGAGATCAAGCCCACGGCGTCCAATGGACATCGCTTCATCTTGGTCGCTGTGATACGGTGGGAGAACTGACTTGGGATATGCGTTTGTGTTTGCAAATGTTTCTATTTAGCAAGAGTCGCCACCGACTTTTTATTTTATCCTAAGGAAAGGTCAAAAAGCACAGGAAAGACCTTTGAGATGTTTTCGTGGGTTCGGGGGGTAGATTATAGAAAGGGAAGGTGCTATCACCCTTTCTATCCATGGTTATCCATGGGCTCTTAGTTACTTGTTTTAGATCACTTGCCTTTGCTTTTCAATTGCTTTGAAATGGTGCTTTGTGTGTGTGGTTTTGAAAATGTTTTGAAAAAGATGCCTTGTCTAGGCAACCTTTGTAATGACTCTTGTTTGAGTATATACAAAGGTCTGGGTATTTTTGAAAAGATAATTCAATGTTTTGAAAGTTGTTTTGAAAGTTGTGTTGTGGAGTGTGTTTTGAAAAATGGCAAGGATGTTTTTGCAAGTTTTTGATCAAGTAACTAAGAGTTGTCTACCCTTTTTTACTCAAAGATCTTTCTTATGTTTTTAACCCTTTTAACAGTGTTGTTTCACCATTGTATTTGGTGAACAACCTTGTGTTAGGATGTTAACGGGACAGGCGCGGGTCATTGTATGACCATGATAGCAATGTTGTGAAATGACTTAGCACTTTTCTGTAGGGACTAAGATTATTTTGAAATGCAACTTTGATAGCGTCATAGAGGGACTATGATATTTTTTCAATTTGTTTGTGCTAAGACATCCCACATGCATAACATGGCCATTTTTGTAAGGCAACAAGTGGAATTACCCGAAGGGTGCATGTGTGCAAGTGTGTTTGATTGCAAGCATTTTGTCTTTGATTTTTAGGTTGTCTACTTGTTGATTTTATCTTGCCATATATATTCTAATTAAAGCAATAAAAATGCAAGAAATAAATACTACACTATTACAACCATATTGAAAGGCAAGAAAATGTAAAGGAAAAAATAAGATAAAAGTAAGAAAAATGAGTGTCTTTCGACCCAGGCAGTAGCACCCTTCGATTTGCATTCTGCTGGCCTCCTTCGATTGTGACTAGCACCCGTGAGGTCATGGCCTTCGATTGGGCTTTGGCACCAGTCAGGTCATGTACTTCGATTGGAGGCTGGCACCAACATGGGAGTGCCTTTCGTCTGAGCATGGACTTAGTGCAAGTGTGCCTCTGGCTGGGCCTTTCTGCCTTGTTGCCTTCTTCAATTGGGCCAGTGGAATCAGTGTGAGCGTGTCTCTGGCTGGGCCTGGAAGTCAGTGTGGAAACCAAAGGCTTCGTTTCATACTCCTGTCTCCTGTTTCTTTTGTTTGAACTTTTTGAACAGCAACATGGCATAAGGCCATGCTAGTATTGCCTTACAATCAGTTAACACTTAATGCATATTTAAGTAAACAAGCAGCGAAACGAAAGGGGTTAGCTCTAAAAACATATTAAGTAGGTGGAAACGAAAAGAACCAAAGTGTTATGTACATGTTTTGAAATGAAAGGGAAGATTATTCACATACTATGCCATGAAATAAAAAGGTTCAAGGGTAAGAGTGACTTACCTTGCTTCAGGCCTTGAATGGATGTGGGACCTTGAGTGGAGGCCCAAGGTTCTGGATTTGAAAGAGGGGGCCAACAGCTATGCTGGGAATGCTGGATTCGAAGGAAGGAAAGAAACAAGTCTTATGTTTCTTTCCAAACTGGATTCAAAGGATACTGAAGAGTATTTGTTCTTCAGAATTCTGGGTTTGTTCTCACAAGTATTGAAGTGTTTGAGAATTTTGTGGTGTGTGAGAATTTTGAAGATACGTTCTCCTCTCTCTTCCTCCCTTTGTAAATGTTCCTCTATTTATAGAGAAAGAATGAACATGTTGTCCCAAGCCAACCTTGCAACTAAATGATAAAATAAAGTAACGTGAAAGTACCTGTGGGGGCCTCTTGGCAGTTGGGGTGCTTTATATAATAATAAAATAAGGCCCAGCTGGAAAGTAAATGTCCACTTGTGCCACAACAGCAAGATGAACGGTTCAGATGGGTTGCTTCCTTCTGAAGGAAAATAAGCGCAAGGCTCAAGACAGACTTTTCGAAAAGGTAGTACTGTGCTATTAAGTGCAAGTGGTCTTAGACAACAAATGGGTACATGCCTAAAAAGGGAAGACACGTGGCCTAGCCTATGGGTCTGAATGTTCAACTTAATATTTTGAGTCGAATCCTCCATCTTTCTAAACCTTTCGACCAGACTAGGACAACATGGCATTCGTTTTTACCAACTGTGTATCCTTCAAATGGACCAACTGTGTGTTCTTCGAATGAACCAACTGTGTTTTCTTCGAATGGCCCTTTTCAGAAGGTTATTAACTTATGAGTCGAAGGAAGCTTTCAGAACATTATTGACTTTTGAATTGAAGAAAACCAAAAGGAGGCCTTTACTTCCTGATTCAAAGGACATTCCTAAGTCGAATGCAAGAGTGAGATCGAAGCACATATGTTCGAAGGAAGCCTTTGCCTTAGTCGAAGCTTGTGGTCGAAACAAACTTACTCGATGGAAGCTAATGCCCAGTCGAAGCTTGGATCAAAACAAACATATTGCCCAATCGAAAGCTTGTGTTCGAAGGAAGCATGTTGCCCAATCGAAGCATGTGTCAAAACAAACATAAAGGGAGTCATTGCCTTTTATCGTGAGGGAAGTTCCTGGCTTCTGAATCAAATGGTGTTCCTTGTCCCATCGAAACTTGTCCAAACAAAGCAAGCATGCAGGCAGCGAACTTGTCCAGTCGAAGCAGGCTTGTAGGCAGCACGTTTGGTGAATCGAAAAGGGTTTCCTTGCAGGGGGCATGTGTGGCCAACATGTCATGGCCTTCAATTGCAAGCATGCAGGCAGCAAAAGGCACAAATGAAGCCTGCAACGAGAAGTTACAGGCCCAGGCGAAAGAGGCACGCTAGTAGCCATTTTGGACAACCGAAGGAGGCCAAGAGTCAATCGAAGGATGCCAAGTCGAAAGAGACATGTTTTCCTCCAAATTTGTCAAAATGTTATTTTTATCTGTTTTCTTCCTTTTTGACAGTTTCCTTTTAATTTTGGTATTGGAACATCCAAATGCACTTGTGCAAGCTTGAACCTTGAAAATCCTTGTAAGAAAGGCCTTGAGAATTGAGAGGGCAAATTTTGGGGTACAACAGCTGCCACTGTTCAATCTTCTTGAACCTGAAGAGTTAGATTGGCAGTTTGCCTTTCGCGACTCGAAGGTAAAAGAGGATTGAACACTAGAGTGCCCGTAAATTTGCACTCGTCAACATATAGCTGAGGGAATGGGCTTAAAGCTGCCATTTGGAGATGGTAGAACCTTGCTGGAGATGGGCTTAAAGATGCCATCCAAGAATCTTTGTTGAATTGCAACGCTGTAGGTCAAAAGAATGAGCATCAAAATGGTATCCGTGTCCGGAATGCATTTGAATTGTATCTGGAGACTGAGTCTATATGAGCCAAAGAATGGCGTCCGTGTCTGGCGCGTATCTGAGCTGTAACTGTATTTGGATTTTGAATGAATATCAGAATGACTGCCGTGTTTGGAGTGTATCTGTATTCTGAATGGGCAACAGAAAAATCTGTGTATGGAGTAACTGTGTGCTGAGGATAAGTTCTGAACGAGTGACAGAATGGCAACCATGTCTAGAGCGTATCTGGACTGTATCTGAAGTTGAGATCTGTATGAGTAGCAGAATAACTTCCGTGTCTGGAGTGTATCTGAAACTGTAACTGGGATCTAAATGAGTGACAGAATGGAAACCGTGTCTGGAGCATATCTGGACTGTATTTGAAGGTCTCTGATTGGCAGAGAAGGTCTTTTTTGATAATGATGTGTGATGAAGGAATCTGAGACGATTGCTACTCCAAACAGATGATGAAGGAATCTTGGATGATTACTACCTCAGCAGGATGATGAAGGAATCTTTGACGATTACTACCTCAGCAGGATGATGAAGGAATCTTGGACGATTACTACCTCAGCAGGATGATGAAGGAATCTTGGACGATTACTACCTCAACAGGATGATGAAGGAATCTTGGACGATTACTACCTCAACAGGATGATGAAGGAATCTTGGATGATTACTACCTCAGCAGGATGATGAAGGAATCTTGGATGACTTCTACCTCAGCAGGATGATGAAGGAATCTTGGATGACTTCTACCTCAGCAGGATGATGAAGGAATCTTGGACGATTACTACCTCAACAGGATGATGAAGGAATCTTGGACGACTTCTACCTCAACAGGATGATGAAGGAATCTTGGACGATTACTACCTCAGCAGGATGACGAAGGAATCTTGGATGACTACTACCTCAGCAGGATGATAAAGGAATCTTGGATGACTTCTACCTCAGCAGGATGATGAAGGAATCTTGGATGACTACTACTTCAGCAGGATGATGAAGGAATCTTGGATGACTTCTACCTCAGCAGGATGATGAAGGAATCTTGGATGACTTCTACCTCAGCAGGATGATGAAGGAATCTTGGATGATTACTACCTCAACGGGATGATGAAGGAATCTTGGACGATTACTACCTCAACGGGATGATGAAGGAATCTTGGATGACTACTACCTCAACGGGATGATGAAGGAATCTTGGACGACTTCTACCTCAGCAGGATGATGAAGGAATCTTGGACGATTACTACCTCAACGAGATGATGAAGGAATCTTGGATGACTACTATTCCAAAAGGTAATGACTTTTATCTGTCTATCGATCTTTCCTGAAAAGGTAAAGAGTTAGTTATATGAAATGTCATAATGTATGCATTGTGTAATGATGTTCTCAAAATAAATGAGATTCATGTTATATGTATTTTGTATGCATATGCTATGAATGTTATTTAAATGTAATTTTGTCTTGGAGAATAAATTCTTGACAAGTGTTGGGGAGTTATTAAATCCTGGACTGCTGTTGAAGAGTATGTGTGTCTTCAAACTTTGCTTAGAATATTTCCAATGGATTCCTGTTTTGTTGTTTGAGGAGAACTCCGCTGGGGGAAGTTGAAAACTCTGTGGGGAGTATGTTTATTTCTGCTTGGGAAAAGAGTTTAGGAGTCTTAGTCGTCCGTTGCTCTACTGGGGAGTCGAAGTTGAACTGATATCTGGTCGGGTTTAGGTTTCGCAGTAACTTGCTGGGGATTGTAGAGTAGTCTACTGGGGAAGAGGAGTTGTGGTCCTTTGATTTGTAGTAGTCGGAGAGGAAAACTCAAGCTGGGGAATCCTGGTGTTGTTGGGGAAATAAACCCTGTCGTCAGTCTGTTAGAGAGGTGACATCTTTGTTGGGGGAAGTCCTCGAGGATTCTTGAGGTTGATTCAGCTGGGAAAAGGGGGTCAGAGATTATACTCTTGCTGTGGAATCATCCTATGAGAAGGACTTTGGGGAGACTTGTCATTGCCCCTAGTAGCGAATGTTTGTGGCATTGCCAAAAAGTTTGATTGTATGTAACCCTTTGTCGGGGTTGACGTTCAATGCCCCAAGTGACAGAGATGGAGACTTGCCCCTGGTTACTCTGCACTTCTTCAGAGATTTCTTGAAATCTTGACTGGACTGCCCCAGGTGTGCTGGATAGTGACATGTTAAGTCCCCCTGTTGATAGGAGATTCGTCAATTGGAGTGTCATCCTTCTTGAATTGAATTTGTTCACTGAGAGAGCTTTTGTTCACTGGATATTCATTGTGTGAATTTCCCCGATGTTAAACAAATAGCCATATGCAAACAATGATATTCAAGTAATGCAAAGTTTATGTTTGTCTTGAAGTTTTTGAAAATGCGTTTTAGCGAGTAAAGAAATTTTGCTAAGAAAATTCAAACTCAGGATTTAGAGCAAAGCCTTACAGGAGTCAGGATACCTTTTGTAACAGTATGCTTTCGAACTAACCCATGATTCAGTTGGGACTTTTGAAGGGTTGTAACGTGGCTTGGTTCACGGTTTTAAGAAGCAAAGGATAAAGGCTCAAAGTATATTTGTACCCACCCGCTCTTCGTGATGTTCTTCAATCTTAAACTCAGTTAATTGTGCATTTGAACTCCAAATGAGTCTGGAATGACGTTTTTGGTGATGGTTCACACAAGTTGAATTTGTTGGAAGGCAGTCATTTTTGCAACATTTTTCATGTTGTTGAGGATTTGTAGCGACCTCGTTCTTTTGATTTGTTATCCCTAACTTTTGCCTGACTGTTCCTGTTTTCGAGATTATAGTCAGCGGGATGCCCCAGCTTTCTTAAGCCTCCTTTATAGGTTTTGGCTCAGTGGGATTTTCTCTTTTGAGAGATTGACTGCCTATGAGATAAGGAACCACCACTTTCTTTTGATTCCAGAGGAATTCTTTTGATGTCGTTCGTTGTATTATGAACTGAGAGTTTGTGACTTAAAGCGCATCTTTTGAATTAACTGAGAGACTACCCTGCCCTAGGTTTAAATTAAAGGTTTCAATTTGTGTTTAAAACAGAAAACTCCTACTTCTTTGGCTCGAAGGGGTTGACTAGGGATTATCTTCCTTATAACTCCAGTGTTTAGGATTTGAAAGAAATGCCTGTACATCGTCAGCAAGGTCTGTCCAAAAGCATACTGTATGAGATTATGGTATTGTTTCGTCATCCTCCCTCTAAAGGCTTGTAACTTTTAGCAAGAGTTGAATATCATAAAGACAGTATAAGAATAGTGAAAACGTGTGGATGAATTCAAGACAAACATATGCAATGCATTAATGAAACAAAGATTGACATTAATAGATAATTGTTTGAATAACAAAAGAAATTACAACTTGAAAATTCAAATGAAACAAAGACATTCTCAATGATTTGGCGTAGGAGAAGTGGTCACATTTGGGGTCTTCGGAGGGTCAAACTTGATCTCCTTGGCATCAATGAAGTCTTGGATCTTGTTCTTCAAAGTCCAACAGTCGTCGGTGTCATATCCAGGACTGTCAGAATGGTAGGCATATCTCACACTCAGATTATACTTAGAAGAGGAAGTATCGGGATTTTGAGGAGGATCCTTTAGCGTGATTAGCTTTAACTTCAACAAATGTTGTAACGCTTGAGACAAAGGCATGTTGATGTTAGTATACTGCCTTTCTTGATATCTTACCCTACGCCTATTTCTCTGTCTTTGTTAAACGGGCGTGGGATCGGAGATCAGGGTTGCCCCTACATGTTGATCATGACGACTCTTTTGACCAATCACTGCATCAGACTCTTTCTTCCCATTATAGGGCTTTTTCTGAGCATCATAAGGTGTTTCTTCTCTAATCTTCCCACTTTTGATGCCAGCTTCGACCCTTTCGCCGGTCAGTATTAGCTCGGTGAATCCGGCTGAAGAGCTTCCGATCAAGTGTTTGAAGAAAGGCCCTGTCAAAGTTCCCATAAAGATGTCAATCAACTCTCTGTCAGTTAAAGGAGGTTGTACCCTACCAGCCAGATCTCTCCACTTTTGAGCGTATCCTTTGAAGTTTTCGTTGGAACCCATGGTCATGTTCTGTAATTGCACACGAGTTGGTGCAAGATCAGCATTGTACTGATGCTGTTTGTAAAAAGCAGCAGCTAGACCCTCCTAGGTGTGGATGCGGGAACTCTCCAATTGATAAAACCACAAGAGTTGAGTCCCTACCAGGCTTTCTTGGAAGAAATGGATCCAAAGCTTTAGATCAGTTGTGTATGGTTGAATCTTGCGGACATAAGACTTTAAGTGCATCTTAGGGCAAGAGACTCCATCGTACAGGGCAAAGATAGGGACTTTGAACTTTGGCGGGATGACCAATCCAGAAACTAAACCCATGTCTCCTAAATCCAAGCCAGGTATTTGTTGAATCTCCATAGCACTGAGGTGATCCTCCAACTGTTTATACTTGTCATCAGCGGGAGGATATTGTTCCTCGGAGTAGTCAGTTTCAACTTCATTAATCTCCAAATTGTGGTCTTCTTCAAGACTATCCCCTATGCTGGATGGAGTTGAAAGATCTAGGGCTTTAGGTCTTCTTCTCAAGTTCAAGACGCTTACTGACTTCTTGGACTTTTTCTTCTTTTCTTTGAGAAGGAGAGCTTCCAGGTCCTCTTGCCCCTTAGCCATAGCCAGAAACATTTGTTGGAATTGAGCGTTTTGAGCTTGGAGATCTTTCACCGTTTGTTCCATATCCATCTTACTGAAATAAACAGTAGGAAGATAAGGAGACCTGTATGGGAGAAACCTGTCATGATGCGATGCATGATATGTGGATGCATGTTTCCAAGGATCTCGCGGGGTAAACACAAGAAAATGTTAGAGATTTAAACTTTGATCAACATCCTTGATTGGAGAACTTTGTTATTGGTGGATGTCTTTCCACGAGAATCAAGCTCACCATGTCAAGTGGGTCATAGCCCCTGATTCAAGTTGTTGTACTTAATCTTTGACGGCATTTGTTTAGAGGAGAACCCTCTTGCCCCTTGGTAGACATCTGGTTCAACGTGACCCTGCATCGAAAGACCCTCGAGATCCTTGAAATGGTTATTGAAAATGCTATGGTATGATGTTATGATGATATGTACATGTATGCAAAAGTAAGCAAGTGTATATACAGGTAATCATATTCATACAAAGCAAACAACTCCTTAGGTTTAGGCTTGCATGGGGTTTATAGGTAAGTACCCTCTTGAGTTTAGTTGGCTCAAACCTGTCCTAGAAATAGTAACCGGGTTCTAGAGTATCTCAATATCACTGACTACCCTCAATCAGTCATAATTCTAGTTCAACAACCTTTTCTTGCGGCCGGAATCATCGCGAGAGTTTAGTCTCAATGAGTGTAGCATACTGCTATTGTTCTATGGCCAAGTTGGTCACTTTAAGGTTCTAAAGGTCAGTTGGTGCTTAATGACTCCTTAGAAGACCCATATTCTCCTCATTTCAACACAAGGGATATCGGTACAGACCAAGGTGTCACACCAATGTAGCTACTGCTTCATCTGTGTCGGTATACGCCGGACATATCCCTCACAGTTTATTACTACTTACCTAAAAGGTGCCCCCAAATTCGGGTGTAGGATTTAAAACAAACCCTAGCAAGGAACCCAACAAGTAAAGCAATCAAAGCAATCAAGGTAAGCATGTAAAGGTGATCTAAAACCCTAAGGTAACCCCACTTTTAGAAGCTTGATCCCCAGTAGAGTCGCCAGTTCTGTGATACGGTGGGAGAACTGACTTGGGATTTGCGTTTGTGTTCGCAAATGTTTCGGTTTAGCAAGAGTCACCACCGACTTTTTATTTTATCCTAAGGAAAGGTCAAAAAGCACAGGAAAGACCTTTGAGATGTTTTCGTGGGTTCGGGGGGTAGACTATAGAAAGGGAAGGTGCTATCACCCTTTCTATCCATGGTTATTCATGGGCTCTTAGTTACTTATTTTAGATCACTTGCCTTTGCTTTTCAATTGCTTTGAAATGGTGCTTTGTGTGTGTGGTTTTGAAAATGTTTTGAAAAAGATGCCTTGTCTAGGCAACCTTTGTAATGACTCTTGTTTGAGTATATACAAAGGTGTGGGTCTTTTTGAAAAGATAATTCAATGTTTTGAAATTTGTTTTGAAAGTTGTGTTGTGGAGTGTGTTTTGAAAAATGGCAAGGATGTTTTTGCAAGTTTTTGATCAAGTAACTAAGAGTTGTCTACCCTTTTTTACTCAAAGATCTTTATTATGTTTTTAACCCTTTTAACAGTGTTGTTTCACCATTGTATTTGGTGAACAACCTTGTGTTAGGATGTTAACGGGACAGGCGCGGGTCATTGTATGACCATGATAGCAATGTTGTGAAATGACTTAGCACTTTTCTGTAGGGACTAAGATCATTTTGAAAGGCAACTTTGATAGCGTCATCGAGGGACTATGATATTTTTTCAATTTGTTTGTGCTAAGACATCCCACATGCATAACATGGCCATTTTTGTAAGGCAGCAAGTGGAATTACCCTAAGGGTGCATGTGTGCAAGTGTGTTTGATTGCATGCATTTTGTCTTTGATTTTTAGGTTGTCTACTTGTTGATTTTATCTTTCCATACATATTCTAATTACTAGCATTTGTATAAAGCAATAAAAATGCAAGAAATAAATACTACACTATTACAACCATATTGAAAGGCAAGAAAATGTAAAGGAAAAAAATAAGATAAAAGTAAGAAAAATGAGTGTCTTTCGACCCAGGCAGTAGCACCCTTTGATTTGCATTCTGCTGGCCTCCTTCGATTGGGACTAGCACCAGTGAGGTCATGGCCTTCGATTGGGCTTTGGCACCAGTCAGGTCATGTACTTCGATTGGAGGCTGGCACCAGCATGGGAGTGCCTTTCGTCTGAGCCTGGACTTAGTTCAAGTGTGCCTCTGGCTGGGCCTTTCTGCCTTGTTGCCTTCTTCGATTGGGCCAGTGGAATCAGTGTGAGCGTGTCTCTGGCTGGGCCTGGAAGTCAGTGTGGAAACCAAAGGCTTTGTTTCATACTCATGTCTCCTGTTTCTTTTGTTTGAACTTTTTGAACAGCAACATGGCATAAGGCCATGCTAGTATTGCCTTACAATCAGTTAACACTTAATGCATATTTAAGTAAACAAGCAGCGAAACGAAAGGGTTTAGCTCTGAAAACATATTAAGTAGGTGGAAACGAAAAGAACCAAAGTGTTATGTACATGTTTTGAAATGAAAGGGAAGATTATTCACATACTATGCCATGAAACGAAAAGGTTCAAGGGTAAGAGTGACTTACCTTGCTTCAGGCCTTGAATGGATGTGGGACCTTGAGTGGGGGCCCAATGTTCTGGATTTGAAAGAGGGGGCCAATAGCTGTGCTGGGAATGCTGGATTCGAAGGAAGGAAAGAAACAAGTCTTATGTTTCTTTCCAAACTGGATTCAAAGGATACTGAAGAGTATTTGTTCTTCAGAATTCTGGGTTTGTTCTCACAAGTGTTGAAGTGTTTGAGAATTTTGTAGTGTGTGAGAATTTTGAAGATACGTTCTCCTCTCTCTTCCTCCCTTTGTAAATGTTCCTCTATTTATAAAGAAAGAATGGACATGTTGTCCCAAGCCAGCCTTGCAACTAAATGATAAAATAAAGTAACGTGAAAGTACCTGTGGGGGCCTCTTGGCAGTTGGGGTGCAGAATATAATAATAAAATAAGGCCCAGCTGGAAAGTAAATGTCCACTTGTGCCACAACATCAAGATGAACGGTTCAGATGGGTTGCTTCCTTCTGAAGGAAAATAAGCGCAAGGCTCAAGACAAACTTTTCTAAAAGGTAGTACTGTGCTATTAAGTGCAAGTGGTCTTAGACAACAAATGGGTACAAGCCTAAAAAGGGAAGACAAGTGGCCTAGCCTATGGGTCTAAATGTTCAACTTGATCTTTTGAGTCGAATCCTCCATCTTTCTACACCTTTCGACCAGACTAGGACAACATGGCATTCATTTTCACCAGCTGTGTGTCCTTCGAATGAACCAACTGTGTGTTCTTCGAATGGACCAACTGTGTGTTCTTTGAATGGCCCTTTTCAGAAGGTTATTAACTTCTGAATTGAAGGAAGCTTTCAGAACATTATTGACTTTTGAATTGAAGAAAACCAAAAGGAGGCCTTTACTTCCTGATTCGAAGGACATTCCTGAGTCGAATGCAAGAGTGAGATTGAAGCACACATGTTCGAAGGAAGCCTTTGCCTTAGTCGAAGCTTGTGGTCGAAACAAACTTACTCGAAGGATGTTAATGCCCAGTCGAAGCTTGGATCAAAACAAACATATTGCCCAATCGAAAGCTTGTGTTCGAAGGAAGCATGTTGCCCAATTGAAGCATGTGTCGAAACAAACATAAAGGGAGTCATTGCCTTTTATCGTGAGGGAAGTTCCTGGCTTCTGAATCGAATGGTGTTCCTTGTCCCATCGAAACTTGTCCAAACAAAGCAAGCATGCAGGCAGCGAACTTGTCCAGTCGAAGCAGGCTTGTAGGCAGCACGTTTGGTGAATCGAAAAGGGTTTCCTTGCAGGGGGCATGTGTGGCCAACATGTCATGGCCTTCAAATTCAAGCATGCAGGCAGCAAAAGGCACAAACGAAGCCTGCAACGAGAAGTTACAGGCCCAGGCGAAAGAGGCACGCTAGTAGCCATTTTGAGCAATCGAAGGAGGCCAAGAGTCAATTGAAGGATGCCAAATCGAAAGAGACATGTTTTCCTCCAAATTTGTCAAAATGTTATTTTTATCTGTTTTCTCCCTTTTTGACAGTTTCCTTTTAATTTTGGTATTGGAACATCCAAATGCACTTGTGGAAGCTTGAACCTTGAAAATCCTTGTAAGAAAGGCCTTCAGAATTGAGAGGGCAAATTTTGGGGTACAACAGTCGCCATTGATTATTTTACCAAGTGGGTCGAAGCAGCTTCCTTTGCCTCTGTTACAAAGAATGTGGTTGCCCGTTTCATTAAGTAGAACCTCATATGCCGGTATGGTGTCCCCGACAGGATCATCACAGACAACGGTACAAATCTGAAAAATACTATGATCACCGCTCTATGCGAACAGTTCAAGATTTATCATCACAATTCATCTCCCTATCGGCCAAAGATGAACGGTGCTGTTGAATCTGCAAACAAAAATATCAAGAAGATCATTCAAAAGATGACAGTCACCTACAAAGACTGGCATGAGATGTTACCGTTTGCTCTGCATGGATATCATACCACGACACATACTTCAACAGGGGCAACGCCGTTTTCTTTGGTATATGGCATGGAGGCCGTCCTACCCATGGAAGTTCAGATATATCAAGTCGAAGATCTTGTAATCAAGCGGATCATCTAACCGCAAAGTGATCCCAGGGGCAAGTGGACTCCTACTTACGGAGGACCATTTGTGATCAATAACATCTTTTCTGGTGGGGAAATGATTTTGACCACCATGGACAGCGACGATTTGCCACACCCTGCGAACGAAAACATAGTCAAAAGATAGTACGCATAAAATGACCCGACAAGTTGAAAACCTGAAAGGGCGACTTGGGCAAAAATGGGCATCCCGGTGAACCGAAAACCGAAAGGGCGGTTCAGGCAAAAATTAGGGATAAAACAAAAAAATCTGTACACCCGGCAAGTCGAAAACCCGAAAGGGCGACTTGGGCAAAAAAGGGTTTCCCGGTGGATCGAAAACCCAAAAGGGCGATTCAGGCAAAAGTGTAAGCTCTGATGTTTGTCTAAAGAAACCAGTCAAAATTTCTGAAGACAGAAGTTGCTACTTAAGTCCAGATGCTGAAGACTCATGTTTATGAAGACAACATGCTCTAAAGAAACATTCAGAAGATCTGAAGGCAGAAGTTTCTACTCAAGCCCAGATGCTAAAGATTCAAGTTTCTAAAGACCCAAGGTTCTAAAGTCCAAGTGCTGAAGACTCTAAAAACATAAGTTCTAAAGATTATAAAGAATTGAAGTTCTAAAGACCCAAGGTTCAAAGAAAAGGTTCTCACAACCAAGTGCTGAATTCTCTGAAGATGCAATTCTGAAGACTTAAAGTTTTGATGACCTTGTGTTATGTTCTCTCTTCTAAAATCATGCTCGCAGAAGCCTCTGAGTGCATAAGGAAAGAAGATAAAATTAACGTGGTACAAATAGTACATGGTACAATCAACGTTTCCTTCCACTACCATGAAAGGACAGACGCGTCGCACGATCTTGTCCCTCACGTTACTGTTCAAGCTGCCAATGTTTTTAGAAATCCCAAGAGTACCCCTCAATGAATATATTATATTATTGGCTATATAAAGGCTTGAAGACTAAGAGAGAAAGAAGTGAATTCATTAAATATTCACGCGCAAACACTATTCATAGCTTTCATATTCTTAAATCAATGTTCTTAAAATAGTTTACATATTCAGCTTGTGTAGAAGCAATATTCTTGTAAACAAAACTTATATTCAAACGGTTGTTTGAGTTTCCTTAAGGGATCAGGTAGGTCTAACCCTTAAGAAGTATAGGAATTGCGTGTTTTAGAGGTTGTTAGTCACTTGCAGGTAGCTTGTGCATTGTAATAATCAAGTTGAATATTGTTTGATATTCCTTATTGGACCAGGTAGGTATGTATCCTTAAGAAGTCTAGATCTTGCGAGTCTTAGAGGTTATTAGTCACTTGCGGGTAGCTTGTGCAAATTGTAATCAGTTTAATTATAGTGAATTAAGTCCTCGATTGAGTGAGGTGAAATCACCTTGGCGGGTGGACTAGACTAGCTTGATATATTTCAAGTGAATTAGTATAAACATACATTGTTGTTTACTTCCTATTCTTACTTATTGTTATTATCAAGAGTGAAGCAAAAAGGATTTTAACTTAAAAGGGAATATTTTTAAAGAAAGGTTTTTGTTTTAAAAACCCAATTTGACCCCCCTTTCTTGTGTGTATCGCACCTTCACCAATACACTCTGAATTGCGCAGAAAGTCAAGCGTTTCAGTTGATTTGAGACAGTGCAGACCGAAATTTAGTATTATGCATTTCAAGCTGAGAAATTCACAACTCGAGATCGGAAAATGGTTTGGGAATGATTCTTTAGTCATTAAAACCATCTTGATGTCTTCTTCATTTCATATGTTCATGCCGAAGGCTAATTTTGTGAGGAAGATTTTCTAAAGCACAAAATACTTGAATTACGTTATACAAGGGACTTACTGTTTCATTGGTCTCTGGATGCTTAAAAATTCGTAACTTCTGACTGGAAAATCATATTTGAATGCCTCTTGGAGCATTTAAATTGTCTTGTTATTTCCTTCAAGTTTGGTGTTTGGATCGGAAGCCAATTTATTGAAAAGATCTTCGAATGTATGAGTATTCAGAAGTTATACGGTGCAAAAACACTGAAAATAATATGCTGAATTGCTGTTTTTCGGATGTTCAAAAATTCATAACTTTTGCCCAATTCAACATTTTCAGATGGTTATTTGGGCGAAAAATCTATCTTGATTTTATCTTCGATCCATATGTTCGGGTCAAGAGTTAATTCTTTGCAAAGGATCTTCGAAAGCTCCAATTACTAGAGAAAATTGCACGCCAAAATGGGTTTTTACCAGACTATTTCTTGATATTATAAAAATCGCAACTCTCTCAAATTTTATCCTATCGGGACGATTCTTGAAGCGTGAGATTACAACTTATGAGAGCTTTAAATTTTCTTGAAGGCCCAAGTTTAGATTGTATTCTGAAGATTTCGGTTTATGGCTCGCATCTGAAAGTGCGCGCGGAAATAAGCTGATATTTTCAAAACGGTGAAATAAGTCCACTGTTTCTCGGCATTTGAAAAATCATAACTTGTTCCATTTTTATCGTATCAAGGTTATTCTTTCGGCACGAAGTTACAAATTTCATCACCGACATTTTTATTTCAGGGTTGACATCCGGATTTTGTACCGAACATCATGAGCTTGTGGTTTGTTCATGCACCATACACCACAAGAGCTGTAAAAATCTGCACTGTGAATTTTTACACTGCTTTTCTCACCGTTCAGGGCAACGTAACTTGCTCAATTTTTATTGTATCGAGAGGATTCTTTCGGAACCGCGTCATAAATTTTGTCATCAAGAGATTTGTTTGAAATCTTACATCGAGATTTCACACCGATTATCATAAGCTCGGGGGTTCTGTGTTGATTGTGCATGGTATCAGTTGAAATTTTCATGTTTTGGAGCCAAACTATATATTTCAAATTTCAAATTTTCAAACACAATTACACTCACAATTTCAAATCTCACCAAATAAAAAACTATTTTCTCTCAATTCTCTCTCACTTTTCTCTCATCTTCTTCAAGAACACCTTTAACAAATTCAACAAAAACTTGAGTAAACTTCATCTTCCTCACTCAAAATTTCACAAGTATACTCCTCCGCCTAGCCTCCACCGTCCGCCACCGATCTCCTCCATTCCGAACTCAATCCACTAAGTTTCTCCTTCCTCTCCAGTCGCGTGACTCCGCAGACCTCTTCCCCTCCGATTTCACATTATTTTCCAGCGGATTCTCCCTCCTCTCCGCCGTGACCTATTTCCGGTGAAGTCCTCCCTCTGTAGCACATGTTTTTTTTTGGGTTTTAAGCATCCTCTTCATCTTCTCTGATTCAATTTCGATAAATTCTTGAATTTACTTGCGTTTAATCACTTATTTGCATATTGATTTTTTGAATTGTGTAGATGTGAACTTAATTGACTATTATATGAATTGAATTCTTGAAATTGCTTAAGATAATTGATTCTTGAATTTGTGATAATAATGAGATGTGGAATTGGTTGAACAATGACATAATCGATATGGATCTTGGTTTTATTTGATAAAATTGTTGATAATTTTGGATATCGAATTTTAGATTTACATATCAATTATGGAATTTTGTTGAGATCTAATTATGTTTTCATGAGTAAATGCAATTTTCGTTTCGGTTTGCAGATGAATTCAAGTTTTCGAGAAAAAATCTTAAAAATCTAGAAATTGCATTAACTCTTGGATTTTTTTATTTGTGGTTTGAAATCATTGTTTGAATGTGGATTTGATCATTACAAAGTGTTTGCAATTTCTATTCGGCGATACTTGAACTAATAAGTATTTTTGTGCATCCATGTGCGATTGTTGAAATCAGTTTTTATCAATATTGGTTCAAGTACGCATTGCTTCCCGAAAATTCTAAATGCATTGTATTTGGCTTTTCAAAAGTTTTTCAGTGCTTGTTCATGCATAATTGTGCGTTTATGGACTATTACAGTTGAATTATACCGATTTCAATGCGATTTTCTGAGCAATTCTTTGTTACGGTGAAACGCTGCCCGATTATGGTAAGTTGAGCATAAGACACTATTTTTTTGATGGTTAATGCTCAAGGTACTTGGTTTCGGCACTTGGATGACATTTGTGTTGAGTTTTCTCGATTTCGGCTTGAATTTTCATGTGATTCATATGTTAATGATGTTGCTTCCCGGGAATGGTAAGTAGCACTTGCAACATGATTTAATTCACAGTTATTGCTTATTTGAGCTTCTTGGTGCGTTTGGTAGCTACCGGTACCGTTTCAGATTGTTTTTATTCTGAATTTTCACACACTTTCATTTGTAATAAGTTGCTTCCCGAAGTTTATGTTTGTGCTTCCATTGTGCATTTAATTTCTTTTTCTTCATGATTTAATTCTAAATTGAATTGTGATGAGAATGCATAACTCCGATTTCATTTTACTTGTTATTTCTAACATGTTTGTTGACTTGTGAAAGGAACTTTGAGAGCGCTTTTAATCGATTACCTAATTTTTGGTTATTCGATTAAAGTATGTTATGGCACTTTATTTGTGGATTTGTGGATTCGCTTTGGACATGATTTACTTTGATTCTCATTTCATGAGAAATATGCACTGTCTGTGTTTTTGTATGGATGTGAGTTTTTGTGCAGGTGTTCTGTTTATTGTGGATGGGTCTGACATGCATTCTCATAGTGCTTTATTGATGCTTTGACGCATATTCTGACTATTTTATTGTTGATGCTAGCTTGCGCGAAGTTTTCCAGAGTTATTATGCTTTTGCTTCCTTGCTATAAACACTTGTTCGTTTGGTATTATACTGATTCTGGTTCAATTTTCCACATCATTTACCGCTTTCCTTGCCATGAGAAGTAGGAATAGATATGCATAACTGGGAGTACCTACTTTATGTGGGAAATCTGTTTAAAGCCCTCAAGTGAGGTGATGTTTGTTCTGTTAAAGACCTCGAAATGAGGCGATGTTTTTGTTTGCAAAAGATTCCAAAAGGAGCTACTTCTTGTTGTTTGTTTAAAGACCTCAAAAGGAGGTGTTTTTGCTAAAGTACTTAAATAAAGAATTTCCCATCCCCTTTTAATTTGTGCTTGCTATCGAGTCAATAAGTGGAGAAAAGGGTCCATAATCGACCCCCACACATTCTAGTCCGTGTTGTTCCTAGCTCGCGTTGTACATTGATGCTTTGAACTGTGCTTGATCTTATTATTGAGTCAAATAAATTGAAATATAGGGGTCCGTAACCAACCCCCCATGCTTTGTCATTCGTTTCGACGATATTAGCTCACGTCGCTCGACATTGATGCTCCGAGTTGTTACTTGATGTCGGTGCTCGAGCAAATCAAGTGGAAAGAGTTCCTTACTCCCACCTTGAGATCCATTAGACTCATTTGTTTGTTGCTATCTCGCACTCAATTTTTGTTTTGGATTTGGCTTAACTTTGTTTGTTCACACACTGTGATTGTTCTTTTCATTTGGTTGTAACCTTTGTATGCTCCCTTAGGATACATTTGTTTTGTTTCCGATGCAAGTTAGACATTAGGATCATAATCCATGCATGCTAACATAGGTAGAGATTTCCCTTTCAAAACTAAACCTTAGGGCCATCATTGTATGATAACATTAGGGATAAAGCTAGATAGTTTCCCTTAGATGTTTTATTTTCCTTTTGCATTCTTAAAACAAAAACCTTTTTCTTGGAAAATGCATAAAACACTTAATAATGGAAGATGGGAATCGTATGCAGTTGAGTCTTGTGGGGTAGAGAGAATCGATTTAGAATGAATCTCGCTCTATTTTCACTCATGACTTTATTATGGTTCAAATCTAAAATACTTTTTCAAGGTGAAAAACATCAACCAATGCAAAATTTTTCCGCCTTCGGGCCTTTCTTCGAAACTCTCAAAAGGATTTGTTAATTCTACTCCACACAACATGACACGTAAATCCCCAAAGGTCGGCTAGCACCATGTCTACTTGCTAGAGCATGAATGCAACATTATCCGCCTTCAGGCATTTTTCTTTTGAAAATACCTTTTCAGGTAGAACGTTAATTCATTTCAATGCCAACGCGTGAGTCTCCAAAGGTCGAGCTACGACAGAAAGCGAAATTAATATCGTTCATAAAAAATACAAAACAAATAGAAACTATTAAGCTAAACTACGACACTCTGATTCCTTAAAATGGATACGTAGGCATTTGGTTGCAGAGCCTGGGCGAGCAAAACTTTATAAATATTTCCTTCTTTTCCCTGTGTTTTCTTTTGCATACATTCCCTCATTACCTTTTTTTCTTAGCTCATAAGCTTTAGATTAGAACACACCCTTCGATTAGAACAACAAGAGTGAATCCTGTGGAGTACCATGGACATGATGGATGCTAATACCTTCTGTTGTACCCCAAAATTTGCCCTCTCATTTCATCAACACTTTCTCATCACAAGACTCTTGGAATTCAGGATCAAGCTAGGGTTTACTCTGCTCAAGACCCCTCCTTGCACTATTGACCTAAATTAGGGTTTGAGTTTGCACAAGGGCATTTTGACCTACAATGCCAAAAGTGACTTTCATACTTCATGTTGGACTCACAAGTTTGTCCTTACCAAGTTTTAGGCTTTGATTCAAAGTTTTGCCCAGTCAATTGGACAGTTGACCTAAAAATCAACTATATTGGGGAAAAAGTCAACTGTGGCCAATTGATAGTCAAACCTCATGAAATTTGACCCAAATAAACATTATGAACTCATATGAACCATTTGATCAAGTTTGGACCATAAATCCACAAGAAATTTGATTAGATCATCAAAAGGGCAAAATGGTCATTTTTAGGGTTTTGACTGCACAAAAGCAATTTTTGACTGTTTGACCTAGCCAATGGCAAATCAAGCTCACATATGGACTCAAAGACTCAATGACATCATCTTTACTTATTCAACAAGCCCAAAAGATCTCAAATGCATAGGATTGACAGATGAATTTTTCAGTCAACTGATCAAAATTTGACTGTACACTAAAAAGTCAAACTTTGACTTTTTGGTCAAAATCAAGTGCCAAGGGTCATTTTTCATCAATACATGTCAAATTATGAAACTTGTTCATCAAGAAACCCAAAAATGCAAATTAGGGTTTAAAATGAAAAAAATTTCATAACTTAGAATTTTTCTAAGTTATGAAATTTTCTTATTTTTTCCTAACTTTGTCCCATTTTTTCACCAAGATGCAAATGGATTCAAACAAAACTTGAAACATGAAAGTTGTAATACATAACAAAGTCTACAACTTTGATTCACAAGGTTTTCTAAAAATAAGCTTGTATCTCAAGTTATGATTTTTGGAACAAGGGTACCTAAAACTTTTAACTTAGAGAAAATTTGCCCGAATCTAGGCAGGATTTTGACCCATCTTCTTGGCCATTTTCACATAGTTCCACTTAGAGTTTCAAGTTGAATTACAAAGATGGATTTTAGTACATGTTCCAAGCTTTCCAAATTGTCCAAGAACTCCTCAAACACCCTTGTGGTTAGAGAGAATCGAATGCTTGAAGTTGGCAAAAACTCACTTTTGTCCATGGCCAATACATGTTCATAACAACTTGCAATTCTGATTTAGCTAGCTTGGTTTGACATTACAGGCCTCAAAACCAATTTGCACTCCATAATTTAATTCCAATCCATCAGTCCAAGCCTTTGTTTTGTTCATTTGGGCATTATACACAAGTTTAAGCCTTAAGTAGAAAAAGACAAATTGCCATTTTTGCCTAATGTCACTTTATGTCAAAAACTAAATTCTTGAGACATGGGGCCAGATCTTTGAGGCAAGATCAAGTCCACTAGTTCCAGTAACCAAGAACAAAAGATGCAGCATGATAGGAAATCTGGTACAGGGCTATAACATCATTTCCATTTTCTTGCTTCAAGTAGAAGGAAACTTATAAAACCAAGGCAATCTCACATATCTGTTAACACAAGCTTAAACAAACATTGCACACAGTTTCCATAACTCCCAACAAGCCTAAAGCACGCCCCTTTCATCCCTCATACCTCTTAATACTCAGAATCACTGTTTTTCTGCAAAACAGGGCAGGTTCTGCATTTTGCAAGCCACAACCAATTTCCATCGTGCGTTTTGTCCCAAAATAGTTTCAACACCTTCCAATCAACTCACCTGAACCATCCCAAGCTCCCATTGCAAGCTGTAACACCTCTAACACCCTTTGCCATTTTCATTTCCAAGCTCTGCAGGTTGAGTTCTACAACACGATTCAAGTTGTTTCAAAGCAAGCCAAGCATTGGAGAAGCTTCCTTGGACCTCAGGCAAGCTCAACATAAGCTCAAACACCATTGAAGGTTGCTGCATTGTCCTACTCGATTCCAACTGAAACAGTTTTTTTATCACTTTCTATCTCTCTATTTAGGAACATTTAGCTCCAGGTTTGTGAATGAAAAATGTAGTATTCAATACCATGAAGCCATACATATGCTCAGCTTTCATTTATATTAAGTGTGCTAGGAGAATTTCATCCATGAACATGTGAAAAAAGCTAGGTCAGATTTTAGGGCCAGAGAAATTCTCTCTGGTCTTTGAGAGTTATATTTAATGCTTTATATGGTTGGATTCGTGTTTAAATTCTCTACAAGTTTGATGTTGTAAGTTTTGGCAAAAAGTCACGTTTCCAGGATATAGCATTTGAACCAGGCGCACGCGTTTACAAGGTCTGGAGGTTGAAGAAGAAGCTGACTTGGGCTGGGCCTGTACAGGCTTGCTTCTGGCACCCCCCATATTCAGTTTACACCCCCTGGCCCATTTATTTGATATTTATCATTTTTGACATTTTTATTTTTATTCAGACTTTATTATTTTTTATATGAAATATAAAAAAATGCCAAAAAATAATTTTCTATATTTTTCATATATATATATATATATATATATATATATATATATATATATATATATATATATATATATATATATATATATATATATATATATATATATATATATATATATATATATATATATATATATATATATATATATATATATATATATATATATATATATATATATATATATATATATATATATATATATATATATATATATATATATATATATATATATATATATATATATATAAATAAACTATTTTCTTTTTAAAACAAAACTCAAAAATAATACAAAAGATATATTTATTTTCATTTATTTATATTTAAAAACATTTTCTTGAAAATATTCATTTTTATAAATAGTTAATTTTTTCTATTTTTTATGTTTAATATGTTTAATATATATATATATATATATATATATATATATATATATATATATATATATATATATATATATATATATATATATATATATATATATATATATATATATATATATATATATATATATATATATATATATATATATATATATATATATATATATATATATATATATATATATATATATATATACTTGTCTATTTTTATTTTATAATATAATTAGGTAAAAAATACAAAAATAACACATTTTCATTATTATTAATATTGTGTATTAAAAATACCATTTTTCATAATATACTTTTATTTTTTGTATAAAGTAGTATATTTTTGCACATAATTAGTAAATAATATTATTTATTGAGAATTATGGTTTCTTGCCCTAAAATAGAAAAATAATAAAAATTGACTTTTTATTTTATTTACATTTCCCATAAAAAAATATACTTTTTACATATTAAAAACATTTTTGCATAATACATTTTATTTACATTTATTTATTGTATTTATTTCAATTATTGTACATTTAAACATTGTATCTTGTACATTCGATATGGTTGTAATAACTTAGAATTTATTTTCTTGTCAAATATCCCCAATTCAAATTTGTACCCCCTCCCTATATCATGTTGTAATAGTGTAGCATTTAAATTCTCGCTCATTTAAAAAGCTTTCAATTATGCCATGTTTAGACCTAGGGTTTGCATGCAAATAAAATCAACAATTAGCTTGACCTAATCCAAAGATAACAATGCATGAAAAACAAGCACAATACACACTTGCACCCCTAGGGTTTCATCCACTTGTTGCCTTCAAAAATGGGCCATGGTTGCATGTCAAGTACTTTGGCAAAACAAAAACAAACAAAAAGATCATAGTCCCTCGATGACGCTATCTGAGTTGCCTAAACAAAAATGATAAAGTCCCTCAAGAAAATTGCCAAAGATACTTGACACTATTGCTATCATGGTCTATACGATGACCCGCGCCTATCCCGTTAACATCTTAAACACAAGGTTGTTCACCAAATACAATGGTGAAACAACATTGTTAAAAGGGTTAAAAACATAAGAAAGATCTTCGAGTAAAATAGGGTAGATAGCTCTTAGTTACTTGATCAAGCTTGCAAAAACATCCTTGCTATCTTCAAAACACACTTCACAACACAATGTCAAAACCCTACTTTCAAACATTGAAAACTTTTCAAAAGACAAAAACACCTTTGTATACATTCAAACAAGAATCGTTACAAAGGTTGCCACAACGATGGCCTCTTTTCAAAACATTTTCCAAAACCACACACAAAGCACCATTTCAAACAATTGAAAAGCACCATTTCAAACAATAGAAATGCAAAGCAAGTGATCTAAGCAAGTAACTAAGAGCCCATGGATAACCATGGATAGAAAGGGTGCTAATACCTTCCCTTTCTATAATCTACTCCCCAAACCCAAGAAAACATCTCAAAGGTCTTTCCTGTGCTTTTTGACCTTTCCTTAGGATAAAATAAAAAGTCGGTGGCGACTCTTGCTAAATCGAAACATTTGCGAATACGAAACGCAAAAACCCAAGTCAGTTCTCCCACCGTATCACACCTTCCCCTCGCGTAATCGACTCCCTTACTCGTATCTCTCAGTCGTATGACCTTGATTTCACGCTTCTTAGGTTTAGTTGATGTTTACCTTTCCCTTCCCGTGGGATAAAAAACGTTCGATGGGGACTTCACTGATTTTATCTCAATGATATTTCCACTGGTTGTTTCAGCTGGAGACTTCACCGGGGACATATTGACCAATTGCTGGTCCATCTCGGAGTCGCTCCTAGCTCTTGTTCTCTTTTCATTGGGTGTTTATATTTATGGTTTACAGTTTATTCCTTTGTACATGTTTATCTGAGCATATGTTTACATTGCATCTTTATTGTTTTCCATATACTAGTCTTGTGAAGGCTTTTGTGTTTCCTTGTTGGGTAGGCATTACTATTGAGGTAAAAGGCCCAATATTCAGACCATAGTTGTAAACTCTTAGGAACACATAGGAACTGAGTGGAAAATGACGGCTAGGGGATGTAGATCTTTCTAGTATGGTCATGTCGTCCACACTCATATGAGGTTTTAATGAGGTATTATCATTATCACGTAGGTGTACGAAGATAGTATTTTCAGGCGGACCTGAGATTATAAGTTAGCATTGACCTTACCTTGACCTAGATTTCACCCGTGAGTGGGGCGGGAATAATCTTTACAGGTACAAATGGTGACTTTGTTCTGATGGTGACCATATGTTCTGTTGGTGATTTTGGTTTTCTGGTTATGTTCTAGATTTGTGGTTCCGGTATTCTCGGTATACTCATAGACAACAAAAAAACCAGTATTACGAAAACCTTGATTCCATGATTATTGCATTTGCATCATAGAATTTATATTTTTAGAAAATATATGTATAAAATAAATTTATATGAAAAAAGAGATACTCTGGATATGCATATAATTTCCAGGTTAATCTGAGAGTGTCATTTTCATCAGGGATGGATAAAACCACAGAGATAGGCAAAGATCTACCCAGGAAGACATTTTGTTACCATTTTCATGGCTTTTATCTAGCTCCGCTGAGAGAAGTGGGGATTCTTGTGACCGTTCCTAATGAGAAGACTTTCAGAGAGAACTATGGGAATTTGTTGCAATTGATGAATGATGGGTATGAGAAGTGGGCTATAGTGTCGCTGTTGCAATTTTATGATCCACAATTGCATTTTTTCACTTTCCAGGACTATCACCTAGCACCAACACTTGAGTAATATGCTTATCTCCTTGATGTCGAGATCATGAGTCACACACTTTTCGTCTATGTGCCCGAGGTTCCTGATTATGTGGCTATCACTAGGACTCTTTATTTGAACCTTAACGATGTAAAAGGAAATTGGACTGAGAAGAGAAACACGTCTGATTTTCATAGGAGGTTCTTGATAACCAAAGCTAAAGAGTTTGCGGAAAACAAGGATTGGGTCGCGTTCAATGCACTATTAGCCTCCATGATTTATGGTATTGTCATATTTTCAAATGTAGATGATTTTGTGGACTTCTCAGGGATTTGTGTTTTCATGAATGAAACCTGGTGCCGATGATTCTTGCCAACACTTACTTTTCTGTTCACTCCTGGCATGGAAAGAAGGGAATGTTGTCTGTTGCATCTCTCTTTTGAACAAGTTGTTTATGCTACATATGAAGAAGTGAAAAACACAAGAAGGGGGGGGGGGGGGGGGGGGTTGAATTGTAAAACTGAAAATCAATGCAATGAACAAGATATTTTTATCCTGGTTCGTTTGATCTCAAACTACTCCAGTCCACCCGTCAAGGTGATTTCGCCTCTCTCCAACGAGGTCTTAATCCACTATATTCAACTGAATATTACAAACTTCTTTAACAACTGCTAAAGCCTTCTTGATGCAAACCACAACCCGGTTTGTCAAGGAAACACTTTCTTACAAAGAAGATAAATCTAGGTGTGTGAATGTTTTCTACAAAAACTGTATCACAACTGTGATATTACACAATTTAAGCTTATGAAACTAGATTTCTAAACAAAGATTGAGTAAGGAGATATGAAGCGTTTAGCAAACTGAGAGAGGGAAGATGATGATTAGCTTTTAGGCGTGTAATATAATGTAGAGCATTAGCCAATTCAATCTTCATTATCTTGTTTATATAGCATTGAAATTGTTGAACGTTGGAGCAATAATCTTGATTCAATGCCAATAACAAACTTTCCTTATTGAGCAGATCTTGTCTGGAATGATGCCGTTGGTAATAATTTGCTTTCAATGCACAGTACCGTTGCAACTTAAAGCGTGTTCTGGCTTGGCCTCATTCTGACTCTGCTTAAGTGCTGATGAACTGTTGTTGTCTTTATCAGAGTGTTGAGCGCAGTTCTGTTCATCAAGCTTCAGCATACACGTGAATTATTCTTCTGATTCTGGTATTCTGACATAGCATCTTCTGATGCTGATGTTAAGAACCAATATTCTGATGCTGATTAGGTGTGCTCTTGCTGATACCTATCAGAGTTTCTGCAAAACATAACGTAATATTTTAGGTAGCAAATAGTTCTTAAATGATTCACATAATTAATATATCCTTTCATTTTGTTATCATCAAAACTTAAACTTAGGGTAGTAGATTCAAACTTTGTTCTAACAATCTCCCCCTTTTTGATGATGACAAACACTAGATATTTTTAATTGAAAATAACGTGAAAACGTATCAGAGATAACTAAATGATAAGATGAATCAGAGTAGGAGGTTATCAAAGATAAGGGATAAAGAGATGTCAGAGTTGAGAGATACTCCCCCTGAATTTATTACTTCCCTTTTTAATTCCAAGAGTTCTTCAGGATCAGATCTTTATTCCCTTTCTTTGAACATCAGAATCTCAGAGTTTAGACTGTCAGAAGCTTTAGATCAGAATGTCGGAGCAGAGCTTCAGATCAGAGTCAGAGCTTTGCTTTGGGTCAGAGTGTCAGAGCTTTAGTCTTCAGAATATCAGAGAGCATTCTTGTACCTGTAGACTTAAGCAAAAACAAAAAACATATTCAAGTATATCAGAGTTAGAATGTTTGAGATTTTCTGTCTTAGTAATCCGTTATTATTGAAAATATCATTCTTGTTCTCCCCCTTTTGTCAGCAATCAAAAAGTGTAAGTGATGTGCTAAAACATTTAGAGCAGAAAAACTTGTCATATTAAAAAGTTCAGAACCAAACAAAGCAGTATAACAGATAAGCAAAGAAAACATGAAAAATGGCATGAATGATAATCTAAGGTTGGGGAGGAAGGCGTGTGAACAGGTTCTCCAGCATGGCTTTGATCTGATCAGCAGTCTCATTCTGCTTGTGCACCATGCTGACTACTGTATCTATCTTGCTATCCTGCACATCCATCCTTTCTTTCATCTTCTGGTCATTTTCATCCATCCTTTGCTGCAGACGAATGTCATTCAGCTTCAGCTCTTCCAGAGTCTGCCTGTCCAAGGCAGCTTGAGACACATCAGAAGCAGGGAGCTTCTGAGAGCTGCTGGAATAGTAGAAGAATTTAAACAGAAGCAGCAGATAAATTACCTCTTTTCTTGGGTGTCTGCTGGGATGTTCCTTCTGAAGGGGCCTTCCTTTTCTTCGTCTTCTTCAGTGTAACTTCTGGTTGAGGTTGGTGCAGATCTTTGATATTCCGATTGGGATCTGTACCATCAGCCTTGCACGCGTCCAGATATCTGAGAACCACCACTGGTTTGGATTCTATCTCAGAAAATAAAGGAAAGTCACTCAGAGGGACTCTTCCGCTGGTGATGTCAGCAGTGGGAGTAACGCTGGGTTCCTTTCTGATATTCTCTATTAACTTCATTTTCTTCAGATTCTTCGCGTTCAGAGGCTTCCCAACCGTTGGTTCAATGGTGCTTAACTCTTGAGCTTCTATCAGGTGCTCTATCAGCCTATTCTCAGTCAGAATATCTGATATCAACCTTCCAAAGGGTATCCAATCCCTCTTTGTTCTTTCTTCTTCCCTGGTTTCCTTCACGCTTGTTCTGAGGTGATTAAACAGAAGATGAGCCAAGTTGATTTTTACCTTCTGATTGATAAAATAGATCAGAAACTGCTGATCTATATTTATGTAATCAGGGGAACTAGTTGGCTTCCTATGATTAAAACACCCCAGAATTATATTCGCCCAAACTCTGTGGTGATCCTTCAGATCTCTGATCTTGCTGCTGGGCAACCCAAGGGTAAAAATCCTTTCTGCTATGACGCCCACGTCAGCATATCTCTCAGCCATATCAATACAGCGGACGCCACCGCCACTGTAACCAATCAACTTAGCAATGTGATCCTCAGTGATCACAATCTTCTTCCCCATTATGTAGGAGGTGACTTGATGCGTTGAAGCAGTTGCATGAATCCAAAACTCCTTGACTAACATTGGGAATGTTGGTCCAACCAATCTGTCAAAATACCTTTCCCATTTCTGTGCCCTAACTTCTTCTGTTAAATCAAAGCCATTCTCCTTCAGACTACCAAAATCAATAATCAGTTCAGATAACAATTCAAGATTCTTCACTGGAGTGAGGAGTGTTCTGAATGGAACTTGGTACTGTTCAGATGATGCTTTCTTCTGAGAACCTGCAGAAGCACTGCTGGAGGTTGCTATGTTCACACTTAGGGATTTTGAGAAAATCTGAGAAAATGGGTTTGAGAGAGATGAACACAGAAAAATGCAGAGAATACTTGAGAAATAATGAGAAACTGTAAAAGATTAAAGTGAGAGGTTAACGTGTTTAAATAGGCTTCAAAATATTTTGAAAGTATAAACGTTTTCAAGAAAGAGAAATAAAATCATGATTACGTTTTAAAAACATGATTACTTTCATTTAATGCTTGCTGATTTTGGGGGATTTGAGAAAGATACTTAAAACGGTTACCAGACATGTGTCTCAATGCACCCAATCATCGTTTTGCCTTCTCAGAAGCGTGTATGCGTTCTGCTTCAGAGATTTGCTGATGATTGGATGACACTTGTTTGATTTAGTGATCATCACGTCTATCCTTGAGCTTAGACTCTCAGATCTTTAAGACTAGCATCTGATGCAATCTGCATGTTCTATCTTTCTGAAAGGAGATTGATCAGAGGTTCATAGTAAAACAAATACATTCTGAATATAAATATATGGAATTAAAACATTTTCACTCTGGGCAGATTTTCATGCTGAGATGTTTCAGAATGAAATTGAACCTATCTTCAAAAAGGGGCTTAGTGAAGATATCAGCCCATTGATGGTCTGTATCTATAAATTTTAAATTCAAAATTCCTTTCTGAATATAGTCCCTAATGAAGTGATGTTTTATTTCTATATGCTTAGCTGTAGAATGTAAAATAGGATTCTTACTTAAGCAAATAGCAGAAGTATTATCACAGAGTATAGGAATGTTACTCTCAAAAATCTGGAAGTCTTCAAGCTGACTTTTCATCCAGAGCATTTGTGTGCTACATCCTGCTGCTGCTATGTACTCAGCTTCTGCTGTTGATAGCGCAATTGTTGATTGCCTTTTACTAGACCAAGAGATCAGATTTTCTCCCAGAAACTGGCAGCTTCCAGAAGTACTTTTACGCTCTACTCTGTCTCCAGCAAAGTCAGCATCGCAATAGCCTACTAAACTGTAATCACTAGATTTTCTATAAAACAAACCCAGATTAGTAGTACCTTTCAGATACTTGAAAATTCGCTTAACAGCTATTAAGTGAGATTCTCTAGGATCTGATTGGAATCTAGCACAAATACAAACGCGGAATAATATATCAGGTCTTGAAGCTGTCGGATAAAGGAGAGAACCAATCATACCTCTGTAGACTTTCTGTTCTACATTTTTGCTTACCTCTTCTCTTTCCAGAATGCATGTGGGATGCATTGGAATCTTTGATGGCTTACATTCTGAGAGGTCAAATTTCTTCAGAAGATCTCTGATGTATTTGCTCTGATGAATGTAAGTTCCCTCTGGAGTTTGATTGATCTGAATTCCTAGAAAGAATTTCAGTTCCCCCATGAGGCTCATCTCAAATTCTGCCTGCATACACTTAGCAAATTTTCTTCCAAGAGAAGGATTAGTAGAACTAAAGATAATATCATCAACATAAATTTGACATACTAAGATGTCATTCTTAACTGACTTACAGAATAAGGTAGTGTCCACCTTCCCTCTGGTGAATTCATTTTCTAACAGAAAGTTACTTAGCCTTTCATACCAAGCTCTGGGAGCTTGTTTCAGACCATATAGTGACTTCTTTAGTTTAAAAACATGTTCTGGATGTTTTGTATTTTCAAAACCAGGGGGTTGGTGCACATAAACCTCTTCTTCTATATAACCATTTAAGAATGTACTTTTGACATCCATCTGATACAGAGTGATGCCTCTATTAACAGCAAATGAAATTAAAAGTCTGATAGATTCTAACCTGGCGACTGAAGCAAAGGTTTCTGTATAGTCTATCCCCTCTTGCTGACTATAACCTTGTGCAACCAGTCGTGCTTTGTTTCTGATGACTTCACCTTGTTCATTTAGCTTGTTTCTGAAGACCCATCTTGTGCCAATGACGTTGAATCCTTTTGGTCTGGGAACAAGATCCCATACGTCATTTCTGGTGAATTGGTTCAGCTCTTCTTGCATTGCCAGAATCCAGTCATTATCCAGAAGTGCTTCATCAATAGAAGAAGGTTCAATCAGAGACACAAGTCCCATGAGGGTTTCTTCAGAGTTTCTGAAGCTTGCTCTTGTTCTGATTGGATCTTCCTTTCTTCCTAAGATAGTCTCTTTTGGGTGATCCAAGCTGCTTCTGGGTAATCTCTTCTGAGGTTGATCAGCAGCTGTTGTAGGATTGCTAGCAGTGCTCCTTTCAGATGTTGAAGGAGTGTCTGTGTTGAGAGCTTCTGATGTCTTGTCTTCAGAACCTGTAAATTCAATTTCCATACCTGCAAAAACTTCATTCTGCTTTGACTTTTCAGAGTCAAGCTTATCATCAAAACGAACACTGATTGATTCTTCCACAATCTGTGTTTCTGTATTGTATACTCTGTACCCTCTTGAGCGTTTAGAGTATCCTAACATAATACACTTCTGTGCTTTAGAGTCAAACTTGTTCAAATAATTCTTTGTATTTAACATAAAACAGGTACATCCAAATGGATGAAAATATGAAATGTTGGGATTTCTGTTCTTCCACAGTTCATATGGAGTCTTTTCCAGAATAGGTCTTATTGAGATTCTATTCTGAATGTAACACGATGTGTTTATTGCCTCTGCCCAGAAGATCTTAGCAACGTTTGTCTCATTGATCATGGTTCTGGCCATTTCTTGCAATGTTCTGTTCTTTCGTTCTACAACTCCATTTTGTTGGGGAGTTCTAGGACAAGAGAAGTCATGCAGAATGCCTCTATCATTAAAGAATGACTCAAAATCTTTGTTTTCAAATTCTCCACCATGATCACTTCTGACTTTAACGATTCTAAGATCCTTTTCATTCTGAACTTGGTTACAGAAGGTAACAAACACAGAGTGTGACTCGTCCTTGTGTCTTAAGAACTTTACCCATGTCCATCTTCTATAGTCATCTACGATTACTAACCCATACTTCTTGCCACTGACTGAAGCAGTTTTAACTGGTCCAAACAAGTCAATGTGTAGAAGTTCTAATGGCTTAGAGGTAGAAACAACATTTTTAGATTTAAAAGAAGGTTTTGCAAACTTGCCTTTCTGACATGCTTCACACAGAGCATCTGAATTGAACTTCAAATTAGGAAGTCCTCTGACCAGATTGAGTTTGTTAATCTGAGATATTCTTCTCATACTAACATGCCCCAATCTTCTGTGCCAGATCCACTGCTCGTTGTTAACAGACAGAAGGCACTTTACATTCTGACTTTTCAGTTCAGAAAGTTTGATTTTGTAAATGTTGTTTTTCCTCTTTCCATTAAACAGGATAGTCCCATCTTTCTGACTAACAACTTTACATGATTTTTGATTAAAGATTATATCATAACCGTTATCACTTAATTGACTTATGGATAACAGATTATGCATTAATCCATCTACTAGCAGAACATTATTAATAGAGGGAAGATTTCCATTACCTACAGTTCCAGAGCCAATTATCTTTCCCCTCTGATTACCTCCAAAGCCAACGTGGCCTCCAGGCTTAAGTTCCAGGCTTTGGAACATATGCCTTCTTCCCGTCATGTGTCGCGAGCAACCAGAGTCCAGGTACCATGACTGGTGTTTCTGACTTGCTGCTAAATATATCTGCAACATGTATTATTTTATCCTTAGGTACCCAGATTTTCTTGGGTCCTGATTTGTTAGATTTACCAAAACTCTGGTTGAATTTTGGTTTCAGAGTACTTACTGCTAGTGTATTTAATATCATGTGTGTGACCATACACAAAATGTGAATTCATAGGAGTGTGTTTAATGGTCAAGTCCATGACATTCTTTGGTGTAGGAACCTTACCTTGGTATCCTATTCCCTTCCTGCCGTTTCTGCTAACTCCATAGATCATTGAAGCCATTTTGCTTCTATCTATGCTTTTAGCAAGGAACTTCTGGAAACTGTGATCATACTCCTTGATGATCTCATCAGCGTTGCTGGGAGTTTCAGAAATTGGTTCCTTCTGAGAGTTTTGTAAAGTATTTTCTAATTTTGAAATTTTAATTCTCAGCTCAGAATTTTCCAATTTAAGACTCTCAGTCTTATTAGAGTCAGATTCAAGATTCCTTTTCAGGTCCCTGAATTTAACTCTAATCTGCTGATACCTTTACAGGATTTCATTAAGGCTTTCAACAAGTTCAGCCTTGGTAAAATTAACAGCAAAGTTAGGAAATACCTCTTCAGTATCTGATTCTGAGTCTGATTCAGAAGCTTCACTATCTTCTGAAATGTTAGCCATGAGAGATATGTTTGCCCTCTCATCATCTGATTCTGAGTCAGCTTCAGACGAGTCAGAGTCATCCCATGTAGCCATGAGACTTTTCTTCTTTTCTCTTCCAAACTTCTTTTTGGGCTTTTCCCTCTGAAGCTTTGGGCAGTCACTCTTGTAGTGTCCTTGCTCATTGCACTCATAGCAGATGATGTCCTCTGTGTTTGGCTTTCTGCTTCCTGAGGAGCCTTCAGATCTTCTGTATCCAGAGGAAGAATCTGTCCTTCTGTATCTGGAAGAAGACTCGTTCTGATCAGATCTTCTGGGATTCCTGAACTTCTTTTGCCTCTGCTTCCACAGTTGATTCACTCTTCTGGAGAGGAGGGAGAGTTCGTCTTCTTCTGATGAGGATCCATCAGATGTTTCTTCAACTGCCTGCAAAACTTTAGACTCAGAATTTTTGTTAGATTTTAATGCTAAAGGCTTAACTTGCTTCTGGGGTTCATCAGCTTCTAGCTCTATCTCATGACTTCTGAGGGAGCTGATAAGTTCCTCCAGAGAAATTTTGTTGAGATCTTTTGCTAGCTTCAGAGCTGTAACCATTGGCCTCCACTGCTTGGGTAAACTTCTGATGATTTTCTTGACGTGATCAGCAGTAGAGTAACCTTTGTCCAGAACCTTGAGACCAGCTACCAGAATCTGGAATCTTGAGAACATTGTTTCAATGGATTCACTTTCTTTCATTTTGAACGCCTCATACTTCTGAATGAGCGCCAGAGCTTTAGTTTCTTTGATCTGAACGTTGCCCTCATGCGTCATTCTGAGTGAGTCAAACATGTTCTTTGCTGTGTCTCTGTTGGAGATCTTTTCATATTCAGCATACGAGATGGCGTTGAGAAGGATGGTTCTGGCCTTGTGGTGATTCTTGAAGTCACGCTTTTGTTGGTCAGTCATTGTTTTTCTATCAATCTTCTGACCGCTTGCATTCACAGGGTGCGTGTATCCATCTGTCACCATATCCCACAAATCAACATCATGTGCCAGAAAGAAGCTTTCAATTCTGTCTTTCCAGTAATCAAAGTTTTCTCCATCAAAGACTAGAGGTTTACCGCTGAATCTGTCTCTGTCCTCATGGTTGTCATTGCTGGTGTGAGAATAGTTTCCTGCCATTGTGTTTTTCTGACGCTGGATCTTGTACTGACACGGTTAAGTGTTTTAGCTCAGAACCAGGAGCTCTGATGCCAATTGAAGAAGTGAAAAACACAAGAAGGGGGGGTTGAATTGTAAAACTGAAAATCAATGCAATGAACAAGATATTTTTATCCTGGTTCGTTTGATCTCAAACTACTCCAGTCCACCCGTCAAGGTGATTTCGCCTCTCTCCAACGAGGTCTTAATCCACTATATTCAACTGAATATTACAAACTGCTTTAACAACTGCTAAAGCCTTCTTGATGCAAACCATAGCCCGGTTTGTCAAGGAAACACTTTCTTACAAAGAAGATAAATCTAGGTGTGTGAATGTTTTCTACAAAAACTGTATCACAACTGTGATATTACACAATTTAAGCTTATGAAACTAGATTGCTAAACAAATATTGAGTAAGGAGATATGAAGCGTTTAGAAAACTGAGAGAGGGAAGATGATGATTAGCTTTTAGGCGTGTAATATAATGTAGAGCATTAGCCAATTCAATCATCATTATCTTATTTATATAGCATTGAAATTGTTGAACATTGGAGCAATAATCTTGATTCAATGCCAATAACAAACTTTCCTTATTGAGCAGATCTTGTCTGGAATGATGCCGTTGGTAATAATTTGCTTTCAATGCACAGTACCGTTGCAACTTAAAGCGTGTTCTGGCTTGGCCTCATTCTGACTCTGCTTAAGTGCTGATGAACTGGTGTTGTCTTTATCAGAGTGTTGAGCGCAGTTCTGTTCATCAAGCTTCAGCATACACGTGAATTATTCTTCTGATTCTGGTATTCTGATATAGCATCTTCTGATGCTGATGTTAAGAACCAATATTCTGATGCTGATTAGGTGTGCTCTTGCTGATACCTATCAGAGTTTCTACAAAACATAACGTAATATTTTAGGTAGCAAATAGTTCTTAAATGATTCACATAATTAATATATCCTTTCATTTTGTTATCATCAAAACTTAAACTTAGGGTAGTAGATTCAAACTTTGTTCTAACAACATATTCCTACGATGGAAGCATTTGTCGACTTTGCAGATACTCTTCTTTGGTCTTGACGAATCATGGCTCTTACTTCTTATGACATTGTCTGGAACAACATAAGAGGTGTAAGAGAAATCATTGTAAGCTATGGATAATTTTCCAACGTTTCTCTCATGGGGACGAAGGGATGTATCAATTATAATCCTATCTTAGCACGGCGTCAGCTAGGGTAAATTATGATTGATAAACCGACCGATCTTGAAGTGGAAGAAATCATCTATTTCGGAAAAGAAGAAGATCATATCTTGTTATAGAGGATAGTAATGGCCTGGAGTCATGTTCACATGAAAGGAATAACTTTCTTTGGTCAAAGAGGATGTCTAGATCTCGATCCATATGTGCAGTGGGTCAAGAATAGGGTAAAGGTGTTATTGATGCCTTTCAAAAAGGAAGCGTCATTGTATCCACATCCTACTTTTGATCCATCAACAGATGTTCAGTTAACACCCGATGTTTCTGTCAATCAATCACTTCATCCTGAATCGTCTAGTCAACAGTCTATTCTAGATATATCCAAGTTCGTGCCTTTGGAATTCTACAAGTAGGCTAAAGCTGATAGTCTCAAGTTATAGTTAGAGAAGTAGGAGCAGAGTATGTAGCTTTCTATATTGTGCAAGAGAGAAAGAAGATGCTTCATGAAGCTAGACTGAAAGACAAAGTGCTAGAAGAGCATGGTTTTCTTGAAAGACTTAAGAGGCCAAGAGTTGAAAGTTCCCGCCCTACTTCTAAGAAAACACAAGAGGTAGGAAAAGTTTAGGCCGATATTGAAAAGAGCCAATAGAAGCTCGAAAGTCTTCAGGTGTCCAAGGACAAGATGCAAGCAAATCACAGAGAAGAAGTCAAAGTCTTGAAGAAACAACTTCAAGAAGAGGAATCCAAATCTCAAGAATCTTGCAAACAATGAGAGAGCTTGGAAAAGCAGGTCCAAAGTCAGTAAGTGCAGATTGAATAGTTGACTAACCAAGTTGGTAAGCTCTCGATCCAACTCAAAGCGAAAGATGATCATAAGCTAGCAGCCGAAGAACAATTGAAAGGGAGAGGTGTCCAGTTGGCTCAAGTGACTAAAGAGTTAGAAAAACTCAAAGCTCAGTTTGGAGTTTGACATCAGTTCTTGGGTTTTGTTGATCTATTTGTACTTGTTTGGTTCACCTCCAGATTTGTTGGACGGGTTCCTTTTGACTTTATCTGTATAAACTCATTTTGTCGAGAATATTGTGTATGGATGATTTATTATTATGATATGAGTATTCTCTTTCTTTAATAATGATTTGTTTATATCTTGTTATCTTTTGTCCTTGATGAAATATCTAGGATTTTCCTGGAAATGGTGAAATATTGCATGCATAATCATGCATTCATTCATATCATATCATAACAGGTGGTTCCAGCTGGTTTTCTTACGTCTGATATAGGTTTTCTTTTAAGAAGATTGCTACTGCAAACTCTCACTGTTACAACACTCGAAGTAATTCCAGAAGACAAATGGAACAAATCCAAGTCGACGTTGCTGTCATTGGTGTCAATATGGACACTTGTGTCAAACAACTGATGGAGATTATTCAGAACATGTCCCGTCAGCAGGAAGAGATAATAGTTTTGATTTTGAGGCCCGCTACAACTGCAAATAAAATGAATGAGACTCTGATCGTCAATCCTTAAGGGGTCATTGTTAACAATCCGAATGGAAATCCGGGAGGTGCTACTCTAAACTGTAATAAAGGTGGTCAGAATCTAAATTCAAATGCTGGTTTGAATCAGAATGGTCCTGTTGTGAACCTTAGTAATCTTGCCAGTAGTAATCAAGGTGTTCCTCTGATCCAAGTGGTGGCAAATAATCTGCCTCCACCCACTCCTACTCGATAGAACAATGAGAAATATTTTGTTCAACCGAGGCCTGTTTGTATTCCGGTTCAACAACTTGAAGAGGATAACTATGATGACTAGATGTCTAATGCTGATGAACCAACAAAAGCTAGCAAAATGTTGCGTATTCTTGAGGAGCATATGAGAGCCTTTGAGAATCAGGGCACCATGGGCCTTGATATGTCTGACTTGGGACTAGTCCCTGAAGTGAAGATTCCTCCAAAGTTTTAAGTACCAGACTTTGTGAAATACAAAGGCACCTCCTGTCAAAAGACACATGTCAAGTCTTACTATAGGAGGATGTCAGCGTACCCCGACGAAGAGAAAATTCTTATGCACTTCTTTCAGGATAGTTTAACGGGTGGGTTGTTAGAATGTGTGATACGGTGGGAGAACTGACTTGAGGTTTTGCGTTTGTGTTCGCAAATGTTTCAGTTTAGCAAGAGTCGCCACCGACTTTTTATTTTATCCAAAGGAAAGGTCAAAAAGCACAGGAAAGACCTTTTGAGATGTTTTCTTGGGTTCGGGGGGTAGATTATGAAAAGGGAAGGTGCCAACACCCTTTTCATCCACGATTTTCCATGGGCTCTTAGTTACTTGTTTAGATCACTTGCTTTTGCTTTTCAATTGTTTGAAATGGTGCTTTATGTGTGGTTTTGAAAATATTTTTGAAAAGAGGCCTTTGTTTAGGCAACCTTTGTAATGATTCTTGTTTGAATATATACAAAGGTGTTTGTCTTTTGAAAAATGTTTGAAATTTTGTTTTGGGAAATTATTTTGAAATTGTGTGTGTGTTTTTGAAATTAGCAAGAATGGTTTGCAAGTTTGATCAAGTAACTAGGAGTTGTCTACCCTACTCAAAGACCTTTCCTACACATTTTTAACCCTTTTACATTGTTGTTTTACCATTGTATTTGGTAAACAACCTTGTATTTGGATGTTAAACGGGATGGGCGTGGGTCATCATATGACCATGATAACAATGTTGCCAAGTATCTTAGCAAGTTTTGAGGGTCTAGATCATTTTTGTATAGGCAATCAAGATAGCGTCATCGAGGGACTATGATCTTTTGTTTTGTTTTTGTTTTTCCAAGATACCTAGCATGCATACCATGGCCATTTTTAACTCAACAAGTGGATGAAACCCTAGGGGTGCTTGTGTGTATTGTGTTGTAATTTTTCATGCATTTTTGTCTTGTGTTTAGTCATGCTATTTGTTTGTTTTTTTGTTCTTTGCATACAAACCCTAATTTTACTATCATGGTATATGAAAGCGATAAATGCGTAAAATAAATCTAAGCTATTACAACATTATTATGGGGAGGGGGGGGGGGGGGGTACAAGTTTGAATAATGGGATATTGCTCAAAAATAAACCCTAAAGCTATTATAACCATATTGAATTTAATTGTACAAATAAAATAAATGGCAAATATTTGAATGGACAATTAAATATATATATGCAAGATATTTTTTGTATTTATTTTATGTATGTGAAATAAATTATTTAATGTCCTAAAGAGAAGAAAAATATTAATGATTATTTTTGAAAGGGTGGAAACCCTAGTTTTGTTCTAAGGAAATATATATTCTAATTATTTATTTATTCATTTTTTATGTACAAGAAAATAAAATAAAATATATACAAAAATGTTAAAAAATAAAATATGTATGACAATATTATTTATAAGTGTATAATATAATAAAATGAAATATGTAAGTAATTTAAAATTATTTGCAATTCATTTAAGAAAAATAAAGTATATATTATTAGTAAACTATTTTTATGCCCAAAAAATAATAAAAATAATAAAATAAAAATGTAAAAATTAAGAAAATGTTTTTGCTGATTTTTAATATTTAGAAAAAAAAATAAAAGTCAGAAAATGTAAAATAAATGAAAAAATATAAAAAATAAGAGAAATGAGCCAAGGGGGTGCAAAGAGCTAGCAGGGGGGTGTCAATAGCCAGCCAAACCAAGCCCAGCCCAAAGTCCCTTCATCCCTGTCCTTGAGACAGAAGCAAAACACGCGTTTCTTGCTCAAACTTGTAACTCCTGCATACGTGCTTAAAAACAAAAACTTGGAACATGAAAGTTATAGAGCATTAAACCACGATTCTAACCATATAAAAAACTTGATCTAACTCTCAAAGACCAGAGAGAATTTCTTTGGCCCTAAATTCTAACCTAGTTTTTTCAGGATGTTCATCATCCAAATTCTCCTAGCTCAGTTAACATAAATGAATTCTTTGCATATGTACAATTCAAGGATAATGAGGACTACATTTTTGCTTCACAAACCTAAGCCTAAGGATTCCTAAATAAGGAGATAGAAGTTTGAAATTTACCTGTTTCAGTCAAGCTCGAGTATGGCAATGCAGTAACTTTCAGTGAAGCCTGAGGTTCTTTTGAGCTTGCTTGATGTTCCCTTGAACTTTACCAATGCTTAGCTTGCTTTGAAATAACTTGAATATTGTTGTACCCCAAAATTTGCCCTCCCATATTCTTCAAGATTTGTCAAGGTCAATCTCCAAATGGTTCAAAATCTCTCAAGGGTTGCACAGTCCAATTGCCTCCTAGCACAATCAAAATTAGGGTTTTGGTTCTTGCAAAGAAATTGAGGTTTTCAAGAGTCCAATCAAGTCTCACATGCCTACATACATTGTCAAGCATCCATATGTCAAGTTGCAAGACTCACAACATCAAGTTGCACAGTCAAAAACCCTAATTGCCTCACAGTCAACTGCAGGGGCAAAATGGTCATTGGACAGTCAAAAGTCAAAAATTTTGGTCAACATCTTATTTTGAAGCCACAATCATCATTTGATCAATTCTTGATCATGATTCCACAAGCATGGCTCAAAAAGTCTCAAGATGCAAAAGTTTCTATTTTTTGGACAGTTGAAAAGTCAACTGCAATTTGACCAGAGCATAACTTTTTCATGGTTCATCAGAAAAATTCCATCCAATGCTCATTTTGAAGGGGATGACATTTCCTACAACTCATCTTCACAGTCCAAGTCCAAGAAATGCTCCCACAAAAAGTTATCAATTTCAACATTATAGGTCATTTTCAAAAGTCAACAAAAAGGCATTTTAAGTCAAAGACCATAACTTGAGATTGGTGAATCAAAATGACATGGGACCAAAGGAAATGGTTAGAGGACTTCAAGACCTTTCCAAAATGTCCAAGAACATGTTCATAGCTTCAAAATTGAGCAAGATATGCATTGGAGAAGTTGGGAAATTTTTGGGAACTTTCAAAAGTCAACTTTGCCTAAAACACTTCAATTTTGCTAATGGGCCTCAAATTCCTTCTTGAATCATTACCCAAAGCCTATGCACGACCCATTAAGTTTAATTTGACTTATTTTCTTATTTTTAATTAATTAATTGAATTTATATTAATATTAATTCATTTAATTGGTTTTAATTATAAGAAAATTCAAAAGATGTGCTTTTTAAATCTTTTTGTGAAGGAAATAAGGCTAGGGCAAGCTGGCAACTCGTTTCTCAATCAACAAGGCAAAATATCCATGATTGGAAAAGTTTCATGAAAGAAAAGATTGAAAAAAGATATGATTGGCAATCACATATTCAAGTCATAATACCATGGACTTTTGGGCTTAATTCTAACCTAATTCCATTCACATATATGTGCTGAAGAAAACCCTACTCAAGGACACGAAAAAGATGCCACAAAAACACCATTGCCAAATTGAAAAAAAGTGAAGAATTTTGGAAACTGAAATCCTATTTGCAGTACAATTCAAAGCCTAAAAGTGATTCAAACATATTGCCTGAGTCCCCAGGAAGCTATTGCCATCAAGAACAAGCTCTCATACCCAAGGAAACGGTAAAACAGAGTCACGGTTTGACCAAACATTCCCATAATCGAAATCCAATTTTTATGCATCATTGACATGTTTTGCTTATTGATTTGTATTGCTGACATCTTCCTGAAGCTTTTGGTATAGTTTAATTGTGCTAAAACTGCCTGAATCGAAATCCACCATGGGAGATATCTAGGGTTTTAAAGCTTGAGAATTAGGGCTTTGCGTATACTGTAAAATTAGACCTCAAGACCTGTATGGATGAATTCGTTGCAACAAGACGAAACCATTAAGACCCTCGCGCCCTTTTTATATTGTCTCTAATTCTAATCGCTATTTTTCACTGTTGAAGTTAGTGGGGGTTTAAAACCCCTGCTATTTGCTTGCTTTTTGTTTCAGGAAACGAAGAAGAAGACGTGCGTGGCATCATGTAACTGGAAGATTCAAATCTGGCGCGCTTTATTTTGTTTTATACCATTATGATTGTTTTTCTTATATAATAATTATTGTTCACTTATATTACAAACGCGTCTGAATGGTTCAGTGGCAAAGGCACAAGGGCAAGGAACGCTGGGACATGGGTTCGATTCCCAGGTCCCCCATATAATTCTTTCTATTTTTTCACAAAGCGTTCACATGCAGCATGTGCCCAGAATCCCATCATGCACCTTCACGCGCTAGCTTGCCAAGTGGCCATGATGCCCAATCCAGTGGCCACCGAATGAAGTCCATGATGCACTCCAGTCAACCAGCATGCACACAACCAGAAAGTCAACAAGGCTTGCTTTGTCTAATGGGCCAGAATTGTTGCAGCTTACCTCCACTTTGGGCCATCTAACCCCCTTGGTTTGCATAGTTTGATTTTATTTTATTTTCTTTTCTTTTTAATACTTTTAATTGTTTTAACTATTTTTTTCTTAATTCACCACAAATTAATTTTTCCATAATAAAAAACAGAAAATCAAAATTGCAAATATATTTAATTATTTATTAATTTCATCACTAATTTATTTTTGTAAATAAACTCTAATAACTAATCTAGGTTTAAAATTCAATCTTTTTTTCTTAATAAATAAAATTCTATAGAATTAGGTTTTGATTCTTTTTTATCATTATTATTATCATTATTAATTATTATTATTTTGTACATAAACATGTAAATTAATTAATTAGTAAGTTAGATCAACTTTGACATTTTCTTTAATAATTAAAATAATCTAGAATTAGGGTTGTTTACTAACTTTTAAATTCTTTTCTTTATTTCCATAATAAAATACAAAAAACATAAAAAACACTTTCTTTTCTTTAACTCAATAATTAATTAGGTTTTAATTTAATTTAATTTCTCAAAAGGGTCCAAAACCCTCGGACGTCCTGATTTTAATTTATTCGCGCACTATTTTCTTATTTGATTAATATGTAACTGTTCAAGGATGTAATAGTAATTAGGTTTATTATTTTTTACTTTCCGCATCTTTATCAAAAAGGGGTCTTTGTATTTTAGCGATGTATAGACCCGCGCCTTGTAATAGCGTAGCTTTTACCTTTCCGTCTTTTAATTTTTCGCACTCCTAACTGCTAATTGCATGAAAGAATGTATGTTAATTAAAAACAACTCGTAGCTCACGATTGCCTAATCCAAGATAAATATAAACTGAAAACAACACATAATGCACCTGCCACTTCTAGGGTACGCCTCACTCGTTGCCTTCGAAACGTGGTCGTCAAGTATATGATGTTTTAGCGGTCGTTCTGATGTCTAAGATCCAGTTGCCTCGAAACGGTTGCCTCGGATAAAAAGGATCTAGGACATTAGGGCTACTTCTAAGATGTCCTACCATTGCTTCGGTGACCACACTGTCTCTGAAACCGAATTGACCCGAACACCTCCAACAGTGGTGCTACCTACCTCTCAATGGTGGGATGGCACTACCTTAAAGGACTTTTACACAGCCTAATTCCTTAGGGTAGGTAGATGAATCATGGGTACTTTCTCTTTCAAACAAACAAAAATCTTTTCACACTGACACTTTCAAAAGCTTTCAAAACAAATTTTTCAAACACTCTTGAGGACAGATACAAGAGTCACTCAGAAATCTTTTGATGAAACTTTTTTCAAACCCACTCACATTTGAAAAGCAAACATTTTGAAAACATAAGAGCAAGTACCTAAGAGCCCATGGATAGAAAGGATGCTAACACCTTCCCTTTCTATAAATCTACCTCCCGAACCGAGAAACATTCTCATAAGGAATTTTGCTGTGCTTTTGTCCTTTCCATGTTGGAGAAAATAAAAGACGGTGGCGACTCTTGCTTCCGTGATATTTTGCGAACCAGCTTTAAACAGTCAGTTCTATTTCCACCGATCACAGAACTGACGACTCTGTTGGGGACTAGTTAAAGTGAGGTGTACCTTAGGATAGATCATACTTGTGTTTTCAATTGCTTTGTTTTGTTTGCTTTATTATTGTGGGCATTGTTTTGGGAGTTCTATAGATCCTAACCCGGATCTGGGGGATACCTCTTAGAAAGTAGCAACAAGACTGTGAGGGAACTGTACGGGGTATACCGACACGGTTGAAGCAGTCTGCTACGTTGATGTGGCACTTTGGTGAGTACCGGTAACCCTTGAGTCAAGTCAAGGAGAGTACGGGGCCGCCGCGTGGTGTCGTGAAGCATCAACTGACCTTAGGAACCTTAATTGAACCATCCTGGCCTCTTTAGGGTAGTGAGATAACTGACTTTGGTGCAGTCCGAAGTTGGTTGATACTCGATACTACACTCATTGAGGGTTGTTTTCTTGGAATATTTTGATCGCCAGTTCAGTGGCTAAATCAAAATAATGAACATAGAAAACAACCCAATGATTTTGAGCTCTTTAGAACCCGGTTACTTTTGATAGGACAGGTGTTGTACCCCAAAATTTTCCCTCCCATATTCTTCAAGATTTGGCAAGACCAAGGTTCAAAATCTCTCAAGAGCTCCACAGTCCAATTGCCTCCTAACACAGTCAAAATTAGGGTTTTGGTTCTTGCAAATAAATTGAGATTTTCAAGGGTCCAATAAAGTTCCACATGCCTATATACATTGTCAAGCATCCATATGTCAAGTTTCAAGACTCACAACATCAAGTTGCACAGTCAAAAACCCTAATTGCACCACAGTCAACTGCAGGGGCAAAATGGTCATTTGACAGTCAAAAGTCAATTTTTTTGGTCAATATCTCATTTTGAAGCCACAATCATCATTTGATCAATTCTTGATCATGATTCTCAAAGCATGGCTCAAAAAGTCTCAAGATGCAAAAGTTTCTATTTTTGGATAGCTGAAAAGTCAACTGCAAATTGACCAAGGCATAACTTCTTCATGGTTTATCAGAAAAATTCCATCCAATGCTCATTTTGAAGAGAATGACATTTCCTACAACTCATCTTCACACTCCAAGTCCAAGAAATGCTCTCACAAAAAGTTATCAATTTCAACATTATAGGTCATTTTCAAAAGTCAACAAAAAGGCACTTTAAGTCAAAGACCATAACTTGAGATTGGTAAATAAAAATGACATGGGACCAAAGGCATTGGTTAGAGGACTTCAAGACCTTTCCAAAATGTCCAAGAACATGTTCATAGCTTCAAAATTGAGCAAGATATGCATTGAAGAATTTGGGAAATTTTTGGGAATTTTCAAAAGTCAACTTTGCTTAAAACACTTCAAATTTGCTAATGGGCCTCAAATTCCTTCTTGAATCATTACCCAAAGCCTATGCACGACCCATTGAGCTCAAAATAATTTATCTTCTTGTTTTTAATTAATTAATTGGATTTATATTTATATTAATTCATTTAATTGGTTTTAAATATAAGAAAATTCAAAGATGTGCTTTTTAAGATCTTTTTGTGCAGCAAATGTGACTAGGGCAAGCTGGCAAGTCGTTTCTCATTCAAAAAGGGAAGATTTTCCATGATTGGCAAGGGTTTCAATGAAAAAAGATTGGAAATACATAATTGAAAAATCAAATATTCAAATCATAAATTCATGGATCCATGGGCTTGTTTTTGACCTAATTCTGATCACATACTTATGCATAACCTAACCCTATTCCACAATACACGAAAAAGCTGCTAGAAACTCATAACCAATTTGCAACTTTTCAACAAAAATTTGGAAACTGAAATCATAGTTGTAGTACGTTTCAAAGCCTAAAAAGAATTCTAACACGTTGCTAGACCTTCCAGGAGTCTAGTAGCATCAAGAATCATTCCAAACGCACAAAGAATTGAAGAATACAGATCACACAGTTTGCCTTTTTTTTCAAATTTGCACATCACGATTCATGCATTGTTAATACATTTGGTTGATTGTTTTGTGTTCACAGCATTCAGGCAAAGCTTTTGGTATGATTTAATTCCATTAATAGGCCTTGAAACGAAATTCACCATGGATGAAACCTAGGGTTTCAGAACATCCAAATTAGGGCTTTCTTTGTATGGAAAAATTGGACCACCAAACCTACATGGACGAACTCGTTGCAGCAAGCCTGATTCATTGAGATACTCGCGCCCTTTTTATATTTCCTCCTCTTCTAATCGCTATTTTCACAGTTTCATTTTAGTGGGGGTTTAAAACCTCCGCTATCTCATTCATGTTTTGCAGGTAAACGAAGACGAAGGCAGGCGTGTCATCATATGGTTGGACAGTTCAAAATCTGGCGCGTTTTTTTTTGTGTTATATCACTAACGTTTGTTTTTTTATATAATCATTGTTTTCCACTAACATTACAAACGCGTTGCATGGTTCAGATGGTGGATGACACGCCTTGTAAACATTGGGACCTGTGTTCGATTCCCAGGTCCCCCACATAATTGCTATTTTTTGTTCCAATGTATTCACATGCAGCGTATTCTCAACGTCCCACCATACGTCCTCATGCATTGACTTGCCAGATGGCCTAGATGAATGATCTGAAGGCCACATAATGAAGTCCATGGTAGGGCTCAGTCAATGGACGCACACCCAAGCGTGAAAAGTCAAACAAGGCCTTTGGCTGATGGGCCTGAATTCCTCACCAATACCTCCATATGGGCCTGACACCCCCCTTGGTTTGCAATTTAATTTTCTTTTCTTTCTTTTAAATTTCTTTCAATTGTTTTATTTTTATAATTATTATTAACTCACTAAAATTAATTTTCCATAGAAAAATCAGAAACTCAAAAAACATTTTTTTTAATTAATATTTAATTTCACCATTTGAATATTTTTTGTAAATAAATAACTAACAATTAATCTAGTTAATTTAGGTTTTTAACTCAATATTTTCTTAATAAATAAAACACATAGAATTAGGTTTTGACATTTTTATCTTTTTCTTAATTAATTCTTCCTCATTATTTATTATTATTATTAACTATTATTTTTGTAAATAAACATGTAATTTAATTAACTAGTAAATTAGGTTAACTTTAATATTTTCTTAAATAATTAAAATAATTTAGAACTAGGGTTTCCTTCTAATTTAATTTTCTTTATTTTAATAAATACAAAAACATAAAAAACACTTTTCTTTAATTAAATAATTAAATAGACTTTAATTTAATTTAATTTCAAGCAAAGGGTCAAAACCCTCGGACGTTCAATTTTAATTTCTATTTCGCGCATTATTTTTTCTTATTGATTATTATGTAACTGCTTTCCGGATGTAATAGTAATTAGGTATTCTTTTATTTTCCGCACTTTTATCAAAAAATGGGTCTTTGTATTTTGGCGATGTACAGACCCGCGCCTTGTAATAGCGTAGCCTTTATTTTCCTGTATTTTACTTTCTGCACTCTTAAATTCTAATTCGTATGAAAGAATGTATGCTAATTAAAAACAAGCGTAGCTCACAATACCATGATCAAAGATAACTTTTAAACCGAAAATAACACACAAATACACACACCACTTCTAGGGTACGCCTCACCCGTTGCCTTCGAAACGTGGTCGTCGAGTATAGGACGTTTTAGCGGTCGCTCTGATGTCTAAGATCCAGTTGCCTCAAAACGGTTGCCTCAGATAAAAGGATCTATGATGTTAGGGTAGCTTCTAAGGTATCCTACTGTTGCTCTGGTGACCACACTGTCCCTACAATCGAATTGACCCGAACACCTCCAACGGTGGTGCTACCTACCTCTCAATGGTGGGATGGCACTACCTTAAGGACATTTACACAGCCTAATTCCTTAGGGGAGGTAGATGACTCATGGATACTTGCTCTCTTCAAAAACAAAACAAAAAACCTTTTCACACTAACACTTTCAAAAGACTTTCAAAATAATTTTTCAAACACTCTTGAGGACAGATACAAGAGTTATTCCGAAATCTTTCAAAGAAACTTTTGCAAAACCCACTCACATTTTGAAAAGCAAACAAACATTTTGAAAACATAAGAGAAAGTATCTAAGAGCCCATGGATAACCATGGATAGAAAGGGTGCTAACACCTTCCCTTTCTATAAATCTACCTCCCGAACCGAGAACTATTCTCATAAGGAATTTTGCTGTGCTTTTGTCCTGTCTATGTTGGAGAAAATAAAAGACGGTGGCGACTCTTGCTTACCGCGACATTTCGCGAACCAGCGTTAAACAGTCAGTTCTAAATCCACCGATCACAACAGATTTTGAGCCCACCAACTTCAAAAGGGTAGTACCCCAGACCCCATGCTGGCCTAAACTCTAAGGGCTATGGTGTGACTTGTGTGCCTTATCATGTTTGCTTTTGTGGATACTTGTGGTGTGTTTTTATCATAACATCATAACATCATACAACGTCATATGCATCCACTAACCATTTCAGGGGTTCGAATCTTCATCTTTGTTCTTGTTTTGTAGGACATGGAAACTATCTGCAGAAAGACAATTCAGATCAACCTTGTAAGGATCCCTCCTCAGCTTAAGGAACTTACATCCAGGATTCCCGAGAGCTCTTATTTCAGTGAGAAACATGGAAGACTCATCAGCTTGGTCAACACCAACATTGAGGAAGATATGATAAAGGTCCTCTTCCAGTTCTTTGACCCTTTGCACCACTGCTTTACTTTCCCGGATTATCAACTGGTGCCTACCTTGGAAGAGTTCTCCCAGCTTCTGAAGATCCCTATCCTTGGTCAACTACCCTACAATGGTACGGAAAGGGAACCCAAACTTGAAGAGGTTGCTAAAGCATTACGCCTACAACCATCTGACATCCAGGGACATTGGGAAGTTAGAAGTGGTACCAAAGGGTTCTTGGCCAAGTTCCTGTTTGAGAAGGCCCAAGGATGTTGGAATTCCCTTGACCTACAAGCCTTTGAAGAAGTTGTGGCTCTCCTTGTCTATGGGTTGGTGTTGTTCCCGAATCCCGATCAGCTTATAGATATCAATGCTGTCAAGATCTTCATGTCCAGGAATCCTATACCTACGTTGCTCGGGGACATCCTTCACTCATGTTACACTCGAACCATGAGAAAAAGAGGTGTTCTTATGTGCTGCACTCCTCTCCTGGGAAGGTGGTTTATTTCGCACCTTCCAAAATCAGTTTTGAAGAACGAGCGGGGTTTGAGATGGTCACAACGATTAATGACTCTTACGCATGTTGATATACATTGGTTTCCTCGGTCCAGAGAAGACGTCACTATCATTGATCGTTGCGGGGAGTTTCCTAATGTTCCTTTACTTGGAATCAGAGGAGGTATTACTTACAACCCATGGCTGGCTTTGAGACAGTTTGGTTATGCTCGGAGGGATGGCCCTCATGACATGTTGCTTCCTGACATAGTTTTTGACTTCGACAACGATGCACAAGGACTTCGCCAGAGATTTATCAGAGCTTGAAGGATGCCCAACAAGGTAGACAACAAGACACTGGGGCACAAGAACTCCATCCCTTTGGAGCCTTATCTCAAGTGGGTACGATCCCGCTCCCAGAAGTTGGTGATGCCATATCCTCATGTTCTCCCTGTGATCAAAGAGCCAGTGTTGGAAGGAGAAGTCCTGTACACCATTCAACATCCTGACATGCCTACATCCTGGGAAGAAATGCAGAAGAGCTGGATCCAGCTAAAGGAAGAACGAAATTCTCTTGAATCCAGTCTACATGCCAGTGAGAAAAAGGTCTTGGAGCTCACCCGCCTATTGCACGAGGAAAAGACTCTCAACACTTACATAGCCCCAAAGAGGATGCGCAGTGTCTTTTGGGATTAAATTATTTTGTAATGTTTTCCCATGAGGCCTTGATGTACTGAACAAATTATTTCTTAATGATAACGTGTGTTCCTTTTTGTCTACAACAAATTTGAACTTTCGAACCCTTGAATGCATTGCATAAACAGCATATCATGCATCATGTGCATAGCAGGTACTCTTTTTTTACAGGTGGTTTAATCTTCTTCGCTGTCTATTTCAGCTCGTCTCATCATGAATCCTGAATCATCTACTGAGCAATCCATCAAGGCCCTCCAGGCCCAAAACGCCCAGTTCCAAGAGTTGATCATGAGTTTGGCCCAAGGTCAAGAGGAATTGAAGGCTCTGCTGGTCAAGAAGAAGAAGAAGAGAACTGTACTATTCAACACTGGCCGGAGGTTTGGCAACACACTGCAAAATGAGGTTGATCAAGCTTGTTCTTCTGTAGGGAAAGGAAGTCCCCAAGGGGGAAGGGTTCCTAGTCCTGTGGTCTCTGACAACGAGACTGATTTCAATGATGAGCAGTACCCTCCCGCTGAAGACAGGTACAAGCAGTTAGAGGATCGTCTGAATGCCATGGAAATTCAACAAGTGCCTGGGTTGGATTTTGGAGATCTGGGTCTATCTTCCGGTGTGGTGATCCCACATAAGTTCAAGGCACCATCTTTTGCAAAGTATGACGGGGCGTCCTGCCCTAAGCTACATCTCAGATCTTATGTGCGGAAGATCCAACCATATACTGTGGACAAGAACTTATGGATCCATTTCTTCCAGGAGAGTCTTTCAGGGACTCATCTCGAATGGTTCTATCAACTGGATGGAACCAAAATTCGTAACTGGGAGGACTTGGCTACTGCTTTTTATAAGCAGTATCAGTACAATGCCGACCTCGCTCATACACGTACCCAACTCCAGGGTATGTCGCTAGGATCAGGAGAAGGTTTTAAAGAGTACGCGCAGAAGTGGAGGGACCTGGCTGGCAGGGTGCAGCATCTGTTAACCGACCGTGAGCTCGTGGACATGTTCTTGGGGACCCTATCCGAGCCATTCTTTAACCACCTGATCGATAATTCTTCTGCAGGGTTTACAGATCTCATTCTGACGGGTGAAAGGATAGAAGCTGGTATGAAATCAGGGAAAATACAGAAAGGTGCGTCCTCAAGTTCTAAAAAGAAGCCTTTTAAAAAGGAAGCCAGTGCTGTGTATGGTCCCAGAAGGCAAAATAAACCGGAACGCTGCCAAGATGTCAACGCGGTGGTGATTGGAAAGCCTGTTGCCGCTCCTCGGCAACCTAACCAACCAAGGGGTGAGAGACCCAGAAGAGAATACACTCGGCTTAGTATGACCTTGTCTCAGATCTTGCCGCAACTGCTATCAACCAACCTGGTAACTATCAGAGAAGCTCCGAAGGTGGTAAACACAACATCTCCGAAGTACAACCCCAACGCCCGCTGTGCTTATCATTCTGATAGCCCGGGGCATTCTACTGATGATTGCTGGGCCCTGAGGAATAAGGTTCAAGACCTTATCGACGCTAAGGAAATACAGTTTGAGGCGCCCGAAAGGCCCAACGTTATGACTGCTCCCATGCCCCAGCATGGAGTGAATGCTGTTGAGGAAGACTCGTATGTAACCTCTGTGGAGGATATTGTGACCCCGTTGCTGTCTGTAAAAAGGAACCTGTTACTAGCCGGTTTATTTCCGGGTTGTAGCAAGGGTTGCCTTCTATGTGCTGTTTCACCTACTGGTTGTCCGTTTCTGAAGTCAGGCGTCCAAAACCTGATGGATAGCAAAGAGATCTTGTTCAAGAAGACTGCTGTTCCTATTGTTCCCACTGAAGAAGTGTCCGTTGTCACCATTTTCAACAATCCTACCAAGGCTCCCCCGAGGAAGCCAGTCAAAATCATGTCTGTTGCACCTATCATCATTACTGTTCCGGGGCCCCTCCCCTATAAATCTGACAAGGCTATCCCATGGCATTATGGGGCAGATGTTTATGTGCTCAGGGTGAAGCAGGAGTTCAACACTAGTACCGGCATCAGTAACATCACCGGTCCCGCTAAAGTTACTCGCAGTGGCAGGCTCTTCTCGCCTGACATTGCGTCGCCAGTCATCCGAAGACCTCTTATCATCACGCCTACAAGTGCGCCTGTTTCCCCTCCTAATCAAGTTTCTACCCCTGCTGCCGAGTCCTCTGACACTCGGGGAAAAGGGATTGCTGATATGCCTGCTCAGATGGAGGCACCAAAGACTGTTAGTGTTGAATCCTCTCAGCAAGAGATGGAGGAAGTTCTCAAGATTATCAAGAAAAGTGACTTCAACATCGTTGAGCAGCTGGGGCATACCCCCTCTAAAATCTCTATGCTATCACTGTTGTTGTGCTCGGAGGCCCATGCCAAGGCCCTGATTTCATTCCTGAAGACGGCCCATATGCCACAAGAAACGTCGGCTGATCAATTTACTGATTGTGTGGCCAACTTGACCGCTGACAATGGGCTGGGTTTCTCTGATGCTGATCTGACCGCTAAGGGAAAGAACCATAATGATGCCCTGCATGTCTCCATTGAATGCAGGGGAACTACTCTTGCACACGTGTTGGTAGACACCGGTTCTTCACTGAACGTACTGCCCAAGAAGGCCTTAGACAGGTTGGATCGTGAGGGTTTAGAGTTGAAGCCTAGTAACATCGTTGTCCGAGCCTTTGACGGGTTGAAGAGGATGTTACATGGTGAAGTGGACATTCCTATCCGGGTTGGTTCTCAAGTCTTTGACTCAACGTTCTATGTGATGGACATTCGTCCATCCTATTCTTGTTTGCTGGGTCATCCTTGGATCCACAAGGTTGGGGCTGTGACCTCCACTCTACATCAAAAGCTTAAGTACCCTGTCAGAGGGAAGATTGTTACAGTGCAGGGGGATGAGGAATACATGGTTAGTCATCTTAACTCGTTCTGGTATATAGAGATGGACGGGGAGTTCATTGAAACCCCCTTTCAACATTTTGAAGAGGTGCCTCCAACATTGGCATCAGCAGAGACAGTGATTGAAGAAAACTCTCCTTTGAAGATGGCTTCCTTAAAGGACGCCCGGGCTGTGATTGAGAAAGGTGAATGTGCAAACTGGGGCAGGCTCCCTGATTTTACTCCAAAGACTGACAAGTTTGGGCTGGGTTTCACTGTAGAGGCTCAGAGGGCTGTACGCAAAGCAAGGATCGGAAGACCTCCCGTGTTCATCACCAACCCGGGAGTGAATGCAATTGAAGGCAATGCGGAGGAATCTGAGTTCAACAGCTGGATCTACCCAACGGCCGACGGTGGACTGAACAATTGGACTGCTAAAGATTTCATACCTGTTACTTTTGTTACTCAGTAATGAACTCTTTTGTTTTTAAATTTGTAACGAACAATAATGTGAAACTTTATGGCCCGGTGTCCTACCCGGGGCACCGTTGGTTTCATTTGTGAGGGCCTATTACTTGTCATTTCCATATATCATGAATAAAAACATTGGACGTTTTTCGCATTTCAAATCTTGTGCTCCCTTTCTTTCTTTATTTATTGCAAAACAGCTATATTTACACACACTCACCTATACAGGTTTCAATCCACTCTGGATCTCACTGGTAACGACTCTGCTACTGCCAGTTATGACTTCGAAAATCCGATCAACTTAGCCAAAGACGAAGGTGAAGATGATTGCGAAGTGCCTGGTGAACTTGCAAGACTGTTACTCCAGGAAGAGAGGGCCATTCAGCCACATGAAGAGCCAGTGGAAACGGTAAATCTGGGTACTGAGACAGACAGAAAGGAAGTCAAGATTGGTGCCAATCTAGAGCTCAGTGTGAAACAACGATTGATTCAGATGCTGCATGACTATGTGGAAATCTTTGCCTGGTCTTACGAAGACATGCCTGGGTTGGATACCGACATCGTGGTTCATCACTTGCCTACCAAGGAAGACTGCCCTCCGGTTAAACAGAAGGTCCGCCGTATGCGTCAAGAAATGTCCGAGAAGATCAAAGCTGAGGTTATGAAACAATTTGACGCTGGTTTTCTGGCAGTGACTTCTTACCCTCAGTGGGTTGCCAACGTGGTTCCAGTGCCGAAGAAAGACGGTAAGGTCCGAATGTATGTTGACTACAGGGATTTGAACAGGGCAAGCCCCAAAGATGATTTCCCTTTGCCTCATATCGACGTTCTGGTTGACAATACTGCTCAGCACAAGGTGTTCTCCTTCATGGACGGCTTCTCAGGTTATAATCAGATCAAGATGGCTCCTGAAGATATGGAAAATACTACCTTTGTTACTCAGTGGGGCACCTTCTGTTACAAGGTCATGCCTTTTGGGTTGAAAAATGCTGGGGCAACCTACCAACGTGCCATGGTTGCTTTATTTCATGACATGATCCATCATGAGATTGAGGTATACGTCAATGATATGATTGCAAGGTCCCAAATTGAGGAGGAACACCTTGACCATCTGCAGAAACTGTTTGACCATCTGAAGTTGTACAAGCTGAGGTTGAACCCAAACAAATGCACATTTGGGGTAAGATCTGGAAAGTTGCTAGGCTTCGTCGTGAGCGACAAAGGTATTCAAGTGGACCCTGCCAAAGTGAAAGCCATACAAGAGATGCCAGTTCCCAAGACAGAGAAAGAAGTCAGAGGCTTTCTAGGACGGCTAGACTACATTGCCCGATTCATCTCGCATCTAACTGGTACCTGTGAACCAATCTTCAAGCTGCTGAAGAAAGATCAAGTGGTACGTTGGAATGATGAATGTCAGGCCGCTTTCGACAGAATCAAAGAGTATCTCCAAGAACCACCCATTCTTATGCCACCGGTTGAAGGGAGACCTCTAATACTATACTTGACAGCTCAATGGGGTGTGTGCTGGGGCATCATGACGAGTCTGGCCGAAAAGAGCACGCCATTTATTACCTTAGCAAAAAGTTTACCGACTGTGAGACCCGATACTCACTGCTCGAGAAAACTTGCTGCGCTTTGGTATGGGTTGCTCGCCGGCTGAGACAGTATATGCTGACTCACACTACTCTGTTGATTTCAAAAATTGATCCAATAAAGTACATATTCGAAAAGCCTGCTCTGTCTGGAAGAATAGCAAGATGGCAGATGATCTTGACAGAATACGACATCCAGTACACGACTCAGAAAGCAATCAAAGGAAGCGTATTGGTAGACCATCTGGCACACCAGGCAGTGGACGGATATCAATCAATGAACTTTGAATTTCCTGACGAGAGCATCATGGTAGTGACTGATTGTGAAGTACCTGGACCGGATGAAGGACCCGAGGAAGGATCCCGATGGTCTATGCACTTTGACGGAGCCTCGAACGCTTTGGGTAACGGTATCGGCGCTGTGATCATATCCCCTAAAGGCACTCATACTCCACTGACCGCCCGACTATGTTTCAACTGCACCAACAACATGGCGGAGTATGAGGCGTGTATCATGGGTCTTCAAGCTGCAATTGACTTAAGGATCAAGTTTCTGAGTGTCTTCGGAGATTCCGCTCTCGTGATCAATCAGATCAAAGGCGAGTGGGATACGAAACACCCGAACCTTATTCCTTACAAAGAATGTGTGTTGACATTGATCCCATATTTCACGGAGATAACTTTTGAACACTTCCCAAGAGAGGGGAATCAGTTGGCGGACGCGCTGGCTACGATGTCTTCTGTAACACCCCAGTTTTAATTATTTGATTTATTTTAATGGGAAAATTATTTTATTGGAGTTAATAAAATAAAAGAATTATTTATTTTGGAATATTTGAAGAGAATAAAAGAAATAAGAAAATATTGGGTTTTTAAGTTATTGGGCTTGGATGTCGTTAGTAAAGAGTGGGGGCGCAAAAGAAATAAGGATATATATTTTGGAACTTAAGTTATTTCTCCCTTTTTCACGATAAAACAGAATTTGGAGATATTTGGGATTGGAGCTCTGAAGAACGAAGATCAATCGCTCAAGAGTTCAAAGCTGCAATTTGATAAGGTAAGGGGGGCTACTACTCGATTTACTTTTGCTTATGGGTTTAGGTACGATTGATTTTGGATAATCGTAGGGAGAAACCCCAATTTTTAGATGTTCTTAGGGATCAATAACCTTAGGGTTGAATCTTGTTAGAAAAGGTTTAGGTTCCCAAATTTTATGAATCAATTAAGGATTTTAGGTTTCTATGGTGGATTTGGAGTATATTTGTATGAACGAGAGTTTCCCTTAGGTAATTCTAGGGATAACCTCAATGTTGTTAGGATTTCCCTAAAGGACGGGTAATATGTAACTTAAGGTCAATTTTATAAAACTTGTTGTTGATGAAAGAATTGTTGATAAAATAGGATGTTTTAAAAATGAAAATTCTGAGTTTTGATTGATTTTGGAAAATGAGACCTTAAGTGAATTGATGTTGTTCTTAAGATTGGAAATTGACTAACTTAGAAGGGAATTATGTTCCCAATTGATGTGTTGCCTTGAGTTATGCAAATTGATGTTGTTATGTACCGAAATGCACGTTTTGGCTGGTATTTTTCGTGTTTGGCTGCTGTTCTGAGCATGCTGCAGGTACAGGAAATTTTGTACGCGCTCATCAACACGGGCCGTGTTGCATAACACGGGCACCCGTGTTGATCTTCTGTATGGGCAACACGGGCCGTGTTGCACAACACGGGCACCCGTGTTGATCCCCTGTATTGATAAAGACAATGTGTTTCTGGACACATTTCCACACGGGCCGTGTTGCACAACACGGGCACCCGTGTTGAACCCCTGTGTTGGCTTCTGAATTTTGTTTTCTGTGCTTTGTTGTGATGTACAGGAATGATTTTGTTTAATGTGCAGTGTTTGTTAGTTTTGAACATGCTGCTTAATGATATGCATAGTATTGTGGAGGCTTGTATCGAATAATGTTTGTATGTTATGATACCAACACTATGTGGATTTTATTGTCATGCTTTTAGATAATGTTATCAAGCATGAATTATGATATAACTTGATATGATTGGTTGATGTTTAATAGTATGCTGAGTGATTACATGCTATTCATATCATGTTGTATTTGATATTGTTGATGTTACATGATATGGTTTATTGATGTTAATAGTATGCTGAGTGTTACATACTGTACATATCATGTTGCATTTGTTAATTCCCATTGTGTGGAATTAACATGATGGCCAATATACGTGTCCGCGATTTAATGGAACGTTGAGGTGGTAGCCGTGTCCGCGATATAATGGAACGGTGAGTTATCCGTGACCCGAGATTTAATGGGGCGGTAAAATGGTACCACATGCATGGGTGTGTTGCATTACATTGAATATAACATGAATGGATGGTTTTCCAATGTTGTATTTAATTGATTGTATGCATGTATTGTTGCGAAATTGTTAACGATGTTTGATGTTAATTATAAGTATGAAAATTAATATATTATGAATATATGAATTGTAAAGGTTTTCGTAAACTATGAAACATGCTAACTGTTTGGGTGATGCTTATGGTTTTCTGAATTGATTGTTATGAACGTATAATCAAATGTATAGTTGAGATGCTCACCCTTACTGTTGAATATTTCAGATTGAGGAGCTTCGTTCAGGTGCTTGGCGAAGGCTTGTTGTTTCTAGTTTATTTCCGTTTAAGTATTGTCAGGGTCATGCTCTGATAGTTGTAACTCCGGGAACGTTTGTTTGTCGAGCTGCTTTAGTCAGACTCGTTTATTTCCTTAGTATTTGGTTATAATATGATGTTGATATATTCCAGGTGTTAATCCCTGATGATTGAAAATATTATAACTTTGGTTTTATTAAATATAATATTCCGCTGTGTAAACATGTATGAGTTGCTTCTATGTTATGCATGACAGGAACTTGTTTTTATTAAAAGAGAATTGTGACATCCTCGTTAATACATGTACTCTGAAAGTATGATTTTATTTATTTGCGAAATTTTATGCGGGGTTTTAGAGGGTGTTACAATAGTGGTATCAGAGCATAGTCGGTCGTTGCGACCAGAGTCTTGAGTCAGTCATTCCTTTGGTATGCGACTAGTGCAAGGTAACACTGTCGATACTGTATTCTGATGAGGAGTATGTTTTAATTCTCAGGAATATGGCTGGAAGAGGTAACGGACAAAATGATGCTGCACTCGCTGAGGCTTTGGGGATGTTAGCTGGTGTACTTGCTGGAAATCCAAATGGAGGCGTGATTGGTGCTGATAGGCAATTGGGGAACTTCCAAAGGAACAATCCTCCGTTGTTCAAAGGTACACATGACCCTGAAGGTGCTCAGAAGTGGCTGAAAGAAATCGAAAGGATTTTCCGTGTGATTGATTGTGCTGAAGATCTGAAAGTCAGATATGGTACGCATATGTTGGCAGAAGAGGCCGACGACTGGTGGGTTGCAATAAGGACTGAAATGGTTCAGGATCGAGAGGCACTGACTTGGGATAACTTCAGAAGGGCTTTTCTGAGGAGGAACTTTCCTGAAGATGTTCGGGGAAGAAAGGAAATTGAATTTTTGGAGCTTAAGCAGGGCAATCTGACTGTTAGTGAGTATGCTACTAAGTTCACTGAGCTGGCAAAGTATTATGCACACTACAACAATGATGAGGCTGGAGAATTCTCTAAATGTATCAAATTTGAGAATGGTCTCCGAGATGAGATTAAGCAGGGAATCAGGTACCAGCATATTCGTAGATTTTCTGATCTGGTGGATTGTAGCAGGATCTTGGAAGAAGATATTACCAAGACTAGGTCGTCTCACTCTCGTGGGGCTGTTGATAAAAGAGGAAAGCAACATATGGACCGTGGCAAGCCATATGGTAGAGGTAACCAGAAAGCAGGTGGATGGAAAAGGCCTAGTGGGGGAGATTCTAAGGCTCCTATCAGATGCTACAGGTGTGGTGAGTTTGGTCATCATATTCGAGATTGCAAGAGTGATGAGAAGAAGTGTTATAAATATGGAAAGACTGGTCATTTGTCTATTGATTGCAAAGGGAAGTCTGTTACTTGTTACAATTGTGGCGAAGAAGGTCACATTCGTCCGCAGTGTCCTAAGCCTAAGAAGGATCAGTCAGGTGGAAAAGTGTTCGCTTTGTCTGGATCTGAGACTACTCCAGAGGATCGATTGATTAAAGGTACGTGTTTTATTCATGGCACACCTTTAGTTGCAATTATTGATATTGATGCAACTCATTCTTTCATTTCTTTGGATTGTGCTGAGAGGTTGAAACTGGACATATCTGATATGCGAGGTAGCATGGTTGTTGATACTCCTGCATCGGGTTCAGTGACAACTTCACTTGTATGTAGGAATTGTCCTATTGAGATTTTTGGTAGAGGTTTCGGTATGGATTTAGTGTGCCTACCGCTTGAACAAATTGATATTATCCTTGGGATGAACTGGTTGGGATTCAACCGGGTTCATCTGAACTGTTTTGCTAAGACGGTGACTTTCCCAGAGGCAGTTGGTGTCGAGAATTTGACTATGACTGCTAGGCAGGTACAAGAAGCAATGGAAGACGATGCTAATGTGTTTATGTTACTTGCTTCGTTAGATGCAACAGGAAAGGTCAGGAGTGGTGAATTGCCAGTGGTGTGTGATTTTCCAGAAGTCTTTCCTGATGATGTTGGTGAGTTACCTCCTGAGAGAGAAGTGGAATTTTCTATAGATTTGATTCCTGGTATGAGACCGGTGTCGATGGCACCATATCGTATGTCTGCATCTGAGTTGGCAGAATTTAAGAGTCAGTTGGAAGATTTACTGGAGAAGAAGTTTATTCGTCCAAGTGTTTCGCCTTGGGGTGCTCCGGTATTGTTGGTCAAGAAGAAAGAAGGTTCTATGAGACTGTGTGTTGATTACAGGCAATTGAACAAGGTAACCATTAAGAATCGGTATCCATTACCGAGGATTGATGATTTAATGGATCAGCTAATTGGAGCCAGTGTATTCAGTAAGATTGACTTGAGATCTGGATATCATCATATTCGTGTGAAAGCGGAAGATATTCAAAAGACTGCTTTTCGAACGAGGTATGGGCATTATGAATATTCTGTTATGCCGTTCGGAGTTACTAATGCACCTGGTGTTTTCATGGAATATATGAACATGATTTTTCACCCGTATCTGGATAAGTTTGTTGTGGTTTTTATTGATGACATTCTGATTTATTCCAAGAATGACGAAGAACATGCGGAACATCTCAGAATTGTGTTAGAGTTGTTGAAAGATAAGAAGTTGTATGCAAAGTTGTCCAAATGTGAGTTCTGGCTGAATGAAGTTATTTTTCTTGGACATGTGATTTCTAAGAATGGTATTGCAGTGGATCCTACAAAAGTAGAAGCAGTATCTCAGTGGGGAGCGCCGAAGACTGTTTCTGAAATCAGAAGTTTTCTTGGTCTTGCAGGTTATTACAGGAAGTTTATCGAAGGATTCGCAAAGTTAGCATTGCCGTTGACGAAGTTGACTCGTAAAGGACAAGCGTTTATTTGGGATTCTGATTGTGAGAAAGGTTTCCAAGAATTGAAGCGGAGATTGACTAGTGCTCCTATTCTGATTTTGCCGAATCCGGTGGAATCTTTTGTGGTTTATTGTGATGCATCTCTGATGGGATTAGGTGGTGTTCTAATGCAGAATCAACAGGTAGTTGCGTATGCTTCGAGACAGTTGAAGGTTCACGAAAGGAACTATCCTACTCATGACTTAGAGTTAGCAGCAGTTGTGTTTGTCTTGAAATTGTGGAGACATTATCTGTATGGTTCGAGATTTGAAGTGTATAGTGATCATAAGAGTTTGAAGTATCTTTTCGATCAGAAAGAGCTCAATATGAGGCAAAGAAGGTGGTTGGAATTTCTCAAAGATTATGATTTTGGTTTAAATTACCATCCTGGTAAGGCAAATGTGGTTGCAGATGCTTTGAGCAGGAAATCCTTGCATATGTCTATGATGATGGTTCGTGAATTGGATTTAATTGAACAATTCCGAGATTTGAGTTTAATTTGTGAAAGTACTCCGAAGTGTGTTCGTTTGGGTATGTTGAGACTTACTAGTGGTATTCTAGAAGAGATCAGGATCAGGCAGAAATCTGATGTTAATTTAGTTGATAAATTGACATTGATCGACCAAGGTCAAGGTGGTGAGTTTAGAATTGATGAAAATGATGTTATGAGATTTGGCGATAGAGTTTGTGTTCCTGATGTTGCAGAAATCAAGAAGAGTATATTAGAGGAAGGACATCGCAGTGGGATGAGTATTCATCCGGGTGCCACGAAAATGTATCATGATTTGAAGAAATTGTTTTGGTGGCCGGGAATGAAAAAGGAAATAGCTGAATTTGTGTATGCATGTTTAATCTGTCAGAAATCGAAGATTGAGCATCAGAAGCCGTCTGGATTTATGCAACCGATGTTTATTCCAGAATGGAAGTGGGATAGTATTTCTATGGATTTTGTATCCGGGTTGCCGAGGACTCCTAAGAATTGTGAAGCGATATGGGTTGTTGTGGATAGACTGACTAAGTCTGCTCATTTTATACCAGTGCGAATGGATTACTCAATGGAGAGATTGGCACAGTTGTATATTGAGAAAATAGTGAGTTTGCATGGAGTTCCTTCTAGTATTGTGTCAGATAGAGATCTGAGGTTCACTTCGAAGTTTTGGGAAGGATTGCAGAAGGCTATGGGTACTAAATTGAGGTTGAGTTCAACTTACCATCCTCAGACTGATGGACAGACGGAGAGGACGATTCAATCGTTAGAAGATTTATTGCGTGCTTGTGTTTTAGAGAAGGGTGGAGCTTGGGATAGCTATTTGCCATTGATTGAATTTACTTATAACAATAGTTACCATTCGAGTATTAGTATGGCTCCGTTTGAGGCATTGTATGGTAGACGGTGTAGAACGCCTTTGTGTTGGTATGAATCTGGAGAGAGTTCAGTAATTGGGCCAGAGATTGTTCAGCAGACTACTGAAAAGATCAAATTGATTCAAGAAAAGATGAGAGCTTCTCAGAGTCGTCAGAAAAGTTATCATGATAAGAGGAGGAAGAATTTAGAATTCAGTGCTGGAGATCATGTGTTTATGAGAGTTACTCCGATGACGGGTATTGGTCGAGCGTTGAAATCTAAGAAGTTGACTCCGCGTTTTATTGGTCCGTTTCAGATTACGGAAAGAGTTGGAGAAGTTGCTTATCGTATTGCTTTACCTCCGAGACTTGCGAATTTGCACGATGTTTTTCATGTTTCTCAGTTGAGGAGATACATTCCCGACCCATCTCATGTAATCCAAGTAGATGATGTACAGGTGAGAGATAACCTGACAGTAGAAGCATTGCCTATGAGGATAGAAGATCGGGAAGTGAAACAGTTAAGGGGTAAAGAGATAGCATTAGTGAAGGTTGCTTGGGGAGGTCCAGCAGATGGAAATGTTACTTGGGAACTGGAGAGCCAGATGAAAGAGGCTTATCCGGAACTGTTCGTCTAAGGTATGTTTTCGAGGACGAAAACTCTTTTAGTGGGGGAGAGTTGTAACACCCCAGTTTTAATTATTTGATTTATTTTAATGGGAAAATTATTTTATTGGAGTTAATAAAATAAAAGAATGATTTATTTTGGAATATTTGAAGAGAATAAAAGAAATAAGAAAATATTGGGTTTTTAAGTTATTGGGCTTGGATGTCGTTAGTAAAGAGTGGGGGTGCAAAAGAAATAAGGATATATATTTTGGAACTTAAGTTATTTCTCCCTTTTTCACGATAAAACAAAATTTGGAGATATTTGGGATTGGAGCTCTGAAGAACGAAGATCAATCGCTCAAGAGTTCAAAGCTGCAATTTGATAAGGTAAGGGGGGCTACTACTCGATTTACTTTTGCTTATGGGTTTAGGTACGATTGATTTTGGATAATCGTAGGGAGAAACCCCAATTTTTAGATGTTCTTAGGGACCAATAACCTTAGGGTTGAATCTTGTTAGAAAAGGTTTAGGTTCCCAAATTTTATGAATCAATTAAGGATTTTAGGTTTCTATGGTGGATTTGGAGTATATTTGTATGAACGAGAGTTTCCCTTAGGTAATTCTAGGGATAACCTCAATGTTGTTAGGATTTCCCTAAAGGACGGGTAATATGTAACTTAAGGTCAATTTTATAAAACTTGTTGTTGATGAAAGAATTGTTGATAAAATAGGATGTTTTAAAAATGAAAATTCTGAGTTTTGATTGATTTTGGAAAATGAGACCTTAAGTGAATTGATGCTGTTCTTAAGATTGGAAATTGACTAACTTAGAAGGGAATTATGTTCCCAATTGATGTGTTGCCTTGAGTTATGCAAATTGATGTTGTTATGTACCGAAATGCACGTTTTGGCTGGTATTTTTCGTGTTTGGCTGCTGTTCTGAGCATGCTGCAGGTACAGGAAATTTTGTACGCGCTCATCAACACGGGCCGTGTTGCACAACACGGGCACCCGTGTTGATCTTCTGTATGGGAAACACGGGCCGTGTTGCACAACACGGGCACCCGTGTTGATCCCCTGTATTGATAAAGACAATGTGTTTCTGGACACATTTCCACACGGGCCGTGTTGCACAACACGGGCACCCGTGTTGAACCCCTGTGTTGGCTTCTGAATTTTGTTTTCTGTGCTTTGTTGTGATGTACAGGAATGATTTTGTTTAATGTGCATTGTTTGTTAGTTTTGAACATGTTGCTTAATGATATGCATAGTGTTGTGGAGGCTTGTATCGAATAATGTTTGTATGTTATGATACCAACACTATGTGGATTTTATTGTCATGCTTTTAGATAATGTTATCAAGCATGAATTATGATATAACTTGATATGATTGGTTGATGTTTAATAGTATGCTGAGTGATTACATGCTATTCATATCATGTTGTATTTGATATTGTTGATGTTACATGATATGGTTTATTGATGTTAATAGTATGCTGAGTGTTACATACTGTACATATCATGTTGCATTTGTTAATTCCCATTGTGTGGAATTAACATGGTGGCCAATATACGTGTCCGTGATTTAATGGAACGTTGAGGTGGTAGCCGTGTCCGCGATATAATGGAACGGTGAGTTATCCGTGACCCGAGATTTAATGGGGCGGTAAAATGGTACCACATGCATGGGTGTGTTGCATTACATTGAATATAACATGAATGGATGGTTTTCCAATGTTGTATTTAATTGATTGTATGCATGTATTGTTGCGAAATTGTTAACGATGTTTGATGTTAATTATAAGTATGAAAAGTAATATATTATGAATATATGAATTGTAAAGGTTTTCGTAAACTATGAAACATGCTAACTGTTTAGGTGATGCTTATGGTTTTCTGAATTGATTGTTATGAACGTATAATCAAATGTATAGTTGAGATGCTCACCCTTACTGTTGAATATTTCAGATTGAGGAGCTTCGTTCAGGTGCTTGGCGAAGGCTTGTTGTTTCTAGTTTATTTCCGTTTAAGTATTGTCCGGGTCATGCTCTGATAGTTGTAACTCCGGGAACGTTTGTTTGTCGAGCTGCTTTAGTCAGACTCGTTTATTTCCTTAGTATTTGGTTATAATATGATGTTGATATATTCCAGGTGTTAATCCCTGATGATTGAAAATATTATAACTTTGGTTTTATTAAATATAATATTCCGCTGTGTAAACATGTATGAGTTGCTTCTATGTTATGCATGACATGAACTTGTTTTTATTAAAAGAGAATTGTGACATCCTCGTTAATACATGTACTCTGAAAGTATGATTTTATTTATTTGCGAAATTTTATGCGGGGTTTTAGAGGGTGTTACATCTTCTATGTTCAAAGTCAAATGGGACAACGAGGCTCCCCGGATCATTATCTGGAGACTGGATGAACCTGCACATTGCTGTGATCTTGAGGTGGAAGAGGTAACTGAAAAACCCTGTTATCATGAGGTGAAGAGGTATCTGGAATCTCAAGAATACCCTGAAGGTGCATCCATTAATGACAAGAAATTTCTGAGAAGGTTCGCAGCAAAGTTCTTCCTCAGCAACGACATTCTGTACAAGCGAAACCATGATTCAACCTTACTGCGTTGTGTGGATAAGACTGAAGCAGAAAGAATCATGGCGGAACTACATGAAGGTACCTTCGGAACACATTCCAGTGGACACACCGTGGCAAAGAAAATCCTTCGGGCAGGATATTTCTGGTCCACAATGGAAGCCGACTGTTACCAACATTCTCGGACATGTCACAAATTCCAGATCTATGCTGATAAAGTGCACGTTCCTCCAGTCCCTCTAAATGTCTTGACTGCACCTTGGCCTTTTGCAATGTGGGGCATTGATATGATCGGCGAGATCAAATCCACGACATCCAACGGGCATCGCTTCATCCTGGTGGCGATCGATTACTTTACAAAGTGGGTTGAAGCAGCTTCCTACGCTACCGTAACCAGGAACGTCGTGGCACAGTTCATCCGGCATAACCTGATCTGTCGATACGGAGTACTTGAGAGGATCATTACGGACAATGGTACCAATCTTAACAACAAGATGATCACTGAGCTCTGCGAGCAATAAAAGATACAGCACCACAACTCTTCTCCCTACCGGCCGAAGATGAATGGGGCTGTCGAAGCAGCAAATAAGAATATCAAGAAGATCGTGCAGAAGATGATAGTGACCTATAAAGATTGGCACGAGATGTTACCCTTTGCTCTTCATGGGTACCGTACTTCAGCAAGAACGTCAACCGGGGCAACTCCCTTTTCCTTGGTCTATGGCATGGAGGCAGTCTTGCCGATTGAAGTTCAGATACCCTCTCTCCGGATAATGAAGGATGCAGGTTTGAGAGAAGATGACTGGATCCAGACTCGACTTGATCAATTAAACCTAATCGATGAAAAGAGACTCACTGCTATTTGTCATGGTCAAACGTATCAAAAACGGATGATCAGGGCATTTAACAAGAAAGTCAGACCACAAGAGTATCAAGTTGGGGACCTGGTAATCAAGCGCATCATTCTTCCTCAAAGTGATCCCAGGGGAAAATGGACCCCTACGTACGAAGGGCCATTTGTGGTTAAACATGTCTTCTCAGGAGGGGCCATGATTCTAACCACTATGGATGGTGACGACCTTCCTCACCCCGCCAATGCAGACATAGTAAAAAGATACTACGCCTGAATAAAAGACCCGCTAGGTTGACACACCTAGGAAAAAATAAGGGCTTCCCGGCGAACCAAAAGGGTTCGGGCAAAAATAAGGGATGAAATGAAAAATCTGTACACCCGGCAAGTCGAAAACCTGAAAAGGCGGCTTGGGCAAAAATGGGTATCCCGGTGGACTGAAAACCCGAAAGGGCGGTCCAGGCAAAAGTTAGGGATTAAAGCGTAATACTATGTCTCATTGAATCACCTTGCATCCAGAATTCGGTATCAACTATCAGGTTCAAACGACATCGATCAGTCAGCTTTATCTTCAACTAAACAGCCAAGTGATGAGACGCTCGAAGATATAAAGGCGATAGCAGAGTTGGAACCCAGTGGGGTTATTCCTTTCACATAGCTGTCTTGTTTTCCTTTCACAAAATTGTATAAACTCTATGTTATTCGGCGACGTTCTCTTACTAGGACGTCAGCCTCTTGTACATAAACGCCTATTTACAGGCAAATTCAAAAATCAATACAAATTCACTTTTCAGATAAATTGCCAATTATTTTTCCTTTTTCTGTTTTGTTGTGCAAAGAACGTCCAATGTTCACTTTTTGATATATGCATTTGACACTAATTGCTAACTCATAAATATTTGCATGCGAAACAAAGGATTAATTACAGGTAACATCAGAAACAGGGGCAATAATGAGTTGTTTAAGCAATCTAATTGCTCTGTCCACCAAGGTACCAAGGTAAATTCGGCTGAAGAATGTAATCAGGATACCTCCACTCCCTGCAGAGTAAGACAAGATTTAACAATTCTCCCCAAGCAGAGTTGGCCTCCCGTCATCCCTAACAAGGTACAATATCCCAAGCAAGTTAGCAACACTCTCCCCGAGCAGAGTTAGTCTACTGTCAGCCTCAAGGAAGCTGGATTATCCCCAGAAGATCTCAATATTCCCCAGCGGAGTATACAGGTGTTCCTAAGCAAGCATCCCCGACAGTCTTAATATAAGATTGTTCCCCGGCGGTACCGGACATCCAGTGGAGCCATTCCCCAGTCCAATCTGAAAAGTTTCCCCAGGAGAGTTCAATCAATCTCCCCAGTAGATTCTGGAAGCTTATCCCCAGTAGATTCTGGAAGCTTATCACCTGCAGAGTACGAACGCGTCTCCCGGAATTTTTATTCAAAGGTTATTCCCCACCAGGATATAACTGGGTTATCCTCAGCCAATTGCCACGGAAAGATCGTCCTCGGCGAAGTTCTTTCTATCCCCTAGCGGAGTTCATCAATTCCCCAACATAACTCATCAATGGTATCCCCAGCGGACTTATCATCAAACCTCAGCGAAGTATCTCTTCCCACAGAGTAATTCCCCCGCAGAGTAATCTCTTCGCCAAGTTTATTCCTCAACGGAGTCATCTTCCCCTATGAGTTTATTCTCGCAACCGTCATCCCCAGCGGAAACAAAGAGCCCTACGCTTCAACATCAGCCCAGGATTCAACAAACTCCCGACATTCGTCAAGGATTTATTATCCCAGACAAAAATACAATTCATAAACATTTACATACATAATGCATGCACATACGCATCATGAACATACAATCTCATTTATTTTGAGAACATCACGCATCTCATCCATCATGAAATTGCATACAACTAACGTTTCGCCTTTTCAGGAAAAAGGTCAATACAAAGATGATTACTATCAACTGTCGCAATTCCAGATTCGATACCTGTATCTAGCCAGGGCATATCTGTGAGCGATTACTTGTGGGTTCGACACCTGTATCTAGCCAGGGCATATCTGCATGAAAATTTCCGGACTCGATTCCTGTATCCAGCCAGGGCACGTCTGAAGAGTTTGAAGATTCGATTCCTGTATCCAGCCAGGGCATATCTGTTGACGACTAATTCCGGACTCGATTCCTGTATCCAGTCAGGGCACGTCTAAAGAGTTTGAAGATTCGATTCCTGTAACCAGCCAGGGTATATCTATTGACGACTAATTCCGGACTCGATTCCTGTATCCAGCCAGGGCACGTCTGAAGAGTTTGAAGATTCGATTCCTGTATCCAGCCAGGGCATATCTGTTGACGACTATTCCAGATTCGATTCCTGTATCCAGCCAGGGCACGTCTGAAGAGTTTGAAGATTCGATTCCTGTATCCAGCCAGGGCATATCTGTTGACGACTAATTCCGGACTCGATTCCTGTATCCAGCCAGGGAACGTCTGAAGAGTTTGAAGATTCGATTCCTGTATCCAGCCAGGGCATATCTGTTGACGACTATTCCGGACTCGATTCCTGTATCCAGCCAGGGCACGTCTGAAGAGTTTGAAGATTCGATTCCTGTATCCAGCCAGGGCATATCTGTTGACGACTAATTCTGGACTCGATTCCTGTATCCAGCCAGGGCACGTCTGAAGAGTTTGAAGATTCGATTCCTGTAACCAGCCAGGGCATATCTGTTGACGACTAATTCCGGACTCGATTCCTGTATCCAGCCAAGGCACGTCTGAAGAGTTTGAAGATTCGATTCCTGTAACCAGCCAGGGCATATCTGTTGACGACTATTCCAGATTCGATTCCTGTATCCAGCCAGGGCACGTCTGAAGAGTTTGAAGATTCGATTCCTGTATCCAGCCAGGGCATATCTGTTGACGACTATTCCGGACTCGATTCCTGTATCCAGCCAGAGCACGTCTGAAGAGTTTGAAGATTCGATTCATGTATCCAGCCAGGGCATATCTGTCGACGACTATTCCGGACTCGATTCCTGTATCCAGCCAGGGCACATCTGAAGAGTTTGAAGATTCGATTCCTGTATCCAGCCAGGGCATATCTGTTGACGACTATTCCGGACTCGATTCCTGTATCCAGCCAGGGCACGTCTGAAGAGTTTGAAGATTAGATTCCTGTATCCAGCCAGGGCATATCTGTTGACGACTAATCCCAAATTCGATTCCTGTATATAGCCAGGGCACATATGTGAGTAACTGATTGTAGACTCGATTCCTGTATCTAGAAAGGGCACATCTGCACGAAGAGTTTATAGGTTCGATACCTGTATCCAGCCAGGGCATATCTATATATAAAGAGCTTGAAGATCAACCCCTGTAACAGGCCAGGTGATTATCTTTCTTTCTCAGGTACGCAAGTTCTTGCTAAGGAATTTCTTACGCGATCGACACCTAGATGGCACCTATAAGCCCATCCACATACCAACAGTCTCCAAATGGCATCTATAAGCCCATTCCCGACAAGGTTCTGTCACATTTTCCGATGGCATCTATAAGCCCATCCTCGTATCCACCATCTTTCCAAATGGCATCTGTAAGCCCTTTCCCGCCATCACACTGTTGATACTCTACTATGTGAGTGCAAATTTCTGGGCACTCTAGTGTTCAATCATCTTCCACCTTCGGATTACGAAAGGCACGCCAGCCAATCTACATCCTCAGGTCTAAGAAGATTGAATAGGGGCAACTGTTGTACCCCAAAATTTGACCTCCCATATTCTTTAAGATTTGTCAAGGTCAATCTCCAAATGGTTCAAAATCTCTCAAGGGTTGCATAGTCCAATTGCCTCCTTGCACAGTCAAAATTAGGGTTTTGGTTCTTGCAAAGAAATTGAGGTTTTCAAGAGTCCAATCAAGTCTCATATGCCTACATACATTGTCAAGCATCCATATGTCAAGTTGCAAGACTCACAGCATCAAGTTGCATAGTCAAAAACCCTAATTGCCTCAAAGTCAACTGTAGGGGCAAAATGGTCATTGGACAGTCAAAAGTCAAAATTTTTGGTCAACATCTTATTTTGAAGCCACAATCATCATTTTATCAATTCTTGATCATGATTCCACAAGCATGGCTCAAAAAGTCTCAAGATGCAAAAGTTTCTATTTTTTGGACAGTTGAAAAGTCAACTGCAATTTGACCAGAGCATAACTTTTTCATGGTTCATCAGAAAAATTCCATCCAATTCTCATTTTGAAGGGGATGACATTTCCTACAAGTCATCTTCACAGTCCAAGTCCAAGAAATGCTCCCACAAAAAGTTATCAATTTCAACATTATAGGTCATTTTCAAAAGTCAACAAAAAGGCATTTTAAGTCAAAGACCATAACTTGAGATTGGTGAATCAAAATGACATGGGACCAAAGGCAATGGTTAGAGGACTTCAAGACCTTTCCAAAATGTCCAAGAACATGTTCATAGCTTCAAAATTGAGCAAGATATGAATTGGAGAAGTTGGGAAATGTTTGGGAACTTTCAAAAGTCAACTTTGCCTAAAACACTTCAATTTTGCTAATGGGCCTCAAATTCCTTCTTGAATCTTTACCCAAAGCCTATGAACGACCCATTAAGTTTAATTTGACTTATTTTCTTATTTTTAATTAATTAATTGAATTTATATTAATATTAATTCATTTAATTGGTTTTAATTATAAGAAAATTCAAAAGATGTGCTTTTTAAATCTTTTTGTGAAGGAAATAAGGCTAGGGCAAGCTGGCAACTCGTTTCTCAATCAACAAGGAAAAATATCCATGATTGGCAAAGTTACATGAAAGAAAAGATTGAAAAAAGATATGATTCACAATCACATATACAAGTCATAATACCATGGACTTTTGGGCTTAATTCTAACCTAATTCCATTCACATATATGTGCTGAAGAAAACCCTACTCAAGGACACGAAAAAGCTGCCACAAAAACACCATTGTCAAATTGAAAAAAAGTGAAGAATTTTGGAAACTGAAATCCTATTTGCAGTACAATTCAAAGCCTAAAAGTGATTCAAACATATTTCCTGAGTCCCCAGGAAGCTATTTCCATCAAGAACAAGCTCTCATACCCAAGGAAACGGTAACACAGAGTCACGGTTTGACCAAACATTCCCATAATCGAAATCTAATTTTTATGCATCATTGACATGTTTTGCTTATTGATTTGTATTGCTGACATCTTCCTGAAGCTTTTGATATAGTTTAATTGTGCTAAAACTGCCTGAATCGAAATCCACCATGGGAGATATCTAGGGTTTCAAAGCTTGAGAATTAGGGCTTTGCGTATACTGTAAAATTAGACCTCAAGACCTGTATGGATGAATTCGTTGCAACAAGACGAAACCATTAAGACCCTCGCGCCCTTTTTATATTGTCTCTAATTCTAATCGCTATTTTTCACTGTTGAAGTAAGTGGGGGTTTAAAACCCCCGCTATTTGCTTGCTTTTTGTTTCAGGAAACGAAGAAGAAGACGTGCGTGGCATCATGTAACTAGAAGATTCAAATCTGGCGCGCTTTATTTTGTTTTATACCATTATGATTGTTTTTCTTATATAATAATTATTGTTCACTTATATTACAAACGTGTTTGAATGGTTCAGTGGCAAAGGCACAAGGGCAAGGAACGCTGGGACCTGGGTTCGATTCCCAGGTCCCCCATATAATTCTTTCTATTTTTTCACAAAGCGTTCACATGCAGCATGTGCCCAGAATCCCATCATGCACCTTCACGCGCTAGCTTGCCAAGTGGCCATGATGCCCAATCCAGTGGCCACAGAATGAAGTCCATGATGCACTCCATTCAACCAACATGCACACAACCAAAAAGTCAACAAGGCTTGCTTTGTCTAATGGGCCAGAATTGCCGCAACTTACCTCCACTTTGGGCCATCTAACCCCCTTGGTTTGCATAGTTTGATTTTATTTTATTTTCTTTTCTTTTTAATACTTTTAATTGTTTTAACTATTTTTTTCTTAATTCACCACAAATTAATTTTTCCATAATAAAAAACAGAAAATCAAAATTGCAAATATATTTAATTATTTATTAATTTCATCACTAATTTATTTTTGTAAATAAACTCTAATAACTAATCTAGGTTAATTTAGGTTTAAAATTCAATCTTTTTTTCTTAATAAATAAAATTCTATAGAATTAGGTTTTGATTCTTTTTTATCATTATTATTATCATTATTAATTATTATTATTTTGTACATAAACATGTAAATTAATTAATTAGTAAGTTAGATCAACTTTGACATTTTCTTTAATAATTAAAATAATCTAGAATTAGGGTTGTTTACTAACTTTTAAATTCTTTTCTTTATTTCCATAATAAAATACAAAAAACATAAAAAACACTTTCTTTTCTTTAACTCAATAATTAATTAGGTTTTAATTTAATTTAATTTCTCAAAAGGGTCCAAAACCCTCGGACGTCCTGATTTTAATTTATTCGCGCACTATTTTCTTATTTGATTAATATGTAACTGTTCAAGGATGTAATAGTAATTAGGTTTATTATTTTTTACTTTCCGCATCTTTATCAAAAACGGGTCTTTGTATTTTGGCGATGTATAGACCCGCGCCTTGTAATAGCGTAGCTTTTACCTTTCTGTCTTTTAATTTTTCGCACTCCTAACTGCTAATTGCATGAAAGAATGTATGTTAATTAAAAACAACTCGTAGCTCACGATTGCCTAATCCAAGATAAATATAAACTGAAAACAACACACAATGCACCTGCCACTTCTAGGGTACGCCTCACTCGTTGCCTTTGAAACGTGGTCGTCAAGTATAGGATGTTTTAGCGGTCGTTCTGATGTCTAAGATCCAGTTGCCTCGAAACGGTTGCCTCGGATAAAAAGGATCTAGGACATTAGGGTTACTTCTAAGGTGTCCTACCATTGCTTCGGTGACCACACTGTCCCTAAAACCGAATTGACCCGAACACCTCCAACGGTGGTGCTACCTACCTCTCAATGGTGGGATGGCACTACCTTAAAGGACTTTTACACAGCCTAATTCCTTAGGGTAGGTAGATGACTCATGGGTACTTGCTCTTTCAAACAAACAAAAATCTTTTCACACTGACACTTTCAAAAGCTTTCAAAACCAATTTTTTAAACACTCTTGAGGACAGATACAAGAGTCACTCAGAAATCTTTCGATGAAACTTTTTTCAAACCCACTCACATTTGAAAAGCAAACATTTTGAAAACATAAGAGCAAGTACCTAAGAGCCCATGGATAACCATGGATAGAAAGGGTGCTAACACCTTCCCTTTCTATAAATCTACCTCCCGAACCGAGAAACATTCTCATAAGGAATTTTGATGTGCTTTTGTCCTTTCCATGTTGGAGAAAATAAAAGACAGTGGCGACTCTTGCTTCCGCGACATTTCGCGAACCAACTTTAAACAGTCAGTTCTATTTCCACCGATCACAAATATCCTTGTAGAAGTCAACCTACAAACTCAGAATTTAAAAATGGTGAAGCTTGAAAATGAAGTTACAGTTGATGAACAATGGCTTTGATAGTTCAGATGGGTTGTTTAGGAAGTGTTTGAAGTGGTTTGGGTCAAAACGCACGAGGCAATGTGAATATGGCTTGAGTTCTGCAGGGCTTGCCCTGTTTTGTGCAGAAGTTAGTGTTTTGGTGTTTTGGAGGGTTTGAGAACTTGCTAGCTCGTGTTTATGGCCTTAGATAATGTGTTGAACTTGTTTGAAATATGCACAATGTTTTGTTTTATCAGATTGAAGAGTTATCGACTTTTTGCACAATGACTTGTTTTTGAAGCCAAAGTTGAAGTTGACAATGCCAAGGCTTGTATTCTAGCTGCACATAGTTGGTGAGTTTTGCCTGATATTAGGGAACTTTGTTTGCAGCAAAAGGCTTGGTCCAATGCTCAAGATAAACAAAATTGCAAAAGTTGTGCTTTTATGGAAATGGTATTGTTGCCTTTTTGCCAAAAATGGATTAATTCAATGTGTAATGTTCTAAAGCTCAGCAAAGCCTCTAACCAATGTGTTTGCATTTGATTTATGAGTGTGGAAGGGTTTAAGACCTGTAAAACAAGTACAAGCAATGTTTGGACAGATTTGCAACTTGTATCAATGTGCAAAATGCCTTGGCCAAAAGTGATAAAATTCCATTTTCATTCCTTCGATTCTCCCTAACCATGAATGATCTTGGAGATTTCTTGGACATTTTGGAAAGCTTGTAACATGATTTACAATCCATCTTTGAAATTAATTTTGAGATTTCACTTGGAAATATGTGAAAAGTTTCCATGAAGATAGGTCTAAATCCTGCCTAAACTAGGGTAAAATTGCACTAAGTTAAAAGTTTCATGGACCCTTGTTCACAAAATCATAACTTGAGATGCAAACATCTTTTGGGAAAAATTTGTGAGTCAAAATTGTAGATTTTGTGGAGGACTACAACTTTCATGTTGGAAATTTTCTTTGAATCCAATTGCATCATGGAGAAAAAGATGGAAAAAGTTGGGAAAAAATAATAAATTTTCATAACTTAGAAAATTTCTAAGTTATGAAAATTTTCAATCTTAAACCCTAATTTTCAAAATTAGGTTTCATGGTGAACAAGTTTCATGTTTTGACACATCTTTATGAAAAATGACCCTTGGCACTTGATTTTGACCAAAAAGTCAAAGTTTGACTTTTCAGTGTACAGTTGATTTTTGATCAGTTGACTATAAAATTCATTTGTCAATCCAATGCATTTGAGATCTTTTGAACCTTGTGATTAGGTCAAGATGATGCCATTGAGTCCTTGAATCCATGCTTAAACCCAATTTGCCATTGGCTAGGTCAAAAATCAGAAATTGCCCTTCTGCAGTCAAACCCTAAAAATGACCATTTTGCCCTTTTGATGATCTGATCAAATTTCTTGAGGAGTTGTGGTCCAAACTTGATCAAATGGTTCATATGAGTTTATAATGTTGATGTGGATAAAAAATTATGAGGTTTGACTGTAAATTGGCCACAATTGACTTTTTCCCCAATACAATTGATTTTTAGGTCAACTGTCCAATTGATTGGGCAAAAGTTTGATTCAAGGCTTGAAACTTGGTATGAGCAATCTTAGAGGTCCAACATGAAGTATTAAAGTCACATGAGGAATTGGAAGTCCAAAAATCCTTGTGCAAACTCAAACCCTAATTTCAGGTCAACAATGCAAGGAGATATCTTGAGCAGAGCAAATCCTAATCTGGTCTTGAGTTCAAAGAGTCTTGTGAGGGGAAATCTTGATAAAATGAGAGGGAAAATTTTGGGGTACAACAGCTTCCCCTGTTCAATATTCTTGAACCTGAAGAGTTAGATTGGCGAGTTTGCCGTTCGTGACTCGAAGGTAAAAGATGATTGGACACTAGAGTGCCCGTAAATTTGCACTCGTCAAAATGTAGTTGAGGGAATGGGCTTAAAGATGCCATTTGGAGAGGTTGATAGAATCTTGTTGGAGATAGGCTTAAAGATGCCTTCCAAAGAAGTGTCGATTGCATAAGAGATTCCTTTGCGAGAGCCCGTATACCTGTTGTTGAGGAGGACTACGCCGGGGAATGCTGGTCTTTGTCATGGTAGAAATAGAATTTAGGAGCTTCAGTCGTCCATTATTCTACTGGGAAATCATATCTTGGTTGAAGAGGTGAAAATGAACTACTATCTGGTCGTGCTCCAGGCTTTACAGTGTTTACCGAGGAAAATAAGACCGACCGCTATCTGGTCGATTCCAGGCTTCACAGTGACTTACTGGGGGGATGAGATTAAACTTGCTATCTGGTAATTCTCCAGGCTTCATAATTTCTCAAATCCTATCTGGTCGTACTATAGGCTTTAGAAGGAATTAAGTTATTGTCCGGTCGCCTCTGGGCTTCAACCTGAATTTAAGGCACACTAATATCCGGTCGATTCCGGGCTTCTTAGTAATTAGCCAAGTAAACTGCTATTTGGTCAAAATCCAAGCTTCATAGTGTACCTCACTGTTATCTGGTCAAAATCCAGGCTTCACAGTCTTGTATTGCTATCTGGTCGAAATCCAGGCTTCACGATACCTTACTTCCTATCTGGTCAAAATCCAGGCTTCAGAAGAAAATCAAATGGTTATCTGGTCGCCTCCAGGCTTCCCTTTGATTTTGGGGCCTACTAATATCCAGTTGAATCCGAGCTTCAAAGTAATTGGCCGAGTAAACTGCTTTTTGGTCAAAATCCAAGCTTCACAGTGTACCTCACTGTTATCTGGTCAAAATCCAGGCTTCACAGTGTTTTGTAGAGATCAAGATACTATCCGGTCGAACCCGAGCTTCATAGCTTGAATTTAAGGTGTACCACAATCTGGTCGATTCCAGGCTTCATGGTGCTTTATACTGCTATTTGGTCGATTCCAGGCTTTACAGTAATTTGATGGGGATTCAACTATTTTTCCGGTTGATCTCCGGGCTGCATAGTATGATGGAGAAAAAATCAAGATATTATCCAGTCGAATCCGAGCTTCATAACTTGAACTAGAACAGGAATCTGAGCATTGATTTGAATAAGCAATAGAATAGAATCCATGTCTGGAGCATCTCTAAGCTGTATTATGAGCTTTGAATATTTGTTAAAGATAACGGTTAATTTTATCCTGAAAAGGGTAAAATGTTAGCTGAAACACAAAGTTATGTTGCATGAAATGTATGATGCAATAAATGTGTTTTATCAATGTTTATGATATATGAATGTAATATATGCGCATGTAAGCTGATTAGCTGTTTTACTGAGGAAAATAAATCCTTGATAGCTGGAGATAATAAAATCTTTGACTGCTGCCGGGGAAGATAAATCCATGATCGCTGCTGGAGATTCAAAACCTTTGACAACTTCTGTGGGGATGTGAGAATCCTTCACGACTTTCCTTGGGATATAGGGATCCTTCAAGTCTTGAAGTTGGAGTACTTCTTGGGGAGTCCCGAGAACCTTGATGACTGTGGCTGGGGATTGAGAATCTTCAATCTGCTGGGAAATAAGAATAACTCTGCGGGGAGAAAGTTTATTCCGTTGGAGAGTAGTAAAAACTTTGTGGGGAATAACTATACTGCTGGAGAGTTTTCAAGAGTTTGGGTGGTATGCCAATCTACTAGGGAATTATTCGAAGCTGTCGTCTGGTTAGCTATCAGGCTTCAAAGCAAAATGCTGGGAAGTTATCAGGTTCTAAGATAACTTGCAGGGGAATTATCTGGTTTTAAGACAATTCTCTGGGGAATTGGAGGAAACTGGATGGTTTTCCCATCGGGGTTTAAAGGTTGAAGTTTTAGACTCCGTTGGGGAAGAAAGTTTCATCTTTGTTGAGAATCTGTAGCACAAAGTTTTTGGCTCCGCTGGGGATTGGGAGTTTGAAAACTTAGCTTGGATGGGGATTTCGAAATTTAACTCCGTTGGGGATATGTTATTTCAAGATTTTAGCTCCGCTGGGGACCTAGATCATGTACTGCAGGGATTTCTTCTGGAATAGCCTAAAGACGTCTTCCTATACTTTCAACCCATCAGTAATTATTCTTTCTCATTTTGTTTATTTGTAAACAGTGATTATATTCAAATTCATATGCTCATTTAATAAATCATTGGATGTTTTCAAATAAAACACAAGTGTAAAAAAGAAAAAAAAGGTAAATAGTTTTCTGCACTTTGAAGTATCTTTGTATTAGCTTTGTGTAAGTATTTTGTACAAAGGAGACAGACATCCTAGTAAGAGAATTTTGTCATAAAAAATGAGAAAAATTTATACAAAGAAAGATGGCTATGTGTAAAAAATTCCATGGGGTTCCCATTCTGCTATAGCCTTCGTAAATTTGAATATCTTGTCCATTCGTTGCTTCGTCCTAAGATGACTGAGTTGATCAGAAGCTCGGAGCTTGTCTGTGAAGAGATTGTCCTTAAAGTGATCCGACGAGACATAGTCATACGCTTTAATTCCCTAACTTTTGCATGGACCGCCCTTTCGGGTTTTCGATCCTCTGGGAAAACCTTTTTTTCCCAAGTCTCCCTTTCGGGTTTTCGATTCACCGGGATGCCCTTTTTTGCCCAAGTCGCCCTTTCGGGTTTTCAACTTGCCGGGTCATTTATGCTTAGTATCTTTTGACTATGTCTGCGTTCGCAAGGTGCGGCAGGTCATCATCGTCCATGGTGGTTAATATCATTGCCCCACCAGAAAAGATGTTTTTGATCACAAATGGTCCTTCGTAGGTAGGAGTCCATTTTCCCCTGGGATCACTTTGCGGCAAGATGATCCGCTTGATTACAAGATCCCCGACTTGATATACCTGGCGCCTGACTTTCTTGTTGAATTCCTTGATCATCCGTTTTTAATACGTCTGACCATGGCAAACAACAGTAAGTCACTTTTCGTCAATCAAGTTAAGTTGATCAAGCCGGGTCCGAATCCAATCGTCTTCACTCAAACCAACATCCTTCATGATTCTCAAGGAGGGAATCTGAACCTCAATAGGTAAGACAACTTCCATGCCATATACCAAAGAATAGGGTGTTTCCCCAGTTGATGTACGCGTCGTGGTACGATACCCGTGAAGAGCAAACGGTAACATCTCATGGCAGTCCTTGTAGGTGACTGTCATCTTTTGTATGATCTTCTTGATATTTTGTTCGCAGCTTCAACAGAACCGTTCATCTTTGCCGATAGGGAGATGAATTGTGATGTTGAATCTGGAACTGCTCGCACAAGGCGGTGATCATAGTATTATTAAGGTTTGTACCGTTGTCGGTGATGATCCTATCGGGAATGTCGTACCGGCAAATGAGGTTCTGCTTGATGAAGCGGGCAACAACATTCATTGTGACTGATGCGAAGGAAGCTGCTTCGACCCACTTGGTGAAGTAATCAATGGCCACCAGGATGAAGCGGTGTCCATTGGATGCTGTAGGCTTGACCTCTCCAATCATGTCGATTCCGCACATAGCGAATGACCAAGGAGTTGTTAAGACATTGAGAGGAACTGGAGGTATATATACCTTGTCTGCATAGATTTGACATTTGTGCCAAGTCCTAGAATGTTGATGACAATCAGCTTCCATGGTAGACCAGTAATAGCCTGCCCGTAGAATCTTCTTAGCCATCGTATGTCTGCTAGAGTGAGTGCCAAAGGTACCATTATGCAGTTCATCCATAATCTGCTCAACTTCAATCTTGTCCACACAACGAAGCAGAATGCAATCATGATTGCGCTTGTATAGGATACTATTTCTCAAGAAGAACTTAGATGAGAATCTCCTTAAGAACTTTTTGTCGTTGACTGAAGCTCCTTCAGGGTATTCTTGCGCCTCGAGATACCTTTTGACTTCGTGAAACCAAGGTCGGTCCACTATTTCTTCGGTATTAATCTCGTGACAATGTGCAGGTTCGTCCATCCGCTCAATGGTGATTTGGGGAGCCTCATTATCCCAGTTAAGTTTAAACATGGATGACATTGTAGCTAGAGCATCTGCTAGCTGATTCTCTTCTCGCCGAAAGTGCTCGAAGGTAATCTGCTCGAAATGAGGTAACAATGTCAAGACATGTTCTTTGTAAGGGATGAGGTTTAGATGTTTAGTGTCCCACTCTCCTTTGATTTGACTGATGACCAAAGCTGAGTCTCCAAACACAACCAATGATTTGATTCCCAAGTCTATTGCAGCCTTGAGTCCAAAAATACAAGCTTCATACTCGGCCATGTTGTTGGTGCAGCTAAAGCAAAGTCTAGTAGTGAAAGGTGTATGGCAACCTTACGGAGAGATAAGTAATGCGCCAGTATTGTTGCCGAGTGCATTGGAGGCACCATAAAATTATAGGGTCCATCGGGATCCTTGTTCAGGTCCGTCATACGGTCTGTTCTCTTCAATGTTGTCCAATGTCATGATATCCTCGTCGGGGAAGTCGAACCTCATGGATTGGTAATCTTCGAAAACTTGATGAGCTAGATGGTCAGCTAGGACACTCCCCTTTATAGCTTTTTGGGTCGTGTACTCTATGTCGTACTTGGTCAGGATCATCTGCCATCTAGCGATTCTTCCGGATAGAGCATGTTTCTCAAAGATGTACTTGATCAGATCCATCTTAGATATCAGTAGAGTGGTATCAATCAACATATACTGCCTTAGCCAGTGAGCAACCCATACCAAAGCGCAACAAGTTTTCTCGAGCAGTAAGTATCAGGTCTCACAGTCGGTAAACTTTTTGCTAAGGTAATAAATGGCATGCTCTTTTTGGCCATACTCGTCATGTTGGCCCAATACGCACCCCATTGAATTCTCTAGGACAGTCAGATACATGATTAGCGACCTTCCTTCGACGGGCGGCATCAAGATAGGAGGTTCTAGCAAATACTCCTTGATTTTATCGAAGGCAACTTGACAGTCATCATTCCATTTAACCACCTGATCTTTCTTCAACAGCTTGAAGATTGGATCACAGGTAGATGTTATGTGAGAAATGAACCTTGCAATGTAGTTTAGGCGTCCCAAGAAACCTCTGACCTCCTTCTCAGTGCGAGGGGCAGGCATTTCTTGTATAGCTTTGACTTTGGCAGGATCAACCTCTATGCGTTTATTGCTGACAATGAAATCCAAGAGTTTACCGGACCTGACTCTGAAAGTGAACTTGTTAGGGTTCAGTCTGAGCTTGTACTCCTTCAACCTGATAAACAGCTTTTGCAGATGGTCGAGGTGTTCTTCTTCAATTTGTGATCGGGCTATCATGTCGTCGATGTAGACCTCTATCTCATGATGTATCATGTCATGAAACAAAGCCACCATGGTGTGTTGATAGGTTGCCCCGGCATTCTTCAGTCCGAATGGCATCACTTTATAACAAAACGTACCCCACTGTGTAACAAAAGTAGTTTTCTCCATGTCCTTAGGGGCCATTTTGATCTGGTTGTACCCCGAGAATCCGTCCATGAAAGAAAATACCTTGTGCTGAGCTGTGTTGTCAACCAAGATGTCAATGTGCGAAAGTGGAAAGTCATCTTTAGGGCTAGCCCTGTTTAAGTCTCTAATCCACGCACATTCTCACTTTGCCGTCCTTCTTAGGCACAGACACAATGTTAGCAACCCATTGTGGATAGGAGGTAATAGCAAGAAACCCAACATTGAACTGCTTCATAACCTCGGCTTTGATCTTTTCAGACATGTCGGGCCTCATTCGACGGACTTTCTGTTTAACTGGTGGACAGTCTTCTCTTGTAGGGAGACGGTGAACCACAATATTTGTATCGAGTCCCGACATGTCTTTGTATGACTAGGAGAAGATCTCAACATATTCATTCAACAGCTGAACTAGACGCTCTTTGACACTTGGCTCTAGGTTGGAACCCACTCTAACTTCTTTTCTGTCTTCCTCAGTTCCCAAGTTGATTGTCTCTAATAACTCCTCATGAGGAAGAATAGCCCTTTCTTCCTGTTGTAGCAGTCTAGCCAACTCTCCAGGCACCTCACAGTCTTCATCACCTTCGTATTCGGCATGGTAGACCAGATCTTCAGAGTCACTGAAGGTCATAGAAGAATTGTTACCCATGGAATCCGGAATGGAAGGGTACCTGCATTTGTGAGTGTGGGTGTGTGTAAGGGATATCCACCTTTAAACAAATAAAATGTAAAAAGAAAGAAAATTAACACAAAAGTTTATATATGAAAACGTCCATGATTCATTAAAATGGCATATGAAGATGAAAAATCAAACCCTTACAAATGGACCTATGTACCTCAGGTAAGGCACAAGGCTAAAAGTGTACGAATTGTTTAGAGAATTATTACAAACCAACAAAAATGTTTGAAAGATAAATTACTGATTTATGAAAGTAATGGGAACAAAGTCCTTTGCCTCCCAGTTGCTCAGTCCTCCGTCCACAGTAGGGAAAATCCAGTCTTCCAAATTGCTCTCCTCTTCAGTGTCCTCCAAAGCATTGATTCCATGATGGGTGATCTTCACTGGTGGCCCTCCAGCCCGAGAGCAACGCACAACCTTTTGGGCAGAAGCAGTGAAACCCAAGCCGAATTTATTAGATTTGAAAGGAAAATCGGGAAGCTGCCCCCAGATTGTGCTTCATCCCTCTTCAATCACAGCCTTTGCATCTTTGAGAGACGACACCCGAGGCACAAGTTTGGTCATCATGGGTACAGAAGGCACTGTCTTGGTTGCCACAATCTCCTGAGCTACCTCTTCAAAATGCTGAAAGGGGGTTTCGATGAATTCGCCATCTAATTCCACATAGCGGAAATAATTAAGATGGCTTATCATATATTCCTCTTTGCCGTGAACAGTTACAATTTCCCCCTGGACAGGGTACTTGAGCTTTTGATGCAGAGTAGAAGTGACGGCTCCAGCATGGTGAATCCAAGGTCTTCCCAACAAGCAAGAATAGGAAGGACGGATGTCCATCACGTAGAATATAGAGTTGAAGGTTTCAGTTCCCACTTTAATCGGGATGTCCACCTCCCCGTGGACCATCCTTTTAGAACCATCAAAGGCTCTGACAATGATATTACTGGGTTTCAGGGTTAGGCCTTCACAATCCAACCTATCCAATGCCTTATTCGGCAAGACATTCAGCGAAGAACCAGTGTCTACCAGAACGTGAGCTAGGGTAGTCCCTCTGTATTCCACCGAGACATGCAAAGCGTCATTATGTTTTCTCCCTTTAGATGTTAAATCGGCATCGGAGAATCCTAGACCATTGTCAACTGTTAGGCTAGCTACACATTCCTGGAACTGATCCGCGGAGGATTCTTGTGGCACGTGGGCCGTCTTCAAAAATCTGATCAGAGCTTTAACATGAGCTTCTGAACAAAGCAGCAGGGCCAACATCGAGATCTTTGTGGGGGTTTGCCCCAGTTGCTCCACAACATTATAATCGCTTTTCTTGACTATTTTCAAAATCTCTTCCATTTATTTTTGAGAGGTTTCAGGGATGACCAACGACTGAGCCCTCGTCCTGACAGGCTCTTCTTGGATCCCTTTCCCTCTATCATCATCAGCAGCAGAGGGGACAACCACATGAGTTACAACTTCTTCAATAACTGGAGTTCTCACAATTATTTTTACCGGCGCAGGGGTAACCTTAGGAGCAGCTGAGGATCCGAAGATTGCCTTTGGAGGGGCAATCTCCGGAGAGAAAATTTTTTCACTGCGGATGATTTTACTCGGTCCAACAATGTTTCCAATGTTGGAAGTCTCTTCATCAGAACTCTCTTCAGTCGATTCAATTTGTTTAATACCGTGGTAGAAGATCTCTCCCCCATAGTTCCGCGATATTGATTTGTTGGACTTGTATGGGATAGTCCCCGGCATGGTTATATTCAAAGGTGTAATCTTCAGATCGGATGTAATCTTAACAGGTCATTTGGAGACCTTGGAAAGATTGGCAGATATGGTAATTATTGAAACATCATTGACAGGAGTCGGAGTAACAAGAGTCTTTTCAAAAAGGATTTCTTAGTTATTCATTAGGAGCTGGATGCCTAACTTCAACAACAGACAGTCGGTTGGTAAGGATGAACAAAGGTAGCAATCTTCTTCATAACCTGGGAAAATCCCTTCAGCAAATTCAACTTGATTATCGGTAGCGGAGTCATCAAATCATCAACAGTAGCAACATACATATCCTCTTCAACAACATGGGCATTGTGGCCATGCTTTGGCATTGGAGCGGATATCACATTCGGCTTTTCAGGGGCGTCGAATTCAACTTCTTTAGCATCTATCAAATCCTGAATCTTATTCTTGAGGGCCCAATAATTATTGGTGTCATGCCCCAGGCTGTCTGAATGATAAGAACACTTGGCGTTCACATGGTAAAAAGGAGAAGTTGTATTCGGGTTTTGCGGGGCCTCTCTCAAACTGGTAAGGTTTAACTTCAGGAGACGGGGGAGAACCTGAGCAGGCGTCATGTTTATTTTGGTGAATTGACTAGCAGGCCTTTCTGCCCTTTGTTGGTGGGTTCTGGGTTGATTGTTTCTGGGCTGATCAGCTGCAGACTTCTGAATCATTACAACCCCCACTGATGGCTGGCGCTCAACTCTTCCTTGACCTCTTTGGGAGTATACAACTGAGACTTCCTTCTTTGCTAGAAAAGTCTTTTTGATGGAAGCGGAAGCAGATGCATCTTTTTGAATTTTCCCGCTCTTTATGCCGGCTTCAACTCTTTCACTAGTTAGAATCAACTCGGTGAACCCCGCAGACGAACTTCCAATCATGTGATTGAAAAAAGGACCTGACAGTGTACCCAAGAACATATCTACAAGCTCTCTCTCAGATAGAGGTGGTTATACTCGTCCCGCCAAGTCTCTCCATTTCTGGGCATACTCCTTAAAGCCTTCATTGGAGACCATGCCCATACTCTATAATTGAGTACGGGTTGGTGCTAAGTCCGCATTATATTGATACTGTCTGTAGAAGGCAGCAACCAAATCCTCCCAATTATGCACATCAGACCTCTCTAGCTGGTAAAACCAATCCAACTGCGTCCCCGAAAGACTGTCCTAGAAGAAATGGACCGACAGATCCTTGTCAGAAGAATGTGGTTGGATTATTCTGACGTAAGATCATAGGTGCATCTTTGGGCAAGACAACCCATCGTACTTAGCGAACAGTGGTACTTTGAATTTGGGGGGAATGATAATCCCAAAAACCAACCCTTACTCTTCGAAATCTAGACTAGGCACCCTTTGCACCACTATAGCTGCCAGACGTTCTTCCAAATTCTTATATTTGTCGTCTGCAAGAGGGTACTGCTGTTAAGAATAGTCTTCATCCTCTTCTTCCTCTGCCTCGGAATCATATACCACTGCAGTTCCTTTACCCTTTCCTTCACCCTCTTCAGAGGTTGATGGAAAATCTAGGACGCTCCTGGTTTGACCTTCAAATCTTCTACCCAAGGTAGCCACACCAACCCTCTTCTTTTTATTTTTCTCTTTTCCTTTTACAGTAGAGTCTTGAGCTCTTCCTGACCCTTAGCCAAGGTTATGAGTAGCTGTTGGAACTGTGAATTCTGTGCTTGCAAATCTTTGACCGTCTGCTCAATATCCATCTTGCTGAAATAAACAACAGAGAGATAAGGAAACCTGGTTTGAAGACCTGATTATGCATATGATGAATGATATGTATTCATGTAATGCATTCAAGGATTCAGAAATTCAAATTTGTTTTAAACAAAAAAGAACACACGTCATATTAATAAGATAGAATTTGTTAGTACATCAATGCCCCATGGGAAAAATAATACAAAATTCTAATGTAAAAAGACGTTGCGCATCCTTTTTGGTGAAATGTAGGTGTTGAGAGTCTGCTCTTCGAGAAGTTGACGAGTAAGTTCCAAAACCTTCTTCTCACTGGCGTAGAATTGGGCTTCAAAAGTATCACGCTCTCCCTTGAGCTGTATCCAACTCCTTTGTAAATCTTCTAGTGGTGTTGGCATGTCAGGATGTAGGAGGGTGTATGGCACCTCTCCTTCCATAACAGGCTCTTTGATCACAGGAAGAATGTAGGGGTAAGGCATCATAAGACTTTGGGCGCGGGTTCGTACCCACTTGAGGTAAGGCTCAAGGGGGATGGAATTCTTGTGTCCCAAGGTCTTACTGTCCACCTTGTTGGGCATTCTCCAGGCTCGGATGAACCTTTGTAGAAGTCCTTGATCGTCGTTGTCGAAGTCAAAAGCCAAGTCTAGAATCAGCATGTCATGAGGGCCATCCCTTCGGGCATAGCCAAACTGTCTCAGAGCTAAGAAGGGGTTGTAGGTAATGCCTCCCCTAATTCCAAGTAGAGGGACATTAGGGAATTCTCCACAACGATCAATGATGATAACATTTTCTCTGGATCGAGAACACCAATGAACATCTGAATGTGTAAGAGTCATCAATCGTTGTGACCACCTCAAACCTTGTTCATTCTTCAAGACTGATCGGGGAAGATGAGAAATAAACCATCTTGCCAGTAGAGGAGTACAACACATGAGAACACCTCTTTTCCTCATTGTTCGAGTGTGAAATGAGTGTAGGATGTCCCTAAGCAATATAGGCACCGGGTTACGAGCCATGAAGATTTTGACAGCATTGATATCTATAAGCTGGTCAGGGTTTGGGAACAAGACCAATCCATAGATGAGAAGAGCCACAATCTCCTCAAAAGCTTTAATAAATTCCAGCAGCTTTGTGCCTTCTCAACCAAAAACTTTGACAAGAAACCCTTGACACCACTTCTAGTTTCCCAATGACCTATAATATCAGATGGTTGCAAGTGTAGGGCTTGAGCAACATCTTCAGGCTTTGGATCTATTTCCATACCATTGTAGGGTAGTTGATGGAGAATAGGAATCCTCAAGAGTTGAGAAAATTCCTCCAAAGTAGGCACTGGCTGGTAGTCAGGAAATGTGAAGCAGTGGTGTAGGGGGTCAAATAACTGGAAGAGAACTTTCACCATGTCTTCCTCAGTGTTGGTGTTGACTAAGTTGAGAAGACGACCATGCCTCTCGGTGAATGGAGAATACTCTGGAATCTTGGAAGCAAGCTCCTTGAGTTGAGGAGGAATTCTCATAAGGTTGACCTGAATAGTTTTTCTGCGTAGTGATTCCATAACCTACAAAACAAGAACAAAGATGAAGATCCAAACCCTTGAAATGGTTAGTGGATGCATATGATGCTTCATGATGTTATGCACAAGTATATGTACAAGTAAATCACACAAGTTCCTAGTTTCAGGCTTGCATGGGGTTTCATAGGTAAGTACCCTCTTGAAGTTTAGTTGGCTTAACCTGTCCTATAAATAGTAACCGGGTTCTAAGGAGCTCAATATCACTGGATTATTTTCTGTGTTCATTGTTTCAGTTTAGCCACTTTACTGGCGACCGGAATATTCCAAGAAAAAAACCCTCAATGAGTGTAGTATCGAGTATCTACCAACTTTGGACTGCACCAAAGCCGATCATCTCACTACTCCTAAAAAGGACAAGTTGGTCAAGTAAAGGTTCTAAAAATCCATTAGTGCTTCATGACATCACTCAACGTCCCCGTATTCTCTTTGATTAACTCAAAGGCTACCGGTACCCACAAATATGTCGCACTAACATAGCTATTGCTTCAACCATGTCGGTATACCCCGCACAATTTCCACAACGTATTGCTATTTACCTATTAATGTTTCCTAAATCCGGGTAGAGGATTTCAAACCCAAACAATAGAACCAAAGTGTAAAGAAAACAAGTCAAGCAAGATAAGCATGTAAAGGTGATCTAAACCCTAAGGTAACCCCACTTTTATAAAATTCCCCAGCAGAGTCTCCAGTTCTGTGATACAGTGGGAGAACTGACTTGAGGTTTTGCGTTTGTGTTTGCAAATGTTTCGGTTTAGCAAGAGTCGCCACCGACTTTTTATTTTATCCAAAGGAAAGGTCAAAAAGCACAGGAAATACCTTTTGAGATTTTTTCTTGGGTTCGCGGGGTAGATTATAAAAAGGGAAGGTGCTAGCACCCTTTTCATCTATGGTTTTCCATGGGCTGTTAGTTACTTGTTTAGATCACTTTCTTTTGCTTTTCAATTGTTTGAAATGGTGCTTTGTGTGTGGTTTTGAAAATATTTTTGAAAAGAGGCCTTTGTTTAGGAAACCTTTGTAATGATTCTTGTTTGAATATATACAAAGGTGTTTGTCTTTTGAAAAATGTTTCAATGTTTGAAAGTTTGTTTTGGCAAATTGTTTTGAAATTGTATGTGTGTTTTTGAAATTAGCAAGGATGGTTTGCAAGTTTGATCAAGTAACTAGGAGTTGTCTACCCTACTCAAAGATCTTTCCTACACATTTTTAACCCTTTTACATTGTTGTTTTACCATTGTATTTGGTAAACAACCTTGTATTTGGATGTTAAACGGGACGGGCGTGGGTCATCGTATGACCAGGATAACAATGTTTCCAAGTATCTTAGCAAGTTTTGAGGGTCTAGATAATTTTTGTATAGGCAATCAAGATAGCGTCATCGAGGGACTATGATCACTACAAAAAAAAACAATTTTTGGCAGCGCATCTACGAAAGCGCTTTTAAGAGAAAGCGCTTTCGTAGCCTTTAAAAAAAATTCGCTTAAAAAAAGCGCTTTTATAGGGTTTCCTACGAAAGCGCTTTTCAGAAAGCGCTTTCATAGGTATTTGAAATATCTAACCTACGAAAGCGCTTTTGAAAAGCGCTCTTATAGGTGGCCTTATAAAAGCGCTTTTGAAAAGCGCTCTGAAAGGGGGACCTACGAAAGCGCTTTCTAAAGCGCTCTTATATGGGGGGCATACGAAAGCGCTTTTTACCTCAGAAGCGCTCTCATATGGGGGGCATACGAAAGCGCTTTTAAAAGCGCTTTCGTAGGTTGTTTTTATAATTAAATTAAAAATCCCTAAATCTGATATTTGCCCTCAGATTCGTTCGTTCAGTCTTCTTCATTTCTTCGTCTTCTTCATTTCTGCCGTCTTCGTCGCCGCCGCCGTTTGTTCCGTCTTCTTCAGTCTTCGCCGCCGTTCATTCCGTCTTCTCCATCTTGGTAAGTTTCTTCTTCTTCCATTATCTTCTTCCATTATCTGTTCATCTTATATTAAACAAAAACCTACATCTTGAACAAGCTTAACCTACATTTCTGTTTCGCCTTAAATTGGTTCAATGAAATTCATTGTTGTGTTCTTGGGAGTTTTGGGCTAGCTTTTCTTCCAGTATTGATTATGAGTAATGTTTAAGGAGGGATGGTAAATGTGGCTTCCACGGCCAAGGTTTAGTTCCAGTTAACCATAGAATTAATTATTAGATTTGGACGGTTCAGATTGGCTTATGCATGATAACTTTGGGTATTGGCTGCGTGAAAATGGGGTTTATTGGGGATAGTTAGTCTCATTGTTAGATGGTATGATTATTTTTATTAAGGAGTGGAACAAGGACATATTTGGAAAACATTTGTTTATAAGGTGATGATGATAATTAGGAATGAAATTATGTTGGATGTTCATGAGTTAGGTTAAACTTTGGATTGTTGAATTGAACAAAGTTTTAATTTCATGAGTAAATTTGACATTGAATTGAATATTGGGGTGTGATTCTTGAAGTTGACTTGTTAAACAATTATATGATTCTTGAATTGTGTTGAACTTTGTTCTTGAAAATTCATGATATATTTGAATTATTGAATATGCATAAGTCTTGATTTCTTGAACAGTGTAAAAAGGATGAAAAGAGGAATAGGTTGATTGATGAGTATATTTGTTTTAGAACAAGAGTCTAGAGTATAAATGTTAGATTCATGTTAGTTCATGGCTGTTGGTATCAAATCATGGTGAATTGGTGAATTTGATGTTGAATCCGGATAAATTTTGTTGATAACTTTTGGATGTCGAATTATACCGGAACTCTTGAATACCTTGTCAATTGAACTTTAAAATTGTTTGATGCCTATTCTTGAATTTTGTTACGTTTGTGGATTAATGCGATTGAGTTAAACCGTTTTTGTTGAGGTTTTTCAAGCCACTCTTTATTGAGGTATAAGGTTGTCCGGTATTAGAAGACCATGAAAATTGTTTAATTAATTATTTCTAATCGTTTAGAATAGTTTGTTTTGGTAATTGTCAAACACCAGTACCATTTCAATTGATTTCAGAACTAATTTTATGTGCATTTTTGTGAATAAAATATGTTTTCCGGACTTGGTTCCATGTACATATTTCGCCTTAATTTTCCGTTTGACATTTATCCGCATTTAATTGAATCTTTCGTGAATGTTAATGCTTAATTTTCTTGTTTCCGTTAGCAACTTCCGATTAACTTGTGTTATGATAACAATTCTGCCCCATTTCTAGTCTGAGTATCTTAAACCATTTCATCCTATTTCCATATGCAATGTGATATATGAACTTGTTACTAAAAATATGGTGAATCGTGTGAAGCATTTATTTAATAGTATCAGTTCATCGCATCAACCTTATGTTGACTTTGTGGATTCACTATTTCTAATATTTGTGTTGTATTATTGTCATAGCTTTCCCAAACATTGAAAATATATATGTGACATTTATTGTGAACCTTTATGTTAAAATAGTATATATCTTTCGACAATCGATCCGAAATATTGAATAACATTCTATGAAATTGCAGCGTTTCCCGGCCTAGTTCGACGTACGATGCTCATTCTCCGTGTTTCTTAGAGTTCGAAACATCTGAGAGGTAACTTTCTTCCTCAAATTACTGGTATATATTGTGATGAATTTGTCTTAAATTGTCTTTCGTATGTTGCATTTTCTTGATACGGATTCATTCTGTGTATACTTTGCGTTTTGACAGAAACGCAGTATACTACTGTTTTGTGCACTAATTAGTTGATATGGATAAGACATGGATGTATTCCAATCGATTGTCGAAAGACTACGAGAATGGTGTTTCCGAGTTTGTTAAGTTTGCTGTTGCGCACGCCAAAGACCCCAGTCGTATAACATGTCCCTGTTTGTATTGCTGTTATGGGAACCGGGTTGACGCAATTCAGTTGGCATCGCATTTAATTCGGTATGGAATTGATAGGAGTTATACATGTTGGAATATGCATGGTGAGAAAAGTAACGGGAATGTTGAATTGGGGTATGCAAGGACCTATGTTTCAAATGATGATTGCACAGATACATACGATTATGATCGAGTCGAAGAAATTGCAGAAGCGCTTAAAGAAGATCTTAACGATTGTCCCAAAATGTTCGATAGGTTGGTAAGCGATGCAGAGAAACCGTTGTATAATGGTTGTACAAAATTCACAAGATTGTCTGCGGTGTTAAAGTTGTACAACTTAAAAGCCGGCAATGGATGGTCGGATAAAAGTTTCACAGAGTTATTAGCCCTTATGAAAGATATGCTACCAGAGGATAATGTTCTTCCCAATCGAACGTATGAGGCCAAAAAGATGTTGTACTCCATTGGCATGAGCTATGATAAGATACATGCGTGTCCAAAAGATTGCGTTTTGTTTCGAAACGAGTATGCATCGTTAAATGAGTGTCCTAAATGCGGTGCCCCTCGATATAAGAAAAAGTTGTCTCCGGCAAAAGTCTTATGGTATTTTCCTATAATCCCGAGATTTAGACGGATGTATCGTAGTGAAACCGATTCAAGACAATTGACTTGGCATTCAGATGAAAGAATTATTGATGGAAAATTTCGACATCCGGCAGATTCTCCACAGTGGATGAAAATTGATAATGATTATCCTGAATTTGGAAAAGAAGCAAGAAACCTTCGCTTGGCATTGTCTACTGATGGAATGAACCCACACGGTATTCAAAGTATCTCGCATAGCACATGGCCTGTGATTCTTATGATTTATAACCTACCTCTATGGCTATGTATGAAGCGTAAGTACATGATGCTGTCTATGTTAATTTCTGGGCCTAAACAACCAGGAAATGACATAGACGTATACTTGGAACCATTAATCGAAGATTTGAAGATTTTGTGGGAGAACGGTGTGGAGGTTTATGATGGTTATAGGAAAGAAAGTTTTAACTTGAGGGCGATGTTGTTTGGAACAATTAACGATTTTCCAGCATACGGCAATCTATCCGGGTATAGCATTAAAGGTGAAAAAGCGTGTCCTGTTTGTGAAGACGGAACCGATACCATGCAATTGAAACTTTGTCAGAAGAATGTCTTTCTCGGTCATCGTAGATTCTTAACTTCTAAACATCAGTATCGTGGATGGAGAAAAGCGTTCAACGGAGATTCCGAACAACGTAGAGCTCCGCCTGGTTTGACAGGTGAACAAATTTTTGAAAAGGTGAAAGATGTGAATATTCAGTTTGGCAAGCCTTTTGCACATAAAGTTGTCACAGGTGGGTGGAAGAAGAGGTCGATTTTTTTTGAATTGCCATATTGGAAATCTTTGTACGTAAGACATTTTCTTGATGTGATGCATATTGAAAAAAATGTATTTGACAGTGTTATTGGTACGTTACTCAATATAAAAGGGAAGTCTAAGGATGGCCTTAAATCAAGGGAGGACTTGGTAGACATGGGAATAAGAACTGAACTGGGACCCGTGAAGAAAGGAAGACGGACATACCTACCACCTGCTGTTTACACTCTATCTAGAAAGGAGAAAAAAATATTGTGTAAGTTTCTGAGTGAAGTTAAAGTTCCAGAAGGCTACTCATTAGATATTAGAAGACTTGTGTCTATGAAAGACCTCAAGTTAAAGAGTTTAAAGACGCATGATTTCCATGTTATAATGGAACATTTTCTACCGATATGTATACGTTCTATTCTTCCAGAAAAGGTAAGAAGCGCAATAACTAAATTGTGTTTTTTCTTCAAGTCAATTTGCAGTAAGGTGATCGATCCTGAGATCTTGCCAACATTGCAAAAAGAAATAGTTGTTACTTTGTGTGAGCTTGAAATGTATTTTCCTCCCTTGTTTTTTGACATAATGGTTCATCTTGTCGTTCATCTTGTGAAAGAGACACAATTGTGCGGACCAGCTTATATGAGATGGATGTACCCTGCTGAACGTTATATGAAAATATTAAAAGGGTATGTGAAAAATCGGAGTCGACCAGAGGGTTGTATTGCCGAAAGATACATTGTTGAAGAAGCGGTTGAGTTTTGTACTGAATATCTGTCAAATGTTCAGTCAATTGGACTCCCCAAATCTCATGTTGTTGAAAAAAAGAAGGTAAGAAGCTAATTGGAAATAAAGTTGTGACAGTATCAAGGGTCGAACGGGATCAAGTTCATTTGTATGTTTTGCACAATAAGATTGAGGTTGAGCCGTATGTCGATATACACAAGGGTGTTCTTCGAGGTTTAAATTTGAATAGAAATGAGAATTGGATTGTACGAGAGCACAATCGAAGTTTCATACCATGGTTTAAGGAACATATTTATTCAAAGTATCGTTCAGATCCCGCCTCAGTGACAGAAAGGTTGAGATGTTTAGCATATGGTCCAAGTTTGGTTGCGTTTTCTTATAGCGCATACGCAATTAATGGATACACATTTTATACCAAAGAACAAGATGATAAAAGTACTGTGCAAAATAGTGGTGTCACCTTGGTAGCTGAAGCAATGCACATATCTAGTGTGAAGGACTTAAACCCGAAATTTGCAAATCTGTCGTATTTTGGGGTTATCGAGCGCATTTGGGTCTTTGATTACGAGAAATTTCAGATTCCCATATTCGGTTGCAAGTGGGTTGAAAATAATAATGGTATACGGATGGATAAGTCAGGATTTTTGCAAGTTGATCTTAACAGGGCGGGGTACAAAGATGAGCCTTTCATTCTAGCCTCTCAAGCTAAACAAGTGTTCTATGTCACTGATCCGACAAGTACGAAATGGTCTATAGTGCTTTTCTCTAACAAAGTAATTGATGAAAAGATTGGAGACCAAGGCGATACTGGTGTTGACATTGAATCTTTTACCAGAAATGATCAAAATGATAATGAATCATGCATTAGAAATGATCACAATGAGGGTATTTGGATCAATCCAACCGTCCGCGTTGTTACGAGACGAGTAGAACATATTCCTACCAAGAAAAGAAAGAGATGTTAGTGAAAAAGGTAATAGTATATATAATTATAGACAATGTCATTCAATAAAATGTATATATATGCCATTTCATTTTTTTCATTATAGTATAATATATATAGCCTATATCATTTCATTTTTTTCATTATAGTATAATATATATAGCCTATATCATTTCATTTTTTTCATTATAGTATAATATATATTGCCTATATCATTTCATTTTTTTCATTATAGTATAATATATATAGCCTATATCATCCATTAAAATTTAAATATACGTCATTTCATTTTTTTGCTTTATGGAATTTTATGAAATATTTGTTATCTGACATCTTTGCTTTATGGAATTTTATTTATGTTTCGACGTACGACGCTCATTCTCTGCGTTTCTTAGAGTTCGAAACATCTGAGAGGTAACTTTCTTCCTCAAATTACTGGTATATATTGTGATGAATTTGTCTTAAATTGTCTTTCGTATGTTGCATTTTCTTGATACGGATTCATTCCGTGTATACTTTGCGTTTTGACTGAAAATTTGTTATCTGACATCTTAGTTTTTTGAAATATTTAGGATTGTTTTATTTATGTTTTGATGTAGGTATATTTCTTTTTCATTCTTTATCAGTTCGTAACTATTTAATCATAAATTTAATAGTATCCATCTTTTCATTCTATTTAATCCATTGTCCGAAATATTGAATACCATTCTATGAATTTGCAGCGTTTCCCGGCCTAGTTCGATGTACGACGCTCATTCTCCGCGTTTCTTAGAGTTCGAAACATCTGAGAGGTAACTTTCTTCCTCAAATTACTGGTATATATTGTGATGAATTTGTCTTAAATTGTCTTTCGTATGTTGCATTTTCTTGATACGGATTCATTCCGTGTATACTTTGCGTTTTGACTGAAAATTTGTTATCTGACATCTTAGTTTTTTGAAATATTTAGGATTGTTTTATTTATGTTTTGATGTAGGTATATTTCTTTTTCATTCTTTATCAGTTCGAAACTATTTAATCCATTGTCCGAAATATTGAATAACATTCTATTTAATTCATTCCGTGTATACTTTGCGTTTTGACAGAAAATGTATCACGATGTTCCACAAGGAGATGTTCCACAAGATAATTCAGAAAATGTTCCTCAAGGAGATGTTCCACAAGATAATGTTCCACAAGACACTTCAGATAAGGACATCACACGAGGCATAACTATCATGCGGGGAATCATCCGTGATAGAGATAGAGGTATTACGTATAATGTAGATTGGAATAATGATGACCAACTAATTGGGCCTAATTCTGCAAAGCTGACAAGCTACATCGGTACGCTTGTTCGTATGCACATTCCGATCACCACTACTAGCTGGAAAAAAGGAGAGTTGGATGCTAAAGAAAGAATTTGGGCCGAGATAAAGGTATCATATATGGTTGTTGTTATTTGCTTTATTTTGACGAAAATACTGTTTTTAAATTACATATACTAACACCCTCTATGCGTATGTTTTTTTGTAGAGGTCTTTTAACATTGAAGATGCCCGCAAAAAGTATATAATGGGCTTGGCCGGAAAAAGACATAGAGGGTGGAGAAATTTTTTGACAAATAAGTTTCTTAAAGACAATGAAGGAAATTTTGTTGAAGAGGAACCTGAACGACCAAAAAAATATGAGAGCTTCATTACACCCGAAGAATGGGTTGCTTTTGTGGGCCAAAGAAAAGACGATAATTTCAAGAAAGTGAGTGCTGTAAATCGGGATAGAGCGTCAAAACCCACATATCCATATAAAAAAGGTCGTTTGGGATATGCACGCTTACAGGAAAAAATTGTAAGTAAATCTCAATTCTACGATCTTATTAGTTATCTCAATGTGTATTATTAATTTGTAACAATGTGTATTGATGATTTTATTATTTGTAACAATGCGTAGTTGGAGGAGACGCAGAGTGACGAAACATCACTACCTGCACATGTGCTGTGGAAGGAAGCTCGTGTTGGCAGAGATAAAGTTGTTAACCCCGATCTGCAACATATTTATGATGAGTGTGTAAGTATACCATTATGTCTTTAATTAATATATAATTAACGTTGTGTCTTTAATTATCAATATTTAAATGAATTACAGGAGACTATATCGCAATCGGTATCCTCGGGTGATGACTCGAATATCAGGAGCGTACTCAGTCGAGCACTATGTGTTGCTGAGTATCCGGGACGAGTGAGGGGTAAAGGCCATGGTGTGACTCCTACCTCTCTATATAACAATCCAAGAAAAAGAAATCCTAGCAATGCGGAAGTGATGCAAACATTGCAGGATTTACAAGCACAAGTCCGTGAACTGCAGAGGGACAAAGAGAGGTATATGGCCGAAAGGAGCAGTTCACAGTTGAAAGAAACTAGTGACAAGGCTAGTATCAACCGTCAACAAAATTTTCCCGAGGTAATTAAGATGATAATCCATTATATTTAGAGAAAGTATAATTATAACGGTTATTATTGTCAACATTAAAGGAAGTCTAACGGTTATTATTGGTTTAGGGCATTTCATGTTGTCAGCTGTATCTAGCTTCTCCGACTTATCGGGTAGTTGGAAAGGGAAAAGTGCACAACACCTCGGGAGATTTAATTCACCATAGACCGCTCCCGAATGGCCACATGAAGGTATCGGTTGATGTTGTTTTAGATATGAATGCATTGCTACCGGTACCTGACATTGTTGCGGAGACCACATTGCTGCGAGATGCAGTAGGATCTTTTGTTGCATGGCCATCAGACCTCATCTGCATAGATGATCAGGTATGTTGAAAACCATTATGAATCTTTAAGTATTCAACTGACAGTTCTGACCTGAATTTTATACATGGTAATTTTAGACTCCTGCAAAACCTGCATCTAAGGATAAAGGGATTTTGCAGCGCGGCGAGTCTATTGCATCGCAAAGACAGGTACTTTTATAGTGTTTCATTTATGATCGGAATAAAAAACTGCATAACTTTGTATCTTACATAATTCTATATGATTTTTAAGGTACCTTCTCAAGATCAGTCACAGCAGGTGAGCCAGAAAGGTAGTAGGGTTCCACCTAAGAAGAAGGTTCCTGTCCGTAAATTTGTGCCTAGGTATCGACAGTGTCTGGAGACACTAGTTGGCACATCAGATTTGATGAATGATGGAATTCGTCAAATTGATGTGGATGAAATTGTCTTTGGTTTTCCATGTACCGAAACAATTGGATTAGAGGACATGGAACAAATCTTTCATCATCGAGAGTTAGGCATCAGTGTGATGCACTCGTACATCTGGTAACCCGATCAATATATTATTTAATTGGTTGAACATTTTTTTTAAACATTTAATTGAAATAGTCTAATATTAATTATGTTTTTATTTAAGGATGTTATTTGACAAATTGATGCGCGGGAATCAATTGTCAAATAGATTCCGTTTCGTGTCTTCCTCCCGTGTTAGCGGAGCAATAATTTCTAGGGAACCTGATTCAGTAAGAGAACACTTGGTCGAAAGATTCAGGACAACTGCCAGTACAGAGAGCTTGTATCTTTTGCCTTATAATACAGGGTTAGATTTTCATTCTAAGCTCCTTTTAATATTTGTATTTTTTACATTAAAATTCGCTTCTAAATTGTTACTTTAATTTATAGATGTCACTGGTTGTTGCTTGCAATCAATCCCATAAAAGAAGTGGTCTATTACCTGAATTCGGTTGACGGTGATTGGACAAATTATCCGGAAATGAAGCTAGTGATTGATACGTAAGTGACAAAATTCTAAATATTCGTTTGTGTTTATATATTTAATTATTTCAATGTCATTGTTCTAAATAAATATTTTAATTTTGTCATCAGTTCAATACAAGTATTCCGATGTCAAAGGGGAGCACGAGTACCACGGTCTAGATCAAACAACATTAATTGGATCAAAGTACAGGTATATAAATTTCAACAATTTTTCTTATAACATGCTACTTAATCAATAGATGTGTATAATCTTATTTGTTTTTCTATGTAGTGCCCTCAACAACAAAACGACATAGATTGCGGATACTTTGTTTTGATGTTTATCAAAGAAATCATTCAAATGAATGAAATCGAGATTCCAATCACGGTATGGATTTATACTTTGTTTTACTACTTATCGAATTTTGCATATAATTTATTACATTAAACTAAATCATGCATATATTTTGTTTTGTAATGTAGTATTTTGATCAATACAATTGTCCATATTACTCGCCACGTCAATTGGAAGAACTCAAAGAGGAGTTGTGCCAATATTTTATTGAGCTAAGAATCTTATAATAAGGTACGATTACATTGTTGTGTGAAAATTGGTTAATTATGAATATATTGTTTTGTGTATACAACACTGACCGTGTTATTATGTTCATATTGCAGGATCAGGACCTTGGATATATATGTAGATTAGGATTGATTTACTTAGTGTTATATAGCTGATTTCTTAGAGTGTATTTTGTTACGTTTAAAAACATGTTAATATTGAATTACAATGGTGTATATATATTTTGGATATGAATTGATTATAATGGTATTTGTATATATATATATAATATTTGGTATTTGAATTACATTTGGTATTTGGAATAAAACTAATATATATTGGTATTTCTAGATTAGATTGTAAAATACCGGTTTAAGAATTACAGGTTTGCTGCAAAAAAATGCAGGTTTAGAAATTTTTTAAATTTTAGATTTTTCAGTAGAAAACCTATGAAAGCGCTTTTAAGAAAAAAGCGCTCTCGTAGGCCTACCTATGAAAGAGCTTTTTTCTTAAAAGCGCTTTCATAGGTAGGCCTACGAGAGCGCTTTTTTCTGAACAAAAAGCGCTCTTATAGGCCTACTTTATATGCATTCTGAATACACCTATGAAAGCGCTTTTTCAGAAAAAAGCGCTCTCGTAGGCCTACCTATGAAAGCGCTTTTAAGAAAAAAGCGCTTTCATAGGTAGGCCTACGAGAGCGCTTTTTTCTGAACAAAAAGCGCTGCTAAAACCTTTAGCAGCGCCACCTACGAGAGCGCTTTTTTCTGAACAAAAAGCGCTGCTAAAACCTTTAGCAGCGCCACCTACGAGAGCGCTTTTAAAGCCCAAAAAAAGCGCTTTCGTAGGTTATTTCTGGCATAGTGGATCTTTTGTTTTGTTTTTGTTTTGCCAAGATACCTAACATGCATACCATGACCATTTTTAAGGCAACAAGTGGATGAAACCCTAGGGGTGCTTGTGTGCATTGTGTTGTCGTTTTTCATACATTTTTGTCTTGTGTTTAGTCATGCTATTTGTTTGTTTTTTTGTTCTTTGCATACAAACCCTAATTTTACTATCATGGTATATGAAAGCGATAAATGCGTAAAATAAATCTAAGCTATTACAACATTATTATGGGGAGGGGGTACAAGTTTGAATAAGGGGATATTGCTAAAAAATAAACCCTAAAACTATTACAACCATATTGAATTTAATTGTACAAATAAAATAAATGGAAAATATTTGAATGGACAATTAAATATAAATATGCAAGATATTTTTTGTATTTATTTTATGTAGTGAAATAAATTATTTAATGTCCTAAAAAGAAGAAAAATATTAATGATTATTTTTGAAAGGGTGGAAACCCTAGTTTTGTTTTAAGGAAATATATATTCTAATTATTTATTTATTCATTTTTTATGTACAAGAAAATAAAATGAAATATATACAAAAATGTTAAAAAATAAAATATGTATGACAATATTATTTTTAAGTGTATAATATAATAAAATGAAATATGTAAGTAATTTAAAATTATTTGCAATTCATTTAAGAAGAATAAAGTATATATCATTAGTAAACTATTTTTATGCCCAAAAAAATAATAAAATAAAAATGTAAAAATTAAGAAAATGTTTTTGCTGATTTTTAATATTTAGAAAAAATAATAAAAGTCAGAAAATGTAAAATAAATGAAAAAATATAAAAATTAAGAGAAATGGGCCAAGGGGGTGCAAAGAGCAAGAATGGGGGTGTCAATAGCCAGCCAAACCAAGCCCAACCCAAAGTCCCTTCATCCCTGTCCTTGAGACAGAAGCAAAATGCGCGTTTCTTGTTCAAACTTTTAACTCCTGCATAAGTGCTTAAAAACAAAAACTTGCAACATGAAAGTTACAGAGCATTAAACCACAATTCTAACCATATAAAAACTTGATCTAACTCTCAAAGACCAGAGAGAATTTCTTTGGCCCTAAATCCTAACCTAGTTTTTTCAGCATGTTCATCATCCAAATTCTCCTAGCTCAGTTAACATAAATAAATTCTATGCATATGTACAATTCAAGGATAATGAGGACTACATTTTTGCTTCACAAACCTAAGCCTAAGGATTCCTAAATAAGGAGATAGAAGTTTGAAATTTACCTGTTTCAGTCAAGCTCGAGTATGGCAATGCAACAACTTTTAGTGAAGCCTGAGGTTCTTTTGAGCTTGCTTGATGTTCCCTTGACCTTTCCGAATGCTTAGCTTGCTTTGAAATAGCTGGAATCTCCTTGTAGAAGTCAAACTGCAAACTCAGAATTTAAAAATGGTGAAACTTGAAAATGAAGTTACAGTTGATGAACAATGGCTTGGATAGTTCAGGTGGGTTATTTAGAAAGTGTTTGAAGTGGTTTGGGTCAAAACGCACGAGGCAATGTGAAGATGGCTTGAGTTCTGCAGGGCTTGCCCTGTTTTGGGCCGAAGTTAGTGTTTAGGTGTTTTGGAGGATTTGAGAACTTGATAGCTCGTGTTTCTGGCCTTAGACAACGTGTTGAACTTGTTTGAAATGTGCACAAAGTTTGGTTTTATCAAATTGAAGAGTTATGGACTTTTTGCACAATGACTTGTTTTTGAAGCCAAAGTTGAAGTTGACAATGCCAAGGCCTGTATTCTAGTTGCACATAGTTGGTGAGCTTTTCCTGATATTAGGGAACTTTGTTTGCAGCAAAAGGCTTGGTCCAATGCTCAAGATAAACAAAATTGCAAAAGTTGTGCTTTATGGAAATGGTATTGTTGCCTTTTTGCCAAAAATGGATTAATTCAATGTGTAATGTTCTAAAGCTCAGAACAAAGCCTCTAACCAATGTGTTTGCATTTAATTTATGAGTGTGTAAGGGTTTAAGACCTGTAAAACAAGTACAAGAAAGGTTTGGAAAAAATTGCAACTTGTATCAATGTGCAAAATGCCTTGGCCAAAAGTGATAAACTGCCATTTTCATTCCTTCGATTCTCCCTAACCATGAATGATATTGGAGAGTTCTTGGACATTTTGGAAAGCTTGTAACATGCTCTAAAATCCATCTTTGAAATTCATTTTGAGATTACACTTGTAACTATGTGAAAAGTTGCCATGAAGATTGAAATTCTGGCTGCAGATACTCAATGTCACGTTCAATGTTATGACACCGTATCTGACTTACTATATGACAGTAAATACAAAAGCAATAAAGAACACAGTCAATTGTTTACCCAGTTCAGTGTGCAACAACACCTACTCTGGGGGCTACCAAGCCAGGGAGGAAATCCACTATAAGAGATGTTAATTCAGGAATAAACCAACCAGTTTATCTCCTTCACTTAAGACCTACCCAATGCAATTCCAATCTAAGTACAACTTAAACCTGAGTTCCTACTCACTCCCCCTCAATCACAGCAGTGATACATAAACCAATTTGACTTAAGAATTGATGAAGACACTCTTCAAAAACAAACACTTGATTAAGCTTCACAGCTTTTTAATCAAGCAACACAATCACTCGTGCTTCACAGCTTTGAGTGATGCACACAACTCACTTGACTCTGCTTCACAGCTTTAGTCAAGGAACATTCAAACACTCTTGCTTAAAAGCTTTGAGTGCTACACAACCCTTACAATTAAAAACCTATTCCAAGGCACTTATCACAATGATAATTGCTTGGAGTACAATAATCAAATCTATACAGATTACAAATGATCTTCTGATCAATCAAGAGGGATGCTTGAAAAACAGCAGCTCTGTTGAATATATAGCAGCTGCAACTTCAGTTAGGGTTTCCAAAAACCTAGGGTTAATTCCGTTTGACCTAAAGACCAGGTCACAGGACTTTATTAACCAGGTTAGGGTTGAGCTAGGTTACCCCTCAGAAAACGCAGGATTCTGTTCAGGAAGGACTGAGTTATTTCCTGAAAAAACTCAGACTTATCCAATCCTGCAATCCTGTTAGTTCAGAACAGGATGTCATAACATCTGTTATGACATATGAGAAAACCTGTCTACTGATTTAGCAAAATGTGATCATTTTGCAAAATGCTCAGATACACACTTATAAACATCAGTATTTGAATTACAATATTTTTCTGCAAAGGTACCTAATGAGTCAGTACAAACTGAACTAGAATGTTATGACATCAGTCATGACATTCACTCATACACTTGGGATTTACCAAAAATGCAAGCCAATACCTAAACACCTACAAACTCCCCCTTTGGCAGATTTTTGGCTAAAGACCCTAAACAATCAGAGATAGATAGCAGCAGAAATAAGTGACAGCAGAAAAATAGAATGTCAAGTACTAATTAAGTAAGTACCAAAATATTCTCCCCCTCTTTAGCCACAAATGGGCCAAAGAAACATGTTCATAAAATTATACAGTTATCCAAAACAAAATAATAAGAGCAGCAGCAGAAAACAACTTCCAAACTCCACCAGATGTCAGCACCAATCAGCAACACCACCAAACAGCAATCAACCTTCAAGCACTGTCATCAGACTCTGAGGAGCTAGTTTCTTCAATGTTGAGATGTCCTTCACCTTCTTCCCTTCTGTTTTCTTCAGCTTCCTCCTTTTCTAGCCTGGCAATTAGAATTTCTAGGGTCCTTTTTCTAGCATCCAGCTCTTCGCAAGTTTCTTTTAAAACAGCTATGACATCTGATGTCTTGGACTGGGTCTTTACAGACGATGTCTCAGCTGATGTTATGACAATGTCTGGAGCATGAGATCCCTGAAACAGTTTGTAGTGCAGGCCAAGGGCAGGAGCTCTTTTGCAGACTGTATCTCTTGCCACAAGGATATCAGGGTATTGTGCAAGGATGATTCCACAAAGGAGGGAGGGAAAGGCAATTGGTCATTTGACAGCATAACTGCCAGCATGCTTTAAAGTTTGTTCAAAGATGTACCTCCCATAGTCAAAAGCAGTCTTGGTTCCCACAGCATAGATAAATCTCCCCAATCCTGTGGAGATAGTTGATTTGTGATTTGTAGGCACCCAGTTGGCTGCACCTATTTTATGCAAGATGGAAAATTTCATGCTGAGTTTACTAGCCTTCAGCTTCCCTTTCAAAGGCCAACACTTTACTTGCCTGGCTGTGATGGTTAGACAAACTTCATTGTCAGTTGCCTCTAGATCAGGACAATCCTCATTTGTTCTTCCAAGAAACTTGTTGATTTCTGATGGAGAGAACTTGACCCTTCTTCCTCTAACAAACACACTTTCAAAGTCAGCTGACCTTCCATCAGCACAATCATTAGACAAGTTCACTACAAACTCCTTGACCAGATTTTCATAGCATTTGTTAAACTTTATCACTGTCTTCAATAGTCCAACATTCTTGATCAGGTCCATGATGTCTTTGCACTCCAAGGCATCATTGTTGAGTTCTCTCTCTAATGCTATTCTCTTTAAGCAAACATACTTCCATCTGTTTGCATTGTCAGGATGATGAAAAGAGATGTTGTCTGTTGGCACTTCAGGCACTCTAGCAATCTTGCTGGAGGGGAGCTTCCTTCTGATGGGAGTTTCTTCAATATCAATCTCAAATTCTGATTCCTCATCAGAATCAGAAGTTTCAGGTTCTTTACTCTTCTTAGAGATTGGTTGTCTAGCAGTATGCACCTGGGCCTTCTTCCCTTTTGTCTGAATACTTTTCTCAGCCATGCCTTCAGCCTTGGATTTCTTAGCATCAGGTTTATCATTCTGACTACTCTTTCTTTTCATCAATCTCCTAGCTATGCTAGGGTTCACATTAGCTATCAGTTCATTATCTGAGTAATCTTCATCCACCTCAATGATAGGTGGATCAGCAGCCTTTTCAGAGGGGTTCTGAATGTTGTCTTTTGGTGTCACAACATTCTCAGTGACATCTACATTTTCAGAAACTTCCACATTTGGACTTTCAGAGGCTGTAGCTTGAGCTCTTCCTGCATGTCTGGTTCTGAGCTTTTTGACTCTGGCTGGGTCAGTTGCCATCTCCCTGAGAGGAGTGACCTCAAGAACTTCAGATTCTATGCATGTAGTGATTGCCCTAGAATCTTGGTCAGATGATGTCGATGATGAGGAAGACGAAGTCGCCATGGTTGAAGACGATGTCTGAGACATTTTGATTGACTTTGAGTAATGGTAGCAGTTTGAGAAAAATCTTTGATTGGGAGGAGGAAACAGGTTGCAAGGATGAGAGAGGTAGGGGGTAAAAGGGAGTCTCTTCAACTTCTTAAAGCTTTTGAAGGAATTGTGAAAGAATATGATTAACCCACTAAATATAGACTTAATAAAATTAATCCCTCCAACCCTTGTTTTAAGCAAAATTAATTGCTATAATTTCTCATGTTGGTGAATACCCAACCTGCCCCTCAAATTTTCAAGTTTATTTCCAACAAGAGCCTTGGTAGAAGAATCAGTCAGCTGAAGCTTAGAGAAACTATGTTCCAGTTTAAATGACTTCTTCTCTTCAAAGTCAATAGGGTTCAAGGAAATGTTGAATGTTTTCAGATTGTCACAACACAATGTCACAACATCTTGTGTAACATTGTACTCAGGGAGCATCTATTTTGACCAGATGTTTTGAGAACAGAAATTATGAGACTTGTTATTTCCAACATCCTTGTCAAGATGACTTAAGGTTCTGACAACACATTCTTCTTCAAGTTTATTTTCCACATCACAGATATCATCAACCTGTAGTTTTGGAGTTCTTCTGACAGCTTCCATAGAAATAGCTTTTTTCATTCTTCCAAGCTTATGCTGCCACAGTTTCATCTCTTTTTCTTCTTTGATGATTTGACACATAGTGGAGATATCAGTGTTCTCAGGCTGCCACACGTAACAGTTATCTTTGGATTTGATTCCTCTCATTACAACTTCTAGTTTTTCATTACTTACTAGACATTCAGATCTAGAGAAGTTGACCTTGAATCCTAGATCACATAATTGACTGATACTGATGAGATTAGCAGTCAACCCTTTTACCAGCAGTACTTTATTTAGACTTGGAACTCCAGGGCAGTCCAAATTACCAACTCCTTTGACTTCACCTTTAGCACCATCTCCAAAGGTCACAAAACTGGTGGTGTGAGGCATAACATTATTGAGGAGATTTTTGAATCCAGTCATGTGTCTGGAACATCCACTGTCAAAGTACCAATCTTCCTTTGCAGAGACCCTCAGGGAAGTGTGAGCTATCAGTGCAGTAGCCTTTTTCTTCCATTTAGGAGCATGATGTACCTTTTTAGACTTAGGTTTGACACCTGAGTTCTGATTAGGATATCCATGTAGTCTGAAGCAGAAGGGCTTTATGTGACCATATCTCCCACAATGATGACATTTCCATTTTTGGTACCTTTTCTTCATATGTCTCTGTTCCTGATGTTGAGAGTTGTGTTGAGACATCCGTTTTGACATTTGCTTACCAATACCAGATTTCTTTGCTTCCATAAATCCTAGTCCAGATTTATTTCCCACATTTTGTCCAACCTGAAGGATCTCTTCCAATTTGTCTGTTCCATTGGTCAACATCTTGACAGATTTGGTCATTTGATTCAGTTGTGAGTTCAGCAGTTGAACTTCTCCTTCTAGATGCCTTATAGTTTCAAGATTTGCCCTTTTTTCAGCCTCCAGCTTTATAATGAGTTTTGACTGTTTCTCATTCTGCACACAGACTTCAGCACTTCTGATACACAATTTCTTGTAGGTATCAGCTAGTTCTTCAAATGTCACTTCTTCATCACTAGTGTCACTTTCAGAAGTACAAACACTAGTTAGGGCAGTAACTAGTTTGGCAGATTCTTCTTCAGAATTACTTTCTGAATCATAGTCAGACCAAGTAACAGTCATTCCCTTCTTTTGCTTTTTAAGAAAGGTAAGACATTCAGCTCGAATATGTCCATATCCTTCACATCCATGGCATTGAATACCTCTGCCTTGGTTTCCCTTATCTTCTGACCTTGGTCTTCTGCTGGAACTGTCAATGTCAGAGGGAATGTTATGAACATTAGACCTTGACTTTGGGTCCATTATTTTGATGAGTCTGTTGAACTGTCTTCCAAGCATGGCAATAGCTTCTGATATGTTTTCTTCTTCATCCTCCTTGTATTCAACATCAGTGTTGGATACAAGTGCTATGCTTTTGTTCTTCTTGTCACCATTATCAGTGATCCCCATCTCAAAAGTCTGAAGAGACCCAATAAGTTCATCCACTTTCAACTTGCTAATGTCCTGGGCTTCCTCTATGGCAGTTACCTTCATTGCAAATCTTTTAGGCAAGGATCTGAGAATCTTCCTCACCAGTTTTTCTTCTGACATCTTTTCTCCCAGTGCTCCTGAGGTGTTGGCAATCTCCAAGATGTTCATGTGAAACTCATGAATGGTTTCATCTTCCATCATTTTTAGATTCTCAAATTTGGTAGTCAACATCTGAAGCCTTGACATTTTTACTTTGGAAGTGCCCTCATGAGTAGTTTTGAGAGTGTCCCAAACTTCCTTGGCCAGTTCATATTGATGTACTAGTCTGAAAATGTTTCTATCAATTCCATTGAACAAGGCATTTAAGGCTTTTGAATTTCCCAGAGCTAACTCATCTTCTTCTTTACTCCAATCTTCCTCAGGCTTCAGACTGATTGTCCCATCTATCTCAGTTATGGTGGGATGAATCCATCCTTTGTCAGCAGCTCTCCAAGCCTTTTTGTCCAGAGATTTTAGGAAGGCAATCATACGAGGTTTCCAGTAGTCATAATTAGTTCCATCCAGAATGGGTGGTCTATTTCCAAAAACTCCTTCTTTGTCCATAGTGCCAGAAAGTGATATCCCTAGATCTCACCCAGTAATACAGGCAGGGTGCCTGCTCTGATGCCAATTGAAATTCTGGCTGCAGATACTCAATGTCACGTTCAATGTTATGACACCGTATCTGACTTACTATATGACAGTAAATACAAAAGCAATAAAGAACACAGTCAATTGTTTACCCAGTTCAGTGTGCAACAACACCTACTCTGGGGGCTACCAAGCCAGGGAGGAAATCCACTATAAGAGATGTTAATTCAGGAATAAACCAACCAGTTTATCTCCTTCACTTAAGACCTACCCAATGCAATTCCAATCTAAGTACAACTTAAACCTGAGTTCCTACTCACTCCCCCTCAATCACAGCAGTGATACATAAACCAATTTGACTTAAGAATTGATGAAGACACTCTTCAAAAACAAACACTTGATTAAGCTTCACAGCTTTTTAATCAAGCAACACAATCACTCGTGCTTCACAGCTTTGAGTGATGCACACAACTCACTTGACTCTGCTTCACAGCTTTAGTCAAGGAACATTCAAACACTCTTGCTTCAAAGCTTTGAGTGCTACACAACCCTTACAATTAGAAACCTATTCCAAGGCACTTATCACAATGATAATTGCTTGGAGTACAATAATCAAATCTATACAGATTACAAATGATCTTCTGATCAATCAAGAGGGATGCTTGGAAAACAGCAGCTCTGTTGAATATATAGCAGCTGCAACTTCAGTTAGGGTTTCCAAAAACCTAGGGTTAATTCCGTTTGACCTAAAGACCAGGTCACAGGACTTTATTAACCAGGTTAGGGTTGAGCTAGGTTACCCCTCAGAAAACGCAGGATTCTGTTCAGGAAGGACTGAGTTATTTCCTGAAAAAACTCAGACTTATCCAATCCTGCAATCCTGTTAGTTCAGAACAGGATGTCATAACATCTGTTATGACATCTGAGAAAACCTGTCTACTGATTTAGCAAAATGTGATCATTTTGCAAAATGCTCAGATACACACTTATAAACATCAGTATTTGAATTACAATATTTTTCTGCAAAGGTACCTAATGAGTCAGTACAAATTGAACTAGAATGTTATGACATCAGTCATGACATTCACTCATACACTTGGGATTTACCAAAAATGCAAGCCAATACCTAAACACCTACAAAGATAAGTCAAAATCCTGCCCAAACTAGGACAAAATTTCACTAAGTTAAAAGTTTCATGGACCCTTGTTCACAAAATCATAACTTGAGATCCAAGCATATTTTGGGAAAACTTTGTGAATAAAAATTGTAGATTTTGTGTAGAAATACAACTTTCATGTTGGAAGTTTTCTTTGAATCCAATTGCATCATGGAGAAAAAGTTGGGAAAAGTTGGGAAAAAATATTAAATTTTCATAACTTAGAAAATTTCTAAGTTATGAAAATTTTCAATCTTAAACCCTAATTTTCAAAATTAGGTTTCTTGGTGAACAAGTTTCATGTTTTGACACATCTTGATGAAAAATGACCCTTGGCACTTGATTTTGACCAAATAGTCAAAGTTTGACTTTTCAGTGTACAGTTGATTTTTGATCAGTTGACTGGAAAATTCATCTGTCAATCCAATGCATTTGAGATCTTTTGAACCTTGTGATTAGGTCAAGATGATTCCATTGAGTCATTGAATCCATTCTTGAACCCAATTTGCCATTGGCTAGGTTAAAAATCAGAAATTGCCCTTCTATAGTCAAAACCCTAAAAATGACCATTTTGCCCTTTTGATGATCTGATCAAATTTCTTGAGGAGTTGTGGTCCAAACTTGATCAAATGGTTCATATGAGTTTATAATGTTGATGTGGATAAAAATTATGAGGTTTGACTGTAAATTGGCCACAATTGACTTTTTCCCCAATACAACTGATTTTTAGGTCAACTGCCCAATTGACTGAGCAAAAGTTTGATTCAAGGTTTGAAACTTGGTATGAGAAATCTTAGAGGTCCAACATGAAGTATGAAAGTCACAAGAGGCATTGGAAGTCCAAAAATCCTTGTGCAAACTCAAACCCTAATTTCAGGTCAACAATGCAAGGAGATATCTTGAGCAGAGCAAATCCTAATCTGGTCTTGTGTTCAAAGAGTCTTGTGAGGGGAAATATTGATAAAATGAGAGGGCAAATTTTGGGGTACAACATAATGGTATATGCAACTTGAGGGTACTCGCATCCGTACTTGGAGAGAGCTAGCTGAAGCTTTCGTTCACCACTACCAATGCAACCCTCACATGGCATTTACAAGAACTTAATTGTAGAGTCTTTCGCAGAAGTAGAATGAGTCCTTTAAGGAATGTGCACAAAGGTGGCGTGAAATGGCAGCCAGGGTCCAACTGCCAATGATGGAACGAGAAATGGTAGATATGTTCACCTGCACCCTACAGGTGCAATGCTATACCACTTATAGTACTTTCTGATACTTTTGCTGAGATGGTAATCTACAGGGAAAGAATTGAAGTTGGAATTAAGATTGGTAAGATTCAAAAGGATATTTCTAGAACTAACACTGGTAATGCAAAGAAGTCTTTTGGTGGTTACCAGAAGAAGAAAGAAGGCAAAGCCAGTGCGCTCTATGCGCGGAAGGGTAAAGGTAGGGCTCGTCAGGAGTTTGATAATCAGATTGCTGCTGTGAAAATCCCAGTTGTTGCACCTCAGCGACAAGCGTATGTGCCAAGGCAGGGAAATCAACAAGGGCAGAGGAAACCTCCCAGAAAGATAGATGCACTTCTTATGTCCTATGCTGAATTACTACCTCAGCTGCTTAGGTTGAAGTTAGTTGAGAACTGTACCCTATTTATCAATCTTGAAAAGTTTCCACCCAACTTCGATGCTAATGCCCAGTGTGAGTTCCATTCTGGAACACATGGGCATACCATTGAGAATTGTATAGAGTTTAAATAAAAAGTATAAGACTTGTTGGATTCCCAGGCTATTAATTTCGGGCCAATACCAACACGGAATATTCTTCAGCTGCCTTTTCCACTTCATGGAGGCGCCACTGTCAGTGCCATCATTTAAGATAAAAGTTTGAATCTGGTCATGAATGTAAATCAACTGAATACACCTCTATCATTTGTGAAAGAGAAGTTGTCGAAGAAGGGTTTGTTCTTAGGCTATGGTATAAACTGTGAAGATTGTTTGATTCAGCCAAAGGGTTGCCAATGTCTGAAAGATGCAGTTCAGAGTTTGATTACTAAAGGAACTCTTTAGTTTGACCGTGTGGTTGTAGAACCTAAGGTTGAGGAAGATGAGGTTGAAGTTTATGTGATTACTATTCTTGTCAAGTCAAAAAGGATTCATGTCACAATTTCAGTTCCCACCAAAAAGTCACCAGTGACCATCACTTTACCTGGTCCGGTGCCATATGTCAGTGATAAGATGGTACCTTGGATTATGGTGGTGAATTGTATTATCAAGGGAAGAAGCTTGTAACTCAGAAGGACGAGGAAAGTAAGTCTGAAGAAGAGAAGGCTGAAGTTCATGACATTGTTAGTGAAAGCCAGATTAACCATAGTGGTCATATTTTCTCTCTACCTGAACGACCAGAAAGTAGCGCAGATGCCTCAGCTAAGGTTAAAGGCAAGAAAATCATGGTTAATGGTGAGAAACCGGGGAAGAATCCTCTTGTTATGACCTTGTATGCCGAGATGGAGAAAAATGTCATAGAATTAATGAGATATATAAAGAAGAGCAACTTTAAAATTATCGATCAGTTGAGCCAGATGCCTTCAAAGATCTCAATTCCTACTTTGCTCTAGGATCTGAATCTCACAAAAATGCACTGATGAAGCTATTGGGAACTTCCTTTGTTCCTCAGGAAATTTCAGTGAATCAATTTGAAGGAATCGTGGCTAGCATCTTTGCGAGCAATGGGCTAGGTTTCACTGATTTTGATTAACACCCAATGGGAGGAAGCATAATAAGGCGTTACACATATCAATGGAGATTGTGAAGACTACCTATCATGTGTCATGGTTGACATGGGATCATCCCTCAATGTTCTTCCAAAGTCTGCTCTCATGAAGTTGGATTACGAAGGGCTTGTGCTAAGGCCCAGTGATTTGGTGGTTAAGGCGTTTGATGGGTCGAAGAGAATTGTGTTTGGGGAAGTTGATTTTCCTGTCAAGATAGGTGCTCAAATATTCTACGTTACATTCTTTATCATGGATATCAATCCGTCATACTACTGTTTTCTAGAGCACCCGGGGATCCATGGGGCCGATGCTGTCACTTCTACTTTGCATCATAAGTTGAAATTCCTAGTTAATTGGAAAGTGGTCACCATTTGTGGTGAAAAGGACTATATTGTCAAACATCTGAGTACCTTCCGCTATGTTGAAATTGAGGAAGAGATACATGAGACTTTATGCTAAGAATTTGAAATTGTGGAGGTTGTCAGAACTCCTCTTAAAGAGGTTAAAAAGTCGGAAGTCTCTATGGCATCTTACCGGCAAGCTCAGGAAGTTGTTGAATCTGGTCATCCTAAAGGCTGGGGCAGAGTGTTGGATCTCTCCATGCAGAAAGACAAGAAAGGTTTAGGCTTCGTGGCTAGACAAAGCGTGCCAATTACCTTTCCGAAGATTCAAGGTATTCCTCCTCCGATTCAATTCTTCAGTGGTGGTATTGTCCATGAGGAAGCTCATGCTATGAGCGAGGAAGGCGACAATGATTGTGAAATGGAAAAATGGATTCGTCCTACTGTTCCGGGTCAAGATCCTGTCAATTGGTTTTTCGAAGACGTCATTGAAGTCACCCGCTATAAAGAGTAATTATCTTTTATTTTTATCATGCAATAAATCCTACATTCTGCCCAAGATGTAGTGATCATGCTGTAGGGCCATAATGTTTTTCTTTTCAAAATTATCATCAATAACAGATATCTTTTTGCATTCAAATATTTTTCTCCTTGTCTTTCTCTTTATTTTTCGAAAATTGTTGGTGATGTTTTTTTATTTTTTATTTTTAAATCTAAAACTAAAATAAAAACAAAATCATAATCATGTAGATATTGTTCCCTATTAATCCCATATTTTGTTGAAAAGATTCTACTATGGCTCATTATGACTTTTAAAATCCAATCCATCAAGCTGACAAAGAAGTTGAAGAAGATTATGAACTTCTAGAAGAGCTAGCCAGATTGTTGAGGCAAGAGGAAAAGGTCATTCATCCGCACCAAGAGACTATAGAAGTGATCAACTTGGGTACCAAGGAGGTCTGAAAAGAAGTCAAGATTGAGGCAGCGTTAGAAGACAATGTCAAGCAAAGATTGATTGAAATGCTCGGAGAGTATGTTGATAACTTTTCTTGGTCTTATAAAGACATGCCTGGGAAGGACACGGATATTGTGGTGCATAAAATGCCTCTTAGAGAAGAGTGTCCTCCGGTCAAACAAAAGCTTCAAAGAACTCATCCCGAGATGTCTAAGAATATCAAAGAGGAGGTTTAGAAACCGTTTGATGCTGGATTCCTGAAGGTTATCTCTTACCCGCTGTGGATTACGAATATTGTACCAGTGCCTAAGAAAGATCGAAAAGTGAGAATGTGTGTGGATTATAGGGACTTGAACAGAGCAATCCCTAAAGATGATTTTCCGCTCCCTCATATTGACATTCTGGTTGATAATACTGCTCAAGCTAAAGTGTTTTCCTTCATGGACGTTTTTATGCTATAATAAGATCATGATGGCGCCGAAAGACATGGAGAAGACTACTTTTATTACACCTTGGGGAACATTTTTCTACAAATTAATGCCCTTTGGTTTGAAGAATGCAGGGGGAAAATATCAGCATGCAATTGCCACTCTCTTTCATGACACGATCCATAAAGAGATTGAAGTTTATGTTGATGATATGATTGCCAAATCCCATAAAGAAGAGGAGCATCTTATCCACTTGCTAAAATAGTTTGAAAGATTGAGGAAATTCAGGCTGAGGCTAAACCCTAATAAGTGCACCTTCGGGGTGAGATCAGGGAAGTTATTGGGCTTCATTGTAATCGAAAAAGGAATTGAAGTTGATCCTGCAAAAATAAAAGCGATACAAGAAATGCCTGAGCCAAGAACAGAAAAAGAGGTTCGTGGTTTTCTCGGGAGGTTGAAATACATTGCTAGGTTCATCACTCATCTTATAGCCACTTGTGAACCAATATTTAAGCTACTTAAAAAAGATCAAATGACCAGGTGGAATGACAATTGCCAAGAGGAATTTGATAAAATAAAAGGGTATTTTCAGGAACCTCCAATTCTCTCGCCTCCAGTGGAAGGCAAACCCTTGATAATGTATATGACTGTGTTGGAAAACTCCATGGGATGCTTACTTGGTCAACATGATGAGATGGGTAGGAAATAAAATGCTATTTACTACCTGAGCAAGAAGTTTACTGATTGCGAGTCGAGGTATTCATAGCTAGAAAATACTTGTTGTGCACTCGCGTGGGCAGCATAGCGTCTAAGACAATACATGCTGACTTATAATACTCTCTTGATATCCAAGATGGATCCAATCAAGTACATATTCAAAAAGCCAGCTCTCACAGGAAGAGTGTCCTGTTGGCAGATGATTTTGATAGAATATGATATCTAGTATACTACCCAAAAAGCTATCAAAGGTAGTGTATTGGCGGATTATCTTGCTCGCCAGCCTATGTAAGATGGCTATTGAGTGATAAAGTTTGAATTTCCAGATGAGGATATTATGTACATATGGGATTCTAAAATTCCCGACCCAAAGGAAGGACCCGAACCAGGATCGCGATGGACGATGGTGTTCGATGATGCCTCTAATGCACTGGGTAATGATGTCAGTGCTATAATTACTTCTCTAGAAGGTTCCCATCCTCCTCTTACTGCCAGAATCTGCTTTGATTGCATAAACAATATGGTCGAGTAGGAAGCTTGCATCTTCGGGTTAGAAGCTGCTATTCATTTGTGAATCAATATCTTGGAAGTATATGGGGATTTTGCTCTCGTAATCAGTCAAATCAATGAATTTTGGGAGACTCATCACCTGAATTTGATTTCGTATCATGAGAGTGTCATGAATTTGATCCCGTACTTCGATGAAATCACTTTTAAGCACATCCCGAGGGAGGAGAATAACTTGGAAGACGCATTGGCTACTCTGTCATCCATGTTTAAAGTCACATGGACAATGAAGCCCCCTCTATCACTATCTTGAGGTTGGATGAGCTAGCGTTCTATTACGAAATAGTAGAAGAGGATGATGAAAAATCATGTTTTTATGATATCAAAAGGTATCTTAAAACGAAAGAATATCTAGAGGATGCTTCTGTCACTGATAATAAGACTTTGTGGAAATATGCAGCTATTTTTTTCCTCAATGGTGGGGTTTTGTATAAGAGGAATTATGACTTTGTTTTGCTCAGATGCATTGATAGACATGAAGCAAACAATATCATAGAGGAAATCCATGAAGGTTCATTTGGGACATATATCAGTGGGTGTACCATGGCCAAGAAAATCTTGAGAGCAGGTTATTATTGGTCTATAATGGAAAATTATTGTTATAATCACTCTAGAATCTGTTACAAATGTCAAGTTTATGCCAACAAAATGCATGTTCCACCCAATCCGATGAATGTTTTGACTTCTCATTGGCCCTTCACAATGTGGGGGTATCGATATAATTGGCTGAATTAAGCCGACTGTTTCTAATAAACATCGCTTTATTCTGGTAGCTATTGACTATTTCACTAAGTGGGTCGAAGCAGCATCATATGCCAATGTCACCAAGCAAGTGATTACTCGTTTCATCTTGCAGAATATTATTTGTCGTTATGGGATTCCTGAGAAGATCATTACTGATTCAAGATAAAGCATCACAATTCTTCTCCGTATCTTCCAAAGATGAATGGTGTTGTTGAGGAAGCAAACAAGAATATTAAGAAGATTGTGCATAAGATGGTTATGACCTACAAATATTGGCATGAGATGTTGCCATTTGCTTTGCATGGTTATCGCACTTTGTTGTGCACTTCGATTGGGGAAACCCCATTTTTTCTGGTGTATGGCATGGAAGAAGTCTTGCCCGTAGGAGTAGAGATTTCTTCTTTAAGGATAATGACAAATGTACAACTGGACGAAGCCGAATGTGTTCAAAATAGACTTGATCAGTTGAATCTCATTGAGAGAAGAGACTGACAGCTATTTCTCATGGGAAGTTATACTAGAATAGGATGAAGAAAGTTTTTTTATAAGAAGGTGCGTCCTCGGAATTTCCAAGCTAGTGACCTCGTGCTGAAGAGGATCTTGCCTCCCAATAATACAGATGCTAGGGGCAAATGGGCTCCTAATTATGAAGGACCATATGTTATGAAGAAAGTATTCTCAGGAGGATCTATGATGCTCATAACTATGGATGGAGAGGATTTCCCTCACCTCGTCAATGCAAACCTAGTTAAAAAATACTTTGCCTAAATAGACTCACTGAGTCGACGACTCAGGAAAAAAGGGCATCCCGGCGAACCAAAAAATGAATAAAGGATCGCTTAAAAATTAGGGGTATAAGAATAAAAGAATGAAAAATAAATTATGTACACCCACTAAGTCGAAAACCTGAAAAGGAGACTTAGGAAAAATGGGTATCCTAGTGGATTGAAAACCCGAAAAGGGCGATCCCAAGAAAAGTTAGGGATTTAAAGCGAATGACTATGGTCTGTGTTACATCTATGCTATCATTTTGCCCTACTGTTGGTTAGCTTGGAAGGATAAGGAATCAGTCCAATCAACTTATTCAAAACGCAAGATACTAAGGAGCTTCGAGGTTATAAGAGTCATAGCAAAGTCGGTACCCGATAAATCTGCACTCACACTTACATCTTTATTCTCCTCTTTATTCTTTGTATGCAATTACCTCTTTTTAGGAATTGCTTCTTGATGTAAACACCTATTTCAGGCCAATCAATCAATAAAATTCTTTTTATCCAAATTTTGCCTCTTTTTTGTTTTATTTTTACTTTTACTGTTTTGATTGCAAAAGACGTCCATCATTTTTGATAATATTTACATTTAAAAACATTAAAACTCTATAGCACATGATATAAATATATGCAATTGCTTGAATTTTTGGGTGTCTTGGATGATGGCAAAGGTTGCCATTCCATACACGGGGCATTTTGTTGTGATTTTCCCTTCTGCAGGTATAATTGGTCTTTTATGACAAGAAGTGTTCCAGCAAATGAACAAAGAGAAGTCTATTTGTGGCCGGCATAAGATTCTTAATGGGAAATATGTTTCTCATAATAGAATCTAATATCCCCAGTGAAGGTGTACTCTCGCTTGAGCACAATCCAATATCTCCAATACAAGTTCCACTTTCGCTCAGATTCTGTTTAGGAATTTGTCCCTGTTCAAGGACTTATGTCCAGAGAGGTGCATTTTAACAAGATTTTTGATATATCTCCTTGGAGTCATCTATGATCCCCAGTGAGGTTGGCACTCGTCTTCCCTATGAGGTTATCATTTTTATCCCCAGTGTAGTTTGCTCATGCCAGAGTTTTGAGGAGATTTCTATTTACTTGTGGGAAATTCTGGTTGGTATCATCATGGAGACGATTGTTATGCCCAGTGAAGTGATCTCCTCTCCTCAATAAAATTCTTTGATGGAATGAATCATGCAAGTATGGCTCCCACAGTGTGGCTAATACCGGCTAGATTTTTATTGATAACCTTTCAATTCTCAGGTGGAAGATGCAGTTTTCTCTCCAGTTGGAGCCATGTTTCGAGGATTTTCCTTATCGACTTTCCTCTTATTCTTGGTGGAGAAAGTGTTTCTTCTCCCCAGTAAAGACTGTTTGGTGTTAAATATTGCACAAGTTATGTTCCCCGTTGTGGTGTGCACATCTGAGTGCTATTTAGAGCTATTTTTATCCCCAACGATAGAAGATTATAGAGCTATTCCCCAACAGAATTTTGGAACTTCAAGTTTCTAGTTCAAAGATTCTTCTTTCTTCCCCAGGTGAAGATTTCCCCCCTCAGTGGTGAGGTGACCAGTGCAGTCTAATATTGATTTTCTTTTTATTCAATAATTCCTATTATCCCATGTAGAAGTTATCTCCATCAAGAAATTCTACGTGAGAAAGTTTCCATCCCCAACGAATTTCTCCTAATCCTGACAAGAGGCAGGGGATTTGTTCCCCAGGAAGTTGAGAGTTCAACTAGACGTCAAGATTTTTCTCTATACTACAATTTATGTTTGCAGAATTCCTCCCAAGAGTTTACTTCCCCAACATTTTCGATCCATGGAAGTTGATGTTTCAGAGTTATAATCTCCCAATGAAGTTCAAATTGATTATTCTCTATAGAAGATCAGATGTGCAAGGATAATTGTTTAGAAGTTTCTTGTCTTGGCAGTCGATTATTTTCGTGTTTTCCCCAATGAAACACCAAACATGCATTATTGAACATGCATCATTGCATTGCATCTACCAAAACACGTAGTAGTTCCACTGTATGGAACATTACGTGGTAAAATTTCAAACATGCATTGAAGTATAAGCCGACTATGCTATGCACTTAGAATAACCAAATATTATGTACCTGAAGTTGAATAATCCTCATGATGTTATTCTTTAGGATTTCTCTCCGACTGATGTGTTCCCAAATATTCACTTCATATTAAGTGTCTTGTCTTATGAGAGTTTTGGCCAGTTTCCCCAATGGAGTCTGTCATATCACTATTCCCAGTATGTATTCCTTAAGTTGGCGTGTTTTCTCTAGGATTCTATATGTGGCTAGTCTTCTTTTCCCCGTGAGTTTGCTTTTGATTCAAGCATTCTCTGTCGAATATCTTTGTATGTGTTCAACATCCTTACCGAACATATATCAGATATCTTTGTACGTGTCCAACATCCTTACCCGACATGTATATTTGAGTTTGCTTTTGGTTCAAGAGTTCTCTGTCAGATATATTTATATGTGTCTAATATGCTTACCGGGCATGTATATTTGAGTTTGCTTTTGATTTAAGTGTTCTCTATCAGATATCTTTATATGTGTCCAATATCCTTTCCAGGCATGTATATTTGAGTTTGCTTTTAGTTCAAAGGTTCTCTAACAAATATCTTTGTATGTGTCTAATATCCTTATCGGACATGTATATTTGAGTTCGCCTTCGATTCAGGCATTCTCTATTTAGAGTATGTCTTGGGCAGTCTCTTCTTGATATGTGTTTAATATTCTTATCGAACATATATCGTTGATATCTTTGTATGTGTCCAATATCCTTATCGGACATGTATATGTTAGTTCTCCTATGATTCAGGCGTTCTCTATTTAGAGTTTGTCTTGGTTAGTCTCTTCTTGATATGTGTTCAATATTCTTGCCGAACATATATCGTCGATATCTTTGTATGTGTCCAACATTCTTACCGAACATATATCATGGATATCTTTGTATGTGTCCAATATCCTTACCGGGCATGTATATTTGAGTTTGCTTTTGATTCAAACATTCTCTGTTAGATAGCTTTGTATGTGTCCAATATCCTTACCGGGCATGTATATTTGAGTTCGCCTTCGATTAAGGCGTTCTCTATTTAGAGTCTGTCTTAGTAAGTCTCTTCTTGATATGTGTTCAATATTCTTACTGAACATATATCGTTGATATCTTTGTATGTGTTCAACATTCTTACCTAACATATATTGTAAATATCTTTGTATGTGTTCAACATTCTTACCGAACATATATTGTTGATATCTTTGTATGTATCCAATATCTTTACCAAGCATGTATATTTGAGTTTGCTTTTGTTTCAAGCATTCTCTGTCAGATATCTTTATATGTGTCCAATATCCTTATCGGGCATGTATTGAGTTCGCCTTTATTGTAGTTATTCTCTGTTAGAGTCTGTCCTGGTCAGTCTCTTCTTGATATGTGTTCAATATTATTATCGAAAATATATTGTAGATATCTTTGTATGTGTTCAACATCCTTACCGAACATATATTTTTGTATGTGTTCAACATCCTTACCGGGCATGTATATTTTCCTCTTCTTGATACGTGTTCAATATTCTTAACAAACATGTATCATTGATATCCGTGTACGTGTCCAATATCCTTACCGGACATGTATATTTGAGTTCCCCTTTGATTTAGGTGTCCTCTGTCAAGTCAACCGTATATATGTTGGCATGTAGGCTTGATCTCCATTCTTGTATGAGTCCAACCAAGACCCGACACACATTTCCTGATAACTACCTTTCACCAAAAGAAAAACCAAAAAATAAATAATACTTGACTAGCTTCAGAGTGAAAATTTTACGGTTCTATTAAGTATTCAATCCTCTTTAACCTTGATTGTTCGAAAGGCTACCGCCAATCTCACCCTCTGGTTAAAGAAGATTGAATAGGGGAAACTATTGTATCCGAAAATTCTCCCTCCTCATTTTCAACCCTAATTGGCTTATACTTCATCATCATATGCATATATACATGTCATAGGGTCAATACTCATGGAATCGAGGCATTTTCTTTGTAAAAAGAACCATGAAAGTTTACTGGTCTGATAAGCAACATTATGAAGCAGAACTCAGGGTTTTTGGATTTTAAATGCATGCCGCATGTATTCCAAGTTATTCAATCAACAAACAATCAAGTCATCATCATATCAAGCTCACATGTGTTCTAACACACTATGAATTGCATAGAAAGTCAAGCGTTTATGTTGATTTGAGATAGTGCAAACAGAAATTCAGTATTATGCATTCCAAGCTCAATAATTCTTAAGTCGAGATCAGAAAATTGTTTGAGAATAATTCTTCAGTCATGGAAACTGTCTTGGGGTCTTCTTCATTTTATTTGTTCATGCCGAAGGCAAATTTTGTGAGGAAGATTTTCTAGAGCGCAAAATACTTGAATTGCATTATATAGTAGATTTACCATTTCATTGGTCACCGGATGCTTAAAAATTTGTAACTTCTGACCGGAAAATCATCTTTGAGTGCCTCTTGGAGAATTTGAATCTTCTTGTTATTTCCTTCAAGTTTGGTGTTCAGCTCGAAAGTCAATATATTGAGGAAGATCTTCGAATGGACGAGTATTCAGAAGTTATACGGTGCAGAAATAGTGAAAATAGTGTGTTGAACTGCTGTTTTTCTGACGTTAAAAAATTAATAACTTTCGCCTGGATCAATGTTTTCAGATAGTTCTTTGGGTGAAAAATTCGTCTTGATTTTATCTTTGATCTGTATGTTCGGGTCAAGAGCTAATTCTTTGCAGAGGATCTTCGAAAGTGCCAATTGCCAGAGAAAATTTCACGCCAAAATGGGTTTTTACCAAACTGTTTCTTGATATTATAAAAATTGTAACTCTATCGATTTTTATCGTATAGGGACAATTCTTGAAGCGTGAGATTACAAATTTTGAAAGCTTCAACTTTGCTTCAGGGCCCGAGTTTAGATTGTGTTATGAAGATTTCGATTTATGGCTCGCATCCGAAAGTGCGCACGAAAATAAGCCAATATTTTCAAAATAGTGAAATAAGTCCACTATTTCTCGTTGTTCGAAAAATCATAAATTGTTCAATTTTTATCGTATCAGGGTGATTCTTTTGAAAAAATGTCACCAATTTCATCGCCGACATTTTTGCTTCAGTGTTCGCATCCGTATTTTCCCCCGAACATCATGAGCTTGTGGTTTGTTCGCACGCCGTACACCAAAAGAGCTGTAAAAATTTGCACTGTGAATTTTTACACTGTGTTTCTCGTCGTTCAGGACAACATAACTTGCTCAATTTTTATCGTATCAAGACGATTCTTTCATTGTCGCGTCACAAATTTTTTCATCAAGAGCTTTGTTTCAAGTGCTTCATTGCGGTTTCGCACCAACTATCATAAGCTCAAGGGTTCTGTGATGACTGCGCATGGTATAAGATGAAATTTTTAAGTTTTGGAGCCAAACTATATATTTCAAATTTCAAAATTTCAAACACAATTACACTCACATTTTCAAATCTCATGAAATTAAAAACTATTTTCTCTCAATTCTCTCTCACTTTTCTCTCATCTTCTTCAAGAACACCTTCAAAAAATTCAACAAAAACTTGAGTAAACTTCATCTTCCTCACTTAATATTTTGCAAGCATACTCCTCCGCCAAGCCTCCACCGTCCGCCATCGATCTCCTTCGTTTCGACCTCAATCCTCTAAGTTGCTCCTTCATGTCCAGTCGCGCGACTTCGCGGACCTCTTCCCCTCCGATTTCGCGCCATTTTATGTCAGATTCTCCCTGCTCTCTGCCACGACTTCTTTCAAGCAAAGTCCTCCCTCTCTCGCGTGCGTTTTTCCAGGTTCCAAGCATCCTCTTCATCTTCTTCGATTAAATTTCGATAAATTCTTGAATCTACGTGCGTTTAATCAGTTATTTGCATAAAGATTTTGGATACCGAATTTTATATCTACATATCAATTATGGAATTTTGTGGAGATATAATTGTGTTTTCATGAGTAAATGCAATTTTCGTTTCAATTTGCAGATGAATTTAAGTTTTCAACATAAAAAGCTTAAAAATCCAGAAATTGCATTAACTCTTGAATTTTGTTATTTGTGGTTTGAAATCATTGTTTGAATGTGGATTTGATCATTACAAAGTGTTTGTAATTTCTATGCGGCGATACTTGAACTAATAAGTCTTTTTGTGCATCAGTGTGCGATTGTTGAAATCAATTTTTATCGATATTGGTTCAAGTACGCATCGCTTCCCAGAAAGTCTAAATGCCTTGTATTTGGCTTTTCAAAAGTTTTCAATGCTTGTTCATTCATAATCATGCCTTTATGGACTATTACGGTTGAATTATACTGATTTCGATGTGAATTTCTGACCATTTCTTTATTACGACGGAAACCTGCCTGGTTATGGTAAGTTGAGCATAAGGAAATATTTATTTGATGGTTAATGTTCAAGGTACTTGGTTTTGGTACTTGGATGATATTTGTGTTGATTTTTTTGATTTCGGCTCGAATTTTCGTGTGATTCATGTGTTAATGATGTTGCTGCCCGGGAATGGTAAGTAGCACTTGTAATGTGATTTAATTCATGGTTATTTCTTATTTGAGCTTCTTGGTGCGTTTGGTGACTACATGTACCATTTCAGATCATTTTTATTTCGACTTTTCACACACTTTCATTTGTAATAAGTTATTTCCCGAAGTTTATGTTTGTGCTTCTGTTGTGCATTTGATTTCTTTTTCTCCATGATTTGATTCTAAATTGAATTGTGATGAGAATGCATAACTCCGATTTCGTTTCCCTTGTTATTTCTAACATGTTTGTTGACTTGTGCAAGGAACTTGAGAGCGATTTTAATCGATTACCTAATTTTGGTTATTCGATTAAAGCATGCTATGCCACTTTATTTATGGTTTTGTAGATTCGCTTCTGACGCGATTTACTTTGATTCTCATTTCATGAGAAATATGCACTGTCTGTGTTTTTTTTCTGGATGTGAATTTTTGTGTAGGTGTTTTATTTATTGCGGATGGGTCTGACACACATTCTCATAGTGCTTTATTGATGCTTTGATGCATATTCTGAATATTGTGTTGTTGATGCAAGCTTGCCCGAAGTTTTTTGGAGTTATTCTACTTTTGCTTGCTTGCTACAAACACTTGTTCATTTGGTATTATACTAATTATGGTTTAATTTTACGCATCCTTTACCGCTTTCCTTGCCATGAGAAGTAGGAATAGAGATGCATCACTGGAAGTTCCTACTTTAGGTGGGAAATCTGTTTAAAGTCTTCAAGTGAGGCGACGTTTGTTCTGTTAAAGACCTCGAAATGAGGTGATGTTTTTGTTTGCAAAATACTCCTAAAGGTGCGACTTCTTGTTGTTTGTTTAAAGACCTCAAAAGGAGGCGTTTTTACTAAAGTCCTCAAAGAAGGAATTTTTATAAGTGCAAATTATAGTTATTTTTGTATATAATTTTTGTTGCACTTATTGACTCTTTGTTGTCTATATCATAAAATAAATCTGACTTTTGTGTAAATACGTTTACTATATGTTTATTTATGTTTTTGTGTACATAGTGTATCATTTGATGTTTTTCCATTCATTTTGTAGGTATTTGTTGCATTTTGGAGCATTGAGGAATAAGGTGTCGAAGGCACGGCTCTGGATGCATGTTTACAAAATAAAAGACCAGTTTTGTCCATGAGAGCCCGCTTAGCACGCAAAAGGCCGCTAAGCGCGAGTGCGCTCAGCGCATTTTGTATCATGCTGCTTGTATTTTGACATTTTGGCATAAGCATAATTTTGGAGCCCGCTTAGTGCGGATAACGCCCTTAGTGCGGTTCAGGTTGGTTTATTGTGTAAATATCGTGTAGCCCGCTTAACGCAGTCTATTGAGATGAGTTTTATAAAAACAGATTTAGTTCATTTTTAGGTTATGGTTTTGGGAAAGTTTTTGCTCCTAACTCCATCAACCTTCATTTTTAATAGATTAGCTTAGACAACAACACTAGGGCTTTGCTTATGGATGATTGGAGGTGGATTTCTCATCGACCGACGCTGAAAAACTGGAAGATTTATGGTTTATCTCTTCTCCTCTCTTTGTATTTCTATTTTTTTGGGTATTATATGTATATTTACTTTGAAATCGTGTATATTTGTCGCCCATGGCGTTGTATAAAACTTGCTTTACGAATCTTTGTCGGTTATTGTCCTAGATTTTTACTCTGTGTTAGGGATTTGGGTTGTTGTAGACATATACTGCTCAAATTCTTATCTAGGATGATTATCTATTAGTTTCTGAACTCTAGAGATAGATTTAGAGCTGACATTCACTTGGGTATCTAAGATTAATGCCTCTGTGTTAGTTGTGTCGCTCTGAGAGATCGTCGACGCGATTAACACAATTGACTTCTGTGTTGTTGAGGTGGTTGAGAGATGGCTACTAAGGTGATGCAGTTGAAATCTCGATTTGGGTTATAAATGACTTAGGTTGTGAGTGATACATGTTGACATTGATGAATATCGTAGGTTGAGTATAACTGGGCGACATGTTTAAATTTGTGACGAGTAGTGTACATTCGTACTAGATAAGTTATCTATCCTTTATATTTTTTGTTTACATTTAATTTCTGTTGATACCTTTTCCATACAAACCCATTCAACCCATAAAATCATTAACAAGAGATTTCTCGAATGACATTTTAATTCACCAATATCTGTGCACACGATACAATATAACCTATATCACTCGATAAAAATAATACTTTACTTTTTTCTTGCCGCTTTACCGCTGCAATAAAATGGCGCTGTTGCCGAGGATTTGTGTTTATTGTTTTGCATTGTGATAGTTTCCTTATTTTTGAGTTTTGTAATTAATGTATATATTGTATAGAATGTGTACATAAACTTGTCTATTTTTACTTGTACATGTTTTTTGTTTACTTTCCATACTTGTGCATATATGTGTTTTTCTTAGTTTTCACGTATTGTTGTGAATTGTCTCGTTTTCGTAACATTTGTTATGTGGTTGTTAGGACACTTTCTTTAGGTTTACACGGTGTGACAATACCATGGCATGACGAGAGGAGGTTACCAGCTCGTATAATAAAGGCACTGAGCTTACGACGTAAAACAAACATGTTTTGTTTGTATTCTTTTATGTATGTGTTGACTTGTGTTTTAAAAAGTTGAAATTGGACCTGTTTTAAATTCTTAAATTTTCATTTTTAAAACTTGTTAATTCACTTTCAACCGTTTGTTTTGTTATGTCAATTTGTGTTTTTCCGCAAGCTTGTTTAGCTTGAGGAAGTTTGTATGTTGTAAATATTGTACATGTGTAGTTGAGATTGTGTAAATGATTGTGGAGGGTGTTGTTGCACTATTGTTGCTGTCCTGGTTTTGCTGCAACTGGTGTAGCACGCTTAGCACGCTCTGTGTCTCTTAGCACACTCTGTGCCGCTTAGCACGCCCTGCTATGCAGAACCAGTGAATTCTTTTTAATTTTTCGCTTTGCTCTTCTTTTTCCCACTTCACCCAAGGATTTATAGTATAGTAATTAATAGTAATAATTTTAATTATTTATTTTGTTATTTGGACTCAAATTTTGGTTAGATATCTTGAAGTCGCATTTGGTGATTTTCCGAATTTTGAGTGTGTCAACTTGCGGATGTACGATAATGATAGTTTTTGAAGTTGGTACTTTCCAGATACTCGTTTATCGCTTTCTATAACATAAAATGTTTATGAAATGTATCATTTGTATAATTACCATACCATTTATTCTTTTTGCATTACTCGCTCATGACTTGAACCACTTTAGTTCCCTTTTTACCCAGAAATGTGAGGAAGCTTTCCATTGTTTATATGCTGGAGGCTACAATTCTTATTTTAACTGGATTTTGTTATGTTTAATCTTTTGTTTTTGTTGTCTATATGAAATCATGAAAAGGATGAAGGCATTTTTTGTTTCATTTTGAGCACAACTACCTTGGCCAAATAGTCAATTCACCTTGTGAGTGTGTGATCATTAGTATCCCCTTTTGACTTTTTTTTATTGATGTCCATGTTGTTTTTGCTAAATGCTTGTCTATGAGTGTTTGGTTCATCTTTTTGTATGGATATTGATTCTTTGTTTTCTTGAACCCTCAACTATGATTTGTAGTTTGAATTTTTGCCCTGCCTTAGAAAGTATGGAGTATTCACATTATGATATGGTTGAACTCAAGTTGGGGAGAGAAATGTTTATGTGCTTATGTTATGATTTCTATGAGGTTGTGAAAAAAAAAAAGAAAAAGAAAAAGAAAGAAAAAAAGTGAAAAATAAAGAAAAGAAAAAGAAAGAGAAAAAGAGAAAAAAGTTTTGAAAAACAAACACAAAAAGAGTTCGAGTAATGTTGTGATAATAAGTGATGTGTGCTGGTTTGAAATTTGGAATGAAAAAGAAGTTTGATTGAAATTATTTTGCTTGAGTCTTTGTAAGTTGATCACTCCCTTATGTTAAGGCAAATTTTTGTTTCGATTAGCTTTAGGACTTATCCCTTGTTTGTTAACCAAGCCACATTACAACCTTAAAAAGCCCTTGTGATTCTTGCCTTTGTATTTTCAATATGAGTTTTTGGATGAATGCATAATTTAGTCTATTGTTTGCAAGATTGTGGATGAGTGATTTTTGCCCCTCACTTTTGTGTGTTCTTCATCTACCGATGAGTTTTTACTAGGTATGATTCATGATTGAGCTTGTTTTATTTTAGAATGTTTAGTATAATTTTTTCACTTAGGATTCGTTTCATTTACATGTTGTCGTTGTAGGATTATGGTAAGTATTTACCTAGCGAGTGTGTTTTTGTTTGAACTATGTATTTGATTTCCGTTTTCAAAACTTGTTGATTCATAATTATTTGGTTGATTACTTTTGGTTTGTTGAGTTGTTTTGCCTTGTTTGAGAACAAACAAGTTCAAGTTGGGGAGAGTTGGATAAGTGAAAATTGTATTTATTTTTTATATTCTTTTTGTTGCACTTATCGACTTTGTTGTAAATATCGTTGAATAAACCTGACTTTTGTGTAAATACGTTTAGTTTGTGTTTATTTATGTTTTTATGTACATAGTGTACCGTTTGATGTTTTGTCATTCATTTTGAAGGTATTTGTTGTATTTTGGAGCATTGAGGAATAAGGTGTCGAAGGCACGACTCCGGATGCATGTTTTCGGAATAAAAGACTAGTTTTGTCTAGGAAAGCCCGCTTAGTGCACAAAAGGCCGCTAAGCGCGAGTGCGCTCAACACATTTTGTAGCATGCTGCTTGCGTATTGATATTTTGGCAGAATCATAGTTTTAGAGCCCGCTTAGCGCGATTTAGGTTGATTTAATGTGTACATATTGCGTAGCCCGCTTAGCACAGTCTGCTGAGATGAGTTTTATAAAAACAAATTTAGTTCATTTTTTGGTTATGATTTTGGGGAAGTTTTTCCTCCCAACTCACCCAACCTTCATTTTTGATAGATTAGCTTAAAGAACAACATTAGGGCTTTGCTTATGGATGATTGGAGGTGGATTTCTCATTGACCGACGCTAAAAAACCAGAAGATTTGTGGTTTATCTCTTCTCCTCTCTTTGTATTTCTCTTTTTTGGCTATTTTATGTATATTTACTTTGAACTCATGTATATTTGTCTCCCATGGCGTTGTATAAAACATGCTTTATGAATCTTTGTCGATTATTTTCCTGGATTTTTACTCAGTGTTAGGTATTTGGGTTTTTATAGACATATACTGCTCGGATTCTTATCTAGGATGATTATCTGTTAGTTTCTGAACTCTAGAGATATATTTAGAGATGACATTGACTTGGGTATCTGTGATTAATGCCAATGTGTTGGTTGTGTCGCTCTGAAAGATTGTCGATGCGATTAACACAATTAACTTATGTGTTGTTGAGGTGGTGGAGAGGTCGCTACTGAGGTGATACAGTTGAACTCTTGATTTGGGTTAGAAATGACTAAGCTTGTGAGTGATACGTGTTAACATTTATGAATATTGTAGGTTGAGTATAACTAGATGATAAGTTTAAGTATGTGATGAGTAGTGTACACTCGTACCAGATAAGTTGTCTATCCTTTATAGTTTTTGTTTACATTTAATTTATGTTGATACCTTTTCCATACAAACTCATTAAACCCATAAACTTATTAAAAAGATATTTTTTGAACGACATTTCAATTCACCAATCTCTGTGGACACGATACGATACATAACCTATATCACCCGATAAAAATAATACTTTACTTTTTTCTTGTTGCTTTACCGCTGCAACATATTTCCCCTTCCCTTTTAATTTGTGCTTGCTATCGAGTCAATAAGTGGAGCAAAGGGTCCGCAATCAACCCCCACACATTCTAGTCTGTGTCGTTCCTAGCTCGCGTTGTACGTTAATGCTTTGAACCGTGTTTACTCTTGTTATTGAGTCCAATAAAGTGGAATACAGGGGTCTATAATCACCCCCCACGCTTTGTCATTTGTTTCGATGATATTAGCTCACATCGCTCGACGTTGATGCTCCGAGTTGTTACTTGATGCCGGTGCACGAGCAAGTTAAGTGGAAAGAGTTCCTTACTCCTCCACTGGACTCATTTGTTTATTGCTATCTCACACTCTATGTTTGTTTTGGCTTCAGGTTGACTTTATTTGTTTGCACCTTGTGTTTGTGCTTTTCATTAGGTTGTAACCTTTGAATGCTCCCTTAAGATACGCTTGTTTCGTATCTGATGCAAGTTAGACATTAGGATCGTAATCCACGCATGCTAGTATAGGTAGAGATTTCCCTTTCAAAACTCAACCTTAGGGCCACCATTATATGATAACATTAGGGATAGAGATAGATAGTTTCCCTTAGACGTTTTCTTTTCCTTTTGCATTCTTAAAACTAAAACCTTTTTCTTGGAAAATTCATAAAACACTTAATAATGGAAGATGCGAATCGTATGCAGTTGAGTCTTCTGGGGTAGAGAAAATCGGTTTAGACTAAATCTCTCTCTAATTTCACTCATGACTTTATTACGGTTCAAATTGCAAATCCTTTTTCCAGGTTAAAAACATCAACCAATACAAACTTTTTCCGCCTTCGGGCCTTTCTTGGAAACTCTCAAAAGGTGTGTTAATTCAACTCTACGCAACACGACGCATAAATCCCTAAAGGCCAGGTAGCACCATGTCTACTTTCTAGAGCATGAATGTAGCATTATCCGCCTTCGAGCATTTTTCTTTTGAAAACACATTTTCAGGTAGAACGTGTTAATTCATTTCAATGCCAATGCGTGAGTCTCCAAAGGCCGAGCTACCGTAGAAAGCGAAATTAATATTGTTCATAGAAAATAAAATCCTGGTATCAAATATGTGATGTTGAAGGAGATGTCACGACACAAATATCTGAGGAAAATATAAAATGCAACAATATAAAAGCAGTAAAAACACAAGGGATTGTTAACCCAGTTCGATGTAAAACAACACCTACTCTGGGGGCTACCAAACCAGGGATAAGTCCACTAAATAGTATCAATTCATAGACCCTCAATAAACAACCAGTTTATGATCTAATCACTTAATCACTACCCGTGTTATACTTCTACCTAAGACACACCTAGGTATGAGGCCCTCCTCAAATCCCTTCAATCACTAACAGTGAAAAACAATAGAATTATTAAGTTTGAAAAACCTCAATCATTCAATACTTAAAAGCTTATGAATAATCCATAATTTATAACTCAACTAACAAATTACAACTCAAGTATTGAAACAATACTAGAGTGTATTACAATTAAAATATTCAAACTTTTAAAACACAAAGAATGTATTTTTCTTTAATTGTTGCAGTTGTACGAATAAGGTTGCAAGTCCTTATAAAGGAGCAACAACTTCGTTATGGGCTTGGACTGAAAAACAAATATTGCAATATATTGAATCACTTGAATATCTCCATGAAAGAAGGCCAAGATGTAATCCATAAAGATAAGACAGATCGAAAAATATTCCTCCATATCTTTCGCAAGTTATAAACCACAAAACATGAATAAGGCGCGCTTAAAAACAGGAAACATAAAATTTGAAAAATACGTTTAGATCAGAAAGCAGATGTTAAGACACCTGCTTTGACATCATTCAAAATCAGTTGAGATGATTTACTTCAAATGTCAAGACATTAAGAAAAACATTACCAAAGCAATATTTTACCAAAATTGTTGCCAACTAACACTTACAAACTCCCTCTTTGGCAAATTTTGGCTAAAACATTATTTGAGCATATTATTAGAGAAGGAACACAAGCAAAAGAAACTCAGTTAGCAGTTAGCAGTGGAAGATGTCAGAACATCTTGAGATATGAAGCTCCCCCTCAAACTTACCACTTAGTAGACAGTCAGTCAGCCAGTTAGTTTCTCTCCCCCTTTTTAGACTTAATATGCCAAATAAACATGCGTTCAATAGAATAGTAGAAAAAGAAGTACATACCAGAATATCCAAGTGTCAAGCACATATAAGTGCCAAAAATAACATAGGGATCAAAACACAAAATAAACACAAAAAAACACCTGCACATAGTCTAACTGTCTTCAGGACCAGTAGACTTGGAAACTTCAGAACTTCCTTCATTATCAGGATCTTCTCCTTCAGTACCCACTTTATCATCAAGACTGTTATCCCTGTGCAACTCCTCGATCAACTTTTCAAAATTTAGCTTTCTTGTTCAGCCAACTCTAATTACTTCATCAAGTTCTTTGCATGCTTCCATTAACTCAATAATCATATCATAATTGCTTGAGGTCTTGTTTTCAGAGGATGCAGATGTCAAAACAATGTCTGGGACATGTTTACCTGAAAACAACTTGAAGTTAAGGGACAAGGCAGACTCCTTTTTACAAACTAAATCAGTGCCACACATAATTCCAGGATGTTGATTTAGAATGATTCCACAAATAAGACATGGAAAGGAAATAGACATCTTGATAGCACAGGTTCCTGCATGCTTTACAGTATGTTCAAAAATGTAAGCACCATAATCAAACAATTCCTTATTTCCAACAACATAGATAAATTTTCCTAAACCAACTGCAATGGTTGAGGTATGATTGTTAGGGACCCAGTTAGCAGCTCCAATTCTATGCAGGATAGCATATTTCACACTTAATTTAATAACAGGGAGCTTATTCTTCATGGGCCAATCACTCACTTGGTTTGCAGTGATGGCTTTGCACACCTGATTATCAGTCACTTCCAACTCATAGTAATCAACTTCAGACCTGCCCATATATCTATTGGTGACAGCAGGGGAAAATTTAACACATCTACCTCTAACAAACACCTTCCTATATTCCTTACTTATGTGATTAGCATAATCTATAGGAATATTAACAATAAATTCCTTAACAAGAGTCTCATAAAATTTTGGAAACCTGGTGATAGTCTTCATCAAGCCAGCAAAGGAAATCAACTCCATAATATCTTTGCACTCCAGTGCACCTGCTCCCAACTCTCTTTCAAGAGAAATCCTTCTTTAGAAAACATATTTCCATTTTCAACATTGCCAACAGAATGGAAGGAAATGTTGTCAAGAGTAGCATCAGGAACCCTGACAGAAAGCTTCTTGCTTGCAGACTTCTTCACAGGAGAGATATCATGGACATCATCTTCATCATCATCATCTAAGGAGCTATCAGGTCTAACTTTTCTTTTGTTGGAGGGAGGAACCACTTTACTCTAGGGATTTGGGGGACCATACATAGTATTCTTCTTGATACTCTTGGCAGGGGATGTGACATCTACAGCCTTCACTTTTCTAGACTTGAGCCTTTTAGCAATTCCAGGCACGACATTGGTGATAAGGTCATTGTCAGAGAGCTCATCAATATTCACCATATTCTCAGCATTTGGATTCTTTTCAAATTTGGAGCCATCAACATATTCCTTAGCATAAGAGTCCTTCTTAGTAGATGATGTCTCAACATCTTGTTCAACATTAGCTTCCATTTCTTCTAGAACAGATGTAGCAACTTGCCAAGTTCACTTTGAACAACATATTTCTTTAAGATAGATGATTCAACAACATTTTGAGGATCAATACCTTTGTCAGCATGAGAAGGCATTCGGGCAAGAGGAGTAGAAATCCTAGGCACAACAAAACCCTCATTTAAAACCCTATCTACCATCCTTCTAATACTCCTATCAACATTAACAATGTCTTCTTCTGACCTATCATCAGTAGTATTAGGAGCATTACCTTTAGAAGTTTCAAACTCGTCTTTGGATTTCTTTGCATGGGACGATCTGGGTTTCTTGAACTTCTTCTCAAGAGGTGGAACAGTTCTCAGAGTAGTGATGACCAGTACTTTATCAAGGGAGAGATCCTTAGGATGGTTTTTCATACTTTGACCTAGAAGCCTTAGCTTCATCAGAAGAGAACTTTGAGGGAGACGAAGTATGATGTTGCGACATCTTTGAGTATTTTTGAACAGTGAGATGAAAAATAACAAGGGTTATTTTTCTGTAAAGGAGAATGAAGAGGTTGTGAAAATAGAAGGAACTAATTTCATAGCATGTGGGAGAGTATTTGAGATAATCTTGAAATGATTTCTTAAGATACTTAATTTGTTGGAAACATAATAAATGATATAATATCACTTTAATGATATTCCTACACACCCTTAATTGCTATAAACCCTCATATATGCAGATCCCTATTTTTCCTCTTAAATTCTCAAACTGGTTTGCATCCAAAGCCTTAGTGAAAATGTCATCCAATTGTAATTCAGTAGCTACATGTTCTAAGACAACAATCTTTTCTTCAACAAGCTCTCTTATGAAGTGATCACGGATATCAATGTGTTTGGTCCTTCTGTGTTGAATAAGATTTTTTGATATATTTATGGCACTTAGATTGTCACAAAATAATGTCATGACATCCAGTTTGACATTATATTTTGTCAACATTTGTTTCATCCAGACCAACTGAGAACAACTGCTTCCTACAATAATATACTCAGCCTCAACAGTGGACAGAGACACACAATTTTGCTTCTTACTGAACCAAGATATAAGATTATTTCCCAGAAAGAAACATCCCCTTGATGTACTTTTTCTAGCATCGATACTTCCTTCCCAATCAGCATCACGATAACCACTTAAAGCAGAGCCAGATCCATGAGAATATAACATACCATAGTCACTTGTCCCATTCACATATTTAAGAATTCTCTTCACATGGTTGGCATGGCTAAACTTTAGGGTCAGCTTGATATCTAGCACACACCCCTACAACAAAGGCAATGTCAGGCCTGCTAGCTGTGAGATATAGAAGACTGCCTATCATACGTCTTTAAAGACTTTGATCCACACTTACTCCTTTTCCATCTTTAGACAACTTCAGATGTGTGGGAGCAGGTGTTCTCTTGTGACAGGCATTTTCCATCCCAAATTTCTTTACTATATTCTTCGCATATTTTCTCTGGGATAAGAATATGGAATCTTCCATTTGTTTAACTTGCAAACCAAAAAAGTAGGTTAACTCACCAACAAGGCTCATCTCAAATTTTGACTGCATTTTCTTGGCAAAATATTGAACCATATCATTTGATATCCCACCAAACACAATATCATCAACATAAATCTGTGCAATCATGATCTTCCCTTCTTCTTCCTTGACAAAAAGAGTTTTGTCTATGCCGCCTTTCCTATATCCATTCTCACCAAGAAATTATGTCAATCTCTCATACCAAGCTCTTGGATCCTGCTTTAATCCATACAGATATTTCTTTAGTTTGTACACATGGTTAGGAAAGCTTGGATCAACATATTCCTTAGGTTGTTCCACATAAACATCCTCATTCAGATAGCCATTTAAGAAGGCACTCTTTACATCCATTTGAAATAACTTCAATCTCAGAATGCAAGAAACTCCTAAGAGTAGTCTGATTGATTCAAGTCTAGCCACAGGGGAAAAGGTTTCTTCAAAATTAACTCCTTCAATTTGAGTGTATCCTTGTGCAACTAATCTTGCCTTATTTCTAGTAACCACCCCTTTATCCTTGTACACCCATTTAGTGCCAATCACATTTGTCCCTTCAGGTATTGGAACCAGATCCCAAACTTCATTTCTTCTAATTTGTTCTAGCTCTTCTTGCATAACATTAATCCAGAACTCATCAGTTAAGGCTTCTTTGACATTCTTAGGCTCGATTTTTGAAATAAAGCAAGAATTTTAACATCCATTCCCTTGATCTAGTAGTAACTCATTTATTTAGATCTCCTATAATAAGATCCTTAGGATTATCTCCCTGAGTTCTGATTGAAGGCCCTTTATTGAGTTGAATGGGCTTAGGATCTTCTTGAGTTGGATTAGGATCAGTACTTCTATCATTAGATTCTGTTGGAATGTATGACAAAGATGTTCCAACATCTTCTAAGACATCTTATTCATGATTCCATCCTCTATCATCAATAATAACATTTATGGATTCCATCATAACCTTAGTTCTCGAGTTAAAGACTCTCTAAGCTCTGATATTTGTAGAGTAACCAAGGAATATTCCCTCATCACTCTTGGGATCCATCTTCCTTCTCTTTTCACGATCAACTAAGATGTAACATTTACTTCCAAAAACATGAAAGTATTTGACATTTAATTCAGACAGTTCCAACGACCATTTCATCATTCTACACGCAATGTCTAGACAGTCGAGTATCTGCTTTACAGGATGATCAATTCATACGACGACCATGTGGGTTAGAAAATAGTGTCTTAGTCTCCTCTCCGCATTGATAAGGGCCATGGTGACTGTGATACGGTGGGAGAACTGACTTGGTTTGTTTTGTGTTCGTATTTGCAAATGTTGCGGTTTAGCAAGAGTCGCCACCGACTTTTCTTTTATCCAAAAGGAAAGGTAAAAAAGCACAGGAAAGACCTTTAGAGATGTTTTCTTCAGTTCGGGAGGTATATTATGAAAAGAGAAGGTATTAGCACCCTTTTCATCCATGGTTTCCCATGGGCTCTTAGTTACTTGCTAGATCACTTGCTTTTGTTTGAAAATGTGCTTTGTGTGGTTTTTTGAAAGTATTTTGAAAAGTCGCCATCGTTTAAGCGAACTTTATAATGATTCTCGTTCATAAGAATGTATACAAAGTGTTGATCTTTTGAAAATGTTTTCGAGTTTGAAAGATGTTTGGAAAGTGTTGGTGTTTGTTTGTGAAAATAGCAAGAATGTTTGTTTTGAAATCGAGCAAGTCATTAGGAGTATTCTACCTACTCAAAAGTCTTTCTTGTTCATTTTTCTTTTCCTTTGACATTGTTATCTTACCATTGATTTGGTAAGTAACTCTATTTTTGGGTGTAAACGGGACGGGCGTGGGTCATCGTATAACCATAATTATCAATGTTGCAAGGTATCTTAGCATTCTTTTTGAGGGACTAAGATCATTTGTAAGGCAACTTAGATAGCGTCATCGAGGGACTATGATCTTGTATTTTTGCTTGTTTTTGCTAAGATACCTCACATGCATAATATGGTCATTTTGTAAGGCAACTAAGTGGAGTAAGTCTAGGGGTGCTTGTGTGCAAGTGCGTTGATTTCATGCTTTGTTTTTGTCTTGATTATGGGTTGTCTATTTGTTGTTTTTATCTTATCATACACACCCTAATTAAAAATAATACATGAAAGAAATGAAAAAGCGGAAAAGTAAAGTTTCTACGCTATTATAATCATTAGGGGGATGGGGTGTACATATTTACAAATGGGGATTGCAAATTAAATCCTAAGTTACTATTACAACCACATTGAATGGATAAGAATGTACAAGAAATGTAAAATGCTTATTTATTTAAGAAAAGAAATAAGTTTTGTTTAAGAAAATATTTTTTGGTCTTTTTGTGTTGAAAAGAATAAAATATAATATGTGAATATGAAATATTTTTGGTGTTTTTTTTTATTAATGAAAAATAAAAGTGATGGTAAAAAATAATAAAAGGAAAGAAGACAGAATCAGCGTAAATGCTGAAATAGAAGAGGTCAGAAGTTCTGACTCTGACGTGCTTGCAGCTGGAAAATATTTTGTGAGTTAGAACCTGGTTCTGACAGCTTGTGATGTTCTGAACAGCTTCCTCACGTGTTCAACAGGCTAGAAACTTTCAACTTGGGCTATAAATGATTAGAGAATTCTGGAACAGCCAAGGGGTAAAGTTCTGACTTTTTTGAGGTGGATATTGATGGAGAGGATATTATAGTTTGGCTACAAAAGTTAGGATGGCTTTTAAATGTATGTCAGAAACTGTATGGGTGGTTTTGGTCAAGAGACACTTGGGAAAAAAATGGAGTTTGAAGGCAAGAATCAAAAGCTAACAGGTTTTGTACTTTTGTGTTTGCAGTTTTTTTGGACTCTTGGACTTTTTGCAAGGGTTCAAGACTTTTCTTTCTCAAATTTTCCACACTTTTTTCAAAGGCCAATGGAGTTCAATTTATAGGCAAAGGTTTAGTAGTTTGGAGAGGTCAAGTGGCACCAACGTAATATGCTAAGCGCTGACTTGCTCTTGAAGTAAGTTTAAACAAGCATGGTTCAAGGCACAAGGTAGGATGGTTAGCAGGTTTAGCAGCGCCTAAGCTGGATTTGTCAGCATGAATTAAGGAAAAGCAAAAGCAACACATGGGCCTAGCATAATTTTGCATAAACGTTTGCTTTCCCAAGACAGTAGAGGTACACGTGGGGGAAATCCCTTGGATAAAGACTCAAAAGTGGTTGTTAGCATTAAATGATGATGAGATTTATCAAACCAGAAATTCTGCCATGTGAGATTCTGCATCATTGCTTAATTCTGGGTCAGAAGTTCAACTTTAGCCTAACATCCAACCTCTGATCTTTGTATCTCCTTGCTCCAGCATGTTCTGAAGGAGCTCTCAGAATTTCTAGGAAGCTTGCAGCACGCTTCTTAACCTTCTTTGAATTACCCTTGCAAACTCTGACTTGAACCTTTGTGAAAACTTGCCCAAAAGTTCTGACCAAACTTTGTCTTGAAAGTGTCCAGAATTTGCTGAGTGTTTCAGTTTCAAGGACGTGTCTTTAAGGAGTTATAACTTGAAATCCCAACATTTCCAGGACAAGTTCTGTTCTGCAATGTTTTAGATCTCATTGAAATCTATAACTATTGAATCAGAAGCTCTTCCAGAATCAGCTTGCATTATGGTGATAATCTGATCAGAAGTTCTGAGCTTGTCATGTTTCTTAAACACTTAGAAAAATTCTAAGTATTTTAGAATTTTGATTTTTTTCCAGAGTAAATTGACTTTTGATTTTCTTGATGAACAAACTTCATATTTCAACATGTCTTGATGAAATATGATTCTTGAAATTTGATTTTGATCCAAAAGTCAAAGTTTGACTTTTCAGTGTGCAAATGACCATTTTGCCCTTCTGAATGACTTGCTTGGAGAATTGATAACTTCAAGTCTTGGAAATAGATGGAAGCAAAATTGGGGTCCAGGGTGATCCTTTGTGAAATGAGAGGGAAAACTTTGGGGTACAACAACTGCCCCTGTTCAAACTTCTTGAACCTGAAGAGTTAGATTGGAGGATCCGACATTCGTGACTTGAAGGTGAAAGATGATTGAACACTAGAGTGCCCAGAAATTTTCACTCGACAATGGATGGTGAATGGGATTATAGATGCCATTTGGAGGGATGTTGGTAAACGCTGGAAGAAGTATCAACACAAATCTCTTGTTGATTTATACTAAAACTTGATGTTTTACCTGTGAGAAAAATAATTAGTAAAATGCAGATGACTGCATGATGTTTACCAGATGTGGTATTATACTAAATGCATATGGTATGCACACACTATGATGTATGAATGTAAGGTATATGTTTTTGTCCGGGAAAATAAATCACTGACTAATGCTGAGGAAATTTTGGGAGGTTGAATCCCTGATTGCCGTTGGAGATGAAGAATATGCATATCTTCAAATTTTGTTGAAAGGATGCCTTTGCTGGGGAATATCGTTCAAAGGTCAGCTGTTATCTGGTCGGATCTAGGCTTCACAGTTGTTGAGGATGAAGTAGTCGACTGCTATCTGGTCGGATGCAGGCTTCACGGCAACTTACTGGAGGAAGAGGTGAATTAACTGTTATCTGGTCGGATCAAGGCTTTGCAAAAAATTCCTTGAAATTGAATAGTTATCTGGTCGGATCCAGGCTTCACAACAACTTGCTGGGGATACAAAAGTTAACTGTTATCTGGTCGCTTCCAGGCTTTGCAGAAAATTCCTTGAAGTTGAATAGTTATCTGGTCAGATCCAGGCTTCATTGTTTTTAGAAAGCTGTACTTTTATCTGGTCGAGTCCAGGCTTCATAGTGTCTTTCTGGGGATCATAGTTAATTGTTATCTGGTCGAACTCCAGGTTTCACAATAAACTGTTTGAAAAAATGTCATCTGGTCGGGTCCAGGCTTTGTAGATTTCTGAGGTTGATGAGGTCAATTGTTATCTGGTCGGATCCAGGTTTCACAATAAACTATTTGGGGATTTAATTGTTATCTGGTCGATTTCCAGGTTTCACAATGAATCTCTGAGGATAATTTCTATCTGGTCGGATCCAGGTTTCACAATAACTTGCCTGAAAAGATGGAAATGAAAACGGATATCTGGTTGGGCCCAGGTTTCTCAGCAATCTGTTGGGGATATTGAGGCAACTCTATTGGGGAAAAGAAGTTAAACCTTGATCAGGTTGAGTTCAGGTTCTTCTATATATTTGAAGAGTTAGGCTATTATCTGGTTGGGTCCAGGTTTCATAGCATTTTGAAATTGAGATCAACTGTTATCTGGTCGGATCTAGGTTTCAGATATTCAAACTATTATCTGGTCGGGTCCAGGTTTCAGTAATTGAAGAAGTGAAACTATTATCTGGTCGGGTCCAAGCTTCAGTAATAACTTGAAAAGTGTGCTAATATCTGGTCGGATCTATGCTTTATAGCATCTTTTGAAATTGAGATCATCTGTTATCTGGTCGGATCCAGGTTTCAGATACTCAAACTGTTATCTGGTCGGGCCTAGGTTTCAGTAATTGAAGAAGTCAAACTATTATCTGGTCGGGTCCAGGCTTCAGTAATAACTTGAAAAGTGTGCTAATATCTCGTCGGATCCAGGCTTCATAGCATCTTTTGGAGATAGTAAAGGCTTTGTTGACGGCTTTACTGGGGATCAGGGGTTATGGCCCTGTGATTTGCAATAATCTGAAAGGGTAATTCAAACTGGAGAGTGTAGACTCAGTCGGGTAAGGCATAGTCAACTTGGGGAAGATACACTTAACTGAGGATAATAGACTCCGTTTGGGGGTAATAGCCTTAGCTAGGGAAGATATACTAAGCTGGGAAAATACACTCAGCTGGGAATGATAGGCTCAGCTGGGGAACATCTTGATTGTTGTATGTTGAGAAATTTGAATTCGGATGGGGAAATAACCCTGTTGGGGAAATAAACCCTGTTGAGGAAGTGAATATCCTTTAGGAAGAGATCCGCTAGGCTTCAACTTGTAAAATTTGACTTAGCTGGGGAGAAAGCGACCAAGAGGTCGAGACTTTGGTCAGGGATTATCCTATGAAAAGAGACTTTGTGAGCAACTCCGTCGGGGAAAGGTTTATTGTCGCCGTCCTTGTGGGGATAATGATGATGAGATAACTCTGTGGGGCTATTTCATATACATTGAAGAGATGCTTACTGATGCTTAGCAGGACACATGTTCCAAATAGTTTTAATTATGTTCATATGCATATGTTCATTCAATTTTAGTCATTGGACACATTTGCGTTCAAAACAAAGACAAAAAGTTTGCACTTCGAAGTGTATTTGTATTGATATTTTGCCCCTGAATAGGCGTTTTTGTACAAATAGACAGAGATCCTAGTAAGAGGAAATCTTCGAAAGGAAAAAAAATTGAGAATGAAAACAAATAGCCATGTGAAATGATCTAATTGCCTTCCAACTCTACTATTTCCCTAATGTTTTCGAACGTCCCTTGCCGTTGATCGAAGTTGATTGGATTGATCTTGGATCATTTGAACTTGGACCTTGGCGATAAAATCGACTGTATTGATTCCACGGGATATAGTCATACGCTTTTAATCCTTAATTTTTTCCTGGACCGCCCTTTCGGGTTTTCGGCCCACCAGGATACCCTTTTTTGCCCAAGTCACCCTTTCGGGTTTTCAACTTTCCAGGTGTACAATCTTTTGCATATATCCCTAATTTTTTCCCAAACCTTTTTGTTTGCCAGGATGCCCTTATTTTGCCTAGGTGTGTCAACCTAACAGGTTTCTTATGCGTAGTATTTTTTATCTATGTCCGCGTTTATAGGATGTGGGAAATCTTCACCATCCATATTAGTCGGCATCATGGCACCACCAGAGAAAACTCTCTTGACAACAAATGGCCCTTCATAAGTGAGAGTCCATTTGCCTCTGGGGTCGCCTTGTGGTAAAATGATACGTTTTATCACCAACTCACCAACTTGATATACTCAAGTTTTGACCTTTTTATTGAAAGCCTTGATCATTCATTTTTGATATGTCTGACCATGAAAAACAGCAGCTAATCGTTTTTTGTCAATCAAGTCCAGTTGATACAATCTCGTTTGAATCCTCTCATCTTTGCCTAGGCCTTCCTCAGTCATAATCCTCAGCGAGGGAATTTGAACTTCCACTGGCAAAACAGCTTCCATGCCATAGACTAGAGAAAAGGGAGTTGCCCCAGTTGATGTTCTAGCTGAAGTACGGTAGCCATGTAGAGCAAACAACAACATCTCATGCCAATCTTTGTAGGTTACTACCATTTTCTGCATAATTTTCTTGATATTTTTGTTGGCCGCTTTGACTGCACCGTTCATTTTCGGTCTATACGGAGAAGAATTGTGATGCTTGATCTTAAACTGAGTGCAAAGCTCAGTGATCATAGCATTATTTAGGTTAGTCCCATTGTCGGTGATTATCCTTTCGGGGATACCATAACGGCAGATGAGGTTGTGTCTAATGAATCTGGCTACCACGTTATTGGTGACTGAGGCAAACGAGGCGGCTTCGACCTATTTGGTAAAAGAGTCAATAACAACAAGAATGAAGCGATGTCTGTTGGAAGCTATGGGCTTGATCTCTCCAATCATGTCAATGCCCCACATTGCAAATGGCCACGGAGCGGTCATGACATTCAGAAGGATAGGAGGCACATGGACTTTGTCAATGTAGATTTGGAATTTGTGACAAGTCCTTGAATGTTAATGGCAATCGGTCCCCATCATTGACCAATAGTAACCTGCTCTTAAGATTTTCATAGCCATCGTATGTCCATTTGAGTGAGTACCGAAAAGAACATCGTGCATGTCTTCCATAATCTCCTATGCCTCCTTCTTGTCCACACATCGGAGTAGAGTTGAATCATGGTTGCGCTTGTAAAATATCCCGTTACTTGGGAAGAATTTGGCTGCAAATCTTCGCAAGAACTTTCTGTCATTGATAGATGCCCCCTCTGGATATTCTTGTGCTTCAAGGTATCTCATCACCTCGTGGTACCATGGTTTTTCTGCATTGGTGTCAAGCTCATAGAAATGTCCAGGTTCATCGAATCTTTCAATTTTTATCATAGGGGCTTCGTTATCCCATCTGGCCTTGAACATTGAAGACATGGTTGCCAAAGCGTCAGCCAACTGGTTTTCTTCCCTAGGGAAGTGCTCAAAAGTGATCTCTTTGAAGTGAGAATTAGGGACAACACAAGTTCCTTGTAAGGGATAAGATTAGGGTGTTTAGTGTCCCAATCTCCTTTTACTTGGCTGATCACTAGGGCGGAGTCCCCAAACACATTCAAATGCTTGATCCTTAAGTCAATAGCAGCTTTCAGACCTAAGATGCATGCTTCATACTCGACCATATTGTTTGTGCAATCGAAACATAGTCTGGAAGTGAAAGGAGTGTGACAACCTTCATGAGAGATGATCACAACACCAATTCCATTACCTAAGGCGTTGGAAGCCCCATCGAATACCATAGTCCATCGGGATCCTTGTTCAGGTCTGTCATACGGTCCAGGTTTCGCACAGTCGATTACCAGCATGATGTTCTCATCAGGGAAGTCAAAGTTCATTGATTGATAATCATCCATAGCTTGATGGGCCAAATGATCCGCTAATACACTTCCCTTGATGGCTTTTTGAGTCGTGTATAGAATGTCATACTCAGTCAAGATCATTTGCCATCTGGCTATCTGTCCGGAGAGGGAAAGTTTCTCGAAGATGTACTTAATTGGGTCCATCTTAGAAATCAATAGAGTGGTATGAGTCAACATATATTGTCTTAGCCGGCGAGAAGCCCATGCCTGAGCGCAACAAGATTTCTCGAGTAGTGAATATCTGGTTTCACAGTCGGTAAACTTTTTGCTCAGGTAATAAATAGCATGCTCTTTTCGGCCAGACTCGTCATGTTGGCCCAAAACACACCCCATAGAATTCTCTAGTACTGTCAAGTACATGATCAAGGGTCTTCCTTCAACTGGAGGCACGAGAATAAGAGGTTCTTGTAGGTATTCTTTGATTTTGTCAAAGGCAATCTGGCATTCATCGTTCCACCTGGCTACCTGATCTTTCTTCAAGAGTTTGAAGAGTGGCTCACAAGTAGCAGTTAAGTGTGATATGAAACGGGCAATGTAATTGAGACGACCCAAGAATCCTCTGACTTCTTTTTCAGAATGAGGGACTGGAATTTCTTGGATGGCCTTTACCTTGGCAGGATCAACTTCAATGCCTTTATTGCTGACAACGAAACCTAGAAGCTTTCCAGAGCGTACACCAAATGTGCACTTGTTAGGGTTCAATCTCAGCTTGTACTTCTTCAATCTTTCGAATAGTTTGTGCAGGTGATTGAGATGTTCTTCTTTGGTTTGTGATCTGGAAATCATATCATCCACATATACCTCTATCTCATGATGGATCATGTCATGAAATAAGGCAACCATAGCCCTTTGATATGTTGCCCCTGCATTATTTAATCCGAATGGCATGACCTTGTAGCAGAAGGTGCCCCATTGCATAACGAAAGTAGTATTTTCCATATCTTCGGGAGACATCCTTATTTGATTATAGCCTGAGAAACCGTACATGAAAGAGAACACTTTACGCTGAGTCGTATTATCAACTAAGACGTCAATGTGTGGCAGAGGGAAGTCATCCTTGGGGCTTGCCCTATTCAGACCCCTAGAGTCTATGCACATGCGAACTTTGCCGTCCTTCTTTGGAACTGGCACTATATTAGCCACCCATTGAGAATAGGATGTCACAGCTAGGAACCATGCATCAAACTGTTTCATTACTTCAGCATTGATCTTTTCAGACATATCAGGCCTCATGCGATGAACCTTTTGTTTAACAGGAGGGTAGTCCTCTCTTGTTGGTAGCCGGTGAACTACGATGTTGGTATCTAACCTAGGCATATCTTCATAATACCAAGCAAATACATCCACATAATCATGCAACATCTGAACCAACCTACTCTTAACACTACTTTCCAAGGTAGCGCCGATCCTGATTTCCTTCTTATCTGACTCAGTACCCAAGTTGATAACCTCAACTGAATCTTCATGTGGTTGAATAGCTTTTTCCTCTTGTAATAGAAGTCTAGATAGTTCTCCTGGTATGTCACAATCTTCCTCGTCTTCGTCTTCGGCTTGGTTGATAGGACATTCAAAGTCAATAGCAGAGTCATTGGCAATAGGATCCAGAGTGGATGTAGACCTGCAAGAGTGTATGTGTGTGCATGTAAGATACATGGCTATTTTTGAAATGTATTTGAAATAAAGGAAAGACAATGAACACAAATATTTGAATGAAAAAGAGTCCAATGTACTGAATGATCATATGATTAGATGAACATAAATAAAACCCTTGACAAATGGAGCAAAGTTCCCCGGGCTAGGCACACGGCTTAAAAGTCATTATCAAAATATTACAGACAACAGGTTCTTGAATTGATGGAAAAGTAATAACAAGTAGATTACTCCTCAATGAAGGAGATGGGCACAAAGTCCTTTGTATGCCAATTCTTCAACTCCGTTGTAGTTGGGTACACCCATTTCTCAAATGCAGTTTCTTCTTTAGAATCACCCACGGTGTTGACTTCGTGGCTTCCAATGTGAAGACGTGGCTTTCCAGTATGAGCACGCCTCACCTCCTTCTGAGATTTGATGGTGAATCCCAAACCAAATTTGTCTGCTTTAAAAGGGATATCGAGGAGCTTCCCCCAAGTATCACAGTTTCCTTCTTCAATTGCCGCACGAGCATCCTTGACTGAAACCATCTTTGGTGTGGCCTTAACAACTTTAGACTCATCAGAAGAACTTTTAGTAGTAGCAATCATCGGCGGTACAACCTCAAAGGCTTGACATGGGGTTTCAATGAATTCTCGATCCATCTCTACGTACTTGAAAGAGTTAAGGTGACTCACCATAAACTCCTCTTCCCCACAGACGGTGACTATTTTCCCATTGACTGGATATTTGAGCTTCTGGTGGAGGTTTGAGGTTACTGCCCCAGTCTTATGAATCCATGGGCGACATAGCAGACAAGAATAGGCCGGGCGAATATCCATAATATATAAGGTGGAGTTGAATATTTGGGAGCCCACTTTGATTGGAAGATCTACTTCCCCATGAATAGTCCTCTTTGATCCATCAAACACCCTTACGATGATATCACTTGGCTTCAAGATCAAATCTTTATAGTCGAGACGGTCTAATGCCCCCTTGGGTAATACACTCGGAGAAGATCCAATGTCGACTAGCACATGTGCTAAGGTAGTCCCTTTGCACTCGATAGAAACATGTAAAGCTTTGTTGTGATTCTTCCCGAGAGGTGTTAAGTCAGCATCTGAAAACCCCAAGCTATTATCAACTATCAGGCTAGCCACGCAATTCTCAAATTGGTCTGTTGTTGTCTCATTGGGGACATGAGCCTTTTTTAGGAACTTGATTAATGTCCGAGCATGGGCATCGGAGCAAAGCAGCAATGACAACATTGAAATCTTATAGGGGGTTTTCCCCAATTGTTCTACAATTATGAAGTTGCTTCTCTTAATGATCTTCAAGATCTCGTCCATCTCGCGGGTGAAGGGTTATGCATTAGCTACGTCTGTGGAAGGTACTTCAATCACATCAGGCTCAATAGTCTCCCCCTTCCCTCTGGTATCGGTATTTGGCTTAGCAGTAGTAATGCGGATGGGCGTTTTTGTAACTACTGGAGGTGAGATATTAGGTGAGAAGATTCTCCCAGTTCTAGTTACTTTGCTTGAGCCAACTATGTTGCCAATATCGTCATCTTTCCCTTCTTCAATCCAGGAATCTTGTTTAATCCCATGATAGAACACTTCAACACCATAATTCCATGGTACCGCTTTATTTGAAGAGTAGGGAATTGGTCCGGGATTAGTAATTATTAAGGGAGAAATAGTGGATTCATTTGAAATCCTAATAGGACCTTTGGAGGTGATCCTAATAGGTTTGTTGGAGATGGTAATAATGGAGAGGTCTTCACATTTGTTAACCAAACTCTTGGCAGACGAGTCTTTTCAAAAAGAATTTCGTGGCTATCCATCAGGCGTTGTATACCTTTCTTCAGCCTTTCACAACCATTGTATTGTTTCGTACAACACACACAGTCTTTTTTACAGCCAGGGAAAATCCCAGCTTTCAACAGATTGTTCTTGATTATATTCAGCGGAGTAGTCAATTCTTCAACAGAGGCAATAAAATTTCTATCTTCGACAACATTAACACCTTTGCCATGCTTTGACATTGGAGCGGTAATTACATTCGGCATCAGAGGAGGTTCAAATTCAATAGTCTTGTTGTCAATTGAATCCTGGATCTTGTTCTTCAAGTTCCAGCACTGATCAGTCTCGTGCCCGAGGCTGTTTGAATGGTAAGCACACTTTGCATTCAGATTATATTTTGGTGACGATGTGTCAGGGTTGGTGGGAGGATCACGCAATGTCACTAAATTAGCCTTGAGCAAATGTTGAAGGGCTTGATATAGTGACATGCCTAACCTTGTAAACTGTCTTCTTGGAGCTTCAAAACATTGAAGATTTGCAGATGTTCTTGAAGTAGGAGTTGGATTGGAGATTCAGACAGCATTGACAGACGAATAATTATTCTTCTTGGTATGGGCCCTTGCCCCATACACAACGTTAACATCTTTCTTCGCAACAAAAGGTTTTTTGATAGGATTGGCAGTAGAGGTAGATGCCACCAATATTTCCCCACTTTTAATGCCACTTTCAACTCTTTCACCGGTTAAGATTAATTCGGTGAAACCAGAAGAAGAGCATCTAACTAACAGATTAAATAAAGGACCAGATAAAGTGCTCATGAACATGTTGATGTGCTCCCTATCAGTCAAGGGGGGTTGGACCCTACTAGCAAGGTCTCTCCACTTTTGCTCATATTCCTTAAACCCTTCATTCTTCCCCATGGTCATATCTTGCAATTGAACCCTCTTTGGTGCCAAGTCGGCGTTGTATTGATACTGATGATATAAGGCAGTAGCTAGATCCTCCCAAGTATTGATACGAGAACCATCCAACTGATAAAACCATTCAAGTTGTGTTCCAGCCAGACTCTCTTGGAAAAAGTGAACCCATAGCTTTTTACCGGCAGTGTGCGATTGTATCTTGCGCACATAAGACTTCAAATGGAGTTTTGAACAAGAAATCCCATCATACTTGGCAAATATTGGTATTTTGAATTTGTGGGGGATGACTACCCCAGAGATCAAACCCAAATCATCAAAATCTAAAACGGGAATGGCTTGGATTTCAACAGCTTTCAATCTATCTTCTAACTGCTTGTATTTAATATCAGCGGGAGGATACTGCTCATTGAAGTAATCATCATTGGATACTTGATCATTGATACAGTCAGCCTGAGTACTCTTGACCTCACCAATCTGGTTCTCCTCCTCTTCGGATGAATCTTCTTCTACTGGAATTTGACGAATTGTCTCCTTGAACCTTTTACCCATGTTGAGTAGAGCTTTTTTCTTTGGCTTCTTCTTAACGGCCAACAAAGCCATCATATCTTTCCGCCCCTTGGCTAGGGAGAGTAGAGCTTCCTGAAACTGAGAATTATGGGCTTGGAGTTCCGTCACAGTTTTCTCTAGATCCATTTTGCTGAAATAAACAGCGGAGAGATAAGGAAACCTGTTCTGCGAAAACCTGTCATGTTATGATGCATGGAATATGTAAATGCAAATGATTTCAAGGATTAATGAAATTTAAATTTGTATAGACAAAAAAAATGAACAAACGTTAACTATTATTAGTCAAAATAAGAAAGATTACATTATCCCCCTTGGGTTTACAAAATAGCTTTCTAAGATAAAAACACCGAACACATCCTTCTTTGGCGCGAGATAAGCGTTCACATTCTGCTCCTCTTGTAGCTATTTCGTAAGCTCCAAGACCCTCTTCTCAGTGGCATAGAACTGAGTCTTGAAAGTATCTCGTTCTTCCTTCAGCTAGATCCAACCCTTTTGTAAGTCTTCGAGAGAGGTAGGCATGTCGGGATGGAGGATAGTGTAGGAAACATCCCCTTCGACCACATGCTCCACGATGACTGGTAAAATGGGAGGATAAGGCATCACAAGCGTCTGAGCAGGAGCCCGTACCCACCTAAGGTAAGTCTCAAGAGGGATAGAGTTTTTGTGTCCCAAAGTCCTGCTGTCCACCTTGATCATCATTCTCCAAGCTCGTGTAAACCTCTGGCGGTAATCTTGGTCTTCTTTGTCATAGTCGAACACCAGACCTTGAATGAGCATCTCATGAGGTCCGTCTCTTCGGGCATACCCAAACTGACGAAGAGCTAAGCAGGGATTGTAGGTGATATCTCCTGTTGTACCCCAAAATTTGCCCTCCTCCTTTTCATAAGAAATCACAGCTTCGGGTTTTCCCTGAATTTTTCAGATTAGCGTAAGAATCAGTCAATCAGACTTTTTCTTATCAGTCTATCCAAATTAGGGTTTACATGGCTCTGGAACAGTTCAAGCAGATTAGTAGGGTTTGTTTGAATTGGCTCAGGTTCTGATCAAGCAGGCACTTCTTTGACATTGAATCAAGAATCAGGGTTTTATGCGCGCATTCTCAGAAAGAATTAATTCTACAGTTCTTTTCAATTTATTCTGAGATATGGATTGAGGCTTCTGATTGAGAGTTTGCAGTGTTTGATTTAATCACTAAAAGGAAAAACATATAGACGTTTGTTTGATTAACTGTGTGATGTTTTGGATTATTCGGAGCATCGGACGTTTATTGATTATTTATCATTTCTAAGTTAAAATTATTGGATATTTTCCAGTTATTAATATTTAAGAAATATAAATAATTAAATGAACAATTGAAGAAGAATTAAAAGAAATTAATTGACAAAAGAGCTTTTATTTATTTTTTAATTATTAGTACAAACGTTATTTGAATACATTTATAGTATTTACAAATAATGTTATTACAAATAATTGGAAATAAAATAAAACTACATCCTAAAATTATCCTAAGTCTTCTGATGCTCCCCTGTGTTCAACTGATTTTTACCTGCAAAAAGAAAAGAAAGAAGTCAATGCATATGAAATTAAAGGCAGACAGATATTTTAAAACTCATCATTAAAAGTAACTGGCCGGAATCAGTTTATTCACCCTCTCTGCAAATCACAAGAATTACTCTTGGTTCACAAAGAGGGAAAGAGAAATGTGCTTGCAAAAAAATATGGATTGCACAAATTCAAAATGTCAAACAAGGCTGCATAGTTCAAAATTTCAAACCAAATACAAAGGCAAACTGAACTGATTGCAGATTGAAAAATTCCTAACCAAGTCCAATGTCAACCAACTGTCCAAAAGCTATCAAAAAGCTGTCAAAAAGATATCAAGAAGTACAATATGCAGAAAATCTGAAAAAAGAAGATAAGAGATATGCAAAGCAAAACCAAAGTGCAAGCAAGATATTCAAAATCATCATTTTCAGGCCAGTACTTTTTCAGAGCATAGTACAGTAAGCAATATAAAAATTCTTTTAATCTGTAGGGAGAGAGAAAGAGGAAAATAAGTATAGGCTTACAGTACAGCAGGCTTGAGAAAAGGATATAAAAAAAAGTTATCAGAACACAAGAGAATGAGGCAGAATATCACAAAAAACAACAGAGCCCTCAAACTGTTAGAAGCCAAAATCCTGTCAAGCTCAAAACTGTGTCAAAAGGGTTGCAACCTCAAAACCTATTACATAACAATAGCCAACAAAACAGCTAGCCTCAAAAACCTGCCTTGCATCCTGTCAAACCCTCCAAACCTGTGATTCAAAACCTAAATCTTAAGCTTTCCAGCCAGTATATCACAACAAGGCATATCAAACATATAAACTGATAACCTGTCAAACTACACAAACCTCATCCTGCTAAACTACCCAGAAGCCTGCCTATACTGATAAGTTTGTTCATCAAAAACAAACAAGTTACAAGCATGGCCCAAAAACCTGTTGCAATCATAAACCTGTTTCAACCTGCCTAAAAGCCATACATAGCATACCAAGCCTTTATTCAAACAAACTGTCAAACACAAGCCATAGCCCTTATTCAAACCAGTCAAAAATAACAACCATCATCCATATCCAATCATAGCCAAAATCACCAACAAAGCCCTCAGAGCTAGGCTCATCACAGGGTCTAACAAAAAACAAAGGCAAACAACTCAGATATCAAAATAAGGCAACATCATCAAGTTATCAGAACCAACATATCAACAACACCCAAGCTCTCAGAACTAAAAAAGTTCATCATCGAGTAACATGAGTCAAGGGTCTCAGAGCAAAGAGGCAAGTGTCCAAAGAAGCAGAAGAGGAAAAGAAGCGATTAAGGCTAGGGTTTTCAGAGACAATCATCATTAAACCATAAAAAGCAAAGATAAAGGTACCAGATTTCCAGAGCTAGCTCAACATCACTGCTCCCTCCGCCTGGCCATCCTAGGGCGCCTCCAGTCCTCCTCTCCTCCGTCTCCAAAAGCCAAAGGTAGTATCTCTTCCTTTTTCTTTTCACGCACCTCAAACAGAAACAAACAACAACACATAAAATCAGAACACATGAAATTAACACATGCAAAGCTTGAAACCTTAATAAGACAGAAATCGAACCTTACAGCATCACTGCCTGAGTAATCCATGGAGGGAAGAGGAAACGGTGGAGGCGGTACCCTGGTGGCCACAGGCGGAGGCGTTCAGAAAGCCTGAAGGGACAAAGCGAAGAAGACGATGAATGGAAGCGCCGCTCAAGACTGTAACCCTATTTCCCAAAATGAAATGAAACTATGAAACCCTAAAACGAAAAGTTTGTCAAAACCGGTTGGGCCTTGCCCCATACAAAAACGCCTAAGCCCATTACACGCCTCACCCCCTTCTCTGACTTTGACTGCCCTCTTGTTTGGGCCAAACCAATGCACTAAGCCCATTCAATCTTTTCATCTTTCTTTATTTATTTTATTTTTCATTTCAAACTAACATTATTTTTCTATCACCTTACCTTTTTTTTATATACATAAATCAACTTTTTAATAAAAATGATATATTGTTTTCTTTCATCTATTAAGATTTTTTTAGTAACAATACTTTTTTTATTACACTTAAGATACATAAAAAATACATTTTTAAGTTGAACAATTTTCTCTTTTAGAAACTTTTTTATTTCATTGAAATCTTGTATATAAACTAAAATGTATAAATGTTAATTTCCTCTAAAAGCTTAAAACATTGTTCTTTTCTTTTATTAAGTATGTTTGTACATATTAACAAAAATCAAAAAGAATAAATAAAATACTTAATTTTGCATTAAGTTAATATCTTTTCTCACTTGTAAATAATCATATACACTTACACAAATACTTTTGATACATTGCTTTTATTCTTATGCATTGATACATGTTACATTGAGAATGCGATTCGATTTGGTTGTAAATATATTTGGACACTACTCTCGTAATAAGTCTCATCCCCATTTGTAAATATTTGTACCCCCACTCCCGGATACTTATTTGTAATAACTTAGACTTTAAATTCCCGCAATTTATCGCTTTCTATATACTGTATAGTAATTAGGGTTTGTATGCGAAGATTCGAAATCAACCGCTAGATAACCTAATACAAGACAAATGCATGAAATCAATACACAATTCACACTTGCACCCTTAGGGTAATCCCACTCGTTGCCTTCCAAAATGGGCCATGCTTGCATGCTGAGTTTCTTTGGCAAAACAAAACAAATCAAATGATCATAGTCCCTCGATGACGCTTTCGAAAGTTGCCTAAAAATGATCAAGTCCCTTCAAGCAAAATTTCCAAAGATACTTGGCACCATTGCATTCATGGTCCATACGATGACCCGTGCCCGTCCCGTTAACATCCTAACACAAGGTTGTCCACCAAATTCAATGGTGGAACAATACTGTTAAAAGGGTTAAAACATGAGAAAAATCTTTGAGTAAATTTAGGGGTAGACAACTCTTAGTTACTTGATCAAACTTGCAAACACACTTGCCTATTTTCAAAACCCACTCCACAACACAACTTTCAAAACATTGAAACATCTTTTCGAAAAGACACACACCTTTTGTAAAACATTCGAGTAAAGAATTATTACAAGGGTTGCCTAGACAAGGCATCTTTTTTCAAAACATTTTCAAAACACACACACACACCACCATTTCAAGCAATTGAAAATCAAAGGCAAGTGATCTAACACAAGTAACTAAGAGCCCATGGATAACCATGGATGAAAAGGGTGCTAATACCTTCCCTTTTCATAATCTACCTCCCGAACCCACGAAACATCTCAAAAGGTTTTTCATGTGCTTTTTAAACCTTTCCTTTGGGATAAAATAAAAAGTCGGTGGCGACTCTTGCTAAACCAAACAAGTGCGAATACAAACGCAAAACCTCAAGTCAGTTCTCCCACCGTATCACAGAACTGACAACTCTGCTGGGGAAAAACTTAAAAGTGGGGTTACCTTAGGGTTTAGATCACCTTTACATTCTTGCTTTGATTGCCTTGATTGCTTTACTTTTCGGGTCCTTGTTTAGGTTTCTTGTAAATCCTACACCCGGATTTGGGGCACCTTTTTAGGTAAATAGCAATAAAACTGTGAGGGAACTGTGCGGGGTATACCGACATGGTTGAAGCAGTAAGCTATGTTAGTGTGACATATTTGTGAGTACCGGTAACCCTTGAGTTCAATCAAGGAGAGTACGGGGCCGCTGAGTGATGTCATGAAGCACTAACGAACTCTTAGAACCTTAATTGACCATCATAGCCTTTTTAGGGGTAGTGAGATGACCGACTTTGGTGCAGTCCAAAGTTGGTAGATACTCGATACTACACTCATTGAGGGTTGTTTTCTTGGAATATTTTGGTCGCCGGTTAAGTGGCTAAACCAAAACAATGAACACAGAAAATAATCCAATGATATTGAACTCCTTAGAACCCGGTTTCTACTCTAGGACAGGATGAGCCAACTAACTTCAAGAGGGTACTTACCTACAAACCCCATGCCAGCCTAAACCTAAGGACTTGTTTTCTCTGTGTGAATATGATTACCTGTATATACACTTACTTGCTTCTGCATACATATACATAACATCATGACATTATACCATAGCATTTTCAATAACCATTTCAAGGATCTCGAGGTTCTTTTGATGCAGGGTTACATTGAACCAGACATCTACCAAGGGGCAAAAGGTTTCACCTCTAAACAAATGCCATCAAAGATCAAGTGCAACAACTTGAATCAGGGGCTATGACCCACTTGACATGGTGAGCTTGATTCTCGTGGAAAGACATCCACCGGTGCAAAGTTCTCCAATCAAAGATCGAAGTTCAACCTCTAACATTCTCTTGTGTTTACCCTAAGAGATCCTTGAAAACATGCATCCACATATCATGCATTGCATCATGACAGTTTTTCCTTTTTCAGGTTTCCTTACTCTCATACTATTTATTTCAGTAAGAGATGGCTCTAGAGAGGACTGTCAAGGATATCCAGGACCAAACTGCTCAGCTTCAGGAAATGTTCTTGAACCTGTCCCTGGGGCAAGAAGAAGTGAAAGCTCTCCTCACAAAGGGCTTGGTCCAGGAGAATTCAAACAATGCCAGGAGTGATCAGCTGGGGGAACTGCAGTTTGATTTGGCAACTTTGAGGATCCAGGTGATGGAACAACTGGTGGGCCAGACGGCTGTCATCCAGGACTTGTCTCAAAGACAAGAGGATCTCAGGGTTCTCGTCAACCAACTTCTTCGGGAAAACCAAGTGGGACAAACATCTGAGGTTGAAGAGCAAGTCACTACTCAGCCCCCCTTGAGACAAGAAGACAAAGGGAAGGCTCCCCTACTTGCTTCAGGGTCACAAGACCATCAACAACCGCGTCAGCGTCAACGGGGTAATCAGCATAAGCAAACTACGTCAGGAAGACAATTCACTGAGACTGACATACCGTCATCTCTAATACTGGAGCGCTTGTTGGAGGTCAATCTGACTGCTTTGAGGGATCCTATTCGGAAGCCCAATACCTCTGCTCCTAACTATCATCCCGATGCATTTTGTGTATACCACTCCTATAGCCCGGGACATGACATCGGCGACTGTTGGGCTTTGAAGAACAAGATTCAAGATCTGATTGACATTGGAGTGCTGAGGTTCATGCCAGACGGCGAGATGAAAATCTTCCGTTAAGAGTTTCTCCACCTGAAGTGACAAAGCTCAAACTGAGGGACTTTTGTTTCATTTGAATTTTCAAAGTTGTAATCTTCTGTTATTCAAACAATTATCTATTAATGTCAAACTTTGCTTCATTAATGCATTGCATATGTTTGTCTTGAATTCATCCATTCATTTTCACTACTCTTATGCTTTCTTTATGATATTTAACTCTTGATAAAAAGCTGCAAGCCTTTAGAGGGAGGATGACGAAACAATACCATAATCTCATACAGTATGCTTTTAAACAGACCTTGCTGATGATGTACAAGCATTTCTTTCAATTCCCAAACACTGGAGTTATAAGGAAGATAATCCCTAGTCAACCCCTTCGGGCCAAAGAAGTAGGAGTTTTCTGTTCTAAACAAATTGAAACCTTTGATTTAAACCTGGGGCAGGGTAGTCTCTCAGTTAATTCAAAAAAGGTGCGCATTGAAGTCGCAAACTATCAGTTCGTAATACAACGAACGACATCAACAAAAAAAAGAAGAAAAAAACATCCGTCTGGAATCAAAAGACAGTGATGGTTCCTTATCTCATAGGAAGTCATTATCTCTCAAAAAAAGAAAAGCCCATCAAGCCAAAACCTGTAAAGGAGGCTTAAGAAAGCTGGGGCATCCCGCTGACTGTAATCTCGAAAACAGGAACAGTCAGGCAAAAGTTAGGGATAACAAATCAAAAGAAAGAGGTCATTACAAATCCTCAACAACATGAAAAATGTTGCAAAAAGAAAAAGGAGATGATGACTGTCTTCAAAAATTCAACTGGTGAACCAATACCCAAAAGTCGTTCCAAATTCGAATAGAGTTCGACGCACAATTAACTGAGCTTAGGATCGAAGAACATCACGAAGAGCGGGTGGGTACAAATATACTTTGAGCCTTTATCCTTAGTTTCTTAAACCGTGAACCAAGCCACGTTACAACCCTTCAAAAGTCCTAATAGAAGTATGGGTTAGTTCGAAAGCATAATGTTACAAAAGGTATCCTGACTCCTGTAAGGCTTTGCTCTAAATCTTGTGTTGATTTGTCTTATAAAAAGTTTTTCCGCTAAAAAACGCATTTTTCAAAACTTCGAGACAAGCATAAACTGTGCATTATTTGAATATCGCTTTTTGCATTTGGCTATTTGTTTGACAGCGGAGAAATTCATACAGCGAATGTTCGGAGGAACGAAAACTCTCTCAGTGAGCAAAATCACTTCAAGAAGGATGACACTTCCATTGACAAATCTCCTATCAACAAAGGGGCATGACATGTCACTATCTAGCACAGATGGGGCAGTCCAGTCAAGGTTTCAGCAAATCTTTAAAAGTCCAGTTAACCTGGGGCAGTCCAGTCAAGATTTCAACAAAATCTCTCAATTGCAGATTAACCTGGGGCAAGTCTCCCTCACCATCACTTGGGGCATTCGAATGTCAATCTTAAAGGTTACGAACAGTCCAAGTTTCCTGTCAATATCACACGCATCTGTTACTAGGGGCAGTGATGGCACCTCTCTAGCAGACCAGCAGTCATGGGTTTATTTCCCCAACATTTGTCAAGGATTTATTCTCCAAAACAAATTACATTTCAACAACATTCTTAACATATGCAGATTGATCGACAGATAAGGTTCCTTCGTCTTTTGAAGTAGTAATCATCAAGGTTCCTTCATCTCTTGAAGTAGTAATCATCAAGGTTCCTTCATCTTTTGAAGTAGTAATCATCAAGGTTCCTTCATCTCTTGAAGTAGTAATCATCAAGGTTCCTTCATCTTTTGAAGTAGTAATCATCAAGGTTCCTTCATCTATTGAAGTAGTAATCATCAAGGTTCCTTCATATTTTGAAGTAGTAATCATCAAGGTTCCTTCGTCTTTTGAAGTAGTAATCATCAAGGTTCCTTCATCTCTTGAAGTAGTAATCATCAAGGTTCCTTCATATTTTGAAGTAGTAATCATCAAGGTTCCTTCATCTTTTGAAGTAGTAATCATCAAGGTTCCTTCATCTTTTGGAGTAGTAATCAAAGATTCCTTCATCTTTTGAAGTAGTAATCGTCAAAATTCCATCATCACCTGCTGGAAGTTACAACCACCAACAAAATAACAGACAACTGAAAAATCTGTTTCTCTCAAGAATGAAGGCTCTCATCCTTAAAACCTCAGAAGATGGGTATACTCCCAGTTTCTGACCGTTAACAGAATGAAGATTCTCATCACCTCCGAAGATTGGTATACTCCCAATTTCTGACCCTTAACAAAATCAATATCAAGATTTGCTTCTAGAAATAGTTCAGATGTGACCCAGACATGGCGACATTCCGGTACTTATTCCAGATCAATACCTTCAGCAACCAAAAGATTCTTGCAATCCCCAGTGGAGCTAAAACTTCCAACTATCAATCCCCAAGCAGAATGAAGGCTCTCATTCTTAGTTCCTCACAGGATATTCGAATATTCTCCAGTGAAGATCCCCTCAAGACAGGAATCCCCAGTAGATTGGCATACAACCCAAGCTCTTGATTCCCCAACAGTGGTCCCAGGACTTCTCATCTTCAACAATTAAAGGATTTTCAATCCCCTGCAGCAGTCAAGGACTCACTCTCCCTGACAACAGTCAAGATTCTTTTATCTCCTGCCATCCAGGATTCATCTATCCTCAGCAATACAGCTCATCAACTTACATGCACATTCATCACATTCATATCATAAACATTGATATAGCATACATTGCATCATGCATCATGACATTACATACAACTAACTCTTTACCTTTTCAGGAAAGATCAGTCGATAGACAAAGATCATCATCTTCCGAGATTCTTTCTAGAAATAGTTCAGATGTGACCCAAACATGGCGACATTCTGATACTTATTCCAGATTCACCCAGATGCAGTTTTACACGGACTCATCAGCAGGAAACCCTACACCGGTTCCTTCTCAACTTTTGAAAACAGTTTACAGACGCTTCCCAACAACGGATGCTGCTCTATTGCTTATTCAACTTCAAGACTTCTGAAAACAGTTCACGGGTTCTCCAGTAACGGATGTTAACCTATCGCTTGTTCAGATTCTTCAACCTCTGAAAATAGTTTACGGATTCTTCCCAACAACAGATTTTAATCTATCGCTTGTTCAGACTCAACTTTTGAAAACAGTTTACGGACGCTTCCTAACAACGGATGCTGCTCTTTTGCTTATTCAACTTCAAGACTTCTGAAAACAGTTCACGGGTTCTCCAGTAACGGATGTTAACCTATCGCTTGTTCAGATTCTTCAACCTCTGAAAACAGTTTATGGATTCTTCCCAACAACTGATGTTAATCTATCGCTTGTTTAGACTCAACTTTTGAAAAAAGTTTACGGACGCTTCCCAACAATGGATGCTGCTCTATTGCTTATTCAACTTAAAGACTTCTGAAAGTAGTTCACGGGTTCTCCAGTAACGGATGTTAACCTATCGCTTGTTCAGATTCTTCAACCTCTGAAAACAGTTTACGGATTCTTCCCAACAACGGATGTTAATCTATCGCTTGTTCAGACTCAACTTTTGAAAACAGTTTACGGACGCTTCCCAACAACGGATGCTGCTCTATTGCTTATTCAACTTCAAGACTTCTGAAAACAGTTCACGGGTTCTCCAGTAACGGATGTTAACCTATCGCTTCTTCAGATTCTTCAACCTCTGAAAACAGTTTACGGATTCTTCCCAACAACGGATGTTAATCTATCGCTTGTTCAGACTCAACTTTTGAAAACAGTTTACGGACGCTTCCTAACAACGGATGCTGCTCTATTGCTTATTCAACTTCAAGACTTCTGAAAATAGTTCACGGGTTCTCCAATAACGGATGTTAACCTATCGCTTGTTCAGATTCTTCTCAACTTTTGAAAACAGTTTACGGATGCTTCCCAACAACAGATGCTGCTCTATTGCTTATTCAACTTTAAGACTTCTGAAAACAGTTCACGGGTTCTCCAGTAACGGATGTTAACCTATCGCTTGTTCAGATTCTTCTCAACTTTTGAAAACAGTTTACGGATGCTTCCCAACAACGGATGCTGCTCTATTTCTTATTCAATTTCAAGACTTCTGAAAACAGTTCATGGGTTCTCCAGTAACGGATGTTAACCTATCGCTTGTTCAGATTCTTCTCAACTTTTAAAAACAGTTTACGGACGCTTCCCAACAACGGATGCTAATCTATTTCTTATTAAATTTCTAGACTTCTGAAAAAACAGTTTACAGATGCTTCCAGACACGGATGTCAATCTATTGCTTATTCAGACCCCCAGTTCAGGGATGTTCCAAAACATGGATACTTTTCTGATACTCGTCCACTCACCAACGACATACAGTTCAACAAACATTTCCAGATGGCATCTTTAAGCCCATCCTCCTACCAGCAACCTCCAGATGGCATCTCTAAGCCCATCACCAAGTGGCATCTTTAAGCCCATTCCCTCTACCATCACATCACCGAGTGCAAATTTTTTGGGCACTCTAGTGTCCAATCTCCTTTTACCCTCGAGTCGCGAAAGGCAAACTTGCCAATCTAACTCTTCAGGTTCAAGAAGATTGAACAAGGGCAACTGTTGTACCCCAAAATTTTCCCTCCTCCTTTTCATAAGAAATCACAGCTTCGGGTTTTCCCTGACTTTTTCAGATTGGCGTAAGAATCAGTCAAACAGACTTTTTCTTATCAGTCTATCCAAATTAGGGTTTACATGGCTCTGGAACAGTTCAAGCAGATTAGTAGGGTTTGTTTGAATTGGCTCAGGTTCTGATCAGGCAGGCACCTCTTTGACATTGAATCAAGAATCAGGGTTTTGTGCGCGCATTCTCAGAAAGAATTAATTCTACAGTTATTTTCAATTTATTCTGAGATATGGATTGAGGCTTCTGATTGAGAGTTTGCAGTGTTTGATTTAATTAGTAAAAGGAAAGACATATGGACGTTTGTTTAATTAACTGTGCGATGTTTTGGATTATTCGGAGCACCGGACGTTTATTGATTATTTATCATTTCTAAGTTAAAATTATTGGATATTTTCCAGTTATTATAATTTAAGAAATATAAATAATTAAATGAACAATTGAAGAAGAATTAAAAGAAATTAATTGACAAAAGAGCTTTTTTTTTTTAATTATTAGTACAAACGTTATTTGAATACATTTATAGTATTTACAAATAATGTTATTAAAAATAATTGGAAATAAAATAAAACTACATCCTAAAATTATCCTAAGTCTTCTGATGCTCCCCTGTGTTCAACTGATTTTTACCTGCAAAAAGAAAAGAAAGAAGTCAATGCAGATGAAATTAAAGGCAGACAGATATTTTAAAACTCATCATTAAAAGTAACTGGCCGGAATCAGTTTATTCACCCTCTCTGCAAATCACAAGAATTACTCTTGGTTCACAAAGAGGGAAAGAGAAATGTGCTTGCAAAAAAATATGGATTGCACAAATTCAAAATGTCAAACAAGGCTGCATAGTTCAAAATTTCAAACCAAATACAAAGGCAAACTGAACTGATTGCAGATTGAAAAATGCCTAACCAAGTCCAATGTCAACCAACTGTCCAAAAGCTATCAAAAGGCTGTCAAAAAGATATCAAGAAGTACAATATGCAGAAAATCTGGAAAAAGAAGTTAAGAGATATGCAAAGCAAAACCAAAGTGCAAGCAAGATATTCAAAATCATCATTTTCAGGCCAGTACTTTTTCAGAGCATAGTACAGTAAGCAATATAAAAATGCTTTTAATCTGTAGGGAGAGAGAAAGAGGAAAATAAGTATAGGCTTACAGTACAGCAGGCTTGAGAAAAGGATATAAAAAAAAGTTATCAGAACACAAGAGAATGAGGCAGAATATCACAAAAAACAACAGAGCCCTCAAACTGTTAGAAGCCAAAATCCTGTCAAGCTCAAAACTGTGTCAAAAGGCTTGCAACCTCAAAACCTATTACATAATAATAGCCAACAAAACATCTAGCCTCAAAAACTTTCCTTGCATCTTGTCAAACCCTCCAAACCTGTGATTCAAAACCTAAATCTTAAGCTTTCCAGCCAGTATATCACAACAAGGCATATCAAACATATAAACTGATAACCTGTCAAACTACACAAACCTCATCCTGCTAAACTACCCAGAAGCCTGCCTATACTGATAAGTTTGTTCATCAAAAACAAACAAGTTACAAGCATGGCCCAAAAACCTGTTGCAATCATAAACCTGTTTCAACCTGCCTAAAAGCCATACATAGCATACCAAGCCTTTATTCAAACAAACTGTCAAACATAAGCCATAGCCCTTATTCAAACCAGTCAAAAATAACAACCATCATCCATATCCAATCATAGCCAAAATCACCAACAAAGCCCTCAGAGCTAGGCTCATCATAGGGTCTAACAAAAAACAAAGGCAAACAACTCAGATATCAAAATAAGGCAACATCATCAAGTTATCAGAACCAACATATCAACAACACCCAAGCTCTCAGAACTAAAAAAGTTCATCATCGAGTAACACGAGTCAAGGGTCTCAGAGCAAAGAGGCAAGCGTCCAAAGAAGCAGAAGAGTAAAAGAAGCGATTAAGGCTAGGGTTTTCAGAGACAATCATCATTAAACCATAAAAAGCAAAGATAAAGGTACCAGATTTCCAGAGCTAGCTCAACATCACTGCTCCCTCCGCCTGGCCATCCTAGGGCGCCTCCAGTCCACCTCTCCTCCGTCTCCAAAAGCCAAAGGTAGTATCTCTTCCTTTTTCTTTTCACGCACCTCAAATAGAAACAAACAACAACACATAAAATCAGAACACATGAAATTAACACATGCAAAGCTTGAAACCTTAATAAGACAGAAATCGAACCTTACAACATCACTGCCTGAGTAATCCATGGGGGGAAGAGGAAACGGTGGAGGCGGTACCCTGGTGGCCACAGGCGGAGGCGTTCAGAAAGCCTGAAGGGACGAAGCGAAGAAGATGATGAATGGAAGCTCCGCTCAAGACTGTAACCCTATTTCCCAAAATGAAATGAAACAATGAAACCCTAATACGAAAAGTTTGTCAAAACCGGTTGGGCCTTGCCCCATACAAAAACGCCTAAGCCCATTACACGCCTCACCCCCTTCTCTGACTTTGACTGCCCTCTTGTTTGGGCCAAACCAATGCACTAAGCCCATTCAATCTTTTCATCTTTCTTTATTTATTTTATTTTTCATTTCAAACTAACATTATTTTTCTATCACCTTACCTTTTTTTTATATACATAAATCAACTTTTTAATAAAAATGATATATTGTTTTCTTTCATCTATTAAGATTTTTTTAGTAACAATACTTTTTTTATTACACTTAAGATACATAAAAAATACATTTTTAAGTTGAACAATTTTCTCTTTTAGAAACTTTTTTATTTCATTGAAATCTTGTATATAAACTAAAATGTATAAATGTTAATTTCCTCTAAAAGCTTAAAACATTGTTCTTTTCTTATATTAAGTATGTTTGTACATATTAACAAAAATCAAAAAGAATAAATAAAATACTTAATTTTGCATTAAGTTAATATCCTTTCTCACTTGTAAATAATCATCTACACTTACACAAATACTTTTGATATATTGCTTTTATTCTTATGCATTGATACATGTTACATTGAGAATGCGATTCGATTTGGTTGTAAATATATTTGGACACTACTCTCCTAATAAGTCGCATCCCCATTTGTAAATATTTGTACCCCCACTCCCGGATACTTATTTGTAATAACTTAGACTTTAAATTCCCGCAATTTATCGCTTTCTATATACTGTATAGTAATTAGGGTTTGTATGCGAAGATTCGAAATCAACCGCTAGATAACCTAATACAAGACAAATGCATGAAATCAATACACAATTCACACTTGCACCCTTAGGGTAATCCCACTCGTTGCCTTCCAAAATGGGCCATGCTTGCATGCTTAGTTTCTTTGGCAAAACAAAACAAATCAAATGATCATAGTCCCTTGATGACACTTTCGAAAGTTGCCTAAAAATGATCAAGTCTCTTCAAGCAAAATTGCCAAATATACTTGGCACCATTGCATTCATGGTCCATACGATGACTCGCGCCCGTCCCGTTAACATCCTAACACAAGGTTGTCCACCAAATACAATGGTGGAACAATAATTTTAAAAGGGTTAAAACATGAGAAAAATCTTTGAGTAAATTTAGGGGTAGACAACTCTTAGTTACTTGATCAAACTTGCAAAACACACTTGCCTATTTTCAAAACCCACTCCACAACACAACTTTCAAAACAACTTTCAAAACATTGAAACATCTTTTCGAAAAGACACATAACTTTTGTAAAACATTCGAGTAAAGAATTGTTACAAGGGTTGCCTAGACAAGGCATCATTTTTCAAAACATTTTCAAAACACACACACACACACACACCACCATTTCAAGCAATTGAAAATCAAAGGCAAGTGATCTAACACAAGTAACTAAGAGCCCATGGATAACCATGGATGAAAAGGGTGCTAATACCTTCCCTTTTCATAATCTACTCCCCGAACCCACGAAACATCTCAAAAGGTTTTTCCTGTGCTTTTTAAAGCTTTCCTTTGGGATAAAATAAAAAGTCGGTGGCGACTCTTGCTAAACCAAACAAGTGTGAATACAAACGCAAAACCTCAAGTCAGTTCTCCCTCCGTATCACACCTCCCTTAATACCAAGCAAAGGGATGTTAGGGAATTCCCCACAGCGGTCAATGATAGAGACGTCTTCCAAGGATATTGAACACCAACGGATGTCAGAATGGGTGAGGGACATCATCTTTTGAGACCATGTTAGTCTTTGCTCATTCTTCAATGTTGATTGAGGTAGGTGTGAAGCGAACCATTTGGCGAGTAAGGGAATACAACATAAGAGAATACCTATTTTCTTCATGGTGCGGGTATGAAGGCAATGCAAGATGTCTCCCAATAAGGTAGGTACGGGATTATGAGAGAGAAAGGCTTTGATGGCATTAACCTCTATGAATTGGTCAGAGTTGGGGAACAAAACCAAACCATAAATGAGAAGAGCCAGGACGTCTTCAAAAGCTTGGAAATCCATGTCGTCACAGAATGAACGAGCCTTCTCCAATAGAAACTTGGCTAGGAAACCTTTGACCCCACTTCTTATCTCCCAATTGGTTACGACGTCAGCTCTTTTCATATGCAAAGCTTCGACGATGATTTCATGTTTTGGAATCCCTTATAGACCGGTGAACGGTATCTGATCAAGCACGGGCACCCCTAAGAGTGGAGGGAACTCTTCCAGTGTAGGTACCAACTGATAGTCCGGGAAAGTGAAACAATGATGTACGGGATCAAAGAATTGGAACAGCACACACATCATCTCCTCTTGGAAGTTGGATGTAGCCAAACTGAGGAGTCGACCATATTTCTTGGTAAAAGGAGAATGCTCGGGCACTCTTGAAGCTGAGGGTTTGCTTTTACAAAGCTGATTCAGATGGTGTTTCTTCGGCCGAAATTCATGACCTACAAAACAAAAACAAAGATAAATTTCTAAATCCTTGAAATGGTTAGTGAGTATGCGTATGATGGTTATGATGTTTATGATGTTATATACAAGTAAGTATATACACACAAAGCAAACAAATCCTTATGTTTTAGGCTTGCATGAGGTTTTATAGGTAAGTACCCTCTTGAAGTTTAGTTGGCTTAACCTGTCCTAGTAATCGTGATCGGGTTCTAAAGGATCTTAATATCACCGACCTTTCTTTTAGGCGTTGTCTCAGCACAATCAATCTTTTCTTGCGGCCGAGATATCCCAAAAGTCCAGCCTCAATGAGTGTAGTATCGAGTATTAACCAATTTTCAGCTCTACACTGAAACCGGTTATCTCACTACATCCTAATAGCCAAGTTTGTTCAATAGGGTTCTAAAGTCAGTTAGTGTTTCATGACGCCCCTCAGCGGCCCCGTATTCTCCTCGATTCACCACGAGGGATATCGGTACCCGCAAATGTGTCACACTAACGTAGCCATTGCTTCAACCATATTGGTCTATGCCGTACAGTTTCCACAATCTATTGCTACTTACCTAAAAGGTGTCCCAAATCCGGGTGGAGGATCAAGGCATGCCCAAATAGAGAACCATAATGTAAAGAATACAACTCAAACAATGAAAGAAAGTAAATGTGATCTAACCCTAAGGTAACCCCACTTTTAAGTAGCCCCCAGCAGAGTCGCCAGTTCTGTGATACGGTGGGAGAACTAACTTGGGTTTTTTTGCATTACTATTCGCAAATGTTGCGGTTTAGCAAGAGTCACCACCGACTTTTCTTTTATCCAAAAGGAAAGGTAAAAAAGCATAGGAAAGACCTTTAGAGATGTTTTCTTGAGTTCGGGAGGTAGATTATGAAAAGGGAATGTATTAGCACCCTTTTCATCCATGGTTTTCCATGGGCTCTTAGTTACTTGCTAGATCACTTGCTTTTGTTTGATAATGTGTTTTGTGTGGTTTTTTGAAAGTATTTTGAAAAGGCGCCATCGTTTAAGTGAACTTTGTAATGATTCTCGTTCGTAAGAATGTATACAAAGTGTTGATCTTTTGAAAATGTTTTCGAGTTTGAAAGATGTTTGGAAAGAGTTGGTGTTTGTTTGTGAAAATAGCAAGGATGTTTGTTTTGAAATTGAGCAAGTAATTAGGAGCATTCTACCTACTCAAAAGTCTTTCTTGTTCATTTTTCTTTTCCTTTGACATTGTTATCTTACCATTAATTTGGTAAGTAACTCTATCTTTAGGTGTAAACGGGACAGGCGTAGGTCATCGTATAACCATAATTAGCAATGTTGCAAGGTATCTTAGCATTCTTTTTGAGGGACTAATATCATTTTTAAGGCAACTTAGATAGCGTCATCGAGGGACTATGATCTTGTATTTTTGCTTGTTTTTGCTAAGATACCTCACATGCATAATATGGTCATTTTGTAAGGCAACCAAGTGGAGTAACCCTAGGGGTGCTTGTGTGCAAGTGCGTTGATTTCATGCTTTGTTTTTGTCTTGATTATGGGTTGTCTATTTGTTGTTTTTATCTTATCATACACACCCTAATTACTAACAATACATGAAAGCAATGAAAATGCGGAAAAGTAAAGTTTCTACGCTATTACAATCATTAGGGGGATGGGGTGTACATATTTACAAATGGGGATTGCAAATTAAATCCTAAGTTACTATTACAACCACATTGAATGGATAAGAATGTACAAGAAATGTAAAATGCTTATTTATTTAAGAAAAGAAATAAGTTTTGTTTAAGAAAATATTTTTTGGTCTTGTTGTGTTGAAAGGAATAACATATAATATGTGAATATGAAATATTTTTGGTGTTTTTTTTATTAATGAAAAATAAAAGTGATGGTAAAAAATAATAAAAGGAAAGAAGACAAAATCAGTGTAAATGTTTAAATAGAAGAGGTCAGAAGTTCTGACTCTGACGTGCTTGCAGCTGGAAAATATTCTGTGAGCTGGAACCTGGTTCTGACTACTTGTGATGTTCTGAACAACTTCCTCACGTTTTCAGCAGGCTGGAAACTTTCAACTTGGGCTATAAATGATTAGAGAATTCTGGAACAGCCAAGGGGTAAAGTTCTGACTTTTTTGAGGTGGATATTGATGGAGAGGGTATTATAGTTTGGCTACAGAAGTTAGGATGACTTTTGAATGTATGTCAGAAACTGTATGGGTGGTTTTGGTCAAGAGACACTTGGGAAAAAATGGAGTTTGAAGGCAAGAATTAAAAGCTAACAGGTTTTTTATTTTTGTGTTTACAATTTTTTTGGACTCTTGGAATTTTTGCAGGGGTTCAAGACTTTTCTTTCTCAAAATTTCCAAACTTTTTTCAAAGGCCAATGGAGTTCAATTTATAGGCAAAGGTTTAGTAGTTTGGAGAGGTCAAGTGGCACCAACGTCACATGCTAGGCGTTGACTTGCTCTTGAAGTAAGTTTAAACAAGCATGGTTCAAGGCACAAGGTAGGATGGTTAGCAGGTTTAGCAGCGCCTAAGCTGGATTTGTCAGCAGGAATTAAGGAAAAGCAAAAGCAACACATGGGCCTAGCATACTTTTTCATAAAAGTTTGCTTTCCCAAGACAGTAGAGGTACACGTGGGGGCAATCCCTTGGATAAAGACTCAAAAGTGGTTGTGAGCATTAAATGATGATGAGATTTATCAAACCAGAAATTCTGCCATGTGAGGTTCTGCATCATTGCTTAATTCTGGGTCAGAAGTTCAGCTTTAGCGTAACATCCAACCTCTGATCTTTGTATCTACTTGCTCCAGCATGTTCTAAAGGAGCTCTCAGAATTCCTTGGAAGCTTGCAGAACGCTTCTTAAACTACTTTGAATTACCCTTGCAAACTCTGACTTGAACCTTTGTGAAAACTTGCCCAGAAGTTCTGACCAAACCCTGTCTTGAAAGTGTCCAGAATTTTGCTGAGTGTTTCAGTTTCAAGGGCGTGTCTTTGAGGAGTTATAACTTGAAATCCCAACATTTCCAGGAAAAGTTTTATTCTGCAATATTTTAGATCTCATTGAAATTTATAACTATTGAATCAAAAGCTCTTCCAGAATCAGCTTGCATTATGGTGATAATCTGATCAGAAGTTCTGAGCTTGTCATGTTTCTTAAACACTTAGAAAAATTCTAAGTATTTTAGAATTTTGATTTTTTTTAGAGTAAATTGAATTTTGATTTTCTTGATGAACAAACTTCATATTTCAACATGTCTTGATGAAATATGATTCTTGAAATTTGATTTTGATCCAAAAGTCAAAGTTTGACTTTTCAGTGTGCAAATGACCATTTTGCCCTTGTGAATGACTTGCTTGGAGAATTGATAACTTCAAGGCTTGGAAATAGATGGAAGCAAATTTGGGGTCCAGGGTGATCCTTCGTGAAATAAGAGGGAAAATTTTGGGGTACAATAGCTGCCCCTGTTCAAACTTCTTTAACATGAAGAGTTAGATTGGCGGATCTGCCATTTGTGACTTGAAGGTGAAAAATGATTGAACACTAGAGTGCACAGAAATTTTCACTCGACAATGGATGGTGAATGGGCTTATAGATGCCATTTGGAGGGATGTTGGTAAACGCTGGAAGAAGTATCAGCACGAATCTCTTGTTGATTTATACTAAAACTTGATGTTTTACCTGTGAGAAAAAGAATTAGTAAAATGTAGATGCCTGCATGATGTTTACCAGATATGGTATTATACTAAATATATATGGTATGCACATGCTATGATGTATGAACATGAGGTATACGTTTTTGTCCGGGAAAATAAATCCCTGACTAATGCTGAGGAAATTCTGGGAGGTTGAATCCCTGATTGCCGTTGGAGATGAAGAATATGCATATCTTCAAATTTTGTTGAAAGGATGCCTTTTCTGGGGAATATCGTTCAAAGGTCAGTTGTTATCTGGTCGGATTCTAGGCTTCACAATTGTTGAGGATGAAGTAGTCGACTGCTATCTGGTCGAATCCAGGCTTCACGGCAACTTACTGGAGGAAGAGGTGAATTAACTGTTATCTGGTCGGATCCATGCTTTGTAGAAAATTCCTTTGAATAGTTATCTGGTCGGATCCAGGCTTCACAATAACTTGTTGGGGATATAGAAGTTAACTATTATCTGGTCGGATCCAGGCTTTACATAAAATTCCTTGAAGTTGAATAATTATCTGGTCGGATCCAGGCTTCATGGTTTTTGGAAAGCTGTACTATTATCTGGTTGAGTCCAGGCTTCATAGTGTCTTTATGGGGATTATAGTTATTTGTTATCTGGCCGAACTCCAGGTTTCACAATATACTGTTTGAAAAACTGTCATCTGGTCGGGTCCAGGCTTTGCAGATTTTTGAGGTTGATGAGGTCAATTGTTATCTGGTCGGATCCAAGTTTCACAATAAACTATTTTGGGATTTAGTTGTTATCTGGTCAGTTTCCAGGTTTCACAAAGAATCTATGAGGAAGATTACTATCTGGTCGGATCCAGGTTTCATAATAACTTTCCTGAAAAGATGGAAATGAAAATTGATATCTGGTCGGGCCCAGGTTTCTCAGCAATCTGTTGGGGATATAGAGGCAACTCTAATGGGGAAAAGAAGTTAAACCTTGATCGGGTTGAGTTCAGGTTCTTCTATATATTTGAAGAGTTAGACTATTATCTGGTCGGGTCCAGGTTTCATAGCATTTTGAAATTGAGATCAACTGTTATCTGGTCGAATCCAGATTTTAGATATTCAAACTGTTATCTGGTCGGGTCCAGGTTTCAGTAATTGAAGAAGTCAAAATATTATCTGGTCGGGTCCAGGCTTCAGTAATAACTTGAAAAGTGTACTAATATCTGGTCGGATCTAGGCTTCATAGCATCTTTTGAAATTGAGATCAACTGTTATCTGGTCGGATCCAGGTTTCAGATACTCAAACTGTTATCTGGTCGGGCCTAGGTTTCAGTAATTGAAGAAGTCAAACTATTATCTGGTCGGGTCCAGGCTTCAATAATAACTTGAAAAGTGTGCTAATATCTGGTCGGATCCAGGCTTCATACCATCTTTTTGAGATAGTAAAGGCTTTGTTGACGGCTTTACTGGGGATCAGGGGTTATGGCCTTGTGATTTGCAATAATCTGAAAGGGTAATTCAAACTGGAGAGTGTAGACTCAGTCGGGTAAGGCAGAGTCAGCTTGGGGAAGATACACTCAACTGAGGATAATAGACTCTGTTTGGGGGTAATAGGCTTAGTTGGGGAAGATATACTCAGCTGGGAAAATACACTCAGCTGGGAATGATAGGCTCAGCTGGGGAACTTCTTGATTATTGTATGTTGAGAAATTTGAATTCAGCTGGGGAAATAACCCTGTTGGGGAAATAAACCCTGTTGAGGAAGTGAATTTCCTTTAGGAAGAGATCCTCGAGGCTTCAACTTGTAAAAATTGACTTAGTTGGGGAGAAATCGAACAAGAGGTCCAGACTTTGGTCAGGGATTATCCTATGCAAAGAGACTTTGTGAGAAACTCCGTCGGGGAAAGGTTTATTGCCGCCGTCCTTGTGGGGATAATGATGATGAGATAACTCTGTGGGGCTATTTCATATACATTGAAGAGATTCTTACTGATGCTTAGCAGGACACATGTGCCAAATAGTTTTAATTATGTTCATATGCATATGTTCATTCAATTTTAGTCATTGGACAAATTTGCATTCAAAACAAAGACATAAATTTTTCACTTCGAAGTGTATTTGTATTGATATTTTGCCCCTGAATAGGCGTTTTTGTACAGAGAGCCAGAGATCCTAGTAAGATAAAATTGTCAAAAGGAAAAAAAAATTGAGAATGAAAACAAATAGCCATGTGAAATGATCTCATTGCCTTCCAACTCTACTATTTCCCCAATGTTTTCGAACGTCCCTTGTCGTTGATCAAAGTTGATTGGATTGATCTTGGATCATTTGAACTTGGACCTTGGTGATAGAATTGACTGTATTGATTCCACGGGACATAGTCATACGCTTTTAATCCTTAATTTTTGCCTGGACCGCCCTTTCGGGTTTTCGGCCCACCAGGATACCCTTTTTTGCCCAAGTCTCCCTTTCAGGTTTTCAACTTGCCGGGTGTACAATCTTTTGCATGTATCCCTAATTTTTGCCTAAACCTTTTGGTTTTCTGGGATGCCCTTATTTTGCCTAGGTGTGTCAACCTAGCAGGTTTCTTATGCGTAGTATTTTTTAACTATGTCCGCGTTTATAGGATGTGGGAAATCTTCACCATCCATGGTAGTCAGCATCATGGCACCACCAGAGAAAACTCTCTTGACAACAAATGGCCCTTCATAAGTGGGAGTCCATTTGCCTCTGGGGTCGCCTTATGGTAAAATGATGCGTTTTATCACCAAGTCACCAACTTGATATACTTGAGTTTTGACCTTTCTGTTGAAAGCCTTGATCATTATTTTTGATATGTCTGACCATGACAAACAGCAACTAATCGTTTTTTGTCAATCAAGTTCAGCTGATCCAATCTCGTTTGAATCCTCTCGTCTTCGCCTAGGCTTGCCTCAGTCATAATCCTCAGCGAGGGAATTTGAAATTCCACTGGAAAAACAACTTCCTTGCCATAGACTAGAGAAAAGGGAGTTTCCCCAGTTGATGTTCTAGCTGAAGTACGGAAGCTATGTAGAGCAAACGACAACATCTCATGCCAATCTTTATAGGTTACTACCATTTTCTGCATAATTTTCTTGATATTTTTGTTGGCCGCTTCGACTGCACCGTTCATTTTCGATCTATACGGAGAAGAATTGTGATGCTTGATCTTAAACTGAGTGCAAAGCTCAGTGATCATAGCATTGTTGAGGTTAGTCCCGTCGGTGATTATCCTTTCGGGGATACCATAACGGCAGATGAGGTTGTGTCTAATGAATTTGGCTACCACGTTCTTGGTGACTGAGGCAAACGAGGCGACTTCGACCCATTTGGTAAAATAGTCAATAGCAACAAGAATGAAGCGATGTCCGTTGGAAGCTGTGGGCTTGATCTCTCCGATCATGTCAATGCCCCACATTGCAAATGGCCACAGAGCGGTCATGACATTCAAAGGGATAGGAGGCACATGGACTTTGTCAGCGTAGATTTGGCATTTGTGACATGTCCTTGAATGTTAATGGCAATCGGTCTCCATCATTAACCAATAGTAACCTGCTCTTAAGATTTTCTTAGCCATCGTATGTCCATTTGAGTGAGTACCAAAAATACCATCGTGCATGTCTTCCATAATCTCCTCTGCCTCCTTCTTGTCCACACATCGGAGTAGAGTTGAATCATGGTTGCGCTTGTAAAATATCTCGTTAATTGGGAAGAATTTGGCTGAAAATCTTTGCAAGAACTTTCTATCATTGATAGATGCCCCCTCTGGATATTCTTGTGCTTCAAGGTATCTCATCACCTCATGGTGCCATGGTTTTTGTGCATTGGTGTCAAGCTCATAGCAATGTGCAGGTTCATCGAATCTTTCAATTGTTATCATAGGGGCTTCATTATCCCATCTGGCCTTGAACATTGAAGACATGGTTGCCAAAGCGTCAGCCAACTAGTTTTCTTCCCTAGGGAAGTTCTCTAAAGTGATCTCTTTGAAGTGAGGAATTAGGGACATCACAAGTTCCTTGTAAGGGATAAGATTAGGGTGTTTAGTGTCCCAATCTCATTTTACTTGGCTGATCACTAGGGAGGAGTCCCCAAACACATTCAAATGCTTGATCCTTAAGTCAATAGCAGCTTTCAGACCTAAGATGCATGCTTCGTACTCGGCCATATTGTTTGTGCAATCAAAACATAGTCTGGCAGTGAAAGGAGTGTGACAACCTTCAGGAGAGATGATCATAACACCAATTCCATTACCTAAGGTGTTGGAAGCCCCATCGAATACCATAGTCCATCGGGATCCTTGTTCAGGTCCATCATACAGTCCAGGTTTCGCACAGTCAGTTACCAGCATGATGTTCTCATTAGGGAATTCAAAGTTCATTGATTGATAATCATTCACAACTTGATGGTCCAAATGATCCGCTAATACACTTCCCTTGATGGCTTTTTGAGTCGTGTATAGAATGTCATACTCAGTCAAGATCATTTGCCATCTGGCTATCTGTCCGGAGAGGGAAAGTTTCTCGAAGATGTACTTAATTGGGTCCATCTTAGAAATCAATAGAGTGGTATGAGTCAACATATATTGTCTTAGCCGGCGAGAAGCCCATGCCTGAGCGCAACAAGATTTCTCGAGTAGTGAATATCTTGTTTCACAGTCGGTAAACTTTTTGCTCAGCTAATAAATAGCATGCGCTTTTCGGCCAGACTCGTCATGTTGGCCCAAAACACACCCCGTAGAATTCTCTAGTACTGTCAAGTACATGATCAAGGGTCTTCCTTCAACTGGAGGCATGATAATAGGAGGTTCTTGTAGGTATTCTTTGATTTTGTCAAAGGCAATCTGGCATTCATCGTTCCACCTGACTACCTGATCTTTCTTCAAGAGTTTGAAGAGTGGCTCACAAGTAACAGTTAAGTGTGATATGAAACAGGCAATGTAATTGAGACGACTTAAGAATCCTATGACTTCTTTTTCAGAATGAGGGACTGACATTTCTTGGATGGCCTTTACCTTGGCAGGATCAACTTCAATGCCTTTATTGCTGACAACGAAACCTAGAAGCTTTCCAGAGCATACTCCAAACGTGCACTTGTTAGGGTTCAATCTCAGCTTGTACTTCTTCAGTTTTTCGAATAGTTTGTGCAGGTGATCGAGATGTTCTTCTTCGGTTTATGATCTCGCAATCATATCATCCACATATACCTCTATCTCATGATGGATCATGTCATGAAATAAGGCAACCATAGCCCTTTGATATGTTGCCCTTGCATTCTTTAATCCGAATGGCATGACCTTGTAGCAGAAGGTGCCCCATTGCGTAACGAAAGTAGTCTTTTCCATATCTTCGGGAGCCATCCTTATTTGATTATAGCCTGAGAAACCATCCATGAAAGAGAACAGTTTATGCTGAGCCGTATTATCAACTAAGACGTCAATGTCTGGCAGAGGGAAGTCATCCTTGAGGCTTGCCCTATTCATATCCCTATAGTCTACACACATGCGAACTTTCCCGTCCTTCTTTGGCACTGGCACTATATTGGCCACCCATTGAGGATAGGATGTCACAGCTAGGAACCCTACATCAAACTGTTTCATTACTTCAGCTTTGATCTTTTCAGACATATCAGGCCTCATGCGTCAAACCTTTTGTTTAACAGGAGGGCAGTCCTCTCTTGTTGGTAGCCGGTGAACTACGATGTTGGTATCTAACCCAAGCATATCTTCATAAGACCAAGCAAATACTTCCACATAATCATGCAACATCTGAACCAACCTGCTCTTAACACTGCTTCCCAAATTAGTGCCGATCCTGATTTCCTTCTTATCTGACTCAGTACCCAAGTTGAAAATATCAACTGACTCTTCATTTGGTTGAATAGCTTTTTCTTCTTGTAATAGAAGTCTGGATAGTTCTCCTGGTATGTCACAATCTTCCTCGTCTTCGTCTTTGGCTTGGTTGATAGGACATTCAAAGTCAATAGCAGAGTCATTGGCAATAGGATCCAGAGTGGATGTAGACCTGCCAGAGTGTGTGTGTGTGCATGTATGATACATGGCTATTTTTGAAAATGTATTTGAAAGAAAGGAAAGACAATGAACACAAATATTTTAATGCAAAAGATTCCAATGTACTGAATGATCATATGATTAGATGAACATAAATAAAACCCTTGACAAATGGACCAAAGTGCCTCGGGCTACGCACACGGCTTAAAAGTCATTATCAAAATATTACAGACAACAGGTTCTTGAATTGATGGAAAAGTAATAACAATTATATTACTCCTCAATGAAGGAGATGGGCACAAAGTCCTTTGTATGCCAATTCTTCAACTCCGTTATAGTTGGGTACACCCATTTCTCAAATGCATCTTCTTCTTCAGAATCACCCACGGCGTTGACTTCGTGGCTTCCAATGCGAAGAGGTGGCTTTCTAGTACGAGCACGCCTCACCTCCTTCTGAGCTTTGATGGTGAATCCCAAACCAAATGTGTATGCTTTAAAAGGGATATCGAGGAGCTACCCCCAAGTATCATAGTTTCCTTCTTCAATTATCGCACGGGCATCCTTGACTGGAACCATCTCTAGCGTGGCCTTAACATCTTTAGACTCATCAGAAGAACTTTTAGTAGCAACAATCATCGGCGGTATAACCTCAAAGGCTTGACATGGGGTTTCAATGAATTCACCATCCATCTCTACGTACTTGAAAGAGTTAAGGTGGCTCACCATAAAATCTTCTTCCCCACAGACAGTGACTATTTTCCCCTTGACTGGAAATTTGAGCTTCTGGTGGAGGGTTAAGGTCACTGCCCCAGCCTTATGAATCCATGGGCGACCTAGCAGACACGAATAGGCCGGGAGAATATCCATAATATAGAAGGTGGAGTTGAAGATTTGGGAGCCTACTTTGATTGGAATATCTAATTCCCCATGAATAGTCCTCTTTGATCCATCAAATGCCCTTACGATGATATCACTTGGCTTTAAGATCAAATCTTCACAATCGAGACGGTCTAATTCCCCATTGGGTAATACATTCAGAGAAGAGCCAGTGTCGACTAGCACATGTGCTAAGGTAGTCCCTTTGCACTCGATAGAAACATGTAAAGCTTTGTTGTGATTCTTCCTGAGAGGTGTTAAGTCAGCATCTGAAAACCCATAACCATTATCAGCTGTCAGGCTAGCCACGCAATTCTCAAATTGGTTTGTTGTTGTCTCATGGGGGACATGAGCCTTTTTTAGGAACTTGATTAATGTTCGAGCATGGGCATCGGAGCAAAGCAGCAATGACAACATTGAAATCTTAGAGGGGGTTTGCCCCAATTGTTCTACAATTTTGAAGTCGCTTCTCTTGATGATCTTCAAGATCTCGTCCATCTCGTGGGCGGACGGTTCTTCATTAGCTACGTCTGTGGAAGGTACTTCAATCACATCAGGCTCAACAGTCTTCCCCTTCCCTCTGGTATCAGTATTTGGCTTGGCAGAAGTAATGCGGATGGGCGTTTTTGTAACTACTGGAGGTGAGATATTGGGTGAGAAGATTCTCCCAGTTCTAGTTACTTTTCTTAAGCTAGCTATGTTGCCAATATCGTCATCTTTCCCTTCTTCAATCCAGGAATCTTGTTTAATCCCTTGATAGAACACTTCAGCACCATAACTCCATGGTACCGCTTTATTTGAAGAGTAGGGAATTGGTCCGGGATTAGTAATTATTAAGGGAGCAATAGTGGGTTCATTTGAAATCCTAATAGGACCTTTGGAGGTGATCCTAATAGGTTTGTTGGAGATGGTAATAATGGAGAGGTCTTCACATTTGTTAACCAAACTCTTGGCAAGCGGAGTCTTTTCAAAAAGAATTTTGTGGCTATCCATCAGGCATTGTATACCTTTCTTCAACCTTTCACAACCATTGTATTGTTTCGTATAGCACACACAATCTTTTTTACAGCCAGGGAAAATCCCAGCTTTCAACAGATTGTTCTTGATTATATTCAGCGGAGTAGTCAATTCTTCAACAGAGGCAATGAAAATTGTATCTTCGACAACATTAACACCTTTGTCATGCTTCGGCATTGGAGTGGTAATTACATTCGGCATCAGAGGAGGATCAAATTCAATAGTATTGTTGTCAATTGAATCCTGGATCTTGTTCTTCAAGGCCCAGCACTGATCAGTCTCGTGCCCGGGGCTGTTTGAGTGGTATGCACACTTTGCATTCAGATTATATTTTGGTGACGATGTGTCAGGGTTGGCGGGAGGATCGCGCAGTGTCACTAAATTATCCTTGAGCAAATGTTGAAGGGCTTGAGATAATGACATGCCTAACCTTGTAAACTGTCTTCTTAGAACTTCAAAACGTTGATGATTTGCAGATGGTCTTGGAGTAGGAGTTGGATTGGAGATTCAGACAGCATTGACAGACCGATGATTATTCTTCTTGGTATGGGCCCTTGCCCCACACACAGTGTTAACTTCTTTCTTCACAGCAAAAGGTTTTCTGATAGGATTGGCAGTGGAGGTAGATGCCACATAGATTTTCCCACTTTTAATGCCACTTTCAACTCTTTCACCGGTTAAGATTAATTCGGTGAAACCAGAAGAAGAGCAGCCAACTAACAGATTAAAGAAAGGACCAGATAAAATGCTCATGAACATGTCGATGTGCTCCCTATCAGTCAAGGGGGGTTGGACCCTACTAGCAAGGTCTCTCCACTTTTGGGCATATTCCTTAAACCCTTCATTCTTCCCCATGGTCATATCTTGCAATTGAACCCTCGTTGGTGCCAAGTCGGTGTTGTATTGATACTGATGATAGAAGGCAGTTGCTAGATCCTCCCAAGTATTGATACGAGAACCATCCAATTGATAAAACCATTCAAGTTGTGTTCCAGCCAGACTCTCTTGGAAAAAGTGAACCCATAGCTTTTTATCGGTAGTGTGCGGTTGTATCTTGTGCACATAAGACTTCAAATGGAGTTTTGGACAAGAAATCCCATCATACTTGGGAAAGATTGGTATTTTGAATTTGTGGGGGATGACTACCCCATAGATCAAAGCCAAATCATCAAAATCTAAACCGAGAATGGCTTGGATTTCAACAGCTTTCAATCTGTCTTCTAACTGCTTGTATTTGATATCAGCGGGAGGGTACCGCTTGTTGAAGTAACCATTGTTGCATACTTGATTGTTGATACAGTCAACCTGAGTACTCTTGACCTCACCAATCTGGTTCTCATCCTCTTCGGATGAATCTTCTTCTACTGGAATTTGACGGATTGTCTCCTTGAACCTTTTACCCATGTTGAGTAGAGCTTTTTTCTTTGGCTTCTTCTAAACGACCAACAAAGCCATCATATCTTGCTGCCCCTTGGCTAGGGCGAGTAGAGCTTCCTGAAACTGAGAATTATGGGCTTGAGTTCCGTCACAGTTTTCTCTAGATCCATTTTCATGAAATAAACAGCGAAGAGATAAGGAAACCTGTTATGCGAAAACCTGTCATGTTAAGATGCATGGAATATGTAAATGCAAATGATTTCAAGGATTAATGAAATTTAAATTTGTATAGACAAAAAAATGATCAAACGTTAACTTTCATTAGTCAAAATAAGAAAGATTACATTATCCCCCTTGGGTTTACAAAATAGCTTTCTAAGATAAAAAGACCGAACGCATCCTCTTTGGCGCGAGATAAGCGTTCACATTCTACTCCTCTTGTAGCTGTTTCGTAAGCTCCAAGACCCCCTTCTCACTGGCATAAAAATGAGCCTCGAAAGTATCTCGTTCTTCCTTCAGCTGGATCCAACCCTTTTGTAAGTCTTCGAGAGAGGTAGGCATGTCGGGATGGAGGATAGTGTAGGAAACATCCCCTTCGACCACAGGCTCCACAATGACTGGTAAAATGGGAGGATAAGGCATCACAAGTGTCTGAGCACGAGCCCGTACCCACTTAAGGTAAGGCTCGAGAGGTATAGAGTTTTTGTGTCCCAAAGTCCTACTTTCCACCTTGTTCACCATTCTCCAAGCTCGTGTAAACCTCAGGCGGTAATCTTGGTCTTCTTTGTCATAGTCGAACACCATACCTTGAATGAGCATCTCATAAGGGCCGTATCTTCGGGCATACCCAAACTGACGAAGAGCTAAGCAGGGATTGTAGGTGATACCTCCCCTAATACCAAACAAAGGGACGTTAGGGAATTCCCCACAGCGGTCAATGATTGAGACGTCTTCCAAGGATCTTGAACACCAAGGATGTCAGAATGGGTGAGGGACATCATCCTTTGAGAACATGTTAGTCTTTGTTCGTTCTTCAATGCTGATTGAGGTAGGTGTGAAGCGAACCATTTGGCGAGTAAGGGAATACAACATAAGAAGTACCTATTTTCTTCATGGTCCGGGTATGAAGGCAATGCAAGATGTCTCCCAATAAGGTAGGTACGGGATTGCGAGAGAGAAAGACTTTGATGGCATTAACCTCTATGAATTGGTACGAGTTGGGGAACAGAACCAAACCATAAATGAGAAGAGCCAGGACGTCTTCAAAATCTTGGAAATCCATTTCGTCCCAGAATGAACGAGCCTTCTCCAATAGAAACTTGGCTAGGAAACCTTTGACCCCGCTTCTTGTCTCCCAATTGGTTATGACGTCAGCTCTTTTTAGATGCAAAGCTTCGACGATGATTTCAGGTTTTGGAATCCCTTCTAGACCGGTGAACGGTATCTAATCAAGAACGGACACCCCTAAGAGTAGAGAGAACTCTTCCAGTGTAGATACCAACTGATAGTCCGAGAAAGTGAAACAATGATGTACGGGATCAAAGAATTGGAACAACACACACATCATCTCCTCTTGGAATTTGGATGTAGCCAAACTAAGGAGTCGACCATATTTCTTGGTAAAAGGAGAATCCCTGGGTACTCTTGAGGATAACTCTTGATACTGAGGGTGTGATTTTACAAAGCTAATTCAGATGGTGTTTCTTCGGCCGAAATTCATGACCTATAAAACAAAAACAAAGATAAATTTATAAATCCTTGAAATGGTTAATGAGTATGCATATGATTCTTATGATGTTTATGATGTTATGTACAAGTAAGTATATACACACAAAGCAAACAAATCCCTATGTTTTAGGCTTGCATGAGGTTTTATAGGTAAGTACCCTTTTTATGTTTAGTTGGCTTAATCTGTCCTAGTAATAGTGATCGGGTTCTAAAGGATCTCAATATCACCGACCTTTCTTTTACACATTGTCTCTGCACAATCAATCTTTTCTTGCGGCCGAGATATCCCAAAAGTCCAGCCTCAATGAGTGTAGTATCGAGTATCAACCAATTTGCAGCTCTACATCGAAACCGGTTATCTCACTACATCCTAATGGCCAAGTTTGTTAAATTAGGGTTCTAAAGTCAGTTAGTGTTTCATGACGCCCCTCAGCGGCCCCGTATTCTCCTCGATTCACCACGAGGGATACCGGTACCCACAAATGTGTCACACTAACGTAGCCATTGCTTCAACCATACTGGTCTATGCCGTATAGTTTCCACAATCTATTGCTACTTACCTAAAAGGTGTCCTAGATCCGGGTGGAGGATCAAAGCAAGCCCAAACAGAGAACCATAATGTAAAGCATACAACTCAAACAATGAAAGCAACTAAATGTGATCTAACCCTAAGGTAACCCCACTTTTAAGTAGTCCCTAGCAGAGTCGACAGTTCTGTGATACAGTGGGAGAACTGACTTGGGTTATTTTGCGTTTGTATTTTCAAATGTTGAGGTTTAGCAAGAGTCACCACCGACTTTTCTTTTATCCAAAAGGAAAGGTAAAAAAGCACAGGAAAGACCTTTAGAGATGTTTTCTTGAGTTCGGGAGGTAGATTAAGAAAAGGGAAGGTATTAGCACCCCTTTCATCCATGGTTTTCCATGGGCTCTTAGTTACTTGCTAGATCACTTGCTTTTGTTTGAAAATGTGCTTTGTGTGGTTTTTTGAAAGTATTTTGAAAAGGCGCCATCGTTTAAGCGAACTTTGTAATGATTCTCGTTCGTAATAATGTATACAAAGTGTTGATCTTTTGAAAATGTTTTCGAGTTTGAAAGATGTTTGGAAAGTGTTAGTGTTTGTTTGTGAAAATAGCAAGGATGTTTGTTTTGAAATTGAGCAAGTAATTAGGAGCATTCTACCTACTTAAAAGTATTTCTTATTCATTTTTCTTTTCCTTTGGCATTGTTATCTTACCATTGATTTGGTAAGTAACTCTATCTTTGGGTGTAAACGGGACGGGCGTGGGTCATCGTATAACCATGATTAGCAATGTTGCAAGGTATCTTAGCATTCTTTTTGAGGGACTAAGATCATTTGTAAGGCAACTTAGATAGCATCATCGAGGGACTATGATCTTGTATTTTTGCTTGTTTTGCTAAGATACCTTACATGCATAATGTGATACGGTGGGAGAACTGAATTTTGGGTTTTGCGTTTGTTTTCGCAAATGTTTTGGTTTAGCAAGAGTCGCCACCGACTTTTTATTTTATCCTAAGGAAAGGTTAAAAAGCACAGGAAAAACCTTTGAGATGTTTTCATGGGTTCGGGGAGTAGATTATAGAAAGGGAAGGTATTAGCACCCTTTCTATCCATGGTTATCCATGGGCTCTTAATTACTTGCTTAGATCACTTGCCTTGCATTTTCAATTGTTTGAAATGGTGCTTTTGTGTGTGATTTTGAAAGATGTTTTGAAAAGAGGCCATTTGTTGTGGCAACCTTTGTAATGATCCGTGTTTGAATGTATACAAAGGTGTATTTGTCTTTTGAAAAGTTTTCAATGTTTTTGAAAGTTGTTTTGAAAGTGTGTTGTGGTGTGTGTTTTGAAAAATGTCAATGATTGTTTTGCAAGATTGGTCAAGTAACCAAGAGCTATCTACCCTAAATTTCTCAAAGACCTTTCCTATGTTTTAACCCTTTTAATAGTATTGTTCCACCATTGTATTTGGTGGACAATCTTGTGTTAGGATGTTAACGGGACGGGCGCGGGTCTTCGTTTAGACCATGAATTCAATAGTGCCAAGTGTCTTTGGAAATTTTTCCTTCAAGGGACTTGATCATTTTTTAGGCAACTTTAGAAAGCGTCATCGAGGGACTATGATCATTTTGATTTGTTTTGTTTTGCCAAAGACACTCAACATGCAACATGGCCCATTATTGAAGGCAACAAGTGGAGTAACCCTAAGGGTGCAAGTGTGATTAGTGTTGTCCATTTTCATGCATTTTTGTCTTTGCATTAGTCAAGCTATTGGTTGGTTGATTTTTGCATACAAACCCTAAGTCTATCATGGCATAATTAGAAAGCTTTAAAATGCGGAAATTTAAAGTCCTAAATTATTACAACATAATTATGGGGATGGGGGTACAAATGTTCAAATGGGGGATATTTAGCAAGAAATTAAATCTAAACTATTACATCCATATTGAATATACAAATTACTTAATTGTACAATAATTAAATAAATACAATAAATATGCAAAATGTATTATGCAAAAAAAAAATGTTTTTTTATGTATGTAAAAGTATTTTTCGTGTGACATATAAACAAAAATAAAAAAAGTCAATTTTTGGATATTTTCATGGTTTAGGGCAAAACCCTAGTTTTCTAAATAAATAGTATTTATTAATTATATTATATACAATATTTGTCAATTATATACAAAAAATAAAAAAAGAAGTATATTGTGAAAAAAAGTATTTTTGATGTCATATATTAATAAAAATAAAAATTTATTATTTTCATATTTTTATCCTAAATATTTTAATAAATATACAAGTATTTATATTATATATATTTAAATATACTAAATATGTACAAAAATAAAAGTATTAATTATTTACAAAAAGTATATTTTTAGAAAATGTTTTCAAAAGGTAAATAAAAAATAATAACCAAAAAATATATTTTTTTGTATTATTTTTTAATGTTTTAAATAAAAAGTAATATATTTGTTTATATACATAAGTTTAAATAAAACAAATAAATTCCAAATAAAATGCAAAAATGGGTGGAAAAATATTTTTAATATTTTTAATATTTGAACAAAAAATAATAAGTCAGAATCAAAAAGAAAAAATAAAAAATGAATAAAATATCACACAATGGGCCAAGGGGTGCAAAAATGAGAAAAGAGGTGCAAAAAGCAAGGACAGCTCAGGCCCAGCCCAAGACATCATCTTCTTCCTCCAGCTTCTGTTTGAAACAAAAAATGCGCGTTCCTTGCTCATCCTGTTATCTCTTGATTCTTTGACTTTTAACAAAAACTTACAACATCAATAATGTAGAGCATCAAGTCACGATTTCAAACATATAAAAAAGTTGTTCTAACTCTCAGAAACGAGAGAGAATTTCTCCTCCCCCAATTTCTGACCTAACTTTTCTTCCATGTTTAAGTTCAAAATTCTCACAGCACACACAATATAAATGAAAAGTAACTACATGGATGGCTTCAGGGCTATGAGTAGAACATGCTTTCTTCACAAACTTAAGCCTAACTATGCATGGATAGAGAGATAGAAGTTCAAAATTTTACCTGTTCAGCTTGAGTCGTGTGCAGCAATGGAGGTACCTTCAATGGAGTTTGAGGATTTGTACAGCTTGCCTGAAGTCCAAGGATGCTCCTATAACCTCTAGCTTGCTTTGAAACTAACTGAATCGAGCTATGGAAGTCAACCTGCACAATTGAAAAGTGAAAATGGCAACCTTGGTTATGGATGTTACAGTTCAAGTTCAATGCTTGGAATAGCTTTAATGGATGGTAGGGAATGTGTTTGAAGAGGTTTTAGCCAAAACGCATGACAGGAATGGACTGTGGGATTCAAGTTGCAGCCTATGCCTTGTTTTGCCACAAAAGTGTGACTTTCTGTATGAGGAGGGATCAAGGGTATTTTGGTCGTGCTTTAGGTCAGTTAGGGAGTATGAAATGTGTTTACAAAGTTTGTTTTTGTTGGTCTTTGCAGGAATGTGAGTTATGGTTCAATATGCAAGTTTTCTTCTAAGATAAGCAAAGATAGTCAACTTGGGTTATAGTCCAATGCAAGTCCCTCAAGCATGCTGCATTTTCTCTTCTTGATCAGTGGGATTTCTCCACAAACTTGTGCCTCAAAGATCTGGTTGTACTTCCAAGATATGGACTTTGACATAAAGCATTGCTTTTTCAAAATGGCAAACTTGCTTTTTCCATTTAAAGGTTAATTCTTTGTGTAATGACTATATGAACAAAATAATGCTAGAACACAATGGATTGGAAATTAATTATTGAGTGTGAATGGGATTAGAGGCCTCTAATCTAGCTTGAACCATGCTGAGTTTGAAAATGCAAAGTGTATGAACATGCCTTGGTCAAGAACAAAAGTGGATTTTGCCCAACTTTGCAAATTTGATTCTCCCTAACCACAAGGGTGTTTGAGAAGATCTTGGACAATTTGGAAAGCTTGGAATGTGTACTACAATCCATCTTTGTAATGCAAGTTGAAATTCCAAGTGGAAGCATGTGAAAAGTGGCCATGAAGTCGGGCAAAAATCCTGCCTAAAATAGGTCAAATATTTTCTAAGTTAAGAATGTTTTGCACCCTTGTTCCAAAAATCATAACTTGAGCTACAAGTTTCGTTTGAGGAAACTTTGTGAATCAAAGTTGTAGATTTTGCATTGGACTACAACTTTCATGTTTTGAGTTTTGCTTGAATCCAATTGTATCTTGATGAAAAAATGGGACAAAGTTAGGAAAAAATAAGGAAATAATAAATTTTTAAGTTATGAAATTTTCTCATTTTAAACCCTAATTTGAAAATTTGGATTTCTTGATGAACAAGTTTCATAATTTGACACGTCTTGATGAAAAATGAATCTTGGCACTTGATTTTGACCAAACAGTCAAAGTTTGACTTTTCAGTATACAGTCAAATTTGATCAGTTGACTGAAAAATTCATCTGTCAATCTTGTGCATTTGGGATCTTTTGAACTTGTTGAATAGGTCAAGACCATGCCATTGAGTCCTTGAGGCCATATGTGAGCTTGGTTTGCTATTGGTTAGGTCAAACAGTCAAAAATTGCCTTTGTGCAGTCAAAACCCTAAAAATGACCATTTTGCCCTTTTGGTGATCTGATCAAATTTCTTGTGGAATTATGATCCAAGCTTGATCAAATGGTTCATATGAGTTCATTATGTTGATGTGGTTCAAAAATTATGAAGTTTGACTATCAATTGGCAACAGTTGACTTTGTCCCCAATACAGCTGATTTCTAGGTCAACTGTCCAATTGACTGGGCAAAGACTGGAATCAAGGCTTGAAACTTGGTATGGATAAACTTGTGAGTCCAACATGAAGCATGAAAGTCACTTTGGGCCTTTTAGGTCAAAACATCTTTGTGAAAACTCAAACCCTGATTTTGGTCAACAGTGCAAGGAGGAGTCCTGAGCAGAGCAAACCCTAACTTGATCTTGAGCTCCAAGGGTCTTGTGGTGAGAAAATATTGATGAAATGAGAGGGAAAATTTTTGGGTACAACAGTTGCCCCTATTCAATCTTCTTTCACCTGAAGAGTTAGATTGGCAGGTTTGCCTTTCGCGTCTCAAAGGTAAAAGGAGACTGGACACTAGAGTGCCCTTAAATTTGCACTTGTCAGAACAATGGATGCGGGAATGGGCTTAGAGATGCCATTTGGAGATGGGCTTAAGGATGCCATCTGGAGGGGTGACAGAATCTTGTCGGGGATGGGCTTAAAGATTCCATCTGGAATGTTTGTTGAACTGCAATGTGATAGGTCAGAAGAATGAGGATTATAATGGTATCCGTGTCTAGAATGCATTTGAACTGTATCTGGAGACTGAGTTTGTATGAGCAAAAGAATGGCCTCCGTGTCTGGGGCATATCCGAGTTGTAACTGCGTTTGAAGGAAGAATGAATATCAGAATGACTGTCGTGTCTGGAGTGTATCTGTATTGTATCCGGGTAACAGAGAAATATCTGTATGGAGCAACTGCGTGCTGGGGACAAATTCTGAATGAGTGACAGAATGGCAACCGTGTCTGGAGCGTATCTGGACTGTATCTGAAGTTGAAAGTTGTATGAGTAGCAGAATGACTTCCGTGTCTAGAGTGTATCTGAAACTGTAACTGGGATTAAGATCCGTATGAGTAATAGAATGACTTCCGTGTTTGAAGTGTATCTGAAACTGTAACTGGGATCTAAATAAATGACAGAATGACTTCCGTGGCGAACGCCCTGGGGAGAATCAAACTGCTGTTGTAAGGGTCAGAATGGTATCCGTGCTTGGAATGCATTGAACCTTGAGGTGGATAAGTGAATCTGAATGAGAAATAGAATGGCTGCCGTGTCTGGAGCGTATCTAGTCTGTATCTGATTGTTGTAGTCTGAATGAGTAGTAGAATGACCGTCGTGTCTGGGGTGTATCTGTACTGTATCTGACTTGAAATTCTGAATGAGTAATAGAATGACCGCCGCGTCTGGGGTGTATCCATACTGTATCTGAACTGAAATACTGAATGAGTAATAGAATGACCGCCGTGTCTGGGGTGTATCCATACTGTATCTGAATAATTGTTAATGATAGCCTTTTAATCTTATCCTGAAAAGGATGAAATGTTAGCTAAACACAAGGTTATGTTGCATGAAATGTATGATGCAATATATATGTTATATCAATGTTTATGATATGAATGTAAATGAATGCGCATGTAAGCTGAAGAGTTGTCTTGCTGAGGAAAATAAATCCTTGATAGCTGGAGATAAAAGAATCTTGACTACTGCCAGGGAAAGTGAGTCTATGACTGCTGCAGGGGATTGCAAGAATCTTTGGTTGCTGAAGATGAGACATCCTTGTTAACTACTGCTGGAGAATCAGGAGCTTGGGTTGTATGCCAATCTACTGGGGATTCCTGTCCTGAAGAGATCTCCACTGGGGAATATCTGAATATCCTGTGAGGAACTAGGAATGAGAGTCTTCATTCTGCTTGGAGAATGCAAGATCTTCAATTGTTGAGGGGTCTTAGGACCACTGCAGGGAATTGGAATTCCTTGGTGACTTGTAGGGCGAGAGAATTCTGATGATCTCTATTGGGGCATCTAGAATCTGGTAGACTTATGCTGGAGAGGCATGACTGAGATTCTTCAGTTCGGTGGGAAGTATCTCTGTGGGGAGAAGGTTCATTAGTCTGGTTCGGCTGGGGATTGATAGTGGGAAGTGTTAGCTCCGCTGGGGATTGGATTTTCAGATTTTTAAGGCTCCACTAGGGATACTGAAATTTAACTCTGAGGGGAATTGAGTTCTGGAAGACCCTCTGGCTGGGGAGATCAGTTTTGAGAAAGCTTCTGCTCTGCTAAGGATCCTGAAGTTTAACTCTGTTTGGGGAATTAAGTTCTGGATTGAGGAATTTGGAGTTTAAATCTGTTGGGGATTCCTTCTAAAAGGGAATCAAGATATCTATCTGTACCTTCAACCTATCATTAATCATCTTTTCTGATTTGTAAGGAAAATGATTATGTTCAAATGCATATGCCTATTCAACAAAACATTGGACGTTTCTCAAATAAAGCATAGGTGTAGAAAAGCAAAAGGAAGACAAAGCAAATTTCTGTATTTGGAAAAGTATTTGTATTAACTTTCTATGAGTATATTTGTACAAAGGAAACAGGCATCCTAGTAAGAGGACGTCGTCGTAAAAATTGAAAAATTTATACAAAAGAAAGATGGCTATGTGAAACAATTCCATGGGATCCCCATTCTGCTATAGCCTTCATAACTCTGAGTATTTGTCCATTCAATGCTTTATCCGCCGATGACTGGATTGATCAGAAGCTTTGGAGCTGGTTGATGAAAAGATTATCCTTAAAGTGATCCGACGAGACATAGTCATACGCTTTAATTCCCTAACTTTTTCCTGGATCGCCCTTTCGGGTTTTCGATCCACTGGGAACCCCTTTTTGCCCAAGCCGCCCTTTCGGGTTTTCGACTTGCCGGGTGTACAGATTTTTTTTGTTTTGTCCCTAATTTTTGCCTGAATCGCCCTTTCGGGTTTTCGGTTCACCGGGATGCCCATTTTTTCCCAAGCCGCCCTTTCGGGTTTTCGACTTGTCGGGTTGTTTTATGCATAGTATCTTTTGACTATGTCTGCGTTCGCAGGGTGTGGCAAATCGTCACCGTCCATAGTGGTCAGAATCATTGCACCACCGGAAAATATGCTCTTGATCACAAATGGTCCTTCGTATGTAGGAGTCCATTTGCCCCTGGGATCACTTTGCGGCAAGATAATCCGCTTGATTACGAGATCTCCAACTTGATATACTTGACGTCTGACTTTCTTGTTGAAAGCCTTAATCATCCGTTTTTAATACGTCTGACCATGGAAAACAGCAGCGAGTCGTTTATCGTCGATCAAATTGAGTTGATCAAGTCGGGTCTGAATCCAATCGTCTTCGTTCAAACCAGCTTCCTTCATAATCCTTAAAGAAGGAATCTGAACTTCCATGGGTAGAACAGCTTCCATGCCATATACCAAGGAAAATGGGGTTGCCCCTGTTGAAGTACGTGCCGTGGTACGGTATCCATGCAGAGCAAACGGTAACATCTCATGCCAGTCCTTGTAGGTGACTGTCATTTTCTGAATGATCTTCTTGATGTTTTTGTTCGCAGCTTCAACAGCACCGTTCATCTTCGGCCGATAGGGAGATGAATTGTGATGATAAATCTTGAACTGTTCGCACAATGCAGTGATCATAGTATTGTTCAGATTTGTACCGTTGTCTGTGATGATCCTGTCGGGAACACCATACCGGCATATAAGGTTCTGCTTGATGAAGCGGGCAACCACACTTTTAGTAACAGAGGCGAAGGAAGCTGCTTCGACCCACTTGGTAAAGTAATCAATAGCCACCAGTATGAAGCGATGTCCATTGGATGCCATGGGCTTGATCTCTCCAATCATGTCAATGCCCCACATTGCAAATGGCCAAGGAGCTGTCAGAATGTTGAGAGGAACCGGAGGAATATGAATCTTGTCAGCGTAGACTAGACATTTGTGGCAAGTACGGGAATGTTGATGGCAATCAGCTTCCATGGTAGACCAGTAATAGCCTGCCCTTAGGACCTTCTTAGCCATTGTATGCCCGCTCAAGTGGGTGCCAAACGTACCGCTGTGTATCTCAGTCATGATTAACTCTGCTTCAGCTTTGTCCACACATCGGAGTAAAACACAATCATGGTTGCGCTTATAGAGGATGCCGTTGCTCAGGAAGAACTTGGCAGCAAATTTCCTTAGGAACTTTTTTTCATTTACGAAAGCTCCTTCGGGATATTCTCTAGTCTGGAGATACCTTTTGATTTCGTGAAACCAGGGTTGTTCCACTACTTCCTCGGTATTAATCTCATGACAATGCGCAGGTTCATCCATTCGCTCGATGGTGATTTGGGGAGCCTCGTTATCCCAGTTGAGTTTAAACATGGAAGACATTGTAGCCAGAGCATCTGCTAGCTGATTCTCTTCTCGCGGGAAATGCTCGAAGGTAATTTGCTCGAAATGAGGAAACAATGTCAGGACATGTTCTTTGTATGGGATAAGATTAGGATGTTTAGTGTCCCACTCTCCTTTGATTTGACTGATAACCAAAGCCGAGTCACCAAACACGATCAAAGATTTGATCCTCAAGTCTATAGCAACCTTGAGACCAAAGATGCAAGCTTCATATTCAGCCATGTTGTTGGTACAGCTGAAGCAAAGTCGGGCCGTGAAAGGTGTGTGGCAACCTTCTGGGGAAATGAGTACCGCACTGATACCGTTTCCAAGTGCATTTGAAGCACCATCAAAGTACAGGGTCCATCGGGATCCTTTTTCAGGTCCGTCATACGGTCCGTTACCTTCAATGTTGTCCAAGTTCATGATGTCCTCGTCCGGGAAGTCAAATCTCATGGATTGATAATCTTCGATAGCTTGATGTGCTAGATGGTCAGCTAGTACACTCCCTTTTATAGCTTTTTGGGTGGTGTACTGGATGTCATACTCAATCAGGATCATTTGCCATCTAGCGATTCTTCCAGATAAAGCAGGCTTTTCGAAGATATACTTGATAGGATCCATTTATGAAATCAACAGAGTGGTATGAGTCAACATATACTGCCTTAGTCGGCGAGCAGCCCATACCAAAGCGCAACAAGTTTTCTCGAGCAGTGAGTAGCGAGTCTCACAGTCGGTAAACTTTTTTCTAAGGTAATAAATGGCATGCTCTTTTCGACCAGACTCGTCATGCTGGCCCAACACGCACCCCATTGAATTATCCAACACGGTCAGATACATGATCAGCGGCCTTCCTTCGACGGGTGGCATCCGAATAGGAGGTTATAGCAAATACTCCTTGATCTTATCAAAAGCAGCTTGGCAATCATCGTTCCATTCGACCACCTGATCTTTCTTCAATAGTTTGAAAATTGGCTCACAGGTAGACGTCAGATGAGAGATGAATCTGGAAATATAGTTCAAGCGCCCCAAGAACCCTCTAACCTCCTTTTCAGTACGGGGAGCAGGCATTTCTCATATAGCTTTCACTTTTGCTGGATCGACCTCAATGCCTTTGTTGCTGACAATAAATCCTAGAAGTTTACCAGACCTAATTCCAAAAGTACACTTACTTGGATCCAGCCTAAGTTTGTACTCTTTCAACCTGGCAAACAGCTTCTGCAAATGCTCAAGGTGTTCCTCCTCTGTTTGTGATCGAGCTATCATGTCGTCTACGCAAACTTCGATCTCATGATGTATCATATCATGAAATAAAGCTAACATGGCGCGTTGATAAGTTGCCCTTGCGTTCTTCAGTCCAAACGGCATCACCTTGTAGCAGAAGGTACCCCATTGTGTAACAAAGGTTGTTTTCTCCATGTCCTCGGGAGCCATTTTAATCTGGTTGTAGCCCGAGAATCCATCCATGAAGGAAAACACCTTGTGCTGAGTCGTGTTGTCAATCAAAATGTCGATATGGGGTAGCAGAAAATCATCTTTAGGACTAGCCCTATTCAAATCACGGTAGTCCACACACATTCTAACCTTGCCGTCTTTTTTAGGTACTGGCACAATGTTAGCAACCCATTGTGGATAGGATGTAACAGCCAGAAATCCAGCGTTGAATTGCTTCATTACTTCTGCTTTAATCTTCTCAGACATGTCGGGCCTCATTCGGCGGACTTTTTGCTTGATCGGTGGACAATCCTCTCTTGTAGGGAGACGGTGAACCATGATATCTGTGTCTAAACCCGACATGTCTTCATAAGACCAGGCAAAGATTTCAACGTATTCATTCAACAGCTGTATCAAGCGCTCCTTGACACTTGGTTCCAGATTGGCACCCACTTGTACTTCTTTCCGGTCTTCCTCTGTTCCTAAGTTGATAGTTTCCAACAACTCTTCATGAGGCAAGATGGCCCTTTCTTCTTGCTGTAGAAGTCTGGCTAGCTCTACTGGTACTTCACAATCTTCGTCATCTTCATACTCAGCCTGATTGACCAGATCTTCAGAGTTATTAAAGGACATAGCAGAATAGTCACCCATAGAATTTAGAGTGGATGGGTACCTGCATTTGTGAGTGTGGGTGTGTGTAAGGGATAACCATCCTTAAACAAACAAAAATGCAAAAGGAAATAAAATGAACGTAGCAGTTTATCAATGAAAAACATCCAATGAATCATTAAACATGGTATATGAATATGAAGATAATCAAAAACCTTACAAATGGACCTACATGCCCCGGGCAAGGCATGAGGTGAAAAAGTAGCGTGCAGATTGTTCAAAAGTAATTATTACAGACCATAGGAAATGTTTGATAGATAATTACTGATTAATAAAAGTAATGGGGACAAAGTCTTTCGCCTCCCAGTTGCGTAGTCCCCCTTCGATGGTTGGGAAGATCCAATCTTCAATGTTGGCCTCTTCGTCTTCACCTTCCAAAGCATTGATTCCATAAGGAGAAATCTTGATGGGTGTTCTTTCAACTTTTGAGCGGCGCATAGCTTTTTGCCCCGCAGTGGTAAATCCTAATCCAAACTTATCTGTTTTGTGAGGAATATCAGGCAACTACCCCCCATGTTGAGCTCTTTCCTTCCTTTATCGCAGCCTTCGCGTCTTTTAGAGATGCCATCCTGGCCACCTGCTTGGGTACTTCGGCTACCGATTTTGCTACAGCCACCTCAGGAGAGACTTCCTCAAAGTGCTGGAATGGTGTTTCAATGAATTCACCCTCCACTTCTACATACCGAAAGGAGTTCAGGTGGCTGATCATATATTCCTCCTCATCGTGCACGGTTATGATTTTTCCTTTGACAGGGTATTTCAGCATTTGATGTAGGGAGGAGGTGATTGCCCCATCATTATGTATATATGGCCTCCCTAGCAAGCAAGAGTATGACGGACGGATGTCCATCACATAGAAAGTTGAGGGGAACACTTCTGTGCCTAACTTAATGGGAATGTTGACCTCCCCATGTACCATTCTCTTCGACCCGTCAAATGCCCTTACAATGATATTACTTGGCCTTAGCTCCAAGCCTTCACAATCCAATCGGTCGAGAGCCTTCTTAGGCAGCAAGTTCAGAGAAGAACCAGTGTCGACCAAAACATGGGCCAAAGTAGTTCCTTGGCATTCTACTGACACATGTAATGCGTCGTTGTGCTTTCTTCCTTTTGGAGTCAGGTCAGCATCAGAGAAACCTAGGCCATTGTCTGCGGTAAGGTTGGCCATGCAATCTTGGAATTGATCGGCTGGGGTTTCCTGGGGCACATGGGTTGTCTTCAGAAATTTTATCAATGCTTTGGCGTGCGCCTCTGAACAAAGCAGTAATGCTAACATGGAGATTTTCGAGGGGGTTTGCCCCAGTTGCTCTACCACGTCATAATCACTCTTCTTAATTATTTTCATAATCTCCTCCATCTCTTTCTTAGAGGTTTCAGGGATGACCAAAGGTTGAGCCCTCGTCCTGACGAGCTCATCTTGGATCCCTTTCCCCTTATCAGCAGAAGTAGGAGGGACAACAGCAGGAATAACAGCTTCTTCAATCAACGGAGTTTTTGCGGAAAGTTTTATCGGTGCAGGAGTAACTTTGGCAGCAACTGAGGGTCCTAAGATTGCCTTTGGGGGGGGGGGGCAATCTCTGGAGAAAATATTCTCCCACTTCGGGTGATCTTGCTTGTACCGACAATGTTTCCAATACCGGCATCTTCTTCATCAGAGCTTTCCTCGGTTATCTCAACTTGTTTAACAGCATGGTAGTAGATTTCTCCACTGTAATTCCATGGTATTGTTTTGTCAGAAATGTAGGGGACAGGCCCTGGCATGGTTATTTTCAGAGGAACAAACTTTGTAGCTGATGTAATCTTAACAGGCTTTTTGAAGGCCTTGGAAAGATTGGTGGAAATGCTGATTATTGAAACATCTTCGATAGGGGTTGGAATAGCACGAATCTTTTCAAACAGAATTTGTTGACTGTCCATTAGGCCTTGGATGCCTTTCTTCAGCAACGGACAGTCGATTGGTAGAGAGGAACAACACTAGCAATCTTCTTTACATCCCGGGAAAATCCTAGCCTTTAACAGATTTAACTTGATCGTCAACAGTGGAGTCATCAGGTCATCAACATCAGAAACATACAGATCTTCTTCGATAGCATGGACATTTCGACCATGCTTCGGCATTGGAGCGGATATTACGTTTGGCTTCTCTGGAGCATCGAACTCAACCTCTTTTGCATCTATCAAGTCTTGAATTTTATTCTTTAGCGCCCAACAATTGTTGGTGTCATGTCCGGCGCTATCAGAATGGTAGGCACATTTGGCATTGGCATGATAGTATGGAGATGTGGTGTTAGGGTTTTTCGGTGCCTCCTTTAAACCGGTCAGATTCAACTTCAACAAATGGGGAAGAACTTGTGCAGGTGTCATATTGATGCGGGTGAACTACCGTTGTGGTCGCTTAACCCGTTGCTGATTTGGTCTGGACTGATTGCCACGAGGCTGATCATTTGATGAATTTTGGATCATCACGGCCCCTACAGTCGGCCGGCGCTCAGTTCTTCCCACTTCTCTCTGAGAGTACACAACATCCGTTTCCTTCTTCGCCGGAAATGATTTCTTAACAGTTGTAGATGCAGAGGCATCCTTTTGAATCTTCCCATTCTTAATACCGGCTTCCACCCGTTCGCCAGTCAGAATTAATTCAGTAAACTCTGCGGAAGAGATCCCGATCAAATGGTTGAAGAACGGGCCAGATAGGGTCCCCAGGAACATATCAACTAGTTCTCTATCAGAAATAGGTGGCTGCACTCTTCCGGCTAAGTCGCGCCATTTCTGGGCGTATTCCTTGAATCCCTCATCTGAGGCCATCCCCATAATCTGTAGCTGAGTACGGGTTGGCGCCAAGTCAGAGTTATATTGATACTGGCGATAAAAGGCAGCTGCCAAGTCTTCCCAACTATGTACCTCTGACCTCTCAAGCTTGTAGAACCAGTCGAGCTGTGTACCAGACAGGATATCTTGGAAGAAGTGTACCCAAAGATTTTTATCAGACGTGTGAGGTTGAATTCTTCGGACGTACGACCTTAGGTGCATCTTTGGGCAAGACAACCCGTCATACCTTGCAAAAATTGGCACCTTGAACTTTGGAGGGATCACAATTCCAGCAATCAATCCCAAATCTTCGAAATCTAACCCGGGAACCCTTTGCAGCTCCATAGCTTCCAGCCTATCCTCCAGGTTTTTGTATTTGTCGTCCGCTGGAGGGTATTGTTGCTCTGAGTAGTCTTCATCTTCTTCAGCCTCTTCCTCTTCAGCTTTAGATTCAGAAGGTAGTGCAGCCCCTTTTCCTTTACTGGTTCCCTCTTCAGATGCGGAGGGAAATTCAAGAACTCTTATGGATTCATTCTCAAACCTTCTTCCCAGGGTAGCCACCGCGACTCTTTTCTTCTTATTTTTCACTTTCTCTTGCTCTTTGTTCCCAAGCAGTGCTTTTAGATCCTCCTGACCCTTTGCCAAGGTCATTAGGAGATGTTGAAACTGTGAGTTTTGCGACTGTAGATCTTTGACCGTCTGTTCGAGATCCATCTTACTGAAATAAACAGCAGAAAGATAAGGAAACCTGGTGTGGAGACCTGCTTATGCACATGATGAATGATATGTTTATTTATGCAATGCATTCAAGGATTTAGAAATTCAAAATTGTTGCAAACAAAAAGAACACACGTCATATTAATAAGAAGAAATTTTGCTAGTATATAAATGCCCCATGGGCCAAATATTACAAAAAACTTCTCAAGGTAAAAAGACGTTGCGCATCCTCTTTGGTGCGATGTAAGTGTTAAGGGTCTCCTCCTCGTGAAGTCGGCGGGTAAGCTCCAAAACCTTCTTCTCACTGGCGTAGAAGCTGGCTTCAAAAGTATTATGTTCCTCCTTGAGTTGGATCCAACTCTTCTGCATCTCCTCCCATGATGTTGGCATGTCAGGATATAGGATGGTGTAGGAAACCTCTCCTTCCTTAACAGGCTCTTTAATCAAAGGGAGAATATGAGGGTAAGGCATCATTAGACTTTGGGCTCGGGTTCGTACCCACTTGAGATAAGGCTCAAGAGGGATGGAGTTCTTGTGCCCCAGTGTCTTGCTATCTACCTTGTTAGGCATCCTCCAAGCTCTGATGAATCTTTGGCGAAGTCCTTGCGCATCGTTGTCGAAGTCAAAAACTAGGTCAGGAATCAGCATGTCATGAGGGTCATCCCTCCGTGCATATCCAAATTGTCTTAAAGCTAGACAAGGGTTGTAGGTAATGCCTCCCTTAATGCCAAGTAATGGAACATTAGGGAACTCTCCACAATGATCGATGATGATGACATTTTCTCTGGACCGAGAACACCAATGTACATCAGAGTGTGTGAGGGTCATCAATCGTTGTGACCACCTTAAGCCTTGTTCATTCTTCAAAACAGATTATGGAAGGTGTGAAATAAACCACCTTGCAAGGAGAGGAGTACAGCACATGAGAACACCTCTCTTCCTCATTGTTCGTGTGTAAAATGAGTGGAGGATGTCCCCAAGCAATGTTGGTATGGGATTCCTGGATAAGAAGATCTTGACGGTGTTGACATCTATAAGTTGGTCAGGGTTTGGGAACAAGACCAACCCATAAATGAGGAGTGCCACAATTTCTTCAAAGGCTTGTAGATCCAATGAATTCCAACACTCTTGTGCCTTCTCAAACAAGAATTTTACCAAGAAGCCTTTGACACCACTTCTAGTTTCCCAATTCCCCTTGATGTCAGATGGTTGCAAGTGTAGTGCTTTAGCAACATCTTCAGGCTTTGGTTCTTTTTCCGTACCATTGTAGGGTAGTTGATTAAGAATAGGAATTCTCAGGAGTTGAGAGAATTCCTCCAAAGTGGGCACCAATTGGTAGTCGGGGAATGTGAAACAGTGGTGAAGGGGGTCAAAGAACTGGAACAACACTTTCACCAAGTCCTCTTCAATGTTGGTGTTGACTAGGCTAAGCAGTCTACCATATCTTTCACTGAAGAGAGAGCTTTCTGGAATTCTGGATGTGAGCTCCTTGAGTTGAGGAGGGATTCTCACAAGGTTGACTTGGATAGTTTTCCTGTGAAGAATTTCCATGACCTGCAAAACAAGAACAAAGATGAAGATCCAAACCCTTGAAATGGTTAGTGGATGCATATGATGCTTTATGATGTTCATGATGTATGCACAAACATATGTACAAGCAAGTCACACAAAACCCTAGTTTCAGGCTTGCATGAGGTCTCATAGGTAAGTACCCTCTTGAGTGAAGTTGGCTTGAAACCCTGTCCTATAAATAGTAACCGGGTTCTAAGGAGCTCAATATCATTGGGTTCTTTTCCATGTTCATTGTTTTGGTTTAGCCACTTAACTAGCGACCAAAATATTCCAAGAAAACAACCCTCAATGAGTGTAGTATCGAGTATCTACCAACTTCGGACTGCACCAAAGCTGGTCATCTCACTACCCCTAATAAAAGGCCATGATGGTCAAGTAAGGTTCTAGGTCATTAGTGCTTAGTGACATCACTCAGCGGCCCCGTACTCTCCTTGATTGAACTCAAGGGTTACCGGTACTCACAAATATGTCGCACTAATATAGCTATTTCTTCAACCGTGTCGGTATACCCCACACAGTTTCCACAACGTATTGCTATCTATGAATGTTTCCCCAAATCCGGGTGTAGGATTTCAAGCCCAAACAAGAGAACCAAGATGTAAAGTAATCAAAGCAAACAATTAGTCATGAAAAAGGGTGATCTAAGCCCTAAGGTTACTCCACTTTTAAACTATTCCCCAGCAGAGTCGCCAGTTCTGTGATACGGTAGGAGAACTGACTTTTGGGTTTTGCGTTTGTTTTCGCAAATGTTTTGGTTTAGCAAGAGTCGCCATCGACTTTTTATTTTATCCTAAGGAAAGGTTAAAAAGCAAGGAAAAACCTTTGAGATGTTTTCATGGGTTCGGGGAGTAGATTATAGAAAGGGAAGGTATTAGCACCCTTTCTATCCATGGTTATCCATGGGCTCTTAATTACTTGCTTAGATCACTTGCCTTGCATTTTCAATTGTTTGAAATGGTGCTTTTGTGTGTGATTTTGAAAGATGTTTTGAAAAGAGGCCATTTGTTGTGGCAACCTTTATAATGATCCATGTTTGAGTGTATACAAAGGTGTATTTGTCTTTTGAAAAGTTTTCAATGTTTTTGAAAGTTGTTTTGAAAGTGTGTTGTGGTGTGTGTTTTGAAAAATGGCAAGGATTGTTTTGCAAGATTGGTCAAGTAACCAAGAGCTATCTACCCTAAATTTCTCAAAGACCTTTCCTATGTTTTAACCCTTTTAACAGTATTGTTCCACCATTGTATTTGGTGGACAATCTTGTGTTAGGATGTTAACGGGACGGGCGCGGGTCATCGTTTAGACCATGAATTCAATAGTACCAAGTGTCTTTGGCAATTTTTCCTTCAAGGGACTTGATCATTTTTTAGGCAACTTTAGAAAGCGTCATCGAGGGACTATGATCATTTTGATTTGTTTTATTTTGCCAAAGACACTCAACATGCAACATGGCCCATTATTGAAGACAACAAGTGGAGTAACCCTAAGGGTGCAAGTGTGATTAGTGTTGTCCATTTTCATGCATTTTTGTCTTTGCATTAGTCAAGCTATTGGTTGGTTGATTTTTGCATACAAACCCTAAGTCTATCATGGCATAATTAGAAAGCTTTAAAATGCGGAAATTTAAAGTCCTAAATTATTACAACATAATTATGGGGATGGGGGTACAAATGTTCAAATGGGGGATATTTAGCAAGAAATTAAATCTAAACTATTACATCCATATTGAATATACAAATTACTTAATTGTACAATAATTAAATAAATACAATAAATATGCAAAATGTATTATGCACAAAAAAATGTTTTTTTATGTATGTAAAAGTATTTTTCATGTGACATATAAACAAAAATAAAAAAAGTCAATTTTTGGATATTTTCATGGTTTAGGGCAAAACCCTAGTTTTCTAAATAAATAGTATTTATTAATTATATTATATACAATATTTGTTAATTATATACAAAAAATAAAAAAAGAAGTATATTGTGAAAAAAAGTATTTTTGATGTCTTATATTAATAAAAATAAAAATGTATTATTTTCATATTTTTATCCTAAATATTTTAATAAATATACAAGTATTTATATTATATATATTTAAATATACTAAATATGTACAAAAATAAAAGTATTAATTATTTACAAAAAGTATATTTTTAGAAAATGTTTTCAAAAGGTAAATAAAAAATAATAACCAAAAAAAATATATTTTTGTATTATTTTTTAATGTTTTAAATAAAAAGTAATATATTTGTTTATATACATAAGTTTAAATAAAACAAATAAATTCCAAATAAAATGCAAAAATGGGTGGAAAAATATTTTTTATATTTTTTATATTTGAGCAAAAAATAATAAGTCAGAATCAAAAAGAAAAAAATCAAAAATGAATAAAATATCACACAATGGGCCAGGGGGGGTGCAAAAATGAGAAAAGAGGTGCAAAAAGCAAGGACAGCTCAGGCCCAGCCCAAGACATCATCTTCTTCCTCCAGCTTCTGTTTGAAACAAAAAACGCGTGTTCCTTGCTCATCCTGCTATCTCTTGATTCTTTGACTTTTAACAAAAACTTACAACATCAATAATGTAGAGCATCAAGTCACGATTTCAAACATATAAAAAAGTTGTTCTAACTCTCAGAAACGAGAGAGAATTTCTCCTCCCCCAATTTTTGACCTAACTTTTATTCCATGTTTAAGTTCAAAATTCTCACAGCACACACAATATAAATGAAAAGTAACTACATGGATGGCTTCAGGGCTATGAGTAGAACATGCTTTCTTCACAAACTTAAGCCTAACTATACCTGGATAGAGAGATAGAAGTTCAAAATTTTACATGTTCAGCTTGAGTCGTGTGCAGCAATGGAGGTACCTTCAATGGAGTTTGAGGATTTCTACAGCTTGCCTGAAGTCCAAGGATGCTCCTCCAACCTCTAGCTTGCTTTGAAACTAACTGAATCGAGCTATGGAAGTCAACATACACAGCTGAAAAGTGAAAATGGAAACCTTGGTTATGGATGCTACAGTTCAAGTTCAATGCTTGGAATAACTTTAATGGATGGTAGGGAATGTGTTTGAAGAGGTTTTAGCCAAAACGCACGACAGGAATTGACTGTGGGATTCAAGTTGCAGCCTATGCACTGTTTTGCCACAAAACTGTGATTTTCTGTATGAGGAGGGATCAAGGGTATTTTGGTCGTGCTTTAGGTAAGTTAGGGAGTATGAAATGTGTTTACAAAGTTTTTTTTTGTTGGTCTTTGCAGGAATGTGAGTTATGGTTGAATATGCAAGTTTTCTTCTAAGATAAGCAAAGATAGTCAATTTGGGTTATAGGCCAATGCAGGTCCCTCAAGCATGCTGCATTTTCTCTTCTTGATCAGTGGGATTTGTCCACGAACTTGTGCCTCAAAGATCTGCTTGTACTTCCAAGATATGGACTTTGACATAAAGCATTGCTTTTTCAAAATGGCAAACTTGCTTTTTCCATTTAAAGGTTAATTCTTTGTGTAATGACTATATGAACAAAATAATGCTAGAACACAATGGATTGGCATTTAATTATTGAGTGTGAATGGGATTAGAGGCCTGTAATCTAGCTTGAACCATGCTGAGTTTGAAAATGCAAAGTGTATGAACATGCCTTGGTCAAGAACAAAAGTGGATTTTACCCAACATTGCAAATTCGATTCTCCCTAACCACAAGGTTGTTTGAGAAGTTCTCAGACAATTTGGAAAGTTTGGAATGTGTACTACAATCCATCTTTGTAATGCAAGTTGAAATTCCAAGTGGAAGCATGTGAAAAGTGGCCATGAAGTTGGGCAAAAATCCTGCCTAAAATAGGTCAAAAATTTTCTAAGTTAAGAATGTTTTGCACCCTTGTTCCAAAAATCATAACTTGAGCTACAAGCTTCTTTTGAGGAAACTTTGTGAATCAAAGTTGTAGATTTTGCAATGGACTACAACTTTCATGTTTTGAGTTTTGCTTGAATCCAATTGTAGCTTGATGAAAAAATGGGACAAAGTTAGGAAACAATAAGGAAGTTTCATAACTTAGAAAAATTCTAAGTTATGAAATTTTCTCATTTTAAACCCTAATTTGAAAATTTGGATTTCTTGATGAACAAGTTTCATAATTTGACATGTCTTGATGAAAAATGAATCTTGGCACTTGATTTTGACCAAAAAGTCAAAGTTTGACTTTTCAGTATACAGTCAAATTTGATCAGTTGACTGGAAAATTCATCTGTCAATCTTGTGCATTTGGGATCTTTTGAACTTGTTGAATAGGTCAAGACCATTCCATTGAGTCCTTGAGGCCATATTTGAGCTTGGTTTGCTATTGTTTAGGTCAAACAGTCAAAAATTGCCTTTGTGCAGTCAAAACCCTAAAAATGACCATTTTGCCCTTTTGGTGATTTGATCAAATTTCTTGTGGAATTGTGATCCAAACTTGATCAAATGGTTCATATGAGTTCATTATGTTGATGTGGGTCAAAAATTATGAAGTTTGACTATCAATTGGCCACAGTTGACTTTTTCCCTAATACAGCTGATTTCTAGGTCAAATGTCCAATTGACTGGGCAAAGACTGGAATCAAGGCTTGAAACTTGGTATGGATAAACTTGTGAGTCCAACATGAAGCATGAAAGTCACTTTGGGCCTTTTAGGTCAAAACATCTTTGTGCAAACTCAACCCCTGATTTGGGTCAACAGTGCAAAGAGGAGTCCTGAGCAGAGCAAACCCTAACTTGATCTTGAGCTCTAAGGGTCTTGTGGTGAGAAAATATTGATGAAATGAGAGGGAAAATTTTGGGGTACAACACATAATATGGTCATTTTGTAAGGCAACCAAGTGGAGTAATCCTAGGGGTGCTTGTGTGCAAGTGCGTTGATATCATGCTTTGTTTTTGTCTTGATTATGGGTTGTCTATTTGTTGTTTTTATCTTATCATACACACCCTAATTACTAACAATACATGAAAGCAATGAAAATGAGGAAAAGTAAAGTTTCTATGCTATTACAATCATTAGGGGGATGGGGTGTACATATTTACAAATGGGGATTGCAAATTAAATCCTAAGTTACTATTACAACCACATTGAATGGATAAGAATGTACAAGAAATGTAAAATGCTTATTTATTTAAGAAAAGAAATAAGTTTTGTTTAAGAAAATATTTTTTGGTCTTTTTGTGTTGAAAGGAATAAAATATAATATGTGAATATGAAATATTTTTGGTGTTTTTTTATTAATGAAAAATAAAAGTGATGGTAAAAAATAATAAAAGGAAAGAAGACAGAATCAGCGTAAATGCTGAAATAGAAGAGGTCAGAAGTTCTGACTCTGACGTGCTTGCAGCTGGAAAATATTCTGTGAGCTGGAACCTGGTTCTGACCGCTTTTGATGTTCTGAACAGCTTCCTCACGTGTTCAGCAGGCTGAAAACTTTCAACTTGGGCTATAAATGATTAGAGAATTCTGGAACAGCCAAGGGGTAAAGTTCTGACTATTTTGAGGTGGATATTGATGGAGAGGGTATTATAGTTTGGCTACAGAAGTTAGGATGGCTTTTGAATGTATGTCAGAAATTGTATGGGTGGTTTTGGTCAAGAGACACTTGGGAAAAAATGGAGTTTGAAGGCAAGAATCAAAAGCTAACAGGTTTTGTATTTTTGTGTTTACAGTTTTTTTGAACTCTTGGAATTTTTCCAGGGGTTCAAGACTTTTCTTTCTCAAATTTTCCACACTGTTTTTCAAAGGCCAATGGAGTTCAATTTATAGGCAAAGGTTTAATAGTTTGGAGAGGTCAAGTGGCACCAACGTCATATGCTAGGCGCTAACTTGATCTTGAAGTAAGTTTAAACAAGCATGGTTCAAGCCACAAGGTAGGATGGTTAGCAGGTTTAGCAGCGCCTAAGCTGGATTTTTCAGCAGGAATTAAGGAAAAGCAAAAGCAACACATGGGCCTAGCATACTTTTGCACAAAAGTTTGCTTTCCCAAGACAGTAGAGGTACACGTGGGGGAAATCCCTTGGATAAAGACTCAAAAGTGGTTGTGAGCATTAAATGATGATGAGATTTATCAAACCAGAAATTCTGCCATGTGAGATTTTGCATCATTGCTTAATTCTGGGTCAGAAGTTCTGCTTCAGCGTAACATCTAACCTCTGATATTTGTATCTCCTTGCTCCAGCATGTTCTGAAGGAGCTCTCAGACTTTCTAGGAAGCTTGAAGTATGCTTCTTAACCTTATTTGAATTACCCTTGCAAACTCTGACTTGAACCTTTATGAAAACTTGCCCAGAAGTTCTGACCAAACTCTGTCTTGAAAGTGTCCAGAATTTGCTGAGTGTTTCAGTTTCAAGGACGTGTCTTTGAGGAGTTATAACTTGAAATCCTAGCATTTCCAGGACAATTTCTATTCTGAAATGTTTTAGATCTCATTGAAATCTATAACTATTGAATCAGAAGCTCTTCCAGAATCAGCTTGCATTATCGTGATAATCTGATCAGAAGTTCTGAGCTTGTCATATTTCTTAAACACTTAGAAAAATTCTAAGTATTTTAGAATTTTGATTTTTTTCAGAGTAAATTGACTTCTGATTTTCTTGATGAACAAACTTCATATTTCAACATGTCTTGATGAAATATGATTCTTGAAATTTGATTTTGATCCAAAAGTCAAAGTTTGACTTTTTAGTGTGCAAATGACCATTTTGCCCTTGTGAATGATTTGCTTGGAGAATTGATAACTTCAAGGCTTGGAAATAGATAGAAGAAAACTTGGGGTCTAGGGTGATCCTTCGTGAAATGAGGGAAAATTTTGGGGTACAACAGTGACCTTTCCGATTTTTGGTATCTTATTTCTGGGCCTTGTAGTGCCTTGCTCGTGAAATATATTGGCCTTTGTCTTTTGGGCGTTTCGTGAATGAGCGTCGCGCTAACTGCCTTGGCAGAGACGACCAAGTAAAGGTACAAGGTTTCCCCATCTTCCTGCTGAGAGAGGACTGGTGGTTGCGAGAGGGTCTGTTTGAGGTTGAGGAGAGCTTGCTCGCACCCTTTTGTTCACTCGAATGCCGCTTCTTTGCGCAGTAATTTGAAAATGGTAGCGCGTGCTGGGCTGATTTGGCCACGAAGTGAGATAGAGAGGTGAGCATCCTGTTCAGGGATTGGATCTATTTTTCCATCTTGGTATTAGGAACTTGGAGAAAGCTTTTCACTTGTCGAGGTTGGCCTTAATTCCTCGCCCGGTTAGGTAGAAACCGAGGAACTTTACATCATATACACCGAAAGTGCACTTCTCTGGATTGAACCTTGTAACACCCTTCTAAACCTCACAGAATATTCATAATTATTTAAAATAATATCAGAATAATACAACAAAAGGGAGTCACATTTTATTCATGAAATAATTATACGTGCTAGTCTTACTCCGTAACACGGGTTTTTAAAGTTATTTATGTACATATCCATTATCAAGGTTTCACATACTTGCAGTGGAATCACAGTTCAAATAATTTCATTAAAACACTTCATAGTGATCCATGATTCATGGTTCACAATTTAACATAATTTAAACTCCATGGAAACAATTTAAATTTCATAATAAAACAAGAACAAAATAGTTTTCAAAACAAAGCATTCCCGTCCCCGATGTTACATATAAGAGCAAGACCTTCTAGACTCGACGGAAATAAAACACACGCTCCAAGCTATTCTTATAATCCTTTAAGGACTACTCCTGATTACCTGCATGTTACCCACGTAGAGGCAACATTCAAGCAGAAAGGGTGAGCTCATCACAATCATTATATAAGATATAAGTAATAGACATAGCAGAATAAACCAAAAGTATCACAACATAAACTCAACATTGTTATATTCCAAGTACCTCAACAATCATACAAATTCAACAACACAATACAACATCATCAATTTAAGAACCATGCAATGCCACATAAGATGTAGTGCAAGGACATAGACTCATGCATGTGATACCAATTCATTTGATGGACACGGGGCCATCACCCTCCAGAGACCCCAATCATAGGATCAATTCCCACTTGGAACTGGAGCAAATCATAGACATCCCAAATCCACACAATGGGATTAAGACCAAATCCCTGGACCAACATCCTAAATTATCAAAACGGACCAAAGTTGTCCAATGAATGCATGATGCGCAACAACAATATAAACGATCACAACTAGTCATACACATCATCATTCATGTATTCACCAACATCATCATATAAACCTCATCAAATGTACTCATATAAGCAGAGCATCATCATTATATCATCATATAAAACAAAATCATCATATTAAAAACATATCATCATCATACTTGACTACCACAAAACATCATAGCAATTCAACATGGGGAAACTAATTCTATCCTAACTTGGGTACTAGAATTATCCTTCTTATTATTCATTTTACTCCTTATAAATATAGCTCATCGAGTTAGCTATCTAACGCTTCGAACGACACCTCAAACAGAGTCCAAAAACTTAAGTTACGACCTTTAGAAAAATATGTCAAAAATTGGATTACTTGAGTCGACGCATACCCCCTTTGAGTCGAAACATAGGTATTTTGTCTGCCCCGGGTGTGCTTAGGTTACCATAGTGAGTCGATGCGTATTGAGTCTTGAACCTGCATGAGTCGACACATGACCTCTTTGAGTCGACACATGCTGTTTTGTGCTGAATTTTTCTGCGATTTCACTACCTTATAGGTCCCAAAACATCATCTAATCATAGGGATTCATAATCTATCAACAACTTAATATACTACATCAATTAGACAACATTTACGGGTGATTTTTCATCACTAATCTATCAATTCTCCATCAAACTACATCAAATCACCATCTATGAAACCTAAGGAAAACCCTACCTCTATCTACCACTTAAATCAAATATAATAATCAAATAAACACCCTTACCTTATTGTTTCGAGTGATTGATTATGTTCTTCGTGCCTCTTACGATAATTCTCTCTAAAGCCTTCATGCCCTAGCCTCTCTTCTCCAACTTTCACGATTGATTGTGAGAATAACAACTATCTCTTCTCTATTATCACAAAGGACCCCTAATATCTTCCTCAATTTCCCTCACTTAGTCAACCTTTATTTACCATAACGTCCTCACTCTTCCTACTAATAACCAACACAACACTCTAATTAAAATAACCCTTTAAGTAATTATTCCTATTATTATATTCTCAATAATAATCCAAATAATTACTAAATAATTATTTAACCATTCTAATACTTCTAATCATCATAATTCACAGCATGCACAACCTCATATCAACACATCACACATATAATAATATAAAACATCAATTATTCACAAATACCCCTAATAATTTATTAAATAAATAACATCTAAAAATTGGCATGTTACAAACCTCATCCTGCATTTCCTCGCCTAGTCTAAGACCTTTATGAGGTGGGAAGTATATGTTATACCCCAATTTTCTCCCCTAATATCTCTCATTATCTCATTTTATCAATACATCAAGATCACACATTAGGGTTGGTTCTCTCTTTCTACTTCATCCTATCTTTAAGTTTACTCTTGAGGGATCACCAAGCAACTTGAATTTTATATCTTGTACATGTGTTTTCAGGTGGATTAACTAACATCAAAATATGTATATATGTTTCTTTAAATGTTCATATTGTAGGTGATGACACAATTTCATCCATCTCATCATCTAACCTAGGTTTGAGGGTTGGTCCTCAATCAAATGGTTCTTCAATGGATCGCAAGAGCTCAAGCTTCAAGGGTATGTCTATAATATCAAATTTTTTGGTTCAAATGGCTCTCTTATTTTATTTAGATCAATTTTTCCTCAAGATTGGTGGTGGTATTCATCAAGAAGATCCATAGGTTCATGTGTTTATTTCCATGCCTTCTTAAACAAGTTTTATTGAGACTTAAGCTCCATATTTGAGTGTTCTTCAATACAACATCATTTAAAGGGCTAATGTGATTCATCATGCTTTATTTTTGCCAAGAAAGTTCAAAAAGATTCAAGGTTGATTCAACAAGTTTGACCTTATTGAGCAAGTGCATGATTCAATGATCACAAATGCATAGCTCTCTCAATTTTCAATATTTTGAGTTGGTTTGTTTTTCTATCAGTTCTTATCATCATCTATAACATTTTCTCTTCACATGACAATATCTAATTGTGTAATAAAAATCATCAAAAGTTGAAAGGGGCTTCAAGTCATTTTGACACTCTTTGAGCCAGGGTTTATTGACTTCAAGAACCATATGTTGCTCATTTTTTGAGATTTTTGATTTATTCTAAAGTCACGAGTCTCTTAAAAGGGTCCTTAACAAGTTCTCTTCAAGAATCTAAGACTAATTTTGAATGGAATATCACTAATGGTTGAGAAAGATTACAAGTCCTTTGGAAAAGCTATCAAATTCTCTTCTGTGACTGCAAATGATCATAACTTGGTCACCTTTTATCTCTTTGAACTCATTATTTTTCCACAATAATCTTTGGTGTGTCTACTATAAATTTGTTTCAATATGCAATACTTAAAAATGCTTGGAAAGTTGTTTAAAAATTGAAAAGATTATAGGTCTTTTGTGAATTTTCTCAAATTTGTTCATCATCTTTCAAAGACTACAACTCTTTCAATTTTTATGATTTTTGAGTAATCTAAATTCCACAATTAAATTCAAGAGGTCTAATTATTTCATCTTCAAGGATCAAGAACCAATATTGAGTGGAAGGACATGTAACTTTGAAGAATATTATAAGTCATTTTGAAGTTCAACACTAAGAAATATTTCTAAGTACAAATCTGTGTGTTTTTCCTAATTTCAAACTTGAATAAATTTTTGCTCAAGACTCCAAATACTACCTTTCTTGGCACATTATGAAGTGTTTTGTGAGATATTTCCATTGCAAAAGGAATCAGATCATAAAGCCTCCTACATTGTGTGCCTCATGGCTGCAAAGTTGGTACCATGAAACCGAAGTTTTCTTCAAAAGTCAGATTTGATTTTGATTAGTATGGCCTTTAAACACAAATTTGTCACGCGTTAGATGTTTAAACATGATTAACTTAGTATCCTGAAAGGTTTAGCACATCAAAACGCAAGGAATAGTTGAGTTTTGATAACTTGCAAATCACACTTTGCTCATAATGCAAGTGCACGTGAATTCCCCTCATACATGATCATTCATCTCACTTTTTGGTTCCATCATGCTCAGCTATAAATAAGGATCACCCCTCACTCATTTCCACAAGCTTTAGAGAGCCAAAAAACCACTGTAAAACTTCCTCCATACCCCTCAATTCCGCAAATTCGAATTTGGTTTTAAAGCATTTTTCAATACAATTTATTAGTTCATTCTTCATCCTTGAAGCTCACTGAAGCTAACAAAAGAAGAACCAAGTCTTGAAGTGCTCTAAATTGTGCTAGCCAAGTCAAATTTTAGAGCTCTGAAGTTGAGTTTCAACAGGTAGATTCCTCCATCAATTCTCTCCAAACTTGATACTACAATGTAACTCTAATCACTCTGATACTCACAACATCGTTAGTTTTTAATTATAAGTGAGTTTTGCTCATAAGTTTTTAAATCCCTTTTCAATTGTTTCCTTCTGATTTTTTCCAAATCGACTAAGTTGTGCTTAATATAAATTTTTTACGAGATTACCATTGGAATCGTCTTGAAGAGACGAAGCGGATGATACTGGTCTGAGTTTTTAATTTTACAGATTATAGGACCTGGAATTCGCGCGTGGCTGGAGGTTGGAGACGATGACATATCATCTCTCAACCAATGACATGGTGCCACATATTTTTTTCAAAGTATGTTTTAAATAAAGGACTCAATGATTTATTCACTAATGTCTATATCACACACATCGTGTCTGATCCTTTGGATTAACTTAGTAATGAGTTTTTACATTGAATTAATGGTCCACATTATTTTGATATTATTTTTATTTTCTGATTTTTTGTTTTAATTATTTTAAACTTCAAAAATTCATAAAAAATTCACTTCAACATCTAAACTTGTGAAAAAATTATCAAAAATACTTTTGATTTTTATCTTTCAAATTTTTATGTTTCACAATTTTGTTTTGTGATTTGGAATTTTTTTTTATGATTTTTCACTTTATTTGACTTGTTTTAATTGTTTAAAAATATTTTTCTTGATTTTAAAATTCTCAAAAAATTATGGAAGGATCTAGTAACCTCTTGACAAATATTGTTGACCTTATTTTATTTTTATTTTTGATTTTACTATTTTTCACAAATTTTGATTTAGTTTGCCTATTTTATTAAATTATAAAAATAGTTTACGACTTAAAAAAATTCTGAAAAATTGTGTCAACACTTATTGACTCATGTTTGACTTCTGATATTGTTTTACGATTTTTATTTGGTATTTTAATACACGTGGTGTATTTTACCAATTATTTCCTTTTTTAAATCATTTAAATTTTGTTTTATATTAAATATATTTTATTATTTTTTGATTGGTCCTGATTTGGAGACACTTGAGTGTTTTATTTGGGACAAGTTCCTGAACCCCATTGGATCTTGGTTGTTGATAGGTTGAAAAACAAAATCCACCAAAATGGATGAATGATGTTGATGATATTTGAAATTCTAGTTTCATCTGATATATTCTCCTCCCTCCTCATCTTATCCCTTTCTTTATTTACTTTTGCTACATGTTTTGGGGGAATGATCTACATATCATATCTGTAACATGTTTGGTACATATATTTTTATTGACTTGCCTCAAAATAGGTGTGGCTTCTATATAAGTCCACTTACGATTGCTTAACATAGCACTAAATTTGTCTTGATTCGAAAAATGATCATTCGTAGCCCAAACTTATGTTTGCAAGCCCAAATATGTTTAATTTTAAACCTTTGATCTAATAACTTTGAAGTTCATTGTTAGGAGGTTTTGATTCTATTAATCCTCTAATAAACTTCATAAATTTTGGTCTAAGTGAATCATTTGAACATCGATGATCATATGTGGTTGCTTTGAGTACTTAAAATGAATTATATACTTGACAAAAAGCAAATGAAACTTTTTGATGAGAAGCTTTGATTTTATCAATCTTCTAATGATTTTTCGAAAGCAAGCTTCAAAATGGTCATTCAACCAATTCTCTAACTTCTAAATCACTAACAATTAACTTTACTTTATGCCTTTATTTTGTGCCTTTATTTTTATGTATCATTTACTTTAGCATTTATATTCCATGTCATTTTTTCTTTTTCTCACTTGAGCATTTATCTTTATTTAATTTTTCTTTGCTCACTTGAGCTTTCTTTTCTTTTAAAGACACTTAATAATAAACTTGAACATTAAAAGATTTAAGGTTACTTGGACTATCTGGTTACTATCCTTAGCATTATGGAGTTGTGGATCTATCAGAATTAGGATTAGAAGCCTTGATACTTAGGGACCTTGTTACTTTGTTGTTATTTTGTATGAAGTTATTGGAGTTTACTCCAAGGCATTAGGTTGATTTTCTTTGTGTGCAGGTTATTCTGATTATATGCTTTGTTTGTGATTAAGAATTCCTCTGTATACAGTCGTTACCCTGCCCAATTTTTGTGAATACTTAATTCATCTGAAGCTTTGTATTCCTCAGAGGTTTAGTATTTTTGCTTGCTTAGTTTTAATCCAAAGGATGGGAATTCTACATTGAGTTCTTCATGTCAAGTGTTGGCTACTTATTAGTTAGATCGTTCTTTTCCTTGGCTTTTACTTTATGCTTTAGGATAGTCCCTTCATCTCTTCCTTATCTTCTTTAATTTCAAAAATCTTCTCCCTCCTTTAATAGTTTTCGAAAATCTTTTTCTTAATCAAACTTTAATCAACTTAACCATACTTTGACATCTTTTGAAAGACTAAAAGTCATTAATCACATTCAAACCATTTTGTAACTTTGGCTTTTTTTTACTTTAAAAACCTTTTCTCAAAAGATTAGACTCTTGTCGATTCTTATAGTATTGTGAGCTACTATACTTCTATAATATGTAGTAAAGTGAGATATTTTCCACTTGGGTGTTGAGTGAGGCTTTGTTGATTTTAAAATCCAAGCTATATGCTCCACTTTGAGATGATGCAAATTCTCCTTTCTCATAATTGTGGGTAGTAAATATGTTTTCCACTCAGATACGACGACGATGTCTCTTCCCTTAAAATTAACCAACACACAGGTGTTTTAAAATTTTTGAGGTGAACTACGAGTACATTGATCCCCTATTGCACGAAAGGTTATAAATAGGAACTAAAGATTCACAACCTCGCGGGTGCAAAAATTGTAAAAAAATACATTTTTTTTCTCATCTCCACCATCTTATTTTGTATGCACCTTTTATAGCAAAAAAATGCACAGATTTTTAAAGAAGTTCCTGTAGAGTATCATAGATGTTTAGGGTGCTAATACATTTCCTTTGCATAACCAAACCTTGTACCTAGATTCTCTTTCCCTCTTTTTTTGGTTTATTCGCTCTTTCCCATTTCCTTTGGAAACAATAAAGCACCATGGCGATTTTTATTTGATCTGTGCGAGTTAAGTCAATCCAATGGCTTAGTCTCAACATTTTTACCGCTACAGAAAATTGGAGACTTCACTAGGGAAAATAACATCTCTAAGTGGGTTGAGCATATCTTTGTTTATTTGTGTATGTGCTATTATTTGTTGTATATTATGTGTTGTATATATATGTTTGTCTAGATTTTCCTGGTTTTCAGGGTGCTTGGTGATCTCTTATAAGTCCTATACCCGGACTTGGGAAAACTTAAAATAGGACACGTGATATAATCATTTTAACTTTAAGGGAGGAATCCAAAAAAAGAAGACATGAGATCTATCATTCAATGGAGGACCCTTTGACTGTAGTATTTGTTTATTGAGCAATAGGGAAGACATTGCTGCTTTCGACCTGGGATCCCGAGAAGCTGAGAGACCGTAGAACCCTTAACCCATATTGGCCTTTTAGGTGTAGTGTGGAGACTATGACGGATAAATCCAGAAGTAGTTGTCACGTGATACTACACTCAAACGAGTTTTTCCTGAGAATATTGCTAATTACCGGGCTAATCGAGACGTTGGTAATATCTGAAGGAAAAATGTAGACTCTGAGAACTTTTTAGAACCTTGTTCGGCAGGTGATAAACCATTAGTCCTTATCTTGTGGGTAGTACCTTTGACTTCATGCTCGTGACGTCGAACCTATAAACCCCCATGTTTTTGATCTTGTGTGTGATTGTTGCATCATCATACATTCATGCACCCATGAGCATTCTTTAAACAATTTTTCAAGGAATTTAAGTTTGAATTTTGCAAATATCTCAGCTACTTTTTTGACCATGGATTTTGGAATGAGAAAGACTCGGAAGTACATTTTCAAGGATCCTAAGATAGAGGAACTGATGAGTTTGATTCTTGAGATTCAGAATCCTACAGATTTCCGGAAGAAGTATGAAGCTATTTTCCCTCTTATGAAGCTTGAGACGAAGGAGGGTATTCTTTCTACATTGGTCCAGTTCTGTGATCTGTTATACTGGTGTTTTTACTTTTCTTGATTATCAGCTGATGCCCACATTGGAAGAGTATTCTTACTTACTAGGTTTACCTATTACTAATTGTGTTCCTTTCACCGACTTAGAAGGAGAGCCCAAGTCTCATGAGATTGCCACTACAACTCACTTAGGAAGTCTGAGATTGAGGCTAATATGACTACCAAATGAGGAATCATGGGTTTAACTGCTTAGTTTCTATTGGAAAAAGCTCGTTACTTCGTCAATATGAAGAGTACAACTTCTTTCAAGGCTATATTTGCTTTGCTTGCCTATGGGTTGTTCTTGTTTCCTAGCATCGACAAATTTGTGGATGTTAATGCTATTAGGATCTTTCTGATTGGGAATTCAATCCCTACACTGCTAGGATATACTTATTATTCCATTAATCTTTGGAATTTCTATCAGGGAGGGTTGGTCATCTGTTGCACACCGTTGTTATATCAGTGGTTTATTTCTCACTTACGTCGGTCTGTTACTTTTTGGGATATCAAGAACAAACTGCGTTGGGGCCCAAAGATTATGGCCCTCACTCATTATGACATTGATTGGTATCATCAGGATTATTATGATGTGAAGATTATTTATAGTTGTGGTAGTTTCCCCAATGTGCCTCTTCTTGGTACAAAGGGAGGAATTAACTATAATCCTGTTCTTGCATGTCACCAGCTTAGATATCTGATGAGAGATAAGCCAAATAACATTCATTTGAGTGGTTTCTTTCTCAAAGAAGGAAAAGATCACAAGACAGCTAGGAAAGAGATTGAAAAGGCTTGGCGCCATATTCATAGGAAGGGTAGAAAAGATTTGGGACCAAGAGGAGTTGTTTCCTTAGAGCCTCATCTCCGTTGGTTACAAGCATGGGCTATTCAATTGAAGATTCCTTATTCTCGTGAAGAACCTATATCTGATATATTTATGAGGACTCCTCCTCCTATCTTAGATGATGTGGAAGAACTTCAACTTGCCTTATTTAGGATGCATCAAGAGAAGGAAGCATGGAAGAACAAGTACCAAACTTTGGAGGTGTCCTACTCAACAAAATTGAAAGAAAATACTGACTTGATTGAGATTATTGAGAGTTATGCTATGGAGATGATGGAGAAGCAAGAGGATTTATTTTCCTCTAGAGTTCAGCCCGGTTCCGGTCACGCATTTTCTGATTCTGGTGGATGGAAAGAAATCACCGACAAGTATGTAGTAGAGAACAAGCAGTTGAAGGCTTAAATTGCAACACTCAAGGGAAAGTGTTAGTGTGTGGAGAGATCTTCGTCAACTTTGGCTCCTTAGCATTTTTAAATTCTATGTTTATTCTTTTGTACTTAGGATTATTGAAACTTGTACTAAAAGTTGTAATCCATTCCAAAGTTGTTATTAAAATGAGATTTTTTTAGTATTTCCAAATGTGTTAGTACTTCAATATTTGAAATTGCTTATGATTCTTTGAGTTCCTTGAATAAACAAGATAAAAAATCTGCATTGCATATCATGTATCATTTCGCACATATTTTTTTTGAATTCCTATCTTTTACAGGTGTCTTGTTTTTCTGCTTCGTTCAGTCGACAAGCTGTATCATCGCTAAAATAATCGAGCTAAATCTAAAAAGAAGATGGAAAACCTGGAACAAGAGAATCTTGAGCTGCACGAAGAAGTTACTGATTTGAGAGTCAGTATGGCTAATCTGACTGCTTTGTTAGAATTGTTGGTGGCTGCTCAGAATCAGCCACCACATCCTCCTTATTAGTCTCCTCATACCACTCAACCACGGCAGACAATCGTTAGACCTCCAAGAAGACAAATGATGTTGCTGAAGAAAGAAGGGCTAGACCTCTAAGAAGACATCACCAGCATCAACAACAGGTAGCCTTTGTAACTCCAATTGTCAATATGGATTGGACTGATGTTTCCTATCAGAGAGCACCTCAACAAGGTAATCAAGTGAAAGGTCAGAAGAGAGAAACTTTGGATCCCATTCTGATGAGTTATACAAAATTGTTTTCGGCTTTGAATCAAAATAAATTGGTGCAGACTACGCCTCCCCTTGCTATACCTTCAACTTTACCATGGTATTATAAAGCTGATCAAACTTGTGCTTTTCATCAAGGATCCCTTGGGAACAACGTCAAAACGGTTATCTGTTGAAATCAGAAGTGCAAAAGATGGTAAGATCTGGCCTCCTGTCTTTTAAAGATGTTGGTCTCAATGTGAAGGATAATCCACTACCCAAACATGGAGGTGGAAGTGTTGTAAACATGGTTGTTGGTTATCTTGGGGACTTCATGATATTTAATGTCAATCTGGTCAGAGGTGATTTAGTGAAGATGCATGCCGATATTTGTGAATTCATCTATTATACACATAACCACGTCGCTTGTGTTGTTTGCAGTATGGACGTCCATGGATGTGATAAAGTGAGAGCATATCTGTAAGAGATGATGGATGAAGGTCTTATCCATATAATCAGACCAAGTATTGAATATGAAGAAGAGGTGAATATGGTTTATGGTTGCCCCGGATAATTCTGAGTTTCTGATGTAAACTATATGGATGATGATCTGGTATAGCTACACGCCACACTTTGTCACATGGATGGCCAGGAGGTACATCATTATGGGTCCTTTCAGATCTGATGTAAGGATTCTTGTGGTTGCTCTGTTGTAACAAGAGGTGTTCAATTGCTGTTAGATAAAGGTACTATTAGAATCACAGGCAACATATATGATTATGATGGAGTTAGTATGATTAAAGACTACTCTGTTGAGGCCATGTCTGATGATGAGTATGTTTCTACTGATGAATTATTTTCCTTTGATTAAAGTATGTTTTATGACAATTATGTGATTCCTGAGTATTCTGAAGAAGCAGTGGTCAATGTCATTGTGCCACATTTTGGTGTTCCTGCTCCTGCAGAGATTACATATCGCATCAAACCTATTGTTGTTCCTGTAGTTATTTGTCTGCCTGGTTCTATCCCATATGAATTAGATAAAAAATTTCCTTATAAGTACAATGAAACTATCTTGGAGATGGTGTGGAAATTCCTATCTAACCTTTGTCCCATGTTGAGAATATTGTTGAAGCTAGTCGGGTAACTCGTAGGGGTCGTGTCTTCACCCCTACCTTTCGAGGAGATGTTAATTCTAGTAAGAAGGTTGTTGAGAATGCTGAACCTAAGAAAGTGGTAGGAGAATCTAGTGGTGCCGCCTTGGAAAAGGATGTTGTTGATCTGTTGAAAATCATCAATATGAGTGATTAAAATATTGTGGACCAATTTATGCAAACTCTATCTAATATTTCCATTTTTGCCTTGTTGATGAACTCTTCTGCTCATCGGAATCTCTGAAAAGGGTGTTGGATCAGGATTTTGTTTAAATGGATATGTCTTTGGATCAATTCAACGGTGTTGTGAGGAATATTAAGTCTTGTAATAATATGAGCTTTTGTGATGATGAATTGTCTGATGAAGGGAGAAACCATAACCTGGCTCTGCATATATCTATGAATTGTAAGAATGACTCTTTTTCCAAAGTGCTGATAGACAATGGATCTGCTTTGAATGTCATAACAAGAAGCACTCTCATGAAGCTTAAGTACCAAGGAACTCCTATGCGCCTTAGTGGCATTATAGTAAAAGCTTTTGATGGTTCGAGAAAATCTGTTATTGGAGAGGTGGATTTACCTATTCACATAGGTCTGCACTTATTCCAAATCACCTTTCATAGACGTTGTTAATAGTGAGCAAGCTCTTTTGATATCTCATTTGTCTTCCTTTAGCATTGTAGAACCTGATGAAGTCGTTGTTGGAACTCAGCTCCAAGTTTTGTTAATTCATAACATAAGGAAGATTAAAGGTTTTATCACCTCATTTAAGGATGCGCAACAGGTAGTGCAGAAGGGCCCTAACAAGGTGTGGGGGAAGGTTATTAATGCACATGTGAATAGGAATGAGTCTGGTTTGGGTTCTCCATAAAGAATGAAATTATGAAGCCAAAGTCCGCTTCGAGTAAATATAAAGACATCTTTCACAAAGCAGGATATCTCCATCTAACTACTCCAAAGATCAATGCTATTCTCGAAGATGAGTCAGAGCAAAAGATGTCGAACTTTGTGACACATAGAGCCAGAATCCAAAATTGGATCACTGTTGATGTTCCTTCTTGCATTTACATTTCAAAGTAATTTGTTTTTTTTGTTGTTTGTCTTTTCAAAAGTCTTTCACTCTGCCCAAGGTGAAATTAATGATGTATGGGTGTGTCTTTTGGTTTGATTTTTAAGATCATTAATAAAAGTTGTTTTTTATTTCTAAATTTGTGTCTTTATTTTCTGTTTTTTCTTGGAAAATGGTAATCAGAAAAAACTTTTAAAAAAAAACTGTAAATAAATCTGCATATTCACTTGTTACATGTGTCAGTATCTAAAATCAATCATAAATCATATGTGCAGATTAACTAAAAAACCCATTGAATGCAATGACCCTGCACCCTCTCCCAACTTTAAATATCTTGTGTATGTGGCTAAAGGAGAAGAATATGATGAAATCCCAGAAGATATTTCACGATTGTTCCAGTGCGGGGAAAATACCATTCAGTCGTATAAAGAGCCGTTGGAGACAATTAACTTGGGTTTAGAGGAAGATCCAAAAGAAGTCAAGATTGGGGGATTGCTTCATCCTAATGCGTAGAGAAGGTTGATTGAGCTGCTGAAAGAGTATGTGGATATCTTTGATTGGTCTTACCAAGACATTCCTGGTTTGGATATTGATATTGTGGAACACTATTTGTCGCTAAAGCCAGAATGTTCACTAATCAAGCAGAAGCTGTGAAGAACTCATCCTGACATGGCAGTGAAGATTAAAGAAGAGGTTTTGAAGCAAATTGATGCTAATTTTCTTTTAACATCAGTGTACCCTCAGTGGATTCTAATATTATTCCAGTACCAAAGAAAGACGGGAAAGTCCGCATGTGCTTTGATTATAGAGATTTAAATAAAGAAAGTCCGAAAGATGATTTCCCATTGCCTCATATTGATACGTTGGTTGATAGCACAACAAAATCAAAGTGTTCTCATTCATGGACAAATTTTCCGAATACAATCAAATTAGGATAGATCCTGAGGACATGGAAAAAACAATATGTATCACACCCTGGGGAACATTCTGTTACCGAGTGATGTCATCCGGGTTAAAGAACGCTGGTGCAACGTACCAAAGGGCTTTGACAACCATATTCCACGATCTGATGCATAAATAAATTAAAGCATATGTTAATGATATGATTGCAAAATCTCAGACCGAAGAAGGGAATTTGTAAGATTTGTTGAAATTTTTTCAGCGATTGAGGAAGTATTGTCTCTGTTTGAATCCAAATAAGTGTACCCTTGGTGTTTGCTCAGGAAAGTTGTTAGGTTTCATTGTCAGCCAAAAAGGAATTAAGGTTGATCCTGATAAAGTTAAGGAAATTCAAGAAATTCCTGCACTAAGAACTAAAAAGCAAGTTAAAGGCTTCCTTGGACGTTTAAATTACATTTCCAGGTTTATTTCCCATATGACTGTAACATGTGAACCAATCTTCAAGCTGTTAAAGAAAGATCAAGGTTATGTGTGGATGGATGATTGCCAAAGGGAATTTTAAAGCATTAAATAGTATCTCCTTGAGCCTCCTGCCTTGCTCCCTCATATTGAAGGAAGACCATTGATTATGTATCTGACTATGTTGGATAACTCCTTGGGCTTTATTTTGGGACAACAAGATGAAACAAGAAGAAAAGAATATGCCATTTATTATTTGAGCAATAAATTCACTGGATGTGAGTCACGGTATTCTATGCTAGAAAAAAACATGTTGTGCCTTGGCCTGGGCAGAAAAACGATTGCAACAATATATGGTGAATCACACTACTTAGTTGATTTCCAAAATGGATCCAATTAAGTATACTTTTGAAAAGTCCGCTCTTACTAGAAGAATTGTCTGTTGGTAGATGTTGTTATCTGAATATGATATTGAATATTATACTCATAAGGTTATTAAAGGTAGTGTGCTGGCAGAGTTCCTAGCTCACCAACCAATTGATGATTATCAATCTGTTAAGCTTGATTTCCCTGATGAGGATGTGATGTATTTGAAAGTTAAAGATTATGATGAACCCTTGCCCGAGGTAGGTCCTGATTCTGGATCCCGATGGGGTATGGTGTTTGATGGAGCTGTAAATACTTATGGAAAAGGAATTGTTCCGGAATTATCACTCCCCATGGGTCACATATCCCTTTTACTGTAAGGTTGACATTTGATTGTACCAATAACATGGCGGAGTATGAAGCTTGTATCACGGGTCTTGAAGAGGCTATAGATCTCATAATCAAAATTCTTGATGTATATGGTGATTCATCTTTGGTAATAAACCATATCAAAGGAGAATGGGAGACTCGCCAGATTGGCTTGATTCCCTACAAAGATTATGCAATAAGATTATTACCTTTCTTCAATAAAGTTGAATTCCATCATATTCCCAGAGATGAGAATCAGATGGAAGATGCTTTATCCACTTTGGCTTCCATGTATCAAATGAATGTTTGGAACGATGTAACTCGGATTACAGTTTGATGTCTTGATAGACCAGCTCACGTGTTTGCTACAGAGTGGACGTCAGATGAAAAACCTTGGTATTATGATATCAAGCACTTTCTTCAGACTCGGGAATATCCAGTTGGTGCATCAAACGAAGATAGAAATACATTGAGAAGGTTGGCAGGTAGCTTTTTCCTCAATGAAGATGTGTTATACAAGAGAAATTATGACATGGTCTTGCTCAGATGTGTGGATAGACACGAAGAAAACATGTTTATGGATGAGGTCCATGAAGGTTCCCTTGGTACCTATGCCAATGGACATTTGATGGCAAAGAAGATGCTTATGGAAGGTTACTATTGGCTGACAATGGAATCTGACTGTTACAAATTTACAAAGCAGTGCCATAAATGTGAGATTTATGCTGATAAGATACATGTGCCTCCAACGCTTATCAATCTTATTTCTTCCCCATGGACTTTTTCTATGTGGGATATTGATATGTTTGGAATGATTGATCCCAAGGCGTCGAATGGACATCATTTCATCCTAGTGGAAATTGACTACTTATCAAGTGGGTGGAAGCAGCTTCCTATGCTAATGTCACCAAGCAGGTGGTAATACGTTTTATCAAGAACAATCTTATATGTCGGTATGGTGTGCCAAGTAGGATTATCACTGACAACGACTCAAATTTGAATAATAAGATGATGACAAAACTTTGTAAAGAATTCAAGATTGTCCATCACAACTCGTCTCCTTACAGGCCTAAGATGAATAGGGTTGTTGAAGCTGCTAATAAAAACATTAAGAAGACCATCTAGAAGATGATTGTTTCCTATAAGGATTGACATGAGATGCTCCCTTTTGCTTTACATGGGTATTGTACATTCTTCCGCACTTCAACAGGGGAAACCCCATTCTCTCTTGTGTATGGTATGGAAGCAATGCTTCCTGTTGAGGTTGAAATTCCCTATTTGTGTGTAATAATGGAAACCAAGTTGACAGAGGCTGAATGGGTCCAAAATAGGTTTGACCAGTTGAATTTAATTGAAGAAAAAATAATGACGGCCTTGTATCATGGTCGGTTATATCAGAAAAGAATGAAGAAAGCTTTTGATAAGAAGGTAAAGCCTCGTAAATTCATAGAAGGCGACCTAATGCTCAGATAAATCATGCCTTTTAATGCTGATTCTATGGGCAAGTGGACTCCTAATTATGAGGGCTCATATGTTGTCAAGAAAGCCTTCTTTGGAAGTGCATTGATTCTTGATACTATAGATGGTGAGGAGTTCCCACGTCCTATGAATGGTGATGCAGTTAAGAAATACTTCACCTAAAGAAATAAAAGAACAGCTTGTTAAGTTGAAAACCCGAAAGGGTGGCTTAGGAAAAAAAGAGTGCCTCGTTAGACTGAAAACATGAAAGGGAGGTCTAGGAAAAAGTTAGAGACATAAACAGAATAAATTTTCTCGGTAGGTTGAAAACCCGCAAGGGGAACCTAGGAAAAAGTTAGAGATTTTCTGGCAAGTAACTGTGTCAGACAAGACTTGACCATTGAAGCAACAATCTTCTCGGATTCTCATCACAATTCAAATGAAGCCTAGGCTTAGGAGTTCAAAGTTGTTAGGTAGAATATTGGTCATTATATTTCAATGTATATTTTCCATGTATTTACCATTTTCCAAAACATTGTAATCATCCATGGAGTCACACCATTTGCAGACTACCATTCTATTAATAAAGTTTGAGCCTTTACCCAATTCTTTGTAGTTCTTATTTTATCCTGTTTACAAAGATTTCATTTATTACTGATAGTAATTCTCAAAACAAAAAGACTTAATAATAAAAACATGTTTTTGAAAATAATTTACAAATTACTTTTTACCTTATTTATGTGATTCAAGTGGGACAAACGTAGTGATTCCAAGGATGGACGAACTCCGAAGTTTTGAAAAGATTCCCCAAGAGTTATCCCGAATTACTCTTGCTGATATGCGCATGGTCCACATGTGATTATTTCTTGGATAGTTGAATTTCACGCCAGTTGAGACATGGTGTGGTGTTGGGTTTGTGATCCCATATTCCCCAATTAGGTTTTGATCTGAATTTCTCTAGCTAAGTGTGATCCTTTCTTTAGCTGAGTGATTCTTTCCCCAACTGGTTTGTGATCAAGTAGAGATTGTAATGTTATGAAGCCTTTGCTCATTTGTTGGATTCTTTCTCTCTTTTATGTTGATGTAGAGTCTCTTGCAGAGCCGTTCTCTCTCCAATTATGGCATTGTGGTTGTTGTGTGCTCTCCAGGTAGCCAAATAAGGGCAGTATCATTTTCTAAGAAGTGTTGATATAGATGTCAACTTTTGGGGTTTTGTCTCGCCAAGTGTTGCGTTTGATTTAAAATACCCATCATTTTGACTTCTTGTTATAATGTTAACTTCTTAATTCCTCAGATGAAGCAAAGATGATGCTTCCCTCTAAAGTTGTTATCCCCGTGAAGCTTCATAAATTTCCCCCAAAGATGTTTGCATAACCACTACCCTTGATATTGAAGAATGTATTTGGGCTCCCCTCGGTGTGCATGGTTTCATTTTCCCTAGTGAAGTCAGTATGGAATCCCTGATTAAAGTCTAGACGATATGGCATTGTCTTCCCTAGCGAAGTCTGTATGATATTCCCCGGTGAAGCCCTAAGGAGAGTGTTATATCCCAACAACTGTATTGGTTTATTACTTTCAGATTTTGCTTTGATTATTTTTCAAACCATGTTTCTTCCCAGTGAAGTTAAGCCTTGAAGTAGGACTTTGTTTCCTCAGTTGGTGCTCACTCTCTTATTGAATCTTCCTCCTAGATGTGATTTAGTCGAGTGTTGTCCCTACCCAAGTTAGTTTTTTCTGGTTATCCTCGTTGTAGTATATTTGTTTTGTCAACATATATATGATAACATTCATACACTCATACACACATCAATGATAGTTGAATTAAAATTCATTGCTCATTTGCATTCATTGATGTTTTTGTTGGCATATTATCCTCTTTGGAGAGTTATGTTATCCTCTCTCCAATAAAGTGTCAACCTTAAGCATAAAGTGTATATCCTTTCAATTTCTCCACTGAGTTATCTCTCATGGAAGAATTTTTCTTTAGCCTTCCTGCCCAACTCATTATCTGGATGGAACTTGGTCCCCATTTGAGTTTATTCCTTATTAGATGGTGTTTTGGTTGACTGTTTCTCTCCAGTTTGTTCCTGGTTTGAATTCTTTGGTCCTGACAACAATATTATTTTGATCCTTATAGGTTGTGAGCCCTGTATTAAGATTGTGCATTTATTTTGCACATGAAGACTTTACCACCTCTATAGGAATGTGTTGGTATTCCCCTCACAAAGTCAGAGATTCATTTCCCGACAGTGTTATCGCAACCCTTTTTGTATCAACAAGTGGCAGTCTCTTTATTTGAGCAACCTATACTTCCCCAATAAGTTTGTTGATGCCAGAGAATATGTTTTTACTCCGATAAATGGTAGTCTCTATGTTATGGGAGATAGTCCGTTGTTGAGTTTAGCTTTACTCTGATGATAAAGACAATTTGTTGAAAGATTCTTACAACAATTTGTTACCCTTCCCGAGTGATATCTTGATTAAAGAAGAAGTTGAGACCCGTTCAAGGTGGAATAGCAGAATTTTGGGAAACTTGTTATTGTTCTATGTTTTTTCTACCTTCATCCTTGATTTGGTAGTTCATTGTCGTTCGTAGTCGGCATTCATCTTTTTCTTCTCATTGGACTTTACTCCAATAGAGTTGAGTTGTTCCCAACCATAAGTATTGGTGTTAAAACCTTTGTTCCCACCCATAAGTGATGATGTGAAGCCTTTGTTTCTAGCCATAAGTGATTATGTCAAAACCTTTGTTCACAGCCATAAGTGCCAATGTCAACCCTTTGTTCCCAACCATAAGTGTTTATGTCAATCCTTTGTTCCCAACCATAAGTGTTGATGTCAAACTTTGTTCCCATCCATAAGCGTCGATGTCAACCTTTGTTCCCAGCCATAAGTGCTAATGTCAATCCTTTATTCCTATTCATAAGTGTTGATGTCAATTTTTGTTCCCAGTCATAAGTGATGATGTCAAACCTTTGTTCCTAGCCATAAGTATTAATGTCAAACCATTTGTTCACAGCCATAAGCGTTGATGTCGATCCTTTGTTTCCAATCATAAGTACTTATGTAAATCATTTGTTACCTACCTCAATATTGGTGTTTACCGTCATCTTTGAGTCAGTATTATCTTACCGTTTCTATTCGCATCCTTCAGATTGTTAGTTTATAATCCCCTGTGGGTCGATGTTACTCTCTTTTTTGCTATATCTTCTATGAGTGGATAGTTCACTATTATCTATTGGTTGATGTTACTCATTGGTTTTTCCTCATTTGTTGATTTGATGATAATTTTTCTCCTCTTTGGGCTTTACCCTAGTAAAGTTGAGTCTTCCTTTCCACAACGGAGTTCATTTTCCTCTAACAGAGTTGAGTTTCTTTCCTCTGGTCGAGATGGTAATCCTTTCTTATTGGTTATCTCCTTGATTAGTTTGTTGTTTACATTGTTAAGAGTTTCCATTGTTTAAATCTTACTATGCATTTGTTTTCTTTAACCATGATTTTGGCTTTACCTGTTTATAGCCATCCCTAGAGTCGTGTTGTTCCCCAGCAATTTATTTTCCTGGCCGAATTCTCTTTTTGGTCTATTGGTTTTATTTTCTGCTTCCCCGATGGTGTTCTGTATCACCTGTGGAGTTGGTCTCTTGCATTCATAATCATAAGCATTGCATGACATCTTAGGGTCAAAAATAGGGTTTGTTTGTATTTAAGTATCTTCAACCGCGTCGAGATGAAGATTTTAACCTTCGTATCTCCGGATAGAAGACACTTAAATAAGGGAAGTTATTATACCCCAATTTTTCCCCTAAGATCTCTCATTATCTCATTTTATCAATACATCAAGATCACACATTAGGGTTGCTTCTTTCTTTATACTTCATCATATCTTTAAGTTTTCTTTTGAGGGATCACCAAGCACCTTAAATTGTGTATCTTGTACATGTGTTTTTCGGTCAATTAACTAACATCAAACTACGTATATATGTTTCTTTGAATGTTCATATTGTAGCTGATGACACAATCACATCCATCTCACCATCTAGCATATGATTTGAGGGTTGGTCCTCAGTCAAATTGTTATTCAATGGATAGCAAGAGCTCAAGCTTCAGGGCTATGTATATGATATAAAAGGTTTTTGTTCAAAGGGCTCTCTCACTTTATTTAGGTCAAGTTTTCCTCAATATTGGTGGTGGTATTCATCAAGAAGATTCATAGGTTCGTGTGTTTATTTCAATGCCTTCTTCAACAGGTTTCATTGAGACTTAAGATCCATTTTTTTTGTTCTTCAAGACAACATCATTTCAAGGGATAATGTGATTCATCATGCTTTATTTTTGCCAAGAAAGTTCAAAAAAATTCAAGGTTAATTCAACAAGTTTGACCTAATTGAGCAAGTGCTCGATTCAATGATCACAGGTGCATAGCTCTCTAAATTTTCAATATTTTTAATTGTTTCTTTTTTCTATGGGTTATTACCATCATCTACAACAACTTCTCTTCAAATGACAAGATCCAATAAGGAAAGAAAAAACATCAAAAGTTGAAAGAGGTTTCATGTTATTTTGACACTCTCTGAACTAGGGTTTGTTGACTTCCAAGGACCATACCTTGCTCATTTTTTTGAGATTTTTGATTGATTCCAAAGCCATGATTCTCTTAAAATGGTCCTTAACAATTTCTCTTCAAGGATCTAAGGCTAACTTTGAATGGAAGATCACTAATGGTCGAGAAAGTTTATGAGTCCTTTAGGAAAGCTATCAAATTCTCTTGTGTGACTTCAAAGGTTCATAAATTGGTCAATTTTTATCTTCTTGAACTCATTATTTTTCCAAAATAATCTTTAGGATGTCTAATATAACTTTGTTTCAATATACAAGACTTGAAAATGCTTGGAAAGTTGTTTAAGAATTCAAAAGATTATAGGTCTTTTGTGAATTTTCCCAAATTTGTTCATCATCTTCCAAAAACTATAACTCTTTCAATTTTTATGGTTTTTGAGTGATCTCAATTTCACAATTAAATTCAAGAGGTCTACTTTATTTCATCTTCAAGGAACAAGATCAAATTTTGAGTGGAAGGACATGTAACTTTGAAGAACATTATAGGTCATTTTGAAGCTCAACACTTAGACATATTTCTAAATACAAATACCCGTGTGTTTTTCCTGATTTCAAACATGAATTACTTTTTGCTCAAGCATCCAAATTCTACCTTTAGTGGCACATTATGAAGTTTGTTGTGAGATCTTTCCATTGCAAAAATAATTAGATCATAAAGCCTCCTACATTGTGTGCCCCATGGTTGTAAAGTTGGTACCATAAAACTAAAGTTTTCTCCAAAAGTCAGATTTAATTTTGATTAGTGTAGCCTCTAAACACAAATTTGTCGCGCGTTAGATGTTTCAACATGATTAACTAAGTTGCCTGAAAGGTTTAGCACATTAAAACACAATGAATGTTTGTGTTTTGACAACTCGCAAGTCACACTTTGCTCATGATGCAAGTGCACACGAATTCCCATCATACTTGATCATTTATCTCACTTTTTGTTTCCATCATGCTCAACTATAAATAAGGATCATCCCTCACTCATTTCCACAAGCTTTAGAGAGCCAAAAAATCTCTGTCAAACTTCCTCTATACCCCTCATTTCTAAAACTTTGAATTTGGTTTTAAAGCATTTTTCAATCCAATTTCTTAGTTCATTATTCATCCTTAAACTTCATTGAAGCTAACAGAAGAAGAACCAAACCTTGAAGTGCTCTAAATCGTGTTAGCCAAGTCAAGTTTCAGAGTTCTGAAGTTGAGTTTCAACAGGTAGATTCCTCCATCAATTCTCTCCAAACTTGTTACTAAAATGTAGCTCTCATCATCTGATACTCACAACATCGTTAGTTTTAACTGTAAGTGAGTTTTGCTCATGAATTTTCAAATCCCTTTTCAATTGTTTCCTTCTAGTTTTTTCCAAATCGACTAAGTTGTGTTTAATATAAATTTTTCGCGAGGGTACCATCGGAATCGTCTCGAAGAGACGAAGAGGATGACACTGGTCTGAGCTTTTAATTTTACAGATTGAAGGACCTGCAATTTATACGTGGCCGGAGGTTGAAGATGATGACATGTTATCTCTCAACCAATGACATGGTGCCACACATTTTTTTCCAGAATATGTTTTAAATAAATTATTCAGTGGTTTATCTTACTAATGCGTTTTGAATTTGATCCAATGGTCCATATTATTTTGATATTATTTTTATTTTCTGATTTTTTGTTTTAATTGTTTTAAACTTCAAAAATTCATAAAAAAATTCACTTCAACTTCTAAAATTATGAAAAATCATCAAAAATACTTTTGATTTTTCTCTTTGTGATTTTTATTTTTTCATAATTTTATTTTGTGATTTGGCATATTTTTAATGATTTTTCACTTTATTTGACTTGTTTTAATTGTTAAAAAATATTTTTCTTGATTTTAAAATTCTGAAAAATTATGGAAGGATCCAATGACCTCTTGACAAATATTGGTGATCTCATTTTATTTTTATTTTTTATTTTACTATTTTTCACAAATTTGGGTTTATTTTGCCTATTTCATTAAATTTTAAAAATAGTTTATGACTTTAAAAAATTTTGAAAATTTTTTGTCAACACTTATTGACTTATGTTTGACTTTTGATATATTTTTAGGATTTTTATTTGGTTTTTAATACATGTTTTATATTTTACCAATTATTTCCTTTTTTAAATCATTTAAATTTTGTTTTATATTAAATATATTTTATTATTTTTTGATTGGTCCTGATTTGGAGATGCTTGAGTATTTTTTTGGGACAAGTTCCTCAACCTCATTGGATCTTGGATGTTGATAGGTTGAAAAACCAAATCCACCAAAATGGATGAATGATGTTGATGATATTTGAAACCTTAGTTTTATCTGAAACATTCCCCTCCCTCTTCATCTTACCACTTTCTTGTTTTACTTGTGCTACATATTTTTAGAGAATGATCTACCTAACATTTCTCTAACACGTTTGGTACATAGATTGATATTGACCGACCTCAAAATAGGTGTGGCTTCTACATAGTCCACTTCCGATTGCTTAATATAATGCTAAATTTATCCTGATTCGAAAAATGATCATTCATGGCGCAAACCTATGTTTACAAGCCCAAGTATGTTTAACTTGAAATCTTGGATCCAATAACTTTAAAGTTTATTATAATGAAGTTTTTATTCTATCAATCCTCTAATAAACTTCATAAATTTTGGTCTAAGTGAATCATTTGAACACCGTTGATCATATGTGGTTGCTTTGAGTAATTAAAATGAATGATATACTTGACAAAAAGCAAATGAAACTTGTTGATGAGAAGCTTTGATTTTATCAATCTTATAATGAGTTTTTAAAATAAATCTTCAAGATGGTCATTCAACCAACCCTCTAACTTCTAATTCACTAACAATTAATTAACTTTACTTTATGCCTTTATTTTTATGAACCATTTACTTTAGAATTTATATTCCATCCATTTTTTCTTTTGCTCACTTGAGCATTCATCTTTATGTCATTTTTCTTTGCTCACTTGAGCTTTCTTTTCTTTTAAAGACACAATAATCAATTTTAACATTAAAAGCTTTAAGGTTACTTGGACTATCCTGTTACTATCCTTAGCATTATGGAGTTGTGGACCTCTCATACTTAGGATTAGAATCCTTGATACTTGGAGACCTTATTGCTCTATTGTTATTTTCTCTGAAGTTCTTGGACTTTACTCCAAGACATTGGGTTGATTTTCTTTGTGAGCGAGTTATTCTAATTATATGCTTTGTCTGTGATTTAAAATTCGTCTGTATATAGTTGTTACTCTGCCCAATTTTTGTGAAGACTTAATTCATCTGAAGCTTGGTATTCCTCAGAGGTTTAGTATTTTTGCTTGCTTGGTTTTAATCCAAAGGATGGGATTTCTACGCTGACTTCTTCATGTCAAGTGTTGGCTTCTTATTGGTTAGATCGTTCTTTTCCTTGGCTTTTAGTTTATGCTTTAGGATAGTTCCTTCATCTCCTTCTATCTTCTTTAATTTCAAAAACTTTCTCCCTCCTTTTCAAAACTCTTCTTGTTTTTCTAACTTGAACCGCTTTCATGATAAACTTGGATTTAGGTCCATGCATTTTCTAAAATCTTTTTTTAATCAAACATTAATCAACTTAACCATACTTTGACATCTATTGAAAGACTAAAAGTAATTAACTACATTCAAACCACTTTTCCACTTTGGCTTTTTTTACTTTAAAAACCTTTTCTCAAAAGATTAGACTTTTGTCGATTCTTGTAGTGATGCGATCTACTATATTTCTATGATATGTAGTAAAGTGAGATATTTTCCACTTGGGTGTTGCGTGAGGCTTTAATGATTTTAAAACCCAAGCTATATCCTCAACTTTGAGACAATGCAAATTCTCCTTTCTTATTATTGTGGGTAGTAAGTATGTTTTCCACTCGGATACGATGGTGATGTCTCTTCTCTTAAAATTAACCAACAAACATGTGTTTTAAATTTTTTTGTATGAACTACGAGTACCATGATCCCCTATTGCACAGAAGGTGGTACGTAGGCACTAAAGGTTCGCAACTACAGCGGGTGAAAAATTATAAAAAATACATTCTTTTCTCATCTCCACCATCTTATTTTATATACACATTTTATAGCAAAAAATACACAGATTTTCAAAGAGGTTCATGTGGAGTACCATAGATGTTTAGGGTGCTAATACCTTCCATTTGCATAACCAACCCCCATACCTAGATTCTCTCCCCCTCTTTTTTTGTTTTTTTGCTCTAGTCTATCAATGTTAGGCAGAGGATATGCATCTTTGGGGCATGTCCTATTGAGATTGGTATAGTCAACACACATGTACCACTTTCCATTAGATTTTTTAACCAATACAACGTTTGGCAGCGAGGTTGTGTACTGGGCCTCAGAATTAAATTTTCCTCTCGGAGGTATTTTACATCTTTTTCAGGAGACTACCTACACCTACGTTGAACTACTGCCCTAATGGCCAGATCTATGGTTAATTGATGGCATGTGGCCTTATGGTTGAGTCCATGCATCTCAGTAGCACTCCACGCGAACAAGTCATCATTATCCCTCAAGCATGCTTTGAGCTGCTTCCTTGCTAAGTCGGGGAGCCCTATTCCAATCTTCACGCCTTTGCTCGGATTATTGTTAAGGAGGACGACTTCAAAATCTCCATCTGGGATGGGGCGCACGGGGTGAAGAGGCACCATGTTGCCCGCAGGCTGTTCAACTCCTTACTGCCTCTTCTCATCTCTCAACTCATCTTTAGTGAAGCGGGGTTGCGGTTCCTGCTTGACAGGTGCTGCTGTCTGATTCAACTTATCACCAACGAGTCGGACTTGCTTGTTGGCAGTCTTGGGCATTGTATCAATCGAATTTTGTCCTTTAGCTGATGCATTAAATTCTCTTGGTGTAGTACTTCATCTTTAAATGGACCGTGAAAAGCACGATGATCAGATCGACTAGAGTTATTCTTCCCAAGATGTAGTTGTAGAGAGACATGTAATTGATGACCAAGAAGCAGATTATGACTTGTCTGGTCTTCGCTTCTTCCCTGAAGGTGACCATCATTTCGATGTAACCCCAAGGTTTAGTGGTAACACCATTAAAACCATGTAGGTAAGAGCCCATATACGGTGTCAAGTGGGTGTGGTCGAGTTGGAGAGTAGTGAACAGGTCCACATACATGATATTGACGGAGCTGTTCTCACCGAATAAGATGCGTGACCATCAAAGTTAGTAATTTTTACTCTCACCAGCAGAGGGGTGCTATCGTTCGGTACTGAGTTGGAGAGTTCTTCAAGATAAAAGGTAATGGGTTTAGACTTCCCCAAAACCTTTCAAGTGTATTATTCTTGGTTGAGCTCGCGTCGATCATCTCCTCGAACTTTCTTTTGAACAATCTGATGGTAGTCTGATTGAATCCCCCGCCAGATATAACCATAGCGGAGTGGAATCCCTCCTAGGTGCTGCGGGGGGAGATGGGTATGTCGTCCTCCTTGTCGGGGATGAATAAATCCTCTGGTCATGAGACACACATGGCTACCTACAGGGTGCATCGTCTGAGGGTGGGGTGTCCTCCTCGACCCTCTTCTTTTCGCGGGTGCCTTTTTGAGGAGGCTTGCTTCTGTTGGTGTATTATCTCAAGCAACCTTCCTGTATGAGAGTCTCAATGGCATCCTTGAGGTGGATGCAGTCCCCTGTGTCGTTGCAGTGACTCCTATGGAAAAGACAATACTTGGATTTGTCCATATTGGGCTTTGGGGGAGTCAGTTTGGGAAGCTGAACTCAAGCTTTCTTGAAATCAGAGTTGATACACTCCACGAGGACCCGGTCGTGGGGAGCGGTTAGAAGATTATATTCGGTAAAGAGGCCCACTGGACCCCTATGCTCACGGAGTCACGAGGCATGTCCTCCCTTCTTTTATCCCCGCCTCGACGGGGAGCCATTGTGTCATCATGCTTCAGGATTTTAGAGTTCTCCTGACTCCTTGAGTCCCAGACGTTGTCGGCCGCCTCTTTCTCCTCGTACATGATGTTGGATTGAGCCTTGTAAAGGAGATCCTCCCATGACTTAGGAGCGTGAATCCCGATTGCTTTTCTAAAGTTACTGCTGTAGCAGTAGAAATGTTGAGACTAAGCCATTTGATTGACTTGACTTACACATATCAAATAAAAATTGCCACCACACTTTATTGTTTCCAAAGGAATTGGAAAAGAGAGAATAACCCAAAAAAGGGGGAGAGAATCTACGTTCGGGGGTTGGTTATGCAAAGGGAAGGTATTAGCACCCTAAACATCTACGGTACTCCGCAGGAACCTCTTTGAAAATTATGTATTTTGTCTATAAAAGTTGTATCAAAATAGATGGTGGAGATGAGAAGAGAAATATTTTTTACAATTTTTGCACCCGCCGCGATTGCAAACCTTTAGTGCCTACGTACCAACTTCCGTGCAATAGGGGATCATGGTACTCGTAGTTCACCTTTAAAAATTTTAAAATACAACTGTGTTTGTTAATTTTAAGAGATGAGACATCATCGTCTTATCCGGGTGGAAAAAACATACTTACTACCCACAATTATGAGAAAGGAGAATTTGCGTCATCTCAAAGTAGAGGATATGGCTTGGATTTTAAAATCAACAAAACCTTACTCAACACCCAAGTGGAAAATATCTCACTTCACTACATATTGTAGAAGTATAGTAGCTCGCATCACTACAAGGATTGACAAGAGTCTATCTTTTGAGAAAAGTTTAAAGTAAAAAGCCAAAATGGAAAAGATGGTTTAAATGAGATTAATTGAATTTTAGTCTTCTCACAAAAAATGTCAAAGTATTATTAAGTTATTTAAAGTTTTATTAAAAAAATATTTTTGAAAATGCATGGACCTAAGTCCAAGTTTATTATGAAAACGGTTCAAGTTTGGAAAACAAGAATAGTTTAGAAAAGGAGGGAGAAGATTTTTGAAATTAAAGACGGTGGGAGGAGATGAAGGGACTATCCTAAAGCAGAAGGTAAAAGCTAGGGAAAAGAACCGTCTAACCAACAAGAAGCCAACACTTGACACAATGAGTCAATGTAGAATTCCCATCCTTTGGATTTGCAACCAAACAAGCAAAGATAATAAAACCTCTTAAGAAACCCAAGCTTCAAAGGCATTAAGTCTTCACAAAAAGTGGGCAGAGTAACGGTTGTATACAAATGAATTTCCAATTACAGAAAAAACACATAATCAGAATAACTTGCACACAAAGAAAAAAAACAACCCAATGTCTTGGGTTAAACCTCAAGAACTCCAGACAAAATTGCAATAGAAGTAACCAGGTCTTAAGATAGGTCAAGGTCTCTAATCATAAGTCGAAGAAGTCCATAACTCCAAAATGCCAAGGATAGTAACCAAATAGTCCAAGTAACATTAATGTTTTTTACAGTTCAAGTGGATTATTAGGTATCTTCAAAAAGAAATGACAAGCTCAAGTGAGCAAAATAAAAATTACATAAAGATAAATGCTCAAGTGAGCAAAGATAAAAATAACATGAAATGAAAGTGCTAAAGTAAATGCGCTTAAAGTAAAAAGCATTAAGTAAAAGCATAAAATAAAGTCAATTGTTAGAAATTAGAGGTTAGTTGAATGACCATCTTGAAGCTTGCATTTGAAAACTCATTAGAAGATTGATAAAATCAAAGCCTCTCAACAACAAGTTTCATTTGCTTTTTGTCAAGTATATCATTCATTTAAAAATCTCAAGGCAACAATAAATGACCAACGGTGTTTAAATGATTCACTTAGTTCCAAAATTTCTAAAGATTCATTATAGAATTGATAAGACCAAAGCCTCCTAACAATGAAGCTCAAGGTTATTGGATCAAAGGTTTCAAGTTAAACATACTTGGGCTTGCAAACATAGGTTTAGGCCACGAATGATCATTTCTCGAATCGGGACAAAATTTTGCACTATGTTAAGCAATCGTAGGTGGACTTATATAGAAGTGGCACCTATTTTGGGGCCGGTCAATAGCAATCTATGTGCCATATGTTTGGAGTGATGATATGTACATCATCCTCTAACAACATGTAGCACAAAAGAGAAGAGGGTGGGGGATACATTTGAATTAAAGATTTTAATCAAACTATCATTAAAATCATTCATCTATTTTGGTAGAGTTAAAATCAACACCAAAGATTCAATGATGTTAATGAAGTTCAGGATCAAAAATCACATGGCCAAAATATATTCAAAAAATAAATTGTAATTAATAAACAAGATAAAAAAAGAAAATGATTTTTAAATTGTTTTTTTAAATGAAAACAAAAGGCAAAATAGAAAATTATATTCAAAGTATCAAAGAAAAATTAAAAGAGACCATAGAAAAGTTAGAAGTGGTCTCAAATATTTTTATAAGTTTTTTGGTAATTTTTTAAAACAGAAAAGTATTTTTAAAATAATTAAAATCACTCAAATAAGTGAAAAAAGATCAAAAATAGTAAAAAAATCAAAATAAAATTCTAGAAAAATTTCAGAAAGTCAGAAATAAAGAAAATGATCTTGATAAAAATTTTAAAAATTTTAAAATGTCAAGAAGTATTTTTAAAACAATTAAGTTAAGGCAAACAATACAAAAAATTATGAAAAAAACATCAAACATTAAAATAAAAATATGAAAAAATAATCACATAGTCAGAAATAATTAAAAGTATTTTTAAGAATTTTTTCAGATTTTTTGAGTCAGAAATGAATTTGTTATGAATTTTTGAAATTTAAATCAATTAAAATATAAAAATCAGAAAATAAAAATAAACAAAAAAGATATAGACCATCAGATCAATGTCAAAATGCGTTAGTAATCAAATCTAAGGGATCTGGCATGCTGTGCATATCATGGTAATTAGTGAATAAACTATTGGATCAAATATTTAAAACAATTTTGAAAAATGCATGGCAAATTCTCATTGGTTAAAGACGCCAGCGTGGTCGTCTTCAACCTCCAGCCAACCTCAAAACCAGGTTCCTCAAACTATAAATAGAGGTTCAGACTAATGCCATTCTCTTCGTCTCATCAAGACGAAGATAACCGTACCCTCGCGGAAAATTTATATAAGTTATGACTCAGCCGATTTGAAGAAAACCAGAAGAAAAAAGTTTAATAGGGATTTGAAAATTCATGATCAGAATTTACTTCTAGTTGAAAACAAATGATGCGACTATGTGGTACGGTGGCAGAACCGACTGTTAATACGGTTTTGCATTTGGTATTCGCAAATGTCGCGATAAGCAAGAGTCACCACCGACTTTTATTTTATCCAATTAGGAAAAGGAAAAAGAACAGAAAAAACCTTTTTCGAGATGTTTCTGAGTACGGAGGGTAGATTATAGAAAGGGAAGGTGTTAGCACCCTTTTTATCCATGGTTTTCCATGGGTTCTTAGGTACTTGCTCATTTTGAAAACTGCTTGTGTGTGCTTGCTTTGAAAAGTTTTTTTTTACTTCATTTTAACCCTTGTTTTTATCCTCAAGAGTGTTACGAAGTTGTTTTTGAAAACTTTGTTTGAAAAGTGTTGGTGTGAAAAAGTTTGTTTGTTTGAGCAGGTACTTAACAGTTATCTACCTACTCGAAAAAAGACGTTCTTTTCCTACTACCCTTTAGACCGCGTTATTCTACTATTAGTGAGTAGGTAACCCTAGTTATTGGATGTTTGAGGGACTATCGAAAGGGACGTAATAGTCATTGAAGGCAACATGTAAGGATACCTTAGCATTTCGAAGGGACTGTCATCATATAGGCAACATCGAGGGACAAGATCATTTCTCGTAGGAAACTCGAGGGACATTAAGGGACTATGATTTTAGATTGAGGTTCTTTTGCTAAGATATCCCTACGTTCGAGGGACATGACCATTGTTTCCGAGGCAACCAAGTGAGGTATACCCTAGGGGTGCAAGTGTGCAACAATGTTTGTTTTCAGATATTTATCTTGTAATTAAGTGATGCTATGTTTAATTAGTTTACCGGTCTTTCCATAGAATCTTATTAGTCTAAGCATTGCATAAAATATAGTAGCAGAAGGTAAAGGCGGAAATGTAAACCTAGGCTATCACAGAGCTTTGGGGCAGTTACATAATAATGAAGAGTGCGGAAAAGAAATCCTAAAACTATTACATCCCGGAAGCAATTATATAATTAGAAAAAATCCGAGAAAAGATAAATCTATGCTATTACATTGATAATGCGACCTATACAGTTTTTCTAGAAATTAAAATATAAAAGAATAAATAAAAAGAAATTAAGGAAAAATTAAAACCTAAAATTCTAAGTTAATGTTTTAAGTGTTTTTTGTAGAAAATAATTTTAAGTTAATTAAAAAACCTAATTCTAACTAATTTTAATTAAAAAAAAGTTAATTAACTTAATTTATTAATAAATGAAAAAAATACAAAAATTTAGTTACTAACTAAAATAAAAACTTAATCCTAATTTGTTAAAAATGGTTAATTAAAGGGTTAATTACAAAGAAAACCTAAAATCTAATTGTTTTCCTAATTTGCAGAAGAAAAAAAAGTTAATTAATTAAATTAAAGAGTTAATAATAAAAAAGAGAGTTAATAATAATAATAAAAAAATTTAAACCTAAATTAATTAGGGTTTGTAAAAAAGGTTAAGTTTGCCAATTAATAGGGTTTTGATTTAAATAAAATTAGAGTATATATGAATTTAGGATTTTTAAGGAAGATATTAAAATGAAAGAAATGAGGAAAAAAGGGTTAAAAATAAGTAAAATTATACATATTGTCAGGGGTAGATGTTGAACCAAAAATTAATTTAAAACCTAAAGCTTAAAAAACCTTAAAATTAATTATTCGAGTTTATTATGAAAAATCAAAGGTTTGTGAAAAATGTAAAGTTTTATGAAAAAAGTTTTAAACAGAAAGAATGAAAATAGGTAAAAAGATAAATAGAAAGGAAGAAAACCAAAACCAATAGGGGTGGGTGTTGAACTCACGCCCTTAACCTTCTCAGGATGTCTGCCTCATCGTGCATTGGTGGTTGTTCTGTTTTGGCCTCAGTGTTTTGCAATAACCCTTCATGGGACCCTGTCTAAATCTGCAGTGTTGAATCTCATGAACACATTAAATAAATTACTATATCATGAAATACAAAGAAAATAAATATATGAAATTTTTTTAATGTTAAAACCGATATGGTATGTATGAGTGTTTCTACACCCTTTTGATCATGGAGATCAAACCAGCCTTACCCTTACTGGAGAAGTAGTGAGATGTGGGTTTGTAACAAGGATGGCTTATTCGTAGTGAGATGGGGGTTTGTAATAAGTATTTCAAGGTTTTTAGGTTTCTTGAAAGAATTTGATATTTTGACAGGGTTGTGGCAAATGTTTTTTTTTTGTTTTTCATGTTGTTTGTTTGAAAAGAATGAGATTATATAATAGAAATTAGAGGAAAAAATAGGCTTTGAATGTGCAATTGGGCCTCCAATAACCACAAGCAATAGTGCGGATTTTTATTCACTTGAGTCCGTTACGTTCCAGGCTAAATCGTAGGAGCTTAAGTGCAATTTTTGAAGTTGAAATGCGAAAACAAAATGTATCAGACATCGAGAACTAACTCCTGTCTGAAAATGGGCTTATCGGATAAACAGTGAATTAGTAATGAATTTTTAAAGTTTTGGCTCAAACAAACTTATTTTGGGCTCTAGTATCAACTCTGACACGTTCTTCAATAAACAACTGATATTGATCAGAGCATAACCCGGTCTCGATTTTGGAAGCAAAGTTGTAGATCTCTGAGTCAGTGACCTTGTGTAAAAAGATGGGCCCAATCCGATAAAAATTGACTGAGTTATGAATTTTTGATGTTTCGATCCAAATGAAATAATATTCAGCATTCAGGATTTTCAGTGCGTCACGTGCACTCTGAGCAAAAAATGAATGCCTTTTGGATACCGTTCAAACTCAATACCTCCTGTGAAAACTTAGACAACTCAATTTGTGAAATTTTGGCACCAGAACCAGCTCAATACGATGAAAATCGACCAAGTTATGATTTTCTGAACATGACGCAAATAAACTTCTGTCACAAACTTTCTGTACGAAAATACTTGATAAATCCGCATTTTGAAGACCTTCTGATCGAAATTGGCTTGCAGCTGTGAGAGATGAAAACGTAGATAACGTCAATACGAAATTTTGTCCACCAGAACGGGTATAAAACAAGCCACGATCTTCAAGTTATGAATTTTTTAGTGCGTAAAAACTGCACTTTCAGCACACTTTTCACCACGTTTCTTCGGGAAAACTCACACATTCGGAGACCTTATTTAAAGAATTGACTTTTGAGCCGAACCTAAATTTGAAAATACGTTATCAGAGATATCTTGGTGAAAGAACACATGAATATGACGCGCGGGGTTGGACTTGTGAATCTTTGAACCCCGAATCGTTGCAAAACAGCGAACCGATCTTCAGCACGGAAAATACTCTGAGAACATCCATTGGCGAAATAAACGTCACTTGTAACCTGAAGAAGCTTGATAAATATACCTTGATTCCATAACCATAAAACCAATGATATGCGTGTATGTAATAATGAAATGTAAGCTAAAAGGTCGAAATAAAGAGGGTAAAATTTGGGGTACAACAGTTGCCCATGTTCAATCTTCTTAAACCTGAGGATGTAGATTGGCTGTCAGCCTTTAGTAATCTGAAGGTGGAAGATGATTGAACACTAGAGTGCCCAGAAATTTGCACTCGTCTGAGATGGTGATGGACTGTGTAGGTAGTATCAGGAATGGGCTCACAGATGCCATTTGGAGGAGATGACAGAAGGTCACCAGACATGGGCTTAAATATGCCATCCGGAAGATATGAAGGAGAATCGTCGGAGATGGGCTTAAATATGCCATCTAGAGGGTGTTGATTTCCCGAGATATTCCTTTGATGAGAATTCCTATTCCTGTTGTTGAGGAGGAATCTGCTAAGGAATGTTGGTCTCTGTCTTGGGAGAAATAGAATTTTAGGAGCTTTAGTTGTCTGTTACTCTACTGGGGAATCATCTCTTAGTAGAGGAGGTGAAAGTGAACTACTATCTGGTCATGCTCCAGGATTTACAGTGATTTGCTGAGGATAATAAGATCAACTGCTATCTGGTCGTGCTCCAGGTTTCACAGTGACTTTTACCGTTATCTGGTCGTGCTCCAGGCTTCATTAATTTGGGGAGATTAAGATGTTATTCGGTCGAATTTCGGGCTTCATAGCTTGAATTTGAGATATACCACTATCTGGTCGATTCTAGGCTTCGTAGTATTTTGTACTATTATCCGGTCGTGCCCCAGGCTTCAGTAATTTGGAGAAATTAAGATATTATCCGGTCGATTTTTGGGCTTCATAGCTTGAATTTGAGATATACAACTATCTGGTCGATTCCAGGCTTCATAGTATTTTGTACTATTATCCGGTCGTGTCCCAGGCTTCACAGTATGATGTATTGTTGGTTGACTATTATCCAGTCAGTTTCCGGGATTCATAGCTTTTTTAACTGGAATAGAAATATTAGTATTGATTTTACTGAACCAAGGAAAGGTCTCGAGTTGTCTTCAACTGGGAGAGAAATATTAGTATCGATTTGACTAAACCCGGGAGAGGTCTCAGATTAACTTTGACTGGCATAGAAAGAAGGGGAATCTTAGTGGTGATTCGGCTGACCCAGACGAAAGTCTTAGAACATCTTCAACTGGAATAGAAACCTTGGTATCGGTTTGACTGAACCAGAGAGAACTTGTGAGAATTTCAACTGCGAGAGAAATCTTAGTATCGATTTGACTGATCCTGGGAGAGGTCCCGAATTAACTTTGACTGGCATAGAAATTAGGGGAATCTTAGCGGTGATTCGGCTGACCCAGACGAAAGTCTTAGAACATCTTCAACTGGAATAGAAACCTTAGTGTCGGTTTGACTGAACTAGAGAGAACTTGTGAGAACTTCAACTGGGAGAGAAATCTTAGTATCGATTTGACTGATCTCGGAAGAGGTCTCGGATTAACTTTGACTGGCATAGAAATCAGGGGAATCTTAGCGGTGATTTGGCTGACCCAGAAGAAAGTCTTAGAACATCTTCAACTAGAATAGAAACCTTAGTGTCGGTTTGACTGGACAAGAGAAAATATTGAAAAGTGTTGGAATATCTTCAACTGGAATAGAAACCTTGGTGTCAGTTTGACTGAACCAGAGAGAACTCGTGAGAACTTGATTGCATCTTTCCCTGAAAGGTAAAGACTTAGTCGTATGTAATGTCATGATGTATGAAATGTATTGAGTAATGATGTTCTCAAAATAAATGAGATTGTGCTGTATAATATGTATGCGCATGCCATGATGTATGGATATGTAATGTGTTGTACCCCAAAATTTTCTCTCTCATATTTCTCAAAACATTGCAAGAAAAATCTCCAAGTTGCTCAAGTTTGCTCAAGAGTTGGACAATCAAGCTATCTCCTAAGGCAGTCAACCCCAAATTAGGGTTTTGTGTTACACCAATACCCTTTAGTCCAAATGACCTCAAGTGTTACCCAATGTCCTAATATGTTCTCATGGTCATCTATGTCAAGTTTCAAGCCTTGCAGAGGAAGTTTGCTCAGTCAAATGCTCAAAAAGTCCAAAAATTGACTGTGCTAGGGCAAAAGTCAACTGTGACCTACAAATAGTCAAACTTCAAGATTTTTTGTCAAAATTCTCATTTTAAAGGATATTTCATCATTTTATCAAGGGTTGATCATGATTCATCAAGGATTGCTCAAAATTCATCAAGATTCAAAAGTTGCTAAATTAGGGTTTTGCAGGAAAAGTCAACTCAACATTGACCAAGCATAACTTTCTCATACTTTATGAGAAATGACCCATCCAAAGCTCATTTTTAAGAGGATTCAATTTCTACAATCCATCTTCATACCCCAAGATCAAGAAATGCACTCACAAGAAGTTACAAATTTGGACATTATAGGTCATTTTTGAAAGTCAACAAAAACACCTTTTTTTCCAAAGCTTATAACTTGAGCATGGAATATCAAAATGAAATTATATCAAAAGGGTTGGTTAGAGGACATCTCAAGCTTTCTAAAAAGTCAAAGAACACTTCCAAAAGTTCAAAATTGAAGAAGTTATGCATTGTTGAAGTTGGGCATTTTTGCAAAATTGCAAAAAGTCAACTATCGCCAAAACTTCAAATTTTGTCAAATGGGCCCATTCTTTTCCACTTGATTTGAACTTTCCACATTGTAAACGTGTCCTAGCTTCATCCTTGTGTCCATTTATCAATTTTATTATTTTATTTGATTTTTTATTGAATTATTTCATTTTAAATCAAATTAAATCAAATAAAATCCCAAAACTTGATTACATGAGATCTTTTGCTATTTTCAGGACTTAATCATCATCATGGTCAGCATAAAATTCGTATCTCACCATAGCATGGACAAAAAAAATGGATTTTTGACAAATTAGGCAAGCTTTCAAAAGTGAATCAAATCAAATATCTTATGCATTGATGGGGAAGATTCAAGGCATATTTGTTAACCTAATGCCTTCCATATTACATAAGGAAGCTTGAGGCACGACTACAAAGGCTGGAGGCTGTAAGAACAAACAGAACCAAACATGCAAAATTCACAAAAAAGTGTGAAACCAAAATCCTACTTGGAGGCGTTTTCAGAAGCAAAACTCAATACCAATTGATTGCTGGAGGTTCACTGAGTCAGAATCGATCCAAAGCAAGCTCTCATACACATCAAAACGCGCTGTCAGTGTCCCGTTTCTTGGCCCTGTTTTCAAAACCTTAACTCTCTATTCTTGCATCTTTCTGGCAAATCTTTGATATATTTGTGACTCTCATGAGATTTCTAAGCTTTTGGCAATATTTGATTTCATTTATATGGACTGAAATCTCATAATAACATGGTTAGGGTTTCATGTTAGATTTTAGGGGTTTGCATTTCAGGTGAAATTGAATCTCGTGTTGGACATGGTTGCACTCAGGAGAGAGAGAGAGAGAGAGACGAACCTAACCATGCCTTTGGGGGTCGTTTTTATGGCCTGGAACTAATTTTAGGATCGACCTGCACATTTAGCTGCAGATCTAAATCCGCAGGTAAAGTTACAGGGTCTGGAGGTAGGGGACGGAGAAGTGGCAATTCCCCAATGGACCATTCAAAAACACGCGCACGTTTTTATTGTTTTTTGGCATATTAGCGCATTATCTCTTATTATTATTTTCCATTATACTAACAATTGAAATGCGATGGATGAGTGGTAAACGTGTGTCTGAAATCACCTACAGGACCTGGGTTCGAATCCCAGGTCCCCCATGTTATTTGTTATATTTTTCCTTCAGGTATTCTAGTGCAAATCCAAGTGCATAGCCTACCATACTCTCTCACTCAATCAAGCGCCAGATGGCCCAAGGCCAGATCTGGTGATCCAGAGTGATGGTCCACCATGGGATCCAGTCAACCAACGCACAGGGAATCTCAAAAGGTCAAACGAGGCCAGCTTGTGATGGGCCTCAAATTTCTATGCTGAACCCCCCAAACAAGCCCAAACCTCTTCCTTTTGCTATTTTATTTATTTTGTTTTAATTGTTTATTTTATTATTTTCCTTTAATCATTAACAAATCAAATCTTTTTCTTAATAAAATTAAAACCAAAAAATATTTTCTTTATTAAACTAAATTTCAGTATTTTTATTAACAAATATTAATTTAATTAATTTAGTTTTAATTAGGATAACTTTAATATTTTCAATAATTAAAATTAACTTAGACATAATTAGGTTTTTTATTAACATTGATCAATTTTATTTTTTCTTTCTTAAAATATCAAAAACCCAAAAAAAACATTTATTTTCATTAATTAATTAATTGATTTAATTTAATAATTAAATTAGTTTAGTTTCTTTCTTAATTCAAAAATAACCAAAAAAATCTTTCTTTAAAATAACAAAGGGTCAAAACCCTAAACTTGCGCCCGATTTAATTTTCCGCACGCGATCTATTTTATTCAATATTGTATTTGTTCCCGGAATGTAATAGATAATTAGGACTATTTTTATCGCTTTATTTATTTTCCATATTTAAATTTCAAAGGGTTTGTCTTTGGCGATGTAAATACCCGACGCCTTGTAATTTAATTTCCGCAATTTATTTTCCGCAAAATATAACTGCTAGATGTTTGATAATAGGGATGCATGACAAGAATGAATGTTTAACCTAAAATCAACATAGATAACCATTGACATGTACAAAGACAAAATAACTGAAAACAACACACTCGCACATGCGCACTCTTAGGGTACACCCCACTTGGTTGCCTTCGTACACGGTCATTGAGTATAGGTCACTTTAGAGGTTGCCCTCTTGTCCAAAGATCATAAAGTTTCCTCGAAACGGTTACCTCGGATATTGTTGCCTCAAACAAATGATCTAAGACATTAGGGTTACCGCTAAGGCCTCCTACCATTGTTTTGGTGACCGCACGTCCCTTAATCGAATTGACCCTTAAACTCCAACGACCGTGCCACATACTCATCAATAGTGGGATGGAATTGTTTAAAGGAAGATAGCATAAAACAATTACTTTTTTGAGTAGGTTGATGGTTCTTAAGTACTTGCTCTTTCAAAACAAAACAAATTTTCACACTTGCACTCCTTTTCAAACAAAGCTTTTTCAAACCCACAAGCACAAAGAAAACAAATTTTGAAAACAATATGAGAAAGTACCTAAGAGCCCGTGGATAACCACGGATAGAAAGGGTGCTAACACCTTCCCTTTCTATAATCTACCCCTCGAACCCGAGAAATATCTCGAAAAAGGAATTTTTCTGTGCTTTTTTCCTTTCCTTGTTGGATAAAATAAAAGTTGGTGGCGACTCTTGCTTACCATGACATTTTGCGAAAACAAACACAAAACGCAAACCAGCATTCCAAAAAACAGTCAGTTTTTTCCCACCGTATCACACAATGCTATTGTGATATTCTCTAGCTGGGGAAAATAAATCCTAGACTGCTGCTGGAGAGTATAAGGAGTTGAGTTATTCATTTCTGCTGGGGATAGTGATCGAAGCCGATTAGATGGAGATTTATATTCATTCTGCTTGAGAATATTCTGCCGGGAGAGATTCTGTCTGAGAATAATCCTGCGGGGGAATGACTCCGTGGGGCAGAGAGATACTTTGTTGGAAGATCTACTAATTTGGAGAAATAAACTCAGCTGGGGATGAACTTCCATTGCTGGAGAGAAGAGCTTTGTTGGAGATCGAGCTTCCCGCTGTCAGAGAAATAAACTCTGCTCGAGAGAAAACTTTATAAACTATTTATTATTATAAAGCTCGGCTGGGGAATACAGACATCGGCTTTCTGAAGGAACCTGCTGGGGAAGGAATTCCTGCTTGGGGATGCGGAGGTCGGACCTTGGTTGTCTCGGCTCTGTGGGGAATATAGGTATCACTGGCTTGTATGTGATAGTGACTTCGCTTCCAACTATCTCTGGCCCTTGTACCATGCTGGGAAAAGTACATGCGGAGATTTTGGGGATGGATCTATGTCGTGATTGTACTTGAACATGTATTTAATGAGTGTCAAGATGACATCCGTCTCTGGATCGTATCTGAACTGTACTTGAAACATGTGTAGAATGAGTGTCAGAATGACATCCGTCTCTGGATCGTATATAAACTTTACTTTGAAACATGTGTTTGAATGAGTATCAGAATGACATCCGTCTCTGGATCGTATCTGAACTGTACTTGAAACATGTGTTTGAATGAGTATCAGAATGGCATCCGTATCTAGAGCATATCTGAAATGTATCTGAAAGCTGACTTTGAATGAGTATCACAATGGCATCCATATATGGATCGTATCTGAACTGTATCTGAAAGCTGAATTTGAATGAGTATCAGAGTGGCATCCGTATCTGGAGCGTATCTGAACTGTATCTGAAAGCTGAATCTGAATGATTATTAGAATGGCATCCGTATCTGGACCGTATCTGAACTGTATTTGAAAGCTGAATCTGAATGAGTATCAGAATGGCATCCATATATGGAGTGTATCTGAACTGTATCTAAAAGCTGAATCTGAATGAGTATCAAAATGGCATCCGTATCTGGAGCGTATCTGAACTGTATCTGAAAGCTGAATCTGAATGAGTATCAGAATGACATCCGTATCTAGAGCATATCTGAACTGTATCGATTTTGGTGCCCTTGTTGAATGCTGATCAAGGTATAAGTCTTCCACTGATAGACAAGTGACGGGACATAGTCGTACGTTTTAAATCCCTAACTTTTTCCTGGACCGCCCTTTCGGGTTTTCAGTCCATCGGGATAACCTTTTTTGCCCAAGCTGCCCTTTCGGGTTTTCGACTTGCCAGGTGTATAGATTTTTTCATTTTTTATCCCTAATTTTTTCCTGAACCATTTTGGTTCGCCGGGATTCCCTTATTTTTGCCTAGGTGTGTCCACCTAACGGGTATTTTTTTCATGCATAGTATTTTCAGACTATGTCCATGCTTTCAAGATGTAGAGAGTTGTCACTGTCCATAGTGTTGTGTTGTAGTACTGTCAAAAATGTTTTCTTGATGGCACATGATTCGTTGCTGGAATACGTGTGTAATTCCCCAAGCGATTCAGATGGAGATCTGCCCCTAGTTACTTGGAACTTTTGGAGAGACTGCCCCAGGTGTGTTTAGACATCATGTCATGCCCCTTTCTTATGGAAGACCTATTATTGGAAGTGTCTTTTCCATTGAGGTGGTTCTGTCCATTGAGAGGATGTCTATTCATTGAATATCCTATGTGTGGATTTCTCTACTGTCAAACAATTAGTCATATGCCAACAATGTCATTTAAAGAATTCAAAACTCATGTTTGTCTTGAAAATTGTTTGAAAATGTGTTTTGTGTAGTAAAATGAAATTTTCAAGAATTTGATATCAACTCAAGATTCGTAACAAAGCCTACAAGATTCGGGATACATTTGTAACAGTATGCTCTCAAACTAACCCATGCTTCAGCTAGGACTTTTAAGGGTTATAACGTGTCCAGGTTCACGGTTCAAGAAACAAAGGATAAAGGCTCAAATTTTATTTGTACCTAACCCGCTCTTCGTGATGTTCTTCAGTCTCATGCTCAGTTAATTGCGCGTGTAGATCCCGATTGAGTCTGGAATCTTTGCTTTAATACTTGGTGATGATTCAGAAATTGAACATTTGTTTTGAAAAGGCAGTCATTTTTGTAATCTTCTTTTTGTTGAGGATTTGTAGTAACCTCTTGTTTTGGTTTTCATTATCCCTTCTTTTGCCTGAACAGTTTCTTTTTGTGATTACAGTCAGCGGGATGCCCTAGTTTTTCTTAAGTCTCCTTCATAGGTTTTGACTTAGTGGGCTTTCATTTTGAGAGATAATGACTTCCTGTTATTAATGACTATGCGAAACCATCATCATCTTTTGATTTGGAAGGACATCTTTGATGCCATTCATTATGTATGAAGTAGAATATTACCATTGAATGCACATCTGAATTAACTGAGAAACTACCCTGCCCCAGGTTATGATTAAGGGTTTTAATTTGTGTGAAAAGAAAACTCCTACTTCTTAGGCTCAAAGGGGTTGACTAGGGATTATCTTCCTTATAACTCCTCTATTTGGGATTTGAAACAACGCCTGTACATCGTTAGCAAGGTCTGTTCAAAAGCATACTGTAGAGATTGTGGTATCATTTTCGTCATCCTCCCTCTAAGGTTTAGAGTTTTTAGTCGAGAGTTTAATATCACGAAATGGATGTATAAAGCAGTTTAAGCATAATGAAAACAAATTAATTCAAGAGAAACATGTGTAATGCATTAATGAAATAATAAAGCTTGACATGACAATAATTGTTCGAATAAGCAAAGAAAATACAACTTGGGAATTCAAATGAACAAAAATGCTTTCAATCCTAGCCATGTTTTAGCAAGGGAGCAGTGATCACATTGGGAGTCTCTGGAGGGTCGAATTCAATCTCTTTAGCATCAATCAAATCCTATACTTTGTTCTTCAAAGCCCAACAGTCATTGGTATTATAGCCTCGACTTTCCGAATGGTAAGCACAATGAGCATTCGGTTTATAGTAGGGAGAGGTGGTGTTAGGATTCTTCGGAGCCTCCTTCAGAGTAACCAGATTGGACTTCAGCAAATGAGTTAAAGCCTAAGACAACGTCATGTTGATCTGAGTGAACTGTCTAGCTGGTCGTTCTGCTATTGGCTGATTGTTTCTTTGCTGAGCAGGTGCAAGTTTGGAAACCATAATAGCCCCTACCGCCAGACGGCGCTCGGTTCGATTCTGATTCTTTTAGTTATAGACGAACCTGACTTCCTTTTTACTTGCAAACGGATTCCTTGCAGCACTAGAAGAGGCATCCTTCTGAATTTTTCCACTTCGGATTCCAGCTTCCACTCTTTCTCCTGTTAAGATCAGTTCAGTAAAACCCGCCGATGAACTTCCAATCAGATGGTTGAAGAATGGCCCGATCAAATTTCCCAGAAACATATCCACGAGCTCCCTGTCAGCCAAGGAAGGTTGAACTCTTCCAGCAAAAACTCTCCACTTCTGAGCATAATCCTTGAAACCCTCGTTCGAACCCATAGACAGATTTTGGAGTTGTGTACGGGTAGGAGCGAGGTCTACATTATACTGATATTGCTTAGAAAATGCAGCAGCATGGTCTTCCCAGTTACGAACATTGGCTCTTTCCAGTTGATAGAACCAATCCAGTTGTGTTCCAGACAGACTGTCTTGGAAGAAGTGAACCCATAAGTCTTTGTCAGCAGTATGAGGTTGTATCTTCCTTACATAAGAACCGAGATGCATTTTGGGACAAGAGACCCCATCATACTTAGAAAATATCGGTGCCTTGAACTTTGGGGAGATGACAACCCCGGAGACCAGACCCAACTCTTCAAAATCCAGTCCAGGAACCTTCTGGATTTCCATAACGCTCAAACGCTCTTCTAATTGCTTATACCTTTCATCATCCGGAGGGTACTGCTCCTCATTGTAATCAGTTTCATTGTCAAACTCTTTAGGACTAGGGTCCTGTTCTCTGGCTTCAACCTCTTGGTTCTCTCCCTCTTTAGATGAAGAAGCTAAATCAACAACCCGTCTTGGCGGCCCTCTGAACCTTCTGCTCATATATGCCACACCGGCTGTCCTCTTGGTCTTCTTGTTCTTCTTAGCAATCAGAGCCTTCAGTTCTTCCTTTCCTTTGGCCAGAGCCACAATCTTTTGCTGGAACTGCGTGTTCTGAGTCTGAAGATCTTTCACAATTTGTTCAAGAGCCATTGCTGAAATAAACAGCGGAGGAGATGAGAAACCTGTTATGAATCCTGTTATGCAATGATATGTATGATATGTATGCAATGTTTTCAAGGATCTCGCGGGGTAAACACAAGAGACTGTTAGAATTTGATTGCAACTTTGATTGAAAAACTTTGTATCATTGAGAGTCCTTCTACGAGAGTCAAGCTCACCATATCAAGTGGGTCATAGCCCATGACTCAAGTTGTTGAGTTTTGATCTTCTGACGACATTGGCTAGAGGAAAATAAATCCCCTTGCCCCTTGCTAGACGTCTGATTTATCATAACCTGCATCACAGGCCCTCGAGATCCTTGAAATGGTTAGTCATGATATGTTATAGTATGATGTTTATGATGTCATGAGAAATCACAGGTATAGAAAACACAAACAAATCACACCAAGTCCTTAGGTTTAAGGCCTGCTTGAGTTTTAAGGTCATACCCTCTTGAAGCTGGATTGGTTCAACCTGTCTTAGAAAAGTAATAGGGTTCTAAAGATTCTCAATATCACTGATCATCCTTTATCGAGCATTGTTTCAGCTCAAGCAATCTTTTCTTGCGGCAGAAATATCCCGAAAGTCTGATCTCAATGAGTGTAGCATCGAGTATCAACCAATCCCCAGCTTTATACCGAGACCGGCTATCTCACTACTTTCTAATGGCCAAGTTTGTTCAATTAAGGTTCTAAGGTCCGTTAGTGCTTCATGACAGCACGCGACGGCCCCATATTCTCCTCGTTTCCACACAAAGGATACCGATACCAACCAAAGTGTCACACCAACATAACCATCGCTTAAACCATATCAGTCTATGTCGTACAGTCTCCACGATCTATTGTTGTTCACCTAAAAAGTGTCCCCATATCCGGGTGTAGGATCTTTAATAATACCCAAACAAAACCCTTGAATTTAAAGTAGGCAAGACAAAACAAGGAAGCAATTTTAAAATGACCTAGATCCTATGGTAAATCCCACCTTATGTCCCCAGCAGAGTCGCCAGTTCTGTGATACGGTGGCAGAACCAATTGTTAATACTGGTTTTGCATTTGGTATTCACAAATGTCGCGGTAAGCAAGAGTCGCCACCGGCTTTTATTTTATCCAATCAGGAAAAGGAAAAAGAACAGAAAAAATCATTTTCGAGATGTTTCTGAGTACGGGGGGAGGGTGGGTAGATTATAGAAAGGGAAGGTGTTAGCACCCTTTTTATCCATGATTTTCCATGGGCTCTTAGGTACTTGCTCATTTTGAAAACTGCTTGTGTGTGATTGCTTTGAAAAGTTTTGTTTTACTTTGTTTTAACCCTTGTTTCTGTCCTCAAGAGTGTTACGAAGTTGTTTTTGAAAACTTTGTTTGAAAAGTGTTGGTGTGAAAAAGTTTGTTTATTTGAGCAAGTACTTAACAGTTATCTACCTACTTGAAAAAAGGCGTTCTTTTCCTCCTATCCTTTAGACCGTGTTATCCTACTATTAGTGAGTAGGTAACCCTAGTCGTTGGATGTTTGAGGGACTATCGAAAGGGACGTAATGGTCATTGAAGGCAACATGTAAGGATACCTTAGCATTTCGAAGGGACTGTCATCATATAGGCAACATCGAGGGACAAGATCATTTCTCGTAGGCAACTCGAGGGACATTAAGGGACTATGATCTTTATGATGATTTTTAGATTGAGGGTCTTTTGCTAAGATATCCCTACGTTCGAGGGACATGACCATTGTTTCCGAGGCAACCAAGTGAGGTATACCCTAGGGGTACAAGTGTGCAGCAGTGTTTGTTTTCAGATATTTAACTTGTAATTAAGTGATGCTATGTTCAAATCGTTTACCGGTCTTTCCATACAATCCTATTAGCCTAAGCATTGCATAAAATATAGTAGTAGAAGGTAAAGGCGGAAATTTAAACCTAGGCTATTACAGAGCTTTGGGGAAGTTACATAATAATGAAGAGTGCGGAAAAGAAATCCTAAAACTATTACATCCCGGAAGCAATTACATAATTAGAAAAAAATGCGAGAAAAGATAAATCTACGCTATTACATTGATAATGCGACCTATACAGTTTTTCTAGATATTAAAATGTAAAAGAATAAATAAAAAGAAATTAAGGAAAAATTAAAACCTAAAATTCTAAGTTAATGTTTTTGGTGTTTTTTGTAGAAAATAATTTAAAGTTAATTAAAAAACCTAATTCTAACTAACTTTAATATAAAAAAAGTTAATTAACTTAATTTATTAATAAATGAAAAAAAATCCAAAAATTCAGTTACTAACTAAAACAAAAACATAATCCTAATTTGTTAAAAAATATGGTTAATTAAAGGGTTAATTATAAAGAAAACCTAAAATCTAATTGTTTTCCTAATTTGCAGAAAAAAAAAGTTAATTAATTAAATTAAAGAGTTAATAATAAAAAAAAGAGTTAATAATAATAAAAAATAAAACTTAAATTAATTAGGGTTTGTAAAAAAGGTTAAGTTTGTCAATTAATAGGGTTTTTGATTTAAATAAAATTAGAGTTTATATGAATTTAGGATTTTTAAGGAAGATATTAAAGAGAAAGAAATGAGGCAAAAATGGTTAAAAATAAGCAAAATTATACATATTGTCAGGGATGGGTGTTGAACCAAAAATTAATTTAAAACCTAAAATTAAAAAAACCTTAAAATTAATTATTCGAGTTTATTATGAAAAATCAAAGGTTTGTTAAAAATGTTAAGTTTTATGAAAAAGGTTTTAAACAGAAAGAATGAAAATAGGTAAAAGGATAAATAGAAAGGAAGAAAACCAAAACCAATAGGGGTGGGTGTTGAACCCACGCCCTTAAACTTCTCAGAATGTCTGCCTCGTCATGCATTGGTTGTTGTTCTGTTTTGGCCTCAGTGTTTTGTAATAACCCTGTATGGGACCATGTCTAAATCTGCAGTGTTGAATCTCATGAACACATTAAATAAATTACTATATCATGAAATACAAAGAAAATAAATATATGAAATTTTTTTAATGTTAAAACCGATATAGCATGTATGAGTGCTTCTACACCCTTTTGATCATGGAGATCAAACCAACCTTACCCTTACTGGAGAAGTAGTGAGATGTGTGTTTGTAACAAGGATGACTTATTTGTAGTGAGATGGGGGTTTGTAATAAGGATTTCAAGGTTTTTATGGTTCTTGAAAGAATTTGATATTTTGACAGGATTGTAGAAAATGTTTTTTTCTTTGTTTTTCGTATTGTTTGTGTGAAAATAATGAGATTATATAATGGAAATTAGAGAAAAAATGGGCTTTAAATGTGCAATTGGGCCTCCAATAACCACAAGTAATAGTGCAGATTTTTATTCACTTGAGTCTGTTACGTTCCAAGCTAAATCGTTGGGGCTTAAGTGTAATTTTTGAAGTTGAAATGTGAAAACAAAATGTAGCCGACATCGAGAACTAATTGCTTCCCGAAAATGGGCTTAATCGGATAAACGGTGAATTAGTTATGAACTTTTGAAATTTTGGCTCAGACAAACTTATTTTGGGCTCCAGTGTCAACTCTGACACGTTCTTCAATAAAAAACTGGTATTGATAGGAGCATAACCCGATCTCGACTTTGGAAGAAAAGTTGTAAATCTCTAAGTCAGTGACTTTGTGTAAAAAGATGGGCCCAATCCGATAAAAATTGACTGAGTTATGAATTTTTAAAGTTTCGACCCAAATGAAATAATATTCAACATTTAGGATTTTCAGCGTGTCACGTGTACTCTGAGTAAAAAACGAAGGCATTTTGGATATCTTTCTAACTCAATACCTCCTGTGAAAACTTAGCCAACTTAATTTGTGAAATTTTGGTGCCAAAACCATCTCGTAACGATGAAAATCGACTAAGTTATGATTTTCTAAACATGACGCAAATAAACTTTTGTCACAAATTTTCTGTACGAAAATACTTGATAAATCCGCATTTTTAAAGACCTTCTGATCGAAGTTGGCTTCCATCCGTGAGAGATGAAAACGTAGATGACGTCAAGACGGAATTTTGGCCACCTGAACGGGTTTAAAACAAGTCACGATCTTCAAGTTATGAATTTTTTAGTGTGTAAAAACTACACTTTCAGCATACTTTTTCACCACGTTTCTTCGGGAAAACTCACACATTCAGAGACCTTATTTAAAGAATTGACTCTTGAGCCAAACCTGAATTTGATAATACGTTATCATAGATATCTTGGCGAAATAACACTTGAATATGACGCCCCGGATTGGACTTGTGAATCTTTGAACCCCAAATCGTTGCAAAACAACGAACCGATCTTCAGCACGGAAAATACTCTGAGAATATCCATTAGCGAAATAAACGTCACTTGTAACCTGAAGAAGCTTGCTAAATATACCTTGATTCCATAACCATAAAACCAATGATATGCGTGTATGTAATAATGAAATGTAATCCAAAAGGTCGAAATAAAGAGGGTAAAATTTGGGGTACAACATATTAGTATCAGAATGATGAGAGCTTCATTGTGGTAAAAAATTCTGAGAGAATTAATGAAGGAAACTACCTATTGAAGTTCAAATTTAGAGCTCTGAAACTTGACTTGGATAGCATAATTTAGTATGCTTTAGGGCTTGGTTCTTCTTCTGTTAGCTTCAGTGAAGTTCTAGTATGAAGAATTGACAAAGAAAAGGGATTGAGGAAGGTTGTAAAACCAAATTCGAAGTTGCAGAAATATGGGTTAAGGAAAGAGTTGGTCAGGGTGATTCTGGTTGTTTAAGCTTGAGAAAATGAATGCAATATGTCCCTCTATTTATAGGGAAGCACATGGGATGCTCAATCAAGTGGAATGATGAAGTTTGGAGGGAATTCGTGTGAAGTTGCAACAGATGTTCATAAATCTGGAGAAAGGGAAGGAGGATCTGAAGGCCCTCATCCTGAAGGAGAAAAAGAAAAAGAAGAAGGCTGCTGGTATTCTGAATATGGGCAGAAGGTTTAGGGGGCCGTTGAAGCAGCAAGTCAATCTGACCTCTTCATCCAAAGAAGGGGAGAATCAAGAAGAAGAGACAAGGGAAAAGGACCCCAGTCCTGAACTTTTTGACAATGATATAGATTATAATGATGAGCAGTATCCTCCTACTGAGGATAGATACAAGCAGTTGGAAGACCGTCTGAGTGCTATGGAAGTCCAGAGGATACCTGGGTTGGATTTTGAAGAATTGGGATTGGTGTCGGGAGTGGTTATTACGCAGAAGTTCAAGGCTCAAATTTTTGCTAAGTATGATGGGGTGTCTTGCCCAAAACTCCATATCCGTTCCTACGTCAGAAAGATCCAGCCCCACACTGCTGATAGAAATTTGTGGGTTCACTTCTTTCAAGACAGTCTGTCAGGGACTCAACTTGAATGGTTCTACCAGCTGGAGAGAGCCAATGTCCGAAATTGGGAAGACCTGGCTGCTGCTTTTTACAAGCAGTATCAGTACAACGCCGACCTTACTCCTAATCGTACTCAACTCCAGAGTATGTCCATGGGTGCAAGTGAAGGCTTTAAGGACTATTCCCAAAAGTGGAGAGACTTGGCTGGAAGAGTTCAACCCCTGTTGTCTGATAGGGAGTTGGTCGATATGTTTCTAGGGACGTTATATGGTTTGTTCTTTAATCATTTGATCAGCAACTCGTCAGATGGTTTCACCGAGCTGATTCTAACTGGAGAGAGAGTAGAAGTTGGAATTCGGAGCGGTAAAATACATAAGGATGCCTCTTCGAGTTCGGTGAAGAAGCCTTTTACTGGTAAGAAGGAAGCCAGTGCCATCTATAGTCTGAGAGGCCAAAGTAGAGTTGAACACCGCCAGACAGAAGTGCCGTGATGATACCTAGGCCTGTAGTTTCTCCATAACGCAACAATCAACCAAGGGCAGAAAGTCCACGACGGAAGTTTACCCTGATTAACATGACATTGGCTAAGGTTCTACCCCATCTGCTGAGATCCAACATGACGACTTTGAAAGAGGCTCCCAAGAATCTGAACACCACATCTCCCCGATATAATCCAAATGCTCAGTGTGCCTATCATTCTGAGAGTCCTGGCCACGACACCAACGACTGTTGGGCTGTGAGAAATAAGGTACATGATCTGATCGAAGCTAAGGAGATTGAGTTTGATGCTCCGGGAAAGCTCAACATCATAACTGCTCCCATGCCTAAGCACGGTCGTGGAGTTAATGTTGTAGATACCGATCTGTTTGTGACCTCGTTGGATGAAGTTTCTACTCCTTTTATGACAGTTAAGAAGAATTTGTTGTCGTCCAGTTTATTTGTGGGTTGTGGTGAAGGTTGCCACATGTGTTCATTTCTGCCTTCTGGTTGCCATTTATTGAAGTCAGGTGTTCAGCGCCTGATGGATAACAAAGAAATTTTGTTCGAGAAATCTTTGATTCCCATTGTTCCATTTGAAGACATTGCTATTATAACCATTTCCCCCAATCCTTCCAAGGTCTCCTCGAGAAGACCTATTAGGATTACATCTGTTCCAAGAGTCGCTATGCTAATAATCACCGTTCCTGGTCCTGTCCCGTATGCCTCAGACAAATTTATCCCCCGGCATTACGGTGCAGATGTGTACTATCATGGAATCAAACAAGATCTGAAAAATGAAGAGGTTGATCCTAATGTCAGTAACATTGTCGGGACCAGCAAGGTTACCCGAAGTGGAAGGGTTTTCTCTCTCGAGATTTCCCCGAAGACTGTCAATAGGCCTATTGTTATTCCGTCTGCTACTCCTGTTAGTACATTAACTACTACTCATGTGCTTACTCCAATTATCACTCCCGCCGTCGAGTCAGTTGGGACCCGGGGCAAAGAAGTTATAGGTGAGCCTTCCCGGACGGAGGCACCTAGAAAAATTGTCGTGGAAGCCTCTAAGCAAGAGATAGAAGAAATACTGAAAATAATCAAAAAGAGCAACTACAATGTGGTTGAGCAGCTGGGGCATACCCCCTCAAAAATATCCATGATGTCCCTGTTGTTGTGCTCCGAGGCCCATGCGAAGGATTTGATTGCATTCCTCAAAATTGCGCATGTGCCGCAAGAGACCTCAGCTGATCAATTCAAAGATTGTATGGACAACCTGACTGCTGACAATGGGCTGGGTTTTTCAGATGCAGACTTGACACTGAAGGGGAGGAAGCATAATGATGTTTTGCATGCATTAATTGAATGCATGGGCACCACTATGGATCATGTTCTGGTAGATACTGGGTCTTCGCTGAATGTTCTGCCTAAGAAAGCATTGGATCGGTTGGATTGCGGGGATTGACCTTAAAGCCTAATAACATTGTGGTGAGGGATTTTGATGGGTTAAAGAGAATGGTGAATGGGTAAGTGGACATCCCCGTCAAAGTAGGTTCCCAGACCTTTGAGTCCAGTTTCTATGTAATGGACATCCGGTCGTAATACTCTTGTTTGTTGGGTGGTCCTTAGATCCATGAAGCTGGGGCAGTTACTTCCACACTGCACCAAATGCTGAAGTATCCAGTAAAAGAGAAGATTATCATTGTGTGGGGTGAGGAGGAGTATATGGTGATCCACCTCAATTCCTTCAGGTACATAGAGATGGACGGGGAATTCATAGAGACTCCTTGCCAGAACTTTGAAGAGGTTCCCCAGATCTTGGCATCGGCTGAAACTACTACCAACAAACCTCCTATGAAGATTTCTTCCCTCAAAGACGCCATAGTAGTGGTTGAAGAAGGTGGGTGTACCAACTGGGGACAACTCCATGATTTTACTCATAAAACTGACAAATGTGGTTTGGGCTTTACTTCAGGAGCTCAAAGGGTTGTTCGATGCGCTCGGGCTGGAGGATTTCCCCTACGCATCAGTAATCGGGGAATTAATACCATTTAAAGACAATGAGGAAGACTTAGACATTGACAGCTGGATCTACCCAACTACCAACGGTGGACCGAGTAACTGGACGGCTAGGAACTTTATACTAGTTTCTTTTATTCAGCAGTAATTGTCTTACTTGTTTTGAGATTTATAATAAACAATTTAAAACTCTACAGCCTTGTGCCTTGCCCGAGGGACATTGGCTTTGTTTGTGAGGGCTATTATTTGTCATTTCATATATCATCAATAAAACATTGGATGTTCCTTGCATACAAATTTTGTGCTCTTTGTTTTTCTTTTCTGTTTTTACTTTATCAAAACAGATATGCTCTTACACACACTCATGTTTCATACTGCAGATCCATATCCAATCTGGATCCCATTGATAACAGCTCTGCTACTGCCAGTTATGACTTTGAAAATCCGATCAACCAAGCCGAAGACCAAGGTGAGGATGATTGTGAGATGCCTGGAGAACTTGCCAGACTATTACAACAAGAAGAAAGGGCTACACAACCTCATGAAGAGCCAGTTGAGACGATAAATCTGGGCACAGAGATAGACAGAAAAGAGGTCAAGATTGGTGCAAATTTCGAAGTTAAGGTCAAACAGCGGTTGACACGAATGTTGCATGACTATGTTGAAATCTTCGCCTTGTCGTACAAAGACATGCCGGGTTTAGACACTGATATTGTGGTTCATTGTCTTCCGACCAAAGAAGATTGTCCTCAGGTTAAACAAAAGGTCCACCGTATGCACCCTGAAATGTCAGAAAAGATCAAGGTAGAGGCCATGAAGAAGTTCGACGCGGGGTTCTTAGCTGTCACCTCCTATCCACAGTGGGTTGCTAACGTCATACTGGTACCTAAGAAGGAAGATAAGGTACGGATGTGTGTGGATTACAGAGATCTGAACAGGGCAAGCCCTGAGGATAACTTCCCACTTCCTCACATTGATGTTCTGGTTGACAACACCATGCAACACAAAATCTTCTCCTTCATGGATGGTTTCTCTGGATACAACCAGATCAAGATGGCTCCTGAATACATGGAGAAGACGACCTTCGCCATACAGTGGGGCACCTTCTGCTACAAGGTGATGCCTTTTAGATTGAAGAATGTTGGGGCAACTTATCAGCACTCCATGGTCACTTTGTTCCACGATATGATTCATCACGAGATCAAAGTTTATGTTGATGACATGATAGCCAGGTCTCAAACTGAGGAAGAGCACCTTGATCATTTACAAAAGTTGTTTGACAGATTGAAGACATATAAGCTGAGGTTGAATCCAAACAAGTGCACCTTCGGGGTAAGGTCTGGTAAACTTCTGGGTTTCATTGTCAGTAATAAAGGCATCCAAGTAATTCTTGCAAAGGTAAAGGCCATACAAGAAATTCCAGCTCCCCGTACAGAGAAGGAAGTTAGAGATTTCTTTGGACGCCTGAATTATATCTCCAGGTTAATTTCACATATGACTGCTACTTATGAGCCCATCTTCAAGCTTCTGAAGAAAGATCAAGTGTTAAAGTGGAATGATGAATGCCAGACCGCTTTTGAAAAAATCAAGGAATACCTTCAAGAACCACCAATTCTGATGCCTCCGGTTGAAGGAATACCTTTGATATTGTACTTAGCAGTGCTAGATAATTCAATGGGGTGTGTGTCGGGGCAGCATGACGAGTCTAGTCGAAAAGAGCACGCGATATACTACCTTAGCAAAAAGTTTACCGAATGTGAGACAAGATAATCACTTCTCGAGAAAACTTGTTGTGCTTTGGCATGGGCTGCTCGCCGACTAAGACAGTATATGCTTACCCACACTACTTTGTTGATATCCAAGATGGATCCGATCAAATACATCTTCGAGAAACCCGCTCTCTCCGGAAGAATAGAAAGATGGCAGATGATCTTAACTGAGTACGATATACAGTATAAAACCCAGAAAGCAATCAAGGGGAGTATATTGGCTGATCATTTGGCTCATAAGGCCATGGATGACTACCAGTCCATGAATTTTGAATTCCTGGACGAGAATATTATGCTGGTGACTGACTACGAAGAACCTGGACCGGATGAAGGACCCGAAGAGGGATCCCGATGGACTATGTTGTTTGGCGGAGCTTCAAATGCACTGGGTAATGGCATTGGCGCAGTAATCATATCTCCTGAGCGCTGTCATACTCCTTTCACCTCCCAGCTATGTTTCAACTGCAATAATAACATGGCAGAGTATGAAGCTTGTATCATGGGTCTCAAGGCCGCTATTGACCTCAGGATCAAGTTCTTGGATGTTTTCGGGGATTCAGCCTTGGTAATAAGTAAGATCAAAGGCAAATGGGATACGAAGCATCTGAATCTCATCCCATACAAAGAGCTCGTACTGACATTGCTCCCACACTTTGAGGAAGTAACTTTTGAACATTTCCCGCGAGAGGAGAACCAGTTAGCGGACGCGCTAGCTACCATGTCTTCCATGTTCAAAGTCAGGTGGGACAACAAAGCTCCCCAAATCACCATTGAGAGATTGGATGAACCAGCACACTGCTGTGAAATTGATACTGGTGAGTTGGCAGGCAAGCCCTGGTTTCATGAAGTCAAAAGGTATCTCGAGGCTCAAAGAGTATCCCGAAGGGGCATCTGTCAATGATAAGAATTTTCTGAGAAGGTTCACTGCGAAGTTCTTCCTCAGTAATGGAATCCTCTAGAAGCGCAATCATGACTCCACATTACTTCGGTGTGTAGACAAGAGCGAAGCAGAGAGGATCATGACATATCTACATAAAGGCACCTTCGGAACCCATTCCAGTGGGCACACCATGGCTAAGAAGATCCTACGGGCAGGATATTACTGGTCCACTGTGGAAGTCAATTGTTATCAGCACTCTCGAACTTGTCATAAGTGCCAAACCTACACTGATAAGGTGAATGTGCCTCCGGTCCCCTTAAATGTCTTGACAGCTCCGTGGCCCTTTGCAATGTGGGGCATCGACATGATCGGAGAAATTAGGCCTACTGCTTCCAATGGGAATCACTTCATCCTAGTAGACATTGATTACTTCACGATGTGGGTTGAGGCAGCCTCTTTTGCTACAGTAGCCAAGAACGTCGTAGCGTGGTTTATCCGACATAATCTGATTTATTGATATGGTATGCCCGAGAGAATTATTACTGACAATGGTACGAATCTCAACAACACAATGGTCACCGATCTCTGTAAACAGTTCAAGATACATTATCATAATTCTTCTCCCTACCAGCCGAAGATGAATGACGTTGTAGAAGCGGCTAACAAAAACATCAATAAAATTGTACAGAAGATGACAGTGACATACAAAGACTGGCATGAGATGTTACCATTTGCTCTTCATGGATACCGTACCTCAGCGCGGACGTCGACAGGGGAAACACCCTACTCTCTAGTGTATGGCATGGAGGCAGTCCTACCCATCGAAGTCCAGATACCTTCTCTCAGGATTATGAAGGATGCGGGTTTGAATGAAGACGACTGGATCCAGACTCGACTTGATCAGCTAAATCTAATCGATGAGAAGAGACTTACTGCTATCTGTCATGGTCATACGTATCAAAAGCGAATGATCAAGGCTTTTAACAAGAAAGTCAGACGTCAGGAATACCAAGTCGGGGATCTGGTGATCAAGCGCATCATACTGCCACAAGGTGATCCCAGGGGCAAATGGACCCCCACATACAAAGGGCTATTTGTGGTTAAGAACATTTTCTCGGGTAGATCTATGATTCTAACCACCATGGACGGTGACGACCTTCCTCACCCTGTCAATGCAGACATAGTGAAAATATACTACGCCTAATCAAAAGACCCGCTAGGTTGACTGGACTAGGAAAAAATAAGGGCTTCCCGGTGAACCAAAAGGGTTCGGGCAAAAATAAGGGATGAAAATGAAAAAATCTGCACACCTGGCAAGCTGAAAACCTGGAAAGGCGGCTTGGGTAAAAAAGGGTATCCCGGTGGACTGAAAACCCGAAAGGGAAGTCCAGGTAAAAGTTAGGGATTTAAAGCGTATCACTATGTCTCATTGGATCATCTTACGACTAGACTTCAGTATCAACTATCAAGCTCGGACGACACCAATCAACCTAATCAACTTTGGACAAACAGCAAAGTGATGAGATGCTCGAAGATATAGGGGCAATAGCAGAGTTGGAACCCAATGGGGTTGTTTCACATAGATGTTTTATTTTACACAAATTTGTATAGCTTCTATTTTTACGGAGGCGTTCTCTTACTAGAACGTCAGCCTCCTTATACAAAAACGCCTATTACAGGCCAACTTCAAAAATCAATACAAAGTCATTTTCACAAGAAACTTCGATTTGTTTTTCTTTTACTGTTTTGTTTTACAAGAATGTCCACTGATTTATTTTTAACATATGCATTTGAATATGATTGCTGCTCATAAATATTTACATAAGAAACAAAAGACAATTACTAGTAATTCCAGAAACAGGGGCAAAAACAAGAAGTGTCAAAACCCGACAGTTACTCTGCCCAACATGTACTGGGACAGAGACAGCTTTGGAGCATAATCAGCAGTACATACACTCCCCGTAGAGTAAAATTATTCAAAAGAATTGAGATCGGCTTTCCCGAAACAGGAAGTAACCCCCCAGCCAGGGTCATTCGGAAACCTGACAGCTATATCCCCTAGCCGAATTTCATAATCGTGAGTGGGTCAGTAAATTTCATCCCCCAAGCAGAGTTTATTTCTCTTGATGCAGAAGCTCAATCCACGACAGAGCTCACTACTTCAGCTACAAAAATTCACTTTCTAAGTTTGTTCCCCGCATAGTTTATTCTCAAGCAGAATCTCTTCCTTACAGAATATTCATAAATCTCCAGCAGTAGTCAGGGATTTATTTTCCCAAACTCAGACATACTCCGATAGCGTTTCATGTACATACATCATGACATATGCACACATATCATATACATCATAATCTCATTTATTTTGAGAATATCATCCCACCATGCATTCCATGCATCGCATATAATTAACCCTGATATCTTTTCGGGAAAGACGATTAGCTTTAACAAATCCAGCTGTTATCTAGGTCACGTCTGCAGACGACTAATGGAAACTTAGTTCCCGAAACCAAACGAGTCAACTAATCTACACTATCGCTTTGAAGTAACCCTATTATCCAAGTTTCTTCCCATAAGCCCTACCATCCAGGCTTTCACCTTGAAGTAACCCTACTATTTAGGTTTCTTCCCATAAGCCCTACCATCCAGGCTTTCGCTTTGAAGTAACCCTACTATCCAGGTTTCTTCCCATAAGCCCTACCATCTAGATTTTCACCTTGAAGTAACCCTACGACCCAGGTTCCTTCTCATAGCCCTATTATCAAGGCTTTCATCCCGAAGTAACCCTACTATCAAGGTTCCTTCCCATAAGCCCTACTATCCAGGCTCTCGTCCCGAAGTAACCCTGTTATCCAGGTTCCTTCTCATAGCCCTACTATCCAGGCTATCATCCCGCAGTAACCCTACTATCCAGGTTCCTTCTCATAAGCCCTACTATCCAGGCTCTCGTCCCGAAGTAACCCTACTATCCAGGTTCCTTCTCATATCCCTACTATCCAGGCTTTCATCCCAAAGTAACCCTACTATCCAGGTTCCTTCTCGCAACCCTACTATCCAGATTCCTTCTTATAGCCCTACTATCCAGACTCTCATCCTGAAGCAACCCTATTATCCAAGTTCCTTCTCACATCCCTACTATCCAGGCTCTCATCTCGAAGCAACTTTATTATCCAGGTTCCTTCTCCCTTATCTCCAGATGACAGTTTACAACACCGTAAGACCTAGACCCGACAAGTTACGGTCAAGCTCACCTTTCCCTAGTAAGTTACTGTGTAGCCTGGATCCTGACCAGATATGCAGTTCACTTCCACCTCCTCAATCAAGAATTAATTCCCTAGTAGAGTAATGGACAACCTAAGCTCCTATACTCTATTTCCCAAGACATAAATCAACTTTCCTCGGTGAAGTCCTCCTCAGCGGAAGGTAAAGGAATTCTCGCAAAGGAATCTCTTACGCAACCGATATCTTCTCTAGATGGCATATTTAAGCCCATATCCAATGATTCTCCGTCACCTTCCAAATGGAATATGTAAGCCCATTCCCGATATTACTGATCGACATTCACTTCATGCGAGTGCAAATTTCTAGGCACTCTAGTGTTCAATCACCTTCCACCTTCAGATCACGAAAGGCAGACAAGCCAATCTATATCCCCAGGTGTAAGAAAATTGAACAGGGGCAGCTGTTGTACCCCAAAATTTTCCCTCCCATTTTACTCAACACATGCTCATTAATACTTTCAACTTGCTCAAGGTTGCCAAAGAGTTGACAAGACAAACTCTCTCCTAAAGCAATGAACCTCCAACTAGGGTTTCCAGTTTCATCAAGAAGGGTGAGCTCCAAAGGCCTCATATGCTCTCCATGATCCTAATTGTCCTCAAGACCCTCCATGTCAAATTTCAAGCTTTGCACAAGAAGTATGCTCAGTCAACTGCTCAGATGCTTGAGAATCGACTATATTAGGTCAAAAGTCAATTGTGGCCCACATACAGTCAAACTTCAAGATTTTTGGTCAACATCAACATTTTTAAGTGATATTCATCATTTGATCAAGGGTTGATCATGATTCCTCAAGTAATGCTCCTAACTCATCAAAACTCAAAAGTTGCTAAATTACGGTTTCATAGGAAAAGTCAACCAAACTTTGACCAAGCATAACTTTCTCATACTTCATCATAAATTTCTCATCCAAGGCTCATTTTGAAGGGAATTCAATTTCCTACAACCCATCTTCATCCCTCAAGTTCAAGAAATGCACTCATGAAAAGATATGAATTTCTACATTATAGGCCCTTTTGAAAAGTCAACAAAAACACCTTTTGGGTCAAAGCTTCTTACATGAACATGGAGGACCCAATTGAAATGAGACCAAAAGGGTTTTTTAGGGGACATCCTAAGATTTCTAAAAAGTCCAAGAACACCTCTCTAGGGTTAAAACTGGAAGAGTTATGCATTGTCAAAGTTGACCATTTTTACAAAAATTACCAAAAGTCAAATGTGCTTAAAAATGCATTTTTTGCCAAATGGGCCTAACTTTTTAGGTTTACACCTCACTTCCAACATGGTCCACAACCCAAACATCCTTCCACATGTTATTAGCTTTATTTATTAAATTTATTTTGATTTTTATCCTTTAAAAATCAAAGTAAATCAAATAAATCATCTAAACAATAAAAGATTTTACTACAAATCTTTTTATCATCAATTGGCAATTAACAAAAGCTGGAAAGATCAAGATAAATCATGGAAAGAGAGTAAAGAGTGGATTTGTTCCAAAAATAAGCAAAATAAAAAACTTGAAAGGAGAATATTTTGTCATCAAAGCATGGTATTTTCTCCACTTATGTTGACCTAGTATGTTACTATACATAAGGACAACCATTCCAAACAACAAGCACACGAGAAGGCTGCCTCAAGACCATGAAAAAGTTTCAAAAAACATTCAAGCTTGGTGCAATTGGAGATCTCACGATCCATCCATTCTCCACTGATTCTAAACCTCAAATCGTACTCCTGTAGCATCAAGGGACTCAACCCAACTCGTGAGGAATCCCATAGCATCAAAAATCATCAAATCCGTGCCTCACTTTTGAGTAAGATTTCTTGGATCTTAAACTTGCACAAAACCTAATTTAAATCCGTATTGAGTGCATTCATATGTTTCTATGAATGATTGTAAGTGTTTGGACGTGTGACATGCGAAGCTAATACCCAGGAGCATCCTTCGCCATTAATGACCGTCGTCTCATGATTTTTCTCATAACGTTGTTTGAAAGCTATTTCAGGACAAGAGGAGGTCACCATTGGATCCGCAACCCTCGAATTAGGGGGTAGGGTCCAATTGATCTTTGTTTTTGCAGGTTTGCGTGAGTTGGATGAAGGAGATGGTCGGAGAAGACGATCGGAGCTAGGGCTCCGACGCTTCTCCGGCGAGTCAAAGTTTGAAGGAAGTTTGAGTGCTGGCGTGGCTTGTCCTTATAACATGATTGGCCCATACAAGCTGACGTGTGCGTTTGTTTAGTTGACTGGGTTTAACACTTGATTTCCCTTTTATTATTTGCGTTTAGATATATGTATGAATAAGCAGGTTAGTATAGTGGTAAGGCGCATGGTTGTGAAGCTGGAAGGCCTGGGTTCGATCCCCATGCCTTGGTTTTATTTTTCAGCATATTGTTTTCTATAGATCAGGTGCCCAACATGTTCCTGAGTGCATCATACGTCCTTAGCTTCAAATGGTTTGATCACCCTCAATCTAGATCAAACGGTCAAGATCCAAACATCCACGATAGACCATCAGAAGGCAGCTGCATTGGATCTGGCGTAGGAGTGGGCTCAGCCATGATGGGTGTGATACGGTGGGAGAACTGACTTGGGATTTTGTGTTTGTGTTCGCAAATGTTTCGGTTTAGAAAGAGTCGCCACCGACTTTTTATTTTATCCTAAGGAAAGGTCAAAAAGCACAGGAAAGACCTTTGAGATGTTTTCTTGGGTTCGGGGAGTAGATTATAGAAAGGGAAGGTATTAGCACCCCTTCTATCCATGGTTATCCATGGGCTCTTATTTACTTGCTTAGATCACTTGCTTTGTGCGTGATTTTGAAAGATGTTTTGAAAAGAGGCCATCATTGTGGCAACCTTTGTAATGACTCTTGTTTGAGTGTATACAAAGGTGTTTTTGTCTTTTGAAAAGTTTTCAATGTTTGAAAGTAGGGTTTTGAAATTGTGTTGTGAAGTGTGTTTTGAAAAATAGAAAGGATGTTTTTTGCAAGCTTTTGATCAAGTAGCTAAGAGTTGTCTACCCTATTTTACTCAAAGATTTTTCTTATGTTTTTAACCCTTTTAACAGTGTTGTTTCACCATTGTATTTGGTGAATAACCTTGTGTTAGGATGTTAAACGGGACAGGCGTGGATCATCGTATAGACCATGATAGCAATGGTGTCAAGCATCTTTGGCAAATTTCTTAAGGAACTTGATCATTTTGTTTAGGCAACTCAGATAGCGTCATCGAGGGACTATGATCTTTTTGTTTGTTTTTTTTTTGCCAAAGTACTTGACATGCAATCATGGCCCATTTTTGAAGGCAACAAGTGGATGAAACCCTAGGGGTGCAAGTGTGCATTATGTTTGTTTTTCATGCATGTTTATCTTTGATTAGGTCAAGCTAGTTGTTGATTTTGTTTTGCATATAAACCCTAAGTCTAAGCATGGCATAATTGGAGGCTTTTAAATGTGCAGGAATCTAAATGCTACACTATTACAACGTGATATAGGGAGGGGGGTACAAATTTGAATTGGGGGTATTTGACAAGAAAATAAATTCTAAGTTATTACAACCATATCGAATGTATAGACAATATTTAAATGTACAATAGTTGAATATAATACAATAAATAAATGTAAATAAAATGTATTATGCAAAAAAAGATTTTTATATGTGTAAAAAGTATTTTTTTAAATGTGAGATAAAAATAAATAAAGAAAAAGTCAATTTTAATTATTTTTTCTATTTAGGGCAAAAACCCTAATTCTTAATAAATAGTACTATTTATTAATTATATACAATAATATATTAGTTTATTCAAAAAATAAAAGTATATTGTAAAAAGGATGTTTTTAGTGTAAAATATTAATAAAAATGATAATGTAGTATTTTTGTATTTTTTGACCTAATTATTTAATAAAACAAATATATATATATATATATATATATATATATATATATATATATATATATATATATATATATATATATATATATATATATATATATATATATATATATATATATATATATATATATATATATATATATATATATATATATATATATATATATATATATATATATATATATATATATATATATATATATATATATATATATATATATATATATATATATATATATATATATATATATATATATATATATTAAACATATTAAATATACAAAAATAAAAATTAATTATTTACAAAAATGAGTATTTTCAAGAAAATGTTTTCAAATATAAATAAAAAGTAATAAATGAAAATAAGTATATTTTTTGTATTATTTTTTAGTTTTATTAAAAAGAAAATAGTTTATTTACATATTTATACTTAGTAAAATAAATATAAATATCAAATAAATATGAAAAATATAGAAAATAATCTTTTGGCATTTTTTATATTTGGACAAAAAAATAATAAAGTCAGAATAAAAATAAAAAATTTCAAAATGATAAATATTCAAATAAATGGGCCAGGGGGGTGTAAACAGAAAAGGGGGTGTCATAAGCAAAGAACAACCAGGCCCAACCCAGTCATACTTCATCTTCTTCCTCTTGTTCACAAAAACGCGTGCCTCTGTACATCAATGGCTATCTCCTGATTCTTTGATTTTTTGACAAAACTCATAACATGAACATTGTAGAGAATTAAACAACGAATCTAACCATATAAAAAACTTGGATTAACTCTCAAAGACCAGAGAGAATTTCTCTGGCCCTAATTTCTAACCTAGTTTTTTCAGAAAGTTCATGAGTGAAATTCTCTTAGCACGATTAATGTTAATGAAAACTAAGCATATGTATGGCTTCAGGGCTATGAGTACAACATATTTCATTCACAAACCTAAGCCTAACCATTCATAAATAGAGAGATAGAAGTCCATGAAATACCTGTTTCAGTTGACTTTGAGCTGGACAATGTAGCAAACTTCAGTGGTGTTTGAGCTTCTTTTGAGCTTGCCTGAGGTCCAAGGAAGCTTTTCCAATGCTTGGTTTGTTTTGAAACAACTTGAATTATGTTGTAGAACTCAACCTGCAGAGCTTTGAAACAAAAATGTCAAAGTGTGTTAGAGGTGTTACAGCTTGCAATAGAGGCCTGGGATAGTTCAGGTGAGTTGATTGGAAGGTGTTTGAACTATCTTTGGACAAAACACACGATGGAATTTGGTTATGGCTTGCAAAATGCAGAACTTGCCCTGTTTTGCAGAAAAACAGTGATTCTGTGTACAAGGGAGTTTGAGAGGCAAAGGGGTCGTGTTTCAGGATTGTTATGAGGTATGAAACTTGTCTACAATGTTTGTGTAAGCTTGTCTTAACAGATATGAGAGATGGTCTATGTTTTGCAACTTTTCTTCTTTTTCAAGCAAGAGTGTGTGTCCTCCCAATGCAGGCCTGTACAAGCCCTATATCATGCTTCATACTTTTCTCTTGGTTCTTGGAATTGGTTGATTGAATCTTGCTTCAGAGATATGGCCCCAGGCCTCAAGGATTTTGGTTTGACATAAAGTGCAACTTTACAAAAATGGCATTTTACCTTTTACCACTTAAGGATTAATCTTGTATGCAATGTCCAAATGACCAAGATAACACCTTAACTCAATGGTTATGCATTAAATTATTGAGTACAAGTTGGTTTTGAGGCCTGCAAGCTAGCACCAAACATGCTGATTTGAAAATGCAAGTTTGTATGAACATTTATTGGCCATGGACAAAAGTGAGTTTTTGCCAACTTCAAGCATCCGATTCTCTCTAACCACGAAGATGTTTGAGGAGTTATTGGACAATTTGGAAAGCTTGGAACATGTAATATAATCCATTATTGAAATGAAACTTGAAACACCAAGTGCAACTATGTGAAAAGGGGCCAAGAAGATGGGTCAAAATCCTGCCTAGATTAGGGCAAATTTTCTCTAAGTTAAAAGTTTTAGGTACCCTTGTTCCAAAAATCATAACTTGAGCTACAAGTTTCTTTTGAGAATACTTTGTGAATCAAAGTTGTAGACTTTGTGATGGACTACAACTTTCATGTTGCAAGTTTTCTTTGAATCCATTTGCATCTTGGTGAAAAAATGGGACAAAGTTAGGAAAAAATAAGAAAATTCCATAACTTAGAAAATTTCTAAGTTATGAAATTTTCCCATTTTAAACCCTAATTTGCATTTTTGGGTTTCTTGATGACCAAGTTTCATAATTTGACATGTCTTGATGAAAAATAACTCTTGGCACTTGATTTTGACCAAAAAGTCAAAGTTTGACTTTTTAGTGTATAGTCAAATTTTGATCAGTTGACTGAAAAATTCATCTATCAATCCTATGCATTTGAGATCTTTTGAACTTGTTGAATGGGTCAAGACAATGTCATGGAGTCCTTGAGACCATGTGTGAGCTTGATTTGCCATTGGCTAGGTCAAACAGTCAAAAATTGCTTTTGTGCAGTCAAAACCCTAAAAATGACCATTTTGCCCTTTTGGTGATCTGATCAAATTTCTTGTGGAATTGTGATCCAAACTTGATCAAATGATTAATATGAGTTTATAATGTTGATGTGGGTCAAATTTCATGAGGTTTGACTGTCAATTGGCCACAGTTGACTTTTTCCCCAATACAGCTGATTTTTAGGTCAACTGTCCAATTGACTGGGCAAAAATTTGAATCAAGGCTTGAAACTTGGTATGGATAAACTTGTGAGTCCAACATGAAGTATGAAAGTCACTTTGGGCATTGTAGGTCAAAACATACATGTGCAAACTCAAACCCTAATTTAGGTGAACAATGCAAGGACGTGTCTTGAGCAGGGCAAACCCTAGTTTGATCTTGAATTCCAAGAGTCTTGTGATTGGGAAAATGTTGATGAAATGAGATGGAAAATTTTGGGGTACAACAGTTGCCCCTGTTCAATCTTCTTGAACCTGAAGAGTTAGATTGGCAAGTTTGCCTTTCGCGACTCGAAGGTAAAAGAGGATTGGACACTAGAGTGCCCGTAAGTTTTCACTCGTCAAAATAATGTTAAGGGAATGGGATTAAATATGCCATTTGGTGTTGGTAGAATCTTGCTGGAGATGGGCTTAAAGATGCCATCCAAGAATGTTTGTTGAAGTGCAATGTTGTAGGTCAGAAGAATGAGTATCAAAGTGGTATCCGTGTCTGGAATACACTTGAACTGTATCTGGAGACTGGGTCTGTTATGAGCAAAGGAATGGCGTCCGTGTTTGGAGCATATCTGAGCTGTAACTGTATTTGAACTTTGAATGAATATCAGAATGACTGCCATGTCTGGAGTGTATCTTTATTCTGAATGGGTAACAGAGAAACATCTGTATACGGAGCAACTTGTGCTGGGGATAAATTCTGAATGAGTGACAAAATGGCAATCGTGTCTGGTGCGTATCTGGACTGTATCTGAAGTTTAGATCTGTATGGATAGCAGAATGACTTCCGTGTCTGGAGTGTATCTGGAACTGTAACTGGGATATGAATAGGTGATAGGATGACTTCCGCGACGACCGCACTGGGGAGAATCAAGCTGCTGGTGTAAGGGTCAGAATGGCATCCACGTTTGGAGCATATCTGAACTTTGAGTTGAGAATATGAATGAGAGATAGAATAGTTGCCGTGTCTGGAGCGTATCTAGTCTGTATCTGATTGCTGAAGTCTGTATGAGCAGTAGAATGACCACCGTGTCTGGGGTGTATCTGTACTGTTTTTGACTTGAAATTCTGAATAAGTAATAGAATGACCGCCGTGTCTGGGGTGTATCCATACTGTATCTGAATAATTATTTGCGATAGCCTTTTAATCTTATCCTGAAAATGGTAAAATGTTAGCTAAAACACAAAGTTATGTTGCATGATATATATGATGCAATGAATTGTGTTTCATAAATGTTTATGATATATGAATGTAATGGATGTGCCTATAAGCCGAGTAGCTGTCTTGCTGAGGAAAATAAATCATTGATAATTGGAGATAATGAAATCTTTGACTGCTGCTGGAGGAAGTAAATTCCTGACCGATGTTGAGGATTCAAAAACCTTTGATTGTTGGAGATGTGAAATCCTTGCTGACTGATTGGGGATTAAAGATCTTTGATTGTTGGGAATGAGAAATCCTAGGACCACTGCTGGGGATTGAAAATCCTTGGTGACTTGTGGGGATTTTAACAAGAGCTTTACCAACTTCTGCGGGGAATGAGAATTCTTCATGATTTCCCTGGGGAATAAGGAAAACTCGGACGACCTCTACTGGGGAATTAAAACTTGGGAGGCTTCTGTTGGAGAAATGAGACTGAGGATCTTCAATCTGCTGAGAAATGACCCTGTGGGGAAAATTCTTACTCGGCCGGGGGAATCAGGAGCTTGGGTTGTATGCCAATCTACTGGGGAAGTTGGGGAAAGCTGAATGATTACCACTGGGGATTGATAGTTGGGATTTTGACTTCGCTGGGGAAGAAGGTTTAGAATACTCTAGCTCCTGCTAGGGATACGTATTTCAGGGTTTTCGGGCTCCACCGGGGATCGAGTTTTAGCTCTGATGGGAATTTTGAAGCTTAACCTAGCTGGGGAATCAAATCTTAGACTGCATTGGCTCCACTGCAGATTTTGAAGCTTAACTTCGCTGGGGAAATATACTCCAAATTTTGCCTTATTGAGAATCTGAATGATGTATCGTAGGGGATTTCTTCTGGAATGGCATAAAGATTTCTTCCTACCCCTTCAACCTATCAGTAATTATCCTTTTTCAATTTCGTTTTATTTGTAAGAAGCGATTATATTCAAATGCATATGTCTTTTTAACAAAACATTGGACGTTTTCAAATAAAAACATAAGTGTAAAAAAGAAAAGAAAGGCAAGCAAACTTCTGCACTTTGAAGTATTTTGTATTAACTTTTATGAGTATCTTTGTACATAGGAGACAGACATCCTAGTAAGAGAATGTTGTCGTAAAAATTGAGAAAAATTTTATACAAAAGAAAATATGGCTATTGTGTAATAATCCCATGGGGTTCCCATTCTGCTATAGCCTTCACAACTCTGAATATCTTGTCCATTTGCCGCTCCGCCCGCCGATGATGGGATTAATCAGAAACTTGGAGTTCGTTGGTGAAGAGATTGTTCTTAAAGTGATCTGACGAGACATAGCCATACGCTTTAATTCCCTAACTTTTTCCTGGACCGCCCTTTCGGGTTTTCGATCCACCGGGAAACCCTTTTTTGCCCAAGTCGCCCTTTCGGGTTTTCAACTTGTCGGGTGTACAGATTTTTTTTGTTTTATCCCTAATTTTTGCCTGAACCGCCCTTTCGGGTTTTCGATTCACCGGGATGCCCATTTTTACCTAAGTCGCCCTTTCGGGTTTTCAACTTGTCGGGTCGTTTTATGCGTAGTATATTTTGACTATGTCTGCGTTTGCAGGGTGCAGCAAGTCGTCCCCGTCCATGGTGGTCAGAATCATTGCCCCACCAGAAAAGATGCTCCTGGTCACAAATGGTCCTTCGTAAGTAGGAGTCCGTTTTCCCCTGGGATCACTTTGTGGTAAGATGATTCGCTTGATTACAAGATCTCCGACTTGATATACTTGACGTCTAACTTTCTTATTGAAATCCTTGATCATCTATTTTTGATACGTCTGACCATGACAAACAGCGGTAAGTCGCTTCTCGTCAATCAAATTAAGTTGATCAAGCCGGGTCTGAATCCAATCGTCTTCACTCAAACCAGCGTACTTCATAATCCTTAAGGAAGGAATCTGAACTTCCATGGGTAGCACAACTTCCATACCATATACCAAAGAAAATGGGGTTGCCCCTGTTAAAGTACGTGTCGTGGTACGATATCCATGCAGAGCAAACGGTAACATCTCATGCCAGTCTTTGTAGGTGACTGTCATCTTTTGAATGATCTTCTTGATATTCTTGTTCGCGGATTCAACAACACCGTTCATCTTCGGTCGATGGGGGATGAATTGTGATGATAAATCTTAAACTGTTCGCATAGAGTGGTGATCATGGTGTTGTTCAAATTCGTCCCGTTGTCTGTGATGATCCTGTCGGGGACACCATACCGGCATATGAGGTTCTGCTTGATGAAGCGGGCAACCACATTCTTTGTAACGGAGGCAAAGGAAGCTACCTCGACCCATTTGGTGAAGTAATCAATAGCCACCAAGATGAATTGATGTTCATTGGGTGCTGTGGGCTTGATATCTCCAATCATGTCAATGCCCCACATCGCGAATGGCCAAGGAGCTGTCAGAACGTTGAGGGGAACAGGAGGGATATGTACCTTGTCAGTGTAGACTTGGCATTTGTGGCAGGTACGGGAATGTTGATGACAATCAGCTTCCATGGTAGACCAGTAGTAGCCTGCCCTTAGAATCTTTTTAGCCATCGTATGTCCGCTTAAGTGGGTGCCAAATGTGCCACTGTGTATCTCGGTCATGATCAACTCTGCTTCAGCTTTGTCCACACAACGAAGTAGAACACAATCATGGTTGCGCTTATAAAGGATGCCATTGCTCAGGAAGAACTTGGCGGAAAATCTCCTCAAGAACTTTTTGTCATTGACTGAAGCTCCTTCAGGGTATTCTCTAGTCTGGAGATACCTTTTGATTTCATGAAACCAGGGTTGTTCCATTACTTCTTCGGTACCAATCTCATGACAATGCGCTGGTTCGTCCATTCGCTCGATGGTAATTTGGGGAGCCTTGTTATCCCAGTTGAGTTTAAACATGGAATACATTGTAGCCAGAGCATCTGCTAGCTGATTTTCTTCTTGCGGGAAGTGCTCAAAAGTAATCTGCTCGAAATGAGGCAACAATGTCAGCATATGTTCTTTGTATGGGATAAGATTAGGATGTTTAGTATCCCACTCTCCTTTGATTTGACTGATAACCAAAGCTGAGTCCCCAAATACGACCAAAGATTTGATTCCCAAGTCTATAGCAGCCTTGAGACCAAAGATGCAAGCTTCATATTCAGCCATGTTGTTGGTGCAACTGAAACAAAGTTGGGCAGTGAAGGGTGCATGGCAACCTTCCAGAGAAATGAGTACCACACTGATACTGTTTCCAAGTGCATTTGAAGCACCATCAAAGTACAGGGTCCATCGGGATCCTTGTTCAGGTCCGTCATACGGTCTGTTACCTTCAATGTTGTCCAAAGTCATGATGTCCTCGTCTGGGAAGTTGAATCTCATAGGTTGGTAATCTTCAACGACTTGATGAGCTAGATGGTCAGCTAGTACACTCCCCTTTATAGCTTTTTGGGTAGTATACTGGATATCATACTTTGTCAGGATCATCTGCCATCTAGCGATTCTTCCAGATAAAGCAAGCTTCTCGAAGATATACTTGACCGGATCCATTTTGGAAATCAGCAAAGTGGTATGAGTCAACATATACTGCCTTAGCCGGCGAGCAGCCCATACCAAAGCGCAGCAAGTTTTCTCGAGCAGTGAGTAGCGAGTCTCACAGTCAGTAAACTTTTTGCTAAGGTAATAAATGGCATGCTCTTTTCGGCCAGACTCGTCATGTTGGCCCAGTACGCACCCCATTGAGTTATCCAAAACAGTCAGGTACATGATTAACGACCTTCCTTCGACGGGTGGCATCAAAATAGGAGGTTCCAGTAAATACTCCTTGATCTTATCAAAAGCAACTTGACAATCATTGTTCCATTCAACTACCTGATCTTTCTTCAACAGCATGAAGATTGGCTCACAGGTAGATGTTAGGTGAGAGATGAACCTCTCAATATAGTTTAGGCGTCCCAAGAAACCTCTAACCTCCTTTTCAATGCGGGGGGGAGGCATTTCTTGTATAGCCTTAACTTTAGCAGGATCAACCTCAATGCCTTTGTTGCTGATAATAAATCCCAAAAGTCTACCAGACCTAACTCCAAAAGTGCACTTGCTTGGGTTCAGCCTGAGCTTATACTCTTTCAACCTGGAAAATAGATTTTGCAAATGACCAAGGTGTTCTTCTTCTGTCTGTGATCGAACTATCATGTCGTCTACGTAAAATTAGATCTCATGATGTATCATACCATGAAATAGAGCAACCATGGCGCGTTGATAGGTTACCCCTGCGTTCTTTAGTCCGAACGACATCACTTTGTAGCAGAACGTACCCCATTGCGTGACAAAAGTAGTTTTCTCCATGTCTTCGGGGGCCATTTTGATCTGGTTATATCACGAGAATCCATCCATGAAGGAAAAAGCCTTGTGTTGAGTTGTGTTGTCAACCAAGATGTCGATATGTGGCAATGGAAAATCATCTTTCGGGCTAGCCCTGTTCAAATCCCGATAGTCCACGCACATTCTGAATTTGCCGTCCTTCTTAGGCACGGGCACGATGTTAGAAACCCATTATGGATAGGAGGTAACAGCTAGAAAGCCAGCGTTGAATTTCTTCATTACTTCAGCCTTAATTTTCTCAGACATGTCAGGCCTCATTTGGCGGACCTTTTGCTTGATCGGTGGACAATATTCTCTTGTAGGGAGACGGTGAACCACGATATTTGTGTCTAACCCTGACATGTCTTCATAAGACCAGGCGAAGATTTCAACATATTCGTTCAACAATTGCACTAAGCGTTCCTTGACATTTAGTTCCAGGTTGGCACCCACTTTTACTTCCTTCCGATCCTCTTCTGTGTAAGTTTAAGATTGCGCCTAAGAGGGGGGGGGGGAATTAGGTGGTGGTCGATTTTTGACTTATTTTATACTTTCTGGTTTTGATTTAGTGCTTTGGAAAAACTGTAAAGTGCAGAAAGTAAAGAGACACGGAGATTTATCCTGGTTCCTTCCATACCCCGGAAGTACGTCCAGTCCCCTTGCAAACACGCAAGAGATTTCACTATTTTGTTAGAACTTTTACAAGACTCTTCCTAGTCTAATCAACTAAAGACTCTAACAAATACCAAGAACACCCTCTTGGATTTCCAATAAGTCTCTTGAGAACAATCCTCTCAAAAGATACCTCTTGTTTCCAACAATGGACAACAAGGTACACAAGTATTCCAATACTTAATTCCAACAATCCTGGAAATAAGTTACACTTTGTATAATTTTATGAAATATGATTTCTTGAAAGATGTTGATCACATAGAGTGACTTCAATGAAGATTCTTCTTTCTTCTCTTGTAAGCAATTCAAACTGTAACACAATGGTTAGATAATGCTCAAAGATTTCTGTTCTTATATGTGTGAAAGTGCAGAAAATCTTTGTTCTTAAAAGTTAAGAAATATGAAGTTTGAATATTTTACAAAATTCAGAATTATTGCATAAGAGAAGAGTTGTATTTTTAATTTGAAAGATTTAGTATTTAAAGTAATCAAGATACCTTTCCAAATGGACACTTTTCTGTTTGAAAAAACTTAGAGAGGATGCAATGTATGACCATGCATCTATTGGAGAAAAGGTGTGAAGGATATCTTGAAACCAACTCAGATTTTTCAAAAGTTACAACGTGTAAATCGATTAGCATGAGATGTAAATCGATTGCACGGGTTTGTAACATTCTTGTTTTCAAAATATTTGAAGTGTAAATCGATTAGCATGATGTGTAAACAGATTTACAAGTGTTAAAAATTCAACTCAGTTCTGTGATCAATCAATTTACACTTCATGTAAATCGATTGCTTCCAGAAATAATCAGTTTTTGAAAAAGCATGTGTAAATCGATTTACATCATATGTTAATCGATTTACATCAGTGAAAAACTTAAAATTTGTTTTATACTTTAAGTGAGGTGTTGTGGCAAGTGTGTATATCATTTTTGAGAAGTTCTAATCAATGTAGTTCAAATGAGAATTGATTAACTTGATTGCTTGCCATGATCCTTGAAGATATGAGTGAATGATGCTTTAAGCTACTTCCACTTCTTTTCCTTCTTGCCATAGTGCTTGTTTGTCTTTCATCAAACTAGCTTGTTTGTATTTCATCAAAACTAAAGTTGAGTTGAGGCTTGAGATTACATTCTCCCCCTTTTTGATGATGACAAACCATCTTTCTTTGTGAGTTGTTCAGATTTGGAGCAAAAGGAGTTTTCTCCCCCTAAGTTAGATTTCTCCCCCTATGGAGAAGAAGTTTTGAAAACTTTCCCTGTAAAGAAAATTGAAACAAACAACCAAACAACCATAAAGTGCTATCACATCCTTCTCCCCCTTTGACATTATCAAAAAGAAGGGAAAGATGCAAGAAGATGATGCTTATAACAAGTTGAAACAGATATGAACTAAAAACTCAAATTTCTAAATATAGCGAACAAAGTTCAAAGATACATGATGCAAACACTAATACTTGAAGTAATACAAAACAAAAACATAATGATAAATAACAAGAATTTAATAATATTGGTCAGGAACATTTTAGAAGGGTCCTTGATATGGAAATTGTTGTTGTAGAGGTGGTTCGGTGTATTGAGGAGGCGGAGGTGCTGGATTGTTTGGATCGTATGGAGGAATATGAAGATGTGAGTATAGGTATGAAAATTGTTGTTTCACATCATTCTGAAAGGCATTGATGCGAGAGGAGGTAGAGTCATTTATCTCGGTCCATCGAGCATTGATGTTTGAGTTGAGAGATGCAAATTGTTGAGTTATGTAATCCATAACATCTTGGTTTGTTGGACCAGAAGAGGCAGCAGGAGGAGGAACTTCATTATCTTTTTCATCTGCATTATTGCCTTTATCACCTACAACATCCTCTCCAATGTATGTGATGGTTTTTGCTTCAGAATTGAAATGAACACCCATCCTAGAATCAACATTTTTGATGGAGATGCTATTGGTGATTGGATCCATTTCAATCCGCTCAAACCCAGTAAAATCTATATCAAATGCTTCCAAGATCCTTGTAATGAAGTATGCATATGGTAGAAAAGTAGCCCTTGTGGCAACTCTTAACATATGCACCACAATCAGTTTAGCCCAGTTTACCGCAATGCCATTTTTCCTCGCATAGAGTATTTGCAGTTCTAGGTCGGTCACAGTACAATGATTTCCTGCTCTAGTAAATAAGATATATACCAAAAAATAGTGAAACAATCTATCATCAATATGAAAGTTACCAGCACTCCAAGTGTCCCGAGCCAGAATAACACCGCCAAGATTGCAAATCTGCTTTGCACGGTATTCAGATTCTGACAACCTGCCAATGCTGTAGAAGAATTCTCGCTTCTTATAGTTTTCCCAATCAGAATCCTCTGGGTCATAGAGGGTACTTCCAGTATAAGGAATGTTCAAAATTCTGCCTATAGTTTTGGAATGCAGAGGAATTCTTGTTCCGAGCACATAGGTATAACATTTGTTGTTATCATAATGCATATTGCTGTAGAATACGCGAACGAATTTTGGAGCTGAGATGATTTTCTTATGAAAATCCTTGATAAATCTTTCACGCTGTGAATCTGAGAGGTACTCGAGCAAAGAGTTTTCAGCGGCTGCAACAGTTTGCTTCTTCCCTTTTTCTGAGGCTGTAGCTTTTCTCTTGGGAGACATGGATATGGTTAGGGTTTTGAGTGAGGGAGATAGAGAATTTTTGTGTTGTTATGAGAGAGAGAGTGAGTTTGGGTGTTGTGAGATAGTGAGGGAGTTTTGGTGAGATTAAATAGTAGAGAGAGTAAGTGAGGTCTTTATGAGGTTTTAATTGAGTGGAGTGGTCAAGATTCCATGAGTGGTCAAAAATAAGGTGGGAGGTTGAGAGGCAAGGTAAGTTTGACCAATATATTAAAAGCTCATAAAAATATCACATGCTGAAAAATTAATTTGCATAATGGGAAAATGAAGTAAAAATGCTTCAGCTTCAGTGGTAAATCGATTTGCCCATTGGTTAAATCGATTTACACAAAAGAATTTTTATGAAAAATAATTTTAATTCAGTGGTAAATCGATTTACATACTGTGTAAATCGATTTACACAAAAGGATTTTAAAAAAGAAAGGTTTTGCTTCAGTGGTAAATCGATTTACACACCAAGTAAATCGATTTACTTAAAGGAAAAATTAAAAAAAAACAGTAATTTTAACATTTGAAACATTGTTTAAACCCATATATATGTACATTAAAGAATAGTTAAGGATAGAGTGCACCTTATATATCTTGTTCATCTAGGATTCCAAGTTCACGATGAATTTTGAAAAAAGAATCCTTTGCAAGTGGTTTTGTGAAAATGTCCGCGAGTTGATTTTGAGTATCCACAAAAGTAATCTCGACATCTCCTTTGAGTACGTGATCTCGGATGAAATGGTGTCTGATGTCAATGTGTTTTATCCGGGAATGCATAACTGGATTTTTCGTAATATTGATCGCGCTTGTGTTATCACATCGGAGTGGAATGCATCCAAGGTTTACTCCATAGTCAAGTAACTATTGTTTTAGCCAAAGAATTTGAGCGCATCCACTACCAGCCGCAATGTATTCTGCTTCGGCAGTGCTGAGAGCGACGCTTGCTTGCTTTTTGCATGACCATGAAACTAAGGCATTTCCGAGAATGTGACATGTTCCACTTGTACTTTTGTGATCAGTCTTACAACCTGCATAGTCAACATCAGAATAACCAACTAGATTGCACATACTACCTTTTGGATACCATAATCCGACGTTGGTTGTTCCTTTGAGATATTTTATTATGCGCTTGACTGCTGCAAGGTGAGACTCTTTAGGATTGGCTTGATATCTTGCACATAGGCAAACATTGAACATGATGTCAGGTCTACTTGCTGTTAAATAGAGGAGTGAGCCAATCATTCCATGATACTTAGTTATGTCAATAGAATTCCCTGATTCATCTGGATCAAGATAGGTGTCGGATCCCATAGGAATTGCACTCTCTTTGCTACTTTCCATCTCAAACTTCTTTATAAGGTCTTTGCAATATTTTGATTGGTTAATGAAGATACCGTGTTTGAGTTGCTTAATTTAAAGACCGAGAAAGAAATTCAATCTTCCCATCATAGACATCTCAAACTCTCCTTGCATCATAGATGAAAATTCCTTGCACATATTTTGGTTAGTTGAACCGAAAACAATATCATCTACATAGATTTGTACAAGTAAAGTATGATAATTAACATTTTTTATGAAGAGAGTGGTATCAACTTTACCCTTTACAAACCCTTTTTCACATAGGAATGCGCTTAGTCTATCATACAATGCCCTTGGTGCTTGCTTCCGCCCATAGAGAGCTTTCTTCAATTTGAAGACATGATTAGGATGTTTGAAGTATTCAAATCCGGGAGGTTGCTTTACATAGACTTCTTAATTTATGAATCCGTTGAGAAATGCGCTTTTTACATCCATTTGAAAGAGTTCAAAGTCCAATAAGCATGCATATGCAAGTAGTAGTCTTATTGCTTCCAAACGTGCTACCGGAGCAAAAGTTTCTTCAAAATAAATTCCTTCCTCTTGGTTGTATCCTTGAGCAACTAGTCTTGCCTTGTTTCTAGTGATTATACCATTTTCATCCATCTTGTTTTTGAATACCCATTTGGTTCCAATGATACGTTTATTTCCTGGATTAGGAACAAGTTCCCAAACTTCATTTCGTTCGAATTGGTTTAGCTCCTCTTGCATGGCAAGGATCCATTGATCATCTTCTAGTGCTTGAGCCACTTTAGTAGGTTTAACTTGAGATACAAAAGCCATATTTAAGCATGCATCCTTAAGATTTAGTCGAGTAGATACCCCTTTGCTAATATCTCCAATTATGTTGTCAATTGGATGATCACGATGAGTTCTCCATTCTTGAGGAAGACCATCATCATTTTCATTTTGATGTGAAAGTTCATGTGTTTGTTCCAGGTTGACAATTTTGCCACCTTCGCATGAATTCTCATGAGGTAAATCTATAGAATCATCATCATCACAAATAACAACTTCCACCTTGGAGGTGTTAGATTCATCAAAAGAAACATGCATAGATTCTTCTATAGTTAAAGTTCTTTTATTGTAAATTCTAAAAGCTTTGCTAGAAAGGGAGTAACCAAGAAAAATACCTTCATCCGATTTTTCATCGAACTTACCGAGATTGTCTTTGTCGTTGTTAAGGATAAAGCATTTGCACCTGAAAATGTGAAAGTGAGAGATATTTGGTTTTCTTTCTTTGTAAATCTCATATGGAGTTTTCTTTAGTATAGGTCTTATGATCACGCGATTGCTTACGTAACATGCCGTGCTTACCGCATCCGCCCAAAAATATTTAGGCAAACTTGAATCACTTAGCATGGTTCTTGCAAGCTCCACCAAAGACCTATTTTTCCTTTCAACTACTCCATTTTGTTGTGGAGTTCTTGGTGCTGAAAAATTGTGGAAGATCCCATTTTCTTCACAAAATTCTTCAAACAAACTGTTTTGGAACTCTCCACCATGATCACTTCGGATTGATGTTATCTTTAATGACTTCTCATTTTGAACTTGTTTTGCATATCTCTTGAATGCCTTGAATGCGTCATTTTTGTGTACTAAAAACAAAGTCCAAGTAAAACGGGAAAAATCATCTACAATAACTAAAGCATAAATGTTACCTCTGAAGCTTCTTGTTCTAGATGGACCAAAAAGATCCATGTGCAACAATTGAAGTGGTCTTGTTGTTGAAACCACATTCTTTGGTTTGAAAGTTGATTTTGTTTGTTTGCCCTTTTGGCATGCACTACATAATTTGTCTTTGATGAATTTCATCTTTGGTAGACCAATAACTAAGTCATGCTTAACTAATTTGTTCAACTGCTCCATGTGAATGTGAGCAATCCTCTTGTGCCATAACCAAGCGTCATTGTTGTTTACCATAAGACATTGTACCTTCATAGACAAATCATCTAGAGTAATCATAAAAATATTGTTAGATCTTATACCTTTGAGTTTTACCTCATTGGTTGCCTCATCCATAATTAGGCATTCTTCTTTGTTGAATTTGATTTTGAAGCCTCTATCGCAAAGTTGACTTATGCTAAGAAGGTTGTGCTTTAATCCTTCAACATAGAGAACATACTCAATTTTAATGGATGGAGGTGTGCCAACTATTCCAACGCCAAGAATCTTTCCTTTGGTGTTGTCTCCATAGGTGACATACCCTTTGTCATTATGTACTAGATATGAAAATTGTTGTACATCTCCTGTCAAATGCTTTGAACATCCATTGTCAAGATACCAAAGATTTGATGTGGATTTCAAGCATACCTACAAAAACAAATTATTTCTTGTTAGGTACCCAAGTTGCCTTGGGTCCTCCATAGTTAGTTCCCTTTTTCACCCATGCATAGTGTCCACTAGCCATACTGAAATTTCTAATATAGCATGCATTAGGTGTGTGTCCAATAATACCACAGTAAAAACAGTTTGGAACAAATTTGCTCTTGTATCTAGGAATTTGTTTCCTTTTAGATACATTAGGCTTTTTCTTTTAATGATTATGAACAACTTTCTTCTTTTCTAATATCTTGGGATTGGAACTGTTACTAGCCTTTACAAAAACAGTGGGATTGTTACTTGGTTTCTTAGAATTCACATAACCAAGACCTCTTTTATCATTTGGATAACGTTGTTGGCTTAGTAATCCTTCCAACCCTATTTGTCCTTTTTCATATCGCTCAATGACTCTTTTCAATTGAACAATTTGAAAGACATTTGATTCACACTTGGAGCATGCAAAGTTTTCCTTTTCTTTTATAAAATTCTGTTTTTGAAGATCAAAATCTTTAGTCATGGTGTCAATTTTTTCTAGAAAAATTAGAAGTTCTTTTTCTTGGTTTGACACCTTTTTGTATAAACTTTTGCATTCTTTCAAGAGTTCATCAATAGAACCTTGAACATCATCATCAAAAATAGTAAATTCATTACTAACCTCTTCTTCGTCGTCGGAGTGATGCGATGCCATTAAGGCTAGATTTGCACATTCGTCGCTTTCCGATTCCGATGTACTGCTCATATAATTATCTTCCCATGCTATGTAGGCTTTCTTTTGTTTTGAGTCCTTTCCTTTGAATCCGTTTTTCTTTGGGAGATTTGGACAGTTTGGCTTGATATGTCCTTGCTTTCCACATTCATAACATGAGACATCTTGTGTTGATGTGGAGGCTTCTCTTTTCTTGAAGTGCTTTCTCTTATGTGCATGAGATCCGCCCTTGTCATTTTTGCCAAACAATTTCCCAAGTATTTTAACGAGAAGCATGAAATTTTCATCTTCTTCCGGATTGTCTTCTTTTACAACTTCCTTTGAATCAATTTTTAAATCAATGTTTTTGGACTTCTTTTCTAGATTCTCATGTTTTTCAAGTCTACCGAGTTCCGTTTCGTATTCTTGAAGTTTGCCAAATAATGTAGCGGAAGTCATTGAGGAGAGACTCTTCTTTTCCGAGATTACCGTTACCTTTGGTTGCCATTCCCTAGTCAATGATCTGAGGACTTTTAAGTTGAGTTCATCATTTGTCAAGGTTTTACCAAGAGCACTTAAGTGATTTGTCAAATGCACAAATCTCTTTTGTAAGTCAAGAATGGATTCTCTGGGTTGCATTCGAAATAGTTCATATTCTTGACTTAGGGTATTTAGCCTTGATCTTTTTACTTCAGCCGTTCCTTCATGAGTTTGTACCAAGGTATCCCATATTTCCTTTGCTGTTTTGCATGTCGAGACACGGAAAAATTCGTCCATACTAAGTGCACCTTGAAGAAGGTTTATTGCCTTTTTGTCATAGAGAACTTTCTTTTTGTCGTCGTCGTCCCATGCAATTTTAGGCTTTGAAGATCCAACATCATTGATTACCGTAACCGGAATAAATGGACCCTTTTCAACAACATCCCATATCTCCTCTCCTTGTGCTTCTAGATGCGCCTTCATGCGTATTTTCCAGAAGTCAAAATATTCACCACAGAATAGAGGAGGCTTGTTGTTACTACCACCATCTCTGAAAACGGGTTGATGATTTGCGGAAGCCACTCTGGATCTCTAGGAGCAGGTTACCTATAACCTGCTCAGATAACAATTGTAAGTTTAAGATTGCGCCTAAGAGGGGGGGTGAATTAGGTGGTGGTCGATTTTTGACTTATTTTATACTTTCTGGTTTTGATTTAGTGCTTTGGAAAAACTTTAAAGTGCAGAAAGTAAAGAGACATGGAGATTTATCCTGGTTCCTTCCACACCCCGGAAGTACGTCCAGTCCCCTTGCAAACACGCAAGAGATTTCACTATTTTGTTAGAACTTTTACAAGACTCTTCCTAGTCTAATAAACTAAATACTCTAACAAATACTAAGAACACCCTCTTGGATTTCCAATAAGTCTCTTGAGAACAATCCTCTCAAAAGATACCTCTTGTTTCCAACAATGGACAACAAGGTACACAAGTATTCCAATACTTAATTCCAACAATCCTGGAAATAAATTACACTTTGTATAATTTTATGAAATATGATTTCTTGAAAGATGTTGATCACATAGAGTGACTTCAATGAAGATTCTTCTTTCTTCTCTTGTAAGCAATTCAAACTGTAACACAATGGTTAGATAATGCTCAAAGATTTCTGTTCTTATATGTGTGAAAGTGCAGAAAATCTTTGTTCTTAAAAGTTAAGAAATATGAAGTTTGAATATTTTACAAAATTTAGAATTATTGCATAAGAGAAGAGTTGTATTTTTAATTTAAAGGATTTAGTATTTAAAGTAATCAAGATACCTTTCCAAATGGACACTTTTCTATTTGAAAAACATAGAGAGGATGCAATGTATGACCATACATCTATTGGAGAAAAGGTGTGAAGGATATCTTGAAACCAGCTCAGATTTTTCAAAAGTTACAACGTGTAAATCGATTAGCATGAGATGTAAATCGATTGCACGGGTTTGTAACGTTCTTGTTTTCAAAAAAATTGAAGTGTAAATCGATTAGCATGATGTGTAAATTGATTTATAAGTGTTAAAAATTCAACTCAGTTCTGTGATCAATCGATTTACACTTCATGTAAATCGATTGTTGCCAGAAACAATCAGTTTTTGAAAAAGCATGTGTAAATCGATTTACATCATATGTTAATCGATTTACATTGGTGAAAAACATAAAATTTGTTTTATACTTTAAGTGAAGTGTTGTGGAAAGTGTGTAAATCATTTTTGAGCATTTCTAATCAATGTAGTTCAAATGAGAATTGATATACTTGATTGCTTGCCATGATCCTTGAAGATATGAGTGAATGATGCTTTAAGCTACTTCCACTTCTTTTCCTTCTTGCTATAGTGCTTGTTTGGCTTTCATCAAACTAGCTTGTTTGTCTTTCATCAAAACTAAAGTTGAGTTGAGGCTTGAGATTACATTTTGTCCCTAAGTTGATGGTTTCTAGCAACTCTTCATGAGGCAGAATGGCCTTCTATTCTTGTTGTAGAAGTCTGGCTAACTCTCCCGGAACTTCACAAACTTCGTCAACTTCGTACTCAGCATGATTGACCAAATCTTCAGAGTTATCGAAGGCTAAAACAGAATAGTCACCCATGGAATCCGGAGTGGATGGGTACCTACATTTGTGAGTGTGGGTGTACGTAAGGGATATCCATCCTTAAACAAACAAAAATGCAAAAGGAAATAAAATGAACACAAAGTTTATAGATGAAAAACGTCCAATGATTCATTAAAACATGGAATATGATTATGAAGAAAATCAAGCCCTTACAAATGGGCCTACATGCCCCGGGTAAGGCATGAGGTGAAAATAGTGTGCAAATTGTTTTAGTTATTACAGACCATAAAAATGGGAAATTGTTCAAAGATAAAATTACTGGTTGATAAAGGTGATGGGAACAAAATCCTTTGCTTCCTAGTTGCTCAAACCCCCTTCGACGGTCGGAAAGATCCAATCTTCAAAGTGGATCTCTTCATCTTCATCTTCTACAGCATTGATTCCATGATGAGTGATCCTTATGGGTGGCCCTCCAGTCTTGGAACGACGCATAGCCTTCTGTCCTGCAGCTGTAAACCCTAGCCCAAACTTGTCTGTCTTATGGGGAAAATCAGGCAATTTCCCCCATGTTTTACTCTTCCCTTCTTTGATCACCGCCTCCGCGTCCTTGATAGATGCCATCCTAGATATGTGCTTGGGAACAAAAGGCACCTCAACCATTGTCTTTGTAACTGCTACCCCGGGAGAAACTTCCTCAAAATGTTGGAAAGGGGTTTCGATGAACTCGCCATCCAACTCCACATAGCGGAAGGAATTGAGATGACTTATCATGTACTCTTCCTCGCCGTGCACTGTTATAATCTTACCCTTAACAGGATATTTCAGCATTTGGTGCAAATAGGAGGTAATTGCCCCGGCATAATGGATCCACGGTCTTCCTAACAAACACGAATATGACGGACGGATGTCCATCACATAGAAGGTGGAGTTGAAAACTTCTGTGCCTACTTTGATAGGAATATCAACCTCTCCATGGACCATTCTCTTGGAACCATCAAAAGCCCTGACAATGATGTTACTAGGTTTGAGAGTCAGTCCTTCGCAGTCTAAGCGGTCTAAGGCTTTCTTTGGCAGCACATTCAAGGAAGAACCAGTATCAACTAAGACATGGGCGAGAGTGGTTCCCCGACATTCAACTGAAACATGTAATGCATCATTGTGTTTCCTTCCTTTGGGAGTTAAGTCAGCGTCGGAAAAGCCAAGGCCATTATCAGCAGTAAGACTGGCCACACATTCCTGAAACTGGTCAGCCGAAGTCTCTTGGGGTACATGTGTCGCCTTTAAGAATTTGATTAGGGCCTTAGCATGGGCCTCAGAACAGAGCAGGAGAGCTAACATTGAAATTTTAGAAGGGGTCTGCCCTAAGTGCTCCACAACATCGTAGTCACTTTTTCTAATTATTTTCAAGATTTCATCCATTTCTTTCTGAGTGGTTTCGGGAATAACCACAGCATAGGCCTTCGTCCTGACAAGCACTTCCAGTATCCCCTTACCCTTGTCAGTAGTTTAAGCAGATGGTCTTACTACAGGAGTATCCAATTCTTCAATCACTGGGCCTTACACAGATGGTCCAACAGGTACAGAAGCTTTCAAGGGTCCAAAAACTGCTCGAGGGAGAGCAATCTCCGGAGAAAAGATCCGGCCGCTGCGGGTTATCTTGCTTGTACCCGCAATGTTCCCTATATCAGGGCTTTCTTCTTCAGAAATCTCTTGGACTGCTTCGATTTGTTTGATGCCATGGTAGAAGATTTCTCCCCTATAGTTCCATGGTATCATTTTGTTTGATTGGTACGGGAAAGGTCCCGGCATGGTGATCTTTAAAGGTACACATTCAGAGTTGGGTGTAATCCTGACAGACCTTTTGCAAGCCTTGGGAGGATTGTCGAAAATGGTTATGATCGCAATATCGTTGGTTGTAGTAACAAAAGCATCAAGATTAATAGGATTGAAGGTATCAACAGGGGTTTTCTGAAAAAGTATCTCTTGAGTATCCATCAGGCGCTAGACAGCTGACTTCAACATTGGGGAATCACCTCGTATGTTAAAACAAAAATAGCAGCCTTTATTACAACCAGGAAAGATCCCGGCTCTCAACAAATTCTCTTTAATCACAAGTAATGGTGTCAACAGCTCAACAACATCAGTAACATGAGTATCCTCCATAACAACATGCACATTGTGGCCGTGCTTGGGCATCAGAGCAGATATAACATTGAGCTTCTCAGGAGCATCGAATTCTACTTCCTTAGCATCAATCAGATCCTGGATTTTGTTCTTAAGCGCCCAAAAATTATTGGTATTGTGCCCAACACTATCGGAATGGTAAGCACACTTGGCATTAGAGTGGTAGTATGGAGAGGAAGTGTTAGGGTTTTTTGGCGCTTCCTTCAAACTGGTCAGATTCAGCTTCAACAAATGGGGTAGCACCTGAGCAGGCATCATATTGATGCGGGTGAACTTCCAATGTGGCCTTTCCACCCGTTGTTGATTAGGTCTCGACTTATTGTTACGAGGTTGATCATTTGATGAATTTTGAATCATCACAGCCCCTACAGTCGTCCGGCGCTCAGTTCTTCCCAATCCCTTCTGAGAATACACAGCAGATGCTTCCTTCTTGGCTGGGAATGGTTTCTTAACAGCCATGGAAGCGGAAGAATCCTTTTGAATCTTTCCACTTTTAATATCGGCATCAACCCTTTCGCCGGTCAAAATCAGTTCAGTAAATCCCGCGGAAGAACTTTCGATCAGATGATTGAAGAAAGGGCCAGACAGGGTCCCCAGAAACATGTCAACTAACTCCCTATCTGATAGCGGTGGCTGCACCCTTCTAGCCAGATCACGCCACTTTTGAGCGTACTCTTTAAACCCTTCATTGGAAGCCATCCCCATACTTTGTAATTGAGTACGAGTGGGCGCCAAATCAGCATTGTATTGATACTGACGATAAAAAGCAGCTGCCAAGTCTTCCCAATTGTGAACCTCTGATCTTTCGAGTTGATAAAACCAGTCTAACTGCGTGCCAGACAAGCTGTCTTAGAAAAAGTGTACCCAGAGGTCTTTATCGGATGAACGGGGTTGGATTTTTCTGACATACGACCTCAGGTGCATCTTAGGGCAAGACATACCGTCGTACTTGGCAAATGTTGGCACCTTGAACTTGGGAGGGATAACAATCCCAGCTTCCAGCCCTAGTTCCTCAAAATCCAATCCGGGCACCCTCTGCAACTCCATAGCTGCCAATCTATCTTCAAGGTTCTTATATTTGTCATCCGCTGGTGGATACTGTTGTTCAGAATAGTCTTCGTCTTCTTACTATTCCTCCTCTTCTACCTCAGACTCAGAAGGTACAGTAACTCCTTTCCCTTTTCCAGCCCCTTCATCCGACGTTGAGGGGAACTCTAGAACCTTCCTAGCATTGCTCTCAAACCTTCTTCCGAAAGTGGCTACCCCAGGTCTCTTTTTATTTTTCTCTTTGTTCTTCTCCAACAAAACTTTGAGGTCCTCTTGACCCTTTTCCAAGGTCATGAGGAGTTGCTGGAACTGTGAATTTTGTGCCTCCAGATCCCTTACTGTTTGCTCCAAATCCATCTTGCTGAAATAAACAGTAGAAAGATAAGGAAACCTGGCTTGAAGACTTGTTTATGCATATGATGAATGGTATGTTTTTCATGTAATGCATTCAAGGGTCAAAAAATCAAATTTGTTGCAAACAAAAAGAACGCACGTCATATTAAGAAGAAATTTTGTTAGTACATAAGTGCCCCATGGGCGAAATATTACAAAATTCTTAATGCAAAAAGACATTGCGCATCCTTTTTGGTGCAATGTAGGTGTTGAGAGTTTCCTCCTCGTGAAGTCGGCGAGTGAGCTCCAAAACCTTCTTCTCACTGGCATAGAAGTTGGCTTCAAAAGTATCTCGTTCTTCTTTGAGTTGGATCCAACTCTTTTGCATTTCTTCCCATGATGTTGGCATGTCAGGATGTAGGATGGTGCATGGAACCTCTCCTTCCGTAACAGGCTCTTTGATCAAGGGGAGAATGTGAGGGTATGGCATCATAAGATTCTGGGAGCGAGTTCTTACCCAGCTGAGGTAAGGCTTAAGCGGGATGGAATTATTGTGCCCCAGTGTCTTACTATCCACCTTGTTAGGCATCCTCCAAGCTCTGATGAACCTTTGTCTAAGTCCTTGCGCATCATTGTCAAAGTCAAAAACTAGGTCAGGAATCAGCATGTCATGAGGGCCATCCCTCTGAGCATATCCAAATTGTCTCAAAGCTAGACAGGTGTTGTAGGTGATGCCTCCCCTAATGCCAAGTAGTGGGACATTAGGAAATTCCCCACAACAATAAATGATGATGACATTTTCTCTGGACCGAGAACACCAATGTACATCAGAATGTGTGAGGGTCATCAATCGTTGTGACCACCTTAAACCTTGCTCATTCTTCAAAACTGATTGTGGAAGGTGAGAAATAAACCACCTTGCTAGGAGAGGAGTACAACACATGAGAACACCTCTTTTCCTCATTGTTAGTGTGTAAAATGAGTGTAGGATGTCCCCAAGCAATGTAGGTATAGGATTCCTGGATATGAAAATCTTGACAGCGTTTACATCTATAAGTTGATCAGGGTTTGGGAACAAGAACAACCCATAGATGAGGAGAGCCACAATCTTTTCAAAGGCTTGTAGATCAAGAGAATTCCAGCAGTCTTGTGCCTTCTCGAACAGAACCTTTGCCAAGAAGCCTTTTACACCACTTCTGGTTTCCCAATGCCCCTTGAGGTCAGATGGTTGCAAGCGTAATGCTTGAGCAACATCCTCAGGCTTTGGTTCTTTTCCCGTATCGTTGTAGGGTAGTTGATGAAGAATAGGAATTCTCAGGAGTTGAGAAAATTCCTCCAAAGTAGGCACCAATTGGTAATCGGGGAATGTGAAACAGTGGTGTAGGGGGTCAAAGAACTAGAAGAGAACTTTCACCATGTCTTCTTCAATGCTGGTGTTGACTAAGTTGAGGAGTCTACCATGTCTTTCACTGAAGAGAGAATTCTCGGGAATCCTGGATGTAAGCTCCTTGAGTTGAGGAGGGATTCTCACAAGGTTGACTTGAATTGTTTTCCTGCGAAGAGATTCCATGACCTACAAAACAAGAACAGAGATGAAGATCCAAACCCTTGAAATGGTTAGTGGATGCATATGATGCTTTATGATGTTTATGATGTATGCACAACAACATGTACAAGAAAATCACATAAAACCCTAGTTTCAGGCTTGCATGAGGTTTCATAGGTAAGTACCCTCTTGAGTTTAGTTGGCTCAAAACATGTCCTATAAATAGTAACCGGGTTCTAAGGAGCTCAATATCATTGGATTGTTTTCTATGTTCATTGTTTTGGTTTAGTCACTTAACTAGCGACTAAAATATTCCAAGAAAACAACCCTCAATGAGTGTAGTATCGAGTATCTACCAACTTCGGACTGCACCAAAGCCGGTCATCTCACTACCCCTAATAAAAGGCCAAGATGGTCAAGTAAAGTTCTAGTTTATTAGTGCTTCATGACATCACTCAGCGGCCCCATATTCTCTTTGATTGACTCAAAGGCTACCGATACTCACAAATATGTCGCACTAATATAGCTATTGCTTCAACCGTGTCGGTATACCCCGCACAGTTTCCACAACGGATTGCTATTTACCTATGAATGTTTCCCAAATCCGGGTGGAGGATTTCAAGCCCAAACAAGAGAACCAAAATGTAAAGCAATCAAAGCAAACAATAATCTTGCAAAGGGTGATCTAAGCCCTAAGGTTACTCCACTTTTAAAGTATTTCCCAGCAGAGTCGCCAGGTCTGTGACACGGTGGGAGAACTGACTTGGGATTTTGCGTTTGTGTTCGCAAATGTTTCGGTTTAGCAAGAGTCGCCACCGACTTTTTATTTTATCCTAAGGAAAGGTCAAAAAGCACATGAAAGACCTTTTAGATGTTTTCTTGGGTTCGGGGAGTAGATTATAGAAATGGAAGGTATTAGCACCCCTTCTATCCATGGTTATCCATGGGCTCTTAGTTACTTTCTTAGATCACTTGCTTTGCATTTCTATTGTTTGAAATGGTGCTTTTCAATTGTTTGAAATGGTGCTTTGTGTATGATTTTGAAAGATGTTTTGAAAAGAGCCCATCATTATGGCAACCTTTGTAATGACTCTTGTTTGAGTGTATACAAAGGTGTTTTTGTCATTTGAAAAGTTTTCAATATTTGAAAGTAGGGTTTTGAAATTGTGTTGTGAAGTGTGTTTTGAAAAATAGCAAGGATATTTTTTGCAAGCTTTTGATCAAGTAGCTAAAAGCTATCTACCTTATTTTACTCAAAGATTTTTCTTATATTTTTAACCCTTTTAATAGTGTTGTTTCACCATTGTATTTGGTGAACAACCTTGTGTTAGGATGTTAAACGGGACAGGTGTGGGTCATCGTATATACCATGATAGCAATGGTGTCAAGCATCTTTGGCAATTTTCTTAAGGGACTTGATCATTTTGTTTAGGCAACTCAGATAGCGTCATCGAGGGACTATGATCTTTTTGTTTGTTTTTGTTTTGCCAAAGTACTTGACATGCAATCATGGCCCATTTTTGAAGGCAACAAGTGGATGAAACCCTAGGGGTGCAAGTGTGCATTGTGTTTGTTTTTCATTCATGTTTATCTTGAATTAGGTCAAGCTAGTTGTTGATTTTATTTTGCATACAAACCCTAAGTCTAAGCATGGCATAATTGGAGGCTTTTAAATGTGCGGGAATCTAAATGCTACACTATTACAACATGATATAGGGAGGGGGGTACAAATTTGAATTGGGGGTATTTGACAAGAAAACAAATTCTAAGTTATTACAACCATATCGAATGTATAGACAATATTTAAATGTACAATAGTTGAATATAATACAATAAATAAATGTAAATAAAATGTATTATGCAATAAAAGATTTTTATATGTGTAAAAAGTATTTTTTTTTAAATGTGAGATAAAAATAAATAAAGAAAAAGTCAATTTTAATTATTTTTTCTATTTAGGGCAAAAACCCTAATTCTTAATAAATAGTACTATTTATTAATTATATACAATAATATATTAATTTATTCAAAAAATAAAAGTATATTGTAAAAAGGATGTTTTTAGTGTAAAATATTAATAAAAATGATAATGTAGTATTTTTGTAATTTTTGACCTAATTATTTAATAAAACAAATATATAAGTATATATATATATATATATATATATATATATATATATATATATATATATATATATATATATATATATATATATATATATATATATATATATATATATATATATATATATATATATATATATATATATATATATATATATATATATATATATATATATATATATATATATATATATATATATATATATATATATATATATATATATATATATATATATATATTAAACATATTAAATATACAAAAATAAAAATTAATTATTTACAAAAATGAGTTTTTTTAAGAAAATGTTTTCAAATATAAATAAAAAGTAATAAATGAAAATAAGTATATTTTTTGTATTATTTTTGAGTTTTATTAAAAAGAAAATAGTTTATTTACATATTTATGCTTAGTAAAATAAATATAAATATCAAATAAATATGAAAAATATAGAAAATAATTTTTTGCCATTTTTTATATTTGGACAAAAAAATAATAAAGTCAGAATAAAAATAAAAAATGTCAAAATGATAAATATTCAAATTAATGGGCCAGGGGGGTGTAAACAGAAAAGGGGGTGTCATAAGCAAAGAACAACCAGGCCCAGCCCAGTCAGACTTCATCTTCTTCCTCTTGTTCACAAAAACGCATGCCTCTGTACATCAATGGCTATCTCCTGATTCTTTGATTTTTTGACAAAACTCATAACATGAACATTGTAGAGAATTAAACAATGAATCCAACCATATAAAAAACTTGGATTAACTCTCAAAGACCAGAGAGAATTTCTCTGGACCTAATTTCTAACCTAGTTTTTTCAGAAAGTTCATGAGTGAAATTCTCTTAGCACGATTAATGTAAATGAAAACTAAGCATATGTATGGCTTCAGGGCTATGAGTACAACATATTTCATTCACAAACCTAAGCCTAACCATTCCTAAATAGAGAGATAGAAGTCCATGAAATACCTGTTTCAGTTGACTTCGAGCTGGACAATGTAGCAACCTTCAATGGTGTTTGAGCTTCTTTTGAGCTTGCCTGAGGTCCAAGGAAGCTTTTCCAATGCTTGGTTTATTTTGAAACAGCTTGAATCGTGCTGTAGAACTCAACCTGCAGAGCTTTGAAACAAAAATGGCAAAGTGTGTTAGAGGTGTTACAGCTTGCAATGGAGGCCTGGGATAGTTCAGGTGAGTTGATTGGAAGGGGTTTGAACTATCTTTGGACAAAACGCACGATGGAATTTGGTTATGGCTTACAAAATGCAGAACTTGCCCTGTTTTGCAGAAAAACAATGATTCTGTGTACAAGGGAGTTTGAGAGGAAAAGGGGTCGTGTTTCAGGCTTGTTAGGAGGTATGAAACTTGTCTACAATGTTTGTGTAAGCTTGTCTTAACAAATATGAGATTTGGTCTATGTTTTGCAACTTTTCTTCTTTTTCAAGCAAGTGTGTGTGTCCTCCCAATGCAGGCATGTACAAGCCCTATATCATGCTGCATACTTTTCTCTTGGTTCTTGGAATTGGTTGATTGAATCTTGCTACAGATATATGGCCCCAGGCCTCAAGGATTTTGGTTTGACATAAAGTGCAACTTTATAAAAATGGCATTTTACCTTTTACCACTTAAGGATTAATCTTGTATGCAATGTCCAGATGACCAAGATAACACCTTAACTCAATGGTTATGCATTAAATTATGGAGTACAAGTTGGTTTTGAGGCCTGCAAGCTAGCACCAAACATGCTGATTTGAAAATGCAAGTTTGTATGAACATGTATTGTCCATGGACAAAAGTGAGTTTTTGCCAACTTCAAGCATTCGATTCTCTCTAACCACAAAGGTGTTTGAGGAGTTCTTGGACAATTTGGAAAGCTTGGAATATATAATATAATCCATCTTTGAAATTCAACTTGAAACTCCAAGTTGAACTATGTGAAAAGTGGCCAAGAAGATGGGTCAAAATCCTGCCTAGATTAGGGCAAATTTTCTCTAAGTTAAATATTTTAGGTACCCTTGTTCCAAAAAATATAACTTGAGGTACAAGATTCTTTTGAGAAAACTTTGTGAATCAAAGTTGTAGACTTTGTGATGTACTACAACTTTCATGTTGCAAGTTTTCTTTGAATCCATTTGCATCTTGGTGAAAAAATGGGACAAAGTTAGGGGAAAAAAAGAAAATTCCATAACTTAGAAAATTTCTAAGTTATGAAAATTTCCCATTTTAAACCCTAATTTGCATTTTTGGGTTTCTTGATGAACAAGTTTCATAATTTGACATGTCTTGATGAAAAATAACTCTTGGCACTTGATTTTGACCAAAAAGTCAAAGTTTGACTTTTCAGTGTACAGTCAAATTTTGATCAGTTGACTGAAAAATTCATCTGTCAATCTTATACATTTGAGATCTTTTGAACTTGTTGAATGGGTAAAGACAATTTCATGGAGTCCTTGAGTCCATGTGTGAGCTTGATTTTCCATTGGCTAGGTCAAACAGTCAAAAATTGCCTTTGTGCAGTCAAAACCCTAAAAATGACCATTTTGCCCTTTTGGTTATCTGATCAAATTTCTTGTGGAATTGTGATCCAAACTTGATAAAATGGTTCATATGAGTTTATAATGTTGATGTGGGTCAAATTTCATGAGGTTTGACTGTCAATTGGCCACAGTTGACTTTTTTCCCCAATACAGCTGATTTCTAGGTCAACTGTCCAATTGACTGGGCAAAAATTTGAATCAAGGCTTGAAACTTGGTAAGGACAAACTTGTGAGTCCAACATGAAGTATGAAAGTCACTTTGGGAATTGTAGGTCAAAACATCCCTGTGCAAACTCAAACCCTAATTTAGGTCAACAGTGCAAGTAGGTGTCTTGAGCAGGGCAAACCCTAGTTTGATCTTGAATTCCGAGAGTCTTGTGATTGGGAAAATGTTGATGAAATGAGAGGACAAATTTTGGGGTACAACAATGGGCCTGGAAAATTCAGAAATACACCCCCCATGTGTTAATCATACAGGCCCAAATTCTCACCTTTTTATTTTAATTCTTTTTTCTTATTAGTTATTAATTATGTTTTTTTAATAACACCAAAAATAAATCATTTTTTTATTTAATAAAAAAATCATAAAAAAACCAAAAATATTTTTTCATGAATATTTTATTAATTAATTAGTTTAATTAAAATAGGGTAATTTAATGTCTTTTTATTATAATTCAAAAATAATTAGAATTAGGATTTAACTTAGTACTTAACCTAATTTTTCCTCAAAAAATAACATAAACGTTTTCTCAAATTAGATTTTTAGGTCGTCTAATTATTTCTCGCATTTAATTTACTGCGCTCTCTTAATCTTCTTTTTTTATTATCTGTAACTGCTCCGAGTTTGTAATAGATTTAAATAGGGTTTTAATTCCGCATTTTATTTTCATTCAAAAATAATTATGTATCTGCCCAAAGCCATGTAATAATTAGGACTTTAATTTCTTGCATTTTAATTTCCGCAAGCTATAAACTGCTTAGATGTATGTATAGGATTGTATGGAAAGACGAATTGAAATTAAAATAGTAGAAAACCCTAATTGTGCAAAAATAATTAACTGAAAAAAATACATTTGCACATGTTCACTCTTAGGGTTTGCCCTACTTGGTTGCCTCAGAAATAATGGTCGTGTCCCTCGAATGTAGGGATACCTTAGCAATGACCCGCGATTCAAAGTCGTCATAAAGATCATAGTCCCTACTTGTCCCTCAAGTTGCATATGAATTGATCTTATGACGATAGTCCCTTCGAAATGCTAAGGTATCTTTACTTGTTTCCTTCAGAGACCATTCCGTCCCTTCGAACGTCCCTTTTAAACTCCAACGAAGGTGATATCTATTCCTTAATAATAGGATAGCATTGTCTAAAGGAAAATGAACAAACCTTTTTCGAGTAGGTAGATTAGTTCTTAGGTACTTGCTCAAGCAAAGCTTTTCACACAAACACTCTTCAAAACAATTTTCAAAACAACTTCGTCACACTCTTGAGGACTGATACAAGGGTTATCACGAAGTAAAACTTCTTCAAAACAAGCACACACAAGCAATTTTAAAAAATGAGCAAAGTACCTAAGAGCCCATGGAAAACCACAGATAGAAAGGGTGCTAACACCTTCCCTTTCTATAATCTACCCCCCGTTCTCAGAAACATTCTCGAAAAATGTTTTTTATGTTCTTTTTCCTTTTCCTTAGTTCGATGAAATAAAAGTCGGTGGCGACTCTTGCTTACCGCGACATTTGCAAACAAAAAATGCAAACCAGTATAACAGTCGGTTCTGCCACCATATCACACCCCCTAACCAGGTTGATATCAAAAATCTGGAAGTCGTCAGGACAACCAGTAACCATGTTTACATCATTTGCTCCTCCATGCTTTGACAAAGAATTATCTTTCACATTAGGGCCAACATCTTTAAAGGATAACATGCCAGATCTCACCATCTTTTATACTTCAGATTTCAAAGGATAACAATTCTCAATATTGTGCCCTGGTGCTCCCTAATAAAAAACACACGTTTGATCTGCCTTATAATACTAAGGTAAAGGTGATGGTATAACAGGGGGTGGCCTGGTCTGAACCAACTTCTTCTGAATCAAATCCGGGAGTAACTCTGCATAGCTCATTGGCATTGATTTAAAAGCTTCTCTCTTCTGACTTTGTCCTTGATTTCCCTGAGGAGATGGTCTCTAACAGGCAACTGTGGTTGGAGCTACATTGACGACCAGAGTCACAAAAGCAACTTATTGGTGGTACTGTTGATGTCTTTTAGTTGGTCTAATCTTCCTTTATCTGATAAAAACATTCGTTTCACTTTATTTCTTTTAAGAAAAACCATATGACGACTTCTTTGTCCCATCATCTCTTGTCAAACACCCCTCTCTGACAGCCTCTTCCAAACGAACACCCATGCTTACCATTTCGGTAAAATCACTCGGTGCACTGGCGACCATCCTTTCGTAATAAAATGATCCAAGGGTTTTCAGGAAGACCATGTTCATTTCTTGTTCTCCTATAGGTGGAACCATCTAGGCAGCTATCTCGTGCCAACACTGCGCATATTCTTTGAATGACTCCTTGTATCTCTGAGCCATTACCCTCAACTTGTCACGGTCAGGTTCCATAAATATGTTATGCTTATATTGTTTGATGAAGGCTTCCCCTAGATCATTGAAGGTACAAATACTACTACTGTCCAGACTCATATACCACTTTAGAGCAGCACCAGTTAAACTATCTTGGAAGAAATGAATGAGAAAACGTTGATAATCAATATAGGTAGATATTTTCCTAATATACATCACAAGGTGGTCACGAGGGCAAGAGTTGCCCTTGTACCTCTCAAATTCTGGCACTTTAAACTTCGCTGGCACCTTCACATTGGGAACTAGGCAGAGTTCACTGACATTTTGTCCAAACAATTCTTTCCCTCAATGGGCCTTCATTTCCTTCTGCATCTCATTGAACTGGTCTTGAAAGCAATCCAACCGGTCATAGAAACCCACACTTTCACTTGGTGGAGGAACATGACGATAAACTTCATCATTAACAAACGGCATAACATTCACCGAAGGAGATGCAACATAGTTGATATTATTTCTAGTAGTAGGAGTAATATGCACCACAGGAGCTGCGAGAGTAGCAACAGCTTGCACAACTGGAGCAACTTAAGTGTCAAGATTAAAACCTTCTGGCATGAATTTTTATGACATTCCCCACGGGTAACTCTGAGGCATAAGGTTCTGAGCAACAATAATTGGGGTAATAGAAACGAGAAATGATGGACCTTCAGAAGCATTTATTGTTTGTTGAGGCTAAGCAAGTGGTGGCTGATTCTGAGAAGCCACCAATGATTCCATCGAAGCAGTCAGATTGGCCATATCTGCCTTCAAAACAGTAACCTCTTCACATAACTCGCGATTCTCTTGTTCAAGATTTTCCATTTTCTTCCTGGAATTAGCCTGAGTATTGTACCTGTGAGACAAATTGCTGAATGAAGTAGAGAAATTCAGTAAGACACCTGGGTATGAACAGAAATGCAAGAAATATGTACCAGATGATGCATGATATGCGATCCACATGATTTATTTTTTTATTATTAATATTTCAAGGGGCTCAAAGATTTATAGACAATTTTGCAAATATTAAAGTACCAACACATTTTGAAATACTGAAAATCTCATTATAATAACTTCAAAACGAATTACAAATTTTTAGTACAAGTTTCAAAAATCCCAAGTATAAGAAGAGATAGAATCTAAAATCCTAAAAAATAAAATATAATGAAGATCACTCCACACACTGACGCTTTCCTGTGAGTCTTGAAATCTGAGCCTTCAACCGCTTGTTCTCTTCTGCATACCTATCGGCAACCACTTTCCTATCACTGGAGTCGGGAAGTGAATGACTAAGTCCTGACTGAGATCTAGAGGAAAATAAATCCTCTTGCCTCTCCATTATCTCTACAACACGACTCTCAAGAATATCAATCATGTCATCTTTCTCTTTCAAGTCTTCTCGGTAGGACATCTCTAAAGTCTGACACTTATTCTTCCAAGCCTTCTTCTCATGCTGCATCCTGACTAGGGCAAGCTGAAGTTCTTCCACATCATCTAAAAGGGGAGGAGTGGTCTTCACAAACATACCAGGTATAAGTGCTTCACGTGAATATGGAATCTTCAACTGAATTTCCCTTTCTTGTACCCACCAGAGACAAGGCTCCAAAGAAACAGCTCCTCCAGATCCCAAGTCCTTTCTACTCTTCCTGTGAATATGGCGCCAAGCCTTTGCAATCTCCTCCTTAGCTTTCTTATGACCCTATCCATCTTTGAGAAATAAACCACTCAGATGAATACTATTTGGTTTATCTCTCATTGGATATCCAAGTTGTCATCATGCAAGAACGAGATTGTAGTTAATTCCTCCCTCTGTACCAAGAAGAGGTACATTGGGGAAACTACCACAACTATCGACAATCTCTACATCATGGTTAGCCTGATGATACCAAACAATATCTGAATGAGTGAAGGCAATAATCTTTGGAGCCCAATGAGGTTCCTTTTTGACATCCCAGAAAGCATCGGACTGAGGTAAGTGAGAAATAAACCACTGATACAACAAAGTCGTGCAACAAATGATCATCCCTCCATAATAAGAATCCCAAAGATAAATAGAGTTACAAGCATCTCCTAATAATGTAGGGACTAGATTCCATATCAAAAAGATCCTGATGGCATTGATATCCACAAAGTTGTCGATGTTAGGAAATAAGAACAACCCATAGGCAAGTAGAGCAAAAATAGCATCAAAAGCAACCGTACTCTTCATCCTAAAAAAATAACGAGCTTTCTCTAATAAAAACTGAGCGGGTAATCCTCTAATTTCTCCTTTGGTAGTCATGTAGGCCTCAATCCCGGGCTTCCCCAAATGAACTATAGTAGCAATCTCTTGAGACTTTGGCTCCTCCTTCAAACCGGTGAAAGGAACACGATTGGTAATAGGTAAACCCAGTATATAAGAATACTCCTCCAATGTAGGCATCAATTGATAATCAGATAAAGTGAAACATCGATACATCGAATCATAGAGCTGGACCAAAGTCGAGATAATACCCTCCTTCATCCTGAGCTTCATGAGAGACATGATGGATCCATACTTCTTCCGAGAATCTATAGAAATCTCAATCTCGGGAATCAGACTCATCAAATCATCTATCTTAGGATTCTTGAAACTGTACTTCTGAGTCTTTAGTTTTCCAGAATCCATGGTCAAAAGTACTTGAGATATCCGCAAAAAGTCAACTTTAAGTCCCTTGAACGAAAATGTCTTAAAAGATGCTCATGGATTCATGAATGCATGATTCAACAATCACACACAAGATCACAAACATGGGGGATTTATAGGTTTGACGTCACGGACATGAACTCAAAGGTACTACCCACAAGGTATGGTCTAATATTTTATCACCTGTCGAACAAGGTTCTAAGAGGTTCCTAGAGTCTACATCCTTCCTTCGTATATTACCAACGTCCTGATTGACTCGGTAATTAGTAATATTCTCAAGGAAAAACTCGTCTGAGTGCAGTATTGCGTGACAACCATTTCCGGATTACTCCGTCATAGTTTTCGCACTACACCTAAAAGGCCAAGATGGGTTAAAGGTTCTATGGTCCTCAGTTTCAGCAGGCTCCCAGGTCGAAAGCAGCACGTCTTCCTGATTACTCGATAAACGAAACTATAGTTAAAGGGGCCTCCACTTAGTGGGGGATCTCATGTCTCTTTTTTTGGGATTACCCCCTCAAAGTTAACATGACTATACCGCCCATCCTATCTTAAGTATGCCCAAGTCTGGGTAGAGGACTTATGAGAAATCACCAAGCACCCTGAAAACCAGGAAAATCCAGACAAACATATATACAAATAAACAAAGATAGGCTCAACCCACTTAGGGATGGACCAGCATTTGGTCAATCTTTCCCCAGTGAAGTCGCCATTTTTTTCTGTAGCGGTAGAAATGTTGAGACTAAGCCATTAGATTGACTTGACTCACACATATCAAACAAAAATCGCCACCACGCTTTATTGTTTCCAAAGGAATGGAAAAAGAGAAAATAACCCAAAAATAGGGGGAGAGAATCTAAGTTCGGGGGGTGGTTATGAAAAGGGAAGGTATTATCACCATAAACATCTATGGTACTCCACAGGAACCTCTTTGAAAATATGTATTTTGGCTGTAAAAGTTGTATAAAAATAGATGGTGGAGATGAGAAGAGAAATATTTTTTATAATTTTTGCATTCGTCATGGTTGCGAACCTTTAGTGCATACGTACATCCTTTTATGCAATAGGGGATCAGGATACTCGTAGTTCACCTTTAAAAATTTTAAAACACAAGTGTGTTGGTTAATTTTAAGAGATGAGACATCATTGTCTTATCAGAGTAGAAAAAATATACTTACTACCCACAATTATGAGAAAGTAGAATTTGCGTCATCTCAAAGTGGAGGATGTGACTTGGATTTTAAAATCAACAAAGCCTCTCTCAACACTCAAGTGGAAACTATCTCACTCCACTACATATCGTAGAAGTATAGTAGCTCGCATCACTACAAGGATTAATAAGAGTCTATCTTTTGAGAAAAGTTTAAAGTAAAAAGCCAAAATGGCAAAGATGGTTTGAATGAGATTGATTGACTTTTAGTCTTCTCACAAAAAATGTCAAAGTATTATTAAGTTGTTTAAAGTTTGATTAAGAAAATATTTTTGAAAATTCATGGCCTAAGTACAAGTTTATTATGAAAGCGGTTCATGTTTGGAAAACAAGAATAGTTTTGAAAAGGAGGGAGAAGATTTTTGAAATTAAAGAAGGTGGGAGGAGATGAAGGGACTATCCAAAAGCATAAGATAAAAGTTAGGGAAAAGAACCGTCTAACCAACAAGAACCCAACACTTGACACAATAAGTCAATATAGAATTCCCATCCTTTAGATTTTAAACCAAACAAGCAAATATAATAAAACCTCTTAAGAAACCCAAGCTTCAAAGGCATTAAGTCTTCACAAAAATTGGGCAGAGTAACGCCTGTATACAGATGAATTCCCAATCACAGACAAAGCATATAATCATAATAACCTGCACACAAAGAAAACAAACAACCAAATGTCTTGGGGTAAACCCTAAGAACTCCAGACAAAATTGCAATAGAAGTCACCAGGTCCCAAATGCCAAGGATAGTAACCAAATAGTCCAAGTAACATTTAAGTTTTTATGGTTCATGTTGATTATTAGTTATCTTCAAAAAGAAATGAAAAGCTCAAGTGAGCAAAATAAAAATGACATAAAGATAAATTCTCAAGTGGGCAAAGATGAAAATTACATGAAATGAAAATTCTAAAATAAATGTGCTTAAAGTAAAAAGCATAAAGTAAAAGCATAAAATAAAGTCAATTGTTAGAAATTAGATGTTAGTTGAATGGCCATCTTGAAACTTGCATTTGAAAATTAATTAGAAGATTGATAAAATCAAAGCCTCTCAACAACAAGTTTCATTTGCTTTTTGTCAAGTATATCATTCATTTCAAAATCTCAAGACAACAATAACTAATTAACAATGTTTAAATGATTCACTTAGTTCCAAAATTTATGAAGATTTATTAGAGAATTGATAAGACCAAAGCCTCCTAACAATGAATCTCAAGGTTATTGAATCAAATGTTTCAAATTAAACATACTTGGGCTTGCAAATATAGGTTTAGGCCATGAATGATCATTTCTTAAATCAGGATAAAATTTAGCGCTATGTTAAGCAATCATAGGTGGACTTATATAGAAGTCGAACCTATTTTGAGGCCAGTCAATAGCAATCTATGTGCCATATGTTTGGAGTGATGATATGTAGATCATCCTCTAACAACATGTAGCACAAAAGAGAAGAGGATGAGATGAAGAGGGAGGGGATACATTTGAATTAAATATTTTAATCACACTATCATTAAAATCATTCATCCATTTTGGTGGAGTTAAACTCAACACCCAAGATCCCATGATGTTAATCAAGTTCATGATCAAAAATCACATGGCCAGAATATATTCAAAAAATAAATTGTAATTAATAAACAAGATAAAAAAAAAGAAAATGATTTTTAAATTGTTTTTTTAAATGAAAACAAAAGGAAAAATAGCAAATTATATTCCAAGTATCAATGAAAAATTAAAAGAGACCATAAAAAAGTCAGAAGTGGTCTCAAATATTTTTATAAGTTTTTTGGTAATTTTTTAAAACAGAAAAGTATTTTAAAACTAATTAAAATCACTCAAATAAGTGAAAAAATATCAAAAATAGTAAAAATCAAAATAAAATTCTAGAAAAATTTTAAAAAGTCAGAAATAAAGAAAATGATCTTGATAAATTTTTTAGAATTTTAAAATGCCAAGAAGTATTTTTAAAACAATTCAAAAAATTATGAAAAAATATCAAACATTAAAATGAAAATATGAAAAAAATAATCACAAAGTCAGAAATAATTCAAAGTATTTTTAAGAATTTTTTCAGATTTTTTGGGTCAGAAATAAATTAGTTATGAATTTTTGAAGTTTAAATCAATTAAAATATAAAAATCAGAAAATAAAAATAAACCAAAAAGATATAGACCATTGGATCAATGTCAAAATACATTAGTAATCAAATCCAAGAGATCTGGCGTACTGTGCATATCATGGTCATTAGTGAATAAACCACTGGATCAAATTTTTAAAACAGATTTGAAAAATGTGTGGCAAATTCTCATTGGTTGAAGACGCCAGCGTTATCGTCTTCAACCTTTAGCTAGCCTCAAAACCAGGTTCCTCAAACTGTAATATTAGAGGTTCATACTAATGTCATTCTCCTTATCTCATCAAGGCGAAGACAACCGTACAGTCACAAAAAATCTATATAAGTTGTAGCTCAGTCGATTTGAACAAAACTAGAATAAAAAAGTTGAATAGGGATTTGAAAATTCATGATCAAAATTCACTTCCAGTTGAAAACAAATGATGCGACTAGTATCAGAATGATGAGAGCTTCATTGTGGTAACAAATTTTGACAAAGAAAATGGATTGAGGAAGGCAGTAAAACCAAATTCTAAGTTGCAGAAATATGGGTTAAGGAAAGAGTTGGGTAGGGTAACTCTGGTTGTTCAAGCTTGAGAAAATTAATGCAATATGTCCCTCTATTTATAGGGAAGAAAATGGGATGCTCAAGCGTGTGGAATGATGATGTTTGGAGGGAATTCGTGTGAATTTGCAAGCATGAAAAGTGTGACTCGTTTTGCTCAAAACTCAACAAAAACTTGTGTTTTAAGGTGCTAATCACTTCTGGAAGATTGTTAAACATGATTAGAAGTAAAAATGCACAAAAATTTAGTGATTAGAAGCTGAATTGTGCATTTCAAATTCTGACTTGGAGGAAAAAGTCAGTTTCAAGGTACCAACTTTGAATCAATGGCATTCACAACTCAAGGAGTCTTAGGGCATGATTCTTGAAGCAATTAAAAGATAAGGTCACAAATTTTACAATGTGAAAAGAATGGTATCAAATGGATACTTGATCTAGGAGTTACGATGAGTCAAAGTTGAGAAAAAGATGTCGACTTTTTGTACTTGGAAAAATTCTAAGTTTTTCTCAAAAAATATCCTATAATGTTTTGAGTCCAAACAAGGCCTTCCTCCAAAATTTAGCTTTGATCAATTATACTAGCTTGAAGTGGACTTCACAAAGAGCATTGTGAAACTTGAATCACTCAAAAATACCAAGTATTGAAAAAGTTATGGTCTTGCAAAATTGGTGAAAATTCATGAGATGACCTATAAATTATTGCATTCTTAGGGCATCTTCCATCCATTTTCAAGCTTTGCACATAAAAGAAGAGTTTAATTTCACATCCTTAAGATCATAATGGAAAAGTAATGGGCTCAAGGAGATAAAAATTGACCAATTTAAGATCTTTTGAAGTCACATATGAGAATTTGATGGCATATCTAAAGGACATGTAATCTTTCTCCATCATTAGGCATCTTCCACATGAAATTCTCTTGAAACTTTTGAAATGATTTATTGATAACTCTTTAAAGAAAATAATGTATTTGGAATCACTCAAAAATACCAAAAGATGAGCAAGATATATCCCTTAGAAGTTCAAAACCCTAGCTCCTAGAGCACCAAAATGACTTGGAAAACCCCTTCGAATTTTGACAATATTCCTTGCACAATAACTCTTTCCATGTGAATAGAAGTTGTTGTGGATGATAATAATAATCCATATCAACAAAAACCAACTCCAAATATTAAGAATTAACAGATTTATGCACTTGTGATCAAGAAATCAAGAATTTGTCCAATTAGGTCAAACTTCTTCAATCAACTCTTGCATCTTTTGATTTTCTTTGACAAATTGAGGCATGATAAATCATAGTAGACCTTGTCATGATATTACTTCAAAGTAACTTCAATTATGAAGCTTGAATCTCAATAACAATTTATTGAAGAAGGCATGGAAATAAACTCGTGAACCTATAAATCAAATTGATGAAATGTGGTGTGCCCTTACCTATAATATCATCAATTAGAGCAAACATTCATTGTATTTATTATTTAGAAATTAATCAATACAAAACATAGATGATCACAATATATAAATCAAGGTGTTTGGTGATTCCTCATGAGCAAACCTAAAGATGGGGAGAAGAACCAAACCCTAGTGTGACCTTGTTGTGATTGAGTTGATATGAGATGATAGAGGAATCTTAGGGGCAAAAACCAGAGTACAATAGCTTCCAGGGTACAAACCTTTCTCGAGCATATAGCTTTTTATCCGGCTGGTCGTGGGGACTTGGATGGCTTCGCAGTTAAACCGCTCAATATATGCCCAGGGGGGTTCTCTATTCCCTGAATGATGGCCTCGAGGGACGCCTCAATTTTGGAGTGTCGCCAAGAAGCAGTGAAGTTTCTACTGGACTGAGTTTTCAGGACCTTCCATAAAGTGATCGACTATGGGTGAGACTTTTGTACCATGCCATGACACTTTTCCTCATAGTCGTGGGAAATAATCTGCATTTATTGGAACCCTCGATTTTGTGGTAGTGGAACATTGCCTCAAATCTATCGTGGTGACCGTCGGGGTCCATCGCGCCACCGTAGGTTTCCAAGGGCAGAGGCTTTTCAATCCCTGTTGGAATAGGGGCCTCCATGATTGCTCGAGATAATGAACGACTTGGGTTGTCTTTATCACTTTGGTCTAAGGAGTGGGGCGGGGAGGAGTCAAACCGGGGGCCTCTATGGCGTGAAGAATTTCTTTCCCGACTTCTCGTCTTTTCTTGCTAATCCTTTCCCTTGTTCCTCTTAGGGGCAAGGGATCGTCGTTCCTTGCGCGGTGGTATGCGGTCGTGCTTCTTGGTGACTTTAGGAGGAGTCTCTCTAGTTGAGGGCCTTTCTTGGTTCTACGAGGAGAGAGGCTCTTGAACTCATCCCGTTGATGTCTTCGCGAGGGAGAGTGGGAACAGACCCCTCGTTATCGCGGGGACGGGCTGTGAGATTTGGGTCTCCGGCGTCTTCTTGTAGGGGATAAAGATCGCCGACCCTTCTCCAGCATTTTAATGCGTTCGTTTTGCTGGGAAATCGGGTAGTTAGTCTTATTAATGGTCGTAAACAGGGCCACAATGGTGGGATCAGCATTGGCAAACACAGGGATTTCCTAATATTCTCCAGGTCGGTCGCCCTACTAAAGTGTGTCAAGGGGGGAGTTCCATGGACGGGGAGGATGTAGTTTATCCGACCCTGGGGTCACTCTGGTCGTGACCAGTTGTGTCGTTGTTATGGTCTCTGCCATCATCAAAGGTAGTTTCATTGATGTTGTCGTTGTTGTTTTGATGACTAGCCATGATGATCACCCATGAATTACTTCTCAACTTGTATGATGATGCCAACCTAAACACACACTCCATGTTCACACGTTAAATTTTGTACCTCTGAGAATTTGTGAGATCTACTTTAAAATCCATAGAGTTTACCATGTGAAACTTTTTAATAGCTTGCACACAGTCTTCTTTTGAACGAAATTTATATCCCTCTTTTAACTGTTCATATGACTGCATATGCGGGTTGTGGAATATATCTGATGATGGTTCATCTTCGTTCAAGTCAAAGTTTGTCATGTGCACAGGTGGTGTGTACACATGTTCTGGAGGTAATGGACCATTAACATCGTCTTCAGAATCATCACTCACCATCTGATCAACTTCTAGCTATGGTTATTCTTCTTCTTCATCAACAACATCGACCCCAACTTGTTCATCATCAATGGGATCAACAACTTGTGACTCAATTGTTTGTGACAATTGAGGTTATTGTAGAAAAATGTACAACTCAATTGAGTCGTACCCAGAACATTCATGATTACAAAACATATTTTGAAGATCTTTGTCATCTTGAACCCCTACCTGATCAAATTTTATCTAGTTAGTGAAAAAATAGGTTGTTGGTAGAAGATTTGTGACATTAGACCTCGTACAAGTTTTACCTTTAGTATCTTTTTGAAATACGAGGAATTGACTTTTCTATTTAAACAAAAGTGATTATTATCAATGTTTCGGAACAAAAACTGGATACATCACAATGGTACGTCTCACCATTAACATGGGCATTGATAACATATTGTGGGACATAGCCATTTTATGTTTATTTTGTCATGTGAGTTTTGAGATGTGGGATTCAATCAGAATGGATCAGGTTTAAATAGTCGAAGATTGAAAGAATCAAACAAAATTGACTGAATACATGGAAGCCAAATAAGATGGTGCATGCTTTAAAAATGGCCTTACACGCCATTTGAAATGGCGCCTTGGTACTAGACAAGATATTTTCCCTACCACGCCTATGCCCTGCCACGCCACCTACCCTGTTATTCCACCTAGACTTCACCATAGGCTACCACCTAGCCTACTCCACGCCATCTTGAATGGCGCCTCCATTCAAATTTAAATGTGTATGCCATTTGATTTGGCTTCTAGGTATTAACGTGTCAGCCATGCACAACAACCGTCAACCACCTCATTAATTCAAACCTCAACTGATTCGACTATAAATACGAACCTCAATTGGTTCATTTTCATCACCAACACTCACACTCTCTAATACACACTCTTTGATACACTCTCTGATTTATGTCGCTCCCAACCATGGGTGATAATCATAGAGGAACAATTGAGAAAATTGTCGCATTTGTAAGTTTTAATATATGCATTTATATATGATTTTTTTTATTTATTCATACCCAACTTATTTATTCATTTATATATTTATTTTTATTCGGGATGTATCTAGATTTCGATTCCTCTCTCGACCCATGGATTGTGTCGTATCTAGAACATGCGAGTTTTTGACATGTTATTAATATATCGAACTGCACCATGTGATTGCATGCACTCCAATCAAAGTATTTTGATGAAGACCACCATACATAAATTCAAAGAAATATCAAGGTTGTGGAAAAGAATATGTTCAAGATCATATAATATTTCAATATCATTCTATGAAGTCTTCTAAAGTGTACAACTAACTTTCAAGATGAAGATTTATGAAGATTCATCAACAAGTTAGGTACAAGTTTTAAATTTGAGGTTTTTTAAGATGATATAGTGTTCAAAATATACTCTAAACATTTCACATAAGTGTCATGATCATTTAGGAATAAAACATTGCCTGTCCATCACTTAGAAAATAAGTTTTTATCACTTTCACCCAGTGGTAACCGGTTACAGGGCTTCACAGAAATAAAAATAAATGTCTGGTTTAGTGGTAACCGGTTACAACTTTTAGGTAACTGATTAAAGCAATGTAGATTTGAAAAATATATATGTTGTCGTGTCTGTGTAACAAGTTGCATCCCTATAGTAACTGGTTACCGGTGAAGAAAAATTTCAAATATTTTTTGTTTTACTTGGTTGTTAGGTGATACCTCTTGGGGGTCCAACTATTGTATCTTTTTACTCATTTTGGGTGTAATGAAAGGATGCATTTCACATATAAAATTTGTTTGCATTATGATCATAACACATGACATATTATTCAAACTTTAAAAATTATTAAGAGTTGTAAAACTTTGAGAATTTACATATTGAATGAAACATTGATTAAAAATTTCATACTCATCATTGTTTCAGCATATATTGAGAACTAGATGTGACTATAAACTTATTATTAAATCTTTTCTTAGTGTCTTGATAACCATAATGTTATTCAAGAATTGATCATACTTTGTAAAAATCAGATTTTGTATAAGATTAACCTTGCATTCCAAGATTGTTGGAGCAAGTGTGTGTATTGAAGAGGATTGTTCTTCTTGCACTTAGTGTTCAAAATTTTATAATAATTTGATCTCCCTATAGATTAGATAGTAAGGAATCACCTTTGGTGTGATTAGGCTTGTACAATCATTCTAAACTATAGTAAAATCTCTTCTGTGTTGGCAAGAGGACTGGAGTACTCTCGATATGTAAGGGGAACCAATATATATCTGGTGTTTATTTACTTTCCTCATTTTATTGCTTTCATCACCATAATCATAAAAATAAGAACTTTAAAAGAGAAGTCAAAAATTACCATCACCTAATTCAACCTCGTCTCTTAGGTGCATTATTAACTTACATTTGGCATTAGAGCAGGTTAAGGTAACTTGTTCCTATTCTATCCATAATGGCTTCCGCACAACCAACTTTCAAAGATGGTGGTAGTAATAACAAGCCTCCATTGTTTTATGGTTAATACTTTGACTTTTGGAAAATTCGCATGAAAGCTCATTTAGAAGCACAAGGAGAAGTAATATGGGATGTTGTCCAAAATGGTTTGTTTACTCCTACATGTGTTGTCAATGGTGTTGGAACATCAAAGCCTAAAACATCATGGTATGAAAATGATAAGAAAAAGGTCCTTTATGTAAAGAAAGCAATCAATCTTATTCAAGGTGCACTTTGCATGGACGGCATGCACAACGACAAAGGAAATTTGGGATACTTTGGTTGAAACACACGAAGCAACTATATTTGGTAAACTTCAAGAGTACGAGACGGAACTTGGAAGACTTTCTAAGCATAAAAATTAATAAAATAAATCAAAAGGCATTACTTTGAAGGTGGAATCCAAAAAAATCTCTATTGAAGAAAATCCGGAAGAAGATGAAAATTTCATGCTTCTTGTAAAAAGGTTAGGCAAATTCTTTGGTCCTAAAAATAATTTTGGTAATTCTAACTTTGTCAAAAGGAATAAATTCTCAAAGAGAAAATATAAAGAAGCTTCCACATCAAATATTACATGCTATGAATGTGGAAAGCAAGGCCATATCAAATTGGATTGTCCAAACCTCTCCAAGAAGGATGGAAACAAATTAAAGAAAGACCCCACGTGCAAGAAAGCCTACATCGCTTGGGATGACAATGAAGTTAGTAAATCATCCGAATCGGAGAATGACAAATGTGTAAACTTAGAATTGATGGCTACTCATGAATCCGATGATGATGAAAATGAAGAGGTTAGTACAAATTTTACACTTTATGATGCAAATGCTCAAGGTGCAATTGATGAACTTTTAAATGAATGCAAAGTATTGTATAAAAGGGTATCAACACAAGAAAAGAAACTTATTTCTTTTCAAGAAAAGATTGATACTATGAACAAGGATCTTGAATGTCAAAAACAAGTTTTTCTTAAAGAAAAACAAGACTTTGTATGCAAAAAATGTGAATCATATACTTTTCAAATTGTTCACCTAAAAAGAGTCATTGAACAATATGAAAAGGGTCAAATTGGTTTGGAAGGATTGCTTAGCCAACAAAGATACCCTAATGACAAAATTTGACTTGGTTATTTAAAAGTAAATAAATCAAGTTCCAACAAAACCATTTTTGTAAAGGCTAGTAATCAATCTGAAACCAAGAAGGCCAACAATGTGAAAAATGAGAATATTCATCAAAAGAAAAAGAAAAGATTTGTTAAGAAAAAGCAAGTTCCAAGATACAAGAGCAAATTTATTCCAAATTGTTTTTATTGTGGTATTCTTGGTCATACACCTAATGCTTGCTATGTTAGAAACTTTAATATGGCAAGTGAACACTATGTATGGGTTAAGAAAGGAACTAACTATGAAGGACCCAAAGCAAATTGGGTACCTAACAAGAAATAATTTATTTTGTTTTATAGGTATGCTTGAAATCCACTCAAAATCTATTGTATCTTGATAGTGGATGTTTGAAGCATATGACCAGAGATGTTAACAAATTTTCACATCTAACATTAAAAGCCAAGGGCTATTTCACCTATGGAGATAATACCAAAGGAAAAAATCTAGGCATTGGCAAAGTTGGTGCACCACCTTTCATATCCATAGAAGATGTTCTCTATGTCGAAGGGCCCAAGCATAATCTTCTACGTATTAGCCAACTTTGTGACAAAGAGTTCAAGATCAAATTTAATAAATATGAATGTTTGATCATGAACGAAACAACCAATGAGATTAAACTCAAAGGTAAGAGAACTAACAAAATTTTCATGATTGGTTTAGAAGATCTGTCTTTGAAGGTAAAATTTCTATTGGCAAACAACAATATTGTAGGATCAAGCGCTTACCACTGAGCTAAAATCAATTTCCTGTAGCCAAGGTGCAATTTATTTCCATATAGTATGAGCATTTTCAGGGGCTGCACCTAGTTTACTAAGCTCCCATGGGTGGGATGTTAAGCCCTTCGAATCCCTAAGGTTTACGCTAGATATTTTAATCCAACAATCTCCCCCCCCCCCCCCCCCAGTGTCAGCCGGGGGGATTCGAACCCATGACCATGCTCTAATACCACTTGTAGGATCAAGCGCTTACCACTGAGCTAAAAGCAATTGCTTGTAGCCAAGGTGCAATTTATTTCCATATAGTATAAGCATTTTCAGGGGCTGCACCTAGTTTACTAAGCGCCCATGGGTGGGATGTTAAGCCCTTCGAATCCCTAAGGTTGACGCTGGATATTTTAATCCAACAAATATGCTTGGTTATGGCATAAGCGGGCTGCTCATATTCACATGGAGCACTTGAACAAGATTCTCAAACATGACCTAGTCATTGGATTACCAAAGATGAAATTCATAAAGGACAAGTTATGTGATGTTAGAACATAGTTTGATTCTATAACCCTTGTAAGAGTTTTGATGATAACAAACACTCAAAGAACAAATTATGCTCCCTATATAAGTATTTTGTTTTGTAGAGAAGTTCTGATGGAAGAAGCACAGAAGATGAGTTAGATCATTGTTTAAACTCTGATTCAACACATCTTATATAGAAAGCAATTTGCATAACACGCTTATATAGAGAAGTTCTCAAGCTACAACTTATGAGTGCACTAAACACTACGAACAGGAACTCCGTTATTCTGATTCATATAGTTTTGAAAAGAAGTAAAGGAGTCCCAACGATAAAATTCATCTTCTGAAGCATTTTGAAGCAAGCATGTTCTGAAGTGTTACATTTGATTTATGGCTATTTAAAAGTAGCGGCTGAAAGAGGATAAGAATCTCTATGTTTGGACAGCTCTTTAATTACTATTTATCAACATTACAAAAGCTCCTCACATCCGTTGCCTATATATATAAGATTTGAAGGAGAAATCGTTTACGATTTTGCTGTGTACTATAAACGAGATATTTTTATCACCTTCATCTTACAAAAATTCATTTGTGTAAAACATCACTTGTATGATACTATTTTGTTATAAAACACATATTATACGCGCTTTCAAATATTGTATTATGTAATACCTTGAGAAATATCATCAAACAATGAAGTCGCCATCGAACGTCTTTTATCCCACATGAAGGGAAAGGTAAACATCGAGAAAACCCGAGAAAGGAGAATTCATGGTCTTGCAACCGAGAGATCGGGTAAGGGATTCTATAACGCGAGGGGAAGGTATTAGCACCCACATGCCCATAGTACTCTACGGTATCCACTCTTATTGTCTAAATTTAATGGGTGTGTTTAATATATGCTTATTGTTTACTGTTGAGGAAGAATGCATGCAAAAGAAATGAGAAAAGAATGTAGGGAAAATAAAGTTGTACTCGCTTGGGCCCTACCCCAATGCCTACATATCCTTTTTGAGGAATCAGAGCTACTGTAGTTCGGCTAACATGTTTTGTTTATTTTGTGTTTTTTATGAACAATGTTAATTCCACCTTCTTCCGCAGCTCGACCTTTGGAGACTTATGTGTTGGCACAAAAGTAAATTAATCATGTCCTTACCTGAAAAGGGTTTTTAGAGAAAAGGTGCTTGGACGCACAAAAAGGTTTGAGTTGGTTTGTATTGTGTTACCTTGAAAAGGGGTTTAAGTATGATTAGCATGTTTTATGATTTGCTAAGAAAAGAAGTTTTAATTTTAGATGCAAGGATGAAAAAGGGGGAAGAAAAGAGTCTAAGGGAGACTAGCCGATTTCTAACCTAATGTTATCATACAATGATGGTCCTAAAATTTGGATTAACACAAGGGAAATCTCTAACTAATGTTAGCATCCATGGTTTGCAATCTAATGTCTAACTTGTGTCCGAAGGGAGAAAGCACATCCTAAGGGAACATGGTATGTACAAGGATAAAGAAAACAAGCTTGAAGAAGCACACACATAAAAGAGTAAGGAAAAGAAGACAAAATGCTTTAGACAAGGGGAGCGTATCACCCGAGACAAACAAGCGGGAGTGAGATGAAAAAGCAAAAATATGATGTCTAAAGAGACTGAACACATGACTAAGATATAGGAGATCAAGGCAAGTGACAGAAGGCAATATGAATGATCACGGAGTATCAACATCGGCCAATGCAAACTCCTGACAATGCGTGGGGGTTCGATTGTTGAACCCTTCCCAAATTGACGACTCGATACACAAGAGCGGGAACAACTCTGAAGCATCGTGGTGCGTCACGAGCTAAGGATGACACGGATAAAATTGTGGGGGTTGATTG